>OX336396.1:241008594-242317969 GCA_946902985.2 Meconema thalassinum
TCTTGGCTCCATCTCCATATCTGTCTGGCGATGTCCTGTTCTGCATGACTTCTTGCCAGCGGACTTCTGATTTCTGGGGCTCATCTCCCCTTTCTTCGAGGTATCGCAAAGAAGCATGATATCGCTCTTCTGCCTCGTCATCGAAGTTATTTCTTCTCTCTTGGGGTCTCCAATTTCTATTATTGCCTTCCTGGCCATTATTACCTCCATTGTTATGGTACGGTTTGCCCCTGTTATTGTGTTTATTCCACGAACTTCGACCTCTTCCTGCTTTATTAGCATTTCCTTTGTACCTTGACTGCCATTTTCTGGGTTCCTGGTCCCATTGCCGTCCATAGGAATCTAAAGTTTCTGTGCTCGTGGCCTTGTTGTTCCTTGGAGCTTGCTGTTGGTCAGTCTGTGTGTTGGTCACGTGGACTTGTTCCACGGTTCGACTCTGACGCATAGTATTTGCTGTGGTGAGGTCCAGTTGCCTTAGAACTGTCTCCATTTCCATAGCAGTTTTCGCATTAGCCGAGATTAGTAGCCTTTGGATCTCGTATGGAAGCTGTTTGGCGATAGCAATGCAGAGCTCCAGTTCACTAGGTTTTTGATCCAGCTCTTTAAAACGACACATCTGCGATATGAAAAATTCTGCGTACTTCGTCGGGTTGTTCGTGCTGTACTTTTTGGCATACAAATCCAGCCGTAAATTCTGCTGAGTCGCGGCGTCCCAATATCTTTTCAAGAATGCCTCGCGGAATTCCTCAACAGTATCAAAAGTGTAACGGAAGCTGCGAAACCATAATGCGCACTCCCCCTCTGTTAACTTCTCTATAGCACGTAGCCTACGCTCCTGCGGTATTCGTGCATCATTGAGATATTCAGTCACTTCCTTTAACCAATATTTTGGTGTCATACTACAGTGACTACCTGAAAACTTCCTAGGTTTTTCTTCGCTTGCCCTAATGACGTTTATCACCTGGGTGTGCATCGCATTTTCATGTGGCGTCGATGCCGCAATTGGTACACCTGGCGTCATGTAAGGACTTTCTCCTGCGCCTGCAGCGTTCCTGCTTATAGGTTGGGTTTCTAGGTCTGCCCACCTTGTTTTTCTTATATCCTCTATGCTGCCTTCACTTGACTTAGGATATTTCAGAAGTGTCTCCTCCTGTGCTATTATCCTAGTCTCCATTTGGTTATGGCGCATTTCTGCTCTTTCTAGGCGAGTAATGACTTCTTTCTCTATTCTTGTAAGCCTATCTCGGTTTTCCTCGGCTACTTGAAAAATTTTCACCTTGTCTTCTTTCAGACTTTGTTTGATGTGGGATATTTCATCCTCTACGTCCTCTTTAATTTGAGCAAGGGTCTTGTCGCTTGCCTCTGTTTTCTGGCCTTCTCTTATTTCGAGTTCTTCTCTCAGACCTTTAATTTCATCTTGAATGTGTCCATTGACTTTAGACAATTCATTCCGGACCTTGGTGATCTCGCCTCTGTTTTCCTCTTGTCTTTTATTGACTATGACAATATCACTTTGCACTTGGTCCAGTTCTTTATGAACTTTACCCATCTGACCTTTTACGTTGCCTACCAGCTCCTTACTTTCCTGAGCGATAGCCTTAATTTCGCCTATTTCCTGGCATTGACCTAATATATTCTGGTCCTGTTTCTTGAGGTCACCGTTAATTGCTCTAGCGTAGCTTTTCAATTTCTGGTCCCATTTGGAGTCGTTCTCCTCTAATCTCTGGTCTACTGTTTTCGTAAACTCTGCGAACTGTTTCGCTTGGCGTTCGAGATTCGCCTCGTTTTGGATCTGAATATCCTTAATATCGTTAGACAACGCCTCTAATTTACTGTTGGTTTGCTCCTGAGCATGCCTACACGCTTGCAAATTATCCTCAAGTTTGGCTTCTATGGCCTCGAAACGTTTGTCAGTATTTACCTGCATTTCCGATACAATGCTTACAACAGTATCTGTTACTTCGGTCTTAATGACTTCTTGCATTTGACCTAACTTATTGTTTAATTCATCTTTATATTCAACCTTATTTGCCTCTAAACGGTTGTTTATTTCAATCTGGTTATTGTTCATTGCAACCTGATTGGCATCTAAACGAGCATTTATACTATCCTGGAAAGCTTTGGTTTCCAGTTTGTTCTGCACGTGAGCAGCATCAAAATGTTGTTTCAGTCCTGCAATAACTTGCAAGATCTCCTCTGTACCTGACATTTTACAATAACACACTTAAATATGCAGGCAGGCTTCCTGGAAAAATATGTGGATACGTTTCGAAGAGAAACATCAAAAACTGCACACATATTGTGAAGTCGTACAAAACCTGATAATATTATGGTAGATTGTGGATTGGGTATGTAACGCTAGTACCCTTAGGCCATTCTCTTCTCAATAGAGAGATTCTGCGTTACCTCAAAAAGCCTACTGAATTCAAAAATCACTCAAACACAGTTTGAGGCAAAACAATTACTATGGTTTTCCCCATGAAATACCATAAAAAAATCTATGGGTTTTCCCTAAATCCCATAAGTTCCACGTATTCTGGGCGCCATGATAAATTAATATCAGAGGGTCGTGGTATTAGTAGGACATCGGCCATATTCTAATTTACTATAAAAACTGTTCAGGGAGTGGTTTTTACTGCCGAAAGCCCCACTTGGGCCACGCCATGATAAATTAATAGAGCTTTTACTACCATAGACTCCACAGATGGGCGTCATGATAAATTATATATATCTATCGTTGCCCGGTTCGTGCAATGCCAACATCGCTCATATTGCACTGACGCAGGCGGTTCCATAAAGAGTTAATACCGTCCCACGCTGCTTGGGCCATGATAAATGAGTAGAGAATAAGCACAATCTATCAAAATTTATATATACGTATCGGAACTTAGCTATGGATTAGGAGCGGTCACACCCTACTTCGTTAATTCTTACCTTAATAGAGTTGTGTGCATTAAATCTGACCGACTTTAGTCGTACCTTTAGCTCAAATCACAGTATAGGACATCAAATCCCATGTACCCATGTGAGTAATCTCGTTGGATAATATGCATCCGCCTCCAACTAGCATCAGCTCTCAGGCGTGTACGGTAACCCCAATTTTGCAGTGCATATTTTGGATTTGAGGCAAAAAGGTATCAACTCTACAATGATAAAGCACAACTCTATTCTAAAACTTTAATTCATTAAAATAAATCATGGCTTCAAACACAAAACAATACCCAAAAAGCATAAAATAAAGCAAACAAAATTTTTACTTCCACAATCCACAAATAAACAAATATGAAATCACAACAAAGTCATATCTAGCCATAATGCTTTACCCTTCTGTGAACTTCACAAGGATATACTAGTGCGCTGATGCACCTACGACTTCAAAACAACTTTACATTAACATAACAGTCATACAATGTGACTTCTTTAAGATTACAACAAGGATTATTCCTTAAACCTCTTTACGTTAAACAATTATGTGTGCTGTGCGTGTTTTAATATTTTTCTTCTCACCAATGAAATGCTTTGCATGCATTTACCTATTTGGACGTTGCACCAAAATCACCGTGCAACTCCATAATTATGTAAGCTACCCCCGACACATCCTTCAATTATATGGTTTCACCGCATGCTGTCTGTGATTCCTAGATAAAACGTTACGTTATAGCTTATGTCGGATTGTACAATAGACTACCTCGCGCTCATGGCGATTGGCATCTAGTAACCAACTACATGACTTGGTTCCAGTGACAGTACAAATATATCATGTAACTATTCGTCAGATAGCTAAATTAATGAACCATCAGGATGAACTATAATTATCCATGTGTTCACAAACCACATGGCTATAATCCTCAACATAACAATCTCGCATTATATGTCATTTTAACAAGGTCTAGAATCTCTTCCCTTTATAACTTGCCTGAGCGGTTCGAGTGGTTGGCACCGACCCTCGGCTAAGGAAATCGCTACACAATAGAAAGTGGGATGGGTCGTTCCACCAATTATCTCGACCTTTCTAAAAGTTTGAAAGCTTCCCTCTCTAAGCAGTGGAGATTTACAAGACAAATACTGTGTCCTAACCGGCACACATGTTCCCAAAGGATCTTAATTGACTATTATGCCAACAGGTATTGAATGAGCTTTTGTAATTATTCCTACGTCGAGGATAACGATTAATTAATGGCCTCACATGGGTCCATTCAACATGAAGGTTCGGGGTTCGTAATGCATGAGCCAGGCTGGGTAACCGATGTCTCAAGTATAATATAGGCGCAGAAAACCACTGTCGCCCTGAGTTTTCGCTGCCCACGAGCGTAAATAACTCATCATAAGTTCTCGGGAAATCATAGAGCTGCGAGGTGTCCTTGTTTCCTCGACTCTTACAAGATTCCAACCCGGAACACATTTCAATCCTTTCTTCAGAGCTAGGGTCAATTCACTAAAACTCTGGCAAATAATGTCTCCAACAATGTCCACGACATAGGAGAATTCATACGTAGAATAGACTATCTGGCCCCTAATGCTCCATGCTACGACACACCGACCTATAATATTAAGAGAAATCTAACATTTACTCTATAAGCTTCTCAATTAAGCTGCAAATTCAATCCACTAAAAGCTCTTTCATTACTGGTATCATTACCGAATATATACAATATTCCGATATAAAGCTTCTTTCCATAATTACTGAAATGTAATCTCATTGTAACATCTTCCTGCTTAGATTGATAAGTCTTGCACTTAGCGTTAATAATTCTCGCTTACAACAATTTATTTGTTTCCTGATGTGTTCATTCATACTCTTAATAACCATTATTATTATTATCATCATTTCTCACTGACATAAACGATCAAAATCGTAATTTACCATTATTATTATAAATCTCATTGACATAAATGACCAAAATCATTATTTATTATTATTCTCATATAAATTACCAAAATTTCCGACATAGCTAGACGTTTTAAACTCGAACAATCGCGTTCGTTACATTTACATAACTGATTGCCATTCTTAATTCATAGTGGGAAAAATTACTCCACTTAATGATGCAAATCATCATCTCAACTCTATAAAAATCAACTCAATACTGATTAAACATGGAGGATCAGCCTCCTAACTGACTTTTACTGGCATCTATAAGGAATTCACAATACCTTTACGGAATCACAGACATGCATCGGTCCATACTTCTACATAATTATAACCATAATTTGTGGGGTACTTACATCTCTATAGGCATCTAAGGTGGCTCCAACCAATCATATTCTTCCATGTCGCCCGCCATAATGGGTTTAACGCGACATATTTCTCTTGTTTACACACATTTGATTATACATAATTTCTATCACCAACACGACACGTTGCATACCTTTCAGGAAGTTATCACTCCCCAAACATGTGAAACACTTCATCAAACACTACTTTAAATGATATTTTTACATATACATTACACTGAACACTCGTCACTTTATACACACTTCAATGCTGAAATTCCCTAGCAGAGATCGAAATTGCAGGTGTCGACGGCATCTTACGTTATCAACTCCTGATTGAAAGTCTGGTTATCTGCTCTCGGAACTCTCCAACAGTTTTTGTGACGATCATTACTCCTACAGTAAGCGTTAACATCTGGTACCCTCATGGCAATACCAAACACTTAGTAAAGTTTCTTTAGCGCATTCTATCGTTGTTACACACATACGATTAGTTAATACAATACACACTGCGCTTAATAAAGTTCAACACTTTCACAAATAATTATATACAATAGTGCTGCCGTTAGTCTATACGGTGCTTCATAACTGAACACGTCATAGTTCGTGCGGCTGATTATGCCTGTATCACGACTATTATTCATACAAACATATTTCTGTTTCTTTTACACATACCAGTCCTTGTTCGGCGTCTCGATGAATAGATCCGTCATGCGTTTTGCCTTGACGAACTTGCTTCAACCTGGCTGTAGCTGACTGAAGTTTCACTCGAAGACTGCACGTAGCTTATTTGAAGACTTCTGTCTGCGGCTTACACGTTGTCTCGTACTGCTGCATATTTGCTGCATACTGATTGCAACTTATTTCCATTGTGCTACAATTGACAATTGAGTAAAACTGTAACTGGCTGTAACTGCGCTTGGCGGCATGTAGACTGAGCTTGACTGCGTCTCGACTGAGCTTCAAGTGAGTTTCAACTGAGCAACTGAGTAGGACTGAGGTTCAAGTGAGGGCTCCTCCTGGGGTCTACTCCCTTATATCGGATTTCCACAGAAAGTAGAGCAACATCTTCCCGCGTAATCTTCGCTCCTCTCACAGCATGATTCAGGTCTTCAAACCATGACCATTGTGTTCCTCTCTCTTCACAGGTCCCAAAACTATCTGTGTGCAAAGGAATCGCTCGTTCAATTAATTAATATTAATTCCTTTCTCCATGGCGTGGGACGCTACCTAACCGGGAACTCCCCGTCAACATCTTCACATCCCTCCGCGAACAATGGTCGCTTCACAGTCCTTACGCACATCACTAAATATGCACCAATTTCGTAGGTAAAAGACTCTAAAATTATCTTCTTGCCAAAATATTCACCTGTGTGCAACTCTCATCTCGATTCGTTACTCCAATCACGAGTAATCAATGATTTTTCTGGGCATTTCACCGCCCCTCCTCTACATCTATTCTCCGTCGGGGAATAACTGTGTCATTTTTCCGGCCTCTCCCCTGCTCCAGACGACATAATGGGGTGACAGAGATGGACGTGGCTCCACTGGGACCAACCCACAATTCTGGGCCGATTAGTAAATGTCAGCTCTGCCCTCCTCTCTGCTTCAAACTCCCAATAGCTTACACCAAATCGTCTTATAATGATATAATCCGCTCATTATTTCCTACATTATTTTAATAAATAATGCCATTTCATCAAAAATCACACCAGTGATTAAATATACATCTCTTTCGAGGGGTTTTCACCAAGAAACTCCCTGTATAGATCTCTGGTTCGCTTCCTGGCGGAACCTTTTTACTGAGATCACAGTCTCTGAGAACCATGTTCGATTCCAGTCAGCATAACCCCATCGGGTTCACTACCAACCTAATCATCTGATCTCTACCAAATTTTGCAACAACATACCTTCATGTGAGGAGCGTTCTTTGACCAAGCTACAAGGTCATCAATCCAACAGGTTGCAGATAGTGGCCTTGTATTGTACAAATCGATTCACCATATCAATTCAAACACGGTGAAACCGAATTGAATGAAATTTTGTACAGTGGTAGCGCTAGCAAAGGGCACCTCATATTCATGTTTAATATCCTTATAATACGTTGTATGTTAACAAGCTACTACAACCAACATTCAATTATACTCCTTGAAAAGGACAAAGAGTTATAAAAATACGCATGCATTTAGGAGAAAGTAGGCTATATGTTCTTTACTGAACATCTTGTTTTATATGTAATTCCTTTTTTACACATCCGATAATTACTAACTTAACAGATTGAATTTACAATCATATAAATAAAAAGAACAATATAACATTTCCACAATAACAAATATTGTTATATTCCTTAATGAAATATCAGAGGCATCACATTTACCTTCGTTTCCCACATTTACTTGTTAATTTTCAATGTATTTGATTAAAAAAGAAATAAATTACACTTAAAAACAGACACTTAGCTTAACATAGAGGTAATCTAATCCTATCCTTCGACATTTGCAACATTATAATGTAATAATTCCTAGTATTCATTGAATAATTGTTAAAACAGGGATTTAATACACATTATAGGTGACCAATTTGATATATTTGGAAGGTTGATTCGGTCATTTACATAGCAACGCTACAACGGCAAATTTGTTAAATTGCATCTTCATATATTCTTTGGAAATATCCATTGTACGAGATTCGGTTGCCTGTGAGGTGCAATGTACTATCGGCTGCAAAAATAACGGGCCGTCTTACCGTGCGGGAGTTGAGTTTTCGAGCCATCAGTTGGCATTACTAGGGGCGTTCTCATGCGGGGAATGCTGAGAGCCGTGATTGGGCACCTGTCCTTGTTGGCAAAGGGGGAGAGGAGGGGCACAGATAGAGGAGCGCAGCGCCAACTTTGATTTTCTTTAGTTTCGCGCTTGGAAGAATGTTACAGATGAGAATTGAAATGCCAAGTAACCCATTAATTGTTAAGTCTCGTTAGAAAGGTACTGTTGAGTTTTACTGTGTATGGAATTTTTTGAGAATCGAGTTTTCACAGTTAGGGACTAAAGCATTTTAATAAGAAGAAAAAGAAGGAAATCACTAACGTCATAAAGTAGTTATATTTTTAAGCATTTATCTTACTAAGAAATAAGTTTTGAAAAGAAAAAGACAAACTAAAGAGCATAAAAACCTTAGCAATTTTAAAAGCACTCACGTTAGTTAGTTAGTAATTGTTGTTTTAAGGGGTGGAACTACGAGGTCATCTGTCCCTTAGCACTCACGTTAACAGGAGGTTTGTTACATCAAACAACTGAACTTGAAGCGATGCTTGTGTAGCAGAGAATCTTTAAAAATGATTTAACATACCATAAGCTTCTGATTCGTTCATCATGGATAAAATCAGAGGAGGCAGTTGTTAGCAGCAAAATCTTTTTTATTATTCAACATCAATAAAATATTAAGCAACAGAAAAATACATCAATAAAATATTAAGCAACAGAAAAATACATCAATAAAATATTAAGCAACAGAAAAAAACATCAAGAAAATATTAAGCAACCGAGAAAAACAGCTCATTAACTTTATTCCCCCATCAGTTTTTATAATTAATAATGACAAATCCCAACCTAAATCAACCGCAACCACAGCCTCACTCTCATTTCTTGTTGTCTTAAACTAAGACATTTTCTTTGTCGCTTCATAAGATGCTTTTTAGTGTCTCAAAATCGTAAATCTTAAATTAAATATCTCAAAAGTAAGACAGAAATTCAATATGTGTCTGAAATCATTTTTAGCAAGACACTAAAAAGCATCTTGTGCGAAGCGACAAATAAAGTGTCTTAATTTAGCCACCAAGAAATAACCGTGCTTTGTAGAAAATAGACGTCTTTTCGTCTTATAGACGTCTAAGTTTTACATTTTCAGCAAAAATTAATTATTTCTACCATGTTTGAAAAATAAATATTTAATAGCCTAGGTTATAAGGTAACATAGCTTATTTTAACCTTCGAAACATCTAATCTTCAGATAACACTACCCTGCAAAATGGCGTTGGATTAGGCTTATGAAGCGGGTTATGACACGTCATTCTGCGATGTGAAGACTTTTTAATAAGCTAAAAGTTTACGTCATGTTGTCATATAGCCTAACTGAGGGTAAGTTAAGTTATTTTCAGAAATTTTGAAAAGATATTGCTACTTTGCCAGAAATGTAAAATTTAGCCGTCTCTTAGACGTTTAATTTCGTAGAAAATTTAGTAACAAAACTTAACACTGGTCATACCAGGCAATCACAGATTACAACTTATGTCAGTCAACATTTTTAGCCTATTTTCAATTTTGAAAAAATAGGCTTATGAGAACACCTTTTGTCCGTGTGTGTGTGCGTGTGTGTGTGTGTGATTCGTGTGTGTGTCATCCCCCCCTAATAAAATCTAAACGGCTGGAGCGATTTCAATGAAACTCGGAAAGTTCATAGCACTATTCCCGGCGACTTCGACCGTGCCCTTCAAATTTTGTTACGACTCACCAATCCAACATGGCGGCTGTGCGAAATATTTCACCAGCATTCAATATCTCCGAAACTATTACCGATATTACCCTGACATTTTCTATGGTGATAGAGGGAACTACTATAAGTTCACTTATGTGACTTTTGAAAACCTGGTAACAACAAAACCAACATGGCGGCCAAGCGAATTTGCGAATTTTAAATAGACTTTTCTCGCGATTTGACCAACCAAACGCAATGCAACTTGGTACAGTATATGTTTATATACATTGTAATGCACCGTCATCTAACTTCGTTCAATTGTTTACATAATCACAAGATGGCGGATGTGCGAAATATTTCACCGGCATTCTATATCTCTGAAACTATTAGCGGTAAACCCCTGAAATTTTGTACGGAGATAAAGGGCACTACTGGAAGTCCATCTATAAGACCGTTTTCTTTTCATTATCTTCTAAACGTTTTGGATAAATATTAGAATTTTCACATATCCACATTGGGCATTTCAACTCAAATTCTTATACGAATTTCCGAATTTCTCCATCCCATACAACATGGTAGGTGATATTAAATCATATAAAGTATATATTTTCAGTTTCAGATATTGGCTAATTATGTTTCGTTTATTTATATATTTTTTTCTGACATGTATTATTTTCCTATCTGTTAGGTTAATTTATGTCATCCGAATACTGGTTGGCACCTATTCAAAAATGTTAATAAACTCCGTATTGAAGAGGATTCACCTTATTTAATCAAGCGCCGAATTGAAATATTTTATTGACTTTAGAACTTGATTTTTCTAAATTATTTTGTTTGTATATTTTGATAAAACATTTTAAAGCTTAACATTTTTACACTCACCGTTAGTAGTTTCTTATTTTCAAACTACTTTTTCTAAAATTGTTGTAAAAAGACCAATCTTATATTTGTTTAATTAATACTGCATTTGTAAGGATATCCATTTTATTACTATATGTTATTTATTACAATTATTATCATTAATTTTTCATTTCTAATTTAGTTTTAAGTCATATATGCTATTTTAGTTTTCAATTCTTAATTGACTTTCTGCTTAAGCTGAAGATGACCTCATTGAAGGTCGAAACTTGTCCAAATATATAAAATATATAGTTGTTTATGTATTGATTTGGCGTATAATTTTAAACGTTTAATTATTGACAAATTTTAATATGAAACTCACGGCACGCATGTCATACGTTGTTGGCATGTTAAAGAATCCAATTGATTTCAGTTGGCCGTGTTCATAATGGCAAAATTAACCTCGGTATTTTCCGCCAGCACAAAGTTCCCCCTTTCTCTATTAGGAAGCGCTATAGTGTCAAGGAGGTTAGATATCTAACCTCCTTGAGTTTCATAGAGTTCCAAGAAACGAAAAAATGTTCATGCAAGCTGCCATCTGGGCGTCAAATAACAAAGCTTGCTCCCGGCACCCTAGGTCATACGAGAAAAGAAGAAAAAAACATTTTTTCTGGGTTTATGCCGTGTCTTGTGTGTGGTTTCGCCTAGGAACACCAAGCTGGTTCATCAGCGGGCTCTTGGTGCCCGTGCCCGGACCCTCACATGAGTAGCGAACTGTGCACTACCTCAGTTCTTATTATAGTATCGGATTCGGCCACATAGTGACCTTCCTCAGCAGATCAGATCTCAGATAAAGCAAGTTCAGTAGCAAGTCTTACACATATTTTTTTGCTAAACAAAGGTTCTTTATCAAAATATATTTAACAAGAAGTTCCGTGAAGAACTATACAGCCTACTTTTCATGCCAATGATTATTCTACAGTATATGAATCTATCTAGAATAATGACGAAATTAAGTTGGTAATATCGAAATATCTAATTATTTCAAAATATACCTGGAATAATGTAGCCTAAAGAGTACTACAGTTGGCAGCCCTGGTGACTGAATATATTCTTAGTTCCATCTCTTAAGGTACAGAATACAAAATTTGGTTTAAGTCCATTGGACGTTACATGCAGTTAGACCCTGGATCTATCAGCACGCGTAAAAGCATGTTGGCAACAATGTCATGTGTGTGCTTGTCAGAAATAATCTGAAATATTATGAAATCTTGTTGTGCCAATTTCGGATGAAATCCATTTGTTGGTATAGAGGTTACATGTATTTAAAAATTGGTCTTATCAGCAGGCATAGAATCATGTTGGCAGCACTGACTTATATTAATTACTCCAAATTAATCTAGAATGTCAGGTGCTATACGTGTGCAAAGTATAGAGCTGTTGGCTTGCATACTTTCTGATATATTGATATTAATGTAAAAATAATATAGACAGCATTTATTAACAGTTGGTAGCCCTGATTGCTCTTAACATTACTTATAGTCATATCTGTTATGTTACACATTGCACATACGAAATTTGGTTGAAATCCAACTGATAGTATAGAACTTACATGTATTTAAAAATTGGTACTATCAGTAAGCTTATGATCATGTTGGTAGAACTGAAGTATATAAGTTACTCCAAATTAATCTAAAATGTCAGATTATACGTGTGCATAGTTTAAATCTGTCGGCTTGCATACTTTCCGATATATTGGTATTTGGATTTAAAAAAATAGAGAGAGCAATTATTAACAGTTGGCAGCCCTGGTGGCTCTTAAGAATACACTCTGTCATATCTGTTTATGTACACATTTTACATACAAAATTTGGTTGAAATCCAATTGATAGTGTAGAAGTTATAAGCATTTAAACATTGGACTTATCAGAAGGTTTAAAATTATTTCGGCAACACTGTCATGTATGGCCTCCTGGAAATTAAACTGAAATAGTATTATCTACATGTGTGCCAATTTTGGAATAGCTCCCATGTATACTTTGCAAGATATCCAACATGGAGCTAAAATTTCTAGTGCGTTTTTTCAGCAGTTGGTAGCACTGACATCATTTTCAGATATGGACGTGAGATATTCCGGTGCACATCTTTACACATACTAAATTTGGTTTTGATTGCTGCAGCCGTTTAGGAGTTGATAGGGGGGACACACACACAGCCAGACAGACAGACACACATTTTCCCGGATCGATCTCATAAGTCTACTTTTTCCTCATTTTTGCAAAATGTGAAAAGTAGGCTAAAAATACTACTATACTAGGCTAAAGACTAAAAATGCATTAAAATTCTAAAAAAAAAAAGAATAGTATCTGTTACAGGTAGACTACTGTACTGGTGAACGGCAAAACTCTTTAAGAAATCAGTTGGGAGTTGAAATGTGGATATTATAAATCCATTCTTAGAAATTTTGAGGTTAATATGCTCGTCTGTTCATGTGAGAGTATGATTATGTTGCTATAAAATTGTTTTTCAAAAACATTACATTTTAAATAATCGTTTTTCGCCTACTTTCGAGTTTTGTAAAAAATGAAAGTAGACTTATAAGATCTACACAGGGCCAAAAAGTGTGTGTCTGTCTGTGTGTGAGTCTGTATGTGTGAGTGTGTCTACTCTGAATGTCTGTCTCCCCCCCCCCTTCCAATTCGAACACGGTGAAACCGAATTGAACGAAATTTGGTACAGAGGTAGCACTAGCAAAGGACACCTCAGCGTCATGTTTTATATCGCCGCCATCTTGACGAAAACTTAATGGCGGCTACCCACATGTCAAAGACTTAAATCAAATAACGATAAACCTAATTATCTGATCTCTACCAAATTTTGCAACATTATACCTTTATGTATGAAGAATATTTTGACAAAACTACAAGGTCATCAGCCCAATACTCTGTGGATGGAGGCCATGTATGTTTGCAAATTGATTCCCCCTATCTATTCAAACACGGTGAAACCGAATTGAACAAAATTTGGTACAGAGGTAGCACTATCAAAGGGCACCTCAGTCTCATGATTTATATTGCCACCATCTGGACGGAAATGTAATGGTGGCCACCCAAATGTTAAAAGCTTAAATCAAATTACGACCAACCGAATAATCTGATCTCTAACAAATTTTTCAACAACATACCTTGATGTGGGAAGCATATTTTGACCATACTACAAGATCATCAGCCCAATAGTTTGCAGATGGCGGCCATGTATGTGTGCAAATCGATTCCCCCTATCAATTCAAAGACGGTGAAACCGAATTGAACGAAATTTGGTACAGAGGTAGCACTAGCAAAAGGCACCTCATATTCAAGTTTAATATCTGTATAGCACGTTGTATTTCAACAAGCTACTACAACCAACATTGAATTATACTCCTTGAAAAGGACAAAGAGGTATAACAATACCCATGCATTTAGGAGAAAGTAGGCTATATGTCCTTTACTGAACATGTTAATTCCTAGATATAATCATGCAATAATAAACAAGTACACACACTAATGCAGACATCATAGTGACACAGATTATTTCAATGTGTAGATTAAGTCTTTCACGACCCGGAATACTAACAAAACTATTTATAGTATTGGGATATTGCAATGTCAAAATAAATGAATTAAGATTCTTAGACGTTTCGAAAGGGACGTTGCCTCCTTTTTTCAGGTAAGATCAGATCCCCTATACTGACAATGCTAATTTCAGATATTTTGTGACCCATTATATCTGGAACTACCAGACATATCACTACCAAACCCAATTACACATCTGTGTGTCTTAAGTTCACTGATCTAAAATGAGGAAGATCAACATATTTGGTATTGAGATACAATTTTGCTTACACATACCCACTTTTTGGAATTTTTTGAGGTTATGTACAACACAGTATCAATTCTACCACTCCAATAACAATGGATGTACATCCACTTAATAACCTCTACTACATAAATAATCTGAGCAATTTTCAAGGTTCTATCTGTATTAGTTCCTGAGAAAATGGGGCATTTGTCAGAAAATTTCAAGTTTTGAGAAAATGTAAGTTAAAGAAATAATTATATGAAAACTGACACATTTCTTCCTGAAGGACTGGTTAAAAGCACCCTGCTTCATAGTCTGATGCTTCCTCTCCAGTTTTAAGACCTAACTTCTTCCTTCTTCTCTTCTTTCTTGCCTCTTTGGTAATTTGATGAGCAGAAATTTCAGCCTTCCGCACCATTAGTTGGTCAAGCGCTTGCAATGTACTTGCAGTATTCTGCCCTAGATGTATTCCCAGGTGATCCAAGACCTTCATTCTTCCAGAATTTCCATCGTTGAAGGAGATCACTGCATCACACACACATAATTTAAAAATTTTTAGGCTTACAAATACATTTTTTGGTATTCGGGTCCATTCAGTATTGGTGAATGCCTCATTTACATTTTGTGTTTTTCATGAAGGCATTTCTTTAGCAGGTCTGGACGTGCCAAGTCTCTAAAAATAGGCTTAATCACCTCCATTACTGCTTCAGGTATTGAGTGTTTGTGTGTGAACACCTCTAATATACTAGCTGCCTCTGCTTTTCTACACATGCAGCTTGTATTGGGTGCATGTGGGCACAAGTGATGTAAAGGGTGTACAGTGTCAACATTGCTTTTATTGTTTATAGAGCAATCAATTTGCACAGTTTCACTACTAATTACTACTGGTGTAGTACTGTAGTACTTGTTGCCTCTGTTCTGGCGTCTCTTGAAGACACCTTTTGGTTTAGTCATTATAAAATGAGAGAAAGTTCACAATAAGCTTGGAAAGGTACACAATTTCAAACAATTTGCTTTGTTTATGTTTACTTGCATCAAAACAAATGACTCACTCTTCGTGCAGCCAATGTGTAAGAAATAACTCCAAAGAGAAGCAAGCAAAATCTCAGCATTCTAGGTCATATAGTTTCTGAACTGTGAAAATAAATCTCAGAGGAGGCAGACATGTTATTTAAATGTTGTGTCAAGTAAAATTTAAAGTGCTATTAAAAATATAAATGAATTGATTTAAATAAAACGTTATACATTTAAATGTTCAGAGAAGTCCAAATATTCATATAGAAAAGAAAAAGATTTTTTTTTTTAATTTGGGGTCTGATCTTACCTTCAATTGGCAACTCCAGCTATCTGATATGACATCTAGCGGTAAAAATGAGAAACTTACCAAGTAGGGTACATTTGTCACGTGGTGACTGTTTGTATATGGTTTCTTGTATTGGTCAACAGATCGTGGTAAATTGTTCGTGTCTTTATACATAAGTAATAAGTTTTACTCGTTGATAGAGTGAAAAATGAGTAAAAGCAAAGTGTATTGCTCAGTTTACGGCTGTAAGTCGATGTATAAGAGGGCTGCGGACATACGTTTTCATCACTTTCCAAAAGATGCAAATAGCAATAGCCGAAATGTGATGATACTTAATAATACCTAATAATAATACCTTTCCACCCAGGGAAGGATCTAACACTTGTCGAGGTAGACAGACAGAAGACCTGCGACGTAAAGCAAGCGAAGGTTATTCAGTTTAAAAACAGCTGTTACGATGGGCGCGCTGGTAAGATTGAAGTTACTTGAATAATTAATTAAGTAATTAATTATTGGCTGCTTGGTAGGGAGAAGGGATGAGTTTAACTTGTATTAAAACTCGGGGGGCGACAGGAATTGCTTGATTTGGATGGTTAAAAGGTGGGTTTGGTGTTGAATATTTGAATGGTAGCGGAATCACTCATTCTACAGTGCCCACGGGGAGGCAAATTAGGCCTATATGACTCGTAGTGGAATAGCTCGAATATCGAAGAACTTAGCGATTACGAGGTGTAGGCTTGGCGGAAAGGCTGGCGGATCATCAGTTTGACATCAATTAACGATATAAGTCGGAGCTTGGAACAGTGGCGTCTGGTTTGCGTGGATGCTAGTCTCGGAATGACAAAAGTAGCACAGCTTCGGTGTGTTATTTATTTGTTTATGTACCGTATTTCTCTATTTGAATGTCCTCGGCTTTGACTCAGGATCGACATTTACATTATATTGCACATAATAGTACCGAAATAATGTCCGAAGTGTAGCCCTGTGTAAATTTGAATCAGCTGATCTACATCGCCCATCAAAACTGATGCTTGATAATATGCAAATGACACCAAAAAATCCAGTGGAACACACAAATTAGATCACGTGTATCGCACAGTTATACATATATACAATTAAAAATAACACTGTCATTACTTTAGAGACCATATTTACTGATTATAACCGAAAAATAAAAAGTGTTCCATATCAAACGCGTGTTATTGAGTATTTTAAACCCTACATATTCAGGCCGACCGCAGCGCCCCAAGTGTTAGTTTGAGTTGCCAATAGAATTAAAATAATGTGGCCAAAGATTGTGTGTCAAAGAGCATACAAGAAACCTAGAGAAATTCCTCTGTTCGTCACCAGAGAGCAGGCAGAAGCTACAGTATGGACCTTGGTCGAAAAACGAGCCAAATTAAATAAGTAGACCGGCGGAAAGAGTAGTAAGGAAGGAGAAGGGAAAGGAGGCTGGGGGATGAATTAAGTCTCCTCAAAGAATGAGGGTGTCCAAATAAGGGGAAGGGCGGAGGGGGAGGGGGTGGGGGAGGGAAGGATACAAGGAAACAAAAAAGGGGGGAAATGTATTTGTGCGGTACCAACGTCATACAGGCCGCCGTTCTACTTAATATGGCGCTTTATTCTATCAAGGTCCATACAGTAGTATCTGGCCGCTATCTGGTTATGGTTGGTTGGCTCCTTAGTTTAGGGACTGCGACAATGCGGTCATGTAGCCCCATGTACTTTGGGGGTGTGTAGAATCTGCCTGATAACCCGTGTTAGATGGCTTCGGTGGCGTAGTTGGTAGCATGCTGAGCTTCTATGCCCAAGATCGCGGGCTCAAATCCGGCCGAAGTCGTCGGATTTTTTAAGAGCGTTAAAAATCCCTCAGTATGCCTTCCTTTGGAGGGGAAGTAAAGCCGGCGGTCCCATGTCATAGATTTATGGCATGTTAAAGTAAAATAAATAAATAAATAAATAGCCTTACAAATCCCATAAGGGCTATGGCCTCCTGCTTTGCAGGGAATTGCTCAGTTTTAACTCATCAGGTGAGCAAGTCCTGAGGAGCATTCGGGGTTATTCTTTCTGATTGGGCCTTCTATATAGATGTTCTGCTGATTAAAGATTAAGTAAATTATATTACGATGGCATAACATTCGCTACAACAATCTTCATTTCTGAGTCTGGCGATATCAAGGCCTCAAATATCCATTAGTATTACGGAAATCATAATAGCCATCAACCAATATCTGGGAGCTTCCCATTGCCACTAAGCACAAAGCTTATCCTGTCTAAGCACTTGAACAATGAGAGAAACTGCCAAGTCTTCACTCTTCAGTAAAATCTACGTATATTGAACCGTTTCAAATAGGTCTTTTTAAAATGCAATACAAAACCTTACCGGTGGAGTTTTAACATCTAGTTTGGATGCAGATACCTATACACGTTCTTTAACATCCCACAAATCATTCACTATGTTGTGCACATGTGGTCCCGGAACGAATTGACAAGTGTTTCGCAAGATAGTTGAACCTTTTGAATTCCTTGTGATGCAGTAAGGTTATTTTCCCTAGTGAACACGATGATGTTTCCTCAAATTAGAGCGCGAGACAATGTTCCATTAGTTCTGTCCGCCATGCAAATGACTTCTCACATGTGCTACAAGTGTATTACTTCACTCCAGTATGAACAACAGTGTGCTTCTTGAGGTCACCGCTCTGTGAGAAGCCTTTATTGCACACTAGAGATATGTACCGCTTTGCTGCATGCCCACTGAACGGTGTCTTTCTAGTTGATGCATTGTTTTATTGGTCACTGCATGCGAGTCTCCCTAGGTCTTTCCACTCCTGCCTCATCTTCGCTGTTCTTGTCCATTGTTATCCTCCCCATTTTACGAACCAGTCTGCCCATCTGATTCTTTGTCTCCCAACGTTTCGTCTTCCTGTTCTTGGGTCCCACATCGTCATTTTGTACGTCCATCGGTTAGGATCTAATCTCGCTACATGTCCACCCCATCTCCATTTGAGCTGGTCTGCTGATGTCATAGCGTCTTTCATGCCGGTTCTCCTTCTTAAATCTTCGTTCCGTATTCTATCTCTCAATGAGACATGAAGTATCTTCCTTTCCATTTTCCGTTGACATATCTGGATCATTTGTCTTTGTTTCGATGTTAATGCCCAAGTTTGGCAACCATATAGTAACACCGGTATAACGCATTTTTCCAGAACTTCAGCCTTTAAAGTGTGTTTTTGGGTCTTGTCAGCCAGTATAAACTTTAGGGACCAAAAGCTCTTCCATGCTTGTCCTATTCCTCGTTTGACCTCTTTCTCTGAACGACTTGAAAATGACATGTTCTGACCGAGATATACATATTCTTCAACATATTCCAGTGTTTCTCCGTTCACATTAATTGGGGCTTCTAACGCATTGGTCATCAGCTTCGTTTTCTTCGGGTTCATTGTAAGGCCCACTTCTTTACTTGTTTTGTCTAATTCTTTTATCATTTGTTCCAGCTCTTTCGCTGATTCAGCCACCAAAACAAAGTCGTCTGCGAACCGTAAATGGGTTAGTCTTGTCCCATCGATTCTGATGCCATATTTTTCTTCCCAGTCTAGTTTTCTAAACTGATTTTCCAGCAAACAGGTGAATAATTTTGGTGAGAGGGGGTCTCCCTGTTTTACTCCCCTTTCTATCATGATGTTACATCCTTCTCTTTCTGTCTTTATTCTGGCTTGGTTACCGTCGTAGAGTTTGCCAAGGAGTCTAACGAATTTGTTTGGGATGCCTTGTTTTTCCAGTGCTTCTAAGACGCTTCCCTGTTCTACGGAGTCAAATGCTTTGTTGTAATCCACAAATGCGATATACACCTCTAGATTAAATTCCTGAACTTTCTCCATGAGTTGATTTATTGTTTGCAAGTGGTCTGATGTACTGAAACACTTTCTGAATCCTGCTTGCTCTATCGGTTGCTGTTCGTCCAGTGCCATGTACCTTCCACTAATTACACCTGTGTGAAGATAAATTGTATAGGTTAAGAATGTAAACAACGCTCTTAGGTTCCTACGTTCGTTGCCAAGAGCCGACTGCGGTAGCGTCTGGTAGCTAAGTTCTGATCTAGTAGTCGTTGACGGTGGCGTTTGGCAGCAAAAGTAGAAACTATTTGAATAATTCAAAAGTCTGCAGTCCTTACTTGAATTAAAACAAGATGTTCAGTAAAGAACATATAGCCTACTTTCTCCTAAATACATGGTTATTGTTACAGTATAACTCTTTGTACTTTTCAAGGAGTATAATTGAATGCTGGTTGTAGTAGCTTGTTGAAATACAACGTGCTATACGGATATGAAACATGAATATAAGGCGCCCTTTGCTAGTGCTACCTCTGTACCAAATTTCGTTCAATTCGGTTTTACCGTGTTTGAATTTATAGGGGGAATCTACTTTTACACAAACATGGCCACCATATGCAAGCTATTGGACTGATGACCTTGTAGCTTGGTCAAAGAACGCTTCTTACATAAGGGTATATTGTTGCAAAATTGGGTAGAGATCAGATGATAAGGTTGGTTGTAATTTGATTTAAGCTTTTTACATTTGGGTGGCCACCATTACGTTTCCGTCAAGATGGCGGCGTTATAAAACATGACACTGAGGTGCCCTCTGCAAGTGCTACCTCTGTACCAAATTTCGTTCAATTAGTCTTCACCATGTTTGAAAAGATAGGGGGAATCAATTTGCACACAAAAATGATCGCCATCCGCAATTATTGGTCTCATGACCTTCTAGTTTGGCCGAAAGATTCTTTAACTTATACATAAAGGTATAATGTTGCAAAATTTTGTAGGGATCAAATGATTAGGTTGGTCGTAATTTGATTCAAGCTTCTAACATTTGGGTGGCCGCCATTACGTTTTCGTCAAGATGGCGGCGATATACAACATGACACTGGAGTGCCCTTTTCTAGTGCTACCTCTGTACCAACTTTCGTCCAATTAGGTTTCACCATGTTTAAATTGATAGTGGGAATCGATTTTCACACATACATGGCCGCCATATGCAAAGTATTGGGCCGATGACCTTGTAGTTTAGTCAAAAGACACTCGCCACACGAATATATGTTGTCGCAAAATATGGTAGAGATCGGATGATTAGGTTAGTCGTAATTTGTTTTAAGATTTTAACGTTTTGGTGGCCGCCATTACGTTTCGTCAAGATGGCGGCAATATAAAACATTACACTGAGGTACCCTTCGCTACTGCTACCTCTGTACCAAATTTTTGTTCATTTCGGATTCACCGTGTTTGATTAGATAGGGGGAATCGATTTGCACACATACATGGCCGCCATCCGCAAAGTAATGGGCTAATGACCTTGTAGTTTGCTCAAAAGATTTTTCATATATACGGGTATAATGTTGCAAAATATGGTAGAGATCAGATGATTAGGTTGGTCGTAATTTGATTTAAGCTTTGACCATTTGGGTGGCCGCCATTCCGTTTCCGGCAAGATGGCGGCGATATAAAACATTACACTGAGGTGTCCTTTGCTAGTTCTACCTCTGTACCAAATTTCGTTCAGTTCGGTTTCACCGTGTTCGAATTGATAGGGGGACAGACATTCAGAGTATCCACTCTCACACACACACACACAGACTCACACACAGACAGACACACAATTTTTGGCCCTGTGTAGATCTCATAAGTCTACTTTCATTTTTTGCAAAAATCGAAAGTAGGCTAAAAACAGATAACACACACTAATACAGTCATCACAATTAACACCGGTCATCAGACAGATTCTACACACACCCAAAATAGACGGGGCTACATGACCGCGTTGTCGCAGCCTCCTAACTTAAGAACCAACCAACCTAACCAGTGTTAATTGTGATGGCTGTATTAGTGTGTGTTATCTGTTTTTTAACTCAAGCACGGACTGCCGATATTGAATTTTCAAGTAGTTCACACTTTTGCCGCCAAACGCCACCGTCAACGATTACTAGTTCAGAACTTGGTTACTAGACGCCACTGCAGTCGGTTCCTGGCGACGAACGTTGGAACCTAAGAGCGTTATTCAAATTTTTAACCTATAATTTAGCTTCACATAGGTGTAATTAGTGGAAGGTTCTTTAACATGCCATAAATCTATGACATGGGACCGCCTGGTTTTCTTCCCTCCAAAGGAAGGTACACTGAGGGATTTTAACGCTCCAAATATCCAACGACTTAGGCCACGTTTGAACCCGATATCTTGGGCATACAAGCTCAGCATGCCACCAAAGCCACTCTCCTTGAATAATGAGGATGTCCAAATAAGGGGAACGGAGGCGGGATGGATATAAGGAAACAGACACAAAAGAGGAAGTGTATTTGAACGCTTAATATGGCACGGTTTTCTACCAAGGACCATACCGTAGCTTGTGGCTGCTCTGGTGACGAACAGAGAAATTTCTCTAGTTTTCTTGTAAGCTCATTGACGCACATTCTTTGGCCACAATGTTTTAATTCTATTGAAAAAGGAGGCAAGTTTCCTTTCGAAACGTTTAGGAATGCTATTTTTTGCGGCTTTGGTGGCGTAGTTGGTAGCATGCTGAGCTTCTATGCCCAAGGTCGCGGGTTCAAACCCGGCTGAAGTAGTCGGATTATTTAAGCGCGTTAAAAATCCTTCAGTATGCCTTCCTTCGGAGGGAAAAGTAAAGCCGGCAGTCCCATGTCATAGATTTATGGCATGATACAGAACCTTCCACTAATAGGGATGTATAGAACTAGCACCGATAGAGCGCACTGCTATTGTACTGGGAAAGCGAAAGGCGCTCTTCATTTGTCTCCTGTGTTCTCATGCCGCTAAGATCCACGGATTGTTTAAATTGTTATTTTCATGACTATGCTGAGCTATTGCAGTGTTCCTCTTTGCAACAATCAGAAAAGGCCGTTTTCGTTTCACCAATTTCTACAAAATAAAGAAATGAAGATGAAATGGTTACATGCTATTAGAAGGAAACATTTCGGTGAGAAAAATCTCAACGAAAATATTGAAGTGTGATCCCATCAATTTCAATCCGATAACTTCACGAAAACTGCGTTGGGTAAGTGTGATTTACAAAGGGAAATAATTCCAATTTTGTATCCATAAACTGATTAGACATTTTGATAACAACCACTGGATTTATGCGTTTGTATTTGAAGGTGAGAGAGCAAGATTAAAACTGGGCACTGTTCCATCGCTTTTTCCGTGGACCATGAACACAACAAAAATAAGGAAAAGGCCACACACCAGAAAATTGCCGGATTACCACGATAAGCCTACAATATCGGAATATGCAGAATTCATCTCCACTGAAGTATGGGAAGAAATCGTCAATATACACGAAGAAGTGAATGTAACATTTGTGACTCCCATTTTCAAAGACATCAATACTCGGACAAATACTTCAAGAATAAATGTCGCAACATTAACAGTCACAAACGTATAATGGTTGGTTTCTTGAAATCAGAGTTAATCGTCAACTTCCATCTGCCCGACGGAGCGTCTTCGAATTTTGTCATTACCGCTGTAGCCTATTAATTCTCCCCTCCTCCCATTAGTTTTAGTGTCTCTAGTCCGTGGCTCATTTTGCAGCTGTTTAACGCTTAAACGCTGAAAATCGTCCATAACATATTAGGGGATATACCTATAGAATTAATTAATATAGTCTTGGAGTAAAATTAGAGAAGATTATAATTTACTTTGGCTTCGAAAACTCTGTCACAATCTATACATTCCTCGCTGCTGACGGGGGAAACATAGGACGATCGCCTTGCGCTTACCCAGTACTACACGGGCGCTATCTGGCGCGAACTTTCTCCGGCTACATCCCTATTACACTTGTAGGTTAGGTTTGATTAATGTTCTTACGTTCCAACATTCGACGCCAGGATCGGACTGTGGTGGCAACTATTGACCAAATTCAGAACTAGTTGGTCGTTGACGGTGGCGTTTGGTAGCGAAAGTAGGAACTACTTGAAAAATAAATGTCTGCAATCCTTACTTGAATTAAAGATACACACACTAATACAGCCATCACAATTAACACTGGTTATAGGACAGATTCTACACACACCCAAAGTACACGGGGCTACATGACCATGTTGTCGCAGTCCCTAAACTGAGGAACCAACCAACAATCTTATTTTTTAAATTGTCACACGGCAATATCACAAATATGAATAATTTGAATGGTATCATAACAATTCTACACTCACCCAAGTACAAGGGCTACATGACTACGATGTCGCAAAACCCCTAAAGATTCAACAATAAACAAATGGACGGTGTTTAGAAGTAAGAAACGTTCTTAGAAATACTGAAGTTAGTATTCAGCTCCCTTCCGTAATTTTACAGGGGGCAATTGCCTTGCTTTGTAATTTGAGAGGGCTGAAAGAGTTTTGCTCCCACGAATTCGTCAACCATTTGTGCTTAGATATGTAGGGTATTAGCAGGTCATTTCCTAGAATATGAGAATGGAAAGTAGGCAGCCGTTAATTGACACCAAGTGGATAGTGTATGAGAGAAAGGAAAGGTCATCCATAAGATAAATAGCTGGAAATAATAGACACTCGTCATATGTGGTTATCTACTTAAGAGACCGCAACATGAACACGTGCAAGCATGGCCTTCTACGCGTAACGTCGTAACTGAAGTTAAAAGGAGGATGGTGTCCGTGCCAGCACTGTAAAATAATTAGTAACTAGATGAAACCCGTCAAAACATGACGGACAATGGAAAACAAATTTACTGAAGAAGCTCCTTATATAAGTTACATTCTTTGTACGATTACTTTTTAGCACTATTGTAACTTTAAGGGCGTCAAAAGATAGCACTCTCAGCATTGCAACATATTGCTGGTCATGACTGAAAACGTGATGAGGTCATCATCATCTTGCACAGTTTCCAGCCACTGGCCGGGTCTGTTTGGAACACAAGCCTCTCCAACGTCTTCTGTCTTCCCACCATCTCTCAGCCTCCACCCTTGTCCAGTCTTCTCCTCTCTTCTTCACGCTTTCTTCCACCCCCTTCAGCCACCTGTCTCTCGGTCTCCCTCTTGGTCACTTTCCTTCCCACTTCGTCTCGTGTATCCTCCTGGATATCCTCTTCTCCTCCATTCGTTTTACATGTCCATACCATCTAAGTCTAGATTTCTCTATACCATCCTGTAATGGTTCCTCCTTCATTAATTCTCTGGTCCTCTCATTTCTTATTCTGTCCTTCTTTGTAGCTCCAATACTGCTTCTCAAGATCCTCATCTCACTGGCCTGTATTTTGCTCTTCTCCCTTCCTTTCATAACCCAGGTCTCCGAGGCATACGTCAGGATAGGGACATAGTACGATATATGATCTACTTGCTGTTCTGAGGGACATCCCTGCTCCATAACATGCTTCTCACACTCCTCCGGAATGCTTCTGCCTGTCTCCCCCGCTCATTTATTTCTCTACCGTTTCTTCCATTCTCTTGTATCAGGCTTCCCAGATACTTGAAACTCTCCACTTTCTTCAGCTGTTCCCCACCAATTGTTATTCCCGTTGTGGTCCTTTCCTTCTTCCTTGTTGTGATCACCATCTCACTCTTATTTATGCTAAATTTCATCCCATATCCTTGTATTATTCCTTCCCACACGTCCAACTGTTCCTGTACCTCCTCCTCCTTGTTTCCACAATCATCAAATCATCCGCAAACACCATTGCTTTCATCTTTCCTTCCCCAATTACTTGTGCCGCTCGGGTCATTATGTCATCCATCACCACAATGAAAAGTAACGGTGATAGTGCTCTTCTTTGTTTCAGGCCGTTTCTCTGTTCCACTCAGTCCGATCTCTCTCCTCCCACTTTCACACAGCTCACGCTTCCCTTGTACATCTCTTTTATCCTCCTTATAGTCCATTTTTCTACTCCTCTATCCTCCAGGGACTTCCATACTTTGTTTCTGCATACACTGTCATATGCTTTCTCAATGTCCAGGAAGGCCATCAGTAGATCTGTTCCATACTCATAGTGCTGTTCTTGTAACTGACTTACAGCAAAAATCAAATCCACTGTGGACCTTCCTGCTCTGAAGCCATGTTGTTCTTCCCTCATCCCTCCTTCTATCCTTGTCCTAATTCTCCTTTCTAAAACTTTCTCAAACATCTTTGCACAATGACTCATCAGTGTTATTCCCCGATAGTTTTTGCATTCTGTTCTACTACCTTTCTTGAAGATCGGGACAATTACTCCCTTTTTCCAGTCCTCTGGGGTCTTCCTTTCCTTCCATGCTGCCTTCATCACTCGGTACAACCATTGTATTCCCACCTCTCCTGCTGCTCTCACCATCTCCACACTCAACTCATCCACACCCGGTGCCTTCCCTCCTTACATCTTCCTCACTGCATCTTCCACTTCTTTCCATGTTAAGTCCTTTTCTGTTTGCAGTTCATCTACTGTACCTCTTCCCCGATTTCTTCTTCCTCGCCGTGGTTTCCATTTGGGTTCAAGAGTTCTTCAAAATATTCTTTCCACATTTTCTTCAGTTCTTCCCTATTTTCTATCCCTTGTCCCCTTTTGTTCGCCATTCTGACATAATCCGTAGGATCCTTCCGCCTCTTATTCTTTACCATCCCATACAGGACCTTTTTTGTACCTTCACTATCCTGCTGGTCATGACTTAAAACGTGATGAGGTAAATAGCCCAATACGTTCAAGAGTTTCTCCTTGAGCTTGATTGATTGTGATAAAGTAGGCCGAGCGAATAGGACATTGTTGCCTATTAAAAGAAAATGTACTGTACCTGCAAGTGTTTTATCGGAAGGTGTTAAATCAAGTCGTAGGATTTGAGCTCTCTGCCTAATATTACTGCACCTATTATATCCGAATCCAAGCAATTTCTTACATATTTCTTACAATTAATATATTACCATATATGAGTCCTTGGGAAACGTTCAGATTTCTAAGGAGCATAACTATGGCTCAAACGTTCGGAGTATGTGGAGGCGAATCACTTAATTCCAAGGAATTGAAAAATTCAATAATAGGGAAATGAAGTAGCTGGCTTTCATCTTCAGTATCCAATCTGTTAACGCTGATGTATGTGTTTGAACTACTGGATATAAGTTCAATGACTTTTAAATTAATATCATTACATTGTTGCAGCTTGGCAAATATTTTATATTCCAGCAGATCAATTTTACCCTCACAACAGTAAAGACCAAAGTAACCACGCATAGATTTTACGCAAGAGAAGTACAATGTAGAACAATGTTTACATTTGATCGTCAAAGACCTTACAGTACACTGTACTGCATAATATCTGGAATTGTTTCTGAAATGGCCTATTTATATTGGATTTTAAATGTGGCTTCGTATTAGCCTCCGTGGCTTAGGCGGCAGCACGCCGGCCTCTCACCGCTGAGTCCGTGGTTCAAATCCCGGTCACTCCATGTGAGATCTGTGCTGGACAAAACGGAGGCAGACAGGTTTTTCTCCGGGTACTCCGGTTTTCCCTGTCAACATTTCATTCCAGCAACACTCTCCACTATCATTTCATTTCATCTGTCATTCATTTAATGATTGCCCCAGAGGAGTGCGTCAGGCCTCGGCAGCCGGCACAGTTCATATCCTCGCCGCTAGATGGGGGCTTCATTCATTCCATTCCTGAC
Organism: Meconema thalassinum; assembly: GCA_946902985.2. NCBI lineage: Eukaryota > Metazoa > Arthropoda > Insecta > Orthoptera > Tettigoniidae > Meconema > Meconema thalassinum. The sequence goes on from OX336396.1 coordinate 241,035,910, forward strand.
CTGGTCGGAGACTGGAAGCAGGTTGTGGATTTCATTTCATTTCATTATTCGATAACACTATAGTGTCCTGCAATAACGGAGCCGCTAAATATTACATGGCAAATAATACTTCCATTGCCGAAATCAACTGCGTAGTTAGACTCAGTACTCTAAACAAATAATCATTAAACAATTGTCTTATACAATGAAGTTCAACATGACCGTCCAAAGACTTTCATACTCAAGTTGTTTGGTGAGGAGAATGCGATGAGACTGATCGCTTAAAATAAATTACGTATAATTGTTCCTGCCAGCGAAATTTTTGGCGATAGCTTGAAAACGCAGCTCAGAATGACGTTCTTCATTTTGTTATAAACAGTACGAAGCTGCTCTAAATAAGCAATTTCCATCACCTGTTATAGGTTATGACAGTACATTTTGCAGGGGAACATAGAATCACTGCGCCAACTACTGGAACGACCATAGGCCTATACTCAATACTCACTTCGGCAGTCACCCTAATGGAGGCAGTTTTTGAATTATATGTCCCGTGCATGTCAAAAATCGTATTAACACATGGAGGCCCACCTATTCTTGTCTATCGCCCCCGAGACCCGGGTTACATTTCCTGCTCTGCCAAGAAATTGAATTCTGGTCTGAGGGCAAAAACGGGGCACATTCAGTCTCTTGAGGTAGAACTAAGAAGAGGAAGGTTTAAATCCCACCTCGACAATCTTGGATGTGGTTTTCCGTGGTTTCCCACTTCCACTTAAGGCAAATACCGGGATGGTTCCTAACTTAAGGCCTTGGCCGTCTCCTTGCCATTTACCACCTTAATTACAAATACACACAGTAATGCAGCCATCACAATAACACAGGTTATGAGAGAAAATTTCACACATACACACCCAAGTACACGGGGCAGAGTGACCACGATGTCGGAGCCCTTCAAACGAATTATGTTTGCCAAGTGTCTCTTATGGCGAAAGCAATTGTGGACACGCGCGAGTGCCTGGAAAACTACTTTTTTCTTTAATAATTTAAGAGTATATCGACGATGCATAATTATAACTTTTAGTCTAGGACGCTAATAACTTGACCACCGAAGCATTGGGAAGAAATTGCAATATTAAGGTACATAAACAACATAGCCAACACATTCAACTGTCGGTTAATGTTCCTCAAAATTTCCCTTCTTAAATATTCCCCTCCTTTATAATTCTCCATCACGTGAAGACGTGCCATGTCTTGGGTTTTAAATATATCGATGCAATGGTGCTGCCATCTGCTGTCAGTTACTGGAACTATATGGGCGATGTACTGCCATCTGTTGTCAGTTATAGGAACTGATTGCAGATATATAAACGGCGTACTGAGGACAACAGTTTGCTCTTTTGTTCACATGCTGTAATGCAATGGGGCAATGGTAAAACGGAAATAACGTATTGAGAGGGAATGTAGAAATATGTATCCTTTACAGACATAAAACCTTACTAATACTCCTTGATTAAACAATATTTCAATGGTAAAAAAAAAAAAAAAAAAAAAAAAAAAAAAAAAAAAAAACAAACATATATCGGCGAGTGCTGGGACCGAACCGGCGAACCTAGGAACCACAGTCTGTCGCCTTAACCACATAGCTACTCGCGCAATATTCTTCAGTAGCAGACGCAGCTTTTCATTATCTGCAAAAGCTGCTGTCTGAAGGAAATAATCCATTTCATTTTCCAAATAAATCAATGTTGCACATTCGTATACGTTCATACTGTTATTATATTTTATTGCCAGAACTTAGTTAATGTTTGTTTTCAATTACATGGAAGCTTATTAAATAACTTACATTTTAGTGGAATTCTCACCGCCATTTTGTCATGACCTCAGGCGGATTGTGCGCATGCGTGAGGGGGAAGAATTCTGCTATTTTCTATATTAATTCAAAAATATACCGAGAGGGAATGTAGAAATATGTATCTTTAACAGACATAAAACCTTACTAATACTCCTTGATTAAACAATATTTCAGTGGTAAAAAAAAAAATATATCGGCGAGGGCTGGGATCGAACCGGTGACCCTCGGAACCACGGTCTGTCGCCTTAACCACATAGCTACTCACGCACTCTTGGTCAGCAGCAGACGCAGCCGTTCTTTATCATTAAAAGCCGCTGTCTGAAGGAAATAATCCATTTCATTATCCAAATAAATCAATGTTGCACATTCGTATACGTTCATACTGTTATTATATTTTATTGTCAGAACTTGGTTAATGTATGTTTTCAATTACATGCAAGCTTATTAAATAACTTACATTTTAATGGACTTCTCACCGCCATTTTGTCATGACCCCAGGCGGATTGTGCGCATGCGTGAGGGGAAAGAATTCTGCTATTTTCTATATTAATTCAAAAATATACCGTAATATATTTGTTTATTTTATAGACACTCTGCAAATCTAGAGGCCAAGAGCTTTCGTTAGAGTGCTCTACGAAGTAAATCGGTTCTGTCGTTCTCTCAATCTCGTGGTAACAAAAATCACCTTACTGTTTTAAATATATAGATCACAGTGGCGGGCATAGAATTACCTTGGCGAAGGGGCACATAAAAATGGAAACAGCAATGCATAACTTAACTTCAACTGTAAGCCAATGTATAGAAATAACAAGATGTTCGGGAAAGAACATATAGCCTACTTTCTCCTAAATGTATGGGTATAGTTATAACTCTCTGTCCTTATCATCTCCTAATTTCTTCCTATTTGAAGTGCAAATTGGCACACAGGATTTGAACAGTGGCGTTCAAACCATACCCCAGCATTTTGCAATTTCATCAGCAAACACTCCAAACACCGACTACTTACAATAATTGAAATTTCGTTGCTCTAATAAGGCCCATCTACAATGCGCAGTCGGCAGTCCGTAGTTGGTAGTCCACGGTCGGCAGTCGCGATCGACTTCGTGTATACTATAGGCACCATACAAAACATGAATTTGCAGTTGGTAGCTGGCAGTTGGCAGTCGCGAATTTTATCCTTGACTGCCAACTACCCGACTGCAGCAATCCTTACAGGATGGATGATCCCTTCCGAAAACCTCCCTCCAGGTCACGAGGAATGTTGGTCTACCTGGAAGACGCTCAACAGGCTGCGCTCCGGAGTTGGAAGAACGAAGACCAACATAAGAAAGTGGGGATTTGCCTGCGACTCCACACTATGTGACTGTGGTGAAGAACAGACAATGAGCCATCTCCTTGTCTGCAACTCGTGTCCAAGAACATGCTCTCCCCAGGATGTGATCGACGCTACCAAGGAAGCACGTGAATTAGCTACCTACTGGTCACACCACATTTAATTAAATCTGTGCTTGTGTAGTGTATAATTATGCTGTTACATGCCATCAGAAATGATAATGCTTATAGTACCAGATTTTGGAATATTCCTCTTTGTATTTTGCTGTCTTGTTTCTTTTTATACCTTGTGAGTTATGATGTATGTTTTCTGACACGATTAAATAAATAGCCAATCAGAGCAGATCAGAAACTGACGTCATGTTGTTGTTCTGTGTCGTATACGAATGATATAGGACTAAGTGAAGTAACTTCGCAACCCGTTAATTTATAGGCTAATCTTAAATACACGGTATAACACAATAATCCATCTCCAAACCATCCATATTTCAAGTTTTGAGGTTATCAACAATGCCTCTGTGCACAAGGAATAAACGAATGTTACTGTATTATTACTCCTAGCAGTCGTTAAGACTGGGTTCACTAAATGGCCGGTATAGAGCGCTGCTCGAATCTATAGTTTCTGCATAGTACAACTGAAGGCTGGTAGATGTCACTCCGTTGGAGAATGTCGTTTTTTTTAATATATAATTTCCATTGCAAAAAGCACCATATAACGCTTTATTTTATAACGTCTCAATACTCAAGAAACAATGAATATAAAAAAAAATCAAACAAAAAAAGTTCTACTTTGATAGGATTTGAACCCCGGCCAGCCATATGAGAGACGGGAGCTCTAACCACACAGCCAATCGTACACTCGCAACTCACGCGTTGATGAGGCACTTCGTCACCATAGAGGTAAATGTCACGCCATCTTTGTGGATTTTAAGAAGGCCTTCGACCTGTTAAGTCGACAGGTCATAGTTGAGAGAAACTTCAGACTATGCTCGGTGAATCTGATTATCTGACACTGATAATAACCAACATTCTACATCACAATACCGTGTTTATCTCCGATGGCCTTCAGTTCTCAAAGCCTATTGAACAGATAAATGGTGTCCCACAGGGTGACCCAATCAGTCCACTGCTGTTCATTCTCTCAACTGCTGACATCACGGGTATCCTCGAGTCTTTGGAAGAGAAGATATCTCTTTATATATACGCAGATGATGTAGTAATTGGAGCAAAGAGTTTGGAAGTTCTGCAGGAATGTATGGATTGTCTGCTTCTCTGGGCCGATAGGAACAAATTACAGATCAACGAAAATAAAACAGCCCACATGGTCTTCCGTAAGGGAGGAATGATTTCGAATAGAGATAAGATTTATTACAGACCTGGAGATTTACCGATAACAACCGTCAAAAATTTTAACTATTTAGGGTTAATTTTCCAGACGACAGGAACATCTTTCACAATGCATGTGAGAAACAGAGCGACTGCTGCACTAATAGCTATGAACAACATACAGCATTTGCGTAAACTATCTTTAGTTACTGCTAAGAAGCTCTTTGTTTCCACACTGACACCTATTTTAAAATGCGGTCTGGAACTTTTTTTTCTTTTCGTGTAGCCTCCTGAGAGGCCGAGTGCAGGTCTTTCTAGTCGACGCCCGTGGGCGACCTGCGCGTCGGGATGAGAGAGGGAATGGATGAAGATGAATAAAACTGGGCAAGGATGTGGAAGGAAGCGGCCGTGGCCTGTCAGAAGGTACTGTCCCAGCATTTGCCTGGTGTTGAAAATGGGAACCACGGAAAACCATTTCAAGGACAGCCAAAGGTGGGGCTCGAACCCACGCGTCTACCGAGTCAGCAGAGAGCTTGGCCCCTTAACCTAACGCAGCGCTTTAGCCCGCGCAGCCACTACTGTCGGTGGTCTGAAACTGATCTGGCCTCATCTGACCAAAACCAACTTAAAGGAAATAGAGCAAGTAAAGTCTATCTTCCTAAAGAAAGCATTGTGTGTATCGAAATTTACTCCGTTCCGGCTAATGTATGAGCTGTCTGCAGAGCCATTCTGTATTGAGCAAATCAGACTACAAATGCAGCTTCCATCTAGCGCTGCCTATCAGGAACTTCTTGCGGAATTTCAATCAAAAAAGAAAGAAATATGGTTGGACTTCTATGGGACAGAAGCGATGTTATCGTCTGACTGGAAGAGAGCAGACTACGATTTACGACACACTGTGACGCGTTTCGCAGTCTATGGATTTCATTTCAGGTGTTGCGGAAGAAAAGACTTTCACACTCCAAATGCAGCTACATGCATATGTGAATTGTGTAGCGAGCCCTGTGACCGATATCATGCGGCATATTGTAAAAGAAGATTAACTTCCCTGACGCAATTTTGTAGCGACTGACAGTACCTGCATTGTATTTTTTTACTTTTTCAATGGCCATTGGCTGCATTAAAACTATTATAACTCACGCGTTATCGATCAAATACATATAACGTACTGTATTAGCAAATAATCACTTGGACTGAAGATTTCTTCACTGGAGTGTATTTCAAACCGAGTTCATTTCATATTAAGTTCATATAATTTTTATCAGTAGGTTATATTGCATGCAACATACTGAAATTAATAAAATGTAGGTCAGAACGAGAGATCAGCTGCCATCTTGTCAAATAGCCGAGACGATTCAGATTTTTAAAGTCACTTCTAGATTATAATATTACAATATAAACTTTTAATTTCGAACGAACCACGTCGCTTAGAACAGATTAAACGATTCTTGGTTCGATGTGCACAAGGAATAAACGAATGTTACTGTATTATTACTCATAGCAGTCGTTAAGACAGGGTTCACTAACTGGCCGGTATAGAGCGCTGCTCGAATCTATAGTTTCTGCATAGTACAACTGAAGGCTGGTAGATGTCACTCCGGTGGAGAATGTCGTTTTTTTTTAATATATAATTTCCATTGCAAAACGCACCATATAACGGTTTATTTTATAACGTCTCAGTACTCAAGAAACAATAAATATAAAAAAATCAAGCAAAAAAGTTCTACTTTGATAGGATTTGAACCCCTGCCAGCCACATGAGAGACGGGAGCTCTAACCACACAGCCAATCGTACACTCATAGCTCACGCGTTATCGATTAAATACATATAACGTACTGTATTAGCAAATAATCTCTTGGACTGAAGATTTCTTCACTGGAGTATATTTCAAACCGAGTTCATTTCATATTAAGTTCATATAATTTTTATCAGTAGGTTATATTGCATGCAACATACTGAAATTAGTAAAATATAGGTCAGAACGAGAGATCAGCTGCCATCTTGTCAAATAGCCGAGACGATTCATATTTTTAAAGTCACTTCTAGATTATAATATTACAATATAAACTTTTAATTTCGAACGAACCACGTCGCTTAGAACAGATTAAACGATTCTTGGTTCGATAATCGGAACTGGTGGGTCCCATGTTATGGATTATAAATTTTGCATAATTCACACGGCCGCCATCCTGAAATGGTACGTTTGATGACCTTTTAGTTTGGGCACAAGACGCGTCCCATATGAAGGTAGGTTGTTACCAAATTTGGTAAAGATCCGATGATTAGTTTGGTCGTAATGCATTATTATGTTTTGACCATTCGATTGGCCGCCATTACCTTTCGGTTAAGATGGCGGCAATATAAAACATGACACTGAGGTGCTCTTTGCCAGTGCTACCTCTGTACCAAATTTCGTTCAATTCGGTTTAACCGTGTTCGAATTGATAGGGGGGACAGACATTCAGAGTACACTCACACACACACACAGACTCACACACATACACACCACACACAGACAGACACACTTTTTTTCGCCCTGTAGTGATCTCATAAGTCTACTTTCATTTTTTGCAAAAAGTAGGCTAATAGAAGCCATTCTATCAGTGTTGCCGTATAATTTATTACGTAACTTAATCATATTTATGTTCGACGATGTCAAAATGTAAATATTATAAGTCAGAAAACTGCACTATAATGAGGCTCATTATAGTACAAGTTTTCATTATGGGACAGTTTCTCCCTCCAATCAGAGCTCAAGAAGCTGTTGTTTGACCAATTAGGTAAGGATAGCATCGCACCTGCGCTGAGTTCCAAGGCCTTCTAATTTAAATTTTATTGCGCGGCCTAGTGTCATAGTGGGGTAATCGAGGAGGCCATGGTCAAATACAAGGTATTCTCTGCGTCCCATGCGCTCTGTTCAGTACTTAAAACTGGTGAAATCTCGACAGATATTTAGGAATATTTATGTTCGAACATAAATAGTTATAATAATAATTATCGTCGAACATAAACAATCGTATGCAACTCGCCTATAATGGTAATTAAGACACTCGTATGAAAATTATAAACATACTCGTGTCTTAATTATTGCCATTATAGGCTCGTTGCATAATGTAGTCTACTATTAAGAGCTTCCTTATTGACGTTTAATCTTAATGAAATACCAAGAGGTATTTAATAATTGTATTACACCTTAGTCCGTGGTTCAAATCCCGGTCACTCCATGTGAGATTTGTGCTGGACAAAGCGGAGGCAGACAGGTTTTTCTCCGGGTACTCCGGTTTTCCCTGTTACAAATTTCATTCCAGCAACACTCTCTACTGTCATTTCATTCCATCTGTCATTCATTTAATCATTGCCCCAGGGGAGTGGGACAGGCTTCGGCAGCCGGCACAGTTCATATCCTCGCCGCAAGATGGGGGCTTCATTCATTCCATTCCCCCCTTTTTTTTGTTGATTAGATTTTTATTTTACATAAGTTTATTACAAACACAAAAATAAATGGCACTGCCGATGACCCGGTCGGTCGACTGGAAGCAGGCTGTGGATTTTCGATTTTCATTACACCTCAATCAATAAAATTGAATTAATATACATTAATTAATGAAATATACCAGTTTCGGCCATATTAAGGCCTTCTTCAGCAATGATTTTAGCCTATTTCCATTTATGAGGAATGTATGCTAATGGAATCGCCTATTGTCAGTGTGTGTGTGTGTGTGTGTGTGTGTGTGTGTGTTTGTGTGTCCGTAACATAATCTAAATGGCTGAAGAGATTTCAATGAAATTCGGTAAGTACATGCTAATACCTTGTCCAACCTCGACCGTGCCATTCAAAATTTAATATGGTTCACCAATCCAACATGGCGGCCGCGGGAAATATTTATCCGGCATTCTACATCTCCGCAACTGTTATAGATATTACCCTCAAATTTTGTACGGTAATAAAGGACACTACTAGAAAATCAAATATGTGACTTTCAAAAACCTGCTAAGTACAAAACAACATGGCGGCCAAGCAAAGTTGAAACATTTAAATAGACTTTTCTCGCGATTTAATCATCCGAACGCCGTGAAACTTGGTACGGTAAATGCTTATACAAGTTCTAATCTACTGGCATCTAATTTAGTTCAATTGTATTCATAACGTCATGATGGCGGCAGTGCGAAGTTATAAAATTATGTTTGTATTTGTTGTGTCCTAATTATGTGATCGTAGTGAATGTTTGAATAATAAGCCTACGCAATAATTTTCATGTTATGGTACATAACTCTATGGTGTACATGTATAAAAATCCAACATGGCAGCCACGCGAAATATTTCTTCGGCATTCATTATCTCCGTAACTATTACCGGTATCACGCTGAAATTTCGAATGGGGGTAGAGAATAATACTTTAAGTTCACCTATGTGACATTGAAATCCTGTTATCAACTAAACCAACATGGCGGCCAAGCGAAGTTATAATATTCAAATGCCATTTTATCGCGATTTGATTATCCAAGCAGATTGAAACTTGGTACAGCACACGGTTATATATGTTTTAAGCTACTGGCATCTAATTTTATCCAATTGCTTTACAATCCTCAATATGGCGGCTGTGCACAATTTAAAAAATAGTCAGAATTGTGCTTCCTTCGGAATCCCCCAAATTCCCACACCGGGCCTAGTTTTTTCTGAGTATTCTTCTCTCCCTAACTTCCAATCGATTAAACAGCCCTCTGTGGTCCAATGATAGACACTCCACGGTGTACAAAGCTTCTGGACGTTTTTTATTTGTTTATTCCTTTTCTTTTTGCTTTTTAAGCAGTATCTCTACCCTTCAAGAATTCTGACTCCGCTAACACTGCAATGAAGCCATTTGTGCGTACTCGTATTTCATTTTCTTACACCCTCTGTCCGAAAAGTTCGGTGAATGGGCTATATTACGAACGGATGTTGGCTTACCTGAAACAGCCGTTACTATCCTTCGAAGTAATCCCCGAGGATGGTTATGCACTTCTGACAACGACTGAACAAGTCTTGGAAACTCCTGGCATAGTCTTCTTTAGGAATAGCCTTCAGTTTGGGTCGTCAAAACTCTAAATTGAAAGCAAGAGAGAAGCGTGAATTTATGCAACCTGCCTTGCACACCTGATAGACGGGCGGCAGTGAGAAGGGTGAATGTTCCGTAGAATGGTATGGTCCTGAAAACCATCGTCACGGGTAACGAGACCTGGTGCCTGAAGTACGACCTCGAAGGCAAGCGTCGAAGTATGGAGTATCGGGGTCCAGGGTCGCCAAAAAGCACTGAAGGGCCAGAGGTTTTCGGGCATTTCGGACATCCAACGTAATGTGACGACCCAACTGAAGGCTATCCCTCAGGAAGACTATGCCAGGACTTGTACTGCCGTTCGAAGAAGTGCATAACCATCCACGGGGATTACTTCGAAGGATAGTAACGGCTGTTTCAGGTAAGCCAACAATCCATTCGTAATATAGACCCATTCACCGAACTTTTCAGACAGAGGGTGTATAGACCTATACTCTGCGTACGGCTCAAAATATTATTTAACATTACAGAACGTGCCGTGAAATCCACGAAACTTTCTATACTTCAAATGTTAGCCCTGAGCAAGCGAAGGTTGAAGACCCGTAATATTTATGCACATACTGAATACCATTCAGAAGCCTCTATTATAAATGCTTTCTAAAGATAATCTTTCCCATCAGCCCGACGCGTGAGTGGAAAGAAATACCTCGTCTCTAGTGAATAGAAAGTTTGGAATACCATTTCGCAATAAGGAGGTCAACGACAATTAGACTTCAATACATACTAACAAGTATTGAGAGTGGTTTCGCTTCACCGGTAACACGTCCTGTGTAGTCATTGTACCAGCAGAACAAAGTCACGCCATGCCATGGTCTTGGGTTTAAGCTGCTGCGAAGGCAATTAATTTCAACGCTATTTGGCATAGTTTGGCGAGCACAATTTGCCAATTTTTTATTAAGTTCTGGCACATTAGTTATATTGATACGCAATGTTTCATTTTACACTTTATAAAAGACAACAACATTCACCATGCTACGAAATTGTAAGATTTTTCAGTATTGATTGATACATAACTCTCAGGTCCCCCTCTTTTTTTTTAAACTATAATGACTACACGTAATTTTAAAATTTATGTAAAAGGTTGCCAAAAGCACTGTTGATACACTTCCGCTGTACGAGTTTCCATCGTTCTTTTCGGAGGTGATCCAGAAAACCAGCCAGGGTATTCACCAGGAGTGTTCGGTAACCAGTAAGGTTGTAGTGGATTGCTCCAGCTGCTAGACATAAGATAGCATCCGTTCATAAATACCAAAGATAAATGAAAGCGTTCACACACAGCCACCGCCACAGAGCAGTGGTACAGCAGACGATCTGTGTAGTTGACTTCGCCGCTGGTGGCGGCCACAAATGGTAGCGCTTCTGTTCGCAAAACCAGAAACTATATTGTTGGTTTCAGACGAGGCTGCAGCCACGCCACTAATTTAGTGGCGCATACGTAGCGCGACGCGACGGTAGCGCTTCTAACGACTCGCCACATGGTTGTGTAATTTGCTATTCCCATGTTTCTATTATTTCATTTTTGCTGCGGGCTCAGGCCTGTATTTCTTACCTTGTTTTCTGTACTCTTTCCGAATATTGATGCTGATACCATCTAAAAGCTCTTGAAAAAAAATTTTGGACATGCGGAAGTACGCGAAGAACTTTTCGTCATCCTGTTGTAGATCATCGAATAAGGTGTGGAACAGTTCTCGATTCTGTATTTCCAGAATCTTCTTGTTTTCCGTTGAAGTCTCTTTCTCCTCCGTATGAGGAGTATGGCAAGATTTCTACCTTCTACATCCATGTTTACTGGAAAAGTGAGGAGTTTTCCACCGGATATCAAACACCAACAGGGCAACCAACGCTTGATAGAAGTGCCACAAACGCTTGATAGAAGTGCCACAAACGCTTGATAGAGGTGCCCCCAACGCTTGGTAGAAGCGCCACCAACGCTTGGTAGAAGCGCCACAAACGCTTGGTAGTGGTGCCACCAACTTTGGTAGAAGCGCCACCAACGCTTGATAGAAGAGCCACAAACGCTTGGTAGTGGTGCCCCCAACTTTGGTAGAAGCGCCACCAACGCTTGGTAGAGCACCACAAACGCTTGTAAGAACTCATCGGTGGCACTCCCAACGCGCCACGAAGCAGCACTGCTAAGTGGCCTCTCTGAAGCCCTTAATGATACTACACCAAACAATACAAATTATGAAACATAACACATTATTAGGAACTTTTATTTAATCAAATTATCGTAAGGGCATCCATTTTATTTTATTTTAGTAATGTTAATCGATGATGAAGATATCAATGAATATCGAAACTTGTACAACAATTGAATAGATGATTCATAATTTGTAGACTTCAGGGGTAGATGACCTGTAGTTCCGCCCTTTGAAACCTCAATAACTACCGGTAACTAATTTGTAGACTATTCATAGGCGTAGTATTATAAGAATTAATTACACTTTACTCCGTATTAAAAAGGTTAATTGTTGTTTCATTTAAGGGAATTTTTAGCCTATTTTCATTATTTAAAAAATAGCCTGATGATATCACCTTTTATCCATGTGTGTGCGTGTATGTGTGTGTGTGTGTCCTAAAAGAATCTAGACGAGAAAAGCGATTTGAATGAAACTTGGTAATGACATAGTACTTATTCGTCCGACCCCGACCGTGCCATTGAAATTTTATTATGTCTCACCAGTCCAACATGCGGTTGTGCGAAATATTTCACCGGCATTCCGTATCTCCGAAACTATTACTGATATTTCGTACGGTGATAAAGGGCACTTCTATAAGTTAACCTATGAGACTTTCAAAAATCTGTTAAGTTCAAAACAAACATGACGGCCAAGCAAAGTTGAAATAATTTGATAAAGTATTCTCGCGATTTAACCATCCGACCGCAGTGGAACTTGGTACAGCCAATGTTTATACACACTGTAAGCACTGACTTCTAATTTAGTTCAATTGTTTACATAACCTCAAGATGGCGGTTGTGTTAAATTTTAAAATTAAGTTTTTATTTCTTGTGTCCTTATCATGAGTCATCGAAGTCAACGTTTTAATAATGAACCTACGCGATAATCGTCATCTAATAGTGGATAACTATATGGCCTACATGTATAAAATTCCAACATGGCAACTATCCGAAGTATTTAGACGGTTCTCAATATCTACTAATCTATGACAGCAATCAAACTGAAATTTTGTATGTTGATAGAGGCTATGAACATAAGTTCACCTATGGAACTTTCAGTAACCTGGTGAGTACAAATCCAACATGGCCGCGACGCGAACTTTTAATATTTAAATGAAAGTTTCTCGCGATTTAACCATCCGAGCAAAGTGAAACTTGTTACGGTAGATGCTTATACAAATTTTAATCCACTGATATCTAATTTTATCAATTGTTTTCATAACCACAAAGTGGCGGCTGTGCGAAATTTTAATAATCTCGTTTTGATTTTGGTGTCCTAATCATGCGATTCAAGTTTGAATAAAACACCTACGCAATAATCTTCATATAATAGTACATAACTACATGGCCTACATATATAAAAATCCAATATGGCGAACATCCGAAATATTTAGACGATTCTTAATATCTACGAATCCATTGCAGCAATCAAATTGAAATTTAGTATTTAGTTAGAGGCTATTAACATAAGTGGGGTATATGAAAATAGACTGTTTAGTTCTTCACGGAACTACTTATTATCATAAAAATCTGATTGTTTGTGTTGATATGAAATTAATCATATTTAATTCAATATTGGTTCTTATTGACAAATCATACTAATATATAACAAGTAGTTCCGTGAAGAACTATACAGCCTATTTTCATATATCCTACTTATGTTAACTGCCACAATCAACATACAAAATTTCAGTTTAATAGCTGTAACAGATTCGTAGATATTGAGAACCGTCTAAATATTTCAGATGGTCGCCAGGTTGGATTTTTATTTTTGTACTATTACATTAAGATTATTGTGTACGTGTGGTATTCAAACTTCAATCGCATGATTAGACAACAAGAAGTAAAAACGAGATTTTAAAATTACGCACAGCAGCCATCTTGTGATAATGCAAACCATTGAAATAAATTAGATGCCAGTGGACCAACATTTGTATAAGCATTTAACGTGCAACGTTTCACGGCACTCGGATACTTAATTCGCGAGAAACGTCCATTTAAATATTTATACTTCGCGTCGCCGCCATGTTGGATTTGTGCTCACCAGGTTCCTGAAAGTCCTATAGGTGAACATATGTTCATAGTCTCTATGAACATTAAAAAATTCAGTTTAGTTGCTGTAAAAGATTCATAGATATTGAGAACCGTCTAAATATTTCGGGAGCTCACCATTTAGGAGTGTTATGAGTATAGGCCATAGAGTTATGTACCATTCAAGGACAATTATTGCCTAGGTTCATTATTCAAACTTTCACTTCGATCGCATGATTACGACACAAGAAATTAAAACTTAATTTTAAAATTTCGCACAGCCGCCATCTTGAGGTTATGTAAGCAATTGAATTAAATTAGATGGCAGTGCATTACAATCTGCAAAATCAATTACTGTACCACATTTCACTGCGCTCAGAGAGTTAAATCACGAGAAAAGTCTATTAAAATATTTTAAATTCGCTTGGTCGCCATGTTCGTTTCGTACTTTACAGGTTTATGAAATATACATAGGTATACCTGTATCAGTACCCTTTATCACCGTACAAAATTGCAGGGTGATATCTGTAATAGTTTCGGAGATATAGAATGTCAGTGAAATATTTCGCACAGCCGCCATTTTGAGGTTATGTAAACAATTGAACTAAATTAGACTCCAATGCATTACAATGTGTATAAACATTTGCTGTACCAAGTTTCATTACATTTAGATAGTTAAATCGCGAGAAAAGTCTATTTAAATGTCTCAAATTCGCTTGGCCGCCATGTTGGTTTTGTAGTCACCAGGTTTTTGAAAGTCTCATAGGTGAACTTGTAGTTGTGCCCTTTATCACCGTACACAATTTCAGGGCGATATCGGTAATAGTTTCGGAGATATTGAATGCTAGTGAAATATTTCGCACAGCCGCCATGTTGGATTGGAGAGACGTAACAAAATTTGAAGGGCACGGTCGAGGTCGCCGGGAATAGTGCTATGAACTTTCCGAGTTTCATTGAAGTCGCTCCAGCCATTTCGATTTTATTAGGGGGGGACACACACACGAATCACACACACACACACACACACACACACACACGCACACACACACGGACAAAAGGTGATCTCATAAGCCTATTTTTTCAAAATTGAAAATAGGCTAAAAATGAGATGGTGTGTGTCTGTCTTTCTGTCTGTCTGTCTGTCTGTTACCTAATAACGCAAGAACAACTGGTCCGATTTAAATGAAATTTTGCATGGATGTAGCTGAAATACCAGGTTTACATATAGAATACTTTGAATTTCGATATTTTGCACTATTATGAAATGGCGACCATTTTAGGGACGTCACTACACCCTTTGGTTTCAAAATTTCATATTTCCATATCAAATAAAAAGAGAACGGTAGGAAATAGCAAACTGTTGATAGCACATATGAGCTTCCTAATTTAATTTTCTATCCGAAAGGTCCTTATCACTTTTCGTGTATCTCCAACGGTTAGCGAGTAAAACCTACTTTTGTGACGTCACTACACCCTTTGGTTTCAAAATTTCATATTTCCATTTCAAATAAAAAGAGAACGCTAAGAAATAGCAAACTTTTGATGGTATACAAGAGCTTTAGCATTTAATTTTCTATCCAAAAGGTTCTTATCATTTTTCGTGTATCTCCTCCGGTTAGCGAGTAAAACCTAAATTTGTGCAATAAAACACGGTCACATCGAGCGGTGCAGTATATCTCTACATATATAAAAAAGGAAATTTGTCTTTTTTTTCTGAATTTCTACGGAAATTTGAGTTATTTACACGTTTCAGACTGTTTTATGATAGATGCGCGCGAAAATAATGTTTTGGTCTGTCTGTTTGCTTGATTGTCAGTGGACAACTTTGTTCCCTTATAACTCGAGAACGGCTGGGTGTATCAACGTAAAATTTGGTACAGATATCCATCAGAGGCACGACACTAATCATTGATGTAACTCTTCTCTATACCTCTCATAAAAGGGGGCATACCCCCTTAAAATACATGTTGAAATAGGAGTAGAAGGACGAGACAAAGCTCATTTTCAGCCCCTCAATGTGAGAGACAAAACTCGGGGACCCTAAAAGCACATTTTAAGGTCCTACGTCCAACCGTTTTTGACATATTCCCAGAAAACTAATTTAATTTAATAAACTATGAACGAATGCAAGCCGATAACCATGGCAACAGATTCTCAGAGATCCATCTATTGCTGTAAGACGCATTACAATTCCATTAATTACATTAGTGTGAAAGTTTGCAAACGGTTAGATGGTTATTATGGAACCAAATTAAGCTGTAAATTTCATCAATACGTAAAATGCGCTTAAGGGGGTCAAGGGGTAGTCTAGATTTTTTTCACGTGATTTACATCTGCGGGTGTGGTATGGCAGGTCTATTATATTCCTATCCCTATGTTATATTATTATTAGTAGTATTATATTATGGCATACAACGACGAGACAAAGCCCCTCGGTGCCAGAAATAAAACTCGAGGGTCCTCGAAAACTACATTATAAGGCTCTAAAACCAACAGTTTCTGAAACATTCCCAGAAAACTAATTAAATTTAATTAACAAACTAATGAAGGAATGCAAATCGGTAACCATGACAACATTATCTCAAGGGGTGGCATCCAACTTTCCATCTATTTCAGTAAGAAGCAATTTATTACATTTATTACATTTCTGTGAAAGTTTGCAAATATAAGGTTATCACGGAACCAACGTAGACTGTATAATTCATCAATGCAATTAAGGGGGTCAAGGGGTAACCTAGGATTTTTTCATGCAATTTTCACGTGCGACATATAGTGCAGAAGGTCTATTATATCTCCAAACAACAACATTATTTTCAAAAATTCCTGAATTGAATCAGCATTTTTTGCGTAGAGGGTCAGTTTTTATGTGACGTGTATTGCGTTTCATCTACAAGGCTTTCAATTCTATTTCATGTCAGGAAGTACACGTCAGGTGAATTTAGTTTGAGAGCACATTTCAACTATTTTTTTTTTGTCGACATACGGGTTCATCGTAAGGATGATTTTCTTTGATACTGTGTGGTAGATATATCCATATTTGGATTTCTGGGTGATATGTTGTAGACAATAGTATTGTCTGTCTGTCTGTCTTTCTGTGTATCCTTATGTACGCCTATAACTCATGTTCGGATGCTTGGTGCATCGTAAAATTAGGTATGGTAAACATGATTCAATACACCAATCATTTATAAAACTCTTCACCGTTCATTTCATACAGTAGAAGGGAGGATATAGGGCAAAACGTCTCAAAATACATGCTAAAATAGGCGAAATATAAAAATTATCCTAGAAGGACGACCAAAGCATATGTTGCACTACTCAATGTGAGACACAAAATTCGCGAGTCTATAAAGGGTCTCCGAAAACCACATTATAAGGCCCTTAAATTAACAGTGTGTGTGATATTCCCAGAAAACTAACTACGTTTTGATAAACTTATGAAGGAATGACAAGCCGCTAACCATTGCAACAGTAGCTCAATTGATAATGTATGGTGCGTCTCTAAAAGCAACAGTACTTAAAAGGGACGTAACACCAATAACATTATTATTATTATTATTATTATTATTATTATTATTATTATTATTATTAT
The DNA here is from genome assembly GCA_946902985.2 of Meconema thalassinum. Lineage (NCBI taxonomy): Eukaryota > Metazoa > Arthropoda > Insecta > Orthoptera > Tettigoniidae > Meconema > Meconema thalassinum. The sequence goes on from OX336396.1 coordinate 241,053,292, forward strand.
TATTATTATTATTATTATTATTATTATTATTATAATGTCTGGTGTTAACACCGAACACCGTTCGAAGAACGGGTACTTCTGCTAGTATACTAATAAAACACAATGGTATTAGAGTGAATCACCAATAGTCAATAAATTAAGTAGTCTACTAGAAGTTTTGTACTAGTTTCAACCACACTGTGGTCTTTTCACGGCTAGATGGCGCATCAGATTTAGTTGGATTTGCCAATATGATCAGGATGTCACAGACCCTAAAATAAGCAACTACAACGACAATGGATTAAACGAGTAGAAATGGCAGTGCCCATTGCGGTCGACGTCACCCAGTCAGATGCTCTTTCGATTGGATTAGATCCTCCATAAAAGGAACTGATGTGGTGAGAGGTATTTTCCTTCCTCTCTCTTCTTCTCCTTTCTCGTCAGCATGATGTCCATCTCAATCTTGGACTGACAGTTGCTAGTACAGTGGTAGGCTGGAACTTGTATTGTCGCTTTGTCTTGGTGTAGTGAGCACGCCTCACCATTGTCGCCAGCAAATTGCTTTCCGGGCCAGTGAGTGGCGTGGCGCGGGGACATTGGACAATAGGAGCGCCCCCCATTATTGAGGGGTCAAGCATTCACTTAGTTGGAACAAGTCGTCAGGAACAAATTACTCCAGAAGATTTCCCTCTAGTAATTTGATCTAGGTCTGTAGATAACCACTACCCTGTATTGTAACAGTCGGAAATATAGCAATTATACCCGTTCGTTTATCAGTTATGGCTCGGAAGTTGAAGACTTTTAAATTGCCTAAAAAAAGACATATAAAAGGACGTAAAATATCAAAATATTGGACATGAAAACGGGGGAGCGTGATGGCGCAGTGGCTTAGCTGCTCGTCTTTCACCCGGACGGCCGGGGTTCGAATCCCGGTGACAGCGGGGTGGAATTTTCACCTGAAAAATCACGTGGCGTCAGGAAGGGCATCCGGCCTTAAATCCCCGGCCAAAACCAAAATGAGCCTGGTTGGCTCCGGCGACCCCAATTAATTGAGAAAAGCCGAAGAAAGAATGGACATGAAAACGGGAAAGAAAAGACGTAAAAATGTAATCCAATTATTAATTAGTTCGTTTTAACTAGATCTCTGAGCTTGCCACGGTGGGTTAGTGGTTATCGTGCTGGACTACCAACCCCAAGCTTGCTGGTTCGCTCCTGGCCATGGTAAGTGAGTTTTGAGAGGCGACGAAAATAACGGCACGCATGTCATACTTGTTGGCATTTTAAAGAACCCATTTGAATTCAGTAGGTCGTGTTCATAATGGCAAAATTAATCTCGGGATTTTCCGTCAACACAAAAGTTCCCCCTTTCTCTACTAGAAAGCGCTATAGTGTCAAGGAGCTTAGATATCTGACCACCTTGACTTTCATAGCGCTCAAAGGAACAACAAAATTCGACATGCAAGCTGCCCTCTGCACTCGGCATCCGAGGTCATACGATATTACGATTATCATCATCATTACCATTATCATCATCATACCACTTCTCCTACATCACCTTGCTCCAGTCTAGTTTCCCCTTGGTCTTCCCACAGACCCTCTTCCTACCACCTCTACTTTGAACACCCTTCTTTTGGCTGGATCTTCTTTAGAAGGGTTTCTTCCATTCCTACTTCCTTTCTTATCATCTCCTTCCTGGTCTTCAGCTGCTTCGAGTTTTGAACTTTCGCTATTAGTTTCAAGGCTGTACGTAAGGATTGGTATATATTATAGTATAGTAAAGTATAGTATAGTATGGTATATAAAAAGACGTAAAATATCAAAATAAATGACATAAAACAGGAAAGAACCGTAAAATTGTAATCCAATTATCAATTGTTTTGTTTTAATTACTTATTTAATATTTATATAATTTAAAAAAATGCAAAATTCTGGTGATATGCAACATACATTGCGGAAATATATCAAAGAAACACTTCATTTTTTTACATAATTGGAAAAAGGAATTCCGATATTTTTTTAAAAAAGTCTACTTGGAGAATTTACAATGACATATTTTTTTCCATTCAGAATGTACTCAGCGACCCTGTAATGGACATCCTGGAGAATGAAATTGAAATTAGTGTGACTAGGTTCATATTTGGCTTAACTACATTAGGGTTACAGAAATTGAAATTCTGCTCGAAATCATTGCTATGACGCGCCACTTCTCTATCTGACTTATCTTCTGTCGTCCAAGAATGTTTCTCTCTCTTTCATATAGGCCTATGGTTCAATCATGTATTTAATACAGAGGAAATGTTTAAGTGATGAACTGAGGATGGCACTAAAAATGTAGTTGAAAATAGGTGAAGTTGCAAAATATGCCATTAAGACGTTTAAAAAGGCTAAAGAGGTCCAATAAGCCTAAACATGCTAAAATGGCAAAAAAGGACAAATAAAATAAACCATTTCCGGTCCTGCAATGACCTAAAATGAACATGTATTATGTTTGGCCTCGTTTTCGGACACTCGAGGAAAAAAATAATTTTTCCTCAACTTCGGAGCCCTATTGGACATGCTCACGGGTGCAACCTGTCGTTCTTTAAGTGGAAAAAACGTAACTTAACCTTCCATCATGGGCAACCTAACTTTATCACCATCGAACGCAACTAATCCGTCAGATTTACCATTCAAATACATGCAGATCTACTGTACATTATATTGAATAGAAATAGTACACGAATTTAGTATCTCAATTAAATGTAATCTTAACTTGAAGAAAGAAATTATCCAAATTAAATTACAAAATGCTAATTCGGCACTAAAATCCGAAAATTAATCATAAAGGGTAAAGCTTGTTTAATTTGTGACATTGATTATTTCGTGGTATTTTTTCATCCTTTTCTCCACGATTGAACCAGTCCTACAAGCAGTAGCAAATTCCTTTCATAGAGATAATTGGAGAGATGTGAAAGACAAGGTAATGATGATGATGATGCTAATTGTTGTTTTAAGGGGCCTAACATCTAGGTTATCACCCCTAATTAACTGGATGATCGTGATCATGAATTATAATGCTATGCAACCTACAACTAGAACTAAGTACTGACTTAACAACTAACTTACAAACTAAAAGAAGAAATGAGTAAATATGGTAATAAAGGAAAAGAAAACTTATAATTGACAGCAGGAAAAGAGCCCTCAAACCACGAAGAATGACTTCGAAGGAAAGAGAGCCATGAAATACAGATAGGAAAGGGGAAAGAGGAGAGAGATTGCCTCAAGTCAGTGGAAAAAGGAGGTTAATAACGGACCCAGCTCAGGAATCCATCGGGGTCGCCAACTCTCAAACTCACCAGCCGTGAGCTCTTGAGGATGTAGCACTATCCAGGGTGCACCAGAAGTGGTGGGGATACACACACTCTGCCTCCTTGAGGGCCTTGTTCTGAAGGCAGAAGATATCTTGAAAAGAAAAAGAAGGTTGATCCTTCAAAGAATGATGGTATAAGGAAAGATGAGACAAGGCCAAATAAGTCCGGAAAGTGTAAGACACCCTAGGCCTCGGATACCCTAATACCGTCGGGGTTGGAAGAGAACAAGTGTTGACCAAGGGAGGCCTACATGAAACATAACTAAAAGGAACGCGACACAAGTAAGTGGAAGTAATGCCGGACTCAGCTGGGTTCCCGTGGTCGCCAACGCACGTCCCACAGGTTGTGAGCCCCTGGGGGTGAAAGGCAAGAGTCTATGTATTTATATAACAAACAATGTACGGTAGTCAATTTTGTTTTTATGTATATATACATTACCTGTGTTAGCAGTACCGCAAACTCTGCCACCAGAATTCTGACCATTTTTATAGCTATACTAGCAGAAGTACCCGTTCTTCGATTGGTGTTCGGTGTTAACACCAGACTTTATCAATTGAGCTACTGTTGCAATGGTTACCGGTTTGTCATTCCTTCATAAGTTTATCAGAACGAAGTTAGTTTTCTGGGAATATCACACACACTGTTAATTTAAGGGCCTTTAAATGTGGTTTTCGGAGACCCTTTATAGACCCGAATTTTGTGTCTCACATTGAGAAGCGCAACATATGCTTTGGTCGTCCTTCTAGGATAATTTCTATATTTCGCCTATTTTAGCATGTATTTTGAGAAGTTTTTCCCTATATCCACCTTTCAACTGTATCAAAAGTACGGTGAAGGGTTTTATAAATGATTGGTGTATTGACTCTCATGGATATCATACCTAATTTTACGATGCACCAAGAATCCGAACATGTGTGTACATAATGATACACAGAAAGACAGACAGACAATTCTATTGTCTACAACATATCACCCAGATATCCAAATATGGGTATATCTACCATACAGTTTCAAACAAAATCATCCTTACGATGAACCCGTATGTCGACAAAAAAAAAGAAGATTACCGTAGTTAAAATGTGCTCTCAAACTAAATCCACCTAACATGTAGGCCTACTTCCTGACGTGAAATAGAATTGAAAGCCTGGTAGACGAAACGCAATACACATGACATAAAAACTGACCCTCTACGTTGTATTAGGTACCCATACACAGAAAGACCCCTTTCATAAATTATAAAGGCTTGCGGTGCATGAAAATTCAGGTTCCTTAGCCTCAAAGTGCCCTAATTCCTAAAAGCCGCAAAAAATGCTGATTCAATTCAGGAATTTTTGAAAATAATGTTGCTGTTTGGATATATAATAGACCTTCTGGACTATATGTCGCACGTGAAATTGCGTGAAAAACTTCTAGGTTACCCCTTGACCCCCTTAATTGCATTGATGAATTATACAGTCTAAGTTAGTTCCGTGATAACCTTATAGCCATTTGCAAACTTTCACAGAAATTTAATAAATGAAGTGACATTGCTTCTTACAGAAATAGATGGAAAGTTGGATGTCACGCCTTGAGATAATGTTGTCATGGTTACCGTCTTGCATTCCTTCATTAGTTTGTTAAATTAAATTAAATTAGTTTTCTGGGAATATCTCAGAAACTGTTGGTTTTAGAGCCTTATAATGTAGTTTTCGAGGACTCTTTAGGGCTCCCAAGTTTTGTTTCTGGCACCAAGGGGATTTGTCTCGTCGTTGTACGCCATAATATACTACTACTACTACTACTACTACTACTACTAATAATAATAATAATAATAATACGTATCCTGGAACGCCAAAATAAAGCACTCGACACTGTAGTCAAAACAGAATGCCTATACGCCTGTGAATGTCTTTCAATGAACTATAGGCTAGAGAAGTTGGAGGTTCTGGAAAGAAGAATCCTCCGGAAAATCATGGGCCCAATCCAGACGGAAACAGGATGAAAACTTCGGAGCAACGCCGAAGTCTACCAGAATGTAGAAAAAATCTCGGCAGCCATGAGGAAACGGAGGCTAATAGTTCTTCGACACATGTACTGATTGGACAGATTCAAATTAACCAAGCAGTTGTTTGACTTCTTCTGGAACAAAAAAATTAACATCATGGATTAAAGAAACTCGGAAAGACCTTGATAGATCTAACATCCAGGAGGCCCAAATGTTGGAAAGGGATACGTTTCGAAACAGGATACACAATTTGGAAGGGTTTCATGACGAGAGACGAGCTACAAAGCCCGGAAGAGCTTGGACGGCCGAACAATGGCAGCAGCACAGCGATCCACAGTGGGTCAAAATCGAAATCTACGGGGACAAAATTATTTTTAAGTTTTAATCATGAATTTAGAGTAAAAGCAACGTATATAATTTGTTTACTTCAGAATAAACATCAGTTAAGAGATTTTTGATGCTAGGTCTACACATGCAAGAAATTGTCTATGACTAGGAGTTGGATAGAGCATTCAGTTATCTCTTCAGAACAATTTTCTGCCCCTAATTTACTTTTAACAAAGTCGCAAAGTTCCACTTTTGGCATAATCGTCGAACCCAGTGCTTCAAACAGTTGTAATCGTGTGAGAACTGGTTGCGCGGCATCTTCTAAAACGTAAAATAACTAAGTAAGTTGCAAAAAGATGCAAAAAATCTTATAACAGGCGTAAACTACAAGACTATAACTACATTTTAACATTAAGTAGAAAGTGACGCAGAGTGACGCGACTTACTAAAAATCTAAGTGAAAATATAATTTAAAAATAATAGTTAAATATTATATAATGCAAATATAGCTAAAATTACGTAACAATTACGCCCATTAATAACTGAAACACGTTACAAGGATCATACCTTCAGTTGCATGTTCGATCTTAAAGCATCACACTAACCACAAAGACAACCAAACCACAGCCACTTACATTCACCCTCCAATTCAGACTGCTCGAACAGTGGTGACAGATTTACACTAAGAAGCGTTTAAATCCCAGAATAGTGAGCGGCAATTGTATGACAATGCTATAGAAGTAATACATTTTGATTTTTTAATTATGAAAATAAATAAGTTTGTCCTCCTAGATTTCGACTTTGACCCACTGTGCGATCGCATGAAGGTGTACTGGATACAGAGGAAATTACAACTAAAACAGTGAAATTGTAGCGTGATCCTAAGTGGTCAATTCGCAAGTTAAAAAAATATATATAATATAGGATAGGAATATAATATACCTGCCGTACCACACCCGCAGGTGTAAATTGCGTAAAAAACTTCTAGGTTAACCCTTGACCCCCTTAATTGCATTGATGAATTATACAGTTCCGTGATAACCTTCTAACCATTTGCAAACTTTCACACTAATGTAATTAATGGAATTGCATTGCATCTTACAGCAATAGGTGGACCTCTGAGATTCTGTTGCCATGGTTACCTGGAATATCTCAAAAACGGATGGTTTTAGGGCCTTAAAATGTGGTCCCGAATTTTGTCTCTCACATTGAGGGACTGAAAATGAGCTCTGTCTCGTCCTTCTCCGCGTATTTCAGCATGTATTTTAAGGGAGTAGGCCCAGTTTTATGAGCGGTACGGAGAAGAGTTACATCAATGATTAGTGTCGTGCCTCTGATGGATACGTGTACCAAATTTTACGTTGATACACTCAGCCGTTCTGGAGTTTTAAGGGAACAAAACTGTCCACAGACAAACAAACAAACAGACAGACAAACAAATTATTTTCGCGCGCAACCATCATAAAACAGTCAGAAACGCGTAAATAACTCAAATTTCCGTAGAAATTCAGAAGAAGCAGACAAACTTTCATTTTTATACATACTGTATAGAGATAGCCTATACTGTACATTAATTTTATTATACTTTTCAAAATTTTCAAACGAATTTATAATTATTTTCCTTTATTTTTTCAGTGCAACTATGATCTCCCTTGACCGTTTAGCAAGTTTAGATTTCAGTGAAATAATAGAAGACTTCAGCCGGAAAAAAGTGGCAAAGTAATATTTTAATATTTCATAGATTACAGAATCTTCTTCAAGGGGACTTAAAGGTTTCTTTCATAATATTAAACAAGTAGTTCCGTGAAGAACTATACAGCCTATTTTCATATATCCTACTTATGTTAATTGCCACTATCAACATACACAATTTCAGTTTGATTGCTGTAATAGATTCGTAGATATTGAGAACCGACTAAATATTTCGGATGGTCGCCATGTTGGATTTTATATATGTAGGTCCTAGAGTTATGTACTGTTACATGCAGATTATTGTGAACGTGTAGTATTCAAACTTCAATCGCATAATTAGGACACAAGAAAAAACAAAGAGATTTAAAAAAAATTCACAACTGCCATCTTGAGGTTATGGAAACAATTGAAATAAATAAGATGCCAGTGGATTAACATTCGGATAAAGATTTACTGTACCAAGTTTCACTGCACGCGGATGGTTAAATTGCGAGAAACGTCCATGTGAATATTTATAATTCGCGTCACCGCCATGTTGGATTTGTGATCACCAGGTTATTTGAAGTCCTATAGGTGAACTTAAGTTCATAGCCCCTATGAACATTAAAAAATGCAGTTTGATTGCTAAAATAGATTCGTAGATATTCAGTATCGTCTAAATATGTCGGATGGTCGCCATGTTGGATTGTTAAATGTATAGGCCATAGAGTCATGTACCATTAAAGGAAAATTATTGCGTAGGTTCATTATTCAAACTTTCACTTTGATCGCATGACTACATCACAAGAAATAAAAACTTAATTTTAAAATTCGCACTGCCGCCATCTTGAGGTTATGTAAACAATTGAACTAAATTAGATACCAGTGGATTACAATGTGTATAAATATTTCCTGTACCAGGTTTTAGTGCGCTTGGAACATTAAATCGCGAGAAAGGTCTATTTAAAATGTTCAAATTCGCTTGGCCGCCATGTTCATTTTGTAGTTAACCGGTTTTTGAAAATCTTATAGATGGACTTCCAGTAGTGCCCTTTATCTCCGTACAAAATTTTAGGGAGATTCCGCTAATAGTTTCAGAGATATAGAATGCCGGTGAAATATTTCGCACATCCGCCATCTTGTGATTATGTAAACAATTGAACGAAGTTTGATGTCGGTGCATTACAATGTATATAAACATATACTGTACCAAGTTTCATTGCGTTTGATTGGTCAAATCACGAGAAACGTCTATTTAAAAGTCGCAAATTCGCTTGGCCGCCATGTTGGTTTTGTAGTTACCAAGTTTTCAAAAGTCACATAAGTGAACTTATAGTAGTTCCCTCTATCACCATAGAAAATGTCAGGGTAATATCGGTAATAGTTTCGGAGATATTGAATGCTGGTGAAATATTTCGCACAGCCGCCACGTTGGATTGGTGAGTCGTAACAAAATTTGAAGGGCACGGTCGAGGTCGCCGGGAATAGTGCTATGAACTTTCCGAGTTTCATTGAAATCGCTCCTGCCGTTTAGATTTTATTAGGGGGGGACACACACACGAATCACACACACACGCACACACACACGGACAACAGGTGATCTCATAAGCCTACTTTTTCAAAATTGATAATAGGCTAAAAAAGGTGCTGTAGTGTATTCAAAATATTGTAACTATTCTTTATTTTATTATTATTACATAACTAATTTCCGTTTGATTTGATATTTTTTAATTTCCTATTGTTGTGGGCCCCACCTTATCATATCGCCCAGGGCCCCGCAAGGCCTGGATCCACCACTGATGCCACACAATTATTTGAGTGTCAATTTGAGAAATGTCTAAGGCGAGGCTAGTACAGTCTACCATCACATATCATCCCCCTGCACCGGGATTCAATCCTATAACTTTGGGCACGGCAATTGAGTAACGTACTTCCACGTCACGCAGCCGGTCCACAGTGGGTCAAAATCGAAATCTAGCGAGACAAAATTATTTTTACGTTTTAATCATGAATTTAGAGTGAAAGCAACGTATGTAATTTGTTTACTTCCTAATAAACATCAGCTAAGACCTTTTTTAAGCTACGTCTGCACATGCAAGAAATTGTCTATGACTAGGAGTTGGATAGAGCATTCAGTTACCTCTTCAGAACAATTTTCTACCCCTAATTTACTTTTAACAAAGTCACCAAGTTCCACTTTTTACATAATCGTCGAACCCAGTGCTTTGAACAGTTGTTGCGCGGCATCTTCAAAAACGTAAAATAACTAAGTAAGTTGCAAAAAGATGCAAACAATCTTATAACAGGCGTAAACTACAAGACATTATCTACATTTTAACATTAAGTAGAAAGAGACGCAGAATGACGTGGCATACTAAAAATGTAAGTGAAAATTTAATTTTAACAAGAAGTTCCGTGACGAACTAAAGAGCCTACTTTTCTTAAAATTTAAGATTCATGCCAATGATTAATCTATATGGATCTATCTAGAATAATGACGAAATTAAGTTGGTAACATCGAAATTTCTAATTAGTTCGAAATACTGTAGCCTAATAGAGAACTACAGTTGGCAGCACTGGAGGCTGAATATATTCTTAGTTCCATCGCTTAAGGTACAGAATACAAAATTTGGTTGAAGTCCAATGGATAGCATGCACGTTACATGCAGTTAAACATTGGATCTAACAGCGCGCGTAAAATCATGTTGGCAACAATAACATACATGTATTGGTCAGAAATAGTCTGAAATAATATGATCTATTGTTGTGTCAATTTTGAATGAAATCCATTAGTTAGTATAGAAATTACATGCATTTCAAAATTGGACCTATCAGCAGGCTTAGAATCATGTTGGCAGCACTGGCGTAGGCCTATATTAGTTACTCCAAATTAATCTAGAATGCCAGGTACTATACGTGTGCAAAGCTTAGAGCTATTGGCTTGCATACTTTCTGATATAATGATATTAGGGTAACAAAAATAGAGACAGTATTTATTAACAGTTGGCAGCCCTGGTTACTCTTAAGAATCGGCATAGTCATAGCTGTTATGGTACACCTAGCACACACGAATTTGGATGAAATCCAAATGATAGCATAGAATAGTATTTAAATTTTGACCTCTCAGCAGGCTTAGAATCCTGTTGGTAGCACTGACGTATATAAGTTACTCCAAATTAAAATAGAATATCAGGTACTATAGGCCTACGTGTCTATAGTTTAAAGCTGTCGGCTTGCCTACTTTCTGATATATGGGTATTTGGATTTTAAAAAATTGAGAGCATTTATTAACAGTTGGCAGCCATGGTGGCTCTTAAGAATACGCTCAGTCATATCTGTTTGTGTACACATAGCACATACGAAATTTGGTTGAAATCCAATTGATAGTATAGAAGTTATATGCATTTAAAATTTGGACCTATCAGCAGGATTATAATAATTTTGGCAACCCTGCCATGTATGGCCTCCTGGAAATTAAACTCCAATAATATTATGTATACGTTTGCCAATATTGAAATAGCTCCCATTCATACCTTCCAAGATATCCAACATAGAGCTCAAATTTCAATTGCGATTTTTCAGCAGTTGGTAGCACTGACATCATTTTCAAATATGGTCGTGAGCTATTCAGGTATAGATCTTTACGCCTACCAAATTTTGTTTCCATTGCTGCAGCCGTTTAGGAGTTGATAGGGGTGGGCAACGCACAGCCAGACAGACAGACAGACAGACAGAAGGACAGACAGACAGACACACATTTGCCCGATCTCATAAGTCTACTTTTTCCTCATTTTTGCAAAATGTGAAAAGTAGGCTAAAAATAATAGTTAAATATTATAAAATGCAAATATAACTAAAATGACGTAACAATTACGCCCATTAATAACTGAAACACGTTACAAAGATCATACCTTCAGTTGCATGTTCCATCTTAAGGCATCACACTAACCACAAAGACAACCAAACCACAGCCACTTACATTCACCCTCCAATTCAGACTGCTCGAACAGTGGTGACAGATTTACACTAAGATGCGTTTATATCCCAGAATAGTGAGCCGCAATTGTATGAGAATGCTGTAGAAGTAATAAATTTTGATTTTTAGCCTACTTTTCACATTTTGCAAAAATGAGGAAAAAGTATTCTTATGAGATCGGGCAAATGTGTGTGTGTCTGTCTGTCTGTCTGTCCTTCTGTCTGTCTGTCTGTCTGTCTGTCCTTCTGTCTGTCTGTCTGTCTGTCTGGCTGTGTGTGTGCCCCCCCCCCCTATCAACTCCTAAACGGCTGGAGCAATCAAACCAACATTTGGTAGGAGTAAAGGTCTATACCCGAATATCTCACGGCCATATTTGAAAATGATGTCAGTGCTACCAACTGCTAAACAATCGCAATTGAAATTTGAGCTCCATGTTGGATATCTTGGAAGGTATGAATGGGAACGATTTCAAAATTGGCATACGTATAGATAATACTATTGCAGTTTAATTTCCAGGAGGTCATACATCGCTGTGTTGCCAAAATGATTATAAGCCTGCTGATTGGTCCAATTTTTAGATGCACATAACTTCTACACTATCAAGTAGAATTCAACCAAATTTCGTATGTTGTATGCATACATAACCAGATATGACTGAGTGTATTCTTAAGACCCACCAGGGCTGCCAACTGTTAATAAATGCTCCAAATTTATTTTATCCAAATACCAATATATCAGAAAGTATGCAAGCCAATAGCTCTAAACTTTGCACACGTATAGTACCTGGCATTCTAGATGCATTTGGACTAAGTAATATACGTCAGTGCTGCCAACATGATTCTAAGCCTGCTTATATGTCCAATTTTTAAATGCATGTAACTTCTATACTAACTAATGGATTTCATTCAAAATTGGCACAACAATAGATCATATTATTTCACATTATTTATGACCAATACATGCATGACATTGTTGCCAACATGATTTTACGCACGCTGTTAGATCCAATGTTTAACTGCATGTAACGTCCATGCTATTCATTGGACTTCAACCAAATTTTGTATTCTGTACCTTAAGTGATGGAACTAAGAATATATTCAGTCATCAGGGCTGCCAACTGTAGTGCTCTATTAGGCTACATTATGCAAGGTATACAGTATTTCGACATAATTTGAAATTTCGATATTAGCAACTTAATTTCTTCATTATTCTAGATAGGTTCATATACTGTAGAATAATCATTGGCATGAAAAGTAGGCTCTTTAGTTCGTCTCGGAACTTCTTGTTTAATTATGAAAATAAATAATTTTGTCCTCCTAAATTTCGATTTTGACCCACTGTGCGGTCTAATGCAAAACAGTATTCCTGAATATACCTCAACAACTTGGTATTTAAGATAAAGTACAGTACACGATGTTCCGGGTTACTTTCTCGAGTGACATCACGTCCTGTGCTTGTCGATGCTCGTAAGGAAGTGTTCACGTCAGCACGTGCTGGTACTGTCATAACACCTGGTACTGATTGACAGTGCAGGGCGGAGAACTTTCTTAACACTGTAACCTTTCAGCCAATCAACCAATAACTTTCGCTGAGGAACTGCACTAAAACGTCCCCAAAGCCTAGAGTAGTATTGCTGCTATTAATTCATTTTAGAGGCTTGTGTCACCAGACCTATGTTCTTGGGTGCGTCCCTCTCGGCACGCCGGAAGGCGGAGGTAGATTCCACCGAGCAAAGAAAAATATTTAGATGACTATTGGCCTCCTTAAACTTTTTTGATATTGTGCCTATTATTTCGTAATTATAAGAAAATGCCAAATTGATGAAGGAAGAGATTAACGTTGCAATGAAAACGCCACTTCTCTTGATCACATTCAGCTTTCCGTCTGTCTCATTGGGAGATAAAAGTTTGGGTGAAGGAGTAACAGACCATTAGATAGTTAGATATCTGAGTTGAAACTTTGCATAAGAACAGTGTGACCACCAGTACAAAATATACCCTAAATGGCATAAAGGCTTTCGTCCCCATATGACAAAGACATGTTAAAACAAGAAGTTCCGTGGCGAACTAAAGAGCCTACTTTTCTTAAAATTTGAGATTCATGCCGATGATTAATCTATATGGATCTTTCTAGAATAATGACGAAATTAAGTTGGTAATATCGACATTTCTAATTAGTTTGAAATACTCTATACCTGGCATAATGTAGCCTAATAGAGAACTACAGTTGGCAGCCCTGGTGACTGAATATATTCTTAGTTCCATCTCTTAAGGTACAGAATGCAAAATTTGGTTGAAGTCCAATGGATAGCATGGACGTTACATGCAGTTAAACATTGGATCTAAAAGCTCGCGTAAAATCATGTTGGCGACAATGACATGCATGTATTGGTCAGAAATAATCTGAAATAATATGATCTATTCTTGTGTCAAATTTGAATGAAATCCATTAGTTGTTATAGAAGTTACATGCATTTTAAAATTGGACCTATCAGCAGGCTTGGAAACATGTTGGCAGCACTGGCGTAGGCCTATATTAGTTACTCCAAATTAATCTAGAATGCCAGGTACTATACGCGTGCAAAGTTTAGAGCTATTGGCTTGCATACTTTATGATATATTGATATTAGGGTAACAAAAATAGAGACAGTATTTATTAACAGTTGGCAGCTCTGGTTACTCTCAAGAATCGGCATAGTCGTATCTATTATGGTATACATAGCAGACACGAAATTTGGTTGAAATCCAAATGATAGTATAGAAGTTACATGTATTTAAAGTTGGACCTTTCAGCAGGCTTAGAATCACGTTGGTAGCACTGACGTATATAAGTTACTCCAAATTAATATAGAATGTCAGGTACTATACGTGTGCATAGTTTAAAGCTGTCGCCTTGCATACTTTCTGATATATGGGTATTTGGATATAAACAAATTGAGAGCATTAATTAACAGTTGGCAGACCTGGTGGCTCTTAAGAATACGCTCAGTCATATCTGTTTATATACACATAGCACATACGAAATTTGGTTGAAATCCAATTGATAGTGTAGAAGTTATAAACATTTAAAATATGGATCTATCAGCAGGCTTATAATAATTTTGGCAACACTGCCATGTATGGCCTCCTGGAAATTAAACTGCAATATCATTATCTAAACGTGTACCAATTTAGAAATTGCTCCCATTCATATCTTCCAAGATATCCAACATGGAGCTCAAATTTCAATTGCGATTTTTCAGCAGTTGTTAGCACTGACATCATTTTCAAATATGGCCGTGAGATATTCAGGTATAGATCATTACTCCTACAACATTTTGTTTCTATTGCTGCAGCCGTTTAGGAGTTGATAGGGGGGGGGACACACACACAGCCAGCCCGACAGACAGAAGGACAGACAGACAGACAGAAGGACAGACAGAAGGACAGACACACATTTGCCCGATCTCATAAGTCTACTTTTCCTCATTTTTTTTTTGCAAAATGAGAAAAGTAGGCTAATATGTATAAAATTAGTACGAACTTTGAATGGATTCGATTTTTCACATCCTAAGAAAGTTATAGCGGTATGTCACTTTTTTTTCGAGAAAGACCCTCGCCCATTTCCACCCCTTTGCATGCGATTTCGCCCTTTATATGAACTACACCGAGATTTTGAAGGGTGATAATTATTTTACATATAAACGTAAACGTGATTGGTGCAAATTGACAGTTGTTATCGTGTCCATAAGGAAATGATAGTACAGTATATATAAACGTTTGAACTGACGGTGGTTTTGGGATCTGGAGGATGTGAAACGCGAAGATATGCGAAATTATCTGAAAGTCACTACATAGTACCCAGATTGCAATAGTTAGCTTTTTATGAAATCTACCTTAGCATGTACTGCTCGGGTCCAAGCTCTATGAACTTGCGGGCTGAGGGGAAAGAGCAGGGAAGGGTCGGGCGAGAAGAGAAGGATCTGTCAAGAGCCCACCGTGATATATGGTATTCCTTTCTATTCCAATACTGCTAACATTGGGCCGTTGCTCAAACCACTGTGGTATGAGGAATGAATGAGTGAGTCACAGACCAATGTATTTGGTTCTGTACTATGCACGGACCGAGAAACCTCATCACTCGTCAACACCACTACTCATAGTTCGCGATGCACATTCCTCTCAGGTTCACGCAGCTTAGACCCGAGCAGTAGTGGTGTCTGTTTGTTACTCTTTCATGCAAAAACTACCCAACACATTTTGTATGACCATAATTGTTACAACAGATCAACCATAGGACCACTGTCCGTTTCTAAATATAGTATATTCTTCTGACTTTCGCCAATTTTGGCAGTCGGGCAGGCTGAAATAGGCAAAATATGGAGGTATTCATAGAAGGACTAGACTCATCTCATGTGAAACCCATTATTGTGAGAAACGATTTTATAATTAGATAAAATAACTTTGTTTTTCGTGTCTTTATACATATGTTTAACATCTCATTGTCTTATAGGGACATGTCATTTGGGGAGTATTTTTATACAGGTGGTCACATTGTTCTTATGGAAGGTTTCAACATTGATATCTAACTAACGGTCCGTTTATATCTCCCAATGAGACAGACGGAAGGCTGAATGTGATCTCGTGAAGTGGCGTTGTCATGGTTACGTTTGGACCTTCCTTCATCAATTTGGCATTTTCTTATAATTTCGAAAATAGTTTGCTAATCCCTTGGCGTAACGGTGGGTTACATAACAAATTCTTTCTGACAAAAGTTTTACGTAATTATTAAAGGAGTATTGACCATTTTAAACGGTTTTGATTAGGTTAGTCGTAATTTGATTTAAGCTGTGAACATTTGGGTAACCACCATTTGGTTTCCGTTAAGATGGGGTTGCTATATAACATGACACTGAGGAGTCCTTTGCTAGTAGTTACCTTTGTACCAAATTTGGTTCAATTCAGTTACATCATGTTTAATTTGATAGGGGGGGGGGGGATAGACATACACACATACACACACAGACAGACAGACAACTTTTGACCAGTGTAGATCTCATAAGTCTACTTTAATTTTTTGCCAAAATCGAAAGTAGGCTAAAAGTAAGGTTTTAAAATTTTGAACCCATACATCTTGAATTTTTATTATTTCAAACGATCTTGTCGACTTAATCGTTATGCTTAGATCTACCGTTATGCGTCACGGTTATGGCGTGTATGACGTCATCATGTTGTTCAGTGCATATGCACCGAGTCTGAGTATACTCCTGGGGTCTGGCGTTATGCGATCGGAGACGGCGAGTGCGTGACGTCATGCAGCGCCCGCGCGTGAAGCCTAAGTTATAAAGGGTAATGGAGTCTGTTGAGTCTGAGTTTCCTCCTGGGGTCTGGCGTTAGTCGATCGGAGACGGCGAGTGCGTGACGTCATGCAGCGCCCGCGCGTGGAGCCTAAGTTATAAAGGGTAATGGAGTCTGTTGAGTCTGAGTTTCCTCCAGGGGTCTGGCGTTATGCGAACGGAGACAGCGAATGTGTGACGTCATGCGGGAAGCCTAAGTTAAAGGGTAATGGAGTCTAATGAGTCTGAGTTTACTCCTGGTTATGCGATACGGAGACGGCGAGTGCGTGACGTCAAGCAGCAGAGTGCACGGGAAGCCTAAGTTAATTGGTAATGGAGTCTGTTGAAAGAGCCCTCCTGAGCCTTTCTAACATGTGTAGCATTTGTAGCATGCGTCATTTGAAATGATATAAAGTCTAGTCTCTCAGACTGACTGTATCTTTTTAAAACAATTGAATATCAGTATAGGTATCTATACGAAGCTCTGTATAAAAACTCCCTGTGCCGAGTTTCATTGCACTCGATTGATTAGAACGCCAGAAAAGTAACTTGCAATATTTGAAAATCACGTCGCCGCATGATGTAAGTTATTTTGTGTTTTTCAGGATTAGAGAAAGTCACATATTTGTCCTGATTTAACAATCATACAAAATATTAGTAATAATTACCACACTTACTAAGTATTATGACGATCTAAGCCTCCGTGGCTTAGGCGGCAGAACGCCGGCCTCTCACCGCTGGGTCCATGGTTCAAATCCCGGTCACTCCATGTGAGATCTGTGCTGGACAAAACGGAGGCAGACAGGTTTTTCTCCGGGTACTCCGGTTTTCCCTGTCAAAAATTTAATTCCAGCAACACTCTCCACTATCATTTCATTTCATCTGTCATGCATTTAATCATTGCCCCAGAGGAGTGCATCAGGCCTCGGCAGCCGGCACAGTTCATATCCTCGCCGCTAGATGGGGGCTTCATTCATTCCATTCCTGACCCGGTCGGAGACTGGAAGCAGGCTGTGGATTTTCACTAAGTATTATGACGGGCTTTCTTATATTTTGTTTTTGGAGGGCAGGGATTGTCTGTGGGTGTCACTGTAGGATTGGTATTGTTTTGTAGAGCTATTTGTCTTGTAAATTTGGATCTGATGATGCTCACTTGACGAGCGAAACATGTCATCCTTTAGTTTTCTTGTACTTTTTCTTCTTCAATATTCCGTAGCATTATACATATAGTCTATCTTCATTACATGTAAATTATTTCAGCTTTTTTTTTCACATATTCCAGTACACAAGAACCTCGTTATCCAGATTAAGTGGGACCAGTACTGATCCGGATTATCGAAAATTCGGATTATCCGAAAAGAGGATTTAAAAAATACGTGTTGTATAATCTATTAACCCAAGTTGTAATACCTTTTCTCAATTGTACAAAAAATATAGGAACACTTTTCTAACATTTACGACTGGTTTATGCACTAATGTGTGAGTTTTTCTGTTTTGCATCTGTATAGGGTTTGCGCGCAGCACGATCACGAACATGTTTTACTAATATCAGTTTTCAAATCCAGGCGAATGCCGGGACGGTACCATTGATAGACCGTGGTCAAATTACTTCCAAATCCTGTCCTTAACTATCCTTGGTGGAAATGACATTCAAGAAGAGTCGACTCCGTAAAATAAATATTGTACAGTGTTTTTTAGTCTACTTTTCACATTTTGCAAAAATGAGGAAAAAGTAGACTTATGAGATCGGGCAAATGTGTGTCTGTCTGTCTGTCCTTCTGTCTGTCTGTCCTTCTGTCTGTCTGTCTGTCTTGCTGTGTGTGTGTCCCCCCCCCCCCTATCAACTCCTAAACGGCTGCAGCAATCGGAGCAAAACTTGGTAGGAGTAAGGATCTATATCTGAATATCTCACAGCCACATATTAAACTGATGTCAGTGCTACCAATTGCTGATAAAACGCAATTGAAATTTGAGCTCCATCTTGCGTATCTTGGAATGTATGAATGGGAGCTATTTCAAAATTGGCACACGTATAGATAATAATATTGCAGTTTAAATTCCAGGAGGCCATACATGGCAGTGTTGCCAAAATGATTATAAGCCTGTTGATAGGTCCAAATTTAAATGCATATAACTTCTACACTATCAAGTGGATTTAAACCAAATTTCGTATGTGATATGTGTACATAAACAGATATGACTGAGCATATTCTTAAGAGCCACCAGGGCTGCCAACTGTTAATAAATGCTCTCATTTTTTAAATCCAAATACCCATATATCCGAAAGTATGCAAGCCGACAGCTTTAAACTATGCACATGTATAGTACCTGGCATTCTAGATTTATTTGGAGTAACTAATATGCGTCAGTGCTGCCAACATGATTCTACGCCTGCTGATAAGTTCAATTTTAAAATGCATGTAACTTCTATACTAACTAATGGATTACATTCAAAATTGACACAACAATAGATCATATTATTTCAGATTATTTCCGACCAATACATGTATGTCATTGTTGCCAACATGATTTTACGCGCGCTATTAGATCCAATGTTTAACTGCATGTGACGTCCATGCTATCCATTGGACTTCAACCAAATGTTGTATTCTGTACCTTAAGAGATGGAACTAAGAATATATTCAGTGACCAGGGCTGCCAACTGTAGTTCTCTATTTGGCTACATTATGCCAGATATACAGTATTTTGAACTAATTAGAAATTTCGATATTACCAACTTAATTTCGTCATTATTCTAGATAGATCCATACAGATTAATCATTGGCATGATCTTAAATTTTAAGAAAAGTAGGCTCTTTAGTTCGTCACGGAACTTCTTGTTTTTAAATTATTTTGATCTGGATAAACCAGAGATCCGAATTAACTAGGGCCGAATAAACGAGGTTTTTGGTTCTTGTGTAGTGGAATTATTTTGTGTTGACCGACTGAAAGCTAAAATATAATCATATTTTTTTATCAGTTGCCTCTTTGAGAATATTAGGGCTCGGATTTTTAGGTAAATAAATATTTTTACGTAAATACATATTATAAGCATTTTTCTATAAATGCATAAAT
Organism: Meconema thalassinum; assembly: GCA_946902985.2. NCBI lineage: Eukaryota > Metazoa > Arthropoda > Insecta > Orthoptera > Tettigoniidae > Meconema > Meconema thalassinum. The sequence continues at coordinate 241,072,968 of OX336396.1, forward strand.
TCCTGCTTTTCACTTATTAGCACACAAAAAGACATAATATTTACATTTAAAAAAATCAGTATGCTAGATCTTTCAGTTAATTGCCTTTTTGTTCTGTGTTACTTCAACGGGGAAGAACCTGTGAGCTATCTAATCTTCATGCAGAGCGTATGCCAACTTGCAACTGTGTTATTCTTAACTTGTCACCCCGTGCCACTCATTGTGGAAGCCGGGGATTTCCTGGTCCATAGCCATATTGCACCACGTTCTAGACCTACCTGGAACCAGTGTCACTCACATGCAGTACATTTCTGTCACTGTGAAGTGTAAGGCAGTTCTACGATGCCTAAAGTAAAAGCAACTACAAGTTATTGTCTGCTGCAGTATGTTGCAGAATTTAAATATACAGTAAAACACCCGTAATCCGTCACCGTTGGGACTGAGGGTATGGTGGGAACGCAAAAAAGGTCGGATTATCCGGAAGTACAGAAAAATACGGATTTACATTAAAATAAACAATCTCTGAACTCAAGATATCGGGGTTCCTTTTCTTCTTTCTTGGTAGAACCACATCCACAATGTGTTGTCAAGCAGTTCAAGTTTAGGCTTTTTAAAGTTTTGTGATTTATAAGAGCGTTTTCATCATCTATCGTCACTGTACATGATTCAATGTCTTTCCGATTTTTTCTCCAATCCTTAATTGTCTTAACGCCTACATTGAGTTCCTTGGCAACTTTTTGGAGTGATTCCCCTTTGTCCAGTCTTTGTAGCACTGCTAATGTTTCATTTAATGAAAGAATAACGTGTTTACGTTTCTCTCCTGACATGTTGAAAAAGACACACACAACTGTACAGTACACACAATGTATATAAAACAAATTACTGTCCAGTTCTGTATTGAACATAGAAGAACAATGTCGTAAAACCAACGAACTAAACCTTCACCGTACTGTACAAAACACGAACAACAGAAACGATAGGAAAGAATTACGGAGCATTAAAACGGACTGCCGATAACAAGTACCTGTAAACAACAATGGCGCGACATGTAGTGTGTCACCGCCACGAGTCGGCGCAAGTTCGGCTCAAGCACGGTCGGATCAACCGGAGCGACGGACTAGCCGAGGGCGGACAAGAGGGGTTCTACTGTAATGTTACTTTTGATGAGAGAGTTCTGTTTCGCCAACCATGTGGGAAAGCAATCAAGGCTGAACAGCGCTATCAAGTTACACAACACCTCAAGGGCAAGAAACATTGCCGCAGTTTCGCGCCTTCAGAAGAAGTGTTTCGCGATAATGGTCGGTCATTTGTGATGGACAACCTGAAGATGTATCTCGTTGTGTATTGTAATTCTTCAGTAGTCAGCGAGGCATAGCTTAGATTCACATTAATAAACTAAATTATAATTAAATATTTTACTTTTTTGTCACATATTTCAGGTATTTTAAATAAGTTACATAAAAATAAATATTTTCCAGACTTTTAGCACCTAAAAATCCGCGCCCTAATTATTACCAACATTGTTCACAATGAGAGAGCACTGCCGAGTTTCTCCTCACTGCACAGCCGCCACCACTCACGATATCTCCGCAGTCGACCCAGTTACGTGGTCGTTAATTTTCTCTTTATCAGCGTCATAAACTGGCGCAACTCAACGGCCTCTTGATCACTGTTTATTTGGCAATTGAGGTCACGACAAGTATTTGCTTTGAAGCAAAACTCTTTCCAAGAATTCAGTGTAATAAACACTAGATAATCACAAGAATACGTGACGCATTATTCGTAATTGTGTTTTCGGGACAACGTGGTCATTAGGCCATTGAACTTACTGTATACGTAAATTAACTCAACGCCAGCTTCCATGGTCCATGGAGTCGTATTAACGCTTCTGTCCCAATGCTCCTGGGTTTGAATTCTAGTGAGGATAACTGAGTAAACGGAGATTTTACTCCCTTCTCAGCCATCCTGGAAGTCGCTTACGTAGTTTCCAACTTGTTGGTTGGTTGGTTCCTTCGTTTAGGGGCTGCGACCACGTGGTTATGTAGCTGGTTATGTGATGGCTGTATTAGTGTGTGTTATCTGTAATTCAGGTAAGGACTGCAGACGATCAATTTCAAGTACTGTAGTTCCTACTTTTGCTACCAAATGACGCCTAGCTGCGAACTTGGCTTCTAGATGTCACCGCAACCGGTACCTGGTGGCGAACTTTGGAACTTATAGAGCGTTAATCAAATATAACCTACAAATTTAGCTTCACACAATATTGTCGTTAGTGGAAGGTTGTATTACATGCCATAAATCTATGACATGCGTCCGCCGGCTTTGCTTCCCTTCCCAAGGAAGGTATACTGAGGGATTTTTAACGCTCTTAAAAATCCGACGACTTCGGCTGTGTTTGAACCCACGATCTTGGTTATAGATGATCAGTATGTTTCCAACTGTGCCACTGAAGTCACCTGTTGTAAATTCGTATTTCGTTGTTATTGATGTTTCATATAAGGGGCGTGGCACATCGGTAACGTTCTCGCTAGCTGTGCCCAAGGTTGCAGGATTGAATCCTGGTACAGTCTTGGTTGGTTGGTTCCTACGTTTAGGGGCTGCGACAACGCGGCCATGTAGCCCCGTGTACTTTGGGTGTGTGTAGAATCTGTCTGATAACCTGGGTTAATTTTGATGACTGTACTAGTGTGTGTTAGGCCTATCTGTTTTTAACCTACTTTCGATTTTTGCAAAAAAAAGAAAGTAGATTTATGAGATCAACACAGGGCGAAAAAAGTGTGTCTGTCTGTGTGTGAGTGTGTGAGTCTGTGTGTGTGTGTGTGTGTATGTGTGTGTGTGAGTGTGTGTACTCTGAATGTCTGTCCCCCCCCCCCCCCCCTATCAATTCGAACACGGTGAACGCGAATTGAACGAAATTTGGTACAAAGGTAGCACTAGCAAAGGACACCTCAGTGTCATGTTTTGTATCGCCGCCATCTTGACGGAAACGTAATGGCGGCCACACAAATGTTCAAAGCTTAAATCAAATTACGACTAACATAATCATCCGATCTCTACCAAATATTGCAACAACATACCTTTATGGGGGGAGCATCATTTGACCAAACTAATACGTCATTAGCCTAATATTTTGCAGATGGCGGCCATCTTTGTGTGAAAATCGATTCCTTCTATCAATTCGAACACGGTGAAACCGAATGGAACGAAATTTGGTACAGAGGTAGCACTAGCAAAGGGCACCTCAGTGACATGTTTTATATCACCGCCATCATTACGGAAACGTAATCGCGGCCACCCAAATGTTAAAATCTAAAATGTAATTACGACCAACCTAATAATCTAGTCTCTACCAAATTTTTCAAAAACATATCTTTATGTGGGAAGCATATTCTGACCAAACTGCAAGATCATCAGCCCAATAGTTTGCAGATGGTGGCCAAGTATGTGTGCAAATCGATTCCCCCTATCAATTCAAACCCGGTGAAACCGAATTGATTGAATGTTTTACAGAGGTAGCACTAGCAAAGGGCACCTCATATTCATGTTTAATATCCCTATAGCACGTTGTATTTCAACAAGCTACTACAACCAACATTCGACTCCTTGAAAATGACAAAGAGTTATAACAATACCCATGCATTTAGGAGAAAGTAGGCTATATGTTTTTTACTGAACATCTTGTTTTAAATTCAAGTAAGGACTGCAGACTTTTGAATTTTTCAAATAGTTCCTACTTTTACCGCCAAACGCCACCGCCATCAACTACTAGTTCAGAACTTAGCTACCAGATGCCACCGCAGTCGGCTCTTGGCAACGAACGTAGGATCCTAACAGCGTTGTTTACATTCTTAACCTATACAATTTATCTTCACACTGGTTTAATTAGTGGAAGGTTCTTTAACATGCCATGAATCTATGACATAGGACCGCCGGCTTTACTTCCCCTCCGAAGGAAGGCATACTGAGGGATTTTGACGCTCTTAAAAATCCAACGATTTTGGCCGGATTTCTTGGCACAGTCTGTTGGCATTTGCGTGTGCGCAAACGTGCAGAGCCTGGTCAGTTGATTTACTGGCATGTTCAAGATCCCTTTCGGGGCTAAATTCCGGCAACCCGGCGTCTCTAAAATCCGTAGTAGTTAAAGGGGGCCAATGGCCTGGCCGTGTTGAAACAAGGGATCCCATGAGAACTCCACAGTTAAGCAACATTGGGCGTGGTCGGAACTTGGACGGTATGCCTTTTCTAGGCTTGCGTGCTGTTGGCACAGATAAGGAGGAGCGGAAAGGCCCTGGTCACCCTACCGCAGGTAAACTCCGGCTGAGGATAGCCTCTTCCGAGGCTCGGACCTGCCTTCGAGCAGAATACCAATTACATTTTTTTAAGTTAATAATAAATAATAACCCCTGGAACTTCAGCCCTTGAAGGACCTAGGCCTACCAAGCGACCGCTGCCCAGCCATTTGGTCTGCAGATATTGGGGTGACGCGTGGTCAGCGTATCGTGTCCCCTCGGCCGTTAATCTTGGTTTTCGTGACCGGGGCGATGTCTCACTGTCAGACAGCTACTCAATTGTCCTCACGAGGCTGAGTGTACCCCGTTCCAGCCCTCACTTCAGTTTCTAAAATCCCTGACGGAACCAGGAATCGAACCCGGGGCCTCCGGGTGAGAGGCAGGCGCGCTTCCCTAACACCAGAGGTCCGGCTTTTTAAGTTAAAGGGGAAGTAAAAACAATCACTTTATTATTATTATTCATATAAGGGGCTTGGACATCGTGATCATTTAGCCTCATGTACTTGGGTGGGTATGCAATTTATCTGAGAACCTGTATTTTTGTGATGTCTGATCTATTACATGTGTGTATTTGTAATTGAGGAGAGGATTGGGAAAACCCGGAAAGCCACTTCCAGGATGGTCGAGGTGGGAGTAGAACCCTTCTCTTCTCAGTTCTGTCTCACGAGGCTGATTGTACCCCTTTCCAGCCCTCAGACTGTCACCCCGGTGATTCGGGTTTGATTCCCGGCTCTGCCAAGGAATTCCAGTCTGAAGGCTGGAACGGGGTACATTCAGCCTCGTTAGTCAAAATTCAAAAGAGGTGGATTCGATTCCCATATCAGAGGTGTTTTTCCGTCTTTTTGCACTTCTATTCCAGGTAAATGCAAAAAAAAACCTATGGCCACCTTCTTCCCAATCCTCACTTGAAAGGGAGGTAGCGCGCAGTTCGCTACTCCTGTGGGTTCCGGGCGGGGACACTAAGGGCCCGCTGATGAGCCAGCTGATGTCCTAGGCGAGACCCCACACAAGACACGGCATAGACCTCCAACATGGCGACCGTCCGAAATATTTAGACGGTTCTCAATATCTATGAATCTTTTTCAATAATGAAACTGAAATTCATAGAGGCTATGAACATAAGTTCACATATAGGACTTTCAATAACCTGGTGAGCACTAATCCAACATGGCGGGGGCGTGGTGGCGCAGCGTTCAAGCTGTATGCCTCTCACCAAGGTGGACCGGGTTCGATTCCCGGTCAATGCATGTGAGATTTTCGAAGTGAAATGCCATGTTCCGTGGTTCGGATTCCGCGTAAAACGGAGGTCCCGTGGCTTATGATCGCGAGATAAATGGTCACGTTAAACTACAAGCTTCCTTCTTTCCTTCCTTCAACATGGCGGAGACGCGAATTATAAAAATTTAAATGGGCGATTCTCGCGATTTAACCATCCGAGTGCATTCAAACTCGGTCGGATAAATGCTTAGGCTATGCAAATAATGTTCCACTGGCATATCATTTATTTTCATTGTTTTCATAACCAGAAGATATGGCAGCTGTGTGAAATTAAAAATTATCTCGTTCTTACTTCTTGTGTACTAATCATGCGACTGAAGCTTGAATACTGTGTTGTTGTTGTTGTTTGAGTCTTCAGTCTTTTGACTGGTTTGATGCAGCTCTCCATGCCTCCCTGTCCTGAGCTAATCGTTTCATCTCTACATAACTACCACACCCTACATCTGAGGCAATCTGTTTAACATATTCTAACCTTGGTCTACCCCTACAGTTCTTGTCCTCGACCCTTCCTTCCATAACTAAGCTTGCTATTCCTGGGTGTCTTAGTATGTGTCCTACCAACCTATCTCTTCTCTTCATTAGCAGTCGCCAGAAACATCTCTCCTCTCCCACTCGTCTTAATACCTCTATGTTTGTAACCCTATCTACCCATCTGATCTTCATCATTCTCCTGTAACACCACATTTCAAATGCTTCTATTCTCCTCTTTTCTGCTGCACCAATAGTCCAAGTTTCACTTCCATAGAGCGCCACGCTCCAGACAAAGGCTTTCAAAAATGACTTCCTAATACCTACATCTATATTCGATGTCAGCAGATTCCATTCTTGTAGAAAAGCTTTCTTTGCCTGAGCCAACCTACTTTTTATATCCTCTTTGCTTCGTCCATCAGTGGTTATTCTACTTCCTAAGTAACAGAAGTCTTCTACTTCCTTCAGCTTTTCACCTGTCAATTTGATCTCCATAGAGGTTTCTGATTTATTTCGGCTGCATTCCAATATTTTTGTTTTACATTTATTAATTTTCATCATGAATTCTTTCTGTAAGACGGAGTCCATACCATTCAAAAACTCATTAAAATCCTCAGGCTTGTCGGCCAAGATGACGATGTCATCAGCAAATCTCAGAGTTGAAATTATTTCTCCTTGAATACTATACCTAAAGAATAATCTTCATGTGATAGTACTCAACTCTAAGACCTACAAATATAAAAATCCAACAAGGCCACCCTCCAAAATTTTGTATATAGAGGCAATTAACATAAGTAGGATATATGTAAATAGGCTTTAATTATTCACTGAACTACTTGTTACATTACTGTGAATGTTTGAAAACGGCTAGAAGGTTATCACGGAACCAAATTAAGCTGTAAAATTCATCAATACGTCTAATGCGCTTAAGGGGGTCAAGGGGTACTCTAGAATGTTTCTCGCGATTTACATCTGCGTGTGGGTTACGGTAGGTCTATTATATTCCTATCCCTATATTATGTTGTTATTATTATTATTATTATTATTATTATTATTATTATTATTATTACAATACTTACAAGAGCATGGAATTTGTCTTATCAGACAATTTGTTTTTTTTTTTGGTTATTGAAGATGAGTAGATAACCTAAATGTATTTGGGTGTAGGACTAGGAAAGGCAGTGCCGGCCCTAGGTCTTTTTGTAGTATAAGCAAAGAACATTTTGGCGCCCTCCCCCTCCCCCCTCCCCCCCTCCCACCTTATACTCATCAGAGTACCTTTACTATTTTTACTAAACGTTTTATATGGCCAAAAGGCAAAGGGATACACAAAAAATAACTTAAAACCAAACATTTATTTACAGGTCATTATTATTACACAGAATGACAATTATTGTAGATTTTTTGCACACTGTTGAAATCTTTTAAAATTAAAACGAGATTTTCCTGGCTTTCACTTTAGAAAACTCATTCAGCAGCAAATCTGTTTCCATTTCATTTAACAAATCATCTTCAATGACCAAAGTAGCTAGTTCACTCACGTGCTCTTGGCTTAAAGTTGATCGCAAGTATGTTTTTTATAAGTTTTAACTTCGAAAAACGCCTTTCTCCGCTGGTCACTGATACCGGGAGCGTTAGCAGAATCCTCAATGCAACAAAAACATTTGGAAAAATGTCTACATAACCAAGTTTGGTTATAAAAGACAAGGCTCCAGCTGGGTGACTTCCAGGGGGTAGCATTGGTGAAAAAATTTGCAGTTCTTCGAACAGATAATCTACGTTCACATCACAGTCTCCTCCATCACTCAAAACGGTTTTGAAGGTGCTTACAGGCTTTCTTCAACTCTTGTTCGTTCAAATTATTCTCGAAGCTAGCAATGTCATAAAGAAATTTGAAACTTTCACTATGGTGTTCCATTAGCTCAAATCTCTCCCTTAATGAGGCTATTGCTGTGTCAAGTACGACAAAGAAGAAGTTAACTTTAAATGTATTTTTTTCCAGAACGTACAGCTTCATCTTCACTCTCATAGGAGAATTGTTTCTTTACTTTTCTTGGCCGAAGTGGGGTTTCTTTTTCAAAGTTAGCATCAACCTCGATTTTCTGCAAGTTCTTTGGCATCTGTAATGACGCCGTTTGGTCCTTGATCTGATCTCATCTTTTCCAGAAATGATTTTACACTTTTAATAAGATCCATTGAACTTAGTAGGTCATTTGTGACTTTTTGCAACAGTTTACTAACCATATTGGTTTTATGCAGGATCTCTTGCCATGTCACTAAGCAGCATAGAAACTTGAAGTTTTGCAGTGTTTTTATTGTCCTACGGCAGTGTTCCTACCAAATGCATCAATTTCCTGATCTTGAGAAGCTTCATATAAAGCATCATGCACTTCTTCAATGTGGTACCTCAAAGGGAACAATGCCTCAATTCTACTTTCCCATCTAGTATTGCAGAGTGGTTTTACTGTCAGACTTGAAACATGTTTCAGCAAAATATTCCATCTTTGAGTAGAACTGAAAAAAAATCGTGTATAGTGCTGAAACAGTCTACAGCAATGTTGCACGACAGAGCTGCATCATTAATGACCAAGTTCAAGGAGTGGTTCCCACACGGTGCATAAAAAGCTCTAGGATTTAAATCAAGGATTCTCTTCTGGATTCCAAAATGTTTTCCCTTCATTGCGGAATCATTGTCGTACCTCTGACCTCTCATGGCTTTTAAAGGAATGCCTCGTGCTTCTAACTGTTTGAACAATACCTCTGTGAGGCCTCCACCTGAAGAATCTGTAATGGGAACAAAGCCCAAAAAATGTTCCTTAATTGAAATATCCTCATTTGCTAAAATTTTTGCAAATCTTACAACAAGAGTCATTTGCTCGATGTGGCTAATGTCTGGAGTATAGTCTAATATAAAAGAATAGTACGTTGCTTGCTGTATCTGTTGTAAAATGTTAGCTTGAATCTTGGCCGACAAGAAACTAACAAACTCATTTTGGATACTCTTGCTCAAGTAGTGTGCGTGTGTTTCGTTTGAACTTATTCTTCTCACATGTTCAGCCATAAAACCATCAAATTTAGCTATGTGTTTTACCAGCTTTAAGAAATTTCCATTATTACGTCCAAATAGGGTGTCTTTTTTTTCCCTCTAAAGGCCAATCCTTGAGTTCCCAAAAATTGATTCCAATGTTCAGTTTCAGCACGAATAAGTCTTTCATTTTCCTCGTCAATAGTTGTTTTAAACGTAAACGCAAAGAGAGTTCGCGCCAACATTTGCAGTTTTGAATATGAATAAGGGATTTCTCATGACTGGTCAAAGTATTCTCAAGTTTTGCCAGTCAGAATACCCTTGGTCACCAGCAAGAAGAGAATTATCATTTCCAAAAAGTTTGCAAGGAAAATAAAAACTGCGTTTTTCAATATGGAATATATTAACCAAATCCTGCGGACTTGCTCTCCGTTTCAAAGCTTCCTTGTGTAATTCTTTGAGGAAAATCGCCTACCATTAAGGTACACAGGAAATTATTGGTCTGTGACCCGCTGTGGTCCTCGCTCAACAAGAATGTTTCGTACATCATCGTTTATTTTAGGTGGCCTTTCTCCACAGTCATTTGAAAAAACTTATGACATTTCTGCGCTCAGTTTCTGCAAATAATCCACCGACCTTAAAATTTTTATCTTTAGCTATACATAGTTTAAAAGCCGTAATACATAGAGACCTTAAGCATTGCATTCATAATTATGGGTACTTGATGAGTACATTAAACCGAAATTTTATTAATATTAATAAATATTTATATTTTCAAAAAATATTTTTATTTCTAAAACATGGTAAGAAAAAAAATTGAACATTTTCCAACTGTTAAAAGTAAGTAGTATGAGTAAACTTTTATAACAATTTTCGTTTATCAGGAAGATATGAATGCAGTAAGTTAATAAGTATATACAATTTTGGAATAGTAGGTTCAGTGGTTTTATTTGATATGTACTTAAATTTTGAAGAAATCTTCATTAAAAAACATTGAATCGGAAAAGGTACAGTCTCCCCTTAATACAAAAAATATATAAGGTGCCCCTTTTCCTTCTCTGCCCTCTTTCCTCCCTCAACCTAACAGAGGCTAAACTAACTATGGACTACTAGGCTTAGTTATATTTTAACAAAAGCTGTACAACGTTAACTAAGATTCAATTTACACCATTGTAAATTGTAATCTTAAAGAAATACCTAATGAATAACCCATTGCATTGTATCAACACAAACTTACAGTTTCAGTTTCAAAGGCTTGTTGACTTGTAGACGCCAGGTCTGATGAATCCTCGTCAACACCTTCGGTCCCGGTTATGTCATGGCCAATTGGTAGTGCCAATGGTGTTCCTGTAGTCAGTGTCAGATCCTCATCCTGCAATAAAAATAGCTGTTGGCCAAGTATACATAAGCACCAATATATCTTCTAAAGCTACCCTCAATTCCCAAATTCATTTTCTAAATATACAACTTAAGTATAAATTAATACTACTTAAGGATTAGTGCTATAATACTTTAAATAAATTACGACAGTATTCAGTAAAGTAATGCTATTAAATCAATACTATTATTATAATTTACATTATAAGGGTAAATTGTTTATACAAATGCTCATCAATTTAGATTAATTAATTTAGGCATTTAGAGTCATTAGCAAAAATATATAAACTAAATTATTTACAGTTACACTTACATTTTGAGGGATTCTTCACTCATTGATGGTCCAGGCAGCTATGATATTGGTAACTTGTCGTCATCCTCATCGTTATGAACGGATTCAGTTAACTTAGTTGTTTCGTCGATCATTTTTGCACATGACGATGAAGCCGAAGGCGCAAACAATCCTTTTCAGCGCTTTAGATTGATTCTCATGTTCTTTAGAATGCTGCAACTTTCTTTTACGGTGAAATGTACCTGATGGCTTTTTATTACTGGACATTTCGTGTGTCTAAAAATCATCTCCTCGTGTAAGAAGGGACAATAACACAGTGCAGCGTACGTCAATACATCAACACACTACCTACAAACTACAACGATGAGTGAAGGCTGTCAGCTAGCTGGCAATACTGAGCTACTGAGCGGATAAAGACAAGAGACGTATGAGTCACGCGGACGAGTCGAAATAATTAGTGGGAGGGGTGTTCTCCCTTTCGTGAATGGCGAGCGGTCATACTTCGACCGAACGGCTCCAGGCACTCCGTAATAGTTCTAAGTTTGTTTCATAAGTAGCATCACCCGTAAAGCAGCGACTCTTTAAAATGGTTATGCTGAATTTTTCCAATATTATTTTGTTTTGTTTGTTAGTGAAATAGTAAAGTAAAGCTGAAAAGACGAAACATAAACATAATGGTTATGTTATCTGGTTACATTGTTTATAATGTAAACATAACCGTTTGTTAATGTTGTAAAAATTTAAATTCGTAATATTTACAACATTACAAAGTAACTCCGGGCGCCCCTAACTTGATATTTCGGCGCGCCGCGGCGCCCCCCCATCTCACGGCGCCACCCGCGGCCGCGTAGTTCGCTTATATCTCGCGCCGCCCCTGAGGAAAGGTGCCCCGGAACTTCTTGAAATTGGGCACCTGGAGCGTGAAAACCTCACGGGGGGACTACACTCAGGATGGCCGCTGTAAGCGCAAGATTTCAAATTTCGTATCCTCGTAGTGCCTTGGAATATGCCAAGACCGCTCAGCGATGTCAGTAGGTTTACTATGGGTAGTACTCATGACAATATTTGATAAGACTTAATCAAAGGCTAAAACAAAATTATGGTTTAACTAGCGGACCCATGCGAGAACTCTCGCATAATGGGTTGTGTGCGCTCCATGTGAACAGACTACCCGCTCGGCCCTAGTGCTATGTGGGCTGTACGCGACGCAGTCTGCCAGGGGCTATCGTCTTGTTTATTTCTTTAAAATCACTTTATAAACAAATATAATATATTGCCACGGTGGGTGAGTGGATAGCGTGTCGGTCTACTAACCCCAAGATTGCAGGTTCGCTCCTGGCCGTTGTAAGTGATTATTGAAATACGACACGCATGTCATTCGATGTTGGCATGTCAAATAACCCATTTGAATTCAGTAGGCCGTGTTCATAACGGCAAAATTAATCTCGGGAGTTTCCGCCAACACAAAGTTCCTCATTTCTCTACTAGAAAGCGCTATAGTGTTCAAGGAGCTTAGATATCTAACCTCCTTGACTTTGATAGTGATTCAAAGGACAACGAAATTCGACATGCAAGCTACCCTCTGGGTGTCAAATTACAAAGCTTGCACCCGGTTACCCGAGGCCATACGATATTATTATTATCATAATATATTTCCGTTGACTTTTCAAGAAATTACAGAGCTTGCACCCGGTCACCGAGGCCATACGATATTATTATTATCATTATATATTTCCGTTGACTTTTCAAGAAATGCAAGATTTTTCCTGTACTATTGAGACGATTTGGAATATTTTGCTACAAACCACACCTAGTAACTCCCTCTGGTTTAGGAGCTTGAGTTTTGTGAACCATACACCTTAGCGTATTATAATTATAATAAGAAGATAATGCCAAACCGTGCCTTTGATTTGATATTAGACTATCATTTTCTTGGAATTTTGGGAGGATTTTTGAAGGAGCTGCAGTCCTAATCTAAATACGCCCCTGCTCCTGTAACGCCTCATCGTCGTGGGAGATACACAGTAAGTTATCTCCACTGCTTCCAAGAAACGTTCATCTCTTGTCTCCTCTATGGGCGGACAAGATTCAGTGAAACGTAAAGGATCGATCTTCGTATTATCTTTCCATTTCCTCCAATTGCTTTTTTTTTTTTAGTTTCTTTCTCCTCTCTTGCACTCCCTCTGTCAGGGTAAATTGACATCTCCACTCAACTTCACCATTTGTGGAGCTTTTTTTTTTGGTACCATTATCGAGTCATTTATTACGAAAGTTGACATAAATGATAGCTAAAGCAAATGTTGGTATTTGAAAAATTGCTACAACCGTGATCTTCGAGAAAGAGTTCAGTAGGACAGGAAGTACGGTAATAAGTAGGGCTCGGATTTTTAGGTGCTAAACATCGGGAAAATTTTTATTTTTTATGTATTAAAAATACCTGAAATATGTAACAAAAAAGTAAAAATATTTAATTATAATTTAGTTTATTAATGTGAATAAAAACAATAGTCAGTACTCACGAATGCAATTTATGCTATGTCTCACTGACTGCTGAAGCATTACAATACACAACGAGATACATCTTCAGGTTGTCCATCACAAATAACCGACGATTATCGCGAAATACTTCTCTGAAGGCGCGAAACTGCGGCAATATGTTTCTTGCCCTTGAGGTGCTGTGTAACTTGAGATCGCTGTTCAGCCTTGATTGCTTTCCCACATGGTTGGCAGAACAGAAGGCCCCCATCAGATGTAAAATTATCTTTAAATTCTGCAACTTTATGCATCGTAGAACTGCCTTACACTTCACAGTGCCAAAAATGAACTGCATGTTAGTGACACTGGTTCCATGTAGATGGGGGAGGGAGGTATAGCACATGGTGCAATATGGCTATGGACAAGGAAATCCCCGGTTTCCACAGTGAGTGGCACGGGGCGACAAGTTAAGAATAACACAGTTGCAAGCTGACATACGCTCTGCATGAAGATTAGATAGCTCACAGGTTCTTCACGTTGAAGTAACACAGACCAAATATGCAATAAACTGAAAGATCTAGCATACTGATTTTAAAAAATGTAAATAGTATGTCTTTTTTATGTGCTAATAAGTGAATAACCGGAATTTATTTATTTATAGAAAATATGCTTAAAATATGTATTAACATAAAAAAATATTTATTTACCTAAAAATCCGAGCCCTAGTAATAAGTTTTCACCGTGGAGTGGAAGTCCAGGTATAGAAAATTTAAAAACCATGTTTAGCCTATTTTCATTTATGAAAAAAAAAAATGGTTTATGAGATCACCACTTTTCCATGTGTACAGTAGTCTATATGTGTGTGTGGGTGCCCCCATAATAAAATCTAAACGGCTGGAGCGATATCAATGAAACTCGATAAGGACATACTACTGTAGTACTAATTTGTCCGACCACGACCGTGTCCTTCAATTTTTAATCCGTCTCCCCAATCCAATATGGCGGCTGTGCGAAATATTACACCAGCATTCTATATCTTCGAAACTACTACCGATATCACCCTGCAATTTTGTGCGGTGATAAACGGTATTACTAGAAATTTACCTATGTAAATTTAAGAAACCTGTTAAGTACAAAACGAACATGGCGGCAAAGTGAAGTTGAAATATCTAAATAGACGTTTCTCGCGATTTAACCCTCCGAGCGCAGTGAAACTTGGTACAGCAAGTGTTTATACACATTGCAATCTAATTTAATTCAATTGTTTACATTGTTGTTTACGACACTGCCCCTTCGCCATTCGTTTTGCCGCATATTCTTGGTAGCGATTGCCACCTCATAGTTACTTTACAAACAACATTATCATCCTTCAACTTCCATGTTACAGAGAGAGCCACTGCTGCAATCCAACAACCACAGCGAATCTCAATAGCCACTGCATTAACACTGTTCTAGACGGCTATAGCACCAATGGGATTAACATCATCTGGTACAAACTAACAATCACAAATCTATCAACAATTGAGAAGGTCAAAGCCCGTTACCTAAAACGGATTCTTGGAGTAGGGAAGTTAGCACCATCGAGGCTAACATATGTGTTAACAAAAGAAACCTACTTCGTTGAGGACATAAGAGCACAATTCTGGCTACCAAGTGAAAATACACAGCCTGTTCCAGTCATCCGACCGGGTCAGGGATGGAATGAATGAACCCCAATCTAGCAGCGAGGATATGAACTGTGCCGGCTGCCGAAGCCTGTCGCACTCCTTTGAGGCAATGATTAAATGAATGACAGATGAAATGAGATGATAGTGTAAAGTGTTGCTGCAATGAAATTTTTGACAGGGAAAACCGGAGTACCCGGAGAAAAACCTGTCTGCCTCCGTTTTGTCCAGCACAGATCTCACATGGAGTGACCGGGATTTGAACCACGGACTCAGCGGTGAGAGGCCGGCATGCTGCCGCCTAAGCCACGGAGGCTCCTTTTGACTACCAAGTACTAAGGCTTATGAAAAGACACTACACCTGTTAAAAGAGAAAACTAATGCCATATGACCCGAATTTTACTCAACAGACGCTATGACAACATCGGAATGGAAGCAGCCAAATTATGAACTTAGACTCATACTGACAAGATTTGCAACGCACGGCTTTCACCACAAGCTATGTAAGAACCTAAAATTTCATCAACCGGAAGAATCCTGCGTGTGCAATAAACATTGTGAGCGATATCATGCACAAAACTGCCCAAACAGGACAATCTCAATAATAGGACTACGGTAGGTCAAGAATAATTTATGTATCATAATGCACATTGTGCGCTTTTCTTAAATATTAATAGTTTGAACTCCATTATTCACGGCAATACGAGCTTCAGTAATCACAGAAAACGTGTTTCCTAAGTTGGCAGCGCTGAGCCCACGTGACTACTACTGGGAAGCACTTCCACGCGTGGAGTGAACTCAAGACGAATGGCTGTCGGGGAAAGTCGTAATAGTGGGAGGGGGAATGCTCTGATAAGTGGCACTACTTCGGGAGGGGCTTGCTCGTAATTCTAGAAAGTTCCCACCAAACACAGACAGTGTGGGGTGAAAGTAGACAGTGTCATTTCTAAAAGGTTGTGACACTTGGCATTCTTTACTGGAAGGCTTTACAAGTTAGAAAAGTGACATACTGTATTCAAATTATATACTGGATCAGTGGCCATTAACATTAAAACCTGAAAGAATGGGGCCTCTCCATAGGTCACTTCACCCAGTCTATTTCATGTTGCCAACTCAATGATTTGTGATTTCACAACTTAAAGGCGTTTCCTGGAAAGGTTAGTGGCTTGTTTTATGAAGAAGTAATACTCGTCATAACGCAATTTCACTGTACAATGATAGTTTATGTCGACAGAAATTACGTGTAGTTTAAGAAGACAACGCCCAAATTCCATCAGACTAAAATATAACTCTATTCATGTAAATAATGATCACAGATGGTGACTTTTTCAGTGGTAAAGTTTGTAGCAGAATCTAGATCTTGCAAACAAACCAAGTAATCATGTAGACGCAGGGGCGGATCTAGGGGAGGGCGCACATATTCACAGGGCTCCGCGGTCAATGGGCCCAGCACCATGGATTGTTTTAAATTTAATTGATTAATTATTTAATTGAAAATGAAAATCCACAGCCTGCTTCCAGTCTCCGACCGGGTCAGGAATGGAATGAATGAAACCCCCATCTAGCGGCGAGGATACGAACTGTGCCGGCTGCCGAGGCCTGACGCACTCCTCTGGGGCAATGATTAAATGAATGACAGATGAAATGAAATGATAGTGGAGAGTGTTGCTGGAATGACATTTTGACAGGGAAAACCGGAGTACCCGGAGAAAAACCTGTCAGCCTCCGTTTTGTCCAGCACAGATCTCACATGGAGTGACCGGGATTTGAACCACGGACCCAGCGGTGAGAGGCCGGCGTGCTGCCGCCTAAGCCACGGAGGCTTAATTATTTAATTAAACTTTTCAAACTAATTTATAATTCATATTCTTTTTTCAGTGTAGCTATGACCTCCCGTGACCGTTTAGCAAGTTTAGATATCAGTGAAATGATGGAAGACTTCAGCCGAAAAATAAGTCGCAAAATAATATTTCAAAGTTTACATAATATTTTTCAAGGGGACTTAAAGGTTTCTTTCATATTATTAAATAAATGTACTGTAGTGTATTCAAAATATTGTAACTATTCTTTATTTTAGCCGGCCCCGTGGTGTTGGGGTAGTGCGCCTGCCTCTCACCCGGAGGCCCCGGATTCGATTCCCGGCTCCGTCAGGGATTTTAAAATTGACGTGAGGGTTGGAACGGGGTGCACTCAGCCTTGTGAGGACAATTGAGTAGCTGTCTGACAGTGAGGCAGCGCCCCGATCACGAAACCCAATATTAACGGCCGAGGGGACCCGATGCGCTGATCACGCGTCACCCCAATATCTGCAGGCTAAATGGCTGGGCAGCGGTCGCTTGGTCGTCCTAGGCCCTTCATGGGCTGTATAGTGCCAGGGGTTGACTTATTGACTGTTCTTTATTTTATTATTATTACAAAACTATTTTCCATTTGATTTGATTTTTCTTTTATTTCCTATTGTTGCGGGACCCACCTTATCATATCGCCCAGGGCCCCGCAAGGTCTGGATCCGGCACTGTGTAGAAGGTTCAATGAAGTTAATGGTTTGGTTGTCAACACTTCTCAGTAATGATGGTATATTGGCTTTTACGGCCAGTGAATTAAAACTCAGCAAATTTTCTATGTTTATGCCGTGGTTTGTGCTGGTTTTCACCTTGGAACACCAATATAGGCTCAGCAGTGAGCTCTTAGTGTCTATGCCTGGACCCCCCCCCCCCCCCGACAGGAGTAGTGAACTGCGCACTATCTTCCTTCCCATGATGCACATCTGCGCTTCTTTACCGCGAGAGCTAAAAGCTCAAGCAGCCTTTCACCTCCCTATAAAGGTTTCCAAAAATATTTTATATAGGCTTTCACGCTCAAGGAATTAAAACTCAGCAGCGGCTTCGGTGGCGTAGTTGGTAGCATGCTGAGCTTCTATGCCCCAAGATCGTGGGTTCAAACCCAACCGAAGTCGTCGGAATTTTTAAGAGCGTTAAAACCCTTAAGTATGCCTTCCTTCGGATGGGCAGTAAAGCCGGTGGTCCCATGTCATAGAATTATGGTCCGGCTCCATGGCGAATTAGTTAGCTCACTAGGCTTTGGCCCAAAGGGTCCCCGGTTCGATTCCCGGCCGGGCCATCGGGGATTTTCATTTCCTGTAGTTGACCCCTGTGGCCCGGGGACTGGGTGTTTGTGACGTCTTCGTCATCACTCCATCATCATTCGGACGCGCAGGTTGCCCACGGGCGTTCACTTGAAATACCTGCACTCGGCCTCCCAGGAGGCTACACGACAAAAAAATAGAATTATGGCATGTAAAAGAACCTTCCACTAATTAAACTTGGGTGAAGCTAAATTTGCAGGTTAGATTTCGTTGAAACGCTCTAGAAGTTGTCTAATAACATGTGTCACTATGATGTCTGTACTACTGTGTGTACTCGTAATCGAGGTAGGATTTTGGTGGGAAGCTGTAGTTGTTGATTCATTCAGGGGGCTTTGCGACATCGTGGTCATGTAGCCACGTGTATTTGGTGTGTGTAATTTGTATGGCAACCTGTGTTATTGTGATGGCTGTACTATTGCATATAGTTGTATTTGAAGCGAGGATTGGGAAGGAGACGGCCGTGCTCTTAAGTTAGGAACCATCCCAGCAGTCGCCACACAGAAAAAAACTTCTTCCAGGATGGCTTCGGTGGGAATCGAGCCTACTTCTTTTCAGTTTTCCCTCACGAATCTGAGTGGATCCCGTTCCACCCCTCAGACAAGAAGTAATTTTCTTGGCAGAGTCGGGAATCGAACTCGGGCCGAATGGTCTTCATCATCCACGCTCTGTTTTCCTTCACCACAACCATTTGACGGGACATGGCGTCGTCTCCATAGACCTACTGTAGACGATCAATATCTGAAACACAAGTCCCACGATCTCATTCATGACGTACGATCAGTTAGCGTATGATTATTATCATCATGTATGAATGATCACATCGAATCTAACAATAATTAACTGCACTTCATTAACAGTTCGATTTATATGTTTAGACCAAGATTATGCGCTTATCCATTGCTAATCTCATATTGGTTACTGTAAGCAAAGTAAGGTGTTAGTTTTATGGAGCTTTTTGACATGGCGATCATAAACCATGAGACGTCCTATTAACGTGGAATCCGATTCAATAGATGTAACTTTTCATTTCTAAAATCTTTCATCCATTAACTAGAAATTGAACTCGATCCACCTGACTGGGGAGGTAAGCATATTAAAAGTCACGTAAACATGCCCTTATCGATGGCTATGCAACATTTGGCATTAACATAAAACAATCCACGCACGTTTGAATAAATAAATAAATAAATAAATAAATAAATAATAGTCTATATAAATAAGGAAAATGGAAAGGAAGAGAGAAGCTACGGAAAATCATGGGCCCAATCCAGACTGAAGCCGGATGGAAACTTCGGAGCAACAACGAAGTCTACAAGAATGTAGAACAAGTAGTTCCGGGAAGAACTAATTATCCTATTTTCATACACCGTATCACAATTATGTTAATTGCCTCTATACTAAATGCCAGTTTGATTGCTGTAACGGATTCGTAGGTATTGAGAACTGTCTAAATATTTCAGATGGTCGCCTTGTTGCATTTTCAAATATGTAGGCCATAGAGTGATGTACTATTACGTGAAGATTATTGCGTAGGTGTAGTATACAAACTTCAATCGCATGATTAGGACTCAAGAAATAGAAACGAGAATTTCAAATTTCGCACAGTCGCTATCTTGTGGTTATGTAAATAATTGAAATAAATTAGATGTCCGAGAATTAAAATTTATATAAGCATTTACCGTACCAAATTTCACTGAGCTCAGATGGTTAATTCACGAGAAAAGTCTATTTACATGTTTCAACTTCGCTTGGCCGCCATGTTCGTTTCGTACTTAACAGGTTTTTGAAATGTACATAGGTGAACGTTTAGTAGTTTCATTTATCACCGTACAAAATTTCAGGGTGGTATGAGTAATAGTTTCGGAGATATAGAATTCCGGTGTAATATTTCGCACAGCCGCCATGTTGGATTGGTGAGACGGAATAAAATTTGAAGGGCACGGTCGGGGTCGGAAAAGTTAGAACTATGACCTTACTGAGTTTCATTGAAATCACTCCCGGCGTTTAGATTTCATTAAGGGGACACACACACACACACGGACAAAAGGGGATCTCAAAAGCCTGTTTGTTCATTCATAAATGAACATAAGCTAATAAAATCTCTGCGACCATGAGGAAATGGAGGCTAATATTTATTCCTGTACAGAATGGACAAATCCAAATTAACCAAACAATTATTTGACTACTTCCTGGAACAAGAAGACCCCTAGTCTACATCATGGATTAAAGAAACTCGGAAAGACCTTGAAAGGTCTAACGTCCCGGAGGCCCAAATGTTAGAAAGGCATACATTTCGAAACAGTACACACGATCTGGAAGGATTTCAAGGCGAGATAAGTGAACAAAGACGGGAAGAGCTTGGAAGGAAAAGCAATGGGGCAGCACAGTGGACTTATGAAGGAGTACTGGAGGCAGAGGAAATTACTTACTGTACAAAGCAGTAATAGTGAAATTGTAATGTGCTCCTAAGTGGTCAATTTGCTAATAAATAAAATAATAAATAAGTAAATAAATTAATAAATATGAAATAGTACCCAAGAAGTTCTTTTTCTTGGGGCGAAGATATTTTGAGAAACTCCGATCCTTCTCTGAAGCATGATTTGGTTCCCAGAATCCGATGATCGGGAAAGACCGGACGTGTATCCGGGACCTGGGGTAGTTGCGTTAGTAGAGTGTGTTCACGTAAAAGGGGCCTGGTGAGTTCATGAGGAGATTTTGGGAGGAGAAGAAGAGGAAAACCCCATCAACCCGAGTCAACAAGTTCAAGTGGGCAAAACGAAGAAAGAAAGAAAGAAAGAAAGAAAGAAGAAGAAATACACGTACGTAAATTAACACTTTTGGTTTATTTTTGCCTGATTTAGAGTTTTAAACATTAAGGTCAGCATTCTCATGTACAGTCTATTCGCCGAGTCGAGACAGTGCCCCTGGCTACCGGACAGGGAAGCACGCCCAGTTCAAGTCATCGGCTCTGCCGGACAGGGGTAGCCAAGAAGCTCCGAGATGCCGTAGCCCTAGAAAAGACAAGACTTGCTGCACTGTAAAGGCTACTGTTACCTGTCACAAGCAGGTAAGAACTTATTAATTGTTTGTTGTTTGAGTCTTCAGTCTTTTGACTGGTTTGATGCAGCCCTCCATGCCTCCCTGTCTTGAGCTAATCGTTTCATCTCTACATAGCTACCACACCCTACATCCGAAGCAATCTGTTTAACATATTCTAACCTTGGTCTACCCCTACAGTTCTTGTCCTCAACCCTTCCTTCCATAACTAAGCTTGCTATTCCTGGGTGTCTTAGTATGTGTCCTACTAACCTATCTCTTCTCTTCATTAGCAGTCGCCAGAAACATCTCTCCTCTCCCACTCGTCTTAATACCTCTTCGTTTGTCACCCTATCTACCCATCTGATCTTCATCATTCTCCTGTAACACCAGATTTCAAATGCTTCAATTCTCCTCTTTTCTGCTGCACCAATAGTCCAAGTTTCACTTCCATAGAGCACCACGCTCCAGACAAAGGCTTTCAAACATGACTTCCTAATACCTAAATCTATATTCGATGTGAACAGATTCCTTTTTTGTAGAAAGGCTTTCCTTGCCTGAGCCAACCTACTTAATTTAATTGAATAAATAAATACATAATCGAACAATCCACAAACCGCGCTGTAGCAAGTAACCGATAAGTCAGCCCGCTTCACATGTAGGCTATACACAGCACTGAAGCTGGCATACGTTCAACAGACACAGCTCTATACACCCCTTGTGGGCAGCCCTACAATCACGTGTACAACTGTGTTTACTTCCACTATCTCGACTCGGCGAACAGACTTTAGGCCTACTTGTGTGTGTGATAGTTCATATTACTGAGGTGTCAATAGTAGTGAGTGTATTAGTAATTTTAGAATGGGGTTACGTAGGAGGCAGTCGTGGGCTTAACTACGAACCATCTCGGTGTTTGCTTGGAGTAGAAGTGGAAAACCACGGAAGGGTTGAGGTAGGAATCGAAACCAAGTTATTTCATTTTGCCTCAGAAAGCATGGTGTGTCCCTGTCCAAACCTCAGAGCAGAATTAAAATTATTGGCAGAGTTAAGAATCGATCTCGGGACCGGAGTTTCACGACATATCCCAAAGAGGCGGAACGCGGCAAACAATAAAATTGGTTGCTAGGGAGAATGATAGTGGTTTAATGAACACCCTATGCGGCTTCGGTGGCGTAGACGGTAGCATGCTGAACTGCTATGCCCAAGATAGCGGGTTCAAACCCGGCCGAAGTCGTCGGAATTTTTAAGAGCGTTAAAAATCCTTCAGTATGCCTTCCTTCGGAGGGGAAGTAAAGCGGTCCCATGTCATAGATTTATGGCATGTAAAAGATCCTTTCACAGACTAAACTTGTGTAAAGCAAAATTGTTAGGTTAGATTTCGTCAGAACGCTCTATCAAAGTTCCAACGTTCACCACTAGGTATCATTTATATCTGGTGGCGAAAGTTGGAACTACTTGAAATTGAATGGAACTTGTAGGTATCCACTGGAAGCAGCTACAGACTCAGGCGAGCCGAACATGTCCTCGGACACTCCCGGCACTAAAAGCCATACGATAAATAAATAAATAAATAATAATGAACACCCTGATCCAGGCTTACGCGCAGCTCAATCTGGCCGCAAGAAGTCCGCCCGCACGTGTATTCGAGTTTGGAAAACCCTGCCCCTGTGGATGCCATCAGGGCTGATAACATTACTCAACCTTAATATGGCACTGAAACTAAACTCATCTTGCATATTGAATAAGATACTGCGAGCGGCATTAAAGAAGGCTGTCTCTCCCAACCTCAATCAAACCTGACCCCAATAAAGACTTCGGTCCGATACGTGCTGCCATCTGCTGTCAAACGTAACAGTCTTCGGTCCTCGTGTGTATACCAATGTAGCAATCATTAGTTTTGCTACATTTTGTATTAGAAAAAATTCTACAAGTGGATTAGATCATTTTCTTAAGAATGCACTACCTAATTGTATAATATTCAACGTGGAAAGTACATGTATATACGAAATACACTTCGCTATTTCTTATCATAAGAAGACACGAACCAAGAAAGTGAATCAGTGCGCAGTTTGGAGAGGTTTTCCGCTAGGTTTTCTCATACAGCATGAAAAATATATGTTTATCTACTCCTTACTATGGTTCTGGTTGGTTGCTTCCTCAGTTTAGGAACTGCGACAACGCGGTCATGTAGCCCCGTGTACTTTGGGTGTGTGTAGAATCTGTCTGATAACCGGTGTTAATTGTGATGGCTGTATTAGTGTGTGTTATCTGTTTTATAATTCAAGTAAGGACTGCAGACATTCAATTTTTAAGTAGTTCCTACTTTTGCTACCAAACGCCACCGACGACGGCAACTACTGTAGTTGTGAACTTGTTTCCTAGATGCCACAACAGTCGGTTCCTGGTGACGAACGTTGGAACCTAAGAGCGTTAGTCAAATATAACCTATAATTTAGCTTCACACGAGTGTAATTAGTGGAAGGATCTTTTACATGTGATAAATCTATGACATGAGACCGCCGGCTTTACTTCCCCTCCGATGGAAGGCATACTGAGGGATTTCTAACGCTCTCAAAAAATCCGACGACTTCGGCCGGGTTTGAACCCGCGACCGTGGGCATAGAAACTCACCATGCTACCAACTACGCCACCGAAGCCGCCATATTATGGTTCTAACCATGTTATTGGTTTTACGGCCCTTTTAACTACTTACCCCTGGGGCTTATGACTAGTTGGAAGTGGGTTGGCGACCATGGGACCCCAGCTGAGTTCGGCATTACTTCAGCTTACTTGTGCCGGGCTCATCTCTGTCATCCTTCCTGTCGACCTCCCATGGTCAACCCTTGTTCTTTCCGACCCCGATGGTATTAGCGTATCCGAGCCCTCATGCACCCTCGATAGTGTTACACCCTCAGGCGCTCACGGGTGGTGAGTTGGGGAGTTGGCAACCCCGAAGTATTCCTGAACTATTCCATTGCTTCTGGGTCGGACCCTCTCCTCTCTCCCCTTTCCTATCAGCCTTTCATGGCTCTCCTTCCTTCCAAGTCCCTAAATCCTCATTCTTCGAGGGTTGAGAGCATTTCTTTTCCTCACTTCCTATATTTGCCTTATTCTATTTGTTTACCCTTCCTTCTTGTAGTATGTAAGTCTGTAGTTAGTATTAGTTATAGTTTTCAATTCATTCTCACATTTCACGATCACTCAAACCATTAGGGGCCGATAACCTAGACAGGCGCGGATCTAGAGTTTGGTTTTGGGGGGGGGGGGGGGGTCAGAGATTCGATCTAGAGTTTGGCTTTGGGGGGAGGGGGGGGGGGGGTCAGGTCAGAGAATCGAAATTGTTAAGAAAAATGGTATCACTAAAAACGCAATCACAAAATAACCAAACGTACAAAACCAGGCCAATTTTTTTTTTGCAAGCTTCATGGATAGAAATTTGATGCGTTTAGCGCACCAAAAATATTCGTACAAATTGCAACGGCGTGTTTTGCGGCTTTTACATCGAGCTTCGAGAAAAGGATCAAGGTACGTTACAGTTTCGGCAAGTCGAGTTGATACCGACAAAGGGAGAAAGTCACAGCTTAAATTGCCAACCAAGCTTGCAGTTTGGACGTCGGCAAAAATTTTTGGTGCGAAAAAATCCCCAGTTTCCTATCCGTGCATTGCTGCACATTCATCGTGACATCACTATAAACATCGACTCGGTAATCACAAGGTTTGCTAAACAAAATAGACGAGTTGATTTTGTTGTATAACTAATAGTTTTTATACAAGAGGTTTCAAGTTGTAAATATGTACAGTTGTAACAGAACATAATAATTCCAATAAAGATAATTCAGTATTGAATAAAATGAAAAAAAAAACTGTTTTTCAGTTAAAATTCGTTAAGTTTTATTTGTCTGGTAATTGTGTTTTCGTTTTTTGAGTTTGCAAAAAAATTTGGTCCCCGTTTTGGGGGGGGGGGTCATGACCCCCGTGACCCCCCCCCCTTGAATCCGCGCCTGAACCTAGATATTAGGCCCCTTAAAACAACAATTATCATCATCATGATCTCTTAACTACTGACGCTTTGAAATACGCCAGTGTGCCGGAATTTTGCCCAGAAGGGGATCTCTAACGAGCCAGTAAATCTACTGAAACGCCTCCCTCAAATGCCAAATGACTGCCCAAGTTTTCGATCCTGTAACCTTGGGAACAGCAGTTGAGAGCTTTACCGCTGCACCACAAGCCAGTCCTAGTATGACTTTATCAACGGACGTGGCTAATTGTCTTTACGGCTCTTTCATTGTTGTTGTTCTTAAATCATTTAGGCGCTTTGCAACATCGTGGCCATTTAGCCTAGTGCACTTGCGTGTCTAGAAATTTTCTGATAACCTGTGTTATTGTGGTGTCTATAGTAGTGTGCATTGGCGAAGCTGGAAGGGAATCTTTCTGCATTAGAATACCCATTTCATTCTCAAGGAACATGCACATTCAAATTTTCCTATTTTTCATTGGCATTGGCAAATTAAATCTCTAGCTTTCGGTATTAAGTTCTGTAACCACGGTGGGATTGAAGCCAGCCTCTCAGCGCGGGACTGAGCAGCCAGTGAGTCTCATTTGAAACGGGCTCACGTCTCTGTGGGTGGAGAAGGCAATTGCGCCAAGCGGAAGGTCGATAGCTGAATGAATCAGCAGAGAGTCTAGGCTCCAAGCAGTGCAATCGTGAAGCGGGCGGTATCTTAGCGGGTGCATGTTCGTTTGTTTGTTTTAAAACTTGGATCAGTGTAGTGATTAAAATCAAGACCATTTTCTTCGTTGTCCTAAGAAGAGAATATTTTTTGAATAACGGCCTAGAAATAATATAAGGTGCGTTCAAAATGTAACGAGCCGGAGGCTGTAATGCGCAAACCGGTGATGACATCGGCTACTCGTGGCGTGTGTAACGAGATGTGGCTCCGACCAGAGCGTGGAAGGTCACAGCCCATCGCTAGAGGGCACGCCTGCACGTCACATGACGATACAAAGCGAGCAGCAGCATGCATCAATCGTCCAACGCTGCCAGTTGCATTGAAAACAGTGACATGGAGGCGTCAACCGAAGAGCAAAGAGGTGTTGTTCGGTTTCTGACAGCGGAAGAAGTAGGGGGAACGGACATTCATCGCCGAATGTCACAAGTGTACGGCGAACACTGCATGTCCCTTGCAAGGGTCAAGGCGTGGCACAAGCGCTTCAGGTAAGGACGGGTGTCGTTAGCCGATGATGCCCGGTCTGGGGCACCCCCCTGCATTACCGATGACAAAGTCCAGCTGGTTGATGCACTCATTACCCAGCACCGGCGAGTGACAGTGAACGCCATAGCTGCCGTGATCGGATTGAGCGTCGGAAGTGTGCACGCCATCATGAAGGAACGACTGCACTGACGGAAAGTGTGTGCTCAATGGGTTCCCCACAGTCTTCAACCACACCAAGAAGCATGTCGAATGGCCTACTGTCTTGGTCTTGGTTGGACGATTGATGCATGCTGCTGCTCGCTTTGCATCGTCACGTGACGTGCACGCGTGCCCTCTAGCGACGGGTTGTGACCTTCCACGCTCTGGTGGGAACCACACCTCGTTACACACGCCACGATTAGCCGATGTAGTCACCGGTTTGCGCATTCCAGCCTCCGGCTCGTTACTTTTTGAACGCACCTTATATATCAAGAAACAGTGCGCCTCATAAGACTGATCTTATCTTTCCTGTTTCTACTGCTTCGAGTGAACGAAGTTAATGTGCATTGAAGAGATTTACGACATTTCTAAGAAACTCCATGTCAGATTCTTGACTGAGCAATTAGAGTACTCTTTCTATTGAGAATAATTTGGTGAACTATCCTTCCAGGGATGACATCTTCAAAGAACGCATCATTGATATCTTTGCTGAGCGGAAAACATGACGCCTGGAATTAATCCACAATAAACTATAAGGTATAAACTTAAGAATACCCAGTTGCATAAATGTCACTTCGCCACTGATAGTGTGAGGATTTGTAATGCAGGTGAAGACTGGAAAGGAGGCGACCGTGGCCTTAAGCTAGGAACAATCCCGACATTTGCCTAGAGTAGAAATCGGAAACCGAGCTTTTCTCAGTATTCCCTCACGAAACTGAGAGGACCGGTTCCAGCCCGCAGACCAGTTGATTACCTAACTAAGTTGGTTGGTTCCTCAGTTTAGAGGCTGCGACAACGCGGTAATGTACTCCCTTGTACTTTGGGTGTGTGTAGAATCTGTCTGATGACCGGTGTTAATTGTGATGGCTGTATTAGTAGTCTATGTGTTATCTGTTCTTTTTTAATTCAAATAAGGACTGCAGACATTGCATTTTTCATGTAGTTCCTACTTTGGCTACCAAACGCCAACGTCAACGACTACTAGTTCAGAACTTGGTTACTAGATGCCACCGCAGTCGGCTCCTGGAGACGAATGTTGGAATCTAAGAGCGTTGGCCTAATTTAACCTATAATTTAGCTTCACACAAGTGTAATTAGTGGATGTTTCTTTAAAATGCCTTAAATCTATGACATGGGACCGCCGACTTTACTGTAATTCCCCTCCGAAGGAAGGCATACTGAGGGATTGTTAACGCTCTTAAAAAATCCGACGACTTCGGCAGGGTTTGAACCCGCGATCTTGGGCATAGAAGCTCAGCCCAGACAACATTTACAAGATTTCATTTATCGCCCTTTTACTGTCAAACTTTGATATTGACCACCTCGTGTTGTAAAAGCTAGCAATCTTGGCTATCACCCCGAGGACCGGTTTCAGTTTCCGGCTCTTCTAAGAAATTTAATTCTGATCTGAGGGCTAGAACGGGGTACACTCAGCCATCCTGGAATTGCTTTTCCATGGTTTTCCACTTCTACTCCAGGCACCCATTACTACAGACTACTACAATCATATCACAATAACACAGGTGATCGAACAAATTCGAGACACACATACATGTACACGGGGCTAAATGATCACCATAGGCTATCCAAGCCCCTCAAGCGAAAATTCAACAACAACAACAGAAGAGCCAACAAAGCCCCTGAGTGCTTGAATCGTCTGTCTTTTGACTGGAATGATGCACCCCTCCACGTCTCCCTATCCTGAGCTAATCGTTTCATCTCTACATAGCTACCACGTCTTCATTTCCGAGGCAATCTCTTTGACCTTGGCTACCCCTACAGTTCTTATCCTTGACCCTTGCTTCCATAGCTAAGTTTGCTATTGTCAGGTGTCTTATATGTCTTATGTGCCCTACCAGCCTATCTCTTCTCTTCATTAGCAGTCGCCAGAAACATCTCTCCTCTCCCACTCGTCTTAATACCTCATTAATAAATACCCCTCTTATCTTCATCATTCTCTTGAAACATCACATTTCAAATGCTTCTTTCTTTTCCATTTATTCATTCATTTTTATTTTTTTATTTTTTTGCGAATACGGGTAATTCCCCGGTGGCAAATAGTACATAGAGCGCTACGCTCCAGACAAAAGTTTTCAAAAATTACTTTCTACTCCCTCAATTTAAATGATTTGATGTAAACATGCGTTGAATTAAGAGCTTTAAGATACAATGACCCCCTAAAGTTAGATGGGTGCTCTTGCTGAGGAGTTATGCATAGCGACCGGATTTTGGGACATACAGTTTACCGTAAGCCGACCCATACTGACCGCTATTTACATAAGACGTCCAACCATCACCCACGACAGAAATACGGAGTGATAAAAACACTGGCTGACCGTGCGAAAAGAATTTGTGAAAAGCAATGCCTAAACCAAGAAATTAAACACCTCAACGAGGCCCTACGCACCAATGGGTACAGCCAGAAAGATATCAAGCGAGCACTCCATCCGAGACGTCCAACTACAAGGGAAATTGGAGACAAGCAGCCCCTGGCTAGAGCTTTCCTTCCATATATAAAAAAGGTCACTGACAGAAAAGGGAGGCTACTCGAGTCCCATGATATAAAGACCATATACAGGCCTACGAGAAAAATTAAGGACATGTTTAGGTCCGCTAAAGATAAGCGACATCCTCATACCGCGGCAGGGGTTTATAAAATCCCGTGTGATTGTGGCCAAGTATATATTGTGTTACGTGCCACCCCCGAGTGGCAATTCCGTTAACTGGATTACGGTGGGTAGAAAGCACAACACCAATTACTGCTTTAAAGAGAAATTAGCTTTATTGCTTACAGGTCAGAAATATACACCGTACAATAAGCAGATAGAAACAATTAGCTGTCTTACAGAAGCTCCCTCCTGTATGTGGCCCGACTCACCATTTCACTTGTCAATGAGCCACAGAAGTTAATCCCTCCTAATGAGTCCGGTCCCGTAAGGTGGCTGGAAATAGCTGCACTAAGTCTGTCACTCACTGTTTTGCAACTCACCACAATGACCTCTGTCGCACTAGGTAAGCACACACTCTTCAATACCGAGCCTCTCTGTATGATTCACACTCCTTCACTGGCAAGAGAATCAGCTTCACTAGGGGTTTCGCAAGTTACGTCACCACACTTCTGTCGCTCAGGATAAACGCTCGCACTAGCTCGAAAAAAACACACACACACTGGTTGAGAGGTCGCTCTTATATAGCAGGCCGGTGACTCAATAAATGCTTCTAGACCCATCCAGGGTTCACGGCTTCTCGAGGCTTCCTTCACTGGCTGAGTCACGAATATTATGGACCATCCCTTTGACCTAGTAGTCCTGTTGCATAAGGCGCACGCAATACACTGAGGCAGAGCAGCCCAGCCCTGGGGCAGTTGTGACTCATGCGGCGAGCGATGAAACGAACTCACAGCCGTAACAATTGGAACAACGAAAATAAGTATTGCCACTCGCCTCAAGGAACACGAACGACTCAGCCGGCTGGGACAAACAGATAAATCCACTGTTGCAGCACACTCCCTACTCGCAGATCACGACATAAGATATGGAGACACCGAAGTTCTGTCCACCACGGTGTCTTATCATGCCAGGCTACAAAGGGAGGCCATTGAAATCCTGAAGCATACTAAGGCTGTTTGCCAAATAGCCGAAGTGTACACTCTTGCACACTCTCACTCGGAAGTGACGTCAGCGAGTGGTATTCCAAATGCGATCGAGTGCAAGTGTACGAGCCGAGTGCGAGTGTACATAGCGACAATTTTGAAGGTGCAGACTCGGTTCGTTCACTCGGTGCAGGCTCTGTGATGTCGCCATTTTGACAGAACATCTGTATTCTCACTTGACATGATCAATTGTGAATTTCAGACGATACAAGGAGGGATACTTATATTTAATTGTAAGTAATTATCTTTTACAATAGCGGTGATTGTTTTTTAACATACTTGCAATGTTGAATGATATTTGTATGTTAGTAGTGTTCCATAACCTGCGAGGTTAACCAAACTTTCCATGGCCTTTCAAACATTTACTCATAATGTTTTCCTTTTTATTTTCTAGTGTCGATGACGGAGTATTACGTGAAAAGAAAAACTGAATCTTCTTTTTCAAAACGGATTTTGTTTCTCATGGGTGTGATGTGATTTGGCAAATTTGAACAGTCATATAAAATTGCAAGATAGGTAAGAATGTGTGATTTATGAATAATAATAATAATAAATAAACTGGGTTAGGCGATAAGTTTGTTTTTATAGCACGGACCAATTAATTACTGTATTTATGCCAGCTGCAATTAACGTCTGGCAATTGGATGCAACATGTGGAGGTTTATCCAGATTGCCACTACTGCAGATAGTTAAGTTATTGTAGTTTTAGGGGGCGGAACTACGAGGTCATCTGCCCCTACTACTGCAGATAAGTTCGATATTCCACCCCACAAAATAACAGTTGGTTACTCCTGCGAGTGAGTGAGTCTTGTTATAAGTGTTTGTATCTAGTTGAATGAGGAATTCCATGTAGGCCTAGGCCTACCGGTACTTCAATCTCTACAAACTGCCTCCACATTCTACTTGTGATGGAGAAACATATTTGTCACCTCCATCTGTTTTCCTTGCTGTAAGATCTTTTCAGTAGCTTAATATTATGGTAGCGCTGAATGAAGATAGAACGAGCGATAACATTCTCTATAATACATGAATTAGCCAAAATAACTTATGAAGCGATGAAAAATAAATCAGGGAACGATGTTTTAATAGATGTTTCCTCCTCGGCCGTCTGTAACCCACCCAACCATCCCAAATAGGATCACGACTTATATAACCAAAATTACAGCTGTGGCCGCCATTAGTCCAAATCAATCATCAGTTGCGGTCATGAGTATTCGAGTCCCTTCGATAGCCCCACTGATCCTCTGGTCTGTCATCAAAACAATACTGCCAACCTTGCCCTTGGAACTATGTAACACAAAGAAACTCCCAGTTCAGTCTCTAGTGCGCATCATTCGTGCCCAGCACCCAGTTCACCTCTCTAATTAGGTTAGTGTGTGCAATATTTCGCTTCTATAATGATTATTTTTTTCCACGGTTGAAATGAGTGTTTTTATCTGCTCTGTAATTACTATGCAGTAGGCCTATATCGCTCCGCTGTAATAAATGTGTATTTTTTTCGCACAACTGTGGTTTTGACAATGGTTACAGCCTAACGCGCCCAGTTCAATGGGTTTGTGTCAACCGAGCCCCGCTAGCTAGGCGCGGCTAAGGCCACACCTACACCTGACCTCCTAACCATCGTTTTGTCCAATCCAATGGTTAGGCTACAGCCTAACGCTCACAGACCAATGGTTTTGTGTCGACCGTGCCCCGCTAGCGGTGTGCGGCCAAGGCTACACCTGACCTTCTAACCTTTGTTTTGTCCAATCCAATGGTTTTTGACAATGGTTACAGCCTAACGCGCACAGACCAATGGTTTTGTGTCAATCATGCCCCGCTAGCTGCGTGTGGCCAAGGCCACATCTACACCTGGCCTTCGTTTTGTCCAATCCATTGGTTTATGACAATGGTGACAGCCTAACGCGCACAGACCAATGGTTTTGTGTCAGCCGTGCCCAGCTAGCTGCGCACGGCCAGGCCACACCTGTACGTAACCATTCTAACCTTCGTTTTGTCCAATCCAATGGTTCTTGAAAATGGTTTCGGCCTAACGCGGCCAGATCAATGAGTTTTGACAATGCTTTCAGCCTAACGCCTCCCGATGTTGTTTTTTATTTTTTTTTATCAACAGTGATTTTGTAATCACATGTGGGCAACAATGTGCCCGTCTCGGTGCGTGCCGCTAGAGTGAGTCTTGATGACAGTTGAACGAGATGCAAGTGCTGTCCAAACATGGCAGCCGTCTTTAAAATAGCAATAAATAACATCACATATTTACGAACTTTAGCTCATATATGAGGTTCAGTAGTGACCAGGGTTGCTAATTTAAATACGTAATATCACTCTGATGATGAAACGAGGACACAAGGTATGAAAAAGTCACATTCACATTACGAGGATGAACATGTCACCAGAGCATAAAGTGCCGGAAGCAGAGTTGCTTATCAAAGTTATCTCATTCACTTCAAGAATAACAGCATTAAGCAGTCTTCCAAATCACACTGCGTTTGAACATCAAAAATATGTTCTGGCGGTGTTTTAAACCTCTCTGGTCTGAAGTCATCATATCGAGCTACAGTCCAGTGGCTGCCTTCAGTAACTCTTTCCTCGTGTCGGGAACAAGAATTTGGAATAATTGCCCTCGTGACGTTAGAAATTGTACATAAGGTGACTACGCCCCTGCAGTTTGGATTTGGTCACCACAATTATTGTAGTTGTGATAAGAATAGAATAGAATTCCCACTGTTCCATATTTATTGTTTATACTCGTAATTTTTGCCCATAGCTGCCAACAACCCATTTTTGAACTCGGTGACTGAACATGCGCATGCTTGTAAGGTGCAGTGTAATTGTCCATGGCAAATATTGTGCGCTTATTTGCAATGTAGATGTAAAACTCTTACATGCAAACCACAACTATTTTGCAATTGCGATCGCAACTTGTGCTAACTCCCTCGTTAGAAGAGGTGGGTTCGATTCCCTCCTCATACATCCTGGAAGTGGTTTTCTGTGGTTTCCCAATTCGACTCCATGCAAATGCTGGGATGGTTCCTAACTTAAACCATGGCCGCCTCCTTCCCAATCCTTACCTGAATTACAAATACACACACTACTACAGCCTTCAGACTTTTCTTGTACATAGGCCTACACACAAAAGTACATGGGGCTAAATGACCACAATGTCCAAGCTCCTCCAATGAAGCAACAATATGGTATGACTACTCTGTATGTCAGTGTTCCAAACTTTTGTTGAAGTGCATGTATAACAATTTTTCCTTATGTTATGACTGCATAATTTTGAAATGTTTTTAAGCACCTAATTTGGCTAATCTCTGTCTTTACATTGGCAGGTGAGGAATTTGTCAAGGAAGCTTATAATAAGCCCCATTATATTGACAACATTTACATTCTCTCCCCTCCATCCAGCAACCCTGTCGATGTCATCTGCATCCAGGACAGGATTTATACCAAGACTGAAGAAATGGGAGACCTCCCTTGTGGAATTGCTGCAATATACATATGAAGAAAACAAAAATGTATAATATGAAGAGTCAATAAAATAGAGAAATGAAATGTAATTTCAAAATCATATCTGTACAGTTTACATTAATTTAAATATGTTCCAACCTTTTATTCCTGAAAGTATTTATAAACAGTAAAAATTGCAACATTGGTACAACATGTGGTACATCACAATTTTGCATAATAGGCCTGTTTTCATTCAACAGGATGTGCTGCCTGATTTAGGCGCATGGCGCAGAGGTAATGTTTTCGCCTGCTGTTCCTAAGGTTGCAGGATTGAATCCTGGCTCAGTCAGTTGGTGCATAAATGAGAGGGAGTCGTATCACAGATTTTTTGGCATGTTAAAGATACCCTTTTGGGTGGAAATTCTGGCACCCTGGCATCTCTAAAAACTGCAGTAGTTAAAGGAACGTAAAACCAATAATATTATTATTTGATTAAGGATGTTCCAAGAATGAAGCATGACTGTCCCGCTATACTACTGTAGAACTCGTTTTTTTTTACAAAACGCTAAGAATAGTTTTCAGTGCTGAGGAGTGGAAGTATTATATTGTTAGAAGCTACCTAATGATTGATGTAAGTTACTCTATGCCTTTTGAAAAAATACTTTTTCTGAACCTGTTTGGATTACATTGTTCTTCTAGGACAATGGCAATAACAGAAAGGCACTCCTGTGTGTATGCGAGTCAGTGTCTCAATGCATCTCTCATATGCATGTCACATGCACTGATTTGTCAACTAGTCAGAATGCAGTTAATCTGAAATGAGCAAAAAAAGCAATAAACCATGCTAGAATTTGAATGCATGCTGCTCGATTTGAAATAGACTCTAAAACCTGCTTTTTCTAGGATGAATTGAAAGCTAGCATGGCACTTGGACAACACACCAGAGTGACTTAGCTGACTTTGTTTGTGTATGTTTGTCATAACTAATAATTAAGTTATTCACTAGCTGTGAAAATACTCCCTATATAAAGCAGGCTTAACGTGGGCACAGTGTTCACTGGTTCAGGAAACTCTTAGAAAAATAGCAGAAAGAAGGCAAAAATACAATAAAAGTACTAATTTTAAAATTTTATTTTTGACTAGTTAGTCTTTCCATTTCTTGCCATTACTTGTGTGCACAATGGAATCCATGGCTTCCGTAGTATAGTACCACACTTAAAGCAGTCAACACGATGCAGGAGTTATACCACACGTCCTATTCATCTTCTTTTGACGAGCTGGGAAACATTTACCGCAGGTAAGAATACAGACTCTTGGTTTTGGAAGCTGTACCATAACAGGGTGGTTGCTAATTATTCTCAAGCTAGTAGTTTTAACGTGGCCTGAAAAGTTATGATTGTTCAGGTATGTGGTGCAGCCTATGAGGCCCCATGTCTAGCCTACTATATGCAAGAGGCCTGTGTCTGTTTATATACTGACATTTTGAAGAACCCTACCAGGGGATAATTCTAGCACCCTGGGATCTCAAACCGTTGCAATTATAGAAAACGTTAAACCAATACTATCAAATTTCACAATTTTGAGCCACAGCATCTCTTTTTTTTTTTTTATGTCGACCATGCATTAATCGGTAATTGAACCTGGTTCTCCAAGATTATGTACCAGGATCGTTATTGTGTCCTTACCAATACCTTCTGATAGGGATTACAGTACACCTCTACTACACAAGGAAATGGGAGTGGGATGAGATTCAGAATTCATGGAATGCTCCCCAATGAAAGAGATTGAAAGCTTAACTCCCAGTTTATTCAGTAGGTAGCCTAGGCCTAAGTAAGTAATAAATTTTACGCCACTAACAAGTGATTGAGCACTATCTCATTGGACTAAATGGAAGTAAAATGCTAAAGAAATAAATGTAGGATTTATTTTTAAGCAATACACTGCAGTAGCAGGTAGGCCTATCAGGGAAGAAATGCTGCAAATTATATTATCCTTCATCAGACATGGACGCCTTTACATCCCACGGCTACTCATTAGCTTACTTTTCTCACATACTTAAGTTGCCAGAGCCAAATACACGATGCACCCCTTCTTATTCGCGATAATCAGATCGCAACGAATGTAAACATGAGACGGTCAGCTGTTCGTGCCGTCAGCGATCATACTTCGCGCGCCGCGCCCAGGGAGAACGAGTGCAGATACGTTCCAAATTACCGAGTGTTTACACTTCGAGTGTGGACAGAGTGATCGAGTGCAAGTGTACATGAGAGTGTGGAGTGCGAGTGTAGAGTGTTCATCATTTGGCAAACAGCCTAACAGCTTCAATCTTAAGGAGGAAGCAGAACGTGTGAACAGAGCTTGGCTTCCAGTCCCTAATCCCCTCAAGCCTGCCCTCATTGACCGTCGTAGACGAGAAGATGCAACAGAAGAGCAGCCCTGTCCTTGATGCATTACTTTTATGTGGTACGCCGTTGCTATGGTAGCCTCTATGTGTGGGTTGTTGAGTATTTATATATCTTCTGTTTACTTGTTTTACCTCGTTTAATGTAACATGTGAACAAGCTAAACGCAGTTTTCAGCGAAACGTCAGGACAACAAAATGTCCTTAGAACACGGCCTATAAGCCCGCGAAAGAGACATTCCTATCTCAGAATTGAAATTATTTCTCCTTGAATCTTCATTCCCACTTTAAATTTTTCAACAATTTCCTTCATTGCTTGTTCAATGGCTACACTTAGAAGCCATATATATTATCACTTATAAAGAATCACAGAATTAATTATATTCTTCAAACCTCTCACAAGCACTTACAATACAATGTGAGCGAACAACTGCAAACAGTAAACTAACTTGCAAGTTCTACAATGTAAGGGCAATAAAACATCTGGCACACACTTGCCTTTGAAGGTAGTAACGTTACCGCGCGGTTAACAATGCACGGAGACTTCAGAGCGATGCGCGGTAGGTAGGATCATAAATAAGAATCTGGGCTGGGTATTTATTAAAACGGATGTACAGTATATTTCCATGTTTTGAGTAAGATGAACTTTCACAAACCCATGTGTTGTGATAGGAAAAAATCTTGCTCTTTCAAGTTTATCTTATTCCAAATAGAATCACTTATTTCATAAATAATATTATAACTTACAAATAATATCACTGCGGGCGCATGCGATGGGATTGAGGGCCGCAAGTTGTCCTGGGCCGCGGGTTGGACACACCTGCTGAAAAGGATACCTCGAGGAAGGTTTCTGTAGATAATAATTTATTTATGATCAAAGGAAGCCAAGCAGTAACGATTTCAGTGAAAAAGTCGAAAAAATAACCTGGTGTCCGTGCGCTTGTTAAGCTTATGGTGGGCAAACCGTCAAAAATATCTATATACTGCGAGAGTAAGAATTGGTCAGTATGAAAAGTTCTACAAAGATGTCCCGGATAATCTCCGCCCATTCTTCCCTTTGTCCTTCAATACATCGCCCACTATAAGTGATTTTACGTTTTTATTTCTTCCAACAATCCCCATTCAATTACTGAGGCGACAGTTTACGAGCTAGCACGCAATGCATTCATAACTATTCCCGGGGGAAGCCGGGGCGGGTTACTAGTTAAGAGTATAGGACTCTTCGAAAAAATTACAGATGTATCCCCATTATCCCGACAATAAATAACCAAACAATACTGTAAGCTGAAAAGTGTTGAAGTATTTAATTTTCTGGCAGATAGGATTTCTCTCAATCAACTAGAGCTAGGAATAAACACTGTCTTGTGGATTATTTTAAAAATTAAGGACTGTATATTCAACTATACTACAATAAATGGAACTAGAGTGCAATTAGGTAATTTTAGTATACTACTACTGTACTACTCCTTGGTGCTACAGCCCTTGTAGGGTCTTGGCCTCCCGGATAATCTCCACCCTTTCTTCCCTGTTGAGAGCTTTGTTTCATCAGTCCGGTTTCCTTTGTCCTTTGGTTCCATAACAAGTGTTTTTTTTTTCGGGGTAGGGTTGTTAGCCCCACGCCCAACCCCCATCCTCGAGGACCAGGGTACCGCTCTTAGTCTGGCTCATCACCTTAGGCCTGTCCAGCTTGGGTGGCTCTACCAGGAGCCGAAGCTCTCGCTGGCATAGCCCTAAAGATCATTTGAGCTCGCAACCCTCCAAACACCCGGCAATATCTGATTGCCTTCTGCAAGGTGACGTTATAGTTCCCTCACTTTCCTGGTTAACGAGTGGCGACTCAAGCATAAGGCAGTAGCACGCGCTGACAATAACCATTGTTCGCTACTGACCAATAGCTGACGGTTGTTGACCAATAGAATGCTTCCTCTATGACTCCACGTGGACTCTTAAGTCCCGCCCTGGTGGCTAGCTTGCGTCTCCGACAGGTATCAGTGCCCAATGTTGCACATCTGCACACAGTTCTGTCCAGTCTCACTGCTTGCCCTCAGTGGCTACGGTGGAAATTTGACAACGCTGTGCCTCACGCTAGGAAAGCCTTGGCCCCAGGTGGCATGGAATGTAAACATATCCGTCCAGCTAGATTTCAAAGGCGAGCCACTCGTTAACCAGGAAAGTAAGGCAACTATACCGGCGGGAGGAATTAGGTAATTTTAGGTACTCGCATATCATTTAGGCTTTTTAAGTAGGCTACTACTTAATTCATGAATATGACTTTTTTGAGTGTAATTCGGAAAAGTATTGAAGTATTTTTGTATTTTGAAGCAAGGAAGAAATAGGTAAAAACCGAAGAAACCTGTCCCTAGTAATGAACTCTGCATTCTGGCGAGATGTCGTACAGACAAGACAAATTGTGTGTGCTCTTGTGAAGGCAACATTGTGATACTGTTGACTAAATGATTGTCTCCTTCAGTCTACTCTCGGACACACGCGTGCAGAAACGCTGCCAAAATTCCATTCATTATCTATTGTTCTGTATATAGCTTTGAATGAAATAGATGAGCAAGACATTTGGAATGGTACAGGAAAGAAAACATCTTCTCTCATGAGTGCCAGCATTGTCTTTCAAGTTGTTTTCTGAAGTTAACAAAGTAGATTGTACTTACTGTACCTTCCGGGATGAGTTATATTAGAGACATTAATCCTGTTGCGTAGCCTTTCGTGTTTAGTCTTCACATTAGGAACGTAGAGAGCAAACTCAATTTATGTTAAAGCTGTGACATTGTTTTGGAAGTCTTAAGGTGGCTTTTTTCATCTCATCCGCCAGGAGAGCCATTGCGCTATCTGATGTAAAAAAGGTACATAAAATCCCACATTTCCCGAGTAAAAGTAATAAAAAACCGACTAAAATTAAAATAATACGGTGAGATCATCCACAAGCCATTTTATGACTTCAATTAACTTAATTATTAACTTATTAACACATTAGGAACGTACAGTAGAGAGCGAAGAACACGGGCCCTAGGACGTGGATTTCTGGGCCCCTCAATTTTTGTTAAAGCTGTAACATTATTTTGGAAGTCTTAGGGAGGCTTTCTTTCATTTCATCTCATCCGCCAGGAGAGCCATTGCGCTATCAGATGTAAGAAAGGTACATAAAATCTCACGTTTCCCGAGGAAAAGTAATAAAAAGCCGACTAAAAGTAAAATAATACGGTAAGATCATCCACAAGCCGACTTATGACTTCATTTAATTTAATTATTAACTTATTTAGGTTAACTATTTGTCTTGCATATTGGATCTGATGATGCTCGCTTGACGAGCGAAACATGTCATCCCTTAGGCTTCTTCTTCTTCTTTTTTTTTCTTCTTCTTCAATAGTCTGAACCAATATATACTGCTCAAAAAAATTAAAGCACCACTTTTTTCAAAGGCCACCAAATTTTGAAAAGTTGACCTACAAGCTCGAAATCTCAGTATGACGTTTGTCCTGACGCCTACCAAGTATATGCTTCAGCACAACTCCCCAACTTGAGTAGTTTCGGGGTAGCACCCCAAAAACCAGCCCATTTTCGAAAACCGCAAATTGAAGTTTGCGAAAAACGCTGTAGGACTTGTCGCAGGTTGCCAAAGCAGTCGAAAATGAATGAGTCTTGCTCTTAAAGGTTCCACAAACACGTTGAAATCGTTACATTTGACGTTTGGGCATTTTCAACCCCCTTCATTATCCCCTAAACATGGACTACCATTGGGGGCGTCTGAGAAGGTACCAGGTGTGTTTAACCACCTGAAAACCTGTACACAAGTTGGGGAGTTGTGCTGAAGCATGTGCTTGGTAGGCGTCGGGGCAAACGTCATACTGAGATTTCGACCTTGTGCAGTCAACTTTCCAAATTTGGTGGCCTTTGAAAAAAGTGGTGCTTTAATTTTTTTGAGCAGTATATATATACATCTTAATCACTTGACATTTATTTAATGTTATCTTTTCACATATCCCAGTGATTGGAATGCTTTCTGTGTTGACCGACAGAGAGTAACAATATTAATTGTTAATAAGGCAACATTAAAAAATGGCTTCTTAACTACTTTACTTTATTTCAATTATCTTCTCAACTTCACGCAGTCAAAAAGTTCCAGAACGTTCATATTCATCTACCAGGAGAGCCATTGCACACAAAATTTAACCAAGGAAATTTCTTAAAATATTCGTGCCTCAATGCGAGTACTGGTACACAAATGTATTTTATGCATATTAAGGCTTTCACGGCCCGGATTACTATATAAATAATTCATGTTTTTTGGGCTAATGCCGTGTGTATTTAAATTAGAACCATACGTTTCGGAGAAACCTTGCCTCCTTTTTCAATGGAAACGTATGGTTCTAATTTAAATACACACGGCATTAGCCCAAAAAACATGAATTATTTATATACAAATGTATTTTGTTACGTTGTTCTTACGGCAAAGTAAAAAGCTTGTAGTTTAACGTGACCGTTAATCGCGCGATCATGACCCACGAGACCTGTTTTTACGTGGAATCCGAATCACAGTATACAGGACAGAGCATTTGACTTCGGAAATCTCTTCTGCATTGACCGGGAATCAAACCCGTTCCGCCTTGGTGAGAGACAGACAGCTTGACCGCTGAGCCACCACGCCCCATTATGGCAAAGTGCGAAAGCCTCACACATACCTTTTAGTATATTAATATATCAGTACCCTTTCATCCCCAAGATATTCTCCCCCTCTCCCCCCGCTCAAAAGGAATACTCCGTAGAATTTAGCGTGGTCAATTTAATGAATATCAGTTTACTTGGTTTCCAATTATTCAGCCACTCGGCTACCTTTTGCAACTCATTAGTTGTTTTTCCTTTGCTTCACGAGTTTGTTCACTGTGCATTTCAAATTTCCTATTCGGTTTATCTGCCGTGTTCGGATTCCAGGGCACCACGAGAATAAGGCACTCTCCTTTTAGAAATATAAGTAGGGTAAAGTCAAGTTACTCCGTGATATCAAGTAACACCGTGATAAAGCGTATTTCCCTTATCCGTAGGTTCAATTCCGAAAGTTCTAAGTTTTTACCAACAGATGGCAGTAGAAACCAGGAATCCAGGAAGTCCTTTCGTTCTATCTTTGACCAACTCAATGAGGTTTAAAAAATATATTAACAGAGAGTTGACATTTCAACAAGTGATCTACATCCAGTGAAATCTGTGGTGAAGATTTTAATTTCTTATAAACAGCTGTTTCATTATATAAGTTTCATTTTAACACCAGTCAGAGGTAAGATGCAGACTATTCGCATACAAAACTTACATGCATGTAGTGTTACGCGTGCAAGGTGTGTGAGCTTAGCATTAAGTACGTTTTTCTTAGGTTGGACGTTGAAATGGCACCAAAACGGAATAAAGAGGCTCGCTCCTACACAGTTGAAACACTTAAAGAAGCATTGAATTCGATGAAGGAAGAAGGATGGTCAGTATACAAAGACAGTAGATGTTTTAATAACCCGTCGAGTACACTAAAGGATTATTGCACAAAATATTCAGGAGATACAGGAAGTGCGACCCTTGCAAAAATTGGAAAGCCATTCGTTGGGTCACCTGAATTTGAAGTGACGATAGTGTGTCAATATAGACACAATAGATCGGTCTTGGCCTAATTACAGACCCAAGAACAATGACGATGATGGTTGTGGTGCGTGAAGTTGCTCCCCTGGCGGATGGCACCAAGAGGAAGAATGGAACCGAATGGATTTATCATCAGTTTTGTATTGCCTGGTACATATAATGTCTATTTTATGTGTGATATGTGTGAGGAATATGATAGTGACTAATAAGATTTAAATTGTGTTTAAGTTAATGGAATATTTTTAATATCTTTTTTCTATAAAAGCACTGTGTAGTGAAATGTTTAAATGGGGTAATATAAATGTATAGTCTATATACGATTTGAACACTTTTATTACATAAAGCATTAGTTTTCACGATTAAAAAGTACACTGAATGGTGAACACCAAGCTATCACCGACAGTACCGGGTGAGTTAGCCGTGGTGGTTACGGCATGACTGATGGCAGTCGCTCACATCCGGGAGGCGAGGAGGTTCGAATCCCCCCGCCGGCAACCTTGAAGATGGTCTTCTGTGGTTTCCCATCTTCCTTCCAGGCAAATGCCGGGGTTGGTCCCTAACTATAGGCCACAGCCGCTACCTTCCAACTCCTCGTCCTTACATTCCAACTTCCCTCCCCAACGGTACTTGTAGCTCACCCATTGGGTGTCCGTCTCGAAGCAGCTACAAAAACTGGCGAGCCGAACATGTCCTCGGACACTCCCGGCACTAAAAGCCATACGCTAAAAAAAATATAAAAAAAACGACAGTAGTGGCTACGCTGGCTAAAGCGCGGCGTTAGATCATGGGGCCAAGCTCTCTGCTGACTCGGTAGACGCGTGGGTTCGAGCCCCACCGGCGGCTGTCCTTGAAGTGGTTTTCCGTGGTTTCCCATTTTCAACACCAGGCAAATGATGGGACGGTACCTTCTGACAGGCCACGGCCGCTTCCTTCCACATCCTTGCCCAGTTTCATTCATCTTCATCCATTCCATCTCTCATCCCGACGCGCAGGTCGCCCACGGGCGTCGAATAGAAAGACCTGCACTCGGCCTCTCAGGAGGCTACACGACAACAACAAAGAAACCATGCTATCACGGAGTAACTTGAACACTAACTTGAATATCACGGCGTTACCTACTTCTACTACCGGATTTTGTTAGTTGATATCTTGAAATAACTTATGAATATTTGTAACATATAATGCCAGAAATGTCTCGTAGGGTATTCCTCTTTAACATGAAATGAATCGAAATAACTGAAATCTAAAATTTCAGAAATAGTAACAAAAAAAGCTTAGTATCACGGAGTTGCTTAACTTTACCCTACTGTAGTAAGTTCTGCAGTTAACTTTTTTAGAGATGGAGCTAGAACCTATTTGCTCTAAAAAGAGCTGTTGAACTTACACTTATAAATTAAATAGACAGCTTTGACCTTTTCCCCGGCAGATAAACTAAAAACACATAGATTCTTTCTCGTGCCATAAATCTATGACATGGGCCCGCCGTCTTTACTTCACCTCCGAAGGAAGCCATAATGAAGGATTTTAATGCTCTAAAAAATCCGACGACTTCGGCCGGGTTTGAACCCGTGATTTTGGGCATAGCTACCGACTGCGCCACCGACGCCCTTCCCCAATATTAATCAACAACAATACTGGTTGTCATTTACCGAGTATATTTCCGTACTGCGACATAATCAATAGCATTTTACCTGTGAGTAAGTTATACCCGCTGAGTATGAATGGCTAGTACATTTTGTAAGTGACTGTCCTTGGCACAGCGTTACATAAAAGTTTCACGTCTTTGAACGTCTTTAGAAGGGCGAGGTTCTTTTGTCGTGCACCGCTCAGTTAAAAAGGAAGCTTGCGCCATAATGCTATGCCATTACGAAATAACAGAGAAGCCCTGCCGTGCAGAGCCGTGCGATGCGTATTTCTGAACACGAAATGCCGTTTTTTGTTGTTGTTTTTTTTTGTCAATGGTGATAATAAAATAGCTGTGGCTAATGAAATCTGTGTGAAATCAATTTGCGATGTGAGAAATAAAACCGCCAAGAAATTTGCTTGCGTAAGAAGTTGGGGTTCAGGACAGCTGCCAATTCATAATGCCGTGGGCAGAATACTCATTGAGCGATCCTTATTACAGGGGCGTACTGAATTGTACACACTGTCAGGGAAGGTTAGTTGCTTGGTTCCTCAGTTTAGGGGCTGCGACAACGCGTGTACTTTGGGTGTGTGTGTATAATCAGTCTGATAACCGGTGTTAATTATGATGGATGTATTAGTGTGTGTTATACCTAGGTAATTCAGGTAAGGACTGCAGAAGATCAATTTCAAGTAGTTTCTACTTTTACTACAAAATGCTACCGTCAACGACACCTAGCTATGAACATGGCTACTAGATGCCACCGCAACCAGCACCTGGCAACGAAAGTTGAAACTTAATAGAGTGTTAATAAAATCTAACCCATAAATTTAGTTTCACACAGTTGTAGTTAGTGGAAGGTTCTTTTACATGCCATAAATAAATAAATAAATAA
Organism: Meconema thalassinum; assembly: GCA_946902985.2. NCBI lineage: Eukaryota > Metazoa > Arthropoda > Insecta > Orthoptera > Tettigoniidae > Meconema > Meconema thalassinum. The sequence continues at coordinate 241,117,057 of OX336396.1, forward strand.
ATAAATAAATAAATAAATAAATATATATATATGACATGGACCCACTGGCTTTATTTCTCCTCCGAAGGAAGACAAACTGAGGGAATTTAATGCTCTTAAATTGTCCGACGACTTCAGCTGGGTTTGGACCCACGATCTTGGGCATAACGGTCAGGAAAGGTTTTATTATGATCAGCAGTGTAACCATGGTATCAGAAATACACTGGTCAAAACAACTTTTGCATATTGCAAGATTTTCTATTTCTGGACCAAATATCATACAACGTGCGTTATCCGATAATAGTGTTCATTACAAACACATAAACAAAAAGAGACGGACAGTCAGTCTCAAAGACTGGACTTGATATCATTTTAAATGCTAGCAGCCGAGTACCAAGAAGGCAGTGCGAGAACAGAGTTACAAGATTCTATTTTGTTTCTTCACTGCCTACTTGATTGTTCTCGCACTGCCTTCTTGGTACTCTGTTCTCGCACCGCCTTCTTGGTACTCGGCTGCTACATCGTACTATGACGTCACACACGTCAGTGCATTCTCGGTACATTTCGTCCCGTCACCGTAACGTAACGCCAGACCCCAGATAATGATGATTGTTGTTTTAAGGGGCCTAACATCTAGGTTATCGGCCCAGACCCCAGATAAAGTGGGCATAATTATTTAAAATGATAATAAGTTATCTTAGAGTTAACACAACATGAGCCAATTTGCAAAACGAATATGACGTCATAAGAGCAATGTAAACAATTCCTCACGTAATCCTTAAACCACAATTCCAGCCAATTTTCTGTGTAATTAGCTGTGTGTGTGGCCTCCATGAGCCCTGCGACATTCTTGGAGGCGGTTTGCCATGCTCAATACCAGGATATTCAGTGCATCTTATGGAAGATCGCCCCAATTCTCTATGGCAGCAGGGATAAGGTCTTGCAGGGCTTGTGGTGGTTGGGGACGGTTGGAAATTGCTGTTTCGAGTAATCTCCATTTATGCTCCATGCAATTCAAACCAGGAGACGATGGTGGCCATACCATCCTGTGAATACCAAGTCTTTCCAAGAACCCATTCACATACTGTGCGTGGTGGGCACGAGCATTGTCGTCCATTAAAGTGAAATATGCTCCAATTTCAGCTCGAAATACACGAGCAATGGGTTCAAGGACGTTGTTCTCGTATTTTCATGACGTCATACCACTCTGGATGTGGACGAGTGGTGTGCGATGGCCCATCATTATACCTCCCCAGAAGTGTGCTGAACCACCACCTTGCTGGTAGCGATCAACAATGAAAGCTTCATTGAGTCGTTTACCATTTGCCCTCCAGACATGAATACTTTTGTCATATGGATGCAACGAAATGCGTACCTCATCTGTAAATAACGTTTGGACCCATTGTTCCCGGGTCCAAGATTCATATCTTCTTACCTATTCTACACGCTGACGTCTGTGGCAAGGTTATAGGACATAACGTACCACTTGGCCGGCTGATTACCTCCGAAGAGTCAGCTAATGACCTTAATTTTTTTTAGCGTATGGCTTTTAGTGCCGGGAGTGTCCGAGGACATGTTCGGCTCGCCAGTTTTGTAGCTGCTTCGAGACGGACACCCAATGAGTGAGCTACAAGTACCGTTGGGGAGGAAAGTTGGAAGGGAAGGGCGAGGAGTTGGAAGGTAGCGGCTGTGGCCTATAGTGAGGGACCAACCCCAGCATTTGCCTGGAAGGAAGATGGGAAACCACAGAAGACCTTCTTCAAGGTTGCCGGCGGGGGGATTCAAACCTCCTCGCCTCCCGGATGTGAGCGACTGCTATTAGTCATGCCGTAACCACCACGGCTAACTCACCCGGTATGACCTTAATATATTTAGGAGAGGACATAACGTACCACTTGAAAGAGTGGGAAGCATTTAGGGTGCATGAAACCCTAACCGCACGGCCACTTGCTCGGTATTGCTCAATTAATCCTTTTAATAAATACGTGGGCAATAACATAACATAAACTAATATAAAATATGATAAGTTTTTGGATTCCCATCACACTTTATCCAGGCTTTGGACTGGCAAAATGTTTATAAACAGTTTGGTGGGTATAAAATCAGGTATGGTTAAGCTCTGGTTTTTTTCGTTTTCTTTACTATGCTATTATTTTTTAAAATGTTTAAATACTAGTGAATAGCAAGTTCGTCATGGGATGTTTCATTCTAAGTGAATAGCAAGTTCGCCATGTGAAGTTTCATTCCATGTTCTGCGAATATATGAGAGAGAGCTCTCAAGCAAGATTTCAAGTTTCCATTCTCTTCATACCGCTTCATTATACTTGACATAATTCTTCTTTCTCTTTGAACCTTCAATGTCCAATTCGTACTTCATCCGTCGAAGTGCGCACATAAACCGCCCTTATATGTTGTACACAACTCCATGTTACAATACCAAAATGTTTAAAGCCGCACAGTGTGATCGCCACTGATGTTTATGTGGTAATGAACCTGTAACTGGAATGCCCATCTGACATCAAGTGGTACGTTTGTCCGTGGTACGTTATGTCCGGTCATCTGTGGCGATATTCAAGACGTGGTCCCCTGAATGGCCTTCGTGATGATAGTCCTACATTGTGGAGTCAATTTCGCACAGTTTGTGTAGACACACTATTGACTCCTGTAGCCGTTCGAAGCTCCCTCCTTAACGTGGTTGTTGTCTTCCTAGGTTGTATCCTAGCGGACATACACATGTATCGGTCTTGTGCAGCGGTTTCTTTGCGTGGTCGACCTTTCCTAGGCTGATCAGCTATGGTGTGAGTCTGTTGGAATTCCCGCCACAATCTGGAAACGTCACTTTGATTAGATCGCACCACTTGAGCTACTTCGGCTTGTGACATGTGACCATGTTGCATTAAAGTCACTATTCAGACTCTATCTGCTGCTGAAATCGTGTACCGTGGCATTGCTGTTACTGTGGTGCAGTAAATTACACGGCAAAACAGTATTATCACTAGGCCTAGGATTTTTAGTTGCTAAAAATCGTTTTTTTTAATGTATTAAAAATACCTGAAATATGTGACAAAAAAGTAAAAATATTTAATTATAATTTAGTTTATTAATGTGAATATAAACAAAATGCAGTACTCACGAAGCAATTTATTCTATGTCTCACTGACTGCTGAACCATTACAATAGACAACGAGATACATCGTCAGGTTATCCATCCGAAATGACCGACGTTTATCGCGAAACCCTTATTCTGAAGGCTCGAAACTGCGGCAATATGTTTCTTGCCCTTGAGGTGTTGTGTAATTTGAGATCGCCGTCAGCTTTTATTGCTTTCCCACATGGTTAGCTGAACAGAACGCCCCCATCAGAAGTAAAATTATCTTTAAATTCTGCAACAGACGATAACTTGTAGTTGTTTTTACTTTAGATATCGTAGAACTGCCTTACACGTCACAGCGCCAGAAATGAACTGCATGAGAGTAACACTGGTTCCAGGTAGCTGGGGGAGGGGGAGGTCTAGCACGTGGTGCAATATGGTTATGGACAAAGAAATCCCCGACTTCCACAGTGAGTGGCACGGGGCGACAAAGTTAAGAATAACTCAGTTGCAAGCTGACATACGCTCTGCATGAGGATTAGATAGCTCACAGGTTCTTCCACGTTGAAGTAACACAGAACAAAAATGCAATAAACTGAAAGATTTAGCATACTGATTTTTAAAAAATGTAAATATTATGTCTTTTTATGTGCTAATAAGTGAAAAGCAGGAATTTATGTATTTATAGAAAAAATGCTTAAAATATGTATTATTTACATAAAAAAATATTTATTTACCTAAGAATCCTAGCCCTAATTATCACGTCCTTTTCAACCGTACTCCATCAGCTCAACGCCGCAACCGATCAGAATCTCTCACAGGTAGTGACTGAATGAGCACATTGCCAGGAAAACAAATGTATCGACGTTCAACGATGATACAAAAGAAAGAAATGCCACATAATTTACCGGTCGTGTTCAGAAATAAAACATCTTGCCATATGCAAAACTTTTTTGACCAGTGTACATCATGGCACCATGATTCTAACAAGCGGTTCTTGCTTGCATTCTGTTGTTGTTGCTTTATATGTGGGACTTGGACATCGTAGTCATTAACTAGTGAACTTGAGTGTGTGTGTCGTGGTGTAGGGTAGCATGCCTGCCAAAATACCCCAAAGGCCCTGGGTTTGATTCCCTACCCCCAACAGGGATTTTAGAAACTGACGTGAGGGTTGGAATGGGTTGCACTCGACTTCGTGAGGACAATTGAGTAGCTGTCTGACAGCGAGGCAGCGCACTGGTCGCGGAGACCAAGATTAACGGCCTGAAAACGCGTCATCTAACAATCTGTAGACCGAATGGCTTGGTAACGGTCGCTTGGCATTACCCATTCAAGATGTGATTGCCGCTGAGTGTGGCTGCGCAGGCGTTTGTTGTTTATTGTAGCATGAGCCCCGCGGGGCGAAGTGGAGGACACATAGATGACAGAGTGCAGTCTGCACGTACTGTCCGTCCACCAGCTTAAAATCCGTGGCAGGAATACAACGAGTCAGCTGGAGACAGCTGGCGTCTGCGCGAACGACTATAGTGCCAACCTACTGCTCACCCGTACGATTTCACAATTGAAACTAAGTTTTAAACGAAAGTAGCGTCAAAAACATCGGTGCTGAGCTGGCAATACTGCTCGGGTCTAGCTGCGTGAACCTGAGAGGAATGTGCATCGCGGACTATCGGTAGTGGTGTTGACGAGTGATGAGGTTTCTCGGTCCGTGCATAGTACAGAACCAAATACATTGGTCGGTGACTCACTCACTCATTCCTAACACCACAGTGGTTTGAGCAACGGCCCAATGTTAGCAGTATTGGAATAGAAGGAATACCACATATCATGGTGGGCTGTTGACAGATCCTTCTCTTCTCGCCCGACCCTTCTCTGCTCTTTCTCCTCACCCCGCAAGTTCATAGAGCTTGGACCCGAGCAGTACCTGCAGCGGCACGTCCACTCAATCAACGCAGCTGGAATGTCTCTCCTCTCCTCTTCAGCCCCCTAAGACCATGAGCTGGTGGACGGGCAGTAAGTCAAGCAGCATTGTGTCAGATAAGCGTCACAGGAGCCCAATGTCACCACGGACAGTTAAACGATGACTGAGGCTACTGGAGCTGAGTCATATCCTACTCGCGCAACTGTACCTGTCAACGAAGCAGGCTGACGTGTAACACAAGTAAACAAAGAATAGTTCCCATCTTGACCACCAGCAATCAGTTCGTGAAAAGGTAATATGCGAGGGCCCTTCATGGGCTGCTGTGCCATGGGAAGGGGAAACTTGAGGCGTGTGGAAACAAGACAAAACAAGACACGGTATGATAACCTGTGTTATAATGGTGTCTGTAAAGACTAATTTAAAAATACTTGTAGACCACCTCGTGGTGTAGCAGCTAGCTGTCGCACCGGATAACCAGGTTTGATTCCCGGCTCTGTAAAAAAGATCTGATCAGAGGGCTGAAACGGGGTAGTCTACACTCTGCCTCGTGAAGCAAAAATGAGAAGAGGTGGGTTCGATTCCTACCTCAGCCATCCTGCAAATGGTTTCCGTGGTTTCTTACTTCTACTCCAGGCAAATGCTGGGATAGTTCCTAACTGAAGCCCACGACCACTTCTTTCCTAATCCTCATCTGAATTACAAATACACACACTAATACAGCCATTAAGACAACACAGGTTAACAGATAAGCTACATTTCGCACATTCACCTAAATACACGCGGCTACATAACCATGATATTGCAAAACCCCTAAAGAATCAACAACTATCTACTTACTGTAACAATTGGTACTCAACATAATGTCCTCGGCAAGATGCATAGTCTGTAACTAGAGCCTTGCGCGGATAATCAAAACGTTAACCGCATCCGCCCCGCATCCATCCCGCATCCCCTTGACTGTTATCCGCATCCACCCCGCATCCGCTCGACTGTTATCCACATCCACCCCGCATCCGCTCGACTGTTATGCGCATCCACCCCGCACTCGCACGACTGTTATCCGCATCCACCCCGCATCCGCTCGACTGTTATCCGCATCCACCCCGCATCCGCTCGACTGTTATCCGCATCCACCCCGCATCCGCTCGACTGTTATCCGCATCCACCCCGCATCCGCTCGACTGTTATCCGCATCCACCCCGCATCCGCATGACTGTTATCCGCATCCACCCCGCATCCGCTCGACTGTTATCCGCATCCACCCCGCATCCGCTCGACTGTTATCCGCATCCACCCCGCATCCGCATGACTGTTATCCGCATCCACCCCGCATCCGCTCGACTGTTATCCGCATCCACCCCGCACTCGCACGACTGTTATCCGCATCCACCCCGCATCCGCTCGACTGTTATCCGCATCCACCCCGCACTCGCACGACTGTTATCCGCATCCACCCCGCATCCGCTCGACTGTTATCCGCATCCACCCCGCATCCGCTCGACTGTTATCCGCATCCACCCCGCACTCGCACGACTGTTATCCGCATCCACCCCGCATCCGCTCGACTGTTATCCGCATCCACCCCGCATCCGCTCGACTGTTATCCGCATACACCCCGCATCCGCTCGACTGTTATCCGCATCCACCCCGCATCCGTTCGACTGTTATCCGCATACACCCCGCATCCGCTCGACTGTTATCCGCATCCATCCCGCATCCGTTCGACTGTTATCCGCATCCACCCCGCATCCGTTCGACTGTTATCCGCATCCACCCCGCACTCGCACGACTGTTATCCGCATCCACCCCGCATCCGCATGACTGTTATCCGCATACACCCCGCATCCGCTCGACTGTTATCCGCATCCATCCCGCATCCGTTCGACTGTTATCCGCATCCACCCCGCATCCGTTCGACTGTTATCCGCATACACCCCGCATCCGCTCGACTGTTATCCGCATCCATCCCGCATCCGTTCGACTGTTATCCGCATCCACCCCGCATCCGTTCGACTGTTATCCGCATCCACCCCGCACTCGCACGACTGTTATCCGCATCCACCCCGCATCCGCTCGACTGTTATCCGCATCCACCCCGCATCCGCTTGACTGTTATCCGCATCCGCATGACTGTTATCCGCATCCACCCCGCATCCGCTCGACTGTTATCCGCATACACCCCGCATCCGCTCGACTGTTATCCGCATCCACCCCGCATCCGCATGACTGTTATCCGCATCCGCATGACTGTTATCCGCATCCGCATGACTGTTATCCGCATACACCCCGCATCCGCATGACTGTTATCCGCATCCACCCCGCATCCGTTCGACTGTTATCCGCATCCATCCCGCATCCGTTCGACTGTTATCCGCATCCACCCCGCATCCGTTCGACTGTTATCCGCATACACCCCGCATCCGCTCGACTGTTATCCGCATCCACCCCGCATCCGCTCGACTGTTATCCGCATCCACCCCGCATCCGCATGACTGTTATCCGCATCCACCCCGCATCCGCTCGACTGTTATCCGCATCCACCCCGCACTCGCACGACTGTTATCCGCATCCACCCCGCATCCGCTCGACTGTTATCCGCATCCACCTCGCACTCGCACGACTGTTATCCGCATCCACCCCGCATCCGCTCGACTGTTATCCGCATCCACCCCGCATCCGCTCGACTGTTATCCGCATCCACCCCGCATCCGCTCGACTGTTATCCGCATCCACCCCGCATCCGCTCGACTGTTATCCGCATCCACCCCGCATCCGCATGACTGTTATCCGCATCCACCCCGCATCCGCTCGACTGTTATCCGCATCCACCCCGCATCCGCTCGACTGTTATCCGCATCCACCCCGCATCCGCATGACTGTTATCCGCATCCACCCCGCATCCGCTCGACTGTTATCCGCATCCACCCCGCACTCGCACGACTGTTATCCGCATCCACCCCGCATCCGCTCGACTGTTATCCGCATCCACCCCGCACTCGCACGACTGTTATCCGCATCCACCCCGCATCCGCTCGACTGTTATCCGCATCCACCCCGCATCCGCTCGACTGTTATCCGCATCCACCCCGCACTCGCACGACTGTTATCCGCATCCACCCCGCATCCGCTCGACTGTTATCCGCATCCACCCCGCATCCGCTCGACTGTTATCCGCATACACCCCGCATCCGCTCGACTGTTATCCGCATCCACCCCGCATCCGTTCGACTGTTATCCGCATACACCCCGCATCCGCTCGACTGTTATCCGCATCCATCCCGCATCCGTTCGACTGTTATCCGCATCCACCCCGCATCCGTTCGACTGTTATCCGCATCCACCCCGCACTCGCACGACTGTTATCCGCATCCACCCCGCATCCGCATGACTGTTATCCGCATACACCCCGCATCCGCTCGACTGTTATCCGCATCCATCCCGCATCCGTTCGACTGTTATCCGCATCCACCCCGCATCCGTTCGACTGTTATCCGCATACACCCCGCATCCGCTCGACTGTTATCCGCATCCATCCCGCATCCGTTCGACTGTTATCCGCATCCACCCCGCATCCGTTCGACTGTTATCCGCATCCACCCCGCACTCGCACGACTGTTATCCGCATCCACCCCGCATCCGCTCGACTGTTATCCGCATCCACCCCGCATCCGCTTGACTGTTATCCGCATCCGCATGACTGTTATCCGCATCCACCCCGCATCCGCTCGACTGTTATCCGCATACACCCCGCATCCGCTCGACTGTTATCCGCATCCACCCCGCATCCGCATGACTGTTATCCGCATCCGCATGACTGTTATCCGCATCCGCATGACTGTTATCCGCATACACCCCGCATCCGCTCGACTGTTATCCGCATACACCCCGCATCCGCATGACTGTTATCCGCATCCACCCCGCATCCGTTCGACTGTTATCCGCATCCATCCCGCATCCGTTCGACTGTTATCCGCATCCACCCCGCATCCGTTCGACTGTTATCCGCATACACCCCGCATCCGCTCGACTGTTATCCGCATCCACCCCGCATCCGCATGACTGTTATCCGCATCCGCATGACTGTTATCCGCATCCGCATGACTGTTATCCGCATACACCCCGCATCCGCTCGACTGTTATCCGCATCCACCCCGCATCCGCATGACTGTTATCCGCATCCGCATGACTGTTATCCGCATCCGCATGACTGTTATCCGCATCCACCCCGCATCCGCTCGACTGTTATCCGCATCCGCCCCGCATCCGCTCGACTGTTATCCGCATCCACCCCGCATCCGCATGACTATTATCCACATCCGACCCGCATCCGCCTGAGTGTTTTCCACATCCGGCCCACATCCACACGACTGATATCCGCATCCACCCCGCATCCGCATGACTGTTATCCGCATCCACCCCGCATCCGCTCGACTGTTATCCGCATCCACCCCGCATCCGCATGACTATTATCCACATCCGACCCGCATCCGCCTGACTGTTTTCTACATCCGGCCCACATCCACACGACTGTTATCCGCATCCGCCCCGCATCCACCTGACTGTTATCCGCATCCGCCCACATCCGCACGACTGTTATCCGCATCTGCCCCACACCCGCACAACTTTTATCAGAATCCGTACGTTTGTTATTCGAATCTACGGGCATTACAATAATATTTTAATAAGATAAATTATTAAAGCTACCGTACACATTTCATCCTCCCGTAAAAACCATCCGCCGCAAAGACTTACATCGCATCTCATCCCCGGCCCCGTTGCACAGTGGGTCAAAATCGAAATGTAGGGGGCCCAAAATTATTTTTATGTTTTAATCATGAAGTTAGAGTGAAAGCAACGTATATAATTTGTTTACTTCATAATAAACATCAGTTAAGACCTTTTTTGAGCTCGTCTACACATGCAAGAAATTATCTATGACTAGGAGTTGGATAGAGCATTCAGTTATCTCTTCATAACAATATTCTACCCCTAATTTACTTTAAAAAAGTCACAAAGTTCCACTTTTGACATAATCGTCGAACCCAGTGTTTCAAACAGTTGTAAACGTGAGAGAACTGGTTGCGCGGCATCCTCTAAAACGTAAAATAACTAAGTAAGTTGCAAAAAGATGCAAAAAATCTTATAACAGGCGTAAACTACAAGACTTTATCTACATTTTAACATTAAGTAGAAAGTGACGCGGAGTGACGCGGCATACTAAAAATCTAAGTGAAAATATAATTTTAAAAATAATAGTTATATATTATATAATGCAAATATAGCTAAATTTATGTAACAATTACGCCCATTAATACCTGAAATACGTTACAAAGATCATACCTTCAGCTGCATGCTCCATCACACTAACCACAAAGACAACCAAACCACAGCCACTTACATTCACCCTCCAATTCAGACTGCTCGAACAGTGGTGACAGATTTACACTATGATGCGTTTATATCCCAGGATAGTGAGCGGCGATTGTATGAGAATGCTGTAGAAGTAATTAATTTTGATTTTTTAATTATCAAAATAAATAATTTTGTCCTCCTAGATTTCTATTTTGACCCACTGTGTGTTGGAGAACGCCAACACAATGTTCCTCATTTCTCTACTAGAGAGCGCTATAGTGTCAAGGAGCTTAGATATCTAACCACCTTGACTTGCTTCAAGGAACAACACGCTTGTTATCCGAATCTACTGGCATTACTATAATATTTTAATTACCTAGATAAAGCGTAACGCATTAAAGCAACACATTTACACATTTGCGGAGACAGTCGTTCCTTTAGGCTTTGTAAGTGAAGCGCTATGTTTAAAATGAATGTTATACAGCCAGAATTGCAACTCTTTTCGTTTCGGAGTGTTCATTATTATGCTTAATGACATCATTTGAATGAGATTAACTTAAATGATCATCTTACATTATTTTGTCATGTAAAAAACATAACGTCGCCTCCGTAGAGTAGTGGTCAGCATGGTTAGCTGCCGCCCCGAAGGTCCAGGGTTCGATTCCCGGCTCTGGCACGAAATTTGAAGACTGGTATGAGGACTAGAACGGGGTCTACTCAGCCTCGGGTGGCCCAAATGAGTAGAGGGAGTACGATTCCCACATCAGCCATACTCGAAGTGGTTTTCCATGGTTTCCCACTTCGTCTTCGGGCAAATGCCGGGATGTTTCCTCCTGTAAGGCCACGGCTGCCTCCTTCCCTCTTCCGTGCCTATCCATCCTAACCTTCCAATCCCTTCCCTCACGAAGCCCCTGTTCGCTTTGCAGGTGAGGTAGCCTGGGCGAGGTGCTGATCGCACCTCACCAGTTGTATCCACTCCTGAAAAGGCGGTAGGGGTGAGTTCCCTCGTTGAGTCCGTGGGAGCCACCACCCTGGAGGGTGAACTCAATTTAAAAAAAAGAACATAACGGAAAAATATGATATGTCATCTCATAAACATCTGGGTCCTAGTAAGTTAATGACATTCAACAAGATCGGATTTTATTCTAAATGCTATCCACAAGTTTACTCTAAACACTATCCGCAGTTTATCCGTAATCCGCAGAGCCATCCAACTACATCCGCATCCGTGCAGGGCTTTTTCTATAACGCGAACTATCAGTTGATGGAGGTCAGAGGTACGACACATTCCAAAGACCTGTTATGACGAGAACAAGATCTTGTACTACAACACCATAGTGGTACGGAAAATGGAGACGTGCGTCACCATCAAGTCAACAGACTACTGCCACGCCCTATCCAAGAGTACATAATATGTTTTCAACTGTTGTTATGTATTCGTTATTGTACTTTCTACTCTCTCACATGATCCCATATTAACCTATTTTCACCCTTTGAATTATGAGATCAATCATTGTCCGTGAGTCGGGTCTCTCTAATGAATTCTGATCGGCTGGATTGATTTCAAACTTAGTACGGCTTACCAGAGGATTTGAATAAGCTTTTTAATACACACATCAAAAAAAGTTTTGCATCACCTCGGTTCCCAGATCTCCGGCATATAGACGTTGACTGTGTATATTGTATCAAAGATACAGTCCCTTTGACTGTTCATAGATGTCACTAAAACTGCTCAAAGATGTAAACAACCATGCATGAGCAGGGCCTATTAGACGGAGGGGGTACGACAGCCGATCAGTTCCAGTCATTCCACCAGGACGAAGGTACGCTGCTCATGTTGTCTGTAGTTCTACCATGCCTAGAAGGTCAATACCGCAGTTCGATCGCGTCCGCATTGTTACTTTGTGTCAAGAAGGGCTCTCAACAAGGGAAGTTTCCAGGCGTCTCAGAGTGAACCAAAGCGATGTTGTTTGGACATGGAGGAGGTACAGAGATACAGGAACTGTCGATGACAGGCCTCGCTCAGGCCGCCCAAGGGCTACTACTGTAGTGGATGACCGCTACTTACGGATTGCCGCTCGGAGGAACCCTGACAGCAATGCCACCATGTTGAATAATGCGTTTCGTTCAGCCACAGGACGTCGTGTTTCAACTCAAACTGTGCGCAATAGGCTGCATGATGCGCAACTTCACTCCCGATGTCCATGGCGAGGTCCAGCTTTGCAACCCCGACACCATGCAGCGCGGTACAGATGGGCCCAACAACATGCTGAATGGACCCCACAGAATTGGCATCACGTTCTCTTCACCGATGAGTGTCGCATATGCCTTCAACCAGACAATCGTCGGAGACGTGTTTGGAGGCACCCTGGTCAGGCTGAACGTCTTAGACACACTGTCCAGCGAGTGCAGCAAGGTGGTGGTTCCCTGATGTTTTGGGGTGGCATTATGTGGGGCCGACGTACGCCACTGGTGGTCATGGAAGGCTCCGAAACGGCTTTACGATACCTGAATGACTTCCTCCGACCCATAGTGCACCCATATCGGCAGAATATTGGAGAGGCATTTGTCTTCATGGACGACAATTCTCGACCTCATCGTGCACATCTTGTGAATGCGTTCCTTCAAGATAACGACATCGCTCGACTACAGTGGCCAGCATGTTCGCCAGACATGAACCCTATCGAACATGCCTGGGATATGTTGAAAAGGGCTGTTTATGGACGTCTTGACCCACCAACCACTCTGAGAGATTTACGCCGAATTGTCGTTGAGGAGTGGGACAATTTGGACCAACAGTGTCTTGATGAACTTGTGGATAGTATGCCACGACGAATACAGGCATGCATGAATGCAAGAGGACGTGCTACTGGGTATTAGAGGTAGTGGTGTGTACTGCAATCTGGACCACAAATGCTGAAAGTCTAGCTGTATGATGGTACAACATGCAATGTGTGGGTCTCATGAGCAATAAAACGAGCTGAAATGTTGTTTGTGTTGATCTCTATTCCCTTTGTATTTAAAGGTTCCGGAACTCTTGGAACCGAGGTGATGCAAAACTTTTTTTGATGTGTGTATTAGGACTCTGTTTTGAGGAAAGAATTCATGATGAAAATGAATAAATATAAAACTATTATATTGGAATGCAACCGAAATAAATCGGAAACCACTAAGGACGCCAAATTAGCAGGTGTAAAGCTAAAGGAAGTAGGATACTTCTGTTACTTAGGAAGCAAAATAACCAATGATGGACGAGGTAAAGAGGATACTCTATAATTGTAAATTGGCTCAGGCAAGTAAAGCCTTTCTACAGAAAAGGAATCTGTTGACATTGAATATAGATGTTGGTATTAGGACGTTATTTTTGAAAGCCTTTCGAAAGCACCACGCTCTATTGATGTGAAATATTGACTGTTGGTGCAGCAGAAAAGAGAAGAATAGAAGCGTTTGATATGTGGTGTTACAGGAGAATGATGAAGATCACAGGGGTAGATAGGGTTACAAATGAAGAGGTATTAATACGAGTGGAATTAGAGAGATGTTTCTGGCGACTGCTAATGAAAAGAAGAAATAGGTTGGTAGGACACATACTAAGACTCCAAGGAATATCAAAGTAAGTTATGGAAGGAAAGGTGAAGGGCAAGAAATTTAGGGGTAGACCAAGGTTAGAATATGTTAAACAGATTTCGTCGGGTATAGGGTGAGGTAGCTGTGTGAAATAATTCTGGCACCCTAGCGTCTCTAAAAGCCGCAGTAGTTAAAGGGACGCAAAACCAATAAAATTATTATTATTATTATTTATAGAAAATAGCTCTGTGGCTTACATTCAAAGCAACCCTTCTGCCTTCATGAACTATTACTGAACCACGCGAATTTTAATCCCTAAAATGAAATCCACAGCCTGCTTCCAGTCTCCGACCGGGTCAGGAATGGAATGAATGAAGCCCTCATCTAGCGGCGAGGATATGGACTCTGCCGGCTGCCGAGACCTGACGCACTCCTCTGGGGCAATGATTAAATGAATGACAGATGAAATGATAGTGGAGAGTGTTGCTGGAATGAAATGTTGACAGGGAAAACCGGAGTACCCGGAGAAAAACCTGTCTGCCTCCGTTTTGTCCAGCACAGATCTCACATGGAGTGACCGGGATTTGAACCACGGGCCCAGCGGTGAGAGGCCGGCGTGCTGCCGCCTGAGCCACGGAGGCTTAATCCCTAAAATGATGTTATTTATTTGTCTTTATTTATTGATGTGTAACATCTTTCCACTCGGTTGCTGGATATTTTTGTTGGAGTGATTTTGAAAAATGGGACGGAAGTGGATCGGAACGATCGAGGTGGCACCACCTGGCAGTGGTGGATCGAACGGAAGTGTACGACGCACTGCCAACTAGATTGATCGATCCAGCTGGCAGTGGTAAGATCCAGCTGGCAGTGGTAAGAGAAACAATGAGCGCGCGGTGTCGGAAATTGATACCTTGATGTACTCTCGGCCATGTGGAATGTATATGACATACTGAACGGTAAACGCTCATGCGAACTCTGGTGTCAAGTGATTGAATCAAAGCACATGGTACATGTTTGAAGTCTTCGTATCAGTATTTAAATGGTAAAATGCCTTAATATCAAACATTGTAAGTAGCCGGCATTGCCGGTATTATGTTTCTGCACAATGGCTATTCAAATATTAACCCACATAACGGTAATGCAGTCATCAATATAATATAATCGTTGTGGTTATACGAGAATTGAGCAAGCCTTCATGAACTATTGCTGAATACACTCTCTTTACTCACAAGAGTGCCTATTCATAAGGCATTTTAAAATCAATTTCACGCAGGAACATTATGGAAACAAGCAAAATATAAATGAAACTTAATTCCGTAATGCAGTATTATGGGAACGTGGAAACAAGTCACCATCTTGTGCACAGTATTTGCGTAGTCGAAATAGCCGTTGGGTTAGCGCATATGACTGTGAATCTAGGGATATTGGGTTCAAATCCCGGTCGGGGTAGGTATTTTTGCTACCAGATTATCATTTTAAACGATATTTATCATATCAATATGACTCATTTTAACAGAATCCATATGAAATTACGTGTTGGTCTGCGAATCAAGAGGTCCTGTTTATAAGGAATTTAAGGTTATGAGCGGTGTCGCGTCTATTAATCTAGTTGATCCATATCGTATTCTTTATTTAGGCTAGTGCAGGTGGAAGCTACAAATCATCTAATAAAATGAGTTCCGTATTATAAACTACAATATCTGTAAAACACTCCCTTTTACAATAGATTAATATTTGTGTCAATAATAATATAAAATACCGGTGTATCAACTATTTCACGTGAGGTTTCTTCTATGTCAGATGTTACACATCATATGCGACTACTGTAAGGCTCGTAATTTTATTTATTTATTTATTTATTTACTTATTTGCTTATTTATTTATTTTTCAGGTTTTGATGGAAGGCTTGCAGAGCACAAGAAGATGGACGTATACCGTAATGATGGTTGTCATCACTATAGAGCACGTCACTGACTGACTCAGTGCCTGGCTATGGAACACCTGCGGAGCTGATCTATATCTCCATTTTATCGCGGCTAGATTATCTGAAGATAATTTGTATAAACGTGCCGACAAGCCTCTGCATAACTTCCAGTCACGCCCCGAGTCGTGTAGGTTTTCTTCATACAGAAATAAGATCATATATCCTCAACGGTTTGGATCAATGTATTCGCGAAGTGAAATGACGTAATTCTATACTAATTGAGCCATGTTTTCTTTAATAATTATACCTTATGGTGATAGGGGAATACAGTTCACCAAATGTCATTGTTGTAGCTTTAAAAGCTTGTAGTTTAACGTGACCGTTAATCTCACGATCATGAGCCACGGGACCTCCTTTTTACGTGGAATCCGAACCACAGGACATGGCATTTCACTTCAAAAATCTCACATGCGTTGACCGGTAATCGAACCCGGTCCGCGTTGGTGAGAGGCCAACTGCTTGATCGCTGCGCCACCACGCCCCCTGTGTTGTAGCTTTATCAGGGAGGCAGATGACCTAGCTGGTCTGACCCTTACAACTCCAATAACTAACTAACTAGGTATAATTATTTGGATGTCCATTAAATGCCTTTTTATCTCGAGAGAAAAGTTCGTTTCCATGTTAATTTAATTGTTTTTGGTCTTACACCTTTTATTATTTATTTTCTTTATTTTATTTAAAGTATTAACATGTATTCATATACAGAATTTCCCTGGGGTTTAAGCCAGGCTTGCTACTTAGCACTTAGAAGCAGATAACCTCGCTGTTCCGCGCCTTAAGACAACAATAACTATTTAACCATTTTGCACTCTATTTTTCTTTTTTTCAAATTAGGCTATAAATGTCCTCCATTAAAATACTGCATTCTAGTTTTAAAATAATAGACTATAAAATAAAAATAAATAAAAAGTTCAAAGTTTAAAAATGAAAAATAAAGTAAACTACGGTATATTAAAATAAAATAATACAAGATAAAATGAATGGTAATAAAATTAAAAAACAAAATAAAAAAATAATATAAAATGAAGACATAAAAAACATTCTTTTTTCATTTAGTCAATTTACCCTCTAGGTTGGTGGTTCCCACGGACTCAGCGAGGGAACTCACCACTACCGCCTCTATGGGCAGTGTCCTGGAGCTTGGAACATCTGGTTGGGAGGGATACAACTGGGGAGGTGTGATCAGCACTTCGCCCAGGCGGCCTCACCTGCAAAGCGAACAGGGGCCTCATGAGAGATGGGAAGGGATGGAGGAGTGGGATGGATAGGCTAGGAAGAGGGAAGGAGGCGGCCGTGGCCTTACAGTAGGTACCATCCCGGCATTTGTCCGAAGACGAAGTGGGAAACCACGGAAAACCACTTCGATGATGGCTGAGGTGGGAATCGAACCCCCTCTACTCATTTGGGCCACCCGAGGCTGAGTAGACCCCGTTCCAGTCCTCATACCAATGTAAATCCACAGCCTGCTTCCAGTCTCCGACCGGGTCAGGAATGGAATGAATGAAGTCCCCATCTAGCGGCGAGGATATGAACTGTGCCGGCTGCCGAAGCCTGTCGCACTCCTCTGGGGCAATGATTAAATGAATGACAGATGAAATGAAATGATAGTGGAGAGTGTTGCTGGAATGAAATTGTGACAGGGAAAACCGGAGTACCCGGAGAAAAACCTGTCTGCCTCCGTTTTGTCCAGCACAGATCTCACATGGAGTGACCGGGATTTGAACCACGGACCCAGCGGTGAGAGGCCGGCGTGCTGCCGCCTAAGCCACGGAGGCTTCCCAGTTCTCATACCACTTTTCAAATTTCGTGGCAGAGCCGGGAATCGAACCCAGGACCTCCGGGGCGGCAGCTAACCATGCTGACCGCTACGCTACGAAGGCGACTTAAAAACAAAAAAAACATAATTTAAAAAAAATTAAAAGACAAAAAAGTAAAATAAAACAAAATTAAATTAAATAAATTAATTTAAATTAAATAAATAACATAAAACAAAAGATGAGTGAAATTGAAATAACATAAGGTGTAAAATACAGCATAATAAAATAAAATGAAACAAAATAAAATAGAATAAAAGCACCAAAAATGTATTAATTCATTCATTTCCATTTTCAGTTGAGGCTGTTTTGCCTTTCAGACACCAGTCTAGTCGGCAAGCCCCTGTTTGTGAACGAATCGTGCCCATAATCCCTTGTTATCAGTTAGCACTACGTCCTCCTCTGTTCCGACACCTCCACTTTGAAATCGTTCAACAATGATTATAACCATCCCCTCCTAGATCTACCTCTGCTTCTCTTACCCTATCTAACCTCATATATGTGCTAAGCGCGCGCTTTCAATAGTACAGCAGGGGACCATGGCGCGCCACAAGCTCGGCCAAGGCCGCCGTAGTAGGGAATAACAAAACTGCCGCTTGCCGTTCTTATTTTATATGAAAGACCCTGTATTTGTCCCAGCAATAATTCATGCTACCCACATATCAGTTACCATCTGATTATGTATGAGATATACGATTGTCGGGGTTTCGTGAATTGTTTGTAGAAACAGTGGACAACATACCATAGTTGTTGTTGCAGTAACGGTTACACTAACTCTCAAAGTTTTGTTCTACATCGATTTAGTACCATGTATAACCTCCAGATGGCAGTAACAGCAGTATTTGACAAAATAGCGTTCAGCGGTAAGGAGAAGGCGTTTTATACTCTCGAATTTCATCAACACCGGTCCGTTACCATAGTCCAGCGCCATTTTCGTACGAAGTACGGGAATGACCCTCTCTCCGATAACTCTATTCGCAGGTGGTATGCGCAATTCGTGAATACCCGTTGCTTGTGTAAAGGGAAACGCCTTGGTGTCCCCGCGTGTCAGAAGCAGACATGAATCGGATCAGGGACGTTTATCTCCGTAGTCCTACGAAATCGACTACAAGAGGCAGCAGGGAACTGCATGTTCCTCAAACCACCGTATGGCGTGTGTTACGAAAGCGTCTGCATGTAAAGCTATATCGCCTACAACTGCGTCAAGCTTTAACAGGCAATGACTTAAGTCCTACGCTGGAATTTGTGCACGGAACTGCAACAACGTTTTGAAGAAGAAGAAGAAGAAGAAGAAGAAGAAGAAGAAGACAGTCATTTTCGTGACAAGGCAGTTTACAGTGACGAATCCACTTTTCATCTGAGTGGTAAGATGAATAAACAAAAAGGTTCGAATTTGGGGGACAACAAACCCCCATTGTTATGTTGGTTGGTTGGTTGGTTCTTAAGTTTAGGGACTGCGACAACGCGGTCATGTAGCCCCGTGTACTTTGGGTGTGTGTAGAATCTGTCTGATAACCGGTGTTAATTGTGATGACTGTATTAGTGTGTGTATCTGTTTTTTAATTTTAAGTACTGCAACTTATAATTTTTCAAATAGTTCCTACTTTTGCCGCCAAGCGCCACCGTCAACGACTACTAGGTCTAATTCAGAACTTAGCTACTAGACGCCACCGCAGTCGGCGCTTGGCAACGAACGTAGAAACCTAAGAGCGTTGTTTACATTCTTAACCTATCCAATTTAGCTTCACACAGGTGCAATTAGTGGAAGGATCTTTAACATGCCATAAATCTATGACATGGGACCGCCGGCTTTACTTCCCCTCCGAAGGAAGGCATACTGAGGGATTTTTAACGCTCTTAAAAAATCCGACGGCTTCGGCCGGGTTTGAACCCGCTATCTTGGGCATAGAAGCTCAGCATGCTACCGACTACGCCACCGAAGCCGCCCCATTGTTATGTGGAACACCTGCGTGACTCACCAAAAGTGAATGTATTCTGTGCCGTTTCAAAGACGAAGGTCTACGACCCCTTTTTCTTCCGTGAAAATACAGTAACAGGGCTGATTTACCTGGACATGCTCACTGAATGGCTGTTACCCCAGTTGAGTGACGACAAGGACGATTACGTGCTGCAACTGAATGGTGCACTACCTCATTTCCACGGGAAGTTAGAGCATTTTTAAATCAAGAACTTCCAAGACGATGGAACGGAACATGATCAGATGCTCTTACCCTGGCCACCAGACTTAACACCGTATGACTTCTTCCTGTGGGGGTATGTCAAAGATCAGGTATTTGTTCCTCCTCTACCGGCGAATATTCTGAACTGAAGCAGCGTATCTGAGCCGCCTTCGACACCATCACGACTGATATGTTGGGGCGTGTGTGGGAAGAGATGGACTTTCGAGTTGATGTGTGTGTAGGGTGACCAGAGGCGCACATATCGAGAATTTGAAATGAATGTAAAAAAACCTTTTTGAGTTAAAGTACACAATAAAACACGATTCATCTTCCTACGTCAGTTGCACTATGTGTTATGAATTTATGTAACCCCGACAATTATTTTGAATGACCCTGTATTTCATCAACCCAGATCTCACTCTCATACGGTATTTATTATTATTTATCGTATGATGATACAGAGTTAAAATAAAAGTTATATACACTACATATAAAGTTATATATGCAGTTATATACATAGTCATAAACACAAGTTCTTGCTTTAAACTTCTAAATCCAGGCCATCAATCCACTGAAGTGCCTCAGAAGATGCATGATGAATGTCACTTACTGATCCTTGGAACGCTTGTTGCGGACATTCACCAACAATATGTTCGATGGTTTGCAGGGTAGCTCCACAATCGCAGTTAGCTGAAGTAACCCAACCCCATTTGTGAAGCAGGAATCCACATTTGCCTTGTCCTGTACGGATCCGGTTAATGATTCTCCATTGGCGTCTGGGGAGTTTTAAACCTTCTATCCGGTTGGGTTTTCAATCAGATGTGCATTGAATACTGATGATTCTTCCCACATAGTTTTCCATGCTTCTGAGATGTTAAATGAAGAGTCTTCAAGAAGTACTGCAGAGCGCCAAGGTGGTTTTCTTGACTTCAACCGTTGATTACCTGCTTTTGCTACATCAGTATGTATGGGTAGCTGGGGGTTCTTCTGAATGGTTTTCCAGATCTTCAGGAGAGCCTATGATCTTCGAAGAGCTAAAGGTTGGATGTTACTTAGAACAGGTAACCATGTAATGGGTGTACTACGCATGCAGCCCGTAATCAGTCGCATTGTCTGGTTAAGTTGCACATCAATCTTCTTGAAGTGGACACTGTTTAGCCAAGATGGGCAGCAGTATTCAGCAACGGAGTATGACAGTGCCAGAGCAGCTGATCGTAAAGATTGAGCGCTGGAACCTCAGGAGGTAGCCTACCAACAAGCTTCTGAATGATGCTATTACGGGTCTTCACTTTTGCGGCCACGTTCGTGAGATGTTGTTTGAAGGTCAAGGACCTATCAAGTGTTATCCCAAGGTACTTAGGCACGCTGCAGAACTGCAAAGTTTGTCCTCTGAATTTAACTATGATTTGTAATTAGAGAACCTATTGCGCAAGTGAAATGCGGTAAGATCAGCCTAATCAGGCTTTCTTAACCTGGTGCACTTTAAATGAAATTTGGTTCTCTCATCATACGAGCCAAGAAGTGCTCATGCGCACAAGCTCCCCTCAAATCAAAATTTTGTTGCACGAGCTGAATAATAGTGTTTTGATTACAAGTTTTGACAGTCAAAAATTTCTATAATTTTAATAATATTATGGGTTTTACATCCCTTTTAACTACTCTGGCTTTTAGAGACGCCAGGGTGCCGGAAGTTTCCTTGAAGGGGATCTTTAGTGTGCCAGTAAATCTACTGACACGGCTCCCTCACATTTGCGCAACCTCAAATGCCAACTGGCTGCGCCGGGATTCGATCCTGCAACCTTGGTATCGGCAGGCAAGAACGTTACCGTTGAGCCACGCAGCCAGTCATCTATTATTTTGTGAAATAGGATTTTAAAATCTGCATTTGGACATCCCTGTTTTATGATTAACCCAAAATATGCATGAGTCATGCAACCAGTGGCAGCATGCCTGGTGAGCGGTGAATCGCTAGCTATTTCAGCACTTCAGAGGGAGAGAGAGATATGAATACGAAAGAGAGGCGCATGCTTCTTATTTTCGTTTTGGCCATCTAAGTCTCGCTTTAACTCTTTACATGGGACTTCTGTTTCTTCTTAGCCCAGAAGACTTTAATTTTCCGGCTATGAGCAGACTTCCTCTCCTCTGTCCATTTCGGTCTGGTGGTTCCTGTGATCATCCTACTGGTAACGGATACTGGTGGGTGAGTGGTTAACGTGTCGGCCTACTAACCCCAAGATTGCAGGTTCGCTCCTGGCCGTGGTAAGTGATTATCGAAAGGCGGCAAAAATACGACATGCATGTCATACGATGTTGGCATGTCAAAGAACCCATTTGAATTCAGTAGGTCGTGTTCATAATGGCAAAATTAATCTCGGGAGTTTCCGCCAACACAAAGTTCCTCATTGGTCTACATGGGGCGGACGGAATTTGGTCCGATCATGTGCGGTGTCGCGAGAACTTTGAAGCTGTTTCAGGTCAGATTTCACTGTTCTTGGAGGCTTTGCCTCTACCTGTCATAGAGAAGATTCTGTTCGTCAGTCTTAGAAGACCTTTTCCTCATCGACGTGATAATGTCCAGAGCCCTGCGCGGATTAACAAAACGTTATCCGCATCCGCCCCGCATCCGCACGACTTTTATCCGCATCCGCCCCGCATCCGCACGACTTTTATCCGCATCTGCACGTTTGTTATCCAAATATAGACTACTGACATTACAATAATATTTTTAATGTATTAGATAAAGTATTAAAACAACACATTTAGACATTTGAGGAGAAATTCGTTCCCCTTATTTTGGCATAAGTCAACACAAATTGAGGATATTTCTGTACTGGCTTCTCACATTTCTCTATTATTCTCATACACTCCAAGTGATAGCAAAGAGGGAAAACAAGATGTTCAGTAAAGAACATATAGCCTACTTTCTCATAAATGCATGGGTATTGTTATAATTCTTTGTCCTTTTCAAGAAGTATAATTGAATGTTGGTTGTAGTAGCATGTTGAAATACAACGTGCTATACGGATATTAGACATGAATATGAGGTGCCCTTTACTAGTACTACCTCTGTAAAAAAATCATTCAATTAGGTTTCACCGTGTTTGAATTAATAAGGGGATTCGATTTGCACACATACAGTACAGGGCCGCTATCTGCAAAGTATTGGGCTGATGACCTTGTAGTTCTGTCAAAAGTTGCTTCCCACAAAAAGGTATGCTGTTGCAAAATTTGGTAGAGATCACATTATTAGGTTGGTCGTAATTTGATTTATGCTTTGAACATTTGGGTGGCCGCCATTACGTTTCCGTCAAGATGGTGGCGATATAAAACATGACACTGTG
Organism: Meconema thalassinum; assembly: GCA_946902985.2. Classification (NCBI taxonomy): domain Eukaryota; kingdom Metazoa; phylum Arthropoda; class Insecta; order Orthoptera; family Tettigoniidae; genus Meconema; species Meconema thalassinum. The sequence goes on from OX336396.1 coordinate 241,140,286, forward strand.
GTGCCCTTTGCTAGTGCTACCTCTGTACCAAATTTCGTTCAATTCAGTTCTACCGTGTTTGAATTGATAGGGGGAATCCATTTGCTCACATAATGTACATGGCCGCCACATGCAAACTATTGGACTGATGACCTTGTAGTTTGGTCAAAAGATTCTTTATACATAAATGTATAATGTTGAAAAATTTGGTAGAGATCAGATGATCAGATTGGTCGTGAATTGATTTAAGCTTTTAACATTTGGGTGGCCGTCATAACGTTACCGTCAAGATGGCGGCGATATAAAACATGAAACTGAGGTGCCCTTTGCTAGTTCTATCTCTGTACCAAATTTCGTTCAATTCGGTTTCACTGTGTTTGAATTAATTTGGGGATTCGATTTGCACACATAATGTACATGGCCGCTATCTGCAAACTATTGGGCTGATGACCTTGTAGTTCAGTCAAAAGATGCTTCCCACAAAAAGGTATGTTGTTGCAACATTTGGTAGAGATCACATTATTAGGTTGGTCGTAATTTGATTTATGCTAGGAACATTTGGGTGGCCGCCATTACGTTTCCGTCAAGATGGCGGCGATATAAAACATGACACTGAGGTGCCCTTTGCTAGTGCTACCTCTGTACAAAATTTCGTTCAATTCATTTCTACCGTGTTTGAATTGATAGGGGAAATCCATTTGCTCACATACTGTACATGACCGCCATATGCAAACTATTGGACTGATGACCTTGTAGCTTGGTCAAAAGATTCTTAGTGCATAAAGGTATAATGTTGCAAAATTTGGTAGAGATCAGATAATTAGGTTGGTCGTAATTTGATTTAAGCTTTTAACGTTTGGGTGGCCGTTATTACGTTTCCGTCAAGATGGCGGCGATATAAAACATGACACTGAGGTGCCCTTTGCTAGTTCTATCTCTGTACCAAATTTCGTTCAATTCGGTTTCACCGTGTTCGAATTGATAGGGGAGGACTGACATTCAGAGTACACACTCACACACACACACACACACACACACAGACACATTATTTTTGGCCCTGTGTAGATCTCATAAATCTACTTTCATTTTTTGCAAAAACGATAGTAGGCTAAAAACAAGAAACTTGAGCAACAACTAAAAGTATTTTTATAAATCAAGTTCAACATTGTATTCTTAACCCTTGAGAACTGGCCGGGTCATTTTCACCCATAGTGTGTCACTCCCTTTTAGGCATAGTCGTACGGATTTTAACGAAGTAATTTTACACCTGGTGTCTTCCTATGAACTATTCCCAATATAAAATGAGATGAATTTTTATTTTTCAAATTTCTTATGCAGAAAAATTGACAATAATTGTCGTAACAGTATAATTCGCGTTGATATTGGCGGTAAAGCAGTTATCTCAATTCTTTTGAACAAAGGAGCTGATGACGAAAGTGTCCCTAGACCCTAAACATGGATCAACAAGAACGTGAGCTATGTGTTTATGTTGCACCAAAATAGTTGGATATTCCCTCTTATTTTATACAAATTGTCCCGACGAACATAAGCCGAAAACTGTCACGCGAGGACTGGCGCCATGGGTAAATCTGACCCGACCGTAGATAATATAGAAATAACTTGAGTGTTCAAAAAGCTATGGACATGTTTCTTTTGAATGGTGAAGTTCAAGGCTAGGAAGGAAGGTACAGTAAGCGACAGGAAATAAGGGTTGACCAAACCGAAAATATAGAGCATTATTTAATACTCGGGTAAATAATACCCATGTGCCAATCCTCGTGGGTTAAAACTATCCGAATATTTACTCTAAACATTATCCGCTGCTTATCCGCTATCCACACAGCCATGAAAACTATATCCGCATGGTGAAAAATTGTGCTGATATCCGCGTGTTTATCCGCGGATATCCGCAACCGCATAGGGCTTAAATTATGTCCTCTTGGAGATGGTTGGGTTGGTTCCTCAGTTTAGGGGCTGCGACAACGCGGCCATGTAGCCCCATGTACTTTGGGTGTGTGTAGAATCTGTCTGATAACCGGTGTTAATTGTGATGACTGTATTAGTGTGTGTAACTTATCTGTTTTAATTCAAGTAAGGACTGCAGACGATCAATTTTCAAGTAGTTACTACTTTTGCCGCCAAACGCCACCGTCAACGACCAACTAGTACAGAAATTAGTTACCAAATGCCACCGCAGTCGGCTCCTGACGACGAACGTAGGAACCTAAGAACGTTAGTCAAATGTTTAACCTATATTAATTTAGCTTCACACAGGTGTAATTAGTGGAAGGTTCTTTGTTGTTGTTTGAGTCTTCAGTCTTTTGACTGGTTTGATGCCGCCATCCATGCCTCCCTGTCCTGAGCTAATCGTTTCATCTGTACATACCTACCACACCCTACATCCGAGGCAATCAGTTTAACATATTCTAACCTTGGTCTACCCTTACAGTTCTTGTCCTCGACCCTTCCTTCCATAACTAAGCCTGCTATTCCTGGGTGTCTGTGTATGTGTCCTATCAACCTATCTCTTCTCTTTATTAGCAGTCGCCAGAAACATCTCACCTCTCCCACTCGTCTTAATACCTCTTCGTTTGTCACCCTATCTACCCATCTGATCTTCATCATTCTCCTGTAACACCACATTTCAAACGCCTCAATTTTCTTCTTTTCTGCTGCACCAATTGTCCAAGTTTCACTTCCATAGAGTGCCACGCCCCCGACAAAGGCTTTCAAAAATGACTTCCTAATACCTAAATCTATATTCGATGTCAACAGATTCCTTTTCTGTAGGAATGCTTTCCTTGCCTGAGCCAACCTACTTTTTATATCCTCCTTGCTTCGTGCATCACTGATATAGGCCCTAGTATTCTCCTTACGATTTTTCGTTCCTTGAGCTCATGCCTCCTTAGTAGACCCTTCCTGTTCAGCAAGAGGCATTCAGAGACATAGAGTACGGAGGGCCTTACTGCTGAGGTACAATGTTTCAGCTTAAGATTCTTGGAAAGGTACTTGGAGATGTAAATGCTCTTGCATGAGTGATAGACGCTCTTCAACCTGACACACCTGATATCTATAAGCAAGTTCTCGCTTTCATTTGTTGAAATCCGCTCTCCGTTACTGCAGGAATGGTTGTGCCTTCTAGAGGAAGTCTGGATGGGGCTTCCTTAATATTAGTCTTAAACTCTACTTTTTGTATGCTGACCTTTAAACCTGCCTTGGCTGCTATGTTGGAGAGACTGTAGTTGATAAGTAAGGAAGCTTTTAGTATTACGCGCAAGCTATTGGCCTCTAACCAGGCTGGACCGGGTTTGACTCCCGGTCAATGCAAGTAAGATTTTCAAAGTGAAATGCCATGCCCTGAGGTTCGGATTCCACGTAAAAAGGAGGTCATGAGGCTCATGATCTCCAGATTAACAGGACATGACATTTCACTTCGAAAATCTCACTTGCATTGAACTCGGTCCACCTTGGTGAGAGGCCAACAGTTTGATCGCTGTGCCACCACGCCCCCTAGTTGATACAGTAAATAGCCTCCTCTATATTGTTAGATAAAAAGACAAGGTAGTCAGCTTGTTGCTATTACAATTATTATTATTGTTATTACTATTATTATTACTATTATTTTCAATTGTATGGTGCTCGGGTACTTGGGAAGGTGTTCACTGTCGCAAAAGGGTGCAAATACTGAGTGATGTAGAGAGAATTGCATGGATATAAGTCCCTCGGAACACATTGGCCCGTGAGTTAGAACTGAAGCTGGCCACCGGGCCTACCTCAAGTTCAATGACAGCTTACAATGCAGATGAGGGTTGGGAAGGGGCGAGAGGAGGCGAAGGAAGAAAGGCTGCTTCTTGTGACAGATTTATAATAGAGAGGTACAGTCAGCTAGTTGTTCACAACATGCTACTTATTTACCAGTCACATAAAAGAAGTGAGGACTATCATAAATATATGAACAGTGAATATTACATTCGTTGGATAAAAGAAGAGTTGATCCCTAATTTGGAACGCAACTCAGTGCTTGTTATTGACAACGCATCGTACCACAACACGCAGAAAGAATGGTTGATTATTAACAGTACAGTGCTGAACTATATAGTCATAAAATTTTCGTTACAATATTATTCCATTACACGTACAGTAGTAGTGTCATTTAATTATTCTAATCCCCTAATACAGTTTCTGAAGAGTGAAATAAATAATGGTTGTTATCGTGTGAGTGACAGTTGCTGCGGGAACAGAGTGTACTTCTGACGACTGACAGGTGACGCAGCGGACAGCACCCAGCAGGCTGTGAGAAGCAGACTCTCCCTTCAGCTTCCTACTACATTTTCACGAGGGTCAATTAGTTCTGAGGCAGCTATACACTAACTTCTTTCTTAAAGAATGCAGTACATTGAAACTAAGTATTCACTACCTTGACTTTTCTGCCCCTAGTTTTTATTTTCCTTCAATATATACTACCATCCTGAGAGAATACGCAGCTAAGTACTTAAAATGTTTACCTGCTGCTATTTAGTTCAATTTCCCTGACATTCTATTCTTTTGTGTTTCTTCCCTGCCGACATCACCTATTAGACCGTGCGCATACATTTTTTATTCCTCCGAAATAATTTCACGGCGTAAAGCATCCTCCCATCCTATACCTTTCAATGGAGTGATGTAGACTGCACGTGTCTGCGTTTGCTGTTCCCACTTTCATTCCCAATCAGTTAGTGGAGAGCTTTGTTTCACACGATGTACATGAAAGTGTACGCTGTTAAGCAGCCTCAGGGATCGTTTTCCGTTGATAATTCTGGACTCGCTGTATTTTCAAGGCTAGTTTAACCGATTGGTGGATCTGGAAGATGTTTCGTAAGGAACTTACATGTGTTACCTGGGTGGAATGCACTAATCCTGAAGCTGCCCAGGATAATTCCGAGGATGAATAAATCAATAGATTAAGTGGGTTTCATTGATATATTTTTCTTCAATAAAACAGTACAATGTGTTTAGGTACAAAACCTGGTATTTAGTTTCATGGACATATTTTTCCATAATAATAATAGGCTATGTGTTTTGCAACAAAAAATTGTATTTGATACATCCCGGTCATAATGACCGTGCGCAACTCATCACGAAACTATTTTGACGCGACCTTTCCCGGGTTAAATAGTAAAAAAAAATCTGCTAGTCCAAAAATTGCAATGAAAATCCCTACGATACCCCCACAAATTCGTTTTGAACCCCTCCAATTATCACAAAACATTAGCAAATACACCGATTTTGCAAAAAGTTGCCATTTCAATTATAAAAAATATTTAAATGCTTATCCTCCCAGCTCGGATTCACCCACGGACTCTGTGAGGGATCATTCCTCTACCGTCGCAAGGACGGTGTCTGGGAGCTGAACACACTTTGCCAGCAGATACAAATGGGGATGTTGACATGTGACCGCTAACTTGGGTCTAATTAAGGAAGGCTCAGGTAAGGGATTTTGGAAGAAAGTCGGCCGTAGACCTGTTGAAAGGAACCGTCCCGGCATTTGCCTGGTGGTGAAAATGGGAAAAGCACGAACACTATTTTCATGACGGCTGAGATGGGATTCGAACTGTAACCCAATGAGGTTACATGTTCTTAGAATAAGTATAGGTCTCCTAGAAGTAGTTTTAGGTTAAGATCATGATAACTCTTTGCTGGTGGCTATTGTAAGGCCTTAGCGCTGAGCTTAGAGATTCCTTGCAATAGTTCACCAGTAAAGGAGAAGGGGGCCATGATCATTCGAGTTCCATATCTGTATGGATATTTCTTATGATGCTGTTTTGTTTTTTAGATTATTCTTGGCTTTAGTATGTGTTAAAAATTCTCTTAGAGGTCTGATCATTGTTACGTGTTTGGAAAAAGTAGTACGGGAATAAGATATTAAAAGAATGAGGTTATGGCTTTAAGTAAGAAAACGGAATCGGTTGAACGTTCGGGATGATTATGGAATTGTGTCTTCTGGATGATAGAAATAAATACAAGGATGGTTATATTTTTGATGTGTAACATCTTTCCACTCGGTAGCTGGACATGTTTGTGGGAGTGATTTTGGAAAAGGGACGGAAATGGATGGGACGGAAGTGCATGGGACGGAAACAATAAGCGTGCGTGGTGGCGGAGATCGGTACAACGACGTACTGTAGGTCGTGAGGCTATGGGGAATGTATATCGCATACAGAGTAGTTCAAGGTTTGGAGACCCCATTTAAGATATTTCCACAATACATCATCTTCAAGTTGTCGTTCTTTGATGTGAAAATATTAATTTTATCATATTTGCTGAAAACAATTACGATTTATTAAATCTTCATACTTTTGCTGTATTCTTATTTAATGTAAGCACTCGATGTACTGTCGGCCATGTGGCTATGTGGAATCTATATCGCATCAACAAATACTCCAAACAACGTAGGAATTCAGTATATTAAAGCCGACTACTAACAATAATTGAAACTTCGTTGGTCTAAACATATCACTGGGAGAAACACATTTAATATACTTTCCGCACACCTAATTTTTAATCGCGCCTATACTTGGCAGTGCGCTCTATCGGCTAAACGAGGCCATTTTCAGTAACATCGCTGGCATGGGTTCACTAACTGGCCGGTATGGAGCGCAGCTCGCATCAAGTAGGCAGTGGATTGCTTCCGCCACAGCAAATAACAATTATGATTCATTACGGTCAGGATTTGACACGAGTTTTACAAGTAGTTATTTCAATGACCAACAGAGTTCACTGTCAACAAGGGATTTGCGCTCCCGGGTCACACATAGTAGGATAATATGTCACATGTTACACATCATTATTATTATAATTTTTTAAAGAAATGTGTCCCTCATGGTAATCAAATACCACCACACCCCTGATTAGAGAAGTCGTACGGTTACAGAACTCACGCTCTGCCGATGCCACAGAGGTAGCCTACTAGTTAACATGTTAATGCTCTTGGCCACCATGGTCGGTAATGGCATCAAAATCCCAGCGCTAATCACTGCTAACATCACATTATGATCTTATTCGAGGCGGCTTCGATAGCGTAGTTAGTAGCATGCTGAGCTTCTATGCCTCAGATCGCCGAAGTCATCGAATTTTTTTTAGAGCGTTAAATCTCCCTAAGTATGCCTTTTTTCGGAGGGGAAGTAAAGCCGGCGGGCAAATGTCATAGATAGGCATGGTTGGTTGGTTCCTTTGTTTAGAGGCTGCGACAACGCAGTCATGTAGCCCCATGTAATTTAGGTGTTTTTAGAATGTCTGATAACCGGTGTTAATTGTGATGACTGTATTAGTGTGTGTATCTGTTTTAATTCAAGTAAGGACTGCACACATTAAATTTTTCAAGTAGTTCCTACTTTTGTCTCCAAACGCCACCGTCAACGACCAACTAGTTCAGAAATTAGTTACCAGATGCCACCGCAGTCGGCTCTTGACGAGGAACGTAGGAACCTAAGAACGTTAGTCAAATGTTTAACCTATATATAATTTAGCTTCACACAGGTGTAATTAGTGGAAGGTTCTTTAACATGCCATAAATATATGACATGGGACCACCGGCTTTACTTCCCCTCCGAAGGAAGGCATGCTGAGGGATTTTTAACGTTTTTAAAAATCCGACGACTTTGGCCGGGTTTGAACCCGCGATCTTGGGCATAGAAACTCAGCATGCTACCAACAACGCCACCGAAGCCACTAAAAGAGCGTTAAAAAGTCCTTAGTATGCCTTCTTTCGGAGGGGCAGTAAAGCCGGCGGGCAAATGTCATAGATTTAACGCATGTAAAAGTACCTTCCACTAACTACAATAATATTGTGTGAAGTTAAATTTGTAGGTTAGATTTAATTAACGCTCTATTAAGTTCCAACGTTCGCCGCTAGGTGATGGTTGCGATGGCATCTAGTATCCAAATTGTCAGCTAGATGTCGTTGACGGTAGCATTAGATAGCAAAAGTAGGAACTACTTGAAATTGATCGTCTTCAGTCCTTACTTGATTTACAGATAACACACACTAATACAGCCATCACAATAATTAACTCCGGTTATCAGACAGATTCTACACACACCCAAAGTACACCGGTTACAGGACCGAGTTGTCGCAGCCCCTAAACTGAGGAATCAACCGATCTTATTCGACCTACCTCATTTGAGAAATGCCAGGATCCGCTTCTTAAAGCAAACAGAGAAGGAACAAGGAAACGCTACTCCCTATTGTTTCTTTTTAACCTATTTAAAAGAAATGAGTTGCAAGGCTCGTAATAGTACATTATGCAACGAGAATTTCCATACGAGTGTCTTAATTACCATTATAGGCGAGTTGCATACGACTGTTTATGTTCGACAATAATTATAACTTTATTATATGTTTTAACATAAATATTCATAAATATCTGTTCAGTCACTACAATAGAATGTTGTGATCGGGTGCTGCGGTGGGTAGTATATCTCTCTTGCCCAAGCTCTCTGGACAACCGACGCATGCGCTCTGTGTGCTTCAATACCATATGTTCAGATTGCGCACCAGTATTCAGTAAAACTGTCACTGAAGTCGTGTCAAAACCACGCGCTGTGTAGAAATTGGTTTTGGGGATATTAAGGTACCGGTACAGTGCTATTTCTTGTCTCATATTCGCCAGTTTATTTACGCGAACATATGGACGGTGCGTATTCCATGTCGGTAATTTATTATAGTTAGATGTTGTGTTTATGTCCGACATGTTGGATTTTGAGTGCATGCGCGAAGGTATCGTTACCTAATTGGTCAATGAACGAGCTCTGATTGGCTGGAGAAACTGTATCATGATGAAAAACGGTGTTATAATGACCATCATTATGATACAGTTTTCTAACACATAATAGTGAGGGTCGAACATAAAACAATAAAGACAATATATTCAGTATTGTGAGCCAGGATAATATATTCAGTCTCTTAATGCCAGTTAAGAGCGCAGCATGAAGAGAAAGCCACACAGCTGACACGATGCGATGGTGGGAAAAGAAAGAGTGTATAAAATAAAACACGCCAAGAAAGAAATTTCCCTCGTCACACCCAAGCCCCACCCTGCTCCACTAACATTTTACTTGTCAAACATCTGGTTGTCATCGTAAACATGTACTCCCATAACAACTTGTAGTGGTGCAACGCGATTATAATACCTACTGCATTCTTCATGTTTTAAATAAGATACGCTATGCTTCTCTAAGCCAGGGATCTTCAAAGTGTGTGTGTGTGTTGGAGGAGAGGGGGGGGGGGGCAGAGAATTATAAAGGGGGGCGCCAGCTATGATTGAAATATTTATCTCTTATATAAAAACAACTGTCCTGACTGACTGACTGATTCAATGACTCACTGACTCATCATCGCCCAGCCAAAACTATTAAAGTTCGAAACATGAAATTTTGGCGATATGTTCGTGGTAAGTCGAAAACGCGCACTAAGGAAGGATTTTTGGATATTTAGATTTTAAAGGGGTGTTAAGGGGGTTGATCTGCATTTCATTGAATAACAATATCTCCAGATTGGTTTCATTTGGAGATGTGATACTCGGCACATAAGCTTATCATTAAAAATAAGAAGACACATGTCTGAGGGTTTTTCGATGTGGTGTATATTATGAGGAGAAAGGGGTGAAAACTGGGGGTTGAAGGATTCCTAACAGGGCGTGTATCTCTTAAACGACATTAGCGAGGAGTTTGAAACTCAGCGGAAAAAAATCAGCATAAAAAATTAGTAAATATGTGTTTGACCGTTTTTTTTTTCATGAATCCAATTTAAGGGGCCTATGGCGAGGGGTGAAATTCTGGAAAAAAAAAAAAAAAACAGGAAAGAAAGTGTCATAACTGATTGACTGACAGACTCACTCATCAAATTCTCGGCGAAAAACTGCTTAAAAATTAGTAAATAGGTGTTGGACAGTTATTTTCATAAACCGAATTTAAGGGGTTCATCAGGAGGGGTGAAATTCTGAAAGAAGAAAATTGAAAGAAAAAGTCCTGACTCACTCACCATCGCCCAGCCAAAATTAATGAAGTTAGAAACATGGTATATTGGGGATATGATCATTGTATGTCAAAACCGTCCACTAAGGGAGGATTTTCGGATATTCAGGTTCTAAAGGGGTCTTAAGGGGGTTAAACCCGCATTTTATTGAATAAAAATATCTCATGAGTGGTTTCATTTGTGGATGTGATACTCGGCATAAAAACTAATCATTAAAAATAAGCAGACATGTGTCTAAGGGTTTTTCGTTGTGCTGTATATTATAAGGTGAAAGGGGTGAAAAGTGGGGGTTGAAGGATTCCGAACGGAGCGTGTATCTCTTAAACGACATAGGCGAGAAGTTTGAAACTCAGCGGAAAAAATCAGCTAAAAAATAAGTAAATCGGTGTTCAACCGTTTTTTTTATAAATTCAAATTAAGGGGCCAATGGGGTGGGGTGAAATTCTGGAGAAAAAAAACGGAGAGAAAGTCTCCTAACTGACTGACTAACTCACTCACTCATCAAACTCGGGCGAAAAAGACAGCTTAAAAAATAAGTTAATAGGTGTTCGAGCGTTTCTTCATAATCCAATTCAAGGGGCCCATGGGGAGGGGTAAAATTCTGGTGAAAATAATTGAAAGAAAATGACCTGACTCACTCACTCACTCATCATCGCCCAGCGAAAACTATTGAAGTTGGATACATTAAATTTTGGGAATATGTTCGCTGTATGTCGAAAACGTCAACTAAGGAAGGATTTTTGTTTATTCGGGTTCTGAAGAGGTGTTAAGGGGGTAAACGTGCATTTCATTGAATAACGATATCTTATGAGTTGTTTCATTTGGGATGTGATATTCGGCATAAAAACTAATCATTAAAAATAAGCAGACATATGTCTAAGGGTTTATCGATGTGGTGAATATTATGAGGGGAATGGGGTGAAAATTGGGGGTTGAAGGATTCTTAACGGAGCGTGTATCTCATAAACTACATTAGCGAGAAGTTTGAAATTCAGCGGAAAAAAATCAGCTTAAAAATAAGTAAATAAGTGCTCGACAGTTTTATTCATAAATCCAATTTAAGGGGTTCATGGGGAGGGGTGAAATTATCAAAAATAAATGAAAGAAATTGTCCTGACTGACTCACTCACTCATCATATCCCAGCCAAAATTATTGAAGTTAGAAACATGACATTTTGGGGATATGTTCGTTGTATGTCGCAAACGTTCACTAAGGAAAGAATTTTGGATATTCAGGTTCTAAAGGGGTGTTAAGGGGGTAAAGGTGCATTTTATTGAATAACAATATCTCACGAATGGTTTCATTTGGGGATGTGATACTTGGCATATAAACCAATCATTAAAAATAAACAGACACATTGTGCCCTTGTATATAACAGCGTCGTATATACGAGAATCAACTTCGGGGCGCGTTCAGTCCAGGTATGCTTTCACTAGAGCTCAAATACCAGACGGCTGCTTTACAAATACAAGGACCATATGCAAAACTACAAATAAAGAGATGAGTGAAAAACAAATAAAATTACCACCATTTAATAACTGAATAAAAACAACAAAACATAAAAAATAACATAAACAAAGTCCACCCTGAACTTTACTCCCACAGTACAATAATTTACACAGATCTGAGTGGCCTAGAAAGGTCCACTCCAAAGAAATAAAATTGTGGATCAAATTCCACTTGTCTGATTAATATGTATGCACGCGTATAACTACGCTAGAGAAGAAATAAGTACTTTTGATGGAGATTTGCTCACAGATGGAACAGCCAATATGCTTGCAAACCCCCATACTGCAAACCATTATTATGGCTTTATGGGACACACTCGTAGAATAACATACCAAAAATTATAATTTTACTGACACACGCAACCATTTAAAATTTATAAACTAATTGATCTCCATCGAGATCGCAGTGAGTCAGGAATCTCCCAGCAAAACAGAAGCTTGCCCAATGGCTCATATTGCTCAACACATACATGACAACAACGTGACCGAACATCGAGACCACCCGAGGTCAATGAACATGACAATATATAAACAAGAAATAAGATGCCTAAAACCCGATGATATTTACATGAAATAAAAGCATGGATAAGCTAACACGCTGGGACTCGATCGATCAAAACGCGAACAGCACCCATTTACCGATTACAATTCTTTTATCATTAAACAGGCTTTATTTTAATATATAAGATAAACAATTACGAAGAACGGAAACCAGGTCCGTGAATACTAATGAGCACAGCTTGCTCCTTATCTGATGGAGTGCGCCGGGTAGAAATACCTTCACTTACCACTCATTAACGTCTGTGTTCAAAACCAGCCCTCCTTGTCGAAGCTTTGAGTCATGCTATTTATAACAAGTAGGAGTCCACGCAGCATGACCTGCTTTTGATTAGACTGTCGCGCAACATTGCGGCGAGCAAGATGGGTAATAATCTCACACAACAACTTCGTTCTGGCAAGGTCTGCGGATTTGCATTTCGGACATTCGACCCGATTGCGAGGAAATGTAAGAAAATTATAAAATATTATTCTAGGCAATGCTGACACCATCACATGTTTATGAAAGCCGGACGTCCTCGGAAATGGAAAATATCTTACTGCTGTAAATACACGATTCAACTTATTGAAAGGGTTAAAACGGATTTTCATAGGTAATTTACCGTAGAATTCAATTAAACCATCAGTTGAATTTTTACCAATTATTATATTCATTTGGGCCCCTTTTTTTTCAAAGACCAAAAACATTTAATAACATCAAAACGTAGAGACATATCAAAATATGATTAGGGGTAAAAATGTTGCTAATCACTGAGATCATACACCAGTATATTTAACTTTTTTTGATAGGATCGACGGTTTCCGACATACAACGATTCGAAAAAAAGAATGAAATTCACGGCCCCAAAAAAAGAAAATGGGGAGAGATAACAAAAAATCATAAGAGTTAAAAAAGTAGCTAATCACTGAGATCCTATATCTGTAGATTTAACTTTGTTCAATACGGCCAACCGTTTCTCAAATATAACGAAAAAAAGGAAGAAATTCAGTGCCCCAGAAAATAAAAACGGTGAGAGATATCAAAAAATCATAAGGGTTGAAAAAGTTGCTAATCACTGAGATCTTACACCTGCAGATTTAACTTTGTTAGATACGGCCAACCGTTTCCCAGATATAACGGTTCGATAAAAGGAAGACATTCAGGGCCCCAAAAATGAAAACGGTGAGAGATATCAAAATATCATAAGGGGTTAAAAATAAGGATGGAATTCAGGGCCCCCCAAAAAAGGTCCGGCCCTGCACCGTTTTCCACGCCCGACAATAGGGTTCGTCACAGGCCACAACTCTTTCACCGTACCAAATTTCAGCTTGATATCTTGAAAATTGCGACCTGTACTTCGCTAAACCAAAAAATGTCACGCACAATGGACTTCTTCAGGGCCACAAAAAACGAAAACGGTGAGAGATATCAAAAAATCGTTTTGTGTAGAAAAGTTGCATACTACGGAGATCTTATACATTTACATTTAACGTTTTTCGATACGACCAACCGTTTCCGACATATATCGATACCAAAAAAAAGTTTGAAATTCAGGGCCCCCAAAAAAGATCCGGCCCTGCACCGATTTTAACGCCCAACAATAGGATTCGTCACAGTCACTAACTCTTTCACCGTACCAAATTTCAGCTTAATATCTTGAAAATTGTGACCAGTTCTTGACTAAACGAAAAAATGTCACGCACAATGGACATTTTCAGGGCCCCAAAAAAAGAAAACGGTGAGAGATATCAAAAAATCGTTTTGAGTAAAAAATTTGCATACCGCGGATATCTTACACATGTAGATTTAAAGTTTTTTGATAAGACCAACCGTTTCCGAGATATATCGATTCAAAAAAAAATTTGAAATTCAGGGCCCCAAAAAAAGATTCGGCCCAGCACCGATTTTACGCCCAACAATAGGATTCGTCACAGTCACTAACTCTTTCACCGTACCAAATTTCAGCTTCATATCTTGAAAATTGCGACGAGTACTTAGCTAAACGCAAAAATTTCACGCACAATGAACATTTTCAGGGCCCTAAAAAAAGAAAACGGTGAGAGATATCAAAAAATCGTTTTGAGTAAAAAAAAAGCTGCATACCGTGGAGATCTTACACCTGTAAATTTAACATTTTTCGATGCGACCAACCGTTTCCGAGATATATCGATTCCAAAGAAAAGTTTGAAATTCTGGGCCCCCAAGAAAGATCCGGCCCTGCACCGATCTTGACGCCCAACAACTGGATTCGTCACAGTCACTAAATCCTTCACCGTACCAAATTTCAGCTTAATATCTTGAAAATTGCGACCAGTACCTTGCTAAACGCAAAAATGTCACGCACAATGGACATTTTCAGGGCCCCAAAAAAAGAAAACGGTGAGAGATATCAAAAAATCGTTTTGAGTAAAAAAAGATGCATACCGCAGAGATCTTACAACTGTACATTTAACATTTTTCGATGCGACCAACCGTTTCCGAGATATATCGATTCCAAAAAACAGTTAGAAATTCAGGGCCCCCCAAAAAGATCCGGCCCTGAACCGATCTTAACGCCCAACAACAGGATTCGTCACAGTCACAAACTCATTCACCGTACCAAATTTCAGCTTAATATCTTGAAAATTGCGACCAGTACTTAGGTAAACGCAAAAATGTCACGCACAATGGATATTTTCAGGGCCCCAAAAAAAGAAAACGGTGAGAGATATCAAAAAATCGTTTTGAGTAAAAAAGTTGCATACCGCAGAGATTTTACACCTATACCTTTAACATTTTTCGATACGACGAACCGTTTCCGAGATATATCGATTCAAAAAAATAGGATGAAATTCAGGGCCCCAAAAAAAGGTCCGGCCCTGCACCGATTTTAACGCCCAACAATAGGGTTCGTCACTGGCCCCAACTCTTTCACCGTACCAAATTTCAGCTCGATATCTTGAAAATTGCGACCTGTACTTTGCTAAAGGCAAAAACGTCACGCACATACATACATACAGACAGACATTTTCCAATATACCACGGCTATATGAAAGCCTATAGGATCTTCAGATCCGGCTTTCATAACAAGTTAGGAGTCCACGCAGCACGACCTGCTTTTGATGAGACGGTGGCGCAGCAGCAAGGGGCCAACAAGAGGGGTTTTAATCTCAAACAACAACTTCGTTGGGGGCAAGGCCTGCGGAGTTGCATTTCGGACCTTCGACCCGATAGCGAGGAAATGTAGGAAAATTATAAAATGTTATTCTAGGGAATGCTGACACCATCACATGGTTATGAAAGCCGGACGTCCTTGGAAGTGGAAAAATCTTACTGCTGTAAATACATGATTCAACTTATTGAAAAGGTTAAAACGAGTAATTATAGATAATTTTCCGTAGAATTCAATTAGACCATAAGTTGAATTTTTACCAGTTGATATATACATTTGGGCCCAATTTTTTTTCAAAAACCAAAACACTTAATAACATCAAAACGGTGAGAGATATCAAAATATGATAAGGGGTAGAGAAGTTGCAAATCAATGAGATCTTACACCTGTAGATTTAACTTTTTCGATAGGATCGACGCTTTCCGAGATATAACGATTCGAAAAAAAGAATGACATTCACGGCCCCAAAAAAGGTAAATGGTGAGAGATATCAAAAAATCATGAGTTAAAAAAGTTGCTAATCACTGAGGTCCTATATCTGTAGATTTTACTTTGTTCGATACGGCCAACCGTTTCCCAAATATAAAGGTTCGTAAAAGAGGAAGAAATTCAGGGCCGCAGAAAATCAAATCGGTGAGAGATATCAAAAAATCTTAAGGGTTGAAAAAGTTGCTAATCACTGAGATCTTACACCTGTAGATTTGACTTTGTTAGATACGGCCAACCGTTTCCCAGATATAACGGTTCGAAAAAAAGGAAGACATTCAGGGCCCCAGAAATGGAAAACGGTGAGAGATATCAAATCATCATCAAGGGTAAAAACATGGATGAAAATCAGGGCCCCAAAGAATGGTCCGGCCATGCACCAATTTTAACGCCCGACAACAGAGTTCCTGACAGGCACAATTTCTTTCCCCGTGACACATTTCAGCTCGATATCTTGAAAATTCAGACCTCTAGTTTGCTAAACGTAAAAACGTCTCGCACAGACGTACATTTTCAGGGCCTCAAAAAAAAAAAAGACAACGCTGAGAGATATCAAATATCGTTATGGGTAAGATCGTTGCATACCGCGGAGATTTAACACTTGTGTATTTAACTTTTTCGATATGACCAACCTTCTCCGAGATATATCGATTCCAAAAGAGTTTCAAATTCAGGGCCCCCAAAAAAGATCCAGCCCTGTACCGATTTTAACGCCGAAAAATAGGGTTCCTCATAGGCTCTAGCTCTTTTACCTCTCAAAATTTCAGCTTGATATCTTGAAAATTGCGACCTGTACTTTGCTAAACCCAAAAACGTCACGCACATACGCACAACTTCAGGGCCCCAAAAAAGAAAACGGTGAGAGATATCAAAAAATCGTTTTGAGTAAAAAAGTTGCATACCGCGGAGATCTTACACCTATATATTTAACGTTTTTCGATACGACCAGCCGTTTCCGAGATATTCGATACCAAAAAAAAATTTGAAATTCAGGGCCCCTAGAAAAGATCCGGCCCAGCACCATTTTTAACTTCCGAAAACAGGTTTCCTCACACGGTCCAACTCTTTCACCGCTCCAAATTCAGTTCGATATATTGATTATTGTGACCTGTACTTCGCTAAACCCAAAAATTTCACGCACAATGGACATTTTCAGGGCCCCAAAAAAGAAAACGGTGAGAGATATCAAAATATCGTTTTGAGTAAAAAAGTTGCACCCCGCGGAGATTTTACACCTGTACATTTAACGTTTTTCGATACGACCAACAGTTTCCGAGATATATCGATTCCAAAAAAAAGTTTGAAATTCAGGGCCCCCAATAAGATCCAACCCTGCACCTTTTTTAACGCCCGACAACAGACTTCCTCACAGGGTCCAACTCTTTCACAGGTCAAAATTTCAGCTCGATATCTTGAAAATTGCGACCTCTACTTGGCTAAACCCAAAAAATTCCCGCACAATGGACATTTTCAGGGCCCCCAAAAACGAAAACGGTGGGAGATATCAAAAAATCGTTTTGAGTAAAAAAGTTGCATTCCGCGGAGATCTTACACCTGTATATTTAACGTATTTCAATACGACCAACCGTTTCCGAGATATATCGATTCCAAAAAAAAGTTTGGAATTCAGGGCCTCCAATAAGATCCGGCCCTGCACCTTTTTTAACGCCCGACAACAGACATTCTCACAGGGTCCAACTCTTTCACAGGTCAAAATTTCAGCTCGATATCTTGAAAATTGCGACCTGTACTTCGCTAAACCCAAAAATTTCACTCACAATGGACATTTTCAGGGCTCCCAAAAACGAAAACGGTGGGTGATATCAAAAAATCGTTTTGAGTAAAAAAGTTGCATACCGCGGAGATCTTACACCTGTACTTTTAACATTTTTCGATACGACCAACCGTTTCCGAGATATATCGATTCCAAAAAACAGTTAGAAATTCTGGGTCCCCAAAAAAGATCCGGCCCTGCACCGATTTTAACGCCCAACAGCAGGATTCGTCACAGTCACTAACTCTTTCACCGTACCAAATTTCAGCTTAATATCTTGAAAATTGCGACCAGTACTTAGCTAAACGCAATAATGTCACACACAATGGACATTTTCAGGGCCCCAGAAAAAGAAGACGGTGAGAGATATCAAAAAATCGTTTTGAGTAAAAAAGTTGCATACCGCGGAGATCTTACACCTATACGTTTAACATTTTTCGATACGATCAGCCGTTTCCGAGATATATCGAATCCAAAAAAAAGTTTGAAATTCAGGGCCCCCAAAAAAGATCCAGCCCTAAACCGATCTTAACGCCCAATAATAGGATTTGTCACAGTCACTAACTCTTTCACCGTACCAAATTTCAGCTTAATATCTTGAAAATTGCGACCAGTACTTAGCTAAACGCAAAAATGTCACGCACAATGGACATTTTCATGGCCCCAAAAAATGAAAACGGTGAGAGATATCAAAAAATCGTTTTGAGTAAAAAAGTTGCATACCGCGGAGATCTTACACCTATACATTTAACATTTTTCGATACGATCAGCCGTTTCCGAGATATATTTAACCAAAAAAAAGTTTGAAATTCAGGGCCCCAAAAAAGATGCGGCCCTGCACCCATTTTAACGCCCAACAATAGGATTCGTCACAGTCACTAACTCTTTCATCGTACCAAATTTCAGCTTAATATCTTGAAAATTGCGACCAGTACTTAGCCAAACGCAAAAATGTCACGCACAGTGGACATTTTTAGGGCCCCAAGAAAGGAAAACGGTGAGAGATATCAAAAAATCGTTTTGAGTAAAAAAAGTTGCATACCGCGGAGATCTTACACCTGTTCCTTTAACATTTTTCGATACGACCAACCGTTTCCGAGATATATCGATTCCAAAATACAGTTAGAAATTCAGGGCCCCCAAAAAAGATCCGTCCCTGCACCGATTTTAACGATCAACAATAGGGTTCTTCAGTCACTAACTCTTTCATCGTACCAAATTTCAGCTTCATATCTTGAAAATTGCGACCAGTACTTAGCTAATCGCAAAAATGTCACGCACAATGGACATTTTCAGGGCCCCAAAAAAGAAAACGGTGAGAGATATCAAAAAATCTTTTTGAGTAAAAAAGCTGCATACCGCGGAGATCTTACAACTGTTCCTTTAACATTTTTCGATACGACCAACTGTTTCCGAGATATATCGTTTCCATAAAAACAGTTAGAAATTCAGGGCCCCCAAAAAAGATCCGGCCCTGCACCGATTTTAACGCCCAACAATAGGATTCATCACAGTCACTAACTCTTTCACCGTACCAAATTTCAGCTTAATATCTTGAAAATTGCGACCAGTACTTAGCTAAACGCAAAAAATGTCACACATAATGGACATTTTCAGGGCCCCAAAAAGAGAAAACGGTGAGAGATATCAAAAAATCGTTTTTAGTAAAAAAAAGTTGCATACCGCGGAGATCTTACACCTATACATTTAACATTTTTCGATACGATCAACCGTTTCCGAGATATATCGATTCCAAAAAAAAGTTTGAAATTCAGGGCCCCCAAAAAAGATCCGGCCCTGCACCGATTTTAACGCCCAACAATAGGATTCGTCACAGTCACTAACTCTTTCACCGTACCAAATTTCAGCTTAATATCTTGAAAATTGCGACCAGTACTTAGCTAAACGCAAAAAATGTCACACATAATGGACATTTTCAGGGCCCCAAAAAGAGAAAACGGTGGGAGATATCAAAAAATCGTTTTGAGTAAAAAAGTTGCATACCGCGGAGATCTTACACCTGTATATTTAACGTTTTTCAATACGACCAACCGTTTCCGAGATATATCGATTCCAAAAAAAAGTTTGGAATTCAGGGCCCCCAATAAGATCCGGCCCTGCACCTTTTTTAACGCCCGACAACAGACATTCTCACAGGGTCCAACTCTTTCACAGGTCAAAATTTCAGCTCGATATCTTGAAAATTGCGACCTGTACTTCGCTAAACCCAAAAATTTCACTCACAATGGACATTTTCAGGGCTCCCAAAAACGAAAACGGTGGGTGATATCAAAAAATCGTTTTGAGTAAAAAAAGTTGCATACCGCGGAGATCTTACACCTGTACTTTTAACATTTTTCGATACGACCAACCGTTTCCGAGATATATCGATTCCAAAAAACAGTTAGAAATTCTGGGTCCCCAAAAAAGATCCGGCCCTGCACCGATTTTAACGCCCAACAGCAGGATTCGTCACAGTCACTAACTCTTTCACCGTACCAAATTTCAGCTTAATATCTTGAAAATTGCGACCAGTACTTAGCTAAACGCAATAATGTCACACACAATGGACATTTTCAGGGCCCCAGAAAAAGAAGACGGTGAGAGATATCAAAAAATCGTTTTGAGTAAAAAAGTTGCATACCGCGGAGATCTTACTCCTATACATTTAACAATTTTCGATACGATCAGCCGTTTCCGAGATATATCGAATCCAAAAAAAAGTTTGAAATTCAGGGCCCCCAAACAAGATCCAGCCCTAAACCGATCTTAACGCCCAATAATAGGATTTGTCACAGTCACTAACTCTTTCACCGTACCAAATTTCAGCTTAATATCTTGAAAATTGCGACCAGTACTTAGCTAAACGCAAAAATGTCACGCACAATGGACATTTTCATGGCCCCAAAAAATGAAAACGGTGAGAGATATCAAAAAATCGTTTTGAGTAAAAAAGTTGCATACCGCGGAGATCTTACACCTATACATTTAACATTTTTCGATACGATCAGCCGTTTCCGAGATATATTTAACCAAAAAAAAAGTTTGAAATTCAGGGCCCCAAAAAAGATGCGGCCCTGCACCCATTTTAACGCCCAACAATAGGATTCGTCACAGTCACTAACTCTTTCATCGTACCAAATTTCAGCTTAATATCTTGAAAATTGCGACCAGTACTTAGCCAAACGCAAAAATGTCACGCACAGCGGACATTTTTAGGGCCCCAAGAAAGGAAAACGGTGAGAGATATCAAAAAATCGTTTTGAGTAAAAAAAGTTGCATACCGCGGAGATCTTACACCTGTTCCTTTAACATTTTTCGATACGACCAACCGTTTCCGAGATATATCGATTCAAAATACAGTTAGAAATTCAGGGCCCCCAAAAAAGATCCGTCCCTGCACCGATTTTAACGATCAACAATAGGGTTCTTCAGTCACTAACTCTTTCATCGTACCAAATTTCAGCTTCATATCTTGAAAATTGCGACCAGTACTAAGCTAATCGCCAAAATGTCACGCACAATGGACATTTTCAGGGCCCCAAAAAAGAAAACGGTGAGAGATATCAAAAAATTTTTTTGAGTAAAAAAGCTGCATACCGCGGAGATCTTACAACTGTTCATTTAACATTTTTCGATACGACCAACTGTTTCCGAGATATATCGTTTCCAAAAAAACAGTTAGAAATTCAGGGCCCCCAAAAAAGATCCGGACCTGCACCGATTTTAACGCCCAACAATAGGATTCGTCACAGTCACTAACTCTTTCACCGTACCAAATTTCAGCTTAATATCTTGAAAATTGCGACCTGTACTTTGCTAAAGGCAAAAACGTCACGCACATACATACATACATACAGACAGACTTTTTCCAATATACCACGGCTATATGAAAGCCTATAGGATCTTCAGATCCGGCTTTCATAACAAGTTGGAGTCCACGCAGCACTTTGACCTGCTTTTGATTAGACGGTCGCGCAACATTGCGGCGAGCAAGATGGGCAATAATCTCACACAACAACTTCGTTGGCGGCAAGGCCTGATGCCTAGCATTTCGGGCCTTTGGCCCGATTGTGTGGCAATGTAGGAAAATTATAAAATGTTATTCTAGGCAATGCTGACACCATCACGAGGTTATGAAAGCCGGACGTCCTGGGAAATGGAAAGTATATTACAGCTGTAAATACATTATTTAACTTATTGAAAAGGTGAAAACGGGTTATTATAGATAATTTTCCGTAGAATTCAATTAGACCATCGTTAAAATTTTTACCTATTATCATAAACATTTGGGCCCCAATTTTTTTTTTAAACCAAAAACATTTAATAACATCTTCAGGGCTCCAAATTAAGAAAACGGTGAGAGATATCAAAAAATCGTAATGAGTAAAAAAGATGCATACCGCAGAGATCTTACACCTGAACGTTTAACGTTTTTCGATGCGACCAACCGTTTCCGAGATATATCGATTCAAAAAAAAAGATTGAAATTCTGGACCCCTCCAAAAAGATCCGGCCCTGCGCCGTTTTTAACGCCCGACAACTGGTTTCCTCACAGGGTCCAACTCTTTCACAGCTCCAAATTTGAAAATTACGACCTGTACTTCGCTAAACCCAAAAATGGCACGCACAATGGACATGTTCAGGGCCCAAAAAAAGAAAACGGTGAGAGATATCAAAAAATCGTTTTTAGTAAAAAAAAAGTTGCATACCGCGGAGATCTTACACCTGTACATTTAACATTTTTCGATACGACCAACCGTTTCCGAAATATATTGATTCAAAGAAATAGGATGAAATTCAGGACCCCAAAAAAAGGTTCGACCCTGCACCGATTTTAACGTCCAAAAATAGGGTTCGTCACAGAACCCAACTCTTACACCGTACCAAATTTCAACTCGATATCTTGAAAATTGCGACCTGTACTTTGCTAAACGCAAAAACGTCACGCACAATGGACATTTTCAGGGCCCTAAAAAAAGAAAACGGTGAGAGATATCAAAAAATCGTTTTGAGTAAAAAAGTTGCATACCGCGGAGATCTTACACCTGTACATTTAACATTTTTCGTTACGAACAACCGTTTCCGAGATATATCGATTCCTAAAAAAGGTTTGAAATTCAGGGCCCCCAAAAAAGATCCGGCCCTGCACCGATTTTAACGCCCAACAATAGGATTCGTCATAGTCACTAACTCTTTCATCGTACCACGTTTCAGCTTATTATCTTGAAAATTGCGACCAGTACTTAGCTAAACGCAAAAATGTCACGCACAATGGACATTTTCAGGGCCCCAAGAAAAGAAAACGGTGTGAGATATCAAAAAATCGTTTTGAGTAAAAAAGTTGCATACCGCGGAGATCTTACACCTATACCTTTAACATTTTTCGATAAGACCAACCGTTTCCGAGATATATCGATTCAAAAAATAGGATGAAATTCAGGGCCCCAAAAAAAGGTTCGGCCCTGGACCGATTTTAACGCCCAACAATAGGGTTCGTCACAGGCCCCAACTCTTACACCGTACCAAATTTCAGCTCGATATCTTGAAAATTGCGACCTGTACTTTGCTAAACGCAAAAACGTCACGCACATACGTACATACATACATACATACATACATACATACATACATACAGACTTTTTCCAATATACCACGGCTATATGAAAGCCTATAGGATCTTTAGATCGGGCTTTCATAACATGTAGGATTCCACGCGGTACAACCTGCTTTTGAAGAGACGGCGGCGCAGCAGCAAGGGGCCAGCAAGAGGGGTTATAATCTCAAACAACAACTTCGTTGGCGGCAAGGCTTGCGGAATTGCATTTCCGACCTTCGACCCGATTGCAAGGAAATGTAGGAAAATTAAAGAATGTTATTCTAGGCAATGCTGACACCATCACATGGTTATGAATGCCGGACGTCCTTGGAAGTGGAAAAATCTTACTGCTGTAAATACATGATTCAACTTATTGGAAAGGTTAAAACGATTAATAAATTATAGATTATTTTCCGTTGAATTCAATTAGACCATAAGTTGAATTTTTACCAGTTGTTATATACATTTGGTCCCCATTTTTTTTCAAAAACAAAAACATTTAATGACATCAAAACTGATAGAGATATCGAATTAAGATAAGGGGTAGAAAAGGTGCAAATCACTGAGATCTTACACCTGTAGATTTAACTTTTTTCGATAGGATCGACGCTTTCCGAGATATAACGATTCGAAAAAAAGAATGAAATTCACGGCCCCAAAAAAGGAAAATGGTGAGAGATATCAAAAAATCGTTTTGAGTAAAAAAGTTGCACACCGCGAAGATCTTACACCTATACATTTAACATTTTTCGATACGATCAACCGTTTCCGAGATATATCGATTCCAAAAAAAGTTTGAAATTCAGGGCCCCAAAAAAAGATCCGTCCCTGTACCGATCTTAACGCCCAACAACAGGATTCGTCACAGTCACTAACTCTCTCACCGTACCAAATTTCAGCTTAATATCTTGAAAATTGCGACCAGTACTTAGCTAAACGCAAAAATGTCATGCACAATTGACTTTTTCAGGGCCCCAAAAAATCAAAACAGTGAGACATATCAAAAATCGTTCTCAGTAAAAAAGTTGAATACCGCGGAGATCTTACACATGTAGATTTTTTTTTTTTTGTTAAGACCAACCGTTTCCGTGATATATCGATTCCAAAAAAAAATTGAAATTCGGGGCCCCAAAAAAGATTCGGCCCAGCACCGATTTTAACGCCCAATAACAGGATTCGTCACAGTCACCAACTCTTTCACCGTACCAAATTTCAGCATAATATCTTGAAAATTGCAACCAGTACTTAGCTAAACGCAAAAATGTCACACACAATGGACATTTTCAGGGCCCCAAAAAAAGAAAACGGCGAGAGATATCAAAAAATCGTTTTGAGTAAAAAAGTTGCATACCGCGGAGATCTTACACCTATACATTTAACATTTTTCGATACGATCAACTTCTTCCGAGATAATTCGGTTCCAAAAAAAATTGAAATTCGGGGCCCCCAAAAAAGATTCGGCCCTGCACCCATTTTAACGCCCAACAATAGGATTCGTCACAGTCACTAACTCTTTCATCGTACCAAATTTCAGCTTAATATCTTGAAAATTGCGACCAGTACTTAGCCAACGCAAAAATGTCACGCACAGTGGACATTTTTAGGGCCCCAAGAAAGGAAAACGGTGAGAGATATCAAAAAATCGTTTTGAGTAAAATAGTTGCATACCGCGGAGATCTTACACCAGTTCCTTTAACATTTTTCGATACGACCAACCGTTTCCGAGTTATATCGTTTCCAAAAAACAGTTAGAAATTCAGGGCCCCCCAAAAAGATCCGGCCCTGCACCGTTTTTAACGCCCAACAATAGGATTCGTCACAGTCACTAACTCTTTCACCGTACCAAATTTCAGCTTAATATCTTGAAAATTGCGACCAGTACTTAGCTAAACGCAAAAATGTCACACACAATGGACATTTTCAGGGCCCCAAAAAGAGAAAACGGTGAGAGATATCAAAAAATCGTTTTGAGTAAAAAAGTTGCATACCGCGGAGATCTTACACCTATACCTTTAACATTTTTCGATACGATCAACCGTTTCCGAGATATATCGATTCCAAAAAAAAGTTTGAAATTCAGGGCCTCAAAGAAAGATCCGGCCCTGCACCGATTTTAACGCCCAACAATAGGATTCGTCACAGTCACTAACTCTTTCATCGTAGCAAATTTGAGTTTAATATCTTGAAAATTGCGACCAGTACTTAGCTAAAGGCAAAAATGTCACGCACAATGGACATTTTCAGGGCCCCAAAAAAAGAAAACGGTGAGAGATATCAAAAAATCGTTTTGAGTAAAAAAGTTGCATACCGCGGAGATCTTACACCTATACCTTTAGCATTTTTCGATACGACCAACCGTTTCCGAGATATATCGATTCCAAAATACAGTTAGAAATTCAGGGCCCCCAAAAAAGATCCGGCCCTGCACCGATTTTAACGCCCAACAACAGGATTCGTCACAGTCACTAACTCTTTCATCGTACCAAATTTCAGCTTTATATCTTTAAAATTGTGACCAGTACCTAGCTAAACGCAAAAATGTCTCGCACAATGGACATTTTCAGGGCCCCAAAAAAAGAAAACGGTGAGAGATATCAAAAAATCGTTTTGAGTAAAAAAGTTGCATACCGCAGAGATTTTACACCTATACCTTTAACATTTTTCGATACGACGAACCGTTTCCGAGATATATCGATTCAAAAAAATAGGATGAAATTCAGGGCCCCAAAAAAAAGGTCCGTCCCTGCACCGATTTTAACGCCCAACAATAGGGTTCGTCACTGGCCCCAACTCTTTCACCGTACCAAATTTCAGCTCGATATCTTGAAAATTGCGACCTGTACTTTGCTAAAGGCAAAAACGTCACGCACATACATACATACAGACAGACTTTTTCCAATATACCACGGCTATATGAAAGCCTATAGGATCTTTAGATCCGGCTTTCATAACAAGTTAGGAGTCCACGCAGCACGACCTGCTTTTGATGAGACGGTGGCGCAGCAGCAAGGGGCCAACAAGAGGGGTTTTAATCTCAAACAACAACTTCGTTGGGGGCAAGGCCTGCGGAGTTGCATTTCGGACCTTCGACCCGATAGCGAGGAAATGTAGGAAAATTATAAAATGTTATTCTAGGCAATGCTGACACCATCACATGGTTATGAATGCCGGACGTCCTTGGAAGTGGAAAAATCTTACTGCTGTAAATACATGATTCAACTTATTGAAAAGGTTAAAACGAGTAATTATAGATAATTTTCCGTAGAATTCAATTAGACCATAAATTGAATTTTTACCAGTTGATATATACATTTGGGCCCAATTTTTTTTCAAAAACCAAAACACTTAATAACATCAAAACGGTGAGAGATATCAAAATATGATAAGGGGTAGAGAAGTTGCAAATCAATGAGATCTTACACCTGTAGATTTAACTTTTTCGATAGGATCGACGCTTTCCGAGATATAACGATTCGAAAAAAAGAATGACATTCACGGCCCCAAAAAAGGTAAATGGTGAGAGATATCAAAAAATCATGAGTTAAAAAAGTTGCTAATCACTGAGGTCCTATATCTGTAGATTTTACTTTGTTCGATACGGCCAACCGTTTCCCAAATATAAAGGTTCGTAAAAGAGGAAGAAATTCAGGGCCGCAGAAAATCAAATCGGTGAGAGATATCAAAAAATCTTAAGGGTTGAAAAAGTTGCTAATCACTGAGATCTTACACCTGTAGATTTGACTTTGTTAGATACGGCCAACCGTTTCCCAGATATAACGGTTCGAAAAAAAGGAAGACATTCAGGGCCCCAGAAATGGAAAACGGTGAGAGATATCAAATCATCATCAAGGGTAAAAACATGGATGAAAATCAGGGCCCCAAAGAATGGTCCGGCCATGCACCAATTTTAACGCCCGACAACAGAGTTCCTGACAGGCACAATTTCTTTCCCCGTGACACATTTCAGCTCGATATCTTGAAAATTCAGACCTCTAGTTTGCTAAACGTAAAAACGTCTCGCACAGACGTACATTTTCAGGGCCTCAAAAAAAAAAAAGACAACGCTGAGAGATATCAAATATCGTTATGGGTAAGATCGTTGCATACCGCGGAGATTTAACACTTGTGTATTTAACTTTTTCGATATGACCAACCTTCTCCGAGATATATCGATTCCAAAAGAGTTTCAAATTCAGGGCCCCCCAAAAAGATCCAGCCCTGTACCGATTTTAACGCCGAAAAATAGGGTTCCTCATAGGCTCTAGCTCTTTTACCGCTCAAAATTTCAGCTTGATATCTTGAAAATTGCGACCTGTACTTTGCTAAACCCAAAAACGTCACGCACATACGCACAACTTCAGGGCCCCAAAAAAGAAAACGGTGAGAGATATCAAAAAATCGTTTTGAGTAAAAAAGTTGCATACCGCGGAGATCTTACACCTATATATTTAACGTTTTTCGATACGACCAGCCGTTTCCGAGATATTCGATACCAAAAAAAGTTTGAAATTCAGGGCCCCTAGAAAAGATCCGGCCCAGCACCATTTTTAACTTCCGAAAACAGGTTTCCTCACACGGTCCAACTCTTTCACCGCTCCAAATTCAGTTCGATATATTGATTATTGTGACCTGTACTTCGCTAAACCCAACAATTTCACGCACAATGGACATTTTCAGGGCCCCAAAAAAGAAAACGGTGAGAGATATCAAAATATCGTTTTGAGTAAAAAAGTTGCACCCCGCGGAGATTTTACACCTGTACATTTAACGTTTTTCGATACGACCAACAGTTTCCGAGATATATCGATTCCAAAAAAAAGTTTGAAATTCAGGGCCCCCAATAAGATCCAACCCTGCACCTTTTTTAACGCCCGACAACAGACTTCCTCACAGGGTCCAACTCTTTCACAGGTCAAAATTTCAGCTCGATATCTTGAAAATTGCGACCTCTACTTGGCTAAACCCAAAAAATTCCCGCACAATGGACATTTTCAGGGCCCCCAAAAACGAAAACGGTGGGAGATATCAAAAAATCGTTTTGAGTAAAAAAGTTGCATACCGCGGAGATCTTACACCTGTATATTTAACGTATTTCAATACGACCAACCGTTTCCGAGATATATCGATTCCAAAAAAAAGTTTGGAATTCAGGGCCCCCAATAAGATCCGGCCCTGCACCTTTTTTAACGCCAGACAACAGACATTCTCACAGGGTCCAACTCTTTCACAGGTCAAAATTTCAGCTCGATATCTTGAAAATTGCGACCTGTACTTCGCTAAACCCAAAAATTTCACTCACAATGGACATTTTCAGGGCTCCCAAAAACGAAAACGGTGGGTGATATCAAAAAATCGTTTTGAGTAAAAAAGTTGCATACCGCGGAGATCTTACACCTGTACTTTTAACATTTTTCGATACGACCAACCGTTTCCGAGATATATCGATTCCAAAAAACAGTTAGAAATTCTGGGTCCCCAAAAAAGATCCGGCCATGCACCGATTTTAACGCCCAACAGCAGGATTCGTCACAGTCACTAACTCTTTCACCGTACCAAATTTCAGCTTAATATCTTGAAAATTGCGACCAGTACTTAGCTAAACGCAATAATGTCACACACAATGGACATTTTCAGGGCCCCAGAAAAAGAAGACGGTGAGAGATATCAAAAAATCGTTTTGAGTAAAAAAGTTGCATACCGCGGAGATCTTACACCTATACGTTTAACATTTTTCGATACGATCAGCCGTTTCCGAGATATATCGAATCCAAAAAAAAGTTTGAAATTCAGGGCCCCCAAAAAGGATCCAGCCCTAAACCGATCTTAACGCCCAATAATAGGATTTGTCACAGTCACTAACTCTTTCACCGTACCAAATTTCAGCTTAATATCTTGAAAACTGCGAGCAGTACTTAGCTAAACGCAAAAATGTCACGCACAATGGACATTTTCATGGCCCCAAAAAATGAAAACGGTGAGAGATATCAAAAAATCGTTTTGAGTAAAAAAGTTGCATACCGCGGAGATCTTACACCTATACATTTAACATTTTTCGATACGATCAGCCGTTTCCGAGATATATTTAACCAAAAAAAAGTTTGAAATTCAGGGCCCCAAAAAAGATGCGGCCCTGCACCCATTTTAACGCCCAACAATAGGATTCGTCACAGTCACTAACTCTTTCATCGTACCAAATTTCAGCTTAATATCTTGAAAATTGCGACCAGTACTTAGCCAAACGCAAAAATGTCACGCACAGTGGACATTTTTAGGGCCCCAAGAAAGGAAAACGGTGAGAGATATCAAGAAATCGTTTTGAGTAAAAAAAGTTGCATACCGCGGAGATCTTACGCCTGTTCCTTTAACATTTTTCGATACGACCAACCGTTTCCGAGATATATCGATTCCAAAATACAGTTAGAAATTCAGGGCCCCCAAAAAAGATCCGTCCCTGCACCGATTTTAACGATCAACAATAGGGTTCTTCAGTCACTAACTCTTTCATCGTACCAAATTTCAGCTTCATATCTTGAAAATTGCGACCAGTACTTAGCTAATCGCAAAAATGTCACGCACAATGGACATTTTCAGGGCCCCAAAAGAGAAAACGGTGAGAGATATCAAAAAATCTTTTTGAGTAAAAAAGCTGCATACCGCGGAGATCTTACAACTGTTCCTTTAACATTTTTCGATACGACCAACTGTTTCCGAGATATATCGTTTCCATAAAAACAGTTAGAAATTCAGGGCCCCCAAAAAAGATCCGGCCCTGCACCGATTTTAACGCCCAACAATAGGATTCGTCACAGTCACTAACTCTTTCACCGTACCAAATTTCAGCTTAATATCTTGAAAATTGCGACCAGTACTTAGCTAAACGCAAAAAATGTCACACATAATGGACATTTTCAGGGCCCCAAAAAGAGAAAACGGTGAGAGATATCAAAAAATCGTTTTTAGTAAAAAAAAGTTGCATACCGCGGAGATCTTACACCTATACATTTAACATTTTTCGATACGATCAACCGTTTCCGAGATATATCGATTCCAAAAAAAAGTTTGAAATTCAGGGCCCCAAAAAAGATGCGGCCCTGCACCCATTTTAACGCCCAACAATAGGATTCGTCACAGTCACTAACTCTTTCATCGTACCAAATTTCAGCTTAATATCTTGAAAATTGCGACCAGTACTTAGCCAGACGCAAAAATGTCACGCACAGTGGACATTATTAGGGCCCCAAGAAAGGAAAACGGTGAGAGATATCAAAAAATCGTTTTGAGTAAAAAAAGTTGCATACCGCGGAGATCTTACACCTGTTCCTTTAACATTTTCCGATACGACCAACCGTTTCCGAGATATATCGATTCAAAATACAGTTAGAAATTCAGGGCCCCCAAAAAAGATCCGTCCCTGCACCGATTTTAACGATCAACAATAGGGTTCTTCAGTCACTAACTCTTTCATCGTACCAAATTTCAGCTTCATATCTTGAAAATTGCGACCAGTACTTAGCTAATCGCCAAAATGTCACGCACAATGGACATTTTCAGGGCCCCAAAAAAGAAAACGGTGAGAGATATCAAAAAATCTTTTTGAGTAAAAAAGCTGCATACCGCGGAGATCTTACAACTGTTCATTTAACATTTTTCGATACGACCAACTGTTTCCGAGATATATCGTTTCCAAAAAAACAGTTAGAAATTCAGGGCCCCCCAAAAAGATCCGGACCTGCACCGATTTTAACGCCCAACAATAGGATTCGTCACAGTCACTAACTCTTTCATCGTACCAAATTTCAGCTTAATATCTTGAAAATTGCGACCAGTACTTAGCCAAACGCAAAAATGTCACGCACAGTGGACATTTTTAGGGCCCCAAGAAAGGAAAACGGTGAGAGATATCAAAAAATCGTTTTGAGTAAAATAGTTGCATACCGCGGAGATCTTACACCAGTTCCTTTAACATTTTTCGATACGACCAACAGTTTCCGAGATATATCGATTCAAAATACAGTTAGAAATTCAGGGCCCCCAAAAAAGATCCGTCCCTGCACCGATTTTAACGATCAACAATAGGGTTCTTCAGTCACTAACTCTTTCACCGTACCAAATTTCAGCTTAATATCTTGAAAATTGCGACCAGTACTTAGCTAAACGCAAAAAATGTCACACATAATGGACATTTTCAGGGCCCCAAAAAGAGAAAACGGTGAGAGATATCAAAAAATCGTTTTTAGTAAAAAAAAAGTTGCATACCGCGGAGATCTTACACCTATACATTTAACATTTTTCGATACGATCAACCGTTTCCGAGATATATCGATTCCAAAAAAAAGTTTGAAATTCAGGGCCCCCAAAAAAGATCCGGCCCTGCACCGATTTTAACGCCCAACAATAGGATTCGTCACAGTCACTAACTCTTTCACCGTACCAAATTTCAGCTTAATATCTTGAAAATTGCGACCAGTACTTAGCTAAACGCAAAAAATGTCACACATAATGGACATTTTCAGGGCCCCAAAAAGAGAAAACGGTGGGAGATATCAAAAAATCGTTTTGAGTAAAAAAGTTGCATACCGCGGAGATCTTACACCTGTATATTTAACGTTTTTCAATACGACCAACCGTTTCCGAGATATATCGATTCCAAAAAAAAGTTTGGAATTCAGGGCCCCCAATAAGATCCGGCCCTGCACCTTTTTTAACGCCAGACAACAGACATTCTCACAGGGTCCAACTCTTTCACAGGTCAAAATTTCAGCTCGATATCTTGAAAATTGCGACCTGTACTTCGCTAAACCCAAAAATTTCACTCACAATGGACATTTTCAGGGCTCCCAAAAACGAAAACGGTGGGTGATATCAAAAAATCGTTTTGAGTAAAAAAGTTGCATACCGCGGAGATCTTACACCTGTACTTTTAACATTTTTCGATACGACCAACCGTTTCCGAGATATATCGATTCCAAAAAACAGTTAGAAATTCTGGGTCCCCAAAAAAGATCCGGCCATGCACCGATTTTAACGCCCAACAGCAGGATTCGTCACAGTCACTAACTCTTTCACCGTACCAAATTTCAGCTTAATATCTTGAAAATTGCGACCAGTACTTAGCTAAACGCAATAATGTCACACACAATGGACATTTTCAGGGCCCCAGAAAAAGAAGACGGTGAGAGATATCAAAAAATCGTTTTGAGTAAAAAAGTTGCATACCGCGGAGATCTTACACCTATACGTTTAACATTTTTCGATACGATCAGCCGTTTCCGAGATATATCGAATCCAAAAAAAAGTTTGAAATTCAGGGCCCCCAAAAAGGATCCAGCCCTAAACCGATCTTAACGCCCAATAATAGGATTTGTCTCAGTCACTAACTCTTTCACCGTACCAAATTTCAGCTTAATATCTTGAAAACTGCGAGCAGTACTTAGCTAAACGCAAAAATGTCACGCACAATGGACATTTTCATGGCCCCAAAAAATGAAAACGGTGAGAGATATCAAAAAATCGTTTTGAGTAAAAAAGTTGCATACCGCGGAGATCTTACACCTATACATTTAACATTTTTCGATACGATCAGCCGTTTCCGAGATATATTTAACCAAAAAAAAGTTTGAAATTCAGGGCCCCAAAAAAGATGCGGCCCTGCACCCATTTTAACGCCCAACAATAGGATTCGTCACAGTCACTAACTCTTTCATCGTACCAAATTTCAGCTTAATATCTTGAAAATTGCGACCAGTACTTAGCCAAACGCAAAAATGTCACGCACAGTGGACATTTTTAGGGCCCCAAGAAAGGAAAACGGTGAGAGATATCAAGAAATCGTTTTGAGTAAAAAAAGTTGCATACCGCGGAGATCTTACGCCTGTTCCTTTAACATTTTTCGATACGACCAACCGTTTCCGAGATATATCGATTCCAAAATACAGTTAGAAATTCAGGGCCCCCAAAAAAGATCCGTCCCTGCACCGATTTTAACGATCAACAATAGGGTTCTTCAGTCACTAACTCTTTCATCGTACCAAATTTCAGCTTCATATCTTGAAAATTGCGACCAGTACTTAGCTAATCGCAAAAATGTCACGCACAATGGACATTTTCAGGGCCCCAAAAGAGAAAACGGTGAGAGATATCAAAAAATCTTTTTGAGTAAAAAAGCTGCATACCGCGGAGATCTTACAACTGTTCCTTTAACATTTTTCGATACGACCAACTGTTTCCGAGATATATCGTTTCCATAAAAACAGTTAGAAATTCAGGGCCCCCAAAAAAGATCCGGCCCTGCACCGATTTTAACGCCCAACAATAGGATTCGTCACAGTCACTAACTCTTTCACCGTACCAAATTTCAGCTTAATATCTTGAAAATTGCGACCAGTACTTAGCTAAACGCAAAAAATGTCACACATAATGGACATTTTCAGGGCCCCAAAAAGAGAAAACGGTGAGAGATATCAAAAAATCGTTTTTAGTAAAAAAAAGTTGCATACCGCGGAGATCTTACACCTATACATTTAACATTTTTCGATACGATCAACCGTTTCCGAGATATATCGATTCCAAAAAAAAGTTTGAAATTCAGGGCCCCAAAAAAGATGCGGCCCTGCACCCATTTTAACGCCCAACAATAGGATTCGTCACAGTCACTAACTCTTTCATCGTACCAAATTTCAGCTTAATATCTTGAAAATTGCGACCAGTACTTAGCCAGACGCAAAAATGTCACGCACAGTGGACATTATTAGGGCCCCAAGAAAGGAAAACGGTGAGAGATATCAAAAAATCGTTTTGAGTAAAAAAAGTTGCATACCGCGGAGATCTTACACCTGTTCCTTTAACATTTTCCGATACGACCAACCGTTTCCGAGATATATCGATTCAAAATACAGTTAGAAATTCAGGGCCCCCAAAAAAGATCCGTCCCTGCACCGATTTTAACGATCAACAATAGGGTTCTTCAGTCACTAACTCTTTCATCGTACCAAATTTCAGCTTCATATCTTGAAAATTGCGACCAGTACTTAGCTAATCGCCAAAATGTCACGCACAATGGACATTTTCAGGGCCCCAAAAAAGAAAACGGTGAGAGATATCAAAAAATCTTTTTGAGTAAAAAAGCTGCATACCGCGGAGATCTTACAACTGTTCATTTAACATTTTTCGATACGACCAACTGTTTCCGAGATATATCGTTTCCAAAAAAACAGTTAGAAATTCAGGGCCCCCCAAAAAGATCCGGACCTGCACCGATTTTAACGCCCAACAATAGGATTCGTCACAGTCACTAACTCTTTCATCGTACCAAATTTCAGCTTAATATCTTGAAAATTGCGACCAGTACTTAGCCAAACGCAAAAATGTCACGCACAGTGGACATTTTTAGGGCCCCAAGAAAGGAAAACGGTGAGAGATATCAAAAAATCGTTTTGAGTAAAATAGTTGCATACCGCGGAGATCTTACACCAGTTCCTTTAACATTTTTCGATACGACCAACAGTTTCCGAGATATATCGATTCAAAATACAGTTAGAAATTCAGGGCCCCCAAAAAAGATCCGTCCCTGCACCGATTTTAACGATCAACAATAGGGTTCTTCAGTCACTAACTCTTTCACCGTACCAAATTTCAGCTTAATATCTTGAAAATTGCGACCAGTACTTAGCTAAACGCAAAAAATGTCACACATAATGGACATTTTCAGGGCCCCAAAAAGAGAAAACGGTGAGAGATATCAAAAAATCGTTTTTAGTAAAAAAAAAGTTGCATACCGCGGAGATCTTACACCTATACATTTAACATTTTTCGATACGATCAACCGTTTCCGAGATATATCGATTCCAAAAAAAAGTTTGAAATTCAGGGCCCCCAAAAAAGATCCGGCCCTGCACCGATTTTAACGCCCAACAATAGGATTCGTCACAGTCACTAACTCTTTCACCGTACCAAATTTCAGCTTAATATCTTGAAAATTGCGACCAGTACTTAGCTAAACGCAAAAAATGTCACACATAATGGACATTTTCAGGGCCCCAAAAAGAGAAAACGGTGGGAGATATCAAAAAATCGTTTTGAGTAAAAAAGTTGCATACCGCGGAGATCTTACACCTGTATATTTAACGTTTTTCAATACGACCAACCGTTTCCGAGATATATCGATTCCAAAAAAAAGTTTGGAATTCAGGGCCCCCAATAAGATCCGGCCCTGCACCTTTTTTAACGCCCGACAACAGACTTTCTCACAGGGTCCAACTCTTTCACAGGTCAAAATTTCAGCTCGATATCTTGAAAATTGCGACCTGTACTTCGCTAAACCCAAAAATTTCACTCACAATGGACATTTTCAGGGCTCCCAAAAACGAAAACGGTGGGTGATATCAAAAAATCGTTTTGAGTAAAAAAAGTTGCATACCGAGGAGATCTTACACCTGTACTTTTAACATTTTTCGATACGACCAACCGTTTCCGAGATATATCGATTCCAAAAAACAGTTAGAAATTCTGGGTCCCCAAAAAAGATCCGGCCCTGCACCGATTTTAACGCCCAACAGCAGGATTCGTCACAGTCACTAACTCTTTCACCGTACCAAATTTCAGCTTAATATCTTGAAAATTGCGACCAGTACTTAGCTAAACGCAATAATGTCACACACAATGGACATTTTCAGGGCCCCAGAAAAAGAAGACGGTGAGAGATATCAAAAAATCGTTTTGAGTAAAAAAGTTGCATACCGCGGAGATCTTACTCCTATACATTTAACATTTTTCGATACGATCAGCCGTTTCCGAGATATATCGAATCCAAAAAAAAGTTTGAAATTCAGGGCCCCCAAACAAGATCCAGCCCTAAACCGATCTTAACGCCCAATAATAGGATTTGTCACAGTCACTAACTCTTTCACCGTACCAAATTTCAGCTTAATATCTTGAAAATTGCGACCAGTACTTAGCTAAACGCAATAATGTCACACACAATGGACATTTTCAGGGCCCCAGAAAAAGAAGACGGTGAGAGATATCAAAAAATCGTTTTGAGTAAAAAAGTTGCATACCGCGGAGATCTTACTCCTATACATTTAACATTTTTCGATACGATCAGCCGTTTCCGAGATATATCGAATCCAAAAAAAAGTTTGAAATTCAGGGCCCCCAAACAAGATCCAGCCCTAAACCGATCTTAACGCCCAATAATAGGATTTGTCACAGTCACTAACTCTTTCACCGTACCAAATTTCAGCTTAATATCTTGAAAATTGCGACCAGTACTTAGCTAAACGCAAAAATGTCACGCACAATGGACATTTTCATGGCCCCAAAAAATGAAAACGGTGAGAGATATCAAAAAATCGCTTTGAGTAAAAAAGTTGCATACCGCGGAGATCTTACACCTATACGTTTAACATTTTTCGATACGATCAGCCGTTTCCGAGATATATTTAACCAAAAAAAAGTTTGAAATTCAGGGCCCCAAAAAAGATGCGGCCCTGCACCCATTTTAACGCCCAACAATAGGATTCGTCACAGTCACTAACTCTTTCATCGTACCAAATTTCAGCTTAATA
The DNA here is from genome assembly GCA_946902985.2 of Meconema thalassinum. Lineage (NCBI taxonomy): Eukaryota > Metazoa > Arthropoda > Insecta > Orthoptera > Tettigoniidae > Meconema > Meconema thalassinum. Next base: position 241,176,899 of record OX336396.1, read on the forward strand.
TCTTGAAAATTGCGACCAGTACTTAGCCAAACGCAAAAATGTCACGCACAGTGGACATTTTTAGGGCCCCAAGAAAGGAAAACGGTGAGAGATATCAAAAAATCGTTTTGAGTAAAAAAAGTTGCATACCGCGGAGATCTTACACCTGTTCCTTTAACATTTTTCGATACGACCAACCGTTTCCGAGATATATCGATTCAAAATACAGTTAGAAATTCAGGGCCCCCAAAAAAGATCCGTCCCTGCACCGATTTTAACGATCAACAATAGGGTTCTTCAGTCACTAACTCTTTCATCGTACCAAATTTCAGCTTCATATCTTGAAAATTGCGACCAGTACTTAGCTAATCGCCAAAATGTCACGCACAATGGACATTTTCAGGGCCCCAAAAAAGAAAACGGTGAGAGATATCAAAAAATATTTTTGAGTAAAAAAGCTGCATACCGCGGAGATCTTACAACTGTTCATTTAACATTTTTCGATACGACCAACTGTTTCCGAGATATATCGTTTCCAAAAAAACAGTTAGAAATTCAGGGCCCCCAAAAAAGATCCGGACCTGCACCGATTTTAACGCCCAACAATAGGATTCGTCACAGTCACTAACTCTTTCACCGTACCAAATTTCAGCTTAATATCTTGAAAATTGCGACCAGTACTTAGCTAAACGCAAAAAATGTCACACATAATGGACATTTTCAGGGCCCCAAAAAGAGAAAACGGTGAGAGATATCAAAAAATCGTTTTTAGTAAAAAAAAGTTGCATACCGCGGAGATCTTACACCTATACATTTAACATTTTTCGATACGATCAACCGTTTCCGAGATATATCGATTCAAAAAAAAAAGTTTGAAATTCAGGGCCCCCAAAAAAGATCCGGCCCTGCACCGATTTTAACGCCCAACAATAGGATTCGTCACAGTCACTAACTCTTTCATCGTAGCAAATTTGAGCTTAATATCATGAAAATTGCGACCAGTACTTAGCTAAAGGCAAAAATGTCACGCACAATGGACATTTTCGGGGCCCCAAAAAAGAAAACGGTGAGAGATATCAAAAAATCATTTTGAGTAAAAAAGTTGCATACCGCAGAGATTTTACACCTATACATTTAACATTTTTCGATACGACCAACCGTTTCCGAGATATATCGATTCAAAAAAATAGTATGAAATTCAGGGCCCCCCAAAAAGATCCGGCCCTGGACCGATTTTAACGCCCAACAATAGGGTTCGTCACAGGCCCAAACTCTTTCACCGTACCAAATTTCAGCTCGATATCTGGAAAATTGCGACCTGTACTTTGCTAAACGCAAAAACGTCACGCACATACGTACATACATACATACATACATACATACATACATACATACATACATACATACATACATACATACAGACAGACTTTTTTTGAAATTTTTTTTTTCGACTCTGATTCGATTGGTATAGGTTTGAACCGTGGGCGACGCTTAGTTTCCGAGATCTCGAAAAATCCTACCACGGCTATATGAAAGCCTATAGGATCTTTAGATCCGGCTTTCATAACAAGTAGGAGTCCACGCAGCACTTTGACCTGCTTTTGATTAGACGGTCGCGCAACATTGCGGCGAGCAAGATGGGCAATAATCTCACACAACAACTTCGTTGGCGGCAAGGCCTGATGCCTAGCATTTCGGGCCTTTGGCCCGATTGTGTGGCAATGTAGGAAAATTATAAAATGTTATTCTAGGCAATGCTGACACCATCACGAGGTTATGAAAGCCGGACGTCCTGGGAAATGGAAAGTATATTACAGCTGTAAATACATTATTTAACTTATTGAAAAGGTGAAAACGGGTTATTATAGATAATTTTCCGTAGAATTCAATTAGACCATCGTTAAAATTTTTACCTATTATCATAAACATTTGGGCCCCAATTTTTTTTTTAAACCAAAAACATTTAATAACATCTTCAGGGCTCCAAATTAAGAAAACGGTGAGAGATATCAAAAAATCGTAATGAGTAAAAAAGATGCATACCGCAGAGATCTTACACCTGAACGTCTAACGTTTTTCGATGCGACCAACCGTTTCCGAGATATATCGATTCAAAAAAAAAGTTTGAAATTCTGGGCCCCTCCAAAAAGATCCGGCCCTGCGCCGTTTTTAACGCCCGACAACTGGTTTCCTCACAGGGTCCAACTCTTTCACAGCTCCAAATTTGAAAATTACGACCTGTACTTCGCTAAACCCAAAAATGGCACGCACAATGGACATGTTCAGGGCCCAAAAAAAAAAAAAGGTGAGAGATATCAAAAAATCGTTTTTAGTAAAAAAAAAGTTGCATACCGCGGAGATCTTACACCTGTACATTTAACATTTTTCGATACGACCAACCGTTTCCGAAATATATTGATTCAAAGAAATAGGATGAAATTCAGGACCCCAAAAAAAGGTTCGACCCTGCACCGATTTTAACGCCCAAAAATAGGGTTCGTCACAGAACCCAACTCTTACACCGTACCAAATTTCAACTCGATATCTTGAAAATTGCGACCTGTACTTTGCTAAACGCAAAAACGTCACGCACAATGGACATTTTCAGGGCCCTAAAAAAAGAAAACGGTGAGAGATATCAAAAAATCGTTTTGAGTAAAAAAGTTGCATACCGCGGAGATCTTACACCTGTACATTTAACATTTTTCGTTACGAACAACCGTTTCCGAGATATATCGATTCCTAAAAAAGGTTTGAAATTCAGGGCCCCCAAAAAAGATCCGGCCCTGCACCGATTTTAACGCCCAACAATAGGATTCGTCATAGTCACTAACTCTTTCATCGTACCACGTTTCAGCTTATTATCTTGAAAATTGCGACCAGTACTTAGCTAAACGCAAAAATGTCACGCACAATGGACATTTTCAGGGCCCCAAGAAAAGAAAACGGTGTGAGATATCAAAAAATCGTTTTGAGTAAAAAAGTTGCATACCGCGGAGATCTTACACCTATACCTTTAACATTTTTCGATAAGACCAACCGTTTCCGAGATATATCGATTCAAAAAATAGGATGAAATTCAGGGCCCCAAAAAAAGGTTCGGCCCTGGACCGATTTTAACGCCCAACAATAGGGTTCGTCACAGGCCCCAACTCTTACACCGTACCAAATTTCAGCTCGATATCTTGAAAATTGCGACCTGTACTTTGCTAAACGCAAAAACGTCACGCACATACGTACATACATACATACATACATACATACATACATACAGACTTTTTCCAATATACCACGGCTATATGAAAGCCTATAGGATCTTTAGATCGGGCTTTCATAACATGTAGGATTCCACGCGGTACAACCTGCTTTTGAAGAGACGGTGGCTCAGCAGCAAGGGGTGGGTAGATTATAGGTTAGGGAATAACCCACCCACCAAGGGAAGATGATGAAAAGAAGGAAGTAGATTTTGGAATTGGAAAAGAAGGATAGAAGAATAGGAGGAGAGTCCCACAAAGTAATAAGTTGAAGTTTAAATACACTTAGAAGAAGTCGCCAATAGAAATTAACTCTCGGATACCTAAAGTAGGTACGAGCTTGGTCAAGGCTAACGGGAACCGCAGCTAGGACTTGAGCGGTTTGCGAGAGAGAGGCTTTGGTATATTTCCTCCCCAGCACGTATAAAAGTACTATGGGGAAGGGTGATGGTCTGGCAAGACTTAAAGGAACAAATTTACTGTATGTTTTCTCAAAGAAATTAGGTTTTACAAGGTAATTCGAAGAATGCCAATGATTTAACTCAAGCTTGGTATTTTCAATTTCCAAAATTGTGGAGTTCCTGTAAGGGCGACCAAGTGTCTCTAAGAAGGAATATGATAAAAGATTATGCCTTGTTGGGTAATCTTGGTAAATGAACCAATGGTTGCATTGTGCAATGGCTAAGCTTTTACTCAGCGAGGAGCCGGCTAAAAGTTTAGACAAAAAGAAACACTTATTTTTTAGAAAACTGACCATAAGTTTTCGGAGAGGGTCTCCACAAGCAGGTAGTTGGCTGAGCGAACTTTACTTGCCTTACTGGCCAATTAGAATTAGCTATTATCGCTAAGAAGAACTTTAGTAAGGTGAAAATTAAGAGTTTCTGCCCAAATGCAACAAATGGTGAAAGCTCTGTTAATGATTTTAATATCATTGAGTAAGGAGAGTCAAGGAAGACAGGATTTTGCCTAAACTTTATATTCGAAAATGAAAAAGCAAAGGGAAAAGATGAGTTTATTTTACAATTAGAAAAAATTTGAGGGAATTAACAAGTATGTAATATAACTTTAATTAACATAGTTCATTTGAACTTTTTAATAAATAGGGTCGCAGACCTCTCCACATTAACCGATTGCTCCAGGCAATTGACAATTTAAAAGGTTTCAAACCTTACATGTTTCTGAAATCTTTATAAGATTTGAACAAATGAACAATAAAATAATTAAAGCTTGAACGTAAATTGAAGTACAAAAAGTGCACCTTAAGAAATTCTGGAGAGAATGTTCTAGAGACAGTGACAACTTTGAAAATAACAATAATAACAACGTGAAAAATAAAATAGAAGTTCCTATAACTTCTTATATTTATACAGAGTTAATATGAGAATTATGCAAAGAGGGCAGGTCACTTACTGTGAACCTGAAAAGTTGATCAGAAGGAAGGTTCTAGACCTCTGATGCTTTGAATAAGCCTCGCCAGTCAAATGAGGCAGTTTTCATTTAGCGAGACCAAAAAATAACTCACTCAAGAGTTGAGAGAATTGTTTTCCCTGCCTTTGAAGGGAGGAACAATTTAAGTTTGAAACGTGTGCTAGACACGCAATTATGCAGAATTACTTAATGATAAACCAACAAAATGGAAGGGCACTTCTTAGAATGACACCTTATAGAAAGTTACGATTTCATAAATAATGGTTGTTAGTAGAAGGTTAAGGAAAAGATCATTGGGATATAGGGACAATGTTCATGGCCGTATTTAATATAACCGGACGATCGCGACGCGGTAGAAAAGTGGAGCAAGCACTGATTATCACTATAGTCTGTAAAGATGGATGCAAAGTTCACTGGAGAAACACTGAAGTTTATGAGAAATAAAAGTTATTGCAATTATGGAGATAACTGATTGCACTATGTAGGTGAAAGTCTATTTCTTGAAAAAGTGGTAATTTACAATGAAATGCGCCATAGAATTTTCCAGAGGTTCCAGCGGAGGACGAAATTTCACTATTGTAGTAATTTAGTTTTAAACAAATTTCTCCCAAGTACGTGAGAAATACATGATGGCAGGACTCGCAGATAGAGAACAAGTTCTAGAAGGTTCCAGAACGACCTTAGCAGAAAATGGGGTTGAGAAAATCCAACGGAGGAGATAGTTTTATAATTATAGGCAGTGGGTATTAGATAATATCCCACGTAGCGAGAGGGTTTCTCGTTTAAATCGCTTAAGAAAAGCTCTTTTTAGTAAGGTTGGCTTATACAAGAAAAAAGCTCAACATGGCAAGTCCCACGAAGAGTGATTATTGCCTCAAAGTAAATAGTTTCACACTGCCTATAAAAGATAGTTAAAACACGAGGAAGTTAAAACCATGAAGATGAGGTTAAAACTTGAATCAGGTACTTATCTTTGTTGCATGGCGAAGGTGAAGTTCTTCACTAATACTTAAAGTTCCAACATGGCGTGGAATTTAAAAACTGCCTCGTTAGGTCAGGAGGCTGGCTCTGGTTGAGCCTTTACTGATTACTGCGACTGCCGACTAAGAAGTGAGAGCAGCAAAACGAAGCACGGAAGGTCCTAGGAAGGGGAGAGAGTGGGGGTAGGAAACAAAAGGTATACATATCAGCATAACCAACTTATTAACAATAAATTCTCTTCTCTTGCTGAGCTGGTCTTCAAGGAGTTGATAGATGATACTAGCGCAGCATGGTGAGTAAAGAAGTAGACGTAGTCCTCTTGCTCAAGGAGAAAATAGCTGACGATGGTACCGAGATCTGGTAGCCAAATGGATAAGTAAGTCATCTTGCACGATGAGGAAGTGAGTAGCTTCAGAGGTTCGCTACTAGATGGCGCTAGGTGGATCACAGAAGTTATATATCTGAAACATACTTATGAAGACATAAGAGACATGCTCAACAGGGAGAAAACAGATGATCACTGTTGGTGTTTGGCGAGGAGGAAGGAAAAAATGAACATGCAAAGAGCAATAGACATTATATCTCTCGTACCGTGTATTCAAAGAATACACCATACTGGGGGGACAAACACCAACAGAGAGCAGATAAGCAGTTACACATTTATTGGAAGCGGAGCGATCAAAGACAGTGGTCTTGTGATCGGTCCATTTGTAGTCAAGATTCTGGCCACCCTGACTCTCCCATCTCTTCCAGGGTAACATTGGGTCACCCTACCAGAAATCCATACTAGGGGGGGGGGTGAAATATCTCTAACCAAGACCAAGTCCCCTACTTTAATGTCGGGACTGGAAAGAAACCACTTCTGCCTCCGTTGCAAGGAAGTTAAATATTCCAAGTTCCACCTCTTCCAAAAAGAATTACGGAGGGCTTCAAGTTTCCGCCAAGCGATAGGTAGATTAGAATCCCTGTAAGAATTAGTAAGAGGAGGAGGGGCAGAAAGAGAAGTGCCGATAAGGAAGTGACCAGGGGTGAGTGGAAGTAGGTCATCAGGGTCATTGGAAAGTGGAGTTAAAGGGCGAGAGTTAACAACACCTTCAATCAAAACAGACAGTGAATTGAATTCTTCGTAAGTCAGAATTCGATTACCTAAGACTTTTCTTAAATGACGTTTAGTGAGCTTTACGCAAGATTCCCACCTACCACCATGATGCGGAGCGTAAGGAGGTATGAAGCGCCATTTGAAACCTTTTGAATAAGAAAAATTAGAGATTTGTTCCATTGCAGGAGAGGAAGTGAGAGCTTTCTTCCACAAGGAGGCTGCACCCTGAAAGGTGGAAGCGTTATCAGAGAAAATCTCAGAAGGAACACCACGCCTAGCGGTGAAACGAGAGACAGCTGATAAAAAATAGGAAGTAGAAGCATTCGTTACTAGTTCCAAGTGGATTGCGCCAGTAACCATGCAAACAAAGAGAGAAACATAAAGCTTACCAAACAATTTGCGTTTAGCTTCAGGAGGGTTTTGTTGATATTGGAACGGACCCATATAGTCCACTCCAGTTAAAGCAAATGGGCGTATTGGAGAAGAACGAAAAGAGGGCAGATCGCTCATTAATTGAGTGTTGATTTTAGGTTTCGCTTTGAAACAAGGAATGCACTTATGAATTACAGAAGAAACTTCATGAATTCCATTTATAATCCAGTACTTTTCTCTTAAGAGACAGAGCAGAGTACGTGTACCAACATGAAGATTACGATAATGAAAGTCACGTATAATTAAAGAAGTAACGTGATGTTTGGAAGGCAAAATAACGGGATGCTTTTTGTCCTCAGAGAGTAAAGATTGCGAGAGCCTTCCACCTACCCTAAGTAATCCATGGTCATCAAGAAACGGGGCTAAAGCACGAAGACGGCTGGATTTGGGAAGATCTCTTTTAGAAGAAAGCAATGACAATTCAGAAGAAAAGGCTTCTTGCTGTGTCAATTGTAAAATCTTAATGGTAGCAAGATTCAATTCATGATTGGTAAGGTGTGGTTTAGGGAGAAGAGGTTGGTCAACCACAAGATATTTCCATCTAAGGAGATAGGCAACAATCCGTAGTAATTTATGGAAGGAAGAATAGCGTGACAACAAAGGATAAGAAGCATTGGAAACCAAACACGAAGCAATAGACAGAGGTACTTTAGCGTCAGGCAAGTTGGAGTTTGGAGCAAGAGGTTTAGAAGGCCATGAGGAAGATTCGTCTACTAGCCACGAGGGCCCATGCCAGTACAATAGGGAAGCTGCCAATTGAGAGGGTAAACAACCGCGAGAGATGATATCAGCTGGATTATCCGCACTGGGAATATGCCTCCATTGACATCCAGAAGAAAGTGTTTGAATTTTGGAAACCCTGTTTGCGACAAAAGTTTGCCAGTGAGAGGGGTTTTTGGCAGTCCAAGAAAGGGCGATCATAGAATCGCTCCAGAGATAGATTTGCGAGAATTCGACCTTTAATACTTCCTGTAATTTCTTGACAAGTTCTGCAGCCATTAGTGCAGCGCACAGTTCGAGCCTAGGTAAAGTGATAGTTTTAAGAGGAGCGACCTTCGATTTGGCACAAACGAGGTTAGAAACTGAAGATCCATAAAGTGAATCGTGATAAACTAAATATGCACAGCAACCATAAGCTTTTTCGGAACTGTCCGCGAATACATGAAGGAAAAAAGATGCATTAGAATGAGAGCTGATTAAATTCCTGGGAATTTCAATGAGGGAAAGATCCAGCAAATTGCTGCGAAACGAGAGCCAACGATTAAGAAAAGAAAGAGGGACAGCGTCATCCCATTCACATTTAAGTGACCACAGCTCTTGCATGAAGAGTTTGGCTATAACAATAACTGGGGCAAGAAATTGAAGCGGATCAAAAATTTTTGCAATTTCAGAGAGGATTTGTCTTTTTGTATTAGGAAGCACTTCTGCGAGCGTAACTTTATAGATAAGAGTGTCAGTGCTAGTGCACCAATGAACTCCTAAAGTTTTTATAGATTCGGGGTTTCCACAAATTTCGACAGAAGAGGGATCTACGTCTTCGATGGGAAATTGGGCGAGAAACTCAGGTGAGTTGGAGTTCCACTTATGAAGTGGGAAACCTCCATTCCTTAGTAATGCTTGAAGTTCTAAAGACACAAAAGAAGCTTCCTCCAAAGTAGAGAAGGACTGCAAGTAATCGTCAACATAGAATGACGTAGTTAGTGCTTCAGAGGCTTTGGGGTTAAATAAATGACCATCTTGTGAGGCAAGCAAGTGTAGGGATCGGATAGCAAGAAAAGCAGAGGGTTTTAAGCCATAGGTAACAGTTTTCAAGCGAAATACCTTAATGGGCTTATTGATTTCATCACGCCACAAGATTCTTTGAAGATCTCGTTGTTCTGGTTGAATTAACACTTGACGGTACATCTGTTTTATATCGGCTATGACAGCTATGGGAAATAATCGAAAGTTTAAAAGTATAGCAGATAAATCTGATTGAATAGCAGGACCAGAATAAAGAGTGTCATTAAGGCTGTTGCCATTAACGTCGGGTGATGAACCATTGAAAACAACTCGAATTTTATCTTTTACAAAAGGGTTTTTCCACACAGGATGATGATTTAAATAAACCGTTTCGATTGGGGGGTGCAATTCATCATCGGATTTGTTAACAACCTCCATATGATCTAAGCTTTCATACTCATCCATGAACTCAGTGTACTGCTTTTTGACGAGGGGTTCCTTTTTGAATTTGCTCTCGATAGCAAAGAGAGCTTTTCGAGCTTTGGGCTGAGAGTTGATAAGTTTAGGAGGATTATTTAATCTTGGCATTTGAACGACGAACCGGCCATCAGAAGAACGAGTGGTCGTGTTCAAAAAAAGTTGCTCACAGAATTCATTTTCTGAAGAGGTTACATTGGGAGAATCGACATTTTCAAGCCTCCAGAACTGTTCCAGGTCAGTATTAGAGAAGTAACATTGCGATGTAGGTTGGGGTGAATAATGGGGAAGTTGCCCTGTGACAATCCATCCAAAATTAGTGTCTCTAGCGACCACGTTTGAGGATAGCTTGCGAACCTGTTTCCGAAGGCAGTTCCAAAAGACATTGGCACTGAAGAGTATGTCAATGGGATTTTGTATGTTAAACGAAGGATCGGCTAACCTTAAATGCGAGGGAATGTTTAACCCCGAAATATCAACCGAGTGACTCGGAGTGTCTTCTCCAATGCTATTGAGAATCAGGCAATTAAGTTTAAGAAAGTTGTTTCTATGACAAGTATCTCTTATGGTTAGTTTTGAAAATTGTAAAGCTTGCGATTTTGAGCTGTTGATGCCCGACACATTGATAGAAGTGGGGTTTACGGGTAGGCCTAGTTTTCTAATCAAGGAATTGGACACAAAATCATGAGTTGCCGCTGAGTCTAGAAGACCGCGTGCACGGACCCAGTTGCCGAAATTATCCTGAACGTCAATTTGGACAGTAGACAACAATACTTGAGCACTGCGAATGGACTTAGCATTTTGAATGTATGATGAAGCATTAGAACTGTTAACACTATCATTTTTCGGCGAAGTAGATGCTGTCGATGACCTTGCCTGATCATGACGATGTAGCAGGGTATGATGAGCCTTTTCACAATGGTAGCAAAGTCTTGTGGACTTACAGTTAGAAGCAGAATGCGTGGGCGCTAGGCAGTTAAAACAATGTTTGTTTTGAGCGACTAGTTTTCGTCTGTCATCGACTGACATTTCCTTAAAGGATTTGCAGAGGTATAGGGCATGGGGATCTTTACAAAGTATGCACTTTACAGGTTCGTTTAAACTTTTGCGAGGTTCACCTTGCGTGTTTAAAACAATAGAGCTAGCAACACGACGTTCACTAGACCTAGTTGGGTAACCAGTGGAGTTTGATTTGAATTTGGATGAGCTGGACCCTGGTTTTTGGGTATTAGACGCTGAGCGTTCGCTTTTGGGTTTGATGGACATTAATTCGAATTTGGAACTAGGAGATGAAGGTTCGCTCTGATTAGCTAGCGCGGTTAAAAGTTGGCATCTAGCGTTTATGAAAGTGACTAAATGCTCGTAAGAGTAGTCATCTTCCTTAGAAAGTTCAATTTCCCAAGCTTTGAGGGTAGCAGCATCAACTTTAGAAACTACTAAATGTATTAGGAAAGTATCCCAATGTTCCGTAGGCTGCTCTAATTGGGACAAAGCTTTAACGTGGAGTTGGGTAGTATCAATTAAAGTACGCAAGCTAGTGACGTCATTGTGCTGTGACGCAGGTAGGTTAAATAGAGCCTTAATATGGCGTTGAATACGTAAGCGTGAATTTCCATATCTTTCTTTTAATAAGTTAAAGGCAATGGGGTAATTTTCGGCACGCAGAGGAAGTGCTTCAACTAACTGCAAAGCTTGACCTCGAAGGATAGATCTCAAGTAATGAAACTTGTAAATGACTTGAATGTCTTCATTGTCATGAACAAGGGAGCAAAATAATTCATAGAAAGAATCCCAAGTGGATTCATCTCCAGAAAAATGGGGTAAATCAATTTTCGGTAAAGTAGGTTTGGGCTTGTGAGTGCCTTCACGGAAAGAAGTTTGGGGTTCATGAAGGGAACCAAGAACAGAAGCGTCCTTTTTCTGCTCCTCTTCGAGTTGGCGTATTATTTTGAAAGCAGAACCTATGCCTTCGTAATATAAGTTCTCTACTTCGACACGATCTTCTGTTTGATTGAGCATACAAGTTTCAATTTCAGTTTGAATGTTACAGTAGTTTTCATAAGAACGTTCAAAATCCTTTACACGATGTTTCAACAAATCTAATTGCGCATCTGAGGGATCTAATTCTTTTATGTACCTTCTGAATCGGGTAATTTGCCCTTTATAGGATGCTCGTTTAGAAGTAAGTTTTTCATCCTTATCCTTATCAGTGGGAGCCATACTAAAGAAGATAAATGAAAATGTAACTCACGAAACTGTGGAACCTTGGAAATGCTGTCAAGCTGGCAGCAGCGTATGAGTAGAAAGAATGGGACACACCATAGGAGACAGGAGCGGCCTCTTTCCCGTTCACAGGCTTTGCACGATGTGGTTATAGCTGAAATATTCAACACAGATATTAGAAATATGCAAAGTAATGTCAAATGACACTTGACAAACAATAGAAATAACAAATGGACTCTCCCGGGTTTCTGGGACCAAATTTTGGGTAGATTATAGGTTAGGGAATAACCCACCCACCAAGGGAAGATGATGAAAAGAAGGAAGTAGATTTTGGAATTGGAAAAGAAGGATAGAAGAATAGGAGGAGAGTCCCACAAAGTAATAAGTTGAAGTTTAAATACACTTAGAAGAAGTCGCCAATAGAAATTAACTCTCGGATACCTAAAGTAGGTACGAGCTTGGTCAAGGCTAACGGGAACCGCAGCTAGGACTTGAGCGGTTTGCGAGAGAGAGGCTTTGGTATATTTCCTCCCCAGCACGTATAAAAGTACTATGGGGAAGGGTGATGGTCTGGCAAGACTTAAAGGAACAAATTTACTGTATGTTTTCTCAAAGAAATTAGGTTTTACAAGGTAATTCGAAGAATGCCAATGATTTAACTCAAGCTTGGTATTTTCAATTTCCAAAATTGTGGAGTTCCTGTAAGGGCGACCAAGTGTCTCTAAGAAGGAATATGATAAAAGATTATGCCTTGTTGGGTAATCTTGGTAAATGAACCAATGGTTGCATTGTGCAATGGCTAAGCTTTTACTCAGCGAGGAGCCGGCTAAAAGTTTAGACAAAAAGAAACACTTATTTTTTAGAAAACTGACCATAAGTTTTCGGAGAGGGTCTCCACAAGCAGGTAGTTGGCTGAGCGAACTTTACTTGCCTTACTGGCCAATTAGAATTAGCTATTATCGCTAAGAAGAACTTTAGTAAGGTGAAAATTAAGAGTTTCTGCCCAAATGCAACAAATGGTGAAAGCTCTGTTAATGATTTTAATATCATTGAGTAAGGAGAGTCAAGGAAGACAGGATTTTGCCTAAACTTTATATTCGAAAATGAAAAAGCAAAGGGAAAAGATGAGTTTATTTTACAATTAGAAAAAATTTGAGGGAATTAACAAGTATGTAATATAACTTTAATTAACATAGTTCATTTGAACTTTTTAATAAATAGGGTCGCAGACCTCTCCACATTAACCGATTGCTCCAGGCAATTGACAATTTAAAAGGTTTCAAACCTTACATGTTTCTGAAATCTTTATAAGATTTGAACAAATGAACAATAAAATAATTAAAGCTTGAACGTAAATTGAAGTACAAAAAGTGCACCTTAAGAAATTCTGGAGAGAATGTTCTAGAGACAGTGACAACTTTGAAAATAACAATAATAACAACGTGAAAAATAAAATGGAAGTTCCTATAACTTCTTATATTTATACAGAGTTAATATGAGAATTATGCAAAGAGGGCAGGTCACTTACTGTGAACCTGAAAAGTTGATCAGAAGGAAGGTTCTAGACCTCTGATGCTTTGAATAAGCCTCGCCAGTCAAATGAGGCAGTTTTCATTTAGCGAGACCAAAAAATAACTCACTCAAGAGTTGAGAGAATTGTTTTCCCTGCCTTTGAAGGGAGGAACAATTTAAGTTTGAAACGTGTGCTAGACACGCAATTATGCAGAATTACTTAATGATAAACCAACAAAATGGAAGGGCACTTCTTAGAATGACACCTTATAGAAAGTTACGATTTCATAAATAATGGTTGTTAGTAGAAGGTTAAGGAAAAGATCATTGGGATATAGGGACAATGTTCATGGCCGTATTTAATATAACCGGACGATCGCGACGCGGTAGAAAAGTGGAGCAAGCACTGATTATCACTATAGTCTGTAAAGATGGATGCAAAGTTCACTGGAGAAACACTGAAGTTTATGAGAAATAAAAGTTATTGCAATTATGGAGATAACTGATTGCACTATGTAGGTGAAAGTCTATTTCTTGAAAAAGTGGTAATTTACAATGAAATGCGCCATAGAATTTTCCAGAGGTTCCAGCGGAGGACGAAATTTCACTATTGTAGTAATTTAGTTTTAAACAAATTTCTCCCAAGTACGTGAGAAATACATGATGGCAGGACTCGCAGATAGAGAACAAGTTCTAGAAGGTTCCAGAACGACCTTAGCAGAAAATGGGGTTGAGAAAATCCAACGGAGGAGATAGTTTTATAATTATAGGCAGTGGGTATTAGATAATATCCCACGTAGCGAGAGGGTTTCTCGTTTAAATCGCTTAAGAAAAGCTCTTTTTAGTAAGGTTGGCTTATACAAGAAAAAAGCTCAACATGGCAAGTCCCACGAAGAGTGATTATTGCCTCAAAGTAAATAGTTTCACACTGCCTATAAAAGATAGTTAAAACACGAGGAAGTTAAAACCATGAAGATGAGGTTAAAACTTGAATCAGGTACTTATCTTTGTTGCATGGCGAAGGTGAAGTTCTTCACTAATACTTAAAGTTCCAACATGGCGTGGAATTTAAAAACTGCCTCGTTAGGTCAGGAGGCTGGCTCTGGTTGAGCCTTTACTGATTACTGCGACTGCCGACTAAGAAGTGAGAGCAGCAAAACGAAGCACGGAAGGTCCTAGGAAGGGGAGAGAGTGGGGGTAGGAAACAAAAGGTATACATATCAGCATAACCAACTTATTAACAATAAATTCTCTTCTCTTGCTGAGCTGGTCTTCAAGGAGTTGATAGATGATACTAGCGCAGCATGGTGAGTAAAGAAGTAGACGTAGTCCTCTTGCTCAAGGAGAAAATAGCTGACGATGGTACCGAGATCTGGTAGCCAAATGGATAAGTAAGTCATCTTGCACGATGAGGAAGTGAGTAGCTTCAGAGGTTCGCTACTAGATGGCGCTAGGTGGATCACAGAAGTTATATATCTGAAACATACTTATGAAGACATAAGAGACATGCTCAACAGGGAGAAAACAGATGATCACTGTTGGTGTTTGGCGAGGAGGAAGGAAAAAATGAACATGCAAAGAGCAATAGACATTATATCTCTCGTACCGTGTATTCAAAGAATACACCAAGGGGCCAGCAAGAGGGGTTATAATCTCAAACAACAACTTCGTTGGCGGCAAGGCTTGCGGAATTGCATTTCCGACCTTCGACCCGATTGCAAGGAAATGTAGGAAAATTAAAGAATGTTATTCTAGGCAATGCTGACACCATCACATGGTTATGAATGCCGGACGTCCTTGGAAGTGGAAAAATCTTACTGCTGTAAATACATGATTCAACTTATTGGAAAGGTTAAAACGATTAATAAATTATAGATTATTTTCCGTTGAATTCAATTAGACCATAAGTTGAATTTTTACCAGTTGTTATATACATTTGGTCCCCATTTTTTTCAAAACCAAAACATTTAATGACATCAAAACTGATAGAGATATCGAATTAAGATAAGGGGTAGAAAAGGTGCAAATCACTGAGATCTTACACCTGTAGATTTAACTTTTTTCGATAGGATCGACGCTTTCCGAGATATAACGATTCGAAAAAAAGAATGAAATTCACGGCCCCAAAAAAGGAAAATGGTGAGAGATATCAAAAAATCGTTTTGAGTAAAAATGTTGCACACCGCGAAGATCTTACACCTATACATTTAACATTTTTCGATACGATCAACCGTTTCCGAGATATATCGATTCCAAAAAAAGTTTGAAATTCAGGGCCCCAAAAAAAGATCCGTCCCTGTACCGACCTTAACGCCCAACAATAGGATTCGTCACAGTCACTAACTCTTTCACCGTACCAAATTTCAGCTTAATATCTTGAAAATTGCGACCAGTACTTAGCTAAACGCAAAAATGTCATGCACAATTGACTTTTTCAGGGCCCCAAAAAATCAAAACAGTGAGACATATCAAAAATCGTTCTCAGTAAAAAAGTTGAATACCGCGGAGATCTTACACATGTAGATTTTTTTTTTTTTGTTAAGACCAACCGTTTCCGTGATATATCGATTCCAAAAAAAAATTGAAATTCAGGGCCCCAAAAAAGATTCGGCCCAGCACCGATTTTAACGCCCAATAACAGGATTCGTCACAGTCACCAACTCTTTCACCGTACCAAATTTCAGCATAATATCTTGAAAATTGCGACCAGTACTTAGCTAAACGCAAAAATGTCACACACAATGGACATTTTCAGGGCCCCAAAAAAAGAAAACGGCGAGAGATATCAAAAAATCGTTTTGAGTAAAAAAGTTGCATACCGCGGAGATCTTACACCTATACGTTTAACATTTTTCGATACGATCAACTTTTTCCGAGATAATTCGGTTCCAAAAAAAATTGAAATTCGGGGCCCCCAAGAAAGATTCGGCCCTGCACCCATTTTAACGCCCAACAATAGGATTCGTCACAGTCACTAACTCTTTCATCGTACCAAATTTCAGCTTAATATCTTGAAAATTGCGACCAGTACTTAGCCAAACGCAAAAATGTCACGCACAGTGGACATTTTTAGGGCCCCAAGAAAGGAAAACGGTGAGAGATATCAAAAAATCGTTTTGAGTAAAATAGTTGCATACCGCGGAGATCTTACACCAGTTCCTTTAACATTTTTCGATACGACCAACCGTTTCCGAGTTATATCGTTTCCAAAAAACAGTTAGAAATTCAGGGCCCCCCAAAAAGATCCGGCCCTGCACCGTTTTTAACGCCCAACAATAGGATTCGTCACAGTCACTAACTCTTTCACCGTACCAAATTTCAGCTTAATATCTTGAAAATTGCGACCAGTACTTAGCTAAACGCAAAAATGTCACACACAATGGACATTTTCAGGGCCCCAAAAAGAGAAAACGGTGAGAGATATCAAAAAATCGTTTTGAGTAAAAAAGTTGCATACCGCGGAGATCTTACACCTATACCTTTAACATTTTTCGATACGATCAACCGTTTCCGAGATATATCGATTCCAAAAAAAAGTTTGAAATTCAGGGCCTCAAAGAAAGATCCGGCCCTGCACCGATTTTAACGCCCAACAATAGGATTCGTCACAGTCACTAACTCTTTCATCGTAGCAAATTTGAGCTTAATATCTTGAAAATTGCGACCAGTACTTAGCTAAAGGCAAAAATGTCACGCACAATGGACATTTTCAGGGCCCCAAAAAAAGAAAACGGTGAGAGATATCAAAAAATCGTTTTGAGTAAAAAAGTTGCATACCGCGGAGATCTTAGACCTATACCTTTAGCATTTTTCGATACGACCAACCGTTTCCGAGATATATCGATTCCAAAATACAGTTAGAAATTCAGGGCCCCCAAAAAAGATCCGGCCCTGCACCGATTTTAACGCCCAACAACAGGATTCGTCACAGTCACTAACTCTTTCATCGTACCAAATTTCAGCTTTATATCTTTAAAATTGTGACCAGTACCTAGCTAAACGCAAAAATGTCTCGCACAATGGACATTTTCAGGGCCCCAAAAAAAGAAAACGGTGAGAGATATCAAAAAATCGTTTTGAGTAAAAAAGTTGCATACCGCAGAGATTTTACACCTATACCTTTAACATTTTTCGATACGACGAACCGTTTCCGAGATATATCGATTCAAAAAAATAGGATGAAATTCAGGGCCCCAAAAAAAAAGGTCCGTCCCTGCACCGATTTTAACGCCCAACAATAGGGTTCGTCACTGGCCCCAACTCTTTCACCGTACCAAATTTCAGCTCGATATCTTGAAAATTGCGACCTGTACTTTGCTAAAGGCAAAAACGTCACGCACATACATACATACAGACAGACTTTTTCCAATATACCACGGCTATATGAAAGCCTATAGGATCTTTAGATCCGGCTTTCATAACAAGTTAGGAGTCCACGCAGCACGACCTGCTTTTGATGAGACGGTGGCGCAGCAGCAAGGGGCCAACAAGAGGGGTTTTAATCTCAAACAACAACTTCGTTGGGGGCAAGGCCTGCGGAGTTGCATTTCGGACCTTCGACCCGATAGCGAGGAAATGTAGGAAAATTATAAAATGTTATTCTAGGCAATGCTGACACCATCACATGGTTATGAATGCCGGACGTCCTTGGAAGTGGAAAAATCTTACTGCTGTAAATACATGATTCAACTTATTGAAAAGGTTAAAACGAGTAATTATAGATAATTTTCCGTAGAATTCAATTAGACCATAAATTGAATTTTTACCAGTTGATATATACATTTGGGCCCAATTTTTTTTCAAAAACCAAAACACTTAATAACATCAAAACGGTGAGAGATATCAAAATATGATAAGGGGTAGAGAAGTTGCAAATCAATGAGATCTTACACCTGTAGATTTAACTTTTTCGATAGGATCGACGCTTTCCGAGATATAACGATTCGAAAAAAAGAATGACATTCACGGCCCCAAAAAAGGTAAATGGTGAGAGATATCAAAAAATCATGAGTTAAAAAAGTTGCTAATCACTGAGGTCCTATATCTGTAGATTTTACTTTGTTCGATACGGCCAACCGTTTCCCAAATATAAAGGTTCGTAAAAGAGGAAGAAATTCAGGGCCGCAGAAAATCAAATCGGTGAGAGATATCAAAAAATCTGAAGGGTTGAAAAAGTTGCTAATCACTGAGATCTTACACCTGTAGATTTGACTTTGTTAGATACGGCCAACCGTTTCCCAGATATAACGGTTCGAAAAAAAGGAAGACATTCAGGGCCCCAGAAATGGAAAACGGTGAGAGATATCAAATCATCATCAAGGGTAAAAACATGGATGAAAATCAGGGCCCCAAAGAATGGTCCGGCCATGCACCAATTTTAACGCCCGACAACAGAGTTCCTGACAGGCACAATTTCTTTCCCCGTGACACATTTCAGCTCGATATCTTGAAAATTCAGACCTCTAGTTTGCTAAACGTAAAAACGTCTCGCACAGACGTACATTTTCAGGGCCTCAAAAAAAAAAAAAGACAACGCTGAGAGATATCAAATATCGTTATGGGTAAGATCGTTGCATACCGCGGAGATTTAACACTTGTGTATTTAACTTTTTCGATATGACCAACCTTCTCCGAGATATATCGATTCCAAAAGAGTTTCAAATTCAGGGCCCCCAAAAAAGATCCAGCCCTGTACCGATTTTAACGCCGAAAAATAGGGTTCCTCATAGGCTCTAGCTCTTTTACCGCTCAAAATTTCAGCTTGATATCTTGAAAATTGCGACCTGTACTTTGCTAAACCCAAAAACGTCACGCACATACGCACAACTTCAGGGCCCCAAAAAAGAAAACGGTGAGAGATATCAAAAAATCGTTTTGAGTAAAAAAGTTGCATACCGCGGAGATCTTACACCTATATATTTAACGTTTTTCGATACGACCAGCCGTTTCCGAGATATTCGATACCAAAAAAAGTTTGAAATTCAGGGCCCCTAGAAAAGATCCGGCCCAGCACCATTTTTAACTTCCGAAAACAGGTTTCCTCACACGGTCCAACTCTTTCACCGCTCCAAATTCAGTTCGATATATTGATTATTGTGACCTGTACTTCGCTAAACCCAAATATTTCACGCACAATGGACATTTTCAGGGCCCCAAAAAAGAAAACGGTGAGAGATATCAAAATATCGTTTTGAGTAAAAAAGTTGCACCCCGCGGAGATTTTACACCTGTACATTTAACGTTTTTCGATACGACCAACAGTTTCCGAGATATATCGATTCCAAAATAAAGTTTGAAATTCAGGGCCCCCAATAAGATCCAACCCTGCACCTTTTTTAACGCCCGACAACAGACTTCCTCACAGGGTCCAACTCTTTCACAGGTCAAAATTTCAGCTCGATATCTTGAAAATTGCGACCTCTACTTGGCTAAACCCAAAAAATTCCCGCACAATGAACATTTTCAGGGCCCCCAAAAACGAAAACGGTGGGAGATATCAAAAAATCGTTTTGAGTAAAAAAGTTGCATACCGCGGAGATCTTACACCTGTATATTTAACGTATTTCAATACGACCAACCGTTTCCGAGATATATCGATTCCAAAAAAAAGTTTGGAATTCAGGGCCCCCAATAAGATCCGGCCCTGCACCTTTTTTAACGCCCGACAACAGACATTCTCACAGGGTCCAACTCTTTCACAGGTCAAAATTTCAGCTCGATATCTTGAAAATTGCGACCTGTACTTCGCTAAACCCAAAAATTTCACTCACAATGGACATTTTCAGGGCTCCCAAAAACGAAAACGGTGGGTGATATCAAAAAATCGTTTTGAGTAAAAAAGTTGCATACCGCGGAGATCTTACACCTGTACTTTTAACATTTTTCGATACGACCAACCGTTTCCGAGATATATCGATTCCAAAAAACAGTTAGAAATTCTGGGTCCCCAAAAAAGATCCGGCCATGCACCGATTTTAACGCCCAACAGCAGGATTCGTCACAGTCACTAACTCTTTCACCGTACCAAATTTCAGCTTAATATCTTGAAAATTGCGACCAGTACTTAGCTAAACGCAATAATGTCACACACAATGGACATTTTCAGGGCCCCAGAAAAAGAAGACGGTGAGAGATATCAAAAAATCGTTTTGAGTAAAAAAGTTGCATACCGCGGAGATCTTACACCTATACGTTTAACATTTTTCGATACGATCAGCCGTTTCCGAGATAAATCGAATCCAAAAAAAGTTTGAAATTCAGGGCCCCCAAAAAAGATCCAGCCCTAAACCGATCTTAACGCCCAATAATAGGATTTGTCACAGTCACTAACTCTTTCACCGTACCAAATTTCAGCTTAATATCTTGAAAATTGCGACCAGTACTTAGCTAAACGCAAAAATGTCACGCACAATGGACATTTTCATGGCCCCAAAAAATGAAAACGGTGAGAGATATCAAAAAATCGTTTTGAGTAAAAAAGTTGCATACCGCGGAGATCTTACACCTATACATTTAACATTTTTCGATACGATCAGCCGTTTCCGAGATATATTTAACCAAAAAAAAGTTTGAAATTCAGGGCCCCAAAAAAGATGCGGCCCTGCACCCATTTTAACGCCCAACAATAGGATTCGTCACAGTCACTAACTCTTTCATCGCACCAAATTTCAGCCTAATATCTTGAAAATTGCGACCAGTACTTAGCCAAACGCAAAAATGTCACGCACAGTGGACATTTTTAGGGCCCCAAGAAAGGAAAACGGTGAGAGATATCAAAAAATCGTTTTGAGTAAAAAAAGTTGCATACCGCGGAGATCTTACACCTGTTCCTTTAACATTTTTCGATACGACCAACCGTTTCCGAGATATATCGATTCCAAAATACAGTTAGAAATTCAGGGCCCCCAAAAAAGATCCGTCCCTGCACCGATTTTAACGATCAACAATAGGGTTCTTCAGTCACTAACTCTTTCATCGTACCAAATTTCAGCTTCATATCTTGAAAATTGCGACCAGTACTTAGCTAATCGCAAAAATGTCACGCACAATGGACATTTTCAGGGCCCCAAAAAAGAAAACGGTGAGAGATATCAAAAAATCTTTTTGAGTAAAAAAGCTGCATACCGCGGAGATCTTACAACTGTTCCTTTAACATTTTTCGATACGACCAACTGTTTCCGAGATATATCGTTTCCATAAAAACAGTTAGAAATTCAGGGCCCCCAAAAAAGATCCGGCCCTGCACCGATTTTAACGCCCAACAATAGGATTCGTCACAGTCACTAACTCTTTCACCGTACCAAATTTCAGCTTAATATCTTGAAAATTGCGACCAGTACTTAGCTAAACGCAAAAAATGTCACACATAATGGACATTTTCAGGGCCCCAAAAAGAGAAAACGGTGAGAGATATCAAAAAATCGTTTTTAGTAAAAAAAAAGTTGCATACCGCGGAGATCTTACACCTATACATTTAACATTTTTCGATACGATCAACCGTTTCCGAGATATATCGATTCCAAAAAAAAGTTTGAAATTCAGGGCCCCAAAAAAGATGCGGCCCTGCACCCATTTTAACGCCCAACAATAGGATTCGTCACAGTCACTAACTCTTTCATCGTACCAAATTTCAGCTTAATATCTTGAAAATTGCGACCAGTACTTAGCCAAACGCAAAAATGTCACGCACAGTGGACATTTTTAGGGCCCCAAGAAAGGAAAACGGTGAGAGATATCAAAAAATCGTTTTGAGTAAAAAAATTGCATACCGCGGAGATCTTACACCTGTTCCTTTAACATTTTTCGATACGACCAACCGTTTCCGAGATATATCGATTCAAAATACAGTTAGAAATTCAGGGCCCCCAAAAAAGATCCGTCCCTGCACCGATTTTAACGATCAACAATAGGGTTCTTCAGTCACTAACTCTTTCATCGTACCAAATTTCAGCTTCATATCTTGAAAATTGCGACCAGTACTTAGCTAATCGCCAAAATGTCACGCACAATGGACATTTTCAGGGCCCCAAAAAAGAAAACGATGAGAGATATCAAAAAATCTTTTTGAGTAAAAAAGCTGCATACCGCGGAGATCTTACAACTGTTCATTTAACATTTTTCGATACGACCAACTGTTTCCGAGATATATCGTTTCCAAAAAAACAGTTAGAAATTCAGGGCCCCCAAAAAAGATCCGGACCTGCACCGATTTTAACGCCCAACAATAGGATTCGTCACAGTCACTAACTCTTTCATCGTACCAAATTTCAGCTTAATATCTTGAAAATTGCGACCAGTACTTAGCCAAACGCAAAAATGTCACGCACAGTGGACATTTTTAGGGCCCCAAGAAAGGAAAACGGTGAGAGATATCAAAAAATCGTTTTGAGTAAAATAGTTGCATACCGCGGAGATCTTACACCAGTTCCTTTAACATTTTTCGATACGACCAACAGTTTCCGAGATATATCGATTCAAAATACAGTTAGAAATTCAGGGCCCCCAAAAAAGATCCGTCCCTGCACCGATTTTAACGATCAACAATAGGGTTCTTCAGTCACTAACTCTTTCACCGTACCAAATTTCAGCTTAATATCTTGAAAATTGCGACCAGTACTTAGCTATACGCAAAAAATGTCACACATAATGGATATTTTCAGGGCCCCAAAAAGAGAAAACGGTGAGAGATATCAAAAATCGTTTTTAGTAACAAAAAGTTGCATACCGCGGAGATCTTACACCTATACATTTAACATTTTTCGATACGATCAACCGTTTCCGAGATATATCGATTCCAAAAAAAAGTTTGAAATTCAGGGCCCCCAAAAAAGATCCGGCCCAGCACCGATTTTAACGCCCAACAATAGGATTCGTCACAGTCACTAACTCTTTCACCGTACCAAATTTCAGCTTAATATCTTGAAAATTGCGACCAGTACTTAGCTAAACGCAAAAAATGTCACACATAATGGACATTTTCAGGGCCCCAAAAAGAGAAAACGGTGGGAGATATCATAAAATCGTTTTGAGTAAAAAAGTTGCATACCGCGGAGATCTTACACCTGTATATTTAACGTTTTTCAATACGACCAACCGTTTCCGAGATATATCGATTCCAAAAAAAAGTTTGGAATTCAGGGCCCCCAATAAGATCCGGCCCTGCACCTTTTTTAACGCCCGACAACAGACTTTCTCACAGGGTCCAACTCTTTCACAGGTCAAAATTTCAGCTCGATATCTTGAAAATTGCGACCTGTACTTCGCTAAACCCAAAAATTTCACTCACAATGGACATTTTCAGGGCTCCCAAAAACGAAAACGGTGGGTGATATCAAAAAATCGTTTTGAGTAAAAAAAGTTGCATACCGCGGAGATCTTACACCTGTACTTTTAACATTTTTCGATACGACCAACCGTTTCCGAGATATATCGATTCCAAAAAACAGTTAGAAATTCTGGGTCCCCAAAAAAGATCCGGCCCTGCACCGATTTTAACGCCCAACAGCAGGATTCGTCACAGTCACTAACTCTTTCACCGTACCAAATTTCAGCTTAATATCTTGAAAATTGCGACCAGTACTTAGCTAAACGCAATAATGTCACACACAATGGACATTTTCAGGGCCCCAGAAAAAGAAGACGGTGAGAGATATCAAAAAATCGTTTTGAGTAAAAAAGTTGCATACCGCGGAGATCTTACTCCTATACATTTAACATTTTTCGATACGATCAGCCGTTTCCGAGATATATCGAATCCAAAAAAAAGTTTGAAATTCAGGGCCCCCAAACAAGATCCAGCCCTAAACCGATCTTAACGCCCAATAATAGGATTTGTCACAGTCACTAACTCTTTCACCGTACCAAATTTCAGCTTAATATCTTGAAAATTGCGACCAGTACTTAGCTAAACGCAAAAATGTCACGCACAATGGACATTTTCATGGCCCCAAAAAATGAAAACGGTGAGAGATATCAAAAAATCGTTTTGAGTAAAAAAGTTGCATACCGCGGAGATCTTACACCTATACATTTAACATTTTTCGATACGATCAGCCGTTTCCGAGATATATTTAACCAAAAAAAAGTTTGAAATTCAGGGCCCCAAAAAAGATGCGGCCCTGCACCCATTTTAACGCCCAACAATAGGATTCGTCACAGTCACTAACTCTTTCATCGTACCAAATTTCAGCTTAATATCTTGAAAATTGCGACCAGTACTTAGCCAAACGCAAAAATGTCACGCACAGTGGACATTTTTAGGGCCCCAAGAAAGGAAAACGGTGAGAGATATCAAAAAATCGTTTTGAGTAAAAAAAGTTGCATACCGCGGAGATCTTACACCTGTTCCTTTAACATTTTTCGATACGACCAACCGTTTCCGAGATATATCGATTCAAAATACAGTTAGAAATTCAGGGCCCCCAAAAAAGATCCGTCCCTGCACCGATTTTAACGATCAACAATAGGGTTCTTCAGTCACTAACTCTTTCATCGTACCAAATTTCAGCTTCATATCTTGAAAATTGCGACCAGTACTTAGCTAATCGCCAAAATGTCACGCACAATGGACATTTTCAGGGCCCCAAAAAAGAAAACGGTGAGAGATATCAAAAAATCTTTTTGAGTAAAAAAGCTGCATACCGCGGAGATCTTACAACTGTTCATTTAACATTTTTCGATACGACCAACTGTTTCCGAGATATATCGTTTCCAAAAAAACAGTTAGAAATTCAGGGCCCCCAAAAAAGATCCGGACCTGCACCGATTTTAACGCCCAACAATAGGATTCGTCACAGTCACTAACTCTTTCACCGTACCAAATTTCAGCTTAATATCTTGAAAATTGCGACCAGTACTTAGCTAAACGCAAAAAATGTCACACATAATGGACATTTTCAGGGCCCCAAAAAGAGAAAACGGTGAGAGATATCAAAAAATCGTTTTTAGTAAAAAAAAGTTGCATACCGCGGAGATCTTACACCTATACATTTAACATTTTTCGATACGATCAACCGTTTCCGAGATATATCGATTCAAAAAAAAAGTTTGAAATTCAGGGCCCCCAAAAAAGATCCGGCCCTGCACCGATTTTAACGCCCAACAATAGGATTCGTCACAGTCACTAACTCTTTCATCGTAGCAAATTTGAGCTTAATATCATGAAAATTGCGACCAGTACTTAGCTAAAGGCAAAAATGTCACGCACAATGGACATTTTCGGGGCCCCAAAAAAGAAAACGGTGAGAGATATCAAAAAATCATTTTGAGTAAAAAAGTTGCATACCGCAGAGATTTTACACCTATACATTTAACATTTTTCGATACGACCAACCGTTTCCGAGATATATCGATTCAAAAAAATAGTATGAAATTCAGGGCCCCCCAAAAAGATCCGGCCCTGGACCGATTTTAACGCCCAACAATAGGGTTCGTCACAGGCCCAAACTCTTTCACCGTACCAAATTTCAGCTCGATATCTTGAAAATTGCGACCTGTACTTTGCTAAACGCAAAAACGTCACGCACATACGTACATACATACATACATACATACATACATACATACATACATACATACATACATACATACATACATACAGACAGACTTTTTTTGAATTTTTTTTTTTCGACTCTGATTCGATTGGTATAGGTTTGAACCGTGGGCGACGCTTAGTTTCCGAGATCTCGAAAAATCCTACCACGGCTATATGAAAGCCTATAGGATCTTTAGATCCGGCTTTCATAACAAGTAGGAGTCCACGCAGCACTTTGACCTGCTTTTGATTAGACGGTCGCGCAACATTGCGGCGAGCAAGATGGGCAATAATCTCACACAACAACTTCGTTGGCGGCAAGGCCTGATGCCTAGCATTTCGGGCCTTTGGCCCGATTGTGTGGCAATGTAGGAAAATTATAAAATGTTATTCTAGGCAATGCTGACACCATCACGAGGTTATGAAAGCCGGACGTCCTGGGAAATGGAAAGTATATTACAGCTGTAAATACATTATTTAACTTATTGAAAAGGTGAAAACGGGTTATTATAGATAATTTTCCGTAGAATTCAATTAGACCATCGTTAAAATTTTTACCTATTATCATAAACATTTGGGCCCCAATTTTTTTTTTAAACCAAAAACATTTAATAACATCTTCAGGGCTCCAAATTAAGAAAACGGTGAGAGATATCAAAAAATCGTAATGAGTAAAAAAGATGCATACCGCAGAGATCTTACACCTGAACGTCTAACGTTTTTCGATGCGACCAACCGTTTCCGAGATATATCGATTCAAAAAAAAAGTTTGAAATTCTGGGCCCCTCCAAAAAGATCCGGCCCTGCGCCGTTTTTAACGCCCGACAACTGGTTTCCTCACAGGGTCCAACTCTTTCACAGCTCCAAATTTGAAAATTACGACCTGTACTTCGCTAAACCCAAAAATGGCACGCACAATGGACATGTTCAGGGCCCAAAAAAAGAAAACGGTGAGAGATATCAAAAAATCGATTTTAGTAAAAAAAAAGTTGCATACCGCGGAGATCTTACACCTGTACATTTAACATTTTTCGATACGACCAACCGTTTCCGAAATATATTGATTCAAAGAAATAGGATGAAATTCAGGACCCCAAAAAAAGGTTCGACCCTGCACCGATTTTAACGCCCAAAAATAGGGTTCGTCACAGAACCCAACTCTTACACCGTACCAAATTTCAACTCGATATCTTGAAAATTGCGACCTGTACTTTGCTAAACGCAAAAACGTCACGCACAATGAACATTTTCAGGGCCCTAAAAAAAGAAAACGGTGAGAGATATCAAAAAATCGTTTTGAGTAAAAAAGTTGCATACCGCGGAGATCTTACACCTGTACATTTAACATTTTTCGTTACGAACAACCGTTTCCGAGATATATCGATTCCTAAAAAAGGTTTGAAATTCAGGGCCCCCAAAAAAGATCCGGCCCTGCACCGATTTTAACGCCCAACAATAGGATTCGTCATAGTCACTAACTCTTTCATCGTACCACGTTTCAGCTTATTATCTTGAAAATTGCGACCAGTACTTAGCTAAACGCAAAAATGTCACGCACAATGGACATTTTCAGGGCCCCTAGAAAAGAAAACGGTGTGAGATATCAAAAAATCGTTTTGAGTAAAAAAGTTGCATACCGCGGAGATCTTACACCTATACCTTTAACATTTTTCGATAAGACCAACCGTTTCCGAGATATATCGATTCAAAAAATAGGATGAAATTCAGGGCCCCAAAAAAAGGTTCGGCCCTGGACCGATTTTAACGCCCAACAATATGGTTCGTCACAGGCCCCAACTCTTACACCGTACCAAATTTCAGCTCGATATCTTGAAAATTGCGACCTGTACTTTGCTAAACGCAAAAACGTCACGCACATACGTACATACATACATACATACATACATACATACAGACTTTTTCCAATATACCACGGCTATATGAAAGCCTATAGGATCTTTAGATCGGGCTTTCATAACATGTAGGATTCCACGCGGTACAACCTGCTTTTGAAGAGACGGTGGCGCAGCAGCAAGGGGCCAGCAAGAGGGGTTATAATCTCAAACAACAACTTCGTTGGCGGCAAGGCTTGCGGAATTGCATTTCCGACCTTCGACCCGATTGCAAGGAAATGTAGGAAAATTAAAGAATGTTATTCTAGGCAATGCTGACACCATCACATGGTTATGAATGCCGGACGTCCTTGGAAGTGGAAAAATCTTACTGCTGTAAATACATGATTCAACTTATTGGAAAGGTTAAAACGATTAATAAATTATAGATTATTTTCCGTTGAATTCAATTAGACCATAAGTTGAATTTTTACCAGTTGTTATATACATTTGGTCCCCATTTTTTTTCAAAACCAAAACATTTAATGACATCAAAACTGATAGAGATATCGAATTAAGATAAGGGGTAGAAAAGGTGCAAATCACTGAGATCTTACACCTGTAGATTTAACTTTTTTCGATAGGATCGACGCTTTCCGAGATATAACGATTCGAAAAAAAGAATGAAATTCACGGCCCCAAAAAAGGAAAATGGTGAGAGATATCAAAAAATCGTTTTGAGTAAAAAAGTTGCACACCGCGAAGATCTTACACCTATACATTTAACATTTTTCGATACGATCAACCGTTTCCGAGATATATCGATTCCAAAAAAAGTTTGAAATTCAGGGCCCCAAAAAAAGATCCGTCCCTGTACCGATCTTAACGCCCAACAATAGGATTCGTCACAGTCACTAACTCTTTCACCGTACCAAATTTCAGCTTAATATCTTGAAAATTGCGACCAGTACTTAGCTAAACGCAAAAATGTCATGCACAATTGACTTTTTCAGGGCCCCAAAAAATCAAAACAGTGAGACATATCAAAAATCGTTCTCAGTAAAAAAGTTGAATACCGCGGAGATCTTACACATGTAGATTTTTTTTTTTTTGTTAAGACCAACCGTTTCCGTGATATATCGATTCCAAAAAAAAATTGAAATTCGGGGCCCCAAAAAAGATTCGGCCCAGCACCGATTTTAACGCCCAATAACAGGATTCGTCACAGTCACCAACTCTTTCACCGTACCAAATTTCAGCATAATATCTTGAAAATTGCGACCAGTACTTAGCTAAACGCAAAAATGTCACACACAATGGACATTTTCAGGGCCCCAAAAAAAGAAAACGGCGAGAGATATCAAAAAATCGTTTTGAGTAAAAAAGTTGCATACCGCGGAGATCTTACACCTATACGTTTAACATTTTTCGATACGATCAACTTTTTCCGAGATAATTCGGTTCCAAAAAAAATTGAAATTCGGGGCCCCAAAAAAAGTTTCGGCCCTGCACCCATTTTAACGCCCAACAATAGGATTCGTCACAGTCACTAACTCTTTCATCGTACCAAATTTCAGCTTAATATCTTGAAAATTGCGACCAGTACTTAGCCAAACGCAAAAATGTCACGCACAGTGGACATTTTTAGGGCCCCAAGAAAGGAAAACGGTGAGAGATATCAAAAAATCGTTTTGAGTAAAATAGTTGCATACCGCGGAGATCTTACACCAGTTCCTTTAACATTTTTCGATACGACCAACCGTTTCCGAGTTATATCGTTTCCAAAAAACAGTTAGAAATTCAGGGCCCCCCAAAAAGATCCGGCCCTGCACCGTTTTTAACGCCCAACAATAGGATTCGTCACAGTCACTAACTCTTTCACCGTACCAAATTTCAGCTTAATATCTTGAAAATTGCGACCAGTACTTAGCTAAACGCAAAAATGTCACACACAATGGACATTTTCAGGGCCCCAAAAAGAGAAAACGGTGAGAGATATCAAAAAATCGTTTTGAGTAAAAAAGTTGCATACCGCGGAGATCTTACACCTATACCTTTAACATTTTTCGATACGATCAACCGTTTCCGAGATATATCGATTCCAAAAAAAAGTTTGAAATTCAGGGCCTCAAAGAAAGATCCGGCTCTGCACCGATTTTAACGCCCAACAATAGGATTCGTCACAGTCACTAACTCTTTCATCGTAGCAAATTTGAGCTTAATATCTTGAAAATTGCGACCAGTACTTAGCTAAAGGCAAAAATGTCACGCACAATGGACATTTTCAGGGCCCCAAAAAAAGAAAACGGTGAGAGATATCAAAAAATCGTTTTGAGTAAAAAAGTTGCATACCGCGGAGATCTTACACCTATACCTTTAGCATTTTTCGATACGACCAACCGTTTCCGAGATATATCGATTCCAAAATACAGTTAGAAATTCAGGGCCCCCAAAAAAGATCCGGCCCTGCACCGATTTTAACGCCCAACAACAGGATTCGTCACAGTCACTAACTCTTTCATCGTACCAAATTTCAGCTTTATATCTTTAAAATTGTGACCAGTACCTAGCTAAACGCAAAAATGTCTCGCACAATGGACATTTTCAGGGCCCCAAAAAAAGAAAACGGTGAGAGATATCAAAAAATCGTTTTGAGTAAAAAAGTTGCATACCTCAGAGATTTTACACCTATACCTTTAACATTTTTCGATACGACGAACCGTTTCCGAGATATATCGATTCAAAAAAATAGGATGAAATTCAGGGCCCCAAAAAAAAGGTCCGTCCCTGCACCGATTTTAACGCCCAACAATAGGGTTCGTCACTGGCCCCAACTCTTTCACCGTACCAAATTTCAGCTCGATATCTTGAAAATTGCGACCTGTACTTTGCTAAAGGCAAAAACGTCACGCACATACATACATACAGACAGACTTTTTCCAATATACCACGGCTATATGAAAGCCTATAGGATCTTTAGATCCGGCTTTCATAACAAGTTAGGAGTCCACGCAGCACGACCTGCTTTTGATGAGACGGTGGCGCAGCAGCAAGGGGCCAACAAGAGGGGTTTTAATCTCAAACAACAACTTCGTTGGGGGCAAGGCCTGCGGAGTTGCATTTCGGACCTTCGACCCGATAGCGAGGAAATGTAGGAAAATTATAAAATGTTATTCTAGGCAATGCTGACACCATCACATGGTTATGAAAGCCGGACGTCCTTGGACGTGGAAAAATCTTACTGCTGTAAATACATGATTCAACTTATTGAAAAGGTTAAAACGAGTAATTATAGATAATTTTCCGTAGAATTCAATTAGACCATAAGTTGAATTTTTACCAGTTGATATATACATTTGGGCCCAATTTTTTTTTCAAAAACCAAAACACTTAATAACATCAAAACGGTGAGAGATATCAAAATATGATAAGGGGTAGAGAAGTTGCAAATCAATGAGATCTTACACCTGTAGATTTAACTTTTTCGATAGGATCGACGCTTTCCGAGATATAACGATTCGAAAAAAAGAATGACATTCACGGCCCCAAAAAAGGTAAATGGTGAGAGATATCAAAAATCATGAGTTAAAAAAGTTGCTAATCACTGAGGTCCTATATCTGTAGATTTTACTTTGTTCGATACGGCCAACCGTTTCCCAAATATAAAGGTTCGTAAAAGAGGAAGAAATTCAGGGCCGCAGAAAATCAAATCGGTGAGAGATATCAAAAAATCTTAAGGGTTGAAAAAGTTGCTAATCACTGAGATCTTACACCTGTAGATTTGACTTTGTTAGATACGGCCAACCGTTTCCCAGATATAACGGTTCGAAAAAAAGGAAGACATTCAGGGCCCCAGAAATGGAAAACGGTGAGAGATATCAAATCATCATCAAGGGTAAAAACATGGATGAAAATCAGGGCCCCAAAGAATGGTCCGGCCATGCACCAATTTTAACGCCCGACAACAGAGTTCCTGACAGGCACAATTTCTTTCCCCGTGACACATTTCAGCTCGATATCTTGAAAATTCAGACCTCTAGTTTGCTAAACGTAAAAACGTCTCGCACAGACGTACATTTTCAGGGCCTCAAAAAAAAAAGACAACGCTGAGAGATATCAAATATCGTTATGGGTAAGATCGTTGCATACCGCGGAGATTTAACACTTGTGTATTTAACTTTTTCGATATGACCAACCTTCTCCGAGATATATCGATTCCAAAAGAGTTTCAAATTCAGGGCCCCCAAAAAAGATCCAGCCCTGTACCGATTTTAACGCCGAAAAATAGGGTTCCTCATAGGCTCTAGCTCTTTTACCGCTCAAAATTTCAGCTTGATATCTTGAAAATTGCGACCTGTACTTTGCTAAACCCAAAAACGTCACGCACATACGCACAACTTCAGGGCCCCAAAAAGAAAACGGTGAGAGATATCAAAAAATCGTTTTGAGTAAAAAAGTTGGATACCGCGGAGATCTTACACCTATATATTTAACGTTTTTCGATACGACCAGCCGTTTCCGAGATATTCGATTCCAAAAAAAGTTTGAAATTCAGGGCCCCTAGAAAAGATCCGGCCCAGCACCATTTTTAACTTCCGAAAACAGGTTTCCTCACACGGTCCAACTCTTTCACCGCTCCAAATTCAGTTCGATATATTGATTATTGTGACCTGTACTTCGCTAAACCCAAAAATTTCACGCACAATGGACATTTTCAGGGCCCCAAAAAAGAAAACGGTGAGAGATATCAAAATATCGTTTTGAGTAAAAAAGTTGCACCCCGCGGAGATTTTACACCTGTACATTTAACGTTTTTCGATACGACCAACAGTTTCCGAGATATATCGATTCCAAAAAAAAGTTTGAAATTCAGGGCCCCCAATAAGATCCAACCCTGCACCTTTTTTAACGCCCGACAACAGACTTCCTCACAGGGTCCAACTCTTTCACAGGTCAAAATTTCAGCTCGATATCTTGAAAATTGCGACCTCAACTTGGCTAAACCCAAAAAATTCCCGCACAATGGACATTTTCAGGGCCTCCAAAAACGAAAACGGTGGGAGATATCAAAAAATCGTTTTGAGTAAAAAAGTTGCATACCGCGGAGATCTTACACCTGTATGTTTAACGTTTTTCAATACGACCAACCGTTTCCGAGATATATCGATTCCAAAAAAAAGTTTGGAATTCAGGGCCCCCAATAAGATCCGGCCCTGCACCTTTTTTAACGCCCGACAACAGACTTTCTCACAGGGTCCAACTCTTTCACAGGTCAAAATTTCAGCTCGATATCTTGAAAATTGCGACCTGTACTTCGCTAAACCCAAAAATTTCACTCACAATGGACATTTTCAGGGCTCCCAAAAACGAAAACGGTGGGTGATATCAAAAAATCGTTTTGGGTAAAAAAGTTGCATACCGCGGAGATCTTACACCTGTACTTTTAACATTTTTCGATACGACCAACCGTTTCCGAGATATATCGATTCCAAAAAACAGTTAGAAATTCTGGGTCCCCAAAAAAGATCCGGCCCTGCACCGATTTTAACGCCCAACAGCAGGATTCGTCACAGTCACTAACTCTTTCACCGTACCAAATTTCAGCTTAATATCTTGAAAATTGCGACCAGTACTTAGCTAAACGCAAAAATGTCACGCACAATGGACATTTTCATGGCCCCAAAAAATGAAAACGGTGAGAGATATCAAAAAATCGTTTTGAGTAAAAAAGTTGCATACCGCGGAGATCTTACACCTATACATTTAACATTTTTCGATACGATCAGCCGTTTCCGAGATATATTTAACCAAAAAAAGTTTGAAATTCAGGGCCCCAAAAAAGATGCGGCCCTGCACCCATTTTAACGCCCAACAATAGGATTCGTCACAGTCACTAACTCTTTCATCGTACCAAATTTCAGCTTAATATCTTGAAAATTGCGACCAGTACTTAGCCAAACGCAAAAATGTCACGCACAGTGGACATTTTTAGGGCCCCAAGAAAGGAAAACGGTGAGAGATATCAAAAAATCGTTTTGAGTAAAAAAGTTGCATACCGCGGAGATCTTACACCTGTTCCTTTAACATTTTTCGATACGACCAACCGTTTCCGAAATATATCGATTCCAAAATACAGTTAGAAATTCAGGGCCCCCAAAAAAGATCCGTCCCTGCACCGATTTTAACGATCAACAATAGGGTTCTTCAGTCACTAACTCTTTCATCGTACCAAATTTCAGCTTCATATCTTGAAAATTGCGACCAGTACTTAGCTAATCGCAAAAATGTCACGCACAATGGACATTTTCAGGGCCCCAAAAAAGAAAACGGTGAGAGATATCAAAAAATCTTTTTGAGTAAAAAAGCTGCATACCGCGGAGATCTTACAACTGTTCATTTAACATTTTTCGATACGACCAACTGTTTCCGAGATATTTCGTTTCCAAAAAAAACAGTTAGAAATTCAGGGCCCCCAAAAAAGATCCGGCCCTGCACCGATTTTAACGCCCAACAATAGGATTCGTCACAGTCACTAACTCTTTCACCGTACCAAATTTCAGCTTAATATCTTGAAAATTGCGACCAGTACTTAGCTAAACGCAAAAAATGTCACACATAATGGACATTTTCAGGGCCCCAAAAAGAGAAAACGGTGAGAGATATCAAAAAATCGTTTTTAGTAAAAAAAAAGTTGCATACCGCGGAGATCTTACACCTATACATTTAACATTTTTCGATACGATCAACCGTTTCCGAGATATATCGATTCCAAAAAAAAGTTTGAAATTCAGGGCCCCCAAAAAAGATCCGGCCCTGCACCGATTTTAACGCCCAACAATAGGATTCGTCACAGTCACTAACTCTTTCATCGTAGCAAATTTGAGCTTAATATCATGAAAATTGCGACCAGTACTTAGCTAAAGGCAAAAATGTCACGCACAATGGTCATTTTCGGGGCCCCAAAAAAAGAAAACGGTGAGAGATATCAAAAAATCATTTTGAGTAAAAAAGTTGCATACCGCAGAGATTTTACACCTATACATTTAACATTTTTCGATACGACCAACCGTTTCCGAGATATATCGATTCAAAAAAATAGTATGAAATTCAGGGCCCCAAAAAAAGGTCCGGCCCTGCACCGATTTTAACGCCCAACAATTGGGTTCGTCACTGGCCCCAACTCTTTCACCGTACCAAATTTCAGCTCGATATCTTGAAAATTGCGACCTGTACTTTGCTAAAGGCAAAAACGTCACGCACATACATACATACAGACAGACTTTTTCCAATATACCACGGCTATATGAAAGCCTATAGGATCTTCAGATCCGGCTTTCATAACAAGAGACTAGACAGTTCCGTTACGCCACCTGTTAATCGCGACACAAAAATTCACACACTTCTGCCAATTCCAAAGAATTGCAAGAACATCGTAAAAGGGGATTCCAACATTTTCCTCGCAAGGATTAAATGCTTATCCTGGACATAGCTTCAGACAGAACCAGGGTTCCCGAAAACTCCTATCCCATAAAACACATAATTTCAGACTCAACAAAGCATTTTGGGCAGAACACAACACAAATCTACCACGGGCCGACACTCCAATCAAATATCCATAGATTTTGTGTCCCAGGACATTAAAAGAGTAACTTCACAAACAAATAAAGTAATTGGGCAGATGACCCCTCACTTAACAAAAATGCAACAAGCGGCAATTAACACACAAGCCTGTGTAACAATAAAAATCTATACAATAAAAAGATTTCCCACCAATTCTATTATTTACTCTAGTTAATTCAGTTTCGCTTCTGTTATGATATCGGTTCCCAATTTGCGTCGCTTAGCCGCGCAATTTACGGTAGCGACACGCACTCGAGTACGCTTGCCCCGTGTACTTGACATCAATAAAAAAATCTTCACACAGATAGAATACATGCCACGTTGCTCATGAACTAAACTAAAGTGTGTCAGTGCCACAAACCAACTACAATAAAACACGAAGACAAAAATAAAATAATTACACAAAATAATATGTTCCCACAAAACCATAACCAGTTTGCCAAATAATTATATTATTTTAGTACTCATTTCTCTTTCTGCGTCGTCTCATCGAACATCGCCTGACATTCTCTCTCCGAAGTGTTTAGCTCATCTCAGACCACATGGAGCCGTAGAAACGTTGGTTCGATGTCTTTCTCTGGGTCTGGAGTTCCATCTTGACGTTGAATAAAAATAAAAATAAAATGTTATTTATAGTCACACGTAATTTTCTATCTAAATTTTGCCAATAGCTACTTTATTCACCATTTGTCTAGTGTAAAATTAATCGTAGACTTTCCCTAGTAGTTGTAGTCGTGGGAGACTACTAAAATCTGACAGATACACAAATTTCACACTCAGCTGTGCGCACACAACTTTATTATAATGTTTTCAATAATGACCCTATCTCTGATAAATTTAACACAGTATATCTTCACGGTATGGAAAAGAATAAGTGATCACCTCACGGTGTCACCAAGAATCAATCTCGTCGTCACTCAGACGACAGTATTTATGTGAATTTGGCAAAAGGACGGAGGGAGAGGGAAATCTATCACTAACTTCTATAATAATGCGACTATTGGCATGCAACAGGTATCAAACAGTTTGAAATATTATACAGGTCACATGGGGCTATCGTGCTCTGGAATCGATCATAGATTTCGTTAATCCAATCTTTCCCGCTTTCAACATCAAGCCGGTGTCAGACGCTCCCTTGGCGCTAAAATTGGTGACCTTCTCTGATTGGTAGTTCATGACGTCAATATCGCAGTTTAGAACAGAAGCCTCTGTCCTATGATTGGTTGAAAGTTCCTCCCGTCTCTCTCATCCAGCAACTATCTTACTCGTAACGCTAGGTTGACAAAGAAATTACGGTCTGAAATGAGTCAGGCCCCCAACACACCTTTGTCTGATAAAGTATCTGTCAAACATTCCGATCTCGTCACTCCTTTGTTTCAGGACTGGGCACGTTCAAACGTACTGTCTCCATATAAGCTTGACATTTCGCAATCCAGTCTGGCCTTCCTGTATGATTCTGGCAGTAAAATCAGAATATAATGAAATGAATAATTAGAATCATTAATATGCGTAGCTTGTTAAGGGTTCAACATGTCGAATGGTTTTTCAATGTGGTGTATATTATGAGTGAAAGGGGTGAAAAGTGGGGGTTGAAGGATTCCTAACGGAGCGTGCATCTCTTAAACGACATAGGCGAGGAGTTTGAAATTCAGAGGAAAACAATCAGCTTAATAATAATAAATAGGTGTTCGACGTTTTTTTTTTCAAAAATCCAATTTAAGGGGCTCATGGGGAGGGGTGAAATTGTGGAAGAAAAACGTCCACTAAGGAAGGATTTTTGGATATTCACTCTCATCGACCAACCAAAACTATTTAAGTTAGAAGAATTATATTTTTGGGATATGTTTGTTGTGCGTCGAAAACGTCTACTAAGGAAGGATTTTTGGATATTCAGGTTCTAAAGGGGTGTTAACGGGATAAACCTGCATTGCATTGAAGAACAATATGACACGAGTATGACGCGAGCGAAGCCGCGGGTACCTGCTAGTTATATATAATCCAAAATTGACTCATCAACGCAGGGCTCAAACTACTGGACTTAGAAAGTTGAAATTTTGCATGTTGGTTGATCCGAGTATGTAGAGGCTCACTAAGAAACGGTTTTTGAAAATTCAATTTGTAAGTGACTTTTTTCGGCCCTTTGGCACTGAGCATCCAAAATTGACTCATCAACGCGGGGCTCAAACCACTAGACCTAGAAAGCTGAAATTTTGCATGTTGGTTGATCCGAGTATGTAGAGGCTCCCTAAGAAACAGTTTTTTTAAATTCAATTGTAAGTGACCTTTTCAGGCCCTTGACACCGAGCAAGGACGGTCGGTACATATATCGGATTTAGCTCATTTTAAGCCGCCAGATACGAGAAACAATACTCGGAGGTCCTGTAGGGACCCCGAAACACAATTTTTAAGTTCCTAAAATGAACGGTTTCGGAGATATTCCCAAATAACTGTGTTTCTTCGGAGAAACAGATCAACGTTACTATGGCAACCGCTGAAATTTCGCAAACCGGGGATAGTTTTCTGCCAATTTCTCGAAAACCGTTCGTTTTAGGGCCTTAAAACGCGGGGTTCGGTTCCCACTTCATAGACGTGGAAACAACGAACATTGCTCCTCGCATTGATACGCCCAGAATGAGCTATATTCCATATTTCTACGAGCAAATCGACTTGGAAAGTCTCATCTATTATATATAATCCAAAATCGACTCATCAACGCAGGGCTCAAACCACTAGACTTAGACGCTGAAATCTTGCATGTTGGTTGATACGAGTATGTAGAGGCTCACTAAGAAACGGTTTTTGAAAATTCAATTTGTAAGTGACTTTTTTCGGCCCTTTGGCATTGACAAATCAAAATAGACTCATCGACGCAGGGCTCAAACCACTAGACCTAGAAAGCTGAAATTTTGCATGTTGGTTGATCCGAGTATGTAGAGGCTCACTAAGAAACAGTTTTTTAAAATTCAATTTGTAAGTGACCGTTTTCGGCCCTTGGCACTGAGCATCCAAAATTGACTCATCAACGCAGGGCTCAAACTACTAGACTTAGAAAGTTGAAATTTTGCATGTTGGTTGATCCGAGTATGTAGAGGCTCACTAAGAAACGGTTTTGAAAATTCAATTTGTAAGTGACTTTTTTCGGCCCTTTGGCACTGAGCCTCCAAAATTGACTCATCAACGCAGGGCTCAAACCACTAGACCTAGAAAGCTGACATTTTGCATGTTGGTTGATCCGAGTATTTAGAGGCTCCCTAAGAAACAGTTTTTTTTTAAATTCAATTGTAAGTGACCTTTTTAGGCCTTGACACCGAGCAAGGACGGTCGGTACATATATCGTATTTAGCTCATTTTAAGCCGCCAGATACGAGAAACAATACTCGGAGGTCCTG
Source organism: Meconema thalassinum (assembly GCA_946902985.2). Lineage (NCBI taxonomy): Eukaryota > Metazoa > Arthropoda > Insecta > Orthoptera > Tettigoniidae > Meconema > Meconema thalassinum. The sequence goes on from OX336396.1 coordinate 241,215,379, forward strand.
TAGGGACCCCGAAACACAATTTTTAAGTTCCTAAAATGAACGGTTTCGGAGATATTCCCAAATAACTGTGTTTCTTCGAAGAAACAAATCAACGTTACTATGGCAACCGCTGAAATTTCGCAGACCGGGGATAGTTTTCTGGCAATATCTCGAAAACCGTTCGTTTTAGGGCCTTAAAACGCGGGGTTCAGTTCCCACTTCGTAGAAGTGGACACTACGAACATTGCTCATCGCATTGATACGCGCAGAATGAGCTATATTCCATATTTCTACGAGCAAATCGACTTGGAAAGTCTCATCTATATATATATAAAAATGAAAGTTTGTCTGTTTTTTCTGGATTTCCAAGGACATTTGCGATATTTGCGCGTTTCAGACTGTTTTATGATGGATGCGCGCAAAAATAAAATGTTTGTCTGTCTGTCTGTCTGTTTGTTTGTCTGTGGACAATTTTTTGTGTCCTTATAACTCGAGAACGGCTGAGTGGATCAACTTAAATTTGATACAGATATCCTTCAGAGGCACGACACCAATCATTGATGTAACTCTTCTCCGTACCTCTCATAAAAGGGGCCCTACCCCCTTAAAATACAGACTGAAATAGGCGTTGTAGGGTGAAACAAAGCTCATTTTCAGTCTCTCAATGTGAGAAACGAAAGGGCCCCCGAAAACCACATTTTAAGGCCCTAAAACCAACAGTTTTTGAGATATTCCCAGAAAACTAATTTCACTTAATAAATTAATGAAAGAATGCATGCCGGTAACCATGGCAACTGAATCTCAGAGGTCCATCTATTTCTGTAAGACACAATGCAATTCCATTTATTACATTACTGTGAAGGTTTGCAAACGGCTATAAGGTTATAACGGATCCAAATTAAGCTGAAATATTCATCAATACATACAATGCGCTTAAGGGGTCAAGGGGTACTCTAGAATTTTTCACGCGATTTGCACGTGCGGGTGTGGTACGGAAGGTCTATTATATCCCTTCTCTATTATATAAAAATGAATGTTTGTCTGTTTTTTCTGCATTTCCACGGAAATTTGACATATTTGCCCGTTTCAGACTGTTTTGTGACGGATGCACGCAAAAATATGTTTTCGCCTGTCTGTTTGTCTGTGGACAATTTTTTGTGTCCTTATAACTCGAGAACGGCTGGGTGGATTAACGTAAAATTTGATACAGATATCCATCAGAGGCACGACACTAATCATTGATGTAACTCTTCTCCGTACCTCTCATAACAGGGGGCCTACCCCATAAAATACATGCTGAAATAAGCATTTTCAACTCCTCAATGTGAAAAACGAAACTCGGGGACCCTAAAAGGACCCCGAAAACCACATTTTAAAGCCCTAAAACCAACAGTTTTTGAGATATTCCCAAAAAACTAATTTCACTTAATAAATTAATGAAGGAATGCATGGCTGTAACAATGGCAACAGAATCTCACAGGTCCATCTATTTCTGTAAGACGCAATGCAATTCCATTTATTACATTACTGTGAAGGTTTGCAAACGGCAATAAGGTTATAACGGATCCAAATTAAGCTGAAATATTCATCAATACATGTAATGCGCTTAAGGGGTCAAGGGGTACTCTAGAAATTTTTAATGCGGTTCACACGTGCGGGTATGGTACGGAAGGTATATTATATCCCTATCCCCATATTGTTATATTATTATTATTACTATTCTTTTAATTATTATCATTATTATGGCGAACAACGACGAGACAAAGCTCATTTTCAAACCCTTGGTGACAGAAACAAAACTCGGGGCCCCTCAAGACCCGTAAAGGGTCCCCGAAAACTATATTTTAAGGCTCTAAGCCCAACAGTTTCTTAGATATTCCCAGAAAACTAATTCCATTTAATAAACTAAAGAAGGAATGCAAGCCACTAACCATAACAACAGTATCTCAAGAGGTGGCATCCAACTTTCCATCTATTTCTGGAATAAGTAATGACACTCCATTTATTACATTTCTGTCAAAGGTTGCAAATGGCTATAAGGTTATCACGGAACCAACTAAAACTGTAAAATTCATCATTGCGCTTAAGGGGTTCAAGGAGTACACTAGATTTTTTTCACACGACTTACACGTGCGATATGTCGTACAGAAGGTCTATTATATGTCCAAACAACAACATTAATTTCAAAAATTCCTGATTTGAAATAGTAGACTATTTTTTGCTGATTTTAGGAATTTGGGCCATTGGAGTCTAAAAAAACTGAATTTTCATGCACCACAAGCCTTTATAATTTATAAAAGGGGTCTTCCTGTAGTTGGGCACTTGACACAACGGTTAGGGTCAGTTCGTATGTGACGTGTATTGCGATTCGTCTACGAGGTTTTCAATTTTATTTTCACGCCAGGAAGAACACGTTAGGTAAATTTAGTTTGAGAGCACATTTTAACTAATCATGTTTCTTTGCCAACAAACAGGTTCCATGCCCCTAAACATTGCAACAGTAGCTCAATTGATAACATCTGGTTATTAATACCGAAGACCGTTCGAAGAATGGGTACTTCTGCTAGTCTACTATACAACGCTCAAATACCACTGACTGACTCATTCATTCATCACGAAATCTCAGAAACCACCGAACGGATTGGAATGAAATTTGGTATGCAGCTTTTTCAAGGGCCGCAAACAGCCTCAAAGAAAGGATTTTTGGATATTTAGGTTCTAAAGGGGTGTTACGGGGGTAGACCTGCATTTCATTGAATAGCAATATCTCCCGATTGGTTTCATTGGGGGATGTGATACTCGGCATATAAGCTCATCATTAAAAATAAGAAGACATGTGTCTGAGGGTTTTTCGATGTGGTGTATATTATGAGGTGAAAGGGGTGAAAATGGGGGTTGAAGGATTCCTAACGGAGCGTGTATCTCTTAAACGACATAGGCGAGGAGTTTGGAACTCAGCCGAAAAAAATCAGCATAAAAATAACTAAACAAGTGTTTGACCGTTTTTTCCTAAATCCAATTTAAGGGGCCCATGGAGAGGGGTGAAATTATGGGGGAGGGGGGAAACGTCATATGTCTGAGTGTAAAATTATACATGGCCTATGTTGTAGACTATAACACATTACATTTTTTTTGTCTCTTGCTATTTCATCATACGACGAATACTTAGGGAGTTATTAATGATTTTATACTTTTTGGCCGGAATTTTCTAAGTCCCAGGAATGACATAAAAATTGATTCGAATGAAATTTCAGAAAATAGTTTTTTTTAATACTTTTATTATATTTTTCACGTCTTTTAAGGTCCGAAACCAACATGATATTTTGATGGGTTTTTTTTTCATGACAAATGTAAAATGATGATTTAAGCTAACCTCATTCAAATTATGTTATTAAGCATAATTAACACTTTGAACAGGAAAGGGTTGCAATTCTGGCTGTATAACATTCAATTTAAACATAGCACATGACATACAAAGTCTAAGGCAACGAATTTTTCCTCAAATGTCTAAATATGTTGCTTTAGTAATTTATGCTTTATCTAATTCAAAATCTTATTGAAATGCCAGTAGATTCGGATAACAAACGTGCGAATGCGGATAACGATTTGTTTATCCGCGCAGGGCTATAGACATGAAGCTCCTACGACCATTCAAGGTTAAAATAAACTCGTACTTTTGCTGTCTTATTTCACAAGAAGTGAGCAGTAGATTCTGTCAGCAGGAATTCTGAGAAAAGGTGTAGAGTAACATTTCCCACACAGCTCCCTTTCACCCGCCACCCTCAAACGGGAGATATGGAAATGCGCCCATAATCAGTGGTATTTCCAGATCCTTTTAATTAGGCTGATTGAACTGCGCCCATAGTCAAGTCGGCTGTTAGCCCAAGGTCGGTTTAAGGGGAAGTGACGGACTGTCTCCCACCACTAGCTTCTGCACTGCTGAGAATAAGAGGTAGTCCCCCGACCCGATAAGCAGCTGTACTATGGGCCTCCGGTGGTGGCAGCTAATCTCACTAACCACTACACCACAGAGGCGAATAATAATAATAATGATAATAATATTGAAAATCCACAGCCTTTTTCCAGTCAATATACCGGGTCAGGGTTGGAATGAATGAAGCCCCCATCTAGCGGCGAAGATAGGCATTGTGCCGGCTTCCGAAGCCTGTCGCTATCCTCTGGGACAATGATTAATGAATGACAGATGAAATGATATTGGAGAGTGTTGCCGGAATGAAAGATGACAGGGAAAACCGGAGTACCCGGAGAAAAACCTGTCCCGCCTCCGCTTTGCCCAGCACAAATCTCACATGGAGTGACATGGATTTGAAGCACGGAACCCTGCGGTGAGAGGCCGGCGCGCTGCTGCCTTAGCCACGGAGGCTACACTAATAATAATAATAATAATACAACTCTCTCTAATCTACCATAAATAACTACGGTACCCGTCTAGTTTTGTTATACAATAAAAAAATATAATAATCTTCTAAATGGTAAGATTACCTCAAACTAGATTATTAAACATTTGCAATAACAAAACTATTTAAAAAATATGGTTAGGTTAACGAAAACATCCCAATGTACCAGTTAATGCTAAAATTGCTAGAAAAAAATTAAATATTAGTCTGTTTTGAAAACTGTGCCTGTTTTATGTATGTATCCCAGACCAACACTAATCTCTTGTCCGCAATCTGGACAGGGCATATTTAGTTGTTCGCAATCTGGACGGTTTTTGACTTGTTCGCAATCAAGACACAACCGATTTGAAATTAGTCACTTCAAATTCACACCACTTGACACAACATAATTCGGTAGAGGGGTGGAGGGAGGGAACCTACCTGACCGCTCTCAATGGGCGCAGTTCCACTGATAATTTTGAAAGGTTTATGCTAATGACCAGGGTCATTAGTGAAGCTTGGGCGCAGTTCCATACAACCCCCTCAAACGGTGTCCAGACATAACGTACCACGGACAAAACGTACCACTTGATTTTCGAGGACATAACGTACCACCTAGGTCGTTATCTACCTAAGAACGGTTTTCTCGTAATCCCCAAATATTTACGCTAGGACATAACGTACTGTTACGTTTTTGGGGTTCGTAAAAATACCGTCAGGCTATAATGCACTAATACTTTATTTACACTAATGTTATTTACACTAGTTAACACTAAATCAAATTATTTACACAAATTAGGCCTACTTACTTCCACACACACATACACAGAATCTCACTTTATACAGCTACCAGTCACTATTAATTACACTGATCTCTACAAGTCAGTTTCTCTTGCAGTCACTATTTATCTTCCACAGTCACTATTTACATTATTTATTTCCACATTTATCTTCACACCCCGTCTTCACTATTTACAGTCCTCCATTATTTATTTCCACTCATCGCGCTAGGCACGGCAAACTGCTTCACATTTATTTCCACTGGTCGCTCGGCACGGCACACACCGACAGCGCGGACTCACTCAGGACTGACTTGCCCGCCGCAGTTTGCCCGTATATAACCAATCCAGCTCCTGGTCTCGAATGTTCTCTGCCCTTACTCCTTCCAGTAGCGTCGAGCATGTCCTCGTGTTTGGCTTCCAGAATTATCTAGCCACTCCCAGCGAGGTTCGGGACCTTGTTGTCACACCCAGTAGTCTCCGGAAGCAGAAGAGTCTGGAAGCCTTGCGTCAATAGTCTACCTGATTCGTAGCGGTATTGTATAGGTGGTGGCCTTGGGGAGGGGCTACCCTAACTAGCCCGGCCGGACTGGCTATTCTGCATTCCCCATACACCCCGCCCACTTGCCGCTGCGAGACACATGGAGAATTCTGGGCAATTGCACGAATCTTGCAGACCCGGTGCACGCTACACTGCTCCCCCTTCTCAAAACAACTCGCCTCGAGTTGTTTATCGTGAGGCTATCCAATGTCCAAGGGGGTGGCATTGAGGGCGCTGACAAGCGCCTGTTTTGGCTGACGATCTCTCGTTTCGCTAGGTGGGCGACAGTTCCTTGCTGCCATTTTCGCGACATATGGCCCCGTCCAGCACGTAGCAAACAGGTGACCTTTCTACTGCGACGGCGTCCCGGTGGTGGTTTACGTCGCTTTGGTGGAGGATAGCCAACCTCCACCGCCTCATCGTCTCTTGCGGCTGAACTCCTCTTCGGTGGCGTCAACCAAACTGTCCTCTTCGCCGCCGCCATTCCCCACGTGATGGTTTTTGCCTGCCGCAGGTATCGCCTTCCACTGAGCATCGAACGCTGAGGTTCCATGGCGTCGCGATGCTCATCAGCGAAGATGTATGCCGCCTCTCGTTGTACGTGCTTGGGAGGCAAGCCAGCTAGCGCGAGTTCTTGAAGTGACTTACTCGCGCACCTGTCCTTATCTTCTAGCCGTAGCTGGTACATGGGCGGTAGCTGGTGGCCCACATGATGCTCCTCCAGCGTCGCGACGATCCCGTTGTAGGCGATCCCCGACTGGATGTCGTGTAGCACCTCCGCCATCTGTTCCTGAAGTCCCGTGATGAGCTGAACTGTTCCGTCCTCCAGCGTGCACCCGGCATGGTTTGCCACAGTGTCGAAAACGGTCCCGCAGATCTGCCGTGATGTAGCCTCATCGACGTGCGGGGTCCTTCCACTCGAGACACTGCCCCTGTCGTCAGAGCTGCTAAGCCTCAATCCGGTTTCCAGCCCTGTGATGCTTCCCAGTGGCTCGTCCCCATCTCGCTCAGCATTCCGACCTCCGGACTCCACGATGCATTCGGCTCGGTTATCAGCACCCTCTGCAGCGCCACTTTCCATACCGCCTCCAAGCTCGTTACACTCCGGTTTTGACTTCAGGACTGGTTTCGGCTCGTCTTGACTAGTTTCATGCCCACACTGCTCCACTTTATTTCCAGAACTTTCCTCTGTTTCCTTTTCCAAATTTTCCGGAAATGCCGCCATTTTCTTTCCAAAGTTTTCGAAATGTTCTGACATTTTCTTTTCAACATTTTCCAACACCTCCCACATGCTACAAGGAATCTCGAACAGAAATGTGTCTGGATCCTCACCAGCGTCCAGCAGTAACTGACGTAACCGCACTTGTAGCGTAGACTTGGTTCCTGTTGCATCTGCATCCCTCTCTTCCAGTTCTTCACGCAATTCTGACACCTTCAGTTCTGAAAGTTTTACTTTCCTTGTCGCCATTTTATAGTCCAAAATGCGAGACACACCAGACAGTCAGCACACGATGAACTAGGCTTACAGATGGTACACACCAGACAGTCACTTAGCAACTAACTATACACTTCCTTAAAGTAGGCCTTTTCAAAAGTACTCACTGTTTCATACAGAAGCACTCACTATAACCTGACCCTCACATCTGACACCAATTGTTACGTTTTTGGGGTTCGTAAAAATACCGTCAGGCTATAATGCACTAATACTTTATTTACACTAATGTTATTTACACTAGTTAACACTGAATCAAATTATTTACACAAATTAGGCCTACTTACTTCCACACATACATACACAGAATCTCACTTTATACAGCTACCAGTCACTATTAATTACACTGATCTCTACAAGTCAGTTTCTCTTGCAGTCACTATTTATCTTCCACAGTTACTATTTACATTATTTATTTCCACATTTATCTTCACACCCCGTCTTCACTATTTACAGTCCTCCATTATTTATTTCCACTCATCGCGCTAGGCACGGCAAACTGCTTCACATTTATTTCCACTGGTCGCTCGGCACGGCACACACCGACAGCGCGGACTCACTCAGGACTGACTTGCCCGCCGCAGTTTGCCCGTATATAACCAATCCAGCTCCTGGTCTCGAATGTTCTCGGCCCTTGCTCCTTCCAGTAGCGTCGAGTATGTCCTCGTGGTTGGCTTCCAGAATTATCTAGCCACTCCCAGCGAGGTTCGGGACCTTCTTGTCACACCCAGTAGTCTCCGGAAGCAGAAGAGTCTGGAAGCCTTGCGTCAATAGTCTACCTGATTCGTAGCGGTATTGTATAGGTGGTGGTGGCCTTGGGGAGGGGCTACCCTAACTAGCCCGGCCGGACTGGCTATTCTGAATTCCCCATACACCCCGCCCACTTGCCGCTGCGAGTCACATGGCGAATTCTGGGCAATTGCACGAATCTTGCAGACACGGTGCACGCTACAGTACCACTTGATGTCAGACGGGCATTCCAGTTACAAGTTCAATACCACATAAACATCAGTGGCGATCACACTGTGCGGCTTTAAACATTTTGGTATTGTGTCATGGAGTTGTGTAGAACGAATAAGGGCGGTTTGTGTGCGCACTTCGACGGATGAAGTTCGAATTGTACATGGAAAGTTCAAAGAGAAAGAAGAAATATGTCAAGTATGATGAACGGTTTGACAGAATAATGAAGCGGTATGAAGAGAATGGAAACTTGAAATCTTGCTTGAGAGTTCTCTCATATTCGCAGAACTTGGAATGAAACTTCACATGGCGAACTTGCTATTCACTTAGAATGAAACATCCCATGATGAACTTGCTATTCGCGAGGATATAAAACCCACAAGAAACATTTTTAAAAATAAAAAAACAAAGTAAAGAAAACGAAGAATGACCAGAGCCTAACCACACCTGATTTTAAACAGTCCAAAGCCTGAATAAAGTGTGATGAGAATCCAAAAACTCATCATATTGTATATTAGTTGATGTTATGTTATTGCCCACGTATTTATTACCAGGATTAATTGAGCAATACCGAGAAAGTGGCCGTGCGGTTAAGGTTTAATGCACCCTAAATACTTCCCACTCTTTCAAGTGGTACGTTATGTCCTCTCCTAAACATTTTAAGGTCATTAGCTGACTCTTCGCAGGTAATGAGCCGGCCAAGTGGTACGTTATGTCCGTGATACGTTATGGCCTATAACCCCCTCAAACAACCACTAGACTAATGACAATAAGCCGCTTTACAATGTGACCGCTACTTCCTTACACTTCTGTAACTATCATTGTCGACTCGAATTCAGCCAGGCCTTTGCAGACAGTTGAAAGACAGTGAGTGAACAGTTGAATTCTAGTGTGTGTTCAGTGAAAGTGGTTAGACCGACTTACAATAAACTGATACGAGCAACGCCTTTACCCATGGATAAGTGGCGCATTAGTGGCTTCAGTGGCGTACTCGGTAGCATGCTGAGCTTCTATGCGCAAGGTCGCGGGTTCACACCCGGCCGAAGTTATTGGATTTTTTTATGAGCGTTAATATCCCTCAGTATGCCTTCCTTTGGAGGGGAAGTAAAGCCGGCGGTCCACTGTCATAGATTTAAGGTTTTTAAAAGAACCTTCCAGTATTTTTTTTTATTTAGTCGATTTTACCCTCTAGGTTGGTGGTTCCCACGGACTCGGGAACTCACCACTACCGCCTCTATGGGCAGTGTCCTGGAGCTTGGCACATCTGGTCGTGAGGGATACAACTGGGGAGGTGTGATCAGCACGTCGCCCAGGCGGCCTCACCTGCAAAGCGAACAGGGGCCTCATGAGGGGAGGGATTGGAAGGTTAGGATGGATAGGCAAGGAAGAGGGAAGGAGGCGGCCGTGGCCTTGCAGTAGGTACCATCCCGGCATTTGCCCGAAGACGAAGTGGGAAACCATGGAAAACCACTTCGAGGATGGCTGAGGTGGGAGTCGAATCCACTCTACTCAGTTGGACCACCCGAGGCTGAGTAGAGCCCGTTCCAGTTCTCATACCACTATTCAAATTTCGTGGCAGAACCGGGAATCGAACCCAGGACCTACGGGGCGGCAGCTAACCATGCTGACCGCTACGCTACGGAGGCGACTAATTAAAATTGTGTCAAGTTAAATTGTAGATTAGATTTCGTTGAAACGCTCTATCATACTTCCAACGTTCACCACTAGGTGTCAGTGAAATCTGGTAGCGAAAGTTTGAACTACTTGAAATTGAACGGAACTTGTAGCTCACCCCATGGCTCAGTGGGTCAAAATCGAAATCTAGGAGGACAAAATTATTTATTTTCATAATTAAAAAATCAAAATTTATTATTTCTACAGCATTCTCATATAATTGCCGCTCACTATTCTGGGATATAAACGCATCTTAGTGTAAATCTGTCACCACTGTTCGAGTTTGCCACGGTGGGTGAGTGGTAATAGTGTCGGACTACCAACCCCAAGATTCCAGGTTCGCTCCTGACCGTGGTAAGTGATTTTTGAAAGGCGACAAAAATCACGACACTCATGTCATACGTTGTTGGCATGTTAAAGAACCCATTTGAATTCAGTATGCCGTGTTCATAATGGCAAAATTAATCTCGGGATTTTCCGCTAACACGAAGTTCCTCCATTCTCTACTTGAAAGCGCTGTAGTGTCAAGGAGTTTAGATAGGCTGTCTAACCTCCTTGACTTTCATAGCGTTCAAAGGAACGACGAAATTCGACATGCAAGCTACCCTCTGGGTGTCAATTAACAAAGGTTGCACCAGGCACCCGAGGCCATACGATATATTATTACCACTGTTCGAGCAGTCTGAATTGGAGGGTGAATGTAAGTGGCTGTGGTTGTCTTTGTGGTCAGTGTGATGCTTTAAGATGGAAAATGCAGCTGAAGGTATGATCTTTGTAACGTGTTTCAGTTATTATTGGCGTAATTTTAGCTATATTTGCATTATATAATATTTAACTATTATTTTTTTTTAATAATTATGTTTTCACTTAGATTTTTAGTATGTCGCGTCACTCTGCGTCACTTTCTACTTAATGTTAAAATGTAGATAAAGCCTTGTAGTTTTCGCCTCTTATAGGTTTTTGTGCATCTTTTTGCAACTAGCTTAGTTATTTTACGTTTTAGAAGATGCCGCGCAACCAGTTCTCACACGTTTACAACTGTTTGAAGCACTGGGTTCGACGATTATGTCAAAAGTGGAACTTTTTGACTTTGTTAAAAATAAATTAGGGGTAGAAAATTGTTCTGAAGAGATAACTGAATGCTCTATCCAACTCCTAGTCATAGACAATTTCTTGCATGTGTAGACGTAGCTTCAAAAAGGTCTTAACTGATTTTATTATGAAATAAACGTATTATGTACGTTGCTTTCACTCTAAATTCATGATTAAAACGTAAAAATAAGTTTATCCCCCTAGATTTCGATTCCGACCGACTGTGCATGGGTGTCCGAAATGAAACAGCTTCAGCCATTGGTGAGCCGAACATGTCCTCGGTTACTTCCGGCACTAAAAGCCATACGCTAAATAAATAGTTTTTTTAATATCGTATGGCCTCGGGTGCCGGGTGCAAACTTAGTTAATTGACACCCAGGGGCCAGCATGCATGTCGAATTTCGTCGTTCCTTTGAACGCTATGAAAGTCAAGGAGGTTAGACAGCCTATCTAAACTCCTTGACACTACAGCGCTTTCTAGTAGAGAATGGATGAACTTTATGTTGGCGGAAAATCCCGAGATTAATGTTGTCACTGAACACGGCCTACTGAATTCAAATGGGTTCTTTAACATGCCAACAACGAATGATATCCATGTCGTGATTTTTGTCGCCTTATTAGCAGTGGTAAAAAGAGGCCCCATGAAAGTGATGCTGCCTGCCCTCCTTCGAAAATATTCAGTCCTTATAAAGAACAACTAGAATAAGGAGGGTGGGGTGCTAGATATTTCATGTTTCCAGGAGGGGGGCACGTCAGAAAACGTATGAGAACCCCTGCTCTAGAGAAGTGGCTACATTTCTTGGCTGTCACCCCGGATGTCCACTTTCGATTCCCACTCGGCTCTGCCAATAAATTTAATTCTGGTCTGAGGGATGGAACGGGGTACACTCAGCCTCGTTATTCAAAACTGAGAAGAGGCGGGTTAGATTCCTGCCTCAGTCATCCTGGAAGTTGTTTTACGTGGTTCCCCCAGTTTTACTCCAAGCAAATGCTGGGAGTGTACCCAACGTAAGGCCACGGCCTCTTCCTACCCAAATCTAATTCATTTACCAATACACATAATGGTACAGACGTCGCCGCGGGATAGGTTATCAGACAAATTCTACCCACACCCAAGTACTCGGGGCTATATGACCACGATATCGCAAAGCCCCTAAAACAATATTTGTTTGATTCGTTGTACCCAACTAAGGAGCGGGTTTGAACTTATTAGCACTTTTATAATTGTAAATGATTATGTCGACTTCGCTGGGGTCTGGCGTTACGTTACGGTGACGGACGGACAGATGCACTGAGGTGTGTGACGTAATAGTGCCGCTTGGTGCATGTGTACCCCGACAATCTCTACATCGTTAATATAAGACAAAAATCCCCTATTCTTGGATGTCACGGGTAATCTCAAGAACCAATGGATGGATTTTGATGCCGGTTTCACCATTCTGTAAAGGCTATCTCGAGGAAAGATTCTGTAGAAAATAATTTATGTATGATCAAAGGAAGCCAAGCAGTAACGATTTCAGTGTAAAAAGTCGAAAACAAACTTGCCGTCCGTGCGCTTCTTAAGGTTACGCTAGGCAAACCGTTAAAAATATCAATATACTATGAGCGTAAGAATTGGTCAGCATGAAAAGTTCTACAAAAACGTCCGCGAGAGCATATCTCTATTTTCAATACATCGCCCACTATAAGTGTTTTTAGACTGGATGGAAGGGGCGTGCGGCATCCCCCGCGCTGCACCTTGCTTTGCCCTTGGTTTGCACTTGCCCTTCGCGAGTAATTTGAAACAAGATAAGTATTATGCAGATAATTTTCTAACATGTCAAGAGTCTTTCTAGCATTTTTCAGCATTTGTAGCAAATAAAATGATACAAAGTCTAGTCTTTCAGCCTGACTGTCACTTTTTTTTTCTAACGGACTTTGAGTTCACGCAGCATTTGTAGCATTTAAAATGAAATAAAGACTAGTCTTTCAGACAGACTATCAGTGTTTTTCTTCTTCCCTTCCCAATATCCTCTCGCTGTGTTCCCTTTTACGCTGTTCTGTCCATCCAGTACCGGTATTTTGTCGGTTGGGCTTCTCAGAAAATTTGTGATTGTGAATTAAAGTTCTGAATTTTGTTCTGTATTGAACGATTTCTTCATGACAACCAATTTCATGTACTGTATGTCTTCAATGATATCTTTTTGTCAGTTGTTTTGATTTTTCATTGATAACGCTAGGTTGAAAATTTTCTTTGTAAGCCTGTTATTATCCATAGGCCTATAGGTGTGCGTCAAACTGTAACCTGGTGGCTTCGGTGGTGTAGTTGGTAACATGCTGAGCTTCTATACCCAAGATCACGGGTTCAAACCCGGCCGAAGTCGTCGGATTTTTAAGAGCGTTAAAATCACTCAGTATGCCTTCCTTCGGAGGAGAAGTAAAGCCGGCGGTCCCATGTCATAGATTTATGGCATGTTAAAGAACCTTCCACTAATTACACCTGTGTGAAGCTAAATTATGTTAGGTTAAACATTTGACAAACGCTCATAGGTCCCGACGTTCGTCGCCAGGAGCCGACTGCGGTGACATCTGGTAACCAAGTTTTGACCTAGTAGTCGTTGATGGTGGCATTTGGCGGCAAAAGTACGAACACTTGAAAAACAAATGCAATGTCTGCAGTCCTTACTTGAATTAAAAACAGATAACACACACTAATACACTCATCACAATTAACACTGGTTATCAGACAGATTCTACACACACCCAAAGTACACGGGGCTACATGACGCGTTATCGCAGCCCCTAAACTGAGGAACCAACCAACCAAACTGTAATCGCTGTTTCCTTATGGTAGCTGAGATTCTTTCTGTAACTTGATAAATTTCATGTGATTTCTATTTCATCCAAATTCCAGTTTCATACTTTGGTCCTAAGATTTTCATGAGGATTTTATTTTCTTGTTTTTCGATCATTTTTATTCGACATTCACTACCATTATAATACAGTAGTTTGATATGTATTAGAGCTTCTGTTTTAACGAATGTGTTATAACGTCTTGATTTTGCCTTGGTTGATATTTCTTACATTGTATCTGTTCCAAGTAATTTTGTGTGCTCCTTCTAGTTTTGTAGTTAATAATAATAATAATTATTATTATAAAGAGGTGAAACCCATTAACAATAGACTTATGACCGTAAGAATCAAACAAACAAAAGCTACACCTTTATTAATGTTCATGCACCGACGAATTCTGACAATAAAAAAGAGCCTGGAAAAACGGAAAGATTCTGGGAAGAACTTGAAACAGTTATGGCCAACATTCCAAAAGATGATGTGAAAATTCTACTCGGAGATTTTAATGCACAAATTTGCAGGGAACGCAAATACAAGAAGACAGTAGGAGATTACCCAGCACACAGGTTCACCAATAAAAATGGCACGCGTCTCATTGAGTTGTGCCAACAAAACAACTTGAAAATTATGTCCACCTCACTCCGGAAAAATAAAATAAAACAGAAAACATGGCGATCACCCATCCATCATTTAGGAGAATTTCAGATTGACCATGTGGCAATATCGTACAATTACCAAAAAGAAATTCACGATGTGCTAGTGCGCAGAGGTGCTAACATCGATTCGGATCATTATTTAGTAAGAGTCAAAATCAAATTCAAATCCAAAAGAAAATTCAATAGGAAAGCACCTGTGATCCCAAAATTTGATGTAAACAAAATCGAGGATTCCAAAATAACAGAAAAATGGGAAAGACAGCCTGCGAAAAACTGGGAGGAATTTCAAACTAAAATCATCAAAACAGCGAAAGCCCTAATCCCTCGTCACAAAAACCCAAAACACCCTTGGTGGAATCAGGCATGCGAGAATGCGCCAGAAGAGAGAGAAAAAAAAGGCCTTTCAAATCTACAATTGCAACAAATCAGAAGAACCACAGAAGAACTTTCTCGATGTTCGCAAACAAACATGTAAGATTTTGAGACAAAATAAAAGGAAATACATCAACGACCAACTGAAGTCAATTGAAGACAACTTCTGAAATTACAACACACACGATTTCTACAAGACCTTCGCGAACTAAATCAAAGGTCATTCCTCACAGAACCTTTTCTTTCGGAAACAAGATGGTAAATTAGCCTTGACAAATGAAGAAAATTGCCAAGAACTAGCTAATATTTTTCACAGCTTTTAAATTGGCCAGGACCCAAAGAGAGATTCCCGAAAATACAACCAGAAATCGCACCAGATAACACGTCACCACCTCTATCAGCTTGTCTCTTGGAAAGGACGCAAAAACAATTGGAACCCAAATTAGCTAAATATCAAGCAGGATTCAGACCAAATAGGTCATCCCCAGAACAAATTTTTAATCTCAAACCATACTCAAAATGCGAGCCCTCAGACAAAAACGCATTGTATGTACATTTGTAGAATTCAAAAAAAGCCTACGATTCGATAGATAGGACATCACTATTCCA
Organism: Meconema thalassinum; assembly: GCA_946902985.2. Lineage (NCBI taxonomy): Eukaryota > Metazoa > Arthropoda > Insecta > Orthoptera > Tettigoniidae > Meconema > Meconema thalassinum. The sequence goes on from OX336396.1 coordinate 241,230,762, forward strand.
AATTCTATAAGAAAGGGGACTAGATCCTACAACCCGAGAACTCATAGAACAAACACTAACTGACACAAAGTCTAAGGTGAAATTTATGTGGATAATCTCAGAATCATTCTACATTCAAACAGGTGTGCAACAGGGTGATTGACTCTCTCCTATTCAGTTCAAAGTCGTCCAAGATAAGGTTATGGAAGAATGGGAGAAAGAACTCAAGAAATGTGAATTTTGGAAGCTAATCCGACTGGGCTTTCCCAAAAAGGACCTCTATATACCATACCTCGCATTTGCGGATGATCTGGCGATACTAACCAAGGATGAGGAGACTGCTGTCAAACAGCTCGAGGTACTTAAAGAAAGTGCAGAAAAGGTGGGATTACAGATTTCGTTTGAAAAAACGAAATTCTTCTGTTCAAAGGCAGATATCACGAGCCTGAAAACAAAATATGGTAAAATCGAAAGGGTACCGCACTTTAAATACTTCGGAGAATTTATCGAACCAACAGCCCTTGAAAAAATCTCGCAACAAAATCGTCTCCAAAAAGTCAAAAAAGCATTAGGGTTAGTCCAAAACATCTACAACAAAAAATCTTTGTCAAAATACACAAAAATTCGGCACTACAACACAGTCATAAAACCAACAGTCCTTTACGCAAGCGAAACTCTGACACTTGACAGTAAACATGAACTTGAAGACATCAAAAAGGAAGAGAGGATGATCATTAGGAAAATTTTAAGAGCAAGATATAAGCGAGATGGTTACAGACTACAATCAATAAAGACAACAGAAAAGTATTCAAACATCGAAATTGACATTAAAAGGACGAATGGAATTCTTTGGACATCTCACTAGACTACCAGAAAATCGATTGACGAAAAGGATAATAGGTTATTTGACCACACTCAAGAACTCAACACCTTGGTTAGAGGAACTTCGAAAAGACCTCAAAAACGCAAACATAAGTTCACCTGACATTTTAGAAAGGGATATCTTCAGGGACAAACTTAAACAAGTTGTTCAGTAAAGAACATATAGCCTACTTCTCCTACTCGTTGTTTTTATCAGAGTATAATAGAATCATTTCTTGGTTGAAGACCTTAGAAACTATTTACCTCTACCAAACACCACAACCTCGAAAACAACTGCTACCATCATTGAAGGAAGAAAGAAAGAAAGAAAGAAAGAAAGAAAGAAAGAAAGATAAGAAGTATCTAAAGAATGTTATGGATCTGGAGACATAATCGACCGGACTGGCTGCGTGGCTCAACGATAACGTTCTCGCTTGCTGGGCCCTAGGTTGCAGGTTCGTATCCTGGCGCAGTCAGTTGGCATTTGAGGGTGCTCACATGCGAGGGAGCCGTGTCAGTAGATTTACTGGCACGTTAAACATCCCCTTCGGGGCGAAATTCCGGCACCCCGGCGTCTCTAAAAGCAGCAGTAGATAAAAGGGACGTAAAACCAATTATTATTATTACTATTATTATTATTACTACATAATCGACCTTTCGTGGGCAACATCCAACTTTGAGTTGAGGCATGTCTTTACACGTCTGGTTGTGCATGGCTTTCACAACCGTAATTGAATTAACAAATCTTTCCATGACCCTACAGAGGCGTGTGTATACAAACTATGTGGATATTTTCGATTGCTATTTGCCTGCAATAAACGTATTAATAATAATAATTTATTAGAGCAGCCAATGGCCATACAAAAATTAAATTAAAATACACAATATGCATAAGTACTTGTGCTACTCTGTGCTAAGCCTTGTCAGTGAGATGTTCCTCTTTTGACAGTCTAGGGCATGATATCGCCCACGCTTCTGCCCACACCATTCACATGAACAATCCGTACCGGGTTCATGGAATTTCTTTATAGAGCACACTTTGTGATGAAAGCCATGCACTGCGTACCTAGTGATGGCGTGTCTTAATTCGAAGCCGAATCCTGACCATTTGCTTGATGTCATAGCATCAGTCATGTAGAATTCGCTCCAAATTTCTTGTTTCTTGTCTCTTAGCTCCTGTAGTAATTCTCTGTAGCTGTCTGTAGAGGGGAGCATCAGCTGGTACCTCAGGTCCTCTCGCCATCCCGTATACCAGTCTTGATAGCGTAAACTTGGACACCCCTAGAACTCTTTTCAGGAAACTTGCCTTAACTTTTTCAATGCAATTTAGATCTCTTTTGTTCAGATGTTCCCAAATTATTTCAAGTCCATATGTTACTACTTTTGGTCTGAATAACTTCATTGCTGTTTTTAAGGATATCTGGTTGATTTGTGCAATATCACTTATTGCTATTGTGGCCGCTGAAGCTCTTTCTTTTATATGTGCGGAGAAAACGTTTCCGCGGGTCTGGAAAGTCATCCTCAGGTGAAAAATGAAAATCCACAGCCTGCTTCCAGTCTCCGACCGGGTCAGGAATGGAATGAATGAAGCCCCCATCTAGCGGCGAGGATATGAACTGTGCCGGCTGCCGAGGCCTGACGCACTCCCCTGGGGCAATGATTAAATGAATGACAGATGAAATGAAATGATAGTGGAGAGTGTTGCTGGAATGAAATTTTTGACAGGGAAAACCGGAGTACCCGGAGAAAAACCTGTCTGCCTCCGTTTTGTCCAGCACAGATCTCACATGGAGTGACCGAACTTATTTACTATGTTTAGTTTTCTGCCGTTGCACATGATCCCTTCATGTGCTGATAACCTTCCTCCTCTCCTAAAGATCATTGTGACAGTTTTATCCTCATTTAGGTTCAGGTCATTTTGTTTTGAACATACTGTTCGTCCGTTGAAAGCTTCCTGAAGGCTGTATTGGTGTTGTGACACTAGCACCATGTCGTCTGCAAACATGTAGATTTTTACACGGTCCTTACTGATTGCTTGGTCGACATCAAGAGTTGCCACATTAAATAGCAGAGGGCTAATCGGGTCTCATTGCAATACGCCTATTGTCTGTAGGATGGGACTTGATAAGGTGACGTTATCACAAATCTTAACGTAGTTTTCGGATAGGATGCCCTTCAGCAGTCCTAGAATGTGATGTTTCCCAATCATGGCTTCTAACTTGTCAAGGATTATACTTCTGCTGATTGAGTCAAATGCCTTAGAGAAATCTATAAAGATGACGTAGAGCTTCCTCTTTGGCATATTGAGGGCATCTTCGATATTGTCTTTCAGGCATTTAATGGCTTGTATGGCGGATTTCCCTGCTCTAAATCCGAACTGCTCTTCGGGAATGATGTGATCTACTAATTTTGTGAGACGATTTGTTACTCGTTTCGTTAATATCTTCAGTAGATTGCTCTCCAGTGCTATCCCTCGGTAAGAGTTGGGGTTGCTAGCATCTCCCTTTCCTTTATAGAGCACCTTTAATGTTGATTCTCTCCACCTATCTGGAATACTTCCTAGTGAGAGGCACCCATTAAATAGTTCCGTTATAGGTTCCTTGAGTACGGTCCAGCTGGCTTTAATGTGCTCGTTGAATAACTGATCTGGCCCTCCAACTTTCCGGCCCTTTCCTTGCCGAACTACTTGTTCTACTTCTTCCATAGTGAAAGGTTCAATGCGTATTTGAGTAACCTCATTGGATGCTCCTTGTGGTCTAGTCTCTTTTGCTTGTAGGATATTAACGAAGTGTCTCTCCCATACATCCATTGGTAGTTGACGAGGAAATTTGGGTTACCTTGGTTTGAGGATTTTGAAGGGATCTTTTTCTGAGGTGTCGATCAATTTCTCTTCTATTCTTTTCATGTGTTGGTCTTTTGCCTCCTTAACGTGCTTCTTTGTAAATCTTCCATTTTTGCGAGTATTCTGTAAAGTTCTCTGCCGTAGCGGATCTTTGAGCTTTATGTAGAGCTTCCAGAGAGTCCTTTCTCTTTCTGTAGCAGATATGGTCAAACCAAGGTTTCGCTTTCCTCTTTCTAGGCGTGAACGGTGTTACAGCGTTTAAAATTAGGGTTTCTTTGTCCCGCTGTGCTGTGTTGATGCCCCCCTTCTGGATTGTGTTTATAATTGCTGGAATATTAGTACTGCCTTCCTTTAACCTTTCGTAGTCCAATTGTCTGGGGATTATCTTTCGTTCTATGAGTTGAGTTGGTATCTTAGCCTTAATTTTGAACGATGCTTCTACAGGAAGATGCTTTCTAATTACGACATTTCTTAGCACCTTAGTCGTGCCTTTTTCTAGTCCCTTCATGTTGCTGAAGAATAGGTCTATCGAGCTACTTCCATTTGGTTCTATGAAAGTCATTTCATTTTTGTCATTTAGTAGTGACAGTCCTTCTGATTCCAGGTAAGTGATCACCGTAGTTGTCTTGTTGTTTGCAATGTATAGTCTGCAGTTTTGATCCCCTGCTAGTATTAGAGGGGCATTCCTGTCAACTGCCGTGATTGCAGTGCAAATTTCTTCTATTATGTCTTGTGGTGTCCAATCTGGTATTAATTAATATCCTGAACTAGCACCAACGGCTAGAGTTCAGGTACTATGTGAGATCAGTTTTTTTTTCTTTACTTCAAATAACATTTTCGAATAACACACAATAGGCTGTTACAAACCGTTTAAAATAAAAAGTAAAAATGTATCGTAGTATCGTCTTATCATTCTTCAAATTCGATGCGCATAGAATGCCAATGGTATACTAATCAATGGAGTCCCACGTAGACCAGTCGTGACATCTAGTGGAGAAGTATCGAACAAGATAATCCTAACACGGTGAGTGCATTCTAGCGGCCATAAAAATAAACTTTTCAATAAAATCTGTAAGTTAATCTGTAGGCCGGCGTGCAGTTCGCCGTCAGTTGGCCATGATAATTACCTTTTTGGCTGCTAGATGTCTCGAGCAAATCTGCTGGCGAATTTTGTTTTAAGATATATTTGCCATGGTAATATGCACAATATAACGCTTAATTTTGAAAACGTCTGAGTCATTACAACACTATAAATATAAAAAAATTCAAGCAAAACAACTTAACTCTAATGGGGTTTGAACCATAGCCATATGAGTGATAGGCCAACGCTTTACCACGGAGCCAAACGTGCCAACGAACATCGTCCGATATCAAATGAGTTATATAGAACGTGCTAGCAAATAATGGTGCTTGGGTTATTAAGAAAGGATGTTAATGAAAAATTAGACAAAATGGAACTAGATATTGGTAAGCTACGGGAAGAGATGGTCGATCAAGGCCGAGGTACTTTTATCAAGAGGTTGACTCCACAACCAGAAATTAAACCACGCATGCAGACAAAAACATAGAATCAGGAAAATATGGTTATGCAAGGAAATGAAAATGATCATCGTCAGCCAAAGGATCAATTATTAATAGAAATGCAATACGATAATAAAACAGATACTCAACTCCAGGACAATATAGAGTTTGAAGAGGTACCGAACAATACTTATGCAGAAGTGATAAATGGGTGCAATAATAATGAAAACAAGGAACCTGAATGCGAGGTAATGGAATGCAGAACCGGAGGTATGGAAGGGGAAGAAGACTGCTCCCCAATGGATCAAGTGGCTTCATCTACTAGCCAAACAGAGGAGGATACAAACTACAGCCAACGCCTGCCGGAAGCTGCCAGAAAATACCGGAACAAGGACGGGAATCGCAACGAACGATTTTCGTCAGCCGAGCTCACCGAGTCTATCAGCAACCAGCACCCCGGAACTTCTACCAGCCGCCCTCAAAATATGATCACAAAAGCAGATCTGGAGGAGAGAATCCTTGGAAAAGTGAACCAACAAATGAAGACCATGATGGAAAATTTCTCAAAGATAGTTAAGACAATGATAAAAGAAGAAGTAGAAACCATAACGCAAAAATCACCGGAACCTCATCAAATTTCCCAAGAGAGAAATATAGTGAGACTAGTAGACACCGGTATCAGACCTCAGAGACGAGAACATAGGAGCAACAGGATCTACCCCAAGGGAAGACAAGCGAAACTAGAGAACAAAACACCACACATTTATCCGGTGACGAAGGAAACTACGAACCAGACCCAAGCAAGTCCCAGGGCAGACGAGAATACGAAAATGAATGGTTAACAGTGGTGAGAGGTAAAAAGAGGCACACGAGAGAACAAGGTCCCGAAGCGGAAAAAGATTCGATGGGAAAGATAAGGGGGACAAGACAAGGGGAAAAGAGAATAAGGGCAGCGGAAAGAAGCGCATGGTTATACGTGGGCAAGCTAGGCCCAGATACGACGGAAATTGATATTAAAGAATATCTTAAAGAAAACGGCGTTGAGGACAGAATACACTGCGACCTGATCAATGAGAGGGCGGGAAGTAGAGCTTTCAAAATAGGTATCCCTATGAAGAATCTGGAATTAGTCCACGACGGTGATTTCTGGCCAGCCGATGTAGTCTGCCGGCCCTTTCGACAACCATGGAAGTATAGGGGCCCGATATTTAGTTATTAATATTCTTACATGGAACGTAGAAGGCCTGAGGGGAGCTCTGAACCTACTACCGAAGGATTTCCTGAATAACTGCGACATGGGAATTTTAACAGAGACAATGGTTAAAGAGGACACGGTATTTAACGTCCCGAATTTCTATAATTTTCACGCATATGCGAAACAATGCGAGACCCGAGGAAGACCCTCAGGAGGTGTAGTTTGTGTCATTAAACCAGAACTAGCTCCTTTTAAACTCCTGCTAAGAGAAGAAAACGTTCTGGTCATACAGACAAAGATTGGAGTCATAGTGGCAGTGTATTAGGTAGATTTCATTAGAAAGCTAACTATTGCAATGGGTCCCATGTTTCGACTTCCGGAAAATTTCGACATATCTTCGCGTTTCACATCCCCCAGACCCCAAAACCACCGTCAGTTCAAAAGTTTATATATAATTTATGTATATATATCAGTTTCTTGTGGACACGATAACTGCCGTAATTTTACACCAATCACTTTGATTTTTTTACATAACATGTATCCCTATAAAATCTCGGTCGAGTTCGTTAATGGGAAAAATCAGTCGAAGGGGGTGAAAATGGGGGGCTTTTTTCGGAAAAGTGAAATTTCGCTATAACTTTCTTAATACGTGAAATATCGAATCCATTCAAAGTTCATAATATGTGTCGGATAAGTGCCAAAAATTTATGTCAAATAAGTTTTTTGATAGCACTAACCATTGACCAAAGGGGTGGAAAAAAGTGGGTTTTTTGGGAAACATTAATCATATCTCTCTTAATAGGCACAATATCAAAACCGTACAAAATGGAAAATATTCCCCTAATAATTACCTAAAACTTTTGTCTGAAAGAATTTTTGATATGACCCACCATTACGCCAAGGGATGAGAAAAATGATTTCGGAATTTTAAAAAATGCCAAGTGCCATCAGAGGTTACCATAACAACGCTTTTAAATTGATGAGGGATGAGCCGTTGCCATGACAACGCACTTGCACGAGATCAGATTCAGTATTTCCATCTGACTAAGCCGGCCCCGTGGTGTTGGGGTAGCGCGCCTGCCTCTCACCCGGAGGCCCCGGGTTCGATCCCCGGCTCCGTCAGGGATTTTAAAACTGACGTGAGGGTTGGAACGGGGTGCACTCAGCCTCGTGAGGACAATTGAGTAGCTGTCTGACAGTGTGACAGCACCCCGATCACGAATACCAAGATTAACGGCCGAGGGGACCCGACGCGCTGATCACGCGTCACCCCAATATCTGCAGGCCAAACGGCTGGGCAGCGGTCGCTTGGTCGGCCTTAGCCAGTCATGGGCTGGATGGTGCCAGGGGTTGACTTTGACATCTGACTAAGTGGGAAGCGGCTTCGGTGACGTAACTGGTAGCATGCAGAATGTCTATGCCCAAGGTCGCGGTTTCAAAGCCGGCCGAAGTCGTCGGATTTTCTAAGAGCGCTAAAATCCCTCAGTATGCTTTCCTTTGGAGGGGAGGTTCCAACGTTCGTTACGAGTTGCTGGTTGGGGTGGCATCTAGTAGCCAAGTTCACAGCTAGGTGTCATTGACGGTAGTACCTGGTAGCAACATTAGGAACTACTGCTTGAAATTGACCGTCTGCAGTCCTTACCTGAATTACAGACTAATACAGCCATTACAATTCACACCGTTTATCAGACAGATTCTACACTCACCCAAAGTACACGGGGTTAGATGACCGCGTTGTCCCAGCCCCTAAACTGAGGAACCAACCAGAGGTAGATTTCATTAGAAAGCTAAACATTACAATGGGTACCATGTTTCGACTTCCGGAAAATTTCGACATATCTTCGCGTTTCACATCCCCCAGACACCAAAACCACCGTCAGTTCAAAAGTGTATATATAATTTATGTATGTATATGTATATATATATATCAGTTTCGTGTGGACACGATAACTGCCGTAATTTTGCACCAATCACTTTGAATTTTTTAGCGAATATGTATACCTATAAAATCTCGGTCGAGTTCGTTACTGGGGTAAATCGGTAGAAGGAGGTGAAAATGGGGGGCTTTTTTCGAAAACGTGAAATATTGCTATAACTCTCTTAATATGTGAAATGTCGAATCCGTTCAACGTTCATACTATGTGTCGGATAATGCCCAAAAATTTATGTTTGAAGAATATTTTTATATCACCAACCATTGACCAAAGGGGTGGGAAAAAGTGGGTTTTTCGGGAAACATTAATCATATCTCTCTTAATAAGCACAATATCAAAACCGTACGAAATGGACAATATTCCCCTAATAATTACCTACAACTTTTGTCTGAAAGAATTTTTGATATGACCCACCATTATGCCAAGGGATGAGAAAAATGATTTCGGAATTATAAGAAAATGCCAAGAGCTATCAGAGGTTGCCATGGCAACACTACTAAATTGATGAGGGATGAGCCATCAGACGTTGCCAATATAACGCACTTGCACGAGATCAGATTCAGAATTCCATCTGACTAAGTGTGAAGCGGCATCGGTGACGTAACTGGTAGCATGCAGAATGTCTATGCCCAAGGTCGCGAGTTCAAAGCCGGCCGAAGTCGTCGGATTTTCTAAGAGCGCTAAAAATCCCTCAGTATGCTTTCCTTTGGAGGGGAAGTTCCAACGGTCGTTGCGAGTTGCTGGTTGTGGTGGCATCTAGTAGCCAAGCTCACAGGTAGGTGTCGTTGACGGTAGTACCTGGTAGGAACATTAGGAACTACTGCTTGAAATTGACCGTCTGCAGTCCTTACCTGAATTACAGACTAATACAGCCATCCCTAAGTACACGGGGTTACATGACCGCGTTGTCGCAGCCCCTAAACTGAGGAACCAACCAAAATCTCTGCGGGAGATATAATTTTGCGTGAAGAAGTAACTGACCGTTACATAGTTACACATCTGTGTCGAAACCTTGCATAAGGACAGTGTGACCACAAGTATAAAAATGGACCCCAAATGACAAGAAGGTTACCGTTCCCATAAGACAATAACATGTTTAAAAAAGCATAAAATGACGAAAAACAAAGTTAATTAAGCTCCAATTATAAAATACCTTCTCGCAATAAATGAGGTCTGATCCTTCTACGAAAACCTGCATATTCTGCCTATTTTCGCCTATCCCCAAGTTTGTCCGGTGAAATCTACCTCCGCCTTCCGGCGTGCCGAGAGGACTTTTTTAACCCAGACTACACCGCAGCAGACATAGTTGATTGTCTGAACTGTGCAATAGATAGGCAATATAGAAAATGCGAAGAAGTGATGGCCTATCTAGGAACAGAAGGGTTTACAGTACGCAACAAACGACAGGATTGGACATACATAGGTCACAAATGGGCTAGCACAATATATCTAATTCTGACACGAGGTTTCGAATCGTGCGCAGACGCTACCCCAATCAAAAAAGAGGCAGCTCTCATCCGCAAACATATCCCAGTAAATATGTTTATAGAAACCACTGAACATAAAGACGTAAGAGACAGGAAACACCAAACACTCAGCAAGAAACTCAACTTGGATGTAATAAAATCAAAAATGGTAGATAGAGATCAGATAGAGAGGAAAATACAAACAGGAAATATTGAAGGAGCTTCTACATGGCTGAGGTCATGCATAGAAGGTGGAGCCACACCGCTAAACATAAGCAGGAAAGCAAGGCCCTGGTTCGACGAATAATGTTACAGAAAGAGGAAAGCAACGCTAGAAAGACTGCACAAAGTTAGAGAGAAAAAAAACCGACGAAACCCTCGACAGCTACCGACGAGAAAGAAAACTCTACAAAGACCTCACCAAGAAGAAGAAAAGGGAGCACGTTGAGGAAGAGCAGAGAAGAATGATAGAGGAGGCAGAGGAAGACCATATCGTGCCCTCCGCCCAAGAGAGAAAAAATTCCAACCTAGCATCCCCATGGAGACATGGGAAGATCACATGAGAGAAGTTATATGTGCTAAAGAAACGAGACCCCTGCTCAAGCCACCACTGATACCAGAAACAGATGAAGTTTTTACACCAGAAGAAATAGCCAAAGCCATACAAGAAACCAAGAACAACAGAACCCCGGGCCCAGATCGGATAAGAAACGAACATCTAAAGCAGACAGCCCAGGAATTCCTCCCAATATGGTTCTCCGTCTTGAACAAATGTATGGAATTAGGGGACATACCGGATGAATGGAGAAGGTCGATCATCAAATTTCTGTATAAGGGTAATGGGGACACGACCAGCCCGAATGCATACAGAGGGATAGCGTTAGAGCCCGCTGCGCTGAAACTCCTAACGAGAATTCTAACGAGGCGCCTGTCAGAAAGGCTCGAACTACTACTCCCGGAGGAACAATTTGGGTTCAGAAGAGGGAGATCTACGACTATAGCGGCAAAAACCTACTGGACCAAATAAGATACACACTAGAAAAGCCCAGGGGAAAGCTATAGCCTACGTAGTTTTTGTCGATTATTCAAAAGCCTTCGACTTGGTCAACCGAAAGTTGCTTATGGACAAGCTAGAAGAACTAATAGGCAGAACAAGTACGACTGTACTTATATCAAATATATTAGCTAAGAACTACGGTGTCTTCAAATAGACGACGGAATAAGAAGATCGGAGTGGATATCCCTAACGAATGGCGTACTTCAAGGCGATCCACTAAGCCCTATATTGTTCAATGTTCTCACATACGACGCCGCGAAAGAAATAATAGGAGCCAACACATATTTCTATGCCGATGATATGGCCATCGGAACGACGGATATAGGAGCTCTACAGACAGCAGTTGACACATTAAGCAAATGGGCAGAAAGAAACGATAAAAAAATAAACGAAGAGAAGACTGAAATCGTAGTATTTAGGAAAGGGGGCAGGCTCACCGAGGCAGAAAATGTGAAATGCAACGGGAAACCCCTCAAAAGATCAAGCTACTTCAAATATCTCAGTTTCACAATGCAGACAACAGGGAAGAGCTTTAGACTCCATATCAGAACAAGGACGATGGCTGCAGTCAGAGCCATGAACGAAATCTGGAGACTGCTATCAATCAGCGCAGCTATGGAACTATTCAGACTGAAGATATTGCCCGTCCTTGTGTATGGAATCGAACTGGTATGGGAACAACTCACATACAAACAGTTAGAGGAGATTGAAAGAGTAAAAGCCAGGTATCTCAAGAGGGCTGTTGGAGTTTCAAAGAGTACGAGATCGAGACTGGTGTATGAACTCACCAGGGAGACGTTTCTAATAGAAGATCTGCGATCAACGCTGCTGCTGGCTGCTGCCGTCAAGTCATGCTTACAACAAACTTCTCCAAGATCTAAGAGAGAAGAAAAGAGACATACGACCAGACTTCTATAGTACCTGCGCCATGCAAGACAAAGCCTGGATGCAAGCGAACTATGAAATGCGACATGTCACTACAAGACTAGCGGTCCATGGCTTCCACCACAAGCTATGCTCCAATAAGACGTTCCACGACGCGAACGATACCTGCATCTGTGTCCTGTGCTCAGAAAAATGTGATCAATACCACATTCTAAAGCGCAAGAAACGATATAGGTCCATCTCTGCTTATAGCAAGGACAACTAAACTTTATATGTAATCTTTGCTGTAATCATTGCACGGTTTGTACGCATTTCTAATTATATAAATAATGATTTAGACTAAACGATTTCATCAGTGGAGTATATTACTTATATATAAAGCATTTCATACAAAAAGATGGTATATTGGCTTTCACGGCCGGTGAATTAAAACTCAGCAATTCTTCTAGGTTTGTGCCGTGTCATGTGTGGGGTTTCGCCTAGGACACGAAGCTGGCTCATCGGCGGGTTCTTGGTGTCTCCCCCCCCCTCCCCCTTCCGGACCCCCACAGGAGTAATGAACTGCGCGCTACCTCCCTTTGTATAGAGTGCAACTGCACTACTTTACTGCGAGAACTAAACGTTCAAGCAGCCTTAACCTCCCTATGAAGGCTTCCAGAAAGATGGTATATTGGCTTTCACGGCCGGTGAATTAAAACTCAGCGAACTTTGCAGGGCAGTGCGGCCAACCTTAAGTACGGAATACGGCGCTGAAAGGCAGAAAGTCATACATGAAACAGCAGTTTCTGGCTGAAACAGAAGGTTGACTTAATTCTTTACTAGGCCGTTCCAAGGCCCTTGGGTCAACACTTCAGAATACTAGTTGTTTAAATAATGACCATTATTGACTTGGTGCTTTTCAGCACCGACCGATTCAATTTCTTTATAAGTTCGAAAATTATTTAGTAAGAAACAATGTTAATTGTTGATTAATTGAAGAGATATGTGCAGCCGAATATCAGGATTACAGACATGAATTTTGTTATGGAGAAACACTGATACCTGTGGAATATTTTAAATTGTAACACCGCAACATAAAAATATTCCATTAAAAATGTCCTCAGTTTTATAGCTCTAAAAAGAACCGTAAAATAAAAACACTAGCAAACCCTCAAATTGAGTGAGAAATACAGAGAGAAGGAATTTGTTCCTGATTCAAACAGTGCTGGAACCTGTAGTGCGGTATTGACACTACAACTTGACATAAAAGTGATCTCGCTAAGTTGAAGCCCCCCTCCCAACCAAGGTCAACCAATGTATGTTTTATGACCTTTCTCTGCGGTTCTCTTTAGAGCTATAAAACTCGGGAAATGTACTAATGAAAAATTATTATGTTGCAGTAATATAATTTAAAATATTCTACAGATATCTGTGTTTCTCCATAACAAATAATATAATCACTGTAATTCCCATATTAAACTGCATAGAGGCGGCTTCGATGGAGTAGTCGGTAGCAGGCTGAGCTTCTATGGCCAAGATAGCATGTTCAAACCCGGCCGAAGCCGTCGGATTTTTTAAGAGCGTTAAAAATCCCTCAGTATGCCTTCCTTAGGAGGGGAAGTAAAGCCGTCGGTCCCATGTCATAGATTTATGGCATGTTAAAGAACTTTCCACTAATTGCACCTGTGTGAAGTTAAATTGGATATGTTAAGAATGTAAACAACGCTCTTAGGTTTCTACGTTCGTTGCCAAGAGCCAACTGCGGTGGCGTCTAGTAGCTAAGTTCTGAACTTGGCCTAGTAATCGTTGACGGTGGCGCTTGGCGGCAAAAGTAGGAACTATTTGAAAAAATTCTAAGTTGCAGTACTTAAATTAAAAAAGTCCTCTCGGCACGCCGGAAGGCGGAGGTAGATTTCACCGGACAAACTTGGGGATAGGCGAAAATAGGCAGAATATGCAGATTTTCGTAGAAGGATCAGACCTCATTTAATGCGAGAAGGTATTTTATAATTGGAGCTTAATTAACTTTGTTTTTCGTCATTTTATGCTTATTTTAAACATTTTATTGTCTTATGGGAACGGTAACCTTCTTGTCATTTGGGGTCCATTTTTATACTTGTGGTCACACTATCCTTATGCAAGGTTTCGACACTGATGTGCAACTACACACATCAAAAAAAGTTTTGCATCACCTCGGTTCCCAGATCTCCGGCATATAGACGTTGACTGTGTATATTGTATCCAAGATACAGTCCCTTTGACTGTTCATAGATGTCACTAAAACTGCTCAAAGATGTAAACAACCATGCATGAGCAGGGCCTATTAGACGGAGGGGGTACGACAGCCGATCAGTTCCAGTCATTCCACCAGGACGAAGGTACGCTGCTCATGTTGTCTGTAGTTCTACCATGCCTAGAAGGTCAATACCGCAGTTCGATCGCGTCCGCATTGTTACTTTGTGTCAAGAAGGGCTCTCAACAAGGGAAGTTTCCAGGCGTCTCAGAGTGAACCAAAGCGATGTTGTTCGGACATGAAGGAGGTACAGAGATACAGGAACTGTCGATGACAGGCCTCGCTCAGGCCGCCCAAGGGCTACTACTGTAGTGGATGACCGCTACTTACGGATTGCCGCTCGGAGGAACCCTGACAGCAATGCCACCATGTTGAATAATGCGTTTCGTTCAGCCACAGGACGTCGTGTTTCAACTCAAACTGTGCGCAATAGGCTGCATGATGCGCAACTTCACTCCCGACGTCCATGGCGAGGTCCAGCTTTGCAACCCCGACACCATGCAGCGCGGTACAGATGGGCCCAACAACATGCTGAATGGACCCCACGGAATTGGCATCACGTTCTCTTCACCGATGAGTGTCGCATATGCCTTCAACCAGACAATCGTCGGAGACGTGTTTGGAGGCACCCTGGTCAGGCTGAACGTCTTAGACACACTGTCCAGCGAGTGCAGCAAGGTGGTGGTTCCCTGATGTTTTGGGGTGGCATTATGTGGGGCCGACGTACGCCACTGGTGGTCATGGAAGGCTCCGAAACGGCTTTACGATACCTGAATGACATCCTCCGACCCATAGTGCACCCATATCGGCAGAATATTGGAGAGGCATTTGTCTTCATGGACGACAATTCTCGACCTCATCGTGCACATCTTGTGAATGCGTTCCTTCAAGATAACGACATCGCTCGACTACAGTGGCCAGCATGTTCGCCAGACATGAACCCTATCGAACATGCCTGGGATATGTTGAAAAGGGCTGTTTATGGACGTCTTGACCCACCAACCACTCTGAGAGATTTACGCCGAATTGTCGTTGAGGAGTGGGACAATTTGGACCAACAGTGTCTTGATGAACTTGTGGATAGTATGCCACAACGAATACAGGCATGCATCAATGCAAGAGGACGTGCTACTGGGTATTAGAGGTAGTGGTGTGTACTGCAATCTGGACCACAAATGCTGAAAGTCTAGCTGTATGATGGTACAACATGCAATGTGTGGGTCTCATGAGCAATAAAACGAGCTGAAATGTTGTTTGTGTTGATCTCTATTCCCTTTGTATTTAAAGGTTCCGGAACTCTTGGAACCGAGGTGATGCAAAACTTTTTTTGATGTGTGTATGTAACGGTCTGTTACTTCTTCACGCAAAATTATATCTACCGTAGAGATTTTGGTTGGTTCCTCAGTTTAGGGGCTGCGACAACGCGGTCATGTAACCCCGTGTACTTTGGGATGGCTGTATTAGTCTGTAATTCAGGTAAGGACTGCAGACGGTCAATTTCAAGCAGTAGTTACTAATGTTGCTACCAGGTACTACCGTCAACGACACCTAGCTGTGAACTTGGCTACTAGATGCCACCGCAACCAGCAACTCGCAACGAACGTTGGAACTTCCCCTCCAAAGGAAAGCATACTGAGGGATTTTTAGCCCTCTTAGAAAATCCGACGACTTCGGCCGGCTTTGAACTCGCGACCTTGGGCATAGACATTCAGCATGCTACCAGTTACGTCATCGAAGCCGCTTCACACTTAGATGGAAATCTGAATCTGATCTCGTGCAAGTTCGTTATCTTGGCAACGTCTGATGGCTCATCCCTCATCAATTTAGTAGTGTTGCCATGGCAACCACTGATAGGTCTTGGCATTTTCTTATAATTCCGAAATTATTTTTCTCATCCCTTGGCATAATGGTGGGTTATATCAAAAATTCTTTCAGACAAAAGTTTTAGGTAATTATTATGGGAATATTGTCCATTTTGTACGGTTTTGATATTGTGCCTATTAAGAGAGATATGATTAATGTTTCCCGAAAAACCCACTTTTTCCCACCCCTTTGGTCAATGGTTGGTGCTATAAAAAACTCTTCAAACATACATTTTTGGGCTTTATCCGACACATAGTATGAATGTTGAACGGATTTGATATTTCACATATTAAGAGAGTTATAGCAATATTTCACTTTTTCGAAAAAAGCCCCCGATTTTCACCCCCTTCGACCGATTTAGCCCAGTAACGAACTCGACCGAGATTTTATAGGTATACATATTCGGTAAAAAATTCAAAGTGATTGGTGCAAAATTACGGCAGTTATCGTGTCCACAATAAACTGATATACATATATACATATACATACATAAATTATATATAACTTTTGAACTGACGGTGGTTTTGGGGTCTGGGGGATGTGAAACGCGAAGATAAGTCGAAATTTTCCGGAAGTCGAAACATGGTACCCATTGCAATAGTTAGCTTTCTAATGAAATCTACCTCTGGTTGGTTCCTCAGTTTAGGGGCTGCGACAATGCGGTCATCTAACCCCGTGTACTTTGTGTGAGTGTAGAATCTGTCTGATACACGGTGTGAATTGTAATGTCTGTATTAGTCTTAATTCATGTAAGTACTGCAGACGGTCAATTTCAAGCAGTAGTTCCTAATGTTGCTACCAGTTACTACCGTCAACGACACCTAGCTGTGAACTTGGCTACTAGATGCCACCCCAACCAGCAATTCGCAACGAACGTTGGAACTTCCCCTCCAAAGGAAAGCATACTGAGGGATTCTAGTGCTCTTAGAAAATCCGACGACTTCGGCCGGCTTTGAAACCGCGCCATTGGGCATAGACATTCTGCATGCTACCAGTTACGTCACCGAAGCCGCTTCCCACTTTGTCAGGCGGCTTCGGTGGCGTAGTCGGTAGCATGCTGAGCTTCTATGCCCAAGATACCGGGTTCAAACCCGGCCGAAGCCGTCGGATTTTTTAAGAGCGTTAAATATCCCTCAGTATGCCTTCCTTCTGAGGGGAAGTAAAGCCGGCGGTCCCATGTCATAGATTTATGGCATGTTAAAGATCCTTCCACTAATTGCACCTGTGTGAAGCTAAATTGGATAGGTTAAGAATGTATGCAACGCTCTTAGGTTTCTATGTTCGTTGCCAAGAACCGACTGTGGCGGCGTCTAGTAGCTCAGTTCTGAACTTGGCCTCGTAGTCGTTGACAGTGGCGCTTGGCGGCAAAAGTAGGAACTATCTGAAAAATTGTTAGTTGCAGTACTTAAATTAACAAACAGATAACACACACTAATACAGTCATCACAATTAACACCGGTTATCAGACAGATTCTACACACACCCAAAGTACACGGGGCTACATGACCGCGTTGTCGCAGCCCCTAAACTTAAGAACCAACCAACCACTTAGTCAGATGGAAATACTGAATCTGATCTCGTGCAAGTGCGTTGTCATGGCAACGTCTGATGGCCCATGCCTCATCAAATTAGTAGTGTTGCCATGGCAACCACTGATAGCTCTTGGCATTTTCTTATAATTCCGAAATCATTTTCCTCGTCCCTTTGCGTAATGGTGGGTCATATCAAAAAATTTTTGAGACAAAAGTTTTAGGTAATTATTAGGGGAATATTGTCCATTTTGTACGGTTTTGATATTGTGCCTATTAAGAGAGATATGATTAATGTTTCCCGAAAAACCAACTTTTTTCCACCCCTTTGGTCAATGGTTGGTGCTATCAAAAAACTTATTTGACATAAATTTATGGCACTTATCCGACACATATTATGAACTTTGAATGGATTCGATATTTCCCGTACTAAGAGAGTTATAGCGAAATTTCACTTTTTCGAAAAAAGCCCCCCATTTTCACCCCCTTCGACCGATTTAGCCCAGTAACGAACTCGACCGAGATTTTATAGGTATACATCTTCGGTAAAAAATTCGAAGTAATTGGTGCAAAATTACGGCAGTTATCGTGTCCACAAGAAACTGATATACATATATATATATATAGCAAGTCCGTTACAGATTCAGTAATTGATTTTACTTCACCATCAGAAAGACTCTCAACGCTCTCAATAAAATCGGGAAACAAGGTATACACACTGATTAACGTGCATGCACCAACGAATGACTACAACAGGAAAGACCCTCAGGTAATAGAAGACTTCTGGGAACTTCTGGAGGAAATCACGAACAAAATTCCCAAACATCATGTCAAGATTCTACTGGGGGATTTTAATGGTCAGTTAGGAAAAGAAAAGAAATATAGGAGAATTACAGGACCATACACTGCTCATAGCAGAACCAATAAAAATGGTGAACACCTTATAAGCTTCTGTCAAAATTTCAATCTCCAAATTATGTCAACACAATTCCAGAAGCCTACGCGTAAATTAACAACATGGATATCCCCCAATGAAACACTTGGAGAATTCCAGATTGACCACGTTGCTATCTCTAGAAGGAACGCTAAAGAAGTCCTTAATGTGAAAACCAGGAGAGGATTCTTTGACTCAGATCATCATTTACTACAAATCAAGGTAAAATTTCAACCCAACAGACAAAGGATAAGGGGAACCCAGCTTTTCCGAACTGATCCAGAATACCTTGAATTCAACAAGATGAACATCATTGAAGAAATCCGTCAAATGGATACCACGAGCTGGTCTGAACTTGCAGAGAAAATGAAACAAGCAATAATATTCGGCCAACCTCCGAGAAAGAGAAAACATAGGTGGTGGAACATCACATGCGATCATGCTATTGAATATAGGTTTAAAGCATGGAATAATTTCAATAGCCATAAAACAACAGAAAAATGGCAAGAATTTGTGCAGGTTCGGAAAAACACTTCTAAAATTATTCGCCGAGAAAAGCGCAATTATGATAATAATAGGCTAAATGAAATAGAACAGGACTTCACTAAGAACAACACCAGAAATTTTTACAAGACCTTTAGAGAAAATATGGCAGGCTTTCAACCCCCTAGTTTATGCTTCCAACGACCTGATGGATCTCTGGAAACAAATGCGAGCAATAATTGTGAAATTCTAGCTAAATATTTCAGTACACTCCTTAATTGCGAAGCACCTTCTGAACAACTTCAATTTGCAAAACCAGTGTCCAACCTTGATTCACTTCCACCATCACATGAAGAAATAGTGGACATAATCAAGTCATTAAAAAACAATAGAGCCCCTGGTGAAGATGGACTTATTGCAGAAGTTTGTAAATTGGATCATGAACACATAACACCAAAAATTCACAGAATAATATCAGATGTCTGGAAAACAGAGAAAATCCCAAAAGAATGGAAGAGTGCTTTGATACACCCACTCCATAAGAAGGGAAGCAAAACTGATCCGAATAATTATAGAGGAATTTCGCTTCTTCCAGTCGCTTATAAAATTCTCTCTAAAGCTTTGCTGAATCGACTCGAGCCACAGGTGGACCACCATATTGGAGAATATCAGGCAGGTTTCAGGAAGGGAAGGTCCTGTATTGAGCAGATCTGGAACCTCAAGACCATACTGCACATCCGACGATGCAGGAACACTACAGTCACATTTGTGGATTTCAAAAAGGCTTACGATTCGGTTGACAGACAAACCTTGTTTAACAGACTAGAAGAATTAGGAGTTGACAGGAAGACGAGGGCCATCATCCAGGAAACATTATTGGGAACTACCTCAAAGGTGAAATTCATGGGAGAAATCTCTAACTCTTTTGCAATACATACTGGAGTTCGACAAGGGGATGGTTTATCACCACTCTTGTTCAACATCGTACTGGACAAAATCATCACAGAATGGGAAAAGCATGTGAAAGGTATCCAAATTGGAAAGGAGAAAGGGAAAAGAGTCACTGTGAAATGCTTGGCCTTTGCAGATGATCTGGCCATCTTAACAA
This sequence comes from Meconema thalassinum, assembly GCA_946902985.2. Taxonomy (NCBI): domain Eukaryota; kingdom Metazoa; phylum Arthropoda; class Insecta; order Orthoptera; family Tettigoniidae; genus Meconema; species Meconema thalassinum. The sequence continues at coordinate 241,250,691 of OX336396.1, forward strand.
ACAACAAGGATGAAGCCATATTAGCGCTAGAGAAACTACATGAAATCTCCAGTAAAACGGGACTTGATATTTCCTATGAAAAAACACAGTATATGGATACCAAATCAACAGGAAACATCACCTTGCGAACGCAATATGGAAAAATCTCGCAGGTCACTCACTTCAAATATTTAGGAGAAGCCATCCAACCCACAGGATTGAACACAATTTCTAATGCAGATAGAATAGTAAAATTGCAGAAGGCGTACAAGCTGACATGGAATCATTATAACAAAAGAGCAGTATCTCGCAATGCAAAATTGCGCCATTATAACACAGTTGTCTTGCCTGAAGCCTTGTACGCGGCAGAAACAACCGTCATTAGAGGAATGACAAGAATTCATGATATTGAGAAACAGGAACGAAAAATTCTTAGGAAAATCCATGGCGCTGTTTTCCGTAATGGAATTTGGGTCAGGAGACCAACAAAGGAACTTTATGAAAATACAGACACCATTGTAGATAAATTTAGGAAGAGACGTCTGCAGTTCTATGGACACATATATAGGATGGATGAGAATAGACTCACTAAGAAGATTTTCAATATCGTGAATGCAAGTAAATTAAAGACCAGTTGGATTAAAGAAGTACATGAAGACATGGAATTACTTAAAATCTCTGAAGACGACATTAAGGACAGAGAACAATTTAGAAATAAAATCAGAAACACGAAAATTGTACAAGTTTCAAGGAAAGATACATCAGGGAAAAAATGGACAGAGGAAAGGAAGAAAAAGCACAGTGAACTAATGAAGAGGTTTTGGGAAGAAAAGAAGAGAGGAAAAGGAAGTGAAGCTGTGATTGGCTCAAGTTCTCACGCTCTCCTGAAGGGGAATAATCGGAAATAATAATAATATATATATATATATACATATATATATATATATACATAAATTATATATAAACTTTTGAACTGACGGTGGTTTTGGGGTCTGGGGGATGTGAAACGCGAAGATATGTCGAAATTTTCCGGAAGTCGAAACATGGGACCCATTGCAATAGTTAGCTTTCTAATGAAATCTACCTAAAATAGCTTTCTAATGAAATCTACCTAAAAAAAAACAGATATCACACACTAATAGAGTCATCACAATTAACACCGGTTATCAGACAGATTCTACTCACACCCAAAGTACACGGGGCTACATGACAGCGTTGTCGCAGCCCCTAAACTTAAGAACCAACCAACCAACCAAACTGCATAGATCTCTTCAAGTACAAAAAAATAGGGATTTTTCAAATTATTTCACACACAAAAAAAATTCAAAATGAGGCGCGATAGTTTAATGAATATTTCAGCACATGTTCATCTGAACACGTAGGCCTACTAGTTACCTGCAAAGTATCGCTTGCCTGGATCTGAAAGTATATGGACAGGAGTGAAATTTACGAAATAAGTATGTGTCCTTAAACTTTTGGTAGGACCTGTAATAATTATAACACTACTGTTGTTGTTTGAGTCTTCAGTCTTTTGACTGGTTTGATGCAGCTCTCCATGCCTCCCTGTCCTGAGCTAATCGTTTCATCTCTACATAGCTACCACACCCTACATCCGAGCCAATCTGTTTAACATATTCTAACCTTGGTCTACCCCTACAGTTCTTGTCCTCGACCCTTACTTCCCTAACTAAGCTTGCTATTCCTGGGTGTCTTAGTATGTGTCCTACCAACCTATCTCTTCTCTTCATTAGCAGTCGCCAGAAATATCTCTCCTCTCCCACTCGTCTTAATACCTCATTGTTTGTAACCCTATCTACCCATCTGATCATCATCATTCTCCTGTAACACCACATTTCAAATGCTTCAATTCTCCTCTTTTCTGCTGCACCAATAGTCCAAGTTTCACTTCCATAGAGCGCCACGCTCCAGACAAAGGCTTTCAAAAATGACTTCCTAATACCTAAATCTATATTCGATGTCAGCAGATTCCTTTTTTTTTTTTTGTAGAAATGCTTTCTTTGCCTGAGCCAACCTACTTTTTTTTATATCCTCTTTGCTTCGTCCATCACTGGTTATTCTGCTTCCTAAGTAACAGAAGTCTCCTACTTCCTTCAGCTTTTCACCTGCCAATTTGATCTCCATGCCGGCCCCGTGGTGTTGGGGTAGCGCGCCTGCCTCTCGCCCGGAGGCCCCGGGTTCGATCCCCGGCTCCGTCAGGTATTTTAAAACTGACGCGAGGGTTGGAACGGGGTGCACTCAGCCTCGTGAGGACAATTGAGTAGCTGTCTGACAGTGAGACAGCGCCCCGATCACGAATACCAAGATTAACGGCCGAGGGGACCCGACGCGTTGATCACGCGTCACCCCAATATGTGCAGGCCAAATGGCTGGGCAGCGGTCGCTTGGTCGGCCTTAGCCCGTCATGGGCTGGATAGTGCCAGGGGTTGATTTTTTTTTTTTTTTTTGTTGAATTTGATCTCCATAGAGGTTTCTGATTTATTTCGGCTGCATTCCAGTATTTTTGTTTTACATTTATTAATTTTCATCATGAATTCTTTCCGTAAGACGGAGTCCATACCATTCAAAAACTCATTCAAATCCTCAGGCTTGTCGGCCAAGATGACGATGTCATCAGCAAATCGCAGAGTTGAAATTATTTCTCCTTGAATCTTCACTCCTACCTTAAATTTTTCTCTAATTTCCTTCATTGCTTGTTCAATGTAAAGATTGAAAAGTATGGGTGATAAGTTGCAGCCTTGCCTTACACCTTTCTGAATACCAGCTTCTCTCTCATGTCCTTCAACTCGAATGACTGCTGTCTGGTTTCTGTATAGATTGTATATCACCCTCCTATCCCTGTACTTTATTCCATCGATTTCAAAATGACAAACAATTTCGTCCAATCAACGTTATCAAAAGCCTTTTCTAAGTCTACAAAAGCCATGAACGTTCTCTTATCTTTCCTTATTCTACCTTCCAAAATCAGCCTAAGACTTAGTACAGCTTCCCTTGTTCCTACATTTCTCCTGAAACCAAACTGGTCTTCACCCAACTCCGTTTCTATCTGGCTTTCAATCCTCTTGTAAATTATTCTAGACAGGATCTTTGAAGCATGAGTAATCAAGCTGATTGTACGGTAATCTTCACATCTGTCAGCTCCCACTTTCTTTGGTATAGGGATGATTACATTCTTCTTGAAATCAGGGGGTACCTCACCTGTCTCATAAATCCTACACACCAAGTGAAATAACCTGATCAGACCTTCATCTCCTATGCAGCGTAGCAACTCAATCGGTATATCATCTATGCCTGGTGCTTTGTTCCTGCCTAAGTCCTCTAATGCTCTGTCAAATTCTGATCTCAATATTAAATCTCCTTTTGCATCCTCATCAATTTCCTCCTCCCTTTCCATTACATGATTCTCAATCTCCTTTCCCTTATACAAACTCTCTATATGAGCTTTCCATCTCTCAACCTTTTCTTCCCTATCTGATAGAGGCTCTCCATTTGTGTCCTTAATATTACAGCACTTGTTCTTCTTTTCCCCAAAAGTATTTTTAATCCTTCGATAAGCTGTGTCTACTTTTCCTAATTTCAGACACTACTTCCAGGATAAAATTCAGGGGAGATATTTCGGACGTCTTCGAAATCAAGTCTGGTGTTAGGCAGGGAGACTGATTATCACCTCTGCTCTTCAACACCGCTCTGGAGAAAATTATTCGGGAATGGCGCGAAGAAATATACAAAGAGGAGGTCGAGAATGGAGTTAAACTGGGTTTTCGTAGGCGCGGAAGCGGAGAGCGGAACGCGGAGAGCGGAGTCGGCTCTCTGCTCGTGAGTCATCTGCTAGCTGAATTATGTTTTCCTAGACGCGGACTTGTCCTCTGGCGGAGAGCGGAACAGTTGCGCATTTGTATACTAGGAGTGATAAGGTGAGGTCGATATGGACGTGGAATGTAGACTTTCTATTTTATTACACTTGGAAGAAGAGGAGGAGGAAGAAATGTAGGAGGAGGAAGAGTTACTACTGCATTTAGTGAAGGATCGAAAATGTGCAAGTGACATATGACATCTTTCTTCATAACATTCTTATATTCTGTGTCTATTAGATTCCATATTATAGGATGACTATGAACCAACTCAATGAGTTGTTCATCTTCGGAAGCAGTAAACCGACACACACTCATGGTGCACACAATTTATACTAAACACACAAGGGACACAGTTGAATAAAACTACACACAACTTGTACAGACGTCCAGCCACTCCGCCAGCCGACAGAGGATTCGTCTGCTTTCGGAGCTGAGGAACGCGGAGGAGCGAGTTCCGCTCGTCCAGCGGCGGTCCGCTCCGCTTCTAGGGAAACAGTACCATTAAAATTACATATGTCCAGAGGATAGCCGACTCCGCTCTCCGCTTCCGCGCCTAGGAAAACCCAGCTTTAGAAGAGGATATGAGGAAACTGATCTGATAATAGACTGCCTAGCTTTTGCAGACGACCTGACGATATTTTCTGATTCCCTAGATACTGCTGAATAACAAATTAACCAACTTTGAACTCAAGCAACAAAAGCTGGCCTCCACATCTCCTTTCAGATACAACAAATATGGAATTGAAACGGCCGGAGCTGAAAAGCATTAAGTCAGTTTTCATTATTTTTCTGGAGACATTTAAAACGTCATTGGCAGAACAGAACTTAAGGACACCACGTATTCTTGCATGATGGGGAAATATTTTTTTTAAATTTTGGCGCCATAAATTTCTTCATTCTTTTCTGAATCCAAATATATATAGTTTGTTGGGGCTTTGATGTCTACAAGTACCTTAAATTCGTTTTTTAAAATTAGCGTCCCATTCTCTGAATAATGAACTTTTAACTTTGCCAGCTGTTTTCCGTTAATACTCATTTTTCATGTTTAGGTACCAATAACTAACATAGTAGACATGGATTGGGAAGAGGAAAATTGACACATATTTTTGAATAAATTTAAAAAGAAAGAGTTCGGATTTTTTCCCTTGCATTCTGCAAGGAAGCGAAAGAAGAATGGTTGAAAGAGAAATGTGCAGGTATAGAAAATTGTCTGAAATTAGGAAAAGTAGACACAGCTTATCGAAGGATTAAGAATACTTTTGGGGCAAAGAAGACTAAGTGCTGTAATATTAAGGACACAAATGGAAAGCCTCTGACAGATAGGGAAGAAAAGGTTGAGAGATGGAAAGCTTACATAGAGTGCTTGTATAAGGGAAAGGAGATAGAGAATCATGTAATGGAAAGGGAGGAGGAAATTGATGAGGATGCAAAAGGAGATTTAATATTGAGATCAGAATTTGACAGAGCATTAGAGGACTTAGGCAGGAACAAAGCACCAGGCATAGATGATATACCGATTGAGTTGCTACGCTGCATAGGAGATGAAGATCTGATCAGGTTATTTCACTTGGTGTGTAGGATTTATGAGACAGGTGAGGTACCCCCTGATTTCAAGAAGAATGTAATCATCCCTATACTAAAGAAAGTGGGAGCTGACAGATGTGATGATTACCGTACAATCAGCTTGATTACTCATGCTTCAAAGATCCTGTCTAGAATAATTTACAAGAGGATTGAAAGCCAGATAGAAACGGAGTTGGGTGAAGACCAGTTTGGTCTCAGGAGAAATGTAGGAACAAGGGAAGCTGTACTAAGTCTTAGGCTGATTTTGGAAGGTAGAATAAGGAATGATAAGAGAACGTTCATGGCATTTGTAGACTTAGAAAAGGCTTTTGATAACGTTGATTGGACTAAATTGTTTGACATTTTGAAATCTATTGGAATAAAGTACAGGGATAGGAGGGTGATATTCAATCTATACAGAAACCAGACAGCAGTCATTCGAGTTGAAGGACATGAGAGAGAAGCTGGTATTCAGAAAGGTGTAAGGCAAGGCTGCAACTTATCACCCATACTTTTCAATCTTTACATTGAACAAGCAATGAGGGAAATTAGAGAAAAATTTAAAGTGGAAGTGAAGATTCAAGGAGAAATAATTTCAACTCTGAGATTTGCTGATGACATCGTCATCTTGGCCGACAAGCCTGAGGATTTGAATGAGTTTTTGAATGGTATGGATTCCGTCTTACGGAAGGAATTCATGATGAAAATTAATAAATGTAAAACAAAAATACTGGAATGCAGCCGAAATAAATCAGAAACCTCTATGGACATCAAATTGGCAGGTGAAAAGCTGAAGGAAGTAGGAGACTTCTGTTACTTAGGAAGCAGAATAACCAGTGATGGACGAAGCAAAGAGGATATAAAAAGTATGTTGGCTCAGGCAAGGAAAGCCTTTCTACAAAAAAGGAATCTGTTGACATCGAATATAGATTTAGGTATTAGGAAGTCATTTTTGAAAGCCTTTGTCTGGAGCGTGGCGCTCTATGGAAGTGAAACTTGGACTATTGGTGCAGCAGAAAAGAGGAGAATTGAAGCATTTGAAATGTGGTGTTACAGGAGAATGATGAAGATCAGATGGGTAGATAGGGTTACAAACGAAGAGGTATTAAGGCGAGTGGGAGAGGAGAGATGTTTCTGGTGACTGCTAATGAAGAGAAGAGATAGGTTGGTAGGACACATACTAAGACACCCAGGAATAGCAAGCTTAGTTATGGAAGGAAGGGTCGAGGACAAGAACTGTAGGGGTAGACCAAGTTTAGAATATGTTGAACAGATTGGCTCGGATGTAGGGTGTGGTAGCTATGTAGAGATGAAACGATTAGCTCAGGACAGGGAGGCATGGAGTGCTGCATCAAACCAGTCAAAAGACTGAAGACTCAAACACACTGTCCCAATAATAATGAAACAAAGTAGTTACTCATCTGCCATGATCCATTCCAAGTATGTGAACAAAATTTGAGAGTATTTCATTGAAAAAAAAAAACAACTGAGAAATGTGTACCTGAGGCAACTTATACAACATCTTTTTGAAATGTATCTGTCCAAATTTGTATTCATTTCACACATCCTATAAAAGCAAAGTAGCACTACATGGTCAAAAACAGCTCAGAATATACCGCTTCTCCACAAAAATAGACTCTTTCATCGTGTAAAGGTTCGTGGTGTCCTTAACCAACATACTATATTAGTCATCTATTTTGTGATGTAACTCATCAGCATCATCATCATTCCCCCTTATCCAGATCCTGCCGGGTCGGGGTATTTATGGCACTTCTCCACCTTCCTCTTTCTTTCCACCATTCCTCTTCCACGATCTTATCCCAGTCCAAATTTATTTTTCTTATGCTGTTCTTCACCGAATCAATCCACCTTGTTCTAGGTCTTCCTCTTGCTCTCTTACCCTTGCACTTTACCTCCAGCAGCTGTCTTGGTATTCTATTTTCCTCCATTCTCTTTAAATATCCAAACCACCTTAGTTTATTCTTCTCAATTCTCTCATTTAGTTTTCTCAATACAACTTCCGTCCTAACATCTTCATTTCTCACTCTGTCTTTCCTTGTCTTTCCTATCATACTTCTTAGGAATTTCATTTCACTGGCTTGAATTCTACTCTCTTGTCTGCTTGTCAAGGTCCAAGTCTCAGCTGCATAAGTCAATATGAGTACATAGAAGGCTACACTTTATACATTATTTATTTGCTTTTCCTTGGTGCTTCCTTATCCCAAACAAGTTTTCTTACACTTTGGTAAAATGCATTGCTCTGCTGTACCCACCTGTTAATCTCCATGTCCAACCTAGCATTTTGCATTAACTCACTTCCTAGGTATTTGAACATGTCTACAATTTCAAAACTCTGGCTTCCAATTTTCACAGTGCCTTTTCCTTGTCTTTCCCCTATTGTCATCACCATGGTCTTGCTTTTCTCTATACTGATTTTCATGCCGTACTTCTGAATATTTTCGTTCAGTGCATATAGTTGTTCTTGCACTTCTTCGGTGTTCCTTCCCCAGGTTATATTTGTGTTAGTGGGATATCAATTTTAATTTAACAGGCCTAAACATAATTTTCAAATCAATTTTGGAAACGTGACTTAATACCTTTCAGCACCATGGTCAGTTTAGTGCGTCATAAAGCCATCCAGAATGGATATTACACATGATATTTTATTTTAAAATGGATTTGTAACATAAAAACCTCCTAAACCCTGTACAAATGTAATTTAAAATAACACAGTAACACGCAGAGCCTCCGTGGCCTAGGCGGCAGCAAGCCGGCCTCTCACCGCTGGGTCCTTGGTTCAAATCCCGGTCACTCCATGTGAGATTTGTGCTGGACAAAGCGGAGGCAAACAGGTTTTTCTCCGGGTACTCCGGTTTTCCCTGTCATAAATGTCATTCCTACAACACTCTCCACTATCATATCATTTCATCTGTAATTCATTTAATCATTGCTCCTGGGGAGTGTGACAGGCTTCGGCAGCCGGCACAGTTCATACCCTCGCCGCTAGACGGGGGCTTCCTTTATTCCATTACCTGACCCGGTCGGTCGACGGGAAGCAGGCTGTGGATTTTCATTACTGTAACACGCGGGAATCTTGCAGTGCAGCCAACATTAAGTACGGAATACAGCGCTGAAAGGCAGCAGATTTAATGATTTTTTCCTCTGATCGCACTACATGTAGCAGTGATTTCTGGCTTAAACAGAAAGCTCACTTATTTCTTTCCAATGCCGTTCCAAAGTGGGTCAAATTCGAAATCTAGGAGGACAAAATTATTTATTTCATAATTAAAAAATCAAAATTTATTACTCCCACAGAATTCTCATGTAATTGCCGCTCACTATTCTGGGATATAAACGCATGTTAGTGTAAATCTGTCACCACTGTTCGAGCAGTCTGAAGTGGAGGGTGAATGTAAGTTGCTGTGATTTGGTTGTATTTGTGGTTAGTATAATGCTTTAAGATGGAACATGCAGCTGAAGGTATGATTTTTGTAACGTGTTTCAGTTATTAATGGGCGTAATTGTTACGTAACTTTAGCTATATTTGCATTATATAATACTTAACTATTATTTTAAAAATTAAATTTTCACTTAGATTTTTAGTATGTCGCGTCACGCTGCGTCACTTTCTACTTAATGTTAAAATGTAGATAAAGTCTTGTACAGTAATTTACGCCTTTTATAATATTTTTTGCATCTTTTTGCAACTTAGGCCTACTTAGTTATTTTACGTTTTAGAAGATGCCGCGCAACCAGTTCTCACATGTTTACAACTGTTTGAAGCACTGGGTTCGACGATTATGTCAAATGTGGAACTTTGTTAAAAGTAAATTAGGGATAGAAAATTATTCTGAAGAGATAACTTAATGCTCTATCCAACTCCTAGTCATAGACAATTACTTGCATGTGTAGACGTAGCTTAAAAAAGGTCTTAACTGATGTTTATTATGAAGAAAACAAATTATATACGTTGCTCTCACTCTAAATTCATGATTAAAACGTGAAAATAATTTTGTCCCCCTAGATTTCAACTTTGACCCACTGTGCGTTCCAAGGTCCTTCAAATTACTAATTCTTAAAAAATGACCATTTTTGACTTAACGCTTTTCAGCTCCGAACGATTCAATTGTTATTGTACAGTGATCAAAATCGTGAATTAAACAAACAACCAATGAGGGACAAACTTAAAGTAGGAGAGTAGCTGAATAACTAACAAGATGTTCAGTAAAGAATACAGAGCCTACTTTCTCCTAAATGCATGGGTATTGTTATAACTCTTTGTCCTTTTCAAGGAATATAATTGAATGTTAGTTGTAGTAGCTTGTTGAAATACCACGTTCTATACGGATATTAAACATGAATATGAGGTGCCCTTTGCTAGTGCTACCTCTGTAAAAAAAATGTGATTCAATTCGGTTCCACCGTGTTTGAAATGATATGGGAAATCGATTTGCACACATACATGGCCGCTATCTGCAAACTATTGGGCTGATGACCTTGTAGTTCAGACAAAAGATGCTTCCCACAAAAAAGTATATTGTTGCAAAATTTGGTAGAGATCAAATGAGTAGGTTGGTCGTAATTTGATTTAAGCTTTTAACATTTGGGTGGCCGCCATTCCGTTTCCGTCAAGATGTTGGCGATTTAAAAACATGAAACTGAGGTGCCCTTTACTGATGCTACCTCTGTATCAAATTTCGTTCAATTCGGTTTCACCGTGTTGAATTGATAGGGGGATCGATTTGCACACATACATGGCCACCATATGCAAACTATCGTACTAATGACCTTGTAGCTTTGTCAAAGAACGCTTCTCACATAAAGATATGTTGTTGCAGAATTTGGTAGAAATCAGATGATTAGGTTGGTCGTAATTTGATTTAAGCTTTGAACATTTGGGTGGCTGGTGTATTCTTTGGAATACACGGTAAGATAGAGTAAGCTTTTGCTTCTCTTTGCTTTAGTTCATCCCTTCCTTTTTTCTCAAACACTAACAGTGATCTCCTGATTTCTCTTTGTTGGTATATGTCTCTCATACTACCTGTAAGTCTGTTCTAGATATATATCTTCCATGACCTACCTAGCGTCATCTAGCAGCGAATTTCTGAAGTTCCTCAATTCTTCTCAGTACAAGAGGACTTCCTTATCAATCTAGCCACCAGATCTCGTCGCCATCGCCAGCTATCATCTCCGTGATCAAGAGAACTTCGTCTACTTTTTCACCCTCCAGGCTGCGCTAGTGACTCCTACTATCAACTCTTTGAAGACCATTTCATCAAGAAGATTTTTATAACTGTAAAGTTGGCTATTCTTATATGTATTCCTTTTGTCCCCTACTCCCACTCTTTTTCCCTTCCCTGGTCCCTCCGCGCTCCGTTGAGCGTGTCTCACTTGTACGTCGGAAGTCAAACCAGTCAGTTAGAGCTTAACTAAAGCTCGCCTCCTCCACTCAAGAGGCAAACTTTTAAATTCGACGCCATGTTCGAATTTTAGAACCAGCCGTCAACAGCAACATCGCCTTCTTCATGAAGCAAAGATAAGTACTGACTTCATGTTTTAACCTCATTCTCATCACTTTTAAAAGGCTCAATGCTTTTATTTGGATTTTATAAGCAGTGAAAATTTTTATGTGATAATAACTGATTTCAAGAGATCTTCATGATCAAACTCAACCTATCAAGTCTAACTTTTAAAATGAAAGATTTTCTGAGATGCTATCTTACATCGAGGGATATTTCCAAAATACCCACTGTCTATATAATCTAGTTTTCCGCCGAGGGATTCTCTACCCAATTTAAACAAGTCATCATTGCTCTGGAACCTTACAGAACCTACACTCTATCTACCAGTTATACTGTCATGTATTTTCCACTCACATATGGGAATACTTTTTCAAACTAAGGAATCTTCCTTATGAACTGCTAATCAATATCTAATTTTTCTTCCTCCGTTGGGATTTTTCTGGTGCATTCAACTATAACCTACAAGTTTTTCAAGCAATAGACTCTCGCAAATCTAGTGTAACTAGTTATTTTCCACCATTGCAATAACTTTCTTTGCCATCTACTTTTTGTGCTACTACAGTGAACTTTTCAACTATATCAACTGACTATAGTGAAAACAGTGCCTGTTCAACGCGCTCGTCCGAGTACAATAAATACGGCCATGAACACTTTTCCACAATCCCATTTGATCTTTCCCAAACCCTTTACTTTCTTTCTTTCTTTCTTTCTTTCTTTCTTTCTTCGGCTTTTCCAAATTAATTGGGGTCGCCGGAGCCAACCAAGCTCATTTTGGTTTTGGCCGGGGATTTAAGGCCGGACGCCCTTCCTGACGCCACGAAATTTTTCAGGTGAAAATTCCACCCCGCGGTCACCAGGATTCGAACCCCGGCCGTCCGGGTGAAAGACGAGCAGCTAAGCCACTGCGCCATCACGCTCCCTCCCGCTCCCTTTACTAACAAACTAAAATAATAAAATTGTTACTTTAGGTCTTTTTTCAATGAGGTGTCACTCTACATAAGTGCCCTCCCTTATTTGCTCAATGTATAACGAATTAATGTCTGTAAAACTTCGTGTCTAGTACACGCCTTAAATTATATTGTTTCTCCCTTTTAATGAGGGAATCCAATTCTTTCAACTCATAAGTGAGTTATCTCTAGTTTTCACGAAAGGGAAACTTGCCCCATTTTTCTCGTGATCCCTACTTAAACATAAGAGTTCTAGAAACTTCCTTTCAATTGTTCTCTTTAGGTTTCACAATAAGTGACCTGCCCTATTTGTATAATCTCCTATGTATAATCAAACCACGTAGTTCAGTACTAATACAAGAAGTTATAGAAAATTCTATTTCATTTCTTCCTGTTTTTTTTGTTGTTGTTACTTTCTAAGTTGTTATTATTTCTAAGATACTTATCTGGAAATCTTTAAAGTTCACACCTTGTACTTGACTTATTGTTTAACTTTAATTACGTCAGTTATCTTAAAAATTTTCATTTATTCATCTTAGCCATTTCAAAATCTTACGAAGATTTTAAAGCATATAAAAGGTTTAAAACTAAAAGAATTATCAATTGCCTGGCGCGAGCTTTAGATGTTTTCGGAGGTCTGCGACCCCAATTGTTTATAAAAATCAAAATTATATATTTGTTACAAAAAATACTTCCTTTTACATTGTTAAATAAATTAAAGATTTATTCTTTGCTTTATCATTTCTCTAACATAACGGTTAGGCAAGATCCTGTCTTCCTTGACTCTTCCTATTTAATAAAAATAAATCTATTGATAGGGTTTTCACCACTTGTTGCATTTGAGCAAGAGCTCTTAGTTATTAACTTAGTAAAGTCTCTCTTAGCTTTAATAGGTAATTCTAACTGGCCAGTAAGGCAAGCATAGCTCGCTACGCCAGCTTCCTGCTTCTGGAGATTCTCTCTAACACTTATGGTTGGTTTTTCAAAAAATAAGTGTTTCTCATTGTCTAAACTTTTAGTCGGCGCCTCGCTGGGTAAAAGCTTAGTCATTCCTAAATGCAACTATTGGTACACTTACCAAAATTATTCCCAAAGGTATAATGGCTTTATCCCTATCCGTCTTGGAGGCATTTGGTCACTCTTTAGAAATTCTACAATTTCAAAAACTAAAATATCGAAGCTGATTAAAATTATTTGCACTCTTCAAATTACGTGTTTAGTAACAAACTCCTTTGAACAGATGCACAATAAATCTGTTACTCTTTGTCTTGCCAGACCACCACCCTTCCCCATAGTAGGCATATGTATGCTTGAGAGGGAATACACTACAGCAGCTTTCTTGCGAACAGCCCAAGTTCCAGCTGGCAGCTGCCTTTGAGTATACATAAAGTTAAAATTACAACTTCTGTTGAACTCTCGTCCTATTTTTCCATCCCTTTTCTCCAGTCCGAAACCCACTTCTTTTTCTTCATCATCTTCCCTTGGGGGTTAGGTTATTTCCAAGCTAATAATCTACCCAGTGGCCACCATTACGTTTCCGTCAAGATGCCGGCTATATAAAACATGACACAGAGATGCCCTGTGATAGTGCTCCCTCTGTATGAATTTTCGTTCAATTCGGTTTCACCGTGTTTGAAAAGATGGGGGGAATCGATTTGCACACATACTTGGCCGCCTTCCGCAAATTATTGGGCTGATGACCTTGTTGTTTGGTCAAAAGATTTTTAATACATAAGGGTATAATATTACATAATTTGGTAGAGATAAGATGATTAGGTTGGTCGTAATTTGATTTAAGCTTTGAACATTTGGGTGGCCACCATTACGTTTCCGTCAAGATGGCGGCAATATAAAACATGACACAGAGGTGCCCTTTGCTAGTACTACCTCTGTATCAAATTTCATTCAATTCGGTATCACCGTGTTTGAATTCATAAGGGGAATCGATTTGCACATATAAATGGCCGCGTTCTGCAAACAATTGCACTGATGACCTTGTAGTTTAGTCAAGAGACGCTCGCCATACGTATATATTTTGTTGCAGAATTTGGTAGAAATCGGATGATTAGGTTGGTCGTAATTTGATTTAAGCTTTGAACATTTGGGTGGCCGCCATTACGTTTCCATCAAGATGGCGGCGATATAAAACATGACGCTGAGGTGCTATTTGCTAGTGCTACCTCTGTACGAAATTTCTTTCAATTCTCTTTCACCGTGTTTGAATTGATAGGGGGGATCGATTTGCACACATACATGGCCGCCATGCGCAAAGTATTGCGCTGATTACCTTGTAGTTTGGTCACAATGTTTTTCATACATAAGGGTATAATGTAGCAACATTTGGTAGAGATCCGATGATTAGGTTGGTCGTAATTTGATTTAATCCTTAAACATTTGGGTGGCCACCATTACGTTTCCGTCAAGATGGTGGCGATATATTACATGACACTGAGGTGCCCTTTGCTTGTTCTACCTCTGTACCAAATTTCGTTCAATTCGGTTTCACCGTGTTCGAATTGATAGGGGGGGACAGACATTCAGAGTACACACACTCACACACACACTCACACACAGACACACAATTTTTGGCCCTATCTAGATCTCATAAGTCTACTTTCATTTTTTGCAAAAATCGAAAGTAGGCTAAAAACAAAGTAAGTTAATATTCAGTTGGCCGAGTTAAATACCACGAAGCTTCCTTGGGGTGGGGGGTAAACATTACAACCTTAATACCCAAATTCCAAAAATTATTTCCGGGGTTGGAGTTATCAGTGGAAAGGTAAAGCCATACCGTATGATTCCAAGAGTAGATGCGTGGCCAAAGCTCTTCCAACTCGACCTCATCTACAAATAAAAGGATAGACGCTATTCAAGCTGGCAGAGCAGTGTGATATGTTAGCAAACACTTGTAGCTAGTGACATTACCATAACCACGCCATTCAACTCCAGATGTTGTGTTGTGTCAGACAGTGGTCGGCCGGCACAACCGCTAGGCAGGCTGCTGGAATTAACGCCAACTTTTCTTCTATGTGGCATAGTAGAGCACTACTAGCGGACCGTGCGAGAACTCTCGAATAAGGGGTTGTGTGCGCCCCATGTGTCCAGACTACCCGCCCGGTCCTAGTGCTATGCGGGCTGTACGCGACACAGATATGCCAGGGCCTATTGCCTTGTTTATTTGTTTAAAAGCACTTTATAAAGAAATAAATAGGATTTCCGTTGACTTTTCAAGAAATGCAAGATTTTTCCTGTACTTTTCAGATGATTTGGAAGATTTAGGTACAAACCACACCTTCTAACTCCCTCTGGTTTAGGAGCTTCAGTTTTGTGAAACATACACCTTAGCGTATTATATAATAAGATAATAAGTTATTACCCAAGCAGAACAACAGGGTATCTGTAACTATGACGTTCTGGGCATAGCAGAAGAGACACTCTTATCGCAAATGAATATTACCCTATACAATCTCGGTCGAGCTCGTTAATTGGCAAAATCGGACCAAGAGGGTGGAAATGGGGGGCCTTTTTTCGAAAAAGTGAATATCGCTATAACTTTCTTAATATATGAAATATCGAAACAATTTAAAGTTCATACTACTTGTCGGATAAGGGCCAAAAACTCATCTCAGTAACGTTTTTTATTGCACCAACCATTGATCAAAGGGGTGGGAAAAATGGAGTTTCTTGAGAGAAAAAATTATACTAGCCTTACAGTAGTCGCATATGATGTGTAACATGAGACATGTTATCCTACTATGTGTGTGCCGGGAGCGTAAGTCCCTTGTTAACAGTGAGCTCTGTTGATCATTGAAATAACTACTTGTAAAAATCCAATGACAAATCCTGACCGTAATAAATCATAGTTGTTATTCGCTAAGACGTTGTAGACGTTGTGAAATGTGTATATATGTATACTGCATTATGGCTATTTGGCAGCATTAAATATTATAATTATTAATTAAAACAAAGTTCTCCAATGGATCTGCAGTAGTGACATCTGCCTTCTACTAGTTGAACTACGGTATGCGGGAGCAATCCACTGCCTACTTGATGCAATCTATACCGGCCAGTTAGTGAATCCATGCCAGCGATGTTATTGCAAATGGCCTCTTTTTGCCGATATAGCGCACTGCCAAGTATAGGCGCGATAAAAATTAGGTGTGCAATAGGTATATTAAATGTGTTTCTCCCAGTGATACGTTTGGACTAACGAAGTTTCAATTATTGTTAGTAGTCGGTGTTAATATACTAAATTCCTACGTTGTTTGGAGTGCTTGTTGATGCGATATAGCACTCGAGGTATCGAGTGCTTACATTAAATAAGATTACAGCAAAAGTATGAAGATATAATAAATCGTAATTGTTTTCAGCAAATATGATATAATGAATATGTTCACACCAAAGAACGACAACTTGATGATGATTTATAGTAGGAATTTCTTTAATGGGGCCTCCAAACCTTGAGGTAAACCGTAAGCGATTTACATTCCACATACTCACGTGGCCTACAGTACGTCGTTGTACCGATCTCCGCCACCGCGCGCGCTCATTGTCTCCGTCCCATCCACTTCCGTCCCTTTTCCAAAATCACTCCCACAAAAATGTCCAGCTACCGAGTGCCACAAACATATTCAGATACCGAGTGGAAAGATGTTACATATCAAAAAATCAAGCCTTTCTTAATAGGCGCAATATCAAAACCGTTTAAAATTGTCAATAGTCCTCGGAGTATAGGCCTACATTACTTAAAATTTCCTTCTGAAAGACTTTTGGATATGACCCAGCCTTATGCCAATAGTGATACCTGTCTTCGATTTAGCTCTTCCATCATCAATTTACATCAGTGTCGTAACTACGGGGGTGATCAGTGGGAATCAACCTACCTCCCTCCCTCCAGAGCCAAATAATGAAAATATGATATTTGATACAGTTTTTAATTTGGAATAAACAATCTAACTGGGGCCCGGATGTTGATGACATGTCATCTTTTTACTGAGCTGTCTAAAACAATGCTGAAGTACAAAGAAACTCCGGACGGGCCACCCCGTCTTCAAATATGTCATTTTTATTTTGCATCATTTTGCATTTTTTGCTATTTTTTTCATTTTAAGAGCATTTTTTTTAAGTTTGGTAGATATAATGAATATTTTCACACCAAGAAACCAGACAGCAGTCATTCGAGCAGAAGGACATGAGAGAGAAGCTGATATTCAAAAAGGTGTTAGGCAAGGCTGCAACTTATCACCCATACTTTTCAATCTTTTCATTGAACAAGCAATGAAGGAAATTAGAGAAAAATTTAAAGTGGGAGTGAAGATTCAAGGAGAAATAATTTCAACTCTGAGATTTGCTGATGACATCGTCATCTTGGCCGACAAGCCTGAGGATTTGAATGAGTTTTTGAATGGTATGGACTCCGTCTTACGGAAAGAATTCATGATGAAAATTAATAAATGTAAAACAAAAATACTGGAATGCAGCCGAAATAAATCAGAAACCTCTATGGAGATCAAATTGGCAGGTGAAAAGCTGAAGGAAGCAGGAGACTTCTGTTACTTAGGAAGCAGCATAACCAGTGATGGACGAAGCAAAGAGGATATAAAAAGTAGATTGGCTCAGGCAAAGAAAGCATTTATACAAAAAAGGAATCTGTTGACATCGAATATAGATTTAGGTATTAGGAAGTCATTTTTGAAAGCCTTTGTCTGGAGCGTGGCGCTCTATGGAAGTGAAACTTGGACTATTGGTGCAGCAGAAAAGAGGAGAATTGAAGCATTTGAAATGTGGTGCTACAGGAGAATGATGAAGATCAGATGGGTGGATAGGGTTACAAACAATGAGGTATTAAGACGAGTGGGAGAGGAGAGATGTTTCTGGCGACTGCTAATGAAGAGAAGAGATAGGTTGGTAGGACCCATACTAAGACACCCAGGAATAGCAAGCTTAGTTATGGAAGTAAGGGTCGAGGACAAGAACTGTAGGGGTAGACCAAGGTTAGAATATGTTAAACAGATTGCCTCGGATGTAGGGTGTGGTAGCTATGTAGAGATGAAACGATTAGCTCAGGACCGGGAGGCATGGAGAGCTGCATCAAACCAGTCAAAAGACTGAAGACTCAAACAACAACAACTGATATTTTTGGTCATATTTTAGAGAAATCAGCCTTTTAAGGTATTTATTTTCCAATTTAGTCATGTCACAGCTTTATATGAGGGAGTTACGTCTCTCAGAGTTAAGAAGAAGCTAATATCTATGAACATAAACCTTTTGTTTTGATTGACTTTTCAGTTTGAGCTTCAGATGTCATTTTTGAAACATTGCTGAGTTTATTATTATAAGATCATTATCTCCATTTTATAGTGCATTTTTCGATTTTTAGGTCATTTATTACAGTCATTTTTGAAAATTTTAAGTGCATTTTTTAAACTTTTTTACGGCAACAACATCCGGGCCCTAATTATAACAAATCAACATCATGTTTTCCTTCGGGAACATTCGATTTCAATATGGCTACCTAGGTAAGGTTATATTGTTTTATGAAAGGGAGCTTGACTCTCGTGGTACATTGGCATTGCTCGTGGCATCAATATTACAAATATTTTGTGCCTTGCAGCGTCCTTCTCAGTATGCACTAGCCACGCGTCTTGGTGATGTGAACCGTACCAACTGAGGAGCCCAATGGTACACTGGGGAGAGACACTGGAAACTTGTTTTTGAGCTAGCCGGACCATGTTATCAAATTTTTGGTAAAATTAACATATTCTAACCTTGCTCTACCCCTACAGCACTTATCCTCAACCCTTCCTTCCATAACTAAGTTTGTTATTCCTGGGTGTATTATCATGTATCCTACCAACCTATCTCTTGTCATCAGTACCAGTAGTCAGCTTGCCACGGTGGGTGAGTGGTCAACGTGTCGGTTTACTAAACCACAAAATTTCAGGTTCGCTCCTGGCCGTGGTAAGTGATTTCTGAAAGGCGGAAAAATTTACGACACCATGTCATACGATTTTGGCATGCCAAAGAGCCCATTTGAATTCAGTAGGCCGGGCTCATAATGGCAAAATTAATCTCGGGAGCTTCCGCCAAGACAAAGTTCCTCATTTCTGTACTAGAAAGCGCTATAGTGTTCAAGGAGCTTAGATATCAACCTCCTTGACTTTCATAGTGCTTCAAGGAACAACGAAATTTGAGATGCAAGCTATTCTTTGGGATTCGAATAACAAAGCTTGCACCCGACACCCAAGGCCATACGATATTATTATTATTATTATTATTATTATTATGTTATTATTATTAGCAGTAGCCAGAAACATCCCGATTTAATGGTACTCTAGTGTTTGGTATGACATGAGGGTGGTGCTCACGATCACAAAAAAGTTGAAAACGCTTGATCTAGTGTTTCCCTGAACACGTGCGTGAATGTTCGGTTTCTGCAAGCTACTTACTTAACTTTCCGTGTCCGGGAGACACACTAAATTCTTCCTTTCCTGAACTCTGCAGCTCTTATCCCTCGGTCTGTGGCCAACATAAGGTCTTCCTGGCTGCAGGTGTCATTAAGATCTTTGCACGTGAGCAGGTGTTGTGGAGTCTGGATTTCTCCACAGGCACATCGTGGATCTTCTGCATATCCCCACTTCACATGGTTGATACGACACTTAGGCACTCCTGTTCTCATCTGGTTTAAGGACCTCCAGGTGGTATAAGGCAAATGACTACCACTGCTCAGTTCTTCTTTATAGGTAAACCCCCTCTGGTACTATTTGTTTCCAGAGTGAAACACGCCGGACGTCTGGCTTGGTATGGAGGGGTACTGTTCTCTTAATAAAACTCTTCCTGGATCTTAGGCGAGGAGTGGTCACCTTGTGGTTGAACATAGAATGTCTGGGATCTGTTTCAAGCTTTTGTCTCTCTTTCTCTGCTGCCACCCTGCGTCGAATAACTGGAGGTGCAATGCCAGCGAGAGGGTGGATCTTCTGCACTGGAGTAGATCTCAGACATCCAGTGACAATACGCGTGGACTGGTTAAGAGCTATGAGGTATTAGCAGTGTGGGTCAGTGCGACATGGCGCCAGTCTTGGTGTGTAGTACATATTCTAACAGGAACACACTCTGTATGACTTTGATAAACTCACAATTGTCTCTAATTAAGCCAGCCATTCACACTACAGCTTGCTGGCTGCCTGGCTGGAAGGATCTAGCTCATTCATGCTACAGCGGGGCATCCAGCATCGGCGGCCAGCAAGCTGGGGTGAATGGCTGGTCTAAGAAAGTCGGCCGTGGATCTGTTGAAAGGGACCGTCCCGGCATTTGCCCGGTGGTGAAAATGGGAAACCACGGAAAACCATTTTCTGGATGGCCGAGGTCGGGTTCGAACCCACGTTCTCCCGATACCTGCGAGGCATGATGTAGCGTATTTGCACTCTCGGCCACCACGGCCGGTAATAATAATAATAATAATAATAATAATAATAATAAATTACGAGCCTTACAGTAGTCGCATATGATGTGTAACATCTGACATAGAAGAAACCTCACGTGAAATTGTTGATACACCGGTTTTTTATATTATTATTGACACAAATATTAATCTATTGTAAAAGGGAGTGTTTTCCAGATATTGTAGATTATAATTCGGAACTCATTTTATTAGATGATTTGTAGCTTCCACCAGCACTAGCCTAAATAAAGAATACGATATGGATCAACTAGATTATTAGACGCGACACCGCTCATAACCTTAAATTCCTTATAAACAGGTCATCTTCATTCACAGACCAACACGTAATTTCATATGGATTCTGTTAAAATGAGTCATATTTATATGATGAAAATCGTTTAAAATGATAATCTGGTAGCAAAAATACCTACCACGACCGGGATTCGAACCCAAGATCCCTAGATTCACAGCCACAAGCACTAACCCCACGGCTATTTCGACTACGCAAATTTTGTGCACAAGATGGTGACTTATTTCCACGTTCCAATAATACTGCATTACGGAATTAAGTTTCATTTATATTTTGCCTGTTTCCATAATGTTCCTGCGTGAAATTGAGTTTAAAATGCCGTATGAATAGGCCCTCTTGTGAGTAAACAGAATGTATTCAGTAATAGTTCATGAAGGCTTGCTCAATTCTCGTATAACCACAACGATTATATTATATTGATGACTGCATTACCGTTATGTGGGTTAATATTTGAATAGCCATTCTGCAGAAACATAATACCGGCAATGCCGACTACTTACAATGTTTGATATTAAGGCATTTTACCATTTAAATACTGATACGAAGACTTCGAACATGTACCATGTCATTTGTTTCAATCACTTGACACCAGAGTTCGCATGAGCGTTTTCCGTTCAGTATGTCATATACATTCCACATGGCCGAGAGTACGTCATGGTATCAATTTCTGACACCGCGCGCTCATTGTTTCTCGTACCGCTGCCAGCTGGGTCTCGATCGATCGAGCGGGCAGTGCATACTTCCGTTTTCCACCACTGCCAGCTAGTACACTTCCGTTTGATCGATCGAGCGGGCAGTGCATACTTCCGTTTTCCTCCACTGCCAGCTAGTACACTTCCGTTCGATTGATTGAGCGGGCAGTGCATACTTCCGTTTTCCACCACTGCCAGCTAGTACACTTCCGTTCGATCGATCGAGCGGGCAGTGCATACTTCCGTTCGATCCACCACTGCCAGCTCGATCGTTCCGATCCACTTCCGTCCCCAATTTTCAAAATCACTCCCACAAAACTATCCAGCTACCGAGTGGAAAGATGTTACACATCAATAATAATAATAATAATAATAATAATAATACTTGCCCTTCTGTCGTTTATGCCGACTGTGGACCACGTTAATTTGATTTCAGCTTCTGATCTTTATTTTTGCCCAATACTCCTTCCTTCTATCGCTCTGCATTCTCCTCCTTTCTTCAGTCCACGGTGCCTGGATCCGTGATATAGCATGACTCATAAAACCCGTGAAATTCTTAATTTGGCTTTGTATATTTCCCTGTTGCTGATTTCAGCATCAGATTTTACCATTTCTTCTAGGTCCTTCTTCACCTCATGATATCAGCAAGCTGTGGTTTTCCTGGACGCAAAGAATTTCATTATCTGGTTTGTTAATTTACCTGGGTCCATTCTGTATTGTACCCATACGTCATCATATGGAACATGTGTTCGTATCCCAGCTAACTCACGGTCTTTCGAGGCATGGGGCGTTCAACCCACTATACGAGCACATATTCAGGATTTGAGTCTGTCAGGTGACTACTCTACTTGAGAGAAACAACATATTCCTAAGTATAACATGTGAAAAATCCACAGCCTGCTTCCAGTCTCCGACCGGGTCAGGAATGGAATGAATGAAGCCCCTATCTAGCGGCGAGGATATGAACTGTGCCGGCTGCCGAGGCCTGACGCACTCCTCTGGGGCAATGATTAAATGAATGACAGATGAAATGAAATGATAGTGGAGAGTGTTGCTGGAATGAAATTTTGACAGGGAAAACCGGAGTACCCGGAGAAAAACCTGTCTGCCTCCGTTCTGTCCAGCACAGATCTCACATGGAGTGACCGGGATTTGAACCACGGACTCAGCGGTGAGAGGCCGGCATGCTGCCGCCTAAGCCACGGAGGCTTCCCCTAAGTATAACATGTAATGGTAGTAATTCATGGCAAACCAAAACAAAACACAAAAAAAAACATTTATTTCCCACAACAAAAATCAAATTTATCTGTGAGTCTCTTCACCTCAAGATTGGTGCTCCACTGCACTCATGTCTATCCTAAACATACTTTTGTTGATACTCTTTGACATTTGCGAGTGTCCATATTGTTCTTCACGTGGCACAATTTAACACAAATTGAAATATCACAACACAACAAACACAAATTATATTTAAATGACATTAAATATGCAATTATTAAACATTTATCCGTTTTACACGGAACATTTACTTTAAATAACATTGATTCATTAGCTTATGCCTTGTTTAATAAGTGTTGTCTTTCCGCGCGTATCGTACTCCTTTCCCATAAGTTTCAAACGCTGAAATGGTACACTTTCCAATCCAAAATACACATAGATATAGATATTTTATAGTTTCACCATACAACGATTTTCTGGGTCTGGTCATAACATTATCGTTACAAACGTGTCATATCATTCAAATTACGCTACCCGTATGAATAAATTAGTGTGAACTGGGTAAATACTCTTTACAAAAATGCTTCTATTTATTGGGTACAGTTAAGTTCTCCTCAGAGAATAACTGGGCCAAATGTTATCCGATTACTTCATTCCAACATTGCATATGTATGAAAACAATGCATCAAATATAATTGATACCATCATATCAATCACATCTTAATTACTTTTCGAAATATCGAGATTCTTCAGTGTCCCACTACAATCTTAAAAGAAAAGGATCTGGTCTATTGACTTCCTTTCGTGCAAACAATGGATTAGTCATGGGCCGTCCTATGCAAGATAGCTGCCGGGTTAGTGGATTATACTTGCTACCCCGCCTGACTTCCCGCACGGTCATGTGTTCACTCAATGGTGCAGCTGTGCTACAGGGATCCTGAATGGATCGTGTCATTACGAATTGAGTCAATCTAATTATTTAATACCTATATCTAGAGTATTTAATGGGCTCATCTCGGCTCCTAATTACTATTCAAGGCAAGGGATGGATCACGAAATAGCTTTGCTGTTCTGTGGTCGTAATCAGTGGCTTTGCGCGCGTCTCAGATGAGTTTCACTGTTATCTCACTGGACGGGCATGCATATTACAAGAGGAAATCAACGTTTCCTACACGAAGAACCATTTGTCTTACCTCTAAGGGCAGATCAATTAATATATTGGCCTACCTAGGGTGTCTAGCAGTTATCCCTGGTGGCGAACACTATGCTAACAGTGGATACAGACAGACCCTGTCCCAACTCTGTTGCGAATACATATGTATGCTCTAAGGCAATACTATATCGTAGCTTCGAAGATTTAGCCGACTAGATTCGACAACGCGCGAACTATTTTCGGATGATCCCCGCAACTTATTGACGTAAATCTCTTGATTCTACTTTACATGCTTGCTGATCGCGGCTCAAACAATATTTCTTACAGATGACTCAATTCTTAAAGCACTTACGTCCTCTATACATTTACTCATAAGCCAGAGTTCTACGTAGCTCCAAAACAAGTATAAATTTACTGGCATACATTGACTATCCTAACGGCTCTCAAATACAACCCTGTAGAATATACCATAATAAAACATTTATTTAACATTTCAATGACACTGAAAAGCTCTCTTTATCTCGATATTTATCTTTCTTTCTTACATTTCACAATAACACAGTATTCTTACGCTAGACATGACACACTTTGCACGTACTATAGGCCTGACATGCCGATTTATATATTTATTATTGTTATCGACCCCAGATTATTATTATTATTATTATTATTATTATTATTATTATTATTTAACGTTGCCGTTACTTTCATCAATGTCTTACGCCTAAATGGCCGTAAGCATGTCATCCTCAAAGCCATATTTTTACCAAAATACGAGGGATGTGATCTCGTACACAAATGACTGTTAATTCATAATCGTTGAGGGAATGCTTCGTTGTATGGTGAGCTATTAAATCATATCAACATATTAAATTTGTACTCACTTTCATTCTAGCTGGATTAGTCCAGCATGCCAGCCATTCGCCTGCCATAATGCTTGTTTTAAGCCATCATGATATTTTTCACACGACACATTGCATACACTTTACACATGGTATTTATATTTTTCACTACTGGCATTTTCACTTTAACACAATACACATTCTTTTACCATATAAACATGAACACTTTTAAAGATCACTGTAATATAACTTTATACATAATTCTCGCACACGGATCCTTGATCGGATTCCCACTATCGCCTGACCTCAGAGATGCGATGCCGCTAACTCCTGACAACCGCTGGTCTCCTTGAATGTCTATCTTGCGTGTGTGTGTTCGTCTCCCGTCACCAACAGTTTATGTCTCCTCTACTGCAAAGTTGTTCAATCCTAGGTCACAACTACTTGTGATGCCTTCCATGTTCCCGTAACTGTGGTGTTCATTACAATAGTATGTTTTATTTTACCCATGATAACACTTCCTGTGGTTATGTTCATTGTCTGTAAACATCATCCTAAATTATCTCTACGCTGTACTGATTCGATACTCGCGTATACTGTTGCTTATACGTCTGCTGTAGACTAATTATTATATGATGCATAATTACTGTTATTAAGCTGCATGATGCGCCTTTCATTGTTCACTGCTAGTACATTTGAGCGTCAATACTTTATACATTCCGCGCACTTTCTTGTGTGATCCGACAGCGTGTCACCACACGAGTTGAGTCAAGATGAACTGACTCTCTGCTCCAGCTTCCCCCATATAAAGCTTCCTGATGAAAAGTAGTTCACTGGATTTCCAGGAGCGACTCTCTTCTTAAAATAATACATTTTCAGACAAAGTAAAGTATGATCCTTATTCGTCTATTCATGGAGGTTCCAAATTCACTCGCGTGCAGGCAATTGCTTCGGCCAATTAATTATAATTAATTGCTTTCTTCCACGGCGTTATGATGCTACCCCGGTTCTTCCCCTATTGCTACATTACAAATCCTGACTCTGCCGCGGATTAGGTCTGTGCATAGGTTCCTTTATAGATGCAGGCTTTAATTTAGGCGTGACACTTACTTACTTACTTAATTCCTGCCACTCCTTCCGGAGCATAGGGCCTTGGCGAAATTTCTCCACGCAGTACGGTTCCTGGCCATTCTCTTCACTTGACTCCAGTTCTTGTCCACCTCTGCAATTTCATTTTCGATCGTCCTCTTCCAGGTCTTCTTAGGTCGACCTCGCTTCCTAGCGCCTTGAGGATTCCAGTCTAGCGCCGCCCTCTCAATAGCTCCGTCCGGCTTCCTTAGTGTGTGACCAATCCAGCGCCATTTCCTCTCCTTGATCTGGATGCTAATCGGTTGTTGATTGGTGATGGTCCAAAGATCTTCATTTGAGATTATGTCCGGCCACCTCACATTCATGATGCGACGCAGACATCTGTTAATGAACACCTGTAGCTGGTTGTTGATCGGTTTTGTGACTTTCCACGTTTCACAGCCGTAGAGAAGAATCGACTTTACGTTGCTATTGAAAAGGCGGAGCTTGGTCTTCCTGGAAATGTTTCTATTTCTCCAGATGGGGTAGAGCTGGACAAAGGCTCCATTTTCCTTCTTGATACGGCTTCGAACATCTTCCTCTGCTCCCCCATCATTTGTGACTATACTTCCATGGTAGAGGAAGGACTCAACTCGTTCAATGTCCTTTCCGTTGACTGTCAAACTAGTCATGATGTCAGAATGTATCCTCATCTCTTTGGTCTTGTTGGTGTTGATCATCAGTCCTGCACGTTCTGCTTCTCTCTGCAACCTCCCCAGCTTATCTTCTATGTCTCGGTACCGTTGTGCCATAAGACAAATGTCGTCTGCGAAATCCAGATCTTCAAGCCTGTCATTTATACCCCATTGAATACCCCTCTTACGTCCTCCCATTACCTTCTTCATCACACTATCCAGGACCAACAGGAACAGAGTGGGGGAAAGGACACACCCCTGTCTCACTCCGGAACTGACCTTTATCTTTTCTGTTAATTTGCCTTCGTGAAGAACCTGGCACTCATACCCTTCGTACATCTCTTCCATGATTCTGATGATCTTTGTTGGAATTTTATATTCCTCGAGGGTCTTCCACATGATTCTTTGATTTACGGAGTCGAAGGCTTTCTCGAAGTCAACAAATGTGAGGTAAAGGGTATTCCGCCACTCCACACTCTGCTCCAGGATGATTCGGAGGGTGTTGATGAGATCCACACAGCTGCGATGTTGTCGAAATCCAGCCTGTTCCTTCCGAAGCCTTTTTTCTACGCAGTCTTTTATACGATTCAGGATGACTCTCGCCAGCACTTTGCTTGGAATGGACAGCAAGGTGATACCCCTCCAGTTGTTACAGTTTGTGGTGTCCCCTTTCTTCGGCAACTTGACTATCAACCCCTTCTTCCAGTCGGTTGGTATTTTCTCCTCCTTCCAGATCTTCTCCAACAGCGGGTGCAGCAGATCGATCGTAATATCCAGGTCTGCTTTCAGTACTTCCGCTGGGATATTATCCAGACCTGGTGCCTTCCCGCATTTCATCTGCTTCAACGCTGTCCGTATTTCGCCCCGAGTTGGGGAGTCGAGGCTGATGCTTGGGTCATTTTCTGCTTCCTCTTCATCTTCTCCTCGCTGCTTACTTTCTGGTCCTCTATCTCTATTAAGAACCTCCGCAAAGTGTTCTCTCCATCTTGTCAGCTGCTGTTCACACGTCGTGAGGATCTCGCCCGTCTTGCTCTTCACAGGCCTAGTTTTATTAAAACCTTTCTTCGAAAGCATCTTTGTGATGCCAAAGAGATCCTTAACGTCCCCCCTTCTTGCCGCTTCTTCTGCTTTCTCCGCCTGCTCATCAATCCACCTCCTATGATCCTTCCGTACACTCCTCTTTACCTCCCTGTTTGCTGTTGAATACTTTGCTTGTGTGAGAGCCTTCTGCTGCCTAGTCTTCCAGGTGTTGAGCTTGGCCTTAATCTCCTTCCTATAATTTATCTTGTCCCAGGTTTGATCGGATATCCATTCTTTCCGCAGGTAGTTCTTGTACCCGAGCTGCATCTCACTGGTTTCCACGAAGATATTCTTTACCTCGCTCCACACAGTCTCCACGTCCTTCTCTGTCTTGGAGTCCAACACCTGGAATTTATTTCTGAGCTCCAGTTTAAATTGGTCCAATCTCTGCTGGTTCTTAAGCTTGCCCACATCAAACTTGTTGTGCCGAGTGTTAAACTTTCGGCGGACTGCGACGATCTTCATGCGGAAGTTAGCAACCACAAGATGATGGTCACTACCAATGTCCGCTCCTCTCTTGTTCCTAACATCTTCCAAGCTTCTTCTGAACCTCCTGCTCACCGCGATGTGATCAATTTGATTTTCTGTGACTTGATCAGGAGACACCCAGGTGACCTTGTGGCACCGCCTATGAGGAAATACCGTGCCACCCATCACCAAATCCTGACTGGCGCAATATTCCGTATATTTCTTCCCATTGTCATTCATCTCACCAAGGCCATGTTTACCCATGATCTGCTCCAACCCCTCATTGTTTGAGCCCACCTTCGCGTTGAAGTCTCCCGTAACAATGAGAATGTCCTTCTTACTTGTTTGTCTTGTGACGTCTCGCAGCATTTGGTAGAATTATTCCTTCTTCTCTGGCTCCGATTGTTCTGTAGGCGCATAGCATTGGATGATGATCACATTCCTGATCTTTGTCTTGAACCTAGCAAACATGAGCCTACTAGAAATTGGCTTCCACTCCATAAGGCTTCTCTTTGCATTTCTGTTGAGCAGCAACCCCACTCCATCCCTGTGTTCTTCATCATCGCCCCCAGAATAGAGAAATGTAATTCCATCTGTTGTCTGTATTTCACCAAATCCTGGCCACCTCACTTCACTCAATCCTAGGATATCCAGCCCGTAGTTCTTCATCTCCCGTGTCACTTGTTTCAGTCTGGTTTTCTCCATCAAGGTCCTCAAATTCCAGAAACCGATTTTCGTAGTCCTCTTCATGCCAAAAGTCGTCATCAGGTTATCCGTCCGGTTTTGTAATTTCGCTTCAGTTTCCGTAATCAGTTTATTTAAGAGGAGCGAGTGATTAACCCACTGCCTCCGAGTGCCTTGGAGGGGCTGCCACCTTAAGCCTGAGGCACCAGGCTGATATTCTGTCAGGGTTTCTTCCCTTAGCCTTTGAAGAACCAACTCCAAACTACAAGGCAGCAGTTGTTTTACCAGAGCCCCGTTAGCCGTAATTTCTTCAGGGTTCCTGTAGGGCCTTCACAGCTACCGTAGCGGTTTTGAGACACACAAAGTCCCCACTGTACTTCACCCCTACAGGCAATCCCCTACTTAATTACGTTGCCCATCTCCCACGACGAGGACGAGGGGTTGGATTTGTGGGAGACAATTTAGGCGTGAGGACACTCCTAAATTATCTTTCCTAGAATACTGTTACGGCTGTGAGTTTGTGACATCGCTCGCCGTTTGAGTCACAACTGCCCCAGGGGCTGGGCTGTGGCTTGCCTCCTGTATTGCGCGCGCCTTATGCAACAGGGCTACTACAGACAAAGGGATAGTCCAGAAGATTCGTGACTGGACCAGCGGTGGAAACCTCGAGAAGCCGTGGACTCTGGATGGATCTAGAACCATTTATTGATTCACCGGCCTGCTATATAAGAGTGACCCGTGAAGCAGTTGTCGTTGTGTTTTACGAGCTAGTGCGAGCGATTATCTTGTGCGACAGAAGTGTGGTGACGAAGTGCTGTGCGAGTTACGAAATCCTGTGACATTGTTTCTCCCAGCTTGTGAACAGCGAACATCAAGTGCTCGTAAGTAACTGTATTTGTTGTACCTGAGGAAGAGGGGCAGGTAGCTTCTGCCAAGGCCACCGGACTCATTAGGACGGATTAACTTCTGTGGTCTGTTGCAAGTGAAAGGGGCCAAAGGCGCATAAGGAAGAGACTTGAGGAAACTGGAGAAGGCTCCTAATTGCTTGTATTTGCTGATTAGTGTAATTTTCTGGCCACAATAAAGTTAATTATTTCTTTAAGCAGTAATTAGTGTTGTGCTTTGTACCCCCACCGTAATCCAGTTAACAAAAGTGCCACTAGGGGGTGGCACGTAACAACTGGTGTCAGAAGCCGGATTACGAACTCAAGCACAACACCTGACGGTCCTGGTTTCAAAACCCGAGCAGGTCATTTTCTCTAATTTTCCTGTGAGTGCATGCCCTTTACAAGACAAACAACTAAAATGGAGGAGAAATTGGCAGCATTGCTAGAAAAGTTAAATGGCATGGAAACCAAATTAGAAGACGGCCAGAAGAATTTAACCAAGGACCTAACTGCCAAATTAGAAGACGGCCAGAAGAAGATGGAAGACGGTCAAAATAAGTTAGCGGAGGACCTGAAGAAGATGGAGGACGGCCAGAAGAAGATGGAGGATGGCCAGAAGAAGTTAGCAGAGGACCTGAAGGACAGCCAGAATAAGTTAGCAGAGGACCTAACCGCCAAATTTCTGGATGGCCAGAAAAATCTGGAAGAGTGCCTGCTGACGAAATTAGAGGAGAGCCAAAGGAAATTAGAACAGGGCCTACGTGAGGAAGTCGCAGCAGTGGAAAAGAAGTTCGACGCCTTACAAGTGGAAGTTGCCGAGCTGCGCCAACGCCCGCTGATGGGGGTGGAGGAGAAATTCAACGCCTTACAAAAAGAAGTTGCCGAGCTGCGCCAACGCCCACTGACGGGGGTGGAAGAGGAATTCAACGCTCTACGAGAGGAAGTTGCCGAGCTGCGCCAACGCCCGCCCACCGTTACACCGGGAATATCAGGAACGGGACATAGCAGAGTGACGCCCCCAACCTTCGACGGAAAGGTCCCGTGGAGCACCTATTTACGTCAGTTCGAGGCAGCCTGTTCCATAAATAACTGGAACAACACAGAAAAGGCTACAGCTCTCATTGTAGCGCTGAGAGGCGACGCCCTTAACGTCCTTCAGGCCATCCCGACTGGATCCCAGGACTACGCTTCACTGATCGCCCATATGGAGTCCCGATATGGAGATAGCCATCTTCAGCAGGCCTACCAGATGCAGCTCCGGACCCGGGTACAGAAGAACGCGGAAACCCTGCAGGAGTTCGAGATGGACATCGCACGCCTCGTAAGGCTCGCCTATCCAACAGCGCCGGCCGACTTTCTGGAACAGATTGCGACGCAGACCTTCACCGACGGGCTACGGGACTCGGACACTCAACAGGCGCTGCGACTCGCGCGCAATAAGACCCTGGCAGATGCGCTGAGCCACGCACTTGAATTCGAGACGGCAAAACAGGCATCTAGAATGCACGCGCGGGTGCGTCAAGTGGACGTCGACGAACCAGTAAAAACCAACGAGACCAAGCCCCTGGCCGACGAATTGATGGAGGCGCTAAGCCGTTTCTTCGACAGTCGCGCCACTACCAGCAACGACACAGCCGGAAGACAACCGGAGAGGCGGCCTGGTAAAGGACTACCGACCTGCTGGGCCTGCGGTAAGAAAGGCCACCTGAGCAAGGACTGCGGTGATCGCCGCCGCCGAGGGTATCCGACGGGAAATCAGTCGTCTGAAGACCGCGCCGCCCAGGGAAACGAGTATTAGCCAGCCTTGGGGGGCAAAGGTTGGCTTGTGACAGTCGTCAAGCCCCGGCAGTCCAAGTGCGTGTGACGAAGTTACGGAGGGACAATAGCAGCCTGATGGTCGACGGAGTCATCAACGGAGTGAGCTGGCCCATGCTGATCGACACGGGAGCATCGAGGACCATCGTCAATCCCACTGTGATCCCGAAGTGGAGAGTGCAACCCACACAAAGGAACCTCCAGCTAATAACCGCGACCGGAGAGACCGCACCGGTACATGGCGAAGCATCACTGGAGTTCGTCATTGGTCGACGGGTGATAAAGCATCCAGTGCTTGTGGCTGACGTATCAAACGAAGTGATCATCGGACTGGACTTCCTGGACCAGAACAACATCATCTTGGACCTGAGTACCAACACTCTGCACTTCGGAGGTGAGGAACTTGCTTTGCAACCAGCACACGAGGCAGTCACCGCACGACGAGTAAGGCTGAGAGAAGACGTCATCGTTCCTGCCAGGACGGAGGTCAGCGCCGCCGTAATTGTCGACGGAACTGCTGAGGGAGTGGCGGCTGTCATCGAGCCAAAATATGAGGACATCCAGACAAAAGGATTGCTAGTTGCCAAGACCCTCATCAACACGACGCCTCGGCCGTACGTCCGCCTGTCCAACCTGAACGACTACGACATTACGGTTCACCGGGACACCAACCTAGGAGTCTGCGAGCCCGTTACCTGGATTGCCCGCATCACCGACACGACGGACGGACACCTGCAGACGGACAACCGAAGAAGACGTACACTGCCAGAAGAACTACAGAAGCTGTACCAAGGATCCCAGGACCATTTAGACGAGGAACAATCACGCCAACTCCAGGACCTGCTACGCGAATTCCAGGACGTCTTCTCCGTGGGAAGCAAAGACTTCGACAGGACAAGCTTGGTCCAGCACAGAATCGACGTTGGGGACAGCGCACCGATTAGGGCCCCATTCCGACGTGTCCCGCTCGCCAAGCAAGCCGAAGTCGACCGGATGGTTGAAGAGATGAAGGATCAAGGGGTGATCGAGCCATCACATAGTCCTTGGAGTTCTCCGGTCGTGCTTGTGAAGAAGAAGGACGGTTCCACCAGGTTCTGCGTGGACTACAGGCGGGTGAACGATGTCACGAAGAAGGACAGCTACCCTCTACCCCGGATCGACGACACGCTGGACACCATATCAGGGTCGAGATGGTTCTCCACCTTGGATTTGAAGAGTGGCTACTGGCAGGTGGAGGTCCACCCTAAGGACCGCGAGAAAACGGCGTTCTCTGTGGGCAGCGGGCTCTGGCAGTTCACCGTCATGCCATTCGGTCTGTGCAACGCCCCTGCAACCTTCGAAAGGCTAATGGAGACCATTCTGAGGGGACTACACTGGAAGACCTGCCTGGTATACCTAGACGACGTCATCGTTCTGGGGAGGAGCTTCGAGGAGCACTACAGCAACCTTAAGGAGATCTTGTTGAAGCTACGGGCTGCCCAGCTGAAGTTGAGCCCCAAGAAGTGTCAGCTCTTCCAGAAGCGGGTCCAGTACCTTGGGCATATCGTCTCCGAGGAAGGGGTGCGCACCGACCCAGAGAAGACCGCAGCTGTGAGGGAGTGGCCAGTTCCGAAGGACAAGTCGCAACTACGAAGCTTCCTGGGACTCTGCACTTATTATCGTCGCTTCGTGAGAGGATTCGCCGACATCGCCAAACCTTTACATCGACTGACTGAGAAGGACCAACTCTTCACGTGGACAGCAGAATGCCACAATGCCTTCGAGCAACTCAAGCAGGCTCTGTGCACCGCGCCTATTCTGGCCTACCCCAGACCTGGAACAAGGTTCATCGTCGATACCGATGCCAGCGACTTTGGCATAGGGGGAATCCTGTCGCAGGTAGTGGACGGCGAGGAGAGAGTAGTGGCCTACTTCAGCAAGGCCTTGTCAAAGCCAGAAAGGAACTACTGCGTCACAAGGAAGGAGCTGCTCGCCATCGTGAAGACCATTGAACACTTCCACAAGTACCTGTACGGGCAAGAATTTCTCATCAGGACCGACCATGCATCCCTGCGGTGGCTCCTGAACTTCAAGCAGCCCGAGGGTCAACTCGCGCGGTGGTTAGAGAGGCTTCAACAGTATAACTTTGAGATTCAGCACAGGAAAGGCCAACTGCATTCTAACGCCGACGCCCTGTCACGAAGACCGTGCCCAGAAAACTGCACCTTCTGTGCCCGAAGGGAGGGGAACACCGGGATACAGTGCCGAAGGACTACCGTGGAACTTCAAGGGAGCTGGAGCCGCGAATCTTTCACGCGGGCGCAAGCGGAAGATGATGACCTGGGACTGATAGCCGAATGGAAGAGGGCCTGTGTCCCCAGACCCGGGTGGAACATTGTGAGTGACTGCAGCCCAAAGTTTAAGTCCTACTGGGCACAGTGGGACTCGCTGATTGTAAGGGATGGCCTCATCTGCCGTACCTGGGAGAGCACCGACGGAAAGACATCTCGGGAACAAGTCGTCGTTCCAAAGGCTATGACGGAGGAAGTCCTGAAGGAAGTTCATGGAGGATCATCTGGTGGACACCTAGGGATAAAGAAGACCCTGGAGAAGCTGAGAGAGCGGTTCTACTGGATCGGATGCCGAACAGACGTGGAGAACCACTGCGCGAGGTGCCACGATTGCGCAGCCAGCAAGGGCCCAGGACGAAGACGACGGGGTCCACTGAAGACCTACAACGTGGGCGGCCCCATGGAGAGAGTGGCCATCGATGTTG
Organism: Meconema thalassinum; assembly: GCA_946902985.2. NCBI lineage: Eukaryota > Metazoa > Arthropoda > Insecta > Orthoptera > Tettigoniidae > Meconema > Meconema thalassinum. Next base: position 241,284,681 of record OX336396.1, read on the forward strand.
CTGGGCCATTCCCGTTAAGCGAGGCAGGGAACCGCTACATATTAGTCGTCAGCGACTACTTTACCAAATGGCCGGAGGCGTATGCGCTCCCTAACCAAGAAGCCGCGACGATTGCAGAGACCCTGGTGAAGGAATTCGTCAGCCGGTACGGAGTACCCCTGGAGCTGCACTCCGACCAAGGGAGGAACTTCGAGTCGCAGGTGTTCCAGAACCTATGCCAGCTGCTGGGAATCCGGAAGACAAGGACAACGCCACTACACCCTCAGTCCGACGGGATGGTAGAGCGATTCAATCGCACCATCGATAACCATCTTCGAATAGTCGTCAGCGAGCACCAGAGGGATTGGGACAAACATCTTCCACTATTTCTCCTGGCCTACCGCGCCGCCGTGCATGAAGCCACCGGGTGCACACCAGCCCGGGCCATGTTTGGGAGGGAGCTCCGTCTACCTGTCGATCTTGCCTTTGGCCGACCTGGGAATGATCCGATCCCGGTAAGCCAGTATTGTCAAGAACTGGTCGACCAACTGGAGGACGTGCACGCGTTCGCGAGGAGGAAATTGCGGATCGAGACCGACAGAATGAAGACCCGATACGACCAGCAGACGGATGCCGGCGGATTCCACGAGGACGACCTGGTCTGGCTCTTCAACCCATTACGGAAGAAAGGCCTGTCACCCAAACTGCAGAAGTCCTGGGAGGGCCCGTACCGAGTCGTGAAACGGATCAACGATGTCGTCTACAGGATCCAGCGGAGCCCGAGGGCGAAGATGAAGATCGTGCATCGAGATCGCCTGGCAGCCTACGGAGGGACACAGACGGACCAATGATTGATCGGGACGATCAGCCTTTTTAGGAAGGGGGTGGTGTTACGGCTGTGAGTTTGTGACATCGCTCGCCGTTTGAGTCACAACTGCCCCAGGGGCTGGGCTGTGGCTTGCCTCCTGTATTGCGCGCGCCTTATGCAACAGGGCTACTACAGACAAAGGGATAGTCCAGAAGATTCGTGACTGGACCAGCGGTGGAAACCTCGAGAAGCCGTGGACTCTGGATGGATCTAGAACCATTTATTGAGTCACCGGCCTGCTATATAAGAGTGACCCGTGAAGCAGTTGTCGTTGTGTTTTACGAGCTAGTGCGAGCGATTATCTTGTGCGACAGAAGTGTGGTGACGAAGTGCTGTGCGAGTTACGAAATCCTGTGACATTGTTTCTCCCAGCTTGTGAACAGCGAACATCAAGTGCTCGTAAGTAACTGTATTTGTTGTACCTGAGGAAGAGGGGCAGGTAGCTTCTGCCAAGGCCACCGGACTCATTAGGACGGATTAACTTCTGTGGTCTGTTGCAAGTGAAAGGGGCCAAGGGCGCATAAGGAAGAGACTTGAGGAAACTGGAGAAGGCTCCTAATTGCTTGTATTTGCTGATTAGTGTAATTTTCTGGCCACAATAAAGTTAATTATTTCTTTAAGCAGTAATTAGTGTTGTGCTTTGTACCCCCACCGTAATCCAGTTAACAAAAGTGCCACTAGGGGGTGGCACGTAACAATACATGCATCTGGGTGTAAGTTTCATCTCAATTCATTGCTCCATTTGGCCGTAATTAATTAATTTCTGTGGGCGACCACCCCCACTCCTCTTCTCTGCCTTGTAAGACTGTGGTTCCCAAAGCCATTAATCTTTGGTCGCTCCCCCAGTGCAGACGAGAAATAGTTCCTTGGCGTCACCTTGCTAACCACGATTTTTCAACTGTCAAGTTGGCCCGAATTCTTGAGCTCTTAGCATCTTAAACGTACATAGGCTTGTATTTTCTGAAATAATCCGCCTTTAATGCTATAATATTCCCGTTCTGGCCGTGAAATCATGCTGTTATAATTATATGCAGTTATAACTCATTGTTCCTCGGGTTCACTGTGGCTGTTCCCCCTCAGAGATCAATGATTCGATTCTTCGCAGAATCATGGGCCTGGTCTTCCTTGTGATAAAGACCCCGGTTCGATGCTAGTCAGCCGTGTCCCATTGGGCACAGTATATATGTCCAAAGAACATGGTCCTTGTTTTCCGGATGGTGTCTGAGATTTTATCCAATCTGAGGTATAATTATTGGTTCCCTGTTTTTCTATACGATCCATCTTCTGTTCTTTTAGGTCCAAGTCAAGTATCTTCCTAAGAATCTTTCTCTCTATTAGCTCCAACGATTAGATCATTCCTTTCTTTGTCAGATACAAACTGCATATATGGCTTCCGGACGAATCACTGTCTGGTAGTGTCTCAGTTTTGTGTTGATAGAGATGGACTTCTTGTTGTAAGTGTTCCTATTTTTATTACAATAATAATAATAATAATAATAATAATAATAATAATAATAATAATAATAATTATTATTATTATTATTATTATTCTTTAATCGTATCGGCCAACTAAGGACCACGTTATTTCAACTGGCTTCTCTGGGCTTTGATCTTTGCCCAGTGTTCTTTCATACGTTGCCGGTGTTGCTCTTTTCTTTCTTCCGTCCACATCTTTCCCGTCTTCAACTTCGGTTTTTCCTGAAAACCCTGGTGGTCGTGTAGTTTCTTCCTGAGGGAATTGCGTTCATGAATATCGCCACAGGTAATTTCCATCTCTTGCAGGTCACTTTCCACCTCTTCGAACCAGGCTGGCTTGGTCTTCTTATTTTTAAAATAGTTAAAGATCCGGTTCGTCAATCGTGTGGGTTTCATTCTAAGCAAGTGGCCATAAAATGCAATCCTCCTTTTCCTCATTACATCAGAGATCTTCTGGACATGAATATACAGCTCATAGTTATGCCGCCGTCTTTATTCACCGTTGTCTTTAATCGGGCCAAGAATTTTCCTCAAGATCTTTCTTTCCTTGATCTCCAATTTTTCTATCAGGCCTTTCTTGTTCATGGTGAGGCATTCCGCTGCGTACAGAGCCTCTGGTCGTATGACAGTGCAATAATGTCTAAGTTTTGCGTTCAGGGATATTGACTTTTTGTTGTAAACGTCCTTGGTGAGTTGGTACGCCATTTCCATTTTGTTCATGCGCGAAGTGAAGGTTTCTTTCTCACATACGTTGGGTTCTACCCACTCGCCAAGATATTTAAACTTATCTGTCCGTTTGATTTTCCCCTGGTTTACTTTTAGTTCCCTTGGTGCTGGCTTGATGTTAGTTATGAAGTGTGTTTTCTCCAAAGAGATCTGAAGACCAACTTTTGTTGCCTGTACCTGCAGCTGGTTAATTTGTTTTGTGGCCATATCTAAAGAGTCAGAGAAAATTGCAAGATCATCTGCAAAAGCTAGGCAATCAATAGAAAGGTTCATGTTCTTGTAACCCAGTCGTACTCCATTTTGGACCCCATTGTTCATTTCTTTGTGCCACTCGCGGATGACTTTTTCAAGTGCACAGTTGAAGAGCAGGGGTGAAAGCCCATCTCCCTGCCTAACTCCTGTCTTAATTTCGAAAGAGTCTGAAATTTCTCCTCTGAACTTAACTCTGGAGGTTGTGTTAGCTAAGGTCTGTTGAATGATTGCCCTGGTTTTATTAACCAATCCAAATTCCTTTAGAATTTGAATAAGAGCTATTCTATCAATCGAATCATAGGCCTTCTTGAAGTCGACGAAGGTTACCACAAATTTCTTGTTCCTTTGCTTCAGATAGAAAAGGATGGATTTCAGATTCATAATTTGTTCGGCACATGAGCGCTCTTTCCTGAACCCTCCTTGGTACTCTCCTAATTGCGGATCAAGTTGTTGTTCTGCCCTAATCTGTAGAGCTTTTGAAATAATTTTGTAAGTTATCAGTAGGAGGGAAATGCCGCGGTAGTTGTTAACGTCCGTTTTGTCACCTTTCTTATGCAGGGGATGAATCAAGGCAGAAGTCCAATCACGTGGAAGTCTCTCAGTTTCCCAAATCTCCTTGATAATGTCCGTCAATTTATCAATCATCTTTTCACCAGCATACTTCCACAGTTCGGCTATTATCGAGTCCTCACCTGGTGCCTTGTTGTTCTTAAGTGACTGGATAATCTGTGTGATTTCTTCTTTCGTTGGAGGGGATGAATCTGGGTGGACTTGTATGTTGTCTTCAAATGAGAAAGTGGAGTTTGGAGTCTCACAATTAAGGAGGGATTCAAAGTATTTCGCTAGAATCTGGCAATTTTCTCTTTCACTGTAAGCTAGTCTCCCATTTGAGTCTTTGAACTGTAGACTCGGAGGATTGTATTTGCTTAGATTGCGTTTGAAGGTTCTGTAGAAGTCCCTTGTGTTGTTCCTCTGAAAGTCTAGCTCAATTTGAGTTAGTTGGCTCTTGTTGTAGGCACGTTTTACATTGCGGATGATTTTTGCAGCGCGTTGTCTCTCGTTCACGAAGTTTTCCCAATTATCTTGGTTCTTTCCCGAGTTCCATTTCTGCCAGGCAAGTTGTCTTTGCTTTACCACTGAATCACATGCATTATTCCACCACGCATGTTTCTTTGACTTCGTCAGTGGAACTGTCTCCTGTTCTGTTGTGACCAAGGCCTGTTGTAGTTCATCCCAGTTTTCGGGATTCAAAGACTCTAGTTTTTGAGTAAATTCAGGGCACAGTCGTAGTTTTTCAGTATCAAATCGATTGATCTTTTTTAAGACGGCCTTTCTGGTGTTTCTCGGAATCAGTTTAACTTTGATTTTGGATAGATAGTGATCCGAATCTAGATTGGCATTTCTTAGAACCTTCACATTCTGTATTTCTCTCTGAGCTTTACGTGCAATTGCGACGTGATCAATTTGAAATTCGCCGAGATTTGGATTCGGAGAGGTCCAAGTCTTCTGTTTTCTGGGAAGGTGTTTGAACGCTGTGGATTTTATAACAAGATTGAAAGCCTTACATAGTTCTACGAGCCTCTCACCATTGCGATTTGTTCTCTGGTGAGCTGGATAGTTTCCAATAATGTTTTGGAACTTTCTTTCCTTACCCAGCTGTGCATTGAAATCTCCAAGAAGCATAATCGTGTGTTTGTCTGGAATCTTACAGAGAACATCTTCAAGGTCTTCCCAGAATCTATCCGTTCCTTCCGGGTCTCTCTTATTCGCTTGATTGATTGGCGCATGGACATTCACAACAGTATAAACTTTGTTTGTGCTCCGGAAGGAGAGAGTTGAAACTCGACTGCTAGGCGAGTTGAAGCCAATGATTGAATCCAAAATCTTCCTACTGACGATGAATCCTGTGCCAAGGTTGGGAACTGTTTTTATTACACGTATACCAGTTTTACCTTTAAAAATTCTGTAGCCTTCTGACTCAAAGGCTTGTTCATCTGTGAATCTCGTTTCTTGAATTGCTGCAATCAGGATTTGATGTTGGGATAAGGAATCAGTTAGTTGTTTCAATTTACCAATCTTCCGAAGGGAATTCGTGTTAAAGGTAGCAAAGAAATTCCGGCGTTTGTGTTGGATCTTTCCTGGAGTCTCCGATACCTCCAAGCATGTCGGCGCAGGCTCCCCAGATTCCGAAGACCTGCATGCTTCGCTCAAGGCGAAGGTGGATTGGTTACCACCTGGGGTAGTAGCTTTTGCTGAACTTTGCTCCATGCTTTGAACAGTTGAAAAACTGTAGTTTGGGATCAGTGATGTTTCACACCGACCAGGGTACTATCAAGGTTGTGAGCCTTGGAGCCCCCAGCACTGATCGGCTCGCCGACCCAGTTTCCCGCTGGGATTGGTTACCCAACCTTCCACTGAGTTGCTCGACTTAACAGGGGCACCTCTTGTAGGTTATGTGCTGGAGTTGGAGTGAAAGAGGCTAGTTGGATTCTCTTGCTGAATCCAATATGTTATAGTTGCAGTTGACAGGCAACGACGCATTTCACTCCCATTTGCCCAGAGCAAATTATTATTTATTTATTTATTTATTTATTTATTTTACACGTTACAGGCCTATTAGACCACGCGAAGCAATCATGACTTTTTGTTCTTCCTGTCTTTCCAGTACTCTTTCATTCGTGCACTAAAGGCCCTCTTCCTTTCCTCGGTCCACTTTGGTTTTTCGGCTGTAGGTGCAGCTCTCTCTGACAACACTTCCCACTTGTATACCTTGTGTCGAAAGACGCTTTTGTCTATGACGTCTTCTGTGTCGACCTGCGCTTTTACTAGATCAATTATGACTTGCATCATCCAGGGTGTAGTAATCTTGAGCCGCTGTATGTATCTAAGAATTTTGTTGGTGAGTCTGGTTTGTGGGAGTCTGCTGATGTGGCCGTAAAATTTTAGTCGCCTCTTTCTGATATCTGCTGCGAGGTTGGACAATTTCTCAGTGGTGTCTCTGGAGTGAAGCCTGTATCCTTCATCTGTGTGCTTTGGTCCAATTGTTTTCCTTATTATTCTTCTTTCCTCTGTTAGGACTTTTTCCAAGTCGCCCTTAGTGTGTAACGTCAACGTCTCACTAGCATAAAACACCTCAGGTTTAATAACCGTGTTGTAATGACGAAGTTTAGTGAATGTGGACAGACATCTTTTGTTGTAGACCCCATGTGTCTTGTATAAGGCTCTCTTCATTTTCATTAACCTAGCGTTCTGCGCGATTATTATTATTATTATTATTATTATTATTATTATTATTATTATAACTTTGAAATCTTATAGGTCATTGTCACATGAGGATTATTATCTGTCTGACAATAAAGAATACATACAGTACATGCATACGGTGATTAAACCCCATAAAAGCCGCTCAGCTGTGCTCAGATTCGCTCGCTCATGCTAGAGCACAGTAGATATTGGCTAACCAGTCTTCCTTGCAGTCAGCCAACGATTCATCTTCGCCACAAAAACTTAAGAAGTCGCTTTTCTATCTTGTTAAATGAATTAGAATTCACAAATCCATATTAGGAGATTAGCCTTTTCACTGGTTTGATATTGCACTCCATACCTCCCCGTCATGTGCTACAGTAATCTTTTCATCTCTACATAGCTAATAATAACCCCTGGCACTACAGCCCGTGAAGGGCCTAGGTCTACGAAGCGACCGCTGCCCAGCCATTTGGCCTGCAGATATTGGGGTGACGCGTGATCAGCACATCGGGTCCCTTTGGCCGTTGATCTTGGTTTTCTTGATCGGGGCGCTGCCTCACTGTCAGACAGCTACTCAATTGTCCTCACGAGGCTGAGTGCACCCCGTTCCAGACCTCACGTCAGTATCTAAAATCCCTGACGGAGCCGGGAATCGAACCCGGGGCCTCCGGGTGAGAGGCAGGTGCGCTACCCCAACACCACGGGGTCGACTTCTCTACATAGCTACCACACCTTAAAGTTAGTTCCGAGACAATCTAGCCTATTTACCAAATTCTAACCTTGGTCAACCCCTAAAGTAGCCTACTTGGCCTCGACCCTCCCTTCCACAACAATGTTTGCTATTCCTGGGTGTCTTAGTACGTGTCCTACCAACCTAACTCTTCTCTTCTTTAGCAGTCACCAGAAATATCTCTCCTCCCCCAATCATGTTAATACCTTCATATTTGTAACTCTATATACACATCTGATCTACATCATTCTCCTGTAACACCACATTTCAAACTCTTCAATTCTACTCTTTACTGCAGCGCCAACAGTCCAAGTTTCACTTCCATACAGTACCACACTCCATACAAAAGTTTCCAAACATGACTTTCTAATACCTAAATCTGTATTCGATGTCAACAGAATCCGTTTCTCTAGAAATGCTTTTCTTGCCTGAGCCAACCTTCTATTTATGTCCTCTCTGCTTCGTCCATCACTGGTTATTTCGCTTCCTAAGTAACAGAAGTCTCCTTCTTCCTTTTTGCATTTCACCTGCCAATTTGAAGTCCATTGGGGTTTCTGATTTCTTTCGGCGGCATTCCAATATTTTGGTTTTACATTTATTGATTTTGGTCATGAATTCTTTCCTCAAGACGGAGTCCGTACCATTTAAAAACTCATTCAAATCCTCTGATCGGCTAAGATGGTTGGGTCCTTAGTTTAGGGGCTGCGACAACGCGGTCATGTAGCCCCGTGTACTTTGGGTGTGTGTATTGTGATGGCTGTATTAGTGTGTGTGTTATCTGTGATTCAAGCGGCTTCGGTGGCGTAGTCGGTAGCATGCTGAACTGCTATGCCCAAGATAGCGGGTTCAAACCCGGCCGAAGTCGTCGGATTTTTTAAGAGCGTTAAAATCCTTCAGTATGGCTTCCTTCGGAGGGGAAGTAAAGCCGGTGGTCCCATGTCATAGATTTATGGCATGTAAAAGACTTAACTTGTGTAAAGCAAAATTTGTTAGGTTAGATTTCGTCAGAACGCTCTATCCAAGTTCCAACGTTCACCACTAGGTATCATTGATATCTGGTGGCGAAAGTTGGAACTACTTGAAATTGAACGGAACTTGTAGCTCGCCCTTTAGGGTGTCCGCTGGAAGCAGCTACAGACTCAGGCGAGCCGAACATGTCCTCGGACACTCCCGGCAAAAAGCCATACGATAAATAAATAAATAAATCTGTGATTCAGGTAGAAGGACTCCAGACGATTAATTTTATCATTTCAAATGATCTTGTCGACTTCGTCGTTATGCTTGGGTCCAACGTTATGCGTTACGGAGACGGAGACGGAAGTGACGTCATGCAGCCGCGCGGGAAGCGAGTGCGTGACATCATGCAGCCACGCGGGAAGCAGAAGCTAATGGATATTGGAGCCTGTTGAAAGAGTCCTGGGGCGTCGAGCGACCTGGGGCTTTGAGCGAAGCGAACACAAGAATACAGGGTGACTTTTAAGGATATATACAAGATGCCATATAAGAAAACAGGGTGCCTCCTAAAGAGGTGTGCAGGATGTCAGAGCAAAATACAGTACAAGATGCCATATCAGAATACAGGGTGACTCATAAAGAGGTATACAAGATGGCAGAGAAGAATACAGGGTGACTCCTAAAGAGGTGCACAAGATGTCAGAGAAGAATACAGGGTGACTCCTAAAGAGGTGCACAAGATGTCAGACAAGAGTACAGGGTGACTCCTAAAGAGATACACAAGATGCCAGAGAAGAATACAAGGGGACTCTTAAAGAGGTGTACAAGATGGCAGAGAAGAATACAGGGTGACTCCTAAAGAGGTGCACAAGATGTCAGAGAAGAATACAGGGTGACTTCTAAAGAGATATACAAGATGCCAGATAAGAATACAGGGTACCTCCTAAAGAGGTGTGCAGGATGTCAGAGCAAATTACAGGGTGACACTTAACGAGGTGTACAGTATGTTAGAGTCAATTCAAATACAGGGTGACCCTTAAAGAGGTTGGCGAGATATCAGATTCAAATAATGGGTGACTCTTAAAGAGTTGTAAAATATGTCAGACTCAAATACAGGGTGGCCCTTAAAGAGGTGCCCGCGCGGGAAGCCCAAATTAATGGGTAATGGAGTCTGTTGAAAGAGTCCTGGTGCTTCGTGCGAAACGAGAATCCCCCCTGAGCCTTTCTAACATGTGTAGTAGCATCTGTAGCATGCGTCATTTGAAATGATATAACGTCTAGTCTTTCAGACTGACTGTATTTTTTTTAAGTAGTTCCTACTTTTGCTACCGTCCACGACACCTAGCTGCGGACGTAGCTACTAAATGCCATTGCAGTCAGCACCTGGCGGCGAACGTTGGAACTAATGTAGCGTCATCAAACTAACCTACATATTTTAGCTTCTACAAGTGTAGTTAGTTGAAGATTCCTTTTCATGCCTTAAATCTATGACATGGGACCGCCGGCTTTAGTTCCCCTCCGAAGGAAGGCGTACTGAGAGATCTTTAACACCAGGTTTGAACCCGCAATCTTGGGCATAGAAGCTCAACATGCTACCAATCATGCCACTGAAGCCGCTTCGGCTAAGATGACAATGCGATCAGCATATCTCAGAGTTGCAATTACTTATTCTTCTCATCCATATGCCATCTCTGTGTATTGCGGCGGCTTCGGTGCCGTAGTCGGTAGCAGGCTGAGCTTCTTTGCCCAAGATAGCGGGTTCAAACCTGGGTGAAGCCGTCGATTTTTAAGAGCGTTAAAAATCCCTCAGTATACCTTCCTTCGGAGGGGAAGTAAAGCTGGCGGTCCAATGTCGTAGATTTATGGCATGTTAATGAACCTTTCACTAATTGCACCTGTGTGAAGCTAAATTGGATAGGTTAAGAATGTAAACAACGCTCTTAGGTTTCTACGTTCGTTGCCAAGAGCCGACTGCGGTGGCGTCTAGTAGCTAAGTTCTGAACTTGGCCTAGTAGTCGTTGACGGTGGCGCTTGGTGGCCAAATTAGGAACTATTAGAAATATTCTAAGTTGCAGTACTTAAATTTAAAAAAAGTCCTCTCGGCACGCCGGAAGGCGGAGGTAGATTTCACCGGACAAACTTGGGGATAGGCGAAAATAGGCAGAATATGCAGATTTTCGTAGAAGGATCAGACCTCATTTAATGCGAGAAGGTATTTTATAATTGGAGCTTAATTAACTTTGTTTTTCGTCATTTTATGCTTATTTTAAACATTTTATTGTCTTATGGGAACGGTAACCTTCTTGTCATTTGGGGTCCATTTTTATACTTGTGGTCACACTGTCCTTATGCTAGGTTTCGACACTGATGTGCAACTATGTAACGGTCTGTTACTTCTTCACGCAAAATTATATCTACTGCAGAGATTTTGGTTGGTTCCTCAGTTTAGGGGCTGCGACAACGCGGTCATGTAACCCCGTGTACTTTGGGATGGCTGTATTAGTCTGTAATTCTGGTAAGGACTGCAGACGGTCAATTTCAAGCAGTAGTTACTAATGTTGCTACCAGGTACTACCGTCAACGACACCTAGCTGTGAACTTGGCTACTAGATGCCACCGCAACCAGCAACTCGCAACGAACGTTGGAACTTCCCCTCCAAAGGAAAGCATACTGAGGGATTTTTGGCGCTCTTAGAAAATCCGACGACTTCGGCCGGCTTTGAACTCGCGACCTTGGGCATAAACATTCAGCATGCTACCAGTTACGTCACCGAAGCCGCTTCACACTTAGATGGAAATCTGAATCTGATCTCGTGCAAGTGCGTTATCTTGGCAACGTCTCATGGCTCATCCCTCATCAATTTAGTAGTGTTGCCATGGCAACCACTGATAGGTCTTGGCATTTTCTTATAATTCCGAAATTATTTTTCTCATCCCTTGGCATAATGGTGGGTTATATAAAAAATTCTTTCAGACAAAAGTTTTAGGTAATTATTATGGGAATATTGTCCATTTTGTACGGTTTTGATATTGTGCCTATTAAGAGAGATATGATTAATGTTTCCCGAAAAACCCACTTTTTCCCACCCCTTTGGTCAATGGTTGGTGCTATAAAAAAAACTCTTCAAACATACATTTTTGGGCTTTATCCGACACATAGTATGAATGTTGAACGGATTCGATATTTCACATATTAAGAGAGTTATAGCAATATTTCACTTTTTCGAAAAAAAAAAGCCCCCCATTTTCACCCCCCAACGACCGATTTAGCCCAGTAACGAACTCGACCGAGATTTTATAGGTATACGTATTCGGTAAAAAATTCAAAGTGATTGGTACAAAATTACGGCAGTTATCGTGTCCACAATAAACTGATATACATATACATACATAAATTATATATAACTTTTGAACTGACGGTGGTTTTGGGGCCTGGGGATGTGAAACGGGAAGATATGTCGAAATTTTCCGGAAGTCGAAACATGGTACCCATTGCAATAGTTAGCTTTCTAACGAAATCTACCTCTGGTTGGTTCCTCAGTTTAGGGGCTGCGACAACGCGGTCATCTAACCCCGTGTACTTTGGGTGAGTGTAGAATCTGTCTGATACACGGTGTGAATTGTAATGGCTGTATTAGTCTTAATTCATGTAAGTACTGCAGACGGTCAATTTCAAGCAGTAGTTCCTAATGTTGCTACCAGGTACAACCGTCAACGACACCTAGCTGTGAACTTGGCTACTAGATGCCACCCCAACCATCAACTCGCAACGAACGTTGGAACTTCCCCTCCAAAGGAAAGCATACTGAGGGATTCTAGTGCTCTTAGAAAATCCGACGACTTCGGCCGGCTTTGAAACCGCGACATTGGGCATAGACATTCAGCATGCTACCAGTTACGTCACCGAAGCCGCTTCCCACTTTATCAGGCGGCTTTGGTGGCGTAGTCGGTAACATGCTGAGCTTCTATGCCCAAGATACCGGATTCAAACCCGGCCGAAGCCGTCGGATTTTTAAGAGCGTTAAATATCCCTCAGTATGCCTTCCTTCGGAGGGGAAGTAAAGCCGGCGGTCCCATGTCATAGATTTATGGCATGTTAAAGATCCTTCCACTAATTGCACCTGTGTGAAGCTAAATTGGATAGGTTAAGAATGTATACAACGCTCTTAGGTTTCTATGTTCGTTGCCAAGAGCCGACTGCGGCGGCGTCTAGTAGCTCAGTTCTGAACTTGGCCTCGTAGTCGTTGACAGTGGCGCTTGGCGGCAAAAGTAGGAACTATCTGAAAAATTGTTAGTTGCAGTACTTAAATTAACAAACAGATAACACACACTAATACAGTCATCACAATTAACACCGGTTATCAGACAGATTCTACACACACCCAAAGTACACGGGGCTACATGACCGCGTTGTCGCAGCCCCTAAACTTAAGAACCAACCAACCAACCACTTAATCAGATGGAAATACTGAATCTGATCTCGTGCAAGTGCGTTGTCATGGCAACGTCTGATGGCCCATGCCTCATCAATTTAGTAGTGTTGCCATGGCATCCACTGATAGCTCTTGGCATTTTCTTATAATTCCGAAATCATTTTTCTCGTCCCTTGGCGTAATGGTGGGTCATATCAAAAATTCTTTCAGACAAAAGTTTTAGGTAATTATTAGGGGAATATTGTCCATTTTGTACGGTTTTGATATTGTGCCTATTAAGAGAGATATGATTAATGTTTCCCGAAAAACCCACTTTTTTCCACCCCTTTGGTCAATGGTTGGTGCTATCAAAAATCTTATTTGACATACATTTTTGGCACTTATCCGACACATATTATGAACTTTGAATGGATTCGATATTGCACGTATTAAGAGAGTTATAGCGAAATTTCACTTTTTCGAAAAAAGACCCCCATTTTCACCCCCTTCGACCAATTTAGCCCAGTAACGAACTCGACCGAGATTTTATAGGTATACATCTTCGGTAAAAAATTCGAAGTAATTGGTGCAAAATTACGGCAGTTATCGTGTCCACAAGAAACTGATATACATATATATATACATATATATATATATATATATACATAAATTATATATAAACTTTTGAACTGACGGTGGTTTTGGGGTTTCTGGGGGATGTGAAACGCGAAGATATGTCGAAATTTTCCGGAAGTCGAAACATGGGACCCATTGCAATAGTTAGCTTTCTAATGAAATCTACCTAACAGATAACACACACACTAATACAGTCATCACAATTAACACCGGTTATCAGACAGATTGTACTCACACCCAAAGTACACGGGGCTACATGACCGCGTTGTCGCAGCCCCTAAACTTAAGAACCAAGCTACCAACCATTTATTCTTGAATCTTTACTCTCAATTAATTTTTAGCCTACTTTCGATTTTTGCAAAAAATGAAAGTAGACTTATGAGATCAACACAGGGCGAAAAAAGTGTGTCTGTCTGTGTGTGTGTATGTGTGTGTGTATGTGTGTGTGTGAGTCTGTGTGTGTGTGTGTATGTGTGTGTGAGTCTGTGTGTGTGTGTCTGTGTGTGAGTGTGTGTACTCTGAATGTCTGTCCCCCCCTATCAATTCGAACACGGTGAATGCGAATTGAACGAAATTTGGTACAAAGGTAGCACTAGCAAAGGACACCTCAGTGTCATGTTTTATATCGCCGCCATCTTTACTAAAACTGAATGGCGGCCACTCAAACGTTCAAAACGTAAAATCAAATAACGACTAACCAAATCATCCGATCTCTACCAAATTTGACCTTCATATAGGATGCGTCTTGTGACCAAACAACAAGGTCGTCCGCCATACCATTTCAGGATGGCGGCCGTGCGAATTATGCAAACTTTATAATCCATATCATGGGACCCACCAGTTCCGATTATCGAGCCGAGAATCGTTTTAACTGTTCTAAAGGAAGAGGCACGTTCAAAATTAAAAGTTTATTTTGTAATACTATAGTGCAGACGTGATTTTAAAAAGCTGAGCTGATTCACTAATAAGACAAGATGGCAGCGGATATCTTGTGCCTGACTTATATTTCACTAATTTGAGTATTGCATGCAATATAGCGTACTGTACAAAATAAATAATCTTTGTATGAAATGCTTTATATATAAATAATATACTCCAGCAATGAAATCGTTTAGTATAAATCATTATTTGCTAACAAGTTCTATGTAAGTCATTTTATATAGAACGATATTCGTTGATACAATTAGCTCAGTGGTAGAGCGTTAGCCTATCGCTCTAATGCCTATGGTTCAAACTAGAGGTGGGACTATCGACTACTTTTAACCATCGACTGACTAGTCATTCATTGGAAGAAACTATCGACTAGATAGTCGACTACTTTCAGTCGAATGGTTACCTGAATTCGCATTGCTCCTAAGCGTGTTGTTCCATGTATTCGACTGAAAGTAGTCGCTCCTAGGCAGCGTACTTGCAGCGTACAAAGCACGGCAAGCCGTTACCCGCTGAGTTGAGGCGTACCACCAGATGAAAATCAAACTTCTCCTTAACCCACCTATTTTTGCAGACGTTAGTTTGGACTACTCGACGCTCGGCAACATGCAATTGGTCAAAGTTATTTATTTATTTTTACTGTGCTTCGAAATGGTGGTTTACGTCGTGTAGAGTGCAGCCATTATTTGCAATGTTGCACATTTCATTTAATGCAAAATGTGTGAGTAAATGTTCCCTGATACCGGTATTGATACAGGGCACATTACCTGTATGTACTGTGGATAAGTGAAGTAATAGACCAATACTTAATTAACCTAAGAGTAAATTAAATCACTATTACTGAGAGGGAGTTCTTAAGTACCGGGAACAATTCCATAGCCAACATTGAAATAATCACACTTCATATTTTAATGCCAAAAATAGTAAATATAAAATATGTCCATAGAGTCATAAACAAGTTAGGCTATGTGTTCACTAATTTAATCCTCTCTGAAGTACTAAGAACGTAGAGCTGAAATACGACTTGAACAAGAAAATTACGGCCTATAGTAAATACACACGAAAATAGAACACTTTAGAACAGCAACGAGGGCGAACTTTCAGTGGAGACGTTGGCAACAATGTAAATACTAAGTTTTTTTTAATGCGCGCGCTATCCATGTGCTGAAACAATTGACGACCAGAACGTAAAACTATCCGAGCGCGTTCTACATGTTAAAAGTTAAAACACAATTGGGATATGTCGTTTGCAAACGACTTGTTTATGTTACGGTGAGTAGTCGTTGAATTCATTCGACTGTTTTTTAAAAGCAGTCAAACAAGTCGATGGATTTAACATTTTTCAGTCGACTGCTGCGGTGCTGCCCATCTCCGAACAATTGACGACCAGAATCAATTTGTGCGTACGGTCAAGCTGTCCTCACAGTACCCGCTGCAATAGATATTGAGATTCACATCACCACTCTATCTTATGATGGATGTCAGTACATAAAATCAGCCATAAGGCAACGGCAGTTTAACAACAGACAACGCTACAACTCTTCCATCCCTGCTCTCATGTCTTTGCCACTAACCCCTTCCCCCCTCCCACACAGCACGCCACTGCTCTGACACAGTTGTTAGGCCTGCTACAACAACTCTCAGCCATAACCCTGTAAACTACAGCTAAACCAAACCCAGAACCCCCTAATACACTTCATTTGCAGAGCAATAGAATCCATAAAACAACTCCGCAACAAGCTTCACAAAAACCTAAATTATAAACGAAAAGACTACTCCACAAACACCAAAATCTGTAAACATCCCTAATTTCAGACACACTACACCTTTAACAGACATAGAAGGCATAGTCATGACCCCTTCATGGAGTAGGCTATTGTCTAAACACGATCATGTCTCCTTCAACTTTACTGAAGACTTCATTAAATTCTATTTTAAAAATCATAAACTCATTCCACAAATCTTAAAATCAGTATACATCCCTCATTTCAGTTACTCTATTCATTAAACAAACATAGAAGGCGTAGCCATGACCCCTTCATGGAGTAGGCTATTGTCTTAATCTGACCACGCATACTGCAACCTCACTCTAATTCAAAATTACGGCTAAATGAACCATCTGACTGGGAGGCAAAGGTATTTACCGGCTTGCCTGGGATGATGTGCCACAAAACCGGTATCTGGAGTTCAAACATAACCTAAATATTGAATGACAATATTGAATTGTCCAATAACTTGGACAATTGGATTTAGGCTATTTCATTGAAAGAATCATTGAACTGTATAGAACTAGAGGCACCTACAGGTATACTTAACTTATTAATTAAAGCTCTACAATAAACATACAGCACAATGAATTGTAGCATGAAGTTATCCTGAAGAAGTCGTTTGATTAGAAAGACTACTTAAATTCGAATGATTCCATTCGCTTGGAATTAGTCGTTTGCCAACGACTTGTTTCATTCGAATGATTTCCAACGATTGCTTTGGGATCAGTCGTTTACAAGGACTACTTTTATTCGAATGATTCCATTCGCTTGGAAGTAGTCGTTTGCCAACGACTTGTTTCATTCGAATGATTTCCCACGATTGCTTTGGGATCAGTCGTTTACAACGACTACTTTTATTCGAATGATTCCATTCGCTTGGAAGTAGTCGTTTGCCAACGACTTGTTTCATTCGAATGATTTCCAACGATAGTTTTGGGATCAGTCGTTTGCCAACGACTTGTTTATGATACGGTGAGTAGTCGTTGAATTCATTCGACTGTTTTTTAAAAGCAGTCGAATAAGTCGATTGTTTTAACTATCGACTAATTCGACTGTTTTCAGTCGACTGCTGCCCATCTCTAGTTCAAACCCGATCAGAGCTAGGTTTTTTGCTTGAAATGTTATATGTTTATTGTTTTGTAATGACTCAGATGTTTTAAAATTAAGCGTTATATTGTGCATATTATGGTGTAAAATATATATTTAATTAAAACATAATTCGCCAGCAGATTTACTCGAGACATCTAGCTGCCAAAAAGGTAACTAGATTAACTTCCAGATTTTATTGACAAGTTTCTTCTTCTGGCCGCTAGAATGCACTCGCTCTGTTAGGATTATATTGTTCGATATTTCACCACTAGATGTCACGACTAGTCTACGTGGGGCTCCATTGATTACTATACCATTGGCATTCTATGCGCATCGAATTTGAAGAATGACAAGATGATACTACGATACATTTTTACTTTTTATTTTAAAGGGTTTGTAACAGCCTATTTTGCGTTACTTGAAAATGTTATTTGAAGTAAAGAACAAAACGATTTCACATAGTAACTGAATTGAAGCCGATGGTGTTAGTTCAGGTTATTAATTACTACTTTTATTTCAGGCAAATAGCAATCGAAAATATCCACATAGTTCGTATACACACGTCTATGTAGGGTCATGGAAAGATTTGTTAATTCAATTAGGGTCGTGAAAGCCATGCACAACCAGACGTGTAAAGACATGCCTCAACTCAAAGTTGGATGTTGCCCACGGCAGGTCGTATATGTAATAATAATAATAATAATAATAATAATGTTATTGGTTTTACATCCCTTTTAACTACTGCTGCGTTTAGAGACACCGGGGTGCCGGAATTTTGGCCCAAAGGGGATCTTTAACGTGCCAGTAAATGTACTGACACGGCTCCCTCGCATTTGTGCACCCTCAAATGCCAGCTGACTGCGCCAGGATACGAACCTGCAACCTAGGGCCCAGCAAGCGAGAACGTTACCGCTGAGCCACGCAGCCAGTCCGGTCGATTATGTCTCCAGATCCATAACATTCTTGATATACTTCTTATCTTTCTTTCTTCAATGATGGTAGCAGTTTTTATCTAGGTTGTGGCGTTTGGTAGAGGTAAATCGTTTCTAAGGTCTTCAACAAAGAATAGTTCTATTATACTCTTTGATAATAACAACGAGTTATAACTATACTCATACATTTAGGAGAAAGTAGGCTATATGTTCTTTACTGAACATCTTGTTTTCTCTAATTTCCTTCATTGCTTGTTCAATGTATAGATTGAAAAGTATGGATGATAAGTTGCAGGTTGTCTCATTCATGCTTCATTATTGAAATTGAAATTTATTTGTTTTAAGTTAGGACCAAAATTCCCTTTAGCTGCAACTAACTGCCACTACTATACCTACATGTTTATTTTATACATAGTTTTAAATTAACCTAATTAGTCTAAATGCTAAGGAAGAAAAATATACAGGGTGTGTCTTAATTATACCGACAAAAAACATCAGGGACGCTCTGCGTGTTATGTAAAAGACGATGCCGCAATCGGATTGGCGGAGAAAATTATTCCCTCCGAGAAAATGAGGTTACTTTGTTACTTCCGGGCGCGCGATTCAAATTTACGAACTCGCCGTATTTGCTGAGCCAGGCAGCAAGCCGCTGGCCACTGCTGTGCTTCAAGCAAGGGAAGGGAGTGTGATAGAAGGTGGCGGGCATGCGCAAGTTTCCTCGATCGCCTCGGCTTGCCGCATGCCCGACAGCATATCACTGTCTTAACCTACTTTATTAATATGAAATAATACTATTGTTACAATTTTAACATTAACTTATACCCTATGTTTTAATAATTACACAGATAATATGAGTGAATATGCGATTTCTGAGTCTCTTCCTTTCCCGCCTTAATTGGCCCTTGTCTCATCTTTTCTGATTCCCTCCTTCTGCTAGGGGTCAGCCTTCTTTTTCTTTTCATGTTATCTCCTGTCTTCTGCTCAAGACCCTCAAAGAGGCCGGGTGTATATAGCCCCACCACTTTTGGTGCACCCTAGATAATGCTACACCCTCAGGGGCTCACGGCTGGTGAGTTCGGGAGTTGGCGACCCCGAGGGATTCCTGAGCTTGGTTCGTTTTCCCCTGTTGTCCCTTACCTTTGGAGCGGACCCTCTCCTCTTCCACTTTCCTATCTGCCTTTCATGGCTCTCCTTCCTTCCAAGTCCCTCAATCCACATACTTCGAGGGTAGAGGGCTTTTCTTTTCCTCCTGTCCTTTATTTGCCTTATTCTCCTTTAGTTTTCCATTTCTTCTTCTAGTATGTAGGTTAGTAGTTAGTTTTAGTTTTAAGTTTGCATTTCATTTTCATCTTCACGATCACCCAAACCATCAGGGGCCGATAACCTAGATGTTAGGCCCCTTAAAACAGCAATTATCATCATCATCATAATTTGAACAATGGATTTAGCCAGGTAAGGGGGTGTATTAGTTTTTAAAATTCGCAATAGTAAGCAAGAGGTCAAGTATGACCGTCTTTCCCTAAGCTTTAGCCAGCCAATGGTTTTATAAAATGGTGTAACATGACTTGTTTACAAATATTGATGACAAAACGCAGACATGCATTCTGTACTCGCTGCAGTTTCATATTGTATTTATCTGAAATATCACCCGCAATCTAGAATAGGGAATATCACGCTTTGTATCAGTGTCTTTCTTACATTAAAATGTAGATATCGTACATAAGCGATCTTAGAGAGGAAACTGAGAAGGAGCTACAGTAAATGTAGCAGCCAGGAATTATTTAATTTCTCTCTTGGAGGCAGGTCGCTTCGCATGCGGGCACTCTGTTTGACAGACAGACGTGTTGAACCCACTCAGAGAGAGAGACACTTTCTCGCCCCCATCTGCACCAAGGCTGTCTGCTCTGCTCCAGTCTATGTAGGTTCCACGTGCCGTCCTATTGTCTCGGGTCTTCTCTTTCTTTGACCTGGAAATACATTTCAGCTCAGTGGGGGGCAACCCCGAAACTAACACAAGAACATGGTGTCATCTTTGTACCTCATGTAGTTTGGGAACTTCCCAACTTGTATAACAATTTCCAGACAGGGCGGATCCAGCATGGTGACCCAATTGTCTCCATCTCTCCTCCTTTCAGGGCCACCGCGAGGCCCATGCCACACATCCGGCCGAATTGGGCACTGGCACGACTGGAGCGCCGCGCCCGCCGGTGAAGCCGACGTCATTTTTCATTTTTCGTTCAAAAATCATATTTTGATTTTGCGGTTGGCAGATTCGGTTGCGTAGTTGGTAGCATGCTGAGCTTCTATGCCCAAGGTCGCGAGTTCAAACCCGGCCGCAGTCGTCGGAATTTTAAAAGCGTTAAAAAGCCCTTTTTAGCATATGGCTTTTAGTGCCGGGAGTGTCCGAAGACATGTTCGGCTCGCCAGTTTTGTAGTTGCTTCGAGACGGACACCCAATGGGTGAACAACAAGTACCGTTGGGGAGGAAAGTTTTGAATGTAAGGACGAGGAGTTGGAAAGTAGTGGTCGTGGCCTATAGTTAGGGACCAACACCAGCATTTGCCTGGAAGGAAGATGGGAAACCACAGAAGACCATCTTCAAGGTTGCCGGCGGGGGGATTCGAACCTCCTCACCTCCCGGATGTAAGCGACTGCCAGCAGTCATGCCGTAACGACCACGGCTAACTCACCCGGTGGAGGGGAAGTAAAGCCAGTGGTCCATGTCATAGATTTATGGCATGTTAATGAACCTTCCACTAATTACACCTCTGCGAAGCTAAATTATATATAGGTTAAACATATGACTAACGCTCTTAGGTTCCTACGTTCGTCGTCAAGAGCCGACTGCGGTGGCATCTGGTAACTAAGTTCAGAACTAGTTGGTCGTTGACGGTGGCGTTTGGTGGAAAAGTAGGAACTACTTGGAAAAATTGAATGTCTGCAGTCCTCACTTGAATTAAAACAGAGACACACACTAATACAGCCATCACAATTAACACCGGTTATCATAAAGATTCTACACACACCCAAAGTACACAGGGCTACATGACCGCGTTGTCGCAGCCCCTAAACTAAGGAACCAACCAACCAACCGATTTTGCGGTGCTAAAAAACAGAAATATCACTTTGGCACCCCTGCGTATGTAAAAATATTAAGCATTAAATCTCGACATTTTATTGAGATATTAAATCTCAATATCATTTGGAATATTGGAATGGCAACATTGTCAATTGAAAACCAAGTTTTAAACACCATTGATACTGATTCAATTTTGAAAGACTTTGCCAAGCTTAAGGCGAGAAAAGTATGTATTTAACAAGTAGTTCCATGAAGAACTAATGCCTATTTTCATGTATCCAACTTATGTTAATTGCCACTATCAACATACAGTAATAGATTCGTACATATTGAGAACCGACTAAATATTGCGGATGGTCACCATGTTGGATTTTTATATATCTACGTCTCAGATTTATGTACTGTTACTTGAAGATTATTGTGTACGTGTAGTATCCAAACTTCAATCGCATGATTAGGACACAAGAAGTAAAAACGAGATTTTAAAATTTACTCAGCTGCCATCTTGTGGTTATGGAAACAATTGAAACAAATTAGATGCCAGTGGATTAACATTTGTATAAGGATTTACTGTATCAAGTTTCACTGCACACGGATGGTTAAATTTTGAGAAACATCCTTGTGAATATTTATACTTTGCGTCGCCGCCATGTTATATTTGTGATCACCATGTTATTGAAAGTCCTATAGGTGAACTTAGGCTATGTGCATAGCCCCTATGAACATTAAAAAAATCAGTTTCATTGCTGTAACAGATTCGTAGATATTGAGAACCGTCTAAATATTTCGGATGGTTGCCATGTTGGATTGTTATATGTATAGGCCATAGGGTCATGTACCATTAATGGAAAATTATTGCGTAGGTTCATTATACAAAATTTCACTTCGATCGCATGATTACGACTCAAGAAATAAATACTTAGTTTTAAAATTCACACAGCCGCCATCTTGAGGTTATGTAAACAATTGAACTAAATTAGATACCAGTGCATTACAATGTGTATAAACATTAGCTGTACCAAGTTTCATTGCTTTTGGATCATTAAATCGCGAGAAAATTCTATTTAAAACTTTCAAATTCGCTTGGCCGCCATGTTCGGTTTGTAGTTAACCTGTTTTCGGAAGTCTCATAGATGAACTTCCAGAGTGCCCTTTATCTCCGTACAAAATTTCAGGGTGATGCCGGTAATAGTTTCAGAGATATAGAATGCCGGTGAAATATTTCGCACATCCGCCATCTTGAGGTTATGCAAACAATTGCACGAAGTTAGATGTCGGTGCATTACAATGTGTATGAACATATACTGTACCAAGTTTCATTGCGTTTGGTTGGTTAAATCGCGAGAAACGTCTATTTAAAAGTGGCAACTTCGCTAGGCCGCCATGTTGGTTTTGTAGTTACCAGGTTTTCAAAAGTCACATAGGTGAACTTCTAGTAGTTCCTTTTATCACCGTACGAAATTACAGGGTGATATCTGTAATAGTTTCGGAGATATTGAATGCTGGTGAAATAATTCGTATAACCGCCATGTTGGATCGGTGAGACGTAACTAAATTTCAAGGGCACGGTCGAGGTTTTCCGGAATAGTGCTATAAACTTACCGAGTTTTATTGAAATCGCTCCAGCCGTTTAGATTTAATTAGAGAGAGGGCCCCACACACACGAATCACACACGCACATACACACAGACACACGAACAAAAGGTGATCTCATAAGCCTATTTTTTTCATAAATGAAAATAGGCTAAAAATGTGTTCATAAGAAGTATTTTATGATACATTATTTGTTATTCTATTAGTCATTTCTTCGTTTAATGTAAATACAAAACACAATTCTATATTTTAATCATACTAATATATAACAAGAAGTTCCGTGAAGAACTATACAGCCTACTTTTCATGCCAATGATTATTCTACAGAATATGAACCTATCTAGAATAATGACGAAATTAAGGTGGTAATATCGAAATATGTAATTAGTTCAAAATATACCTGGTATAATGTAGCCTAATAGAGCACTACAGTTGGCAGCCCTGGTGACTGAATATATTCTTAGTTCCATATTCATTTTCTTAGTCTTAAGGTACAGAATACAAAATTTGGTTGAAGTCCAATGGACGTTACATGCAGTTAGACATTGGATCTATCAGCACGCGTAAAAGCATGTTGGCAACAATGTCATGCGTGTGCTGGTCAGAAATAATCTGAAATATTATATCTTGTTGTGCCAATTTTGGATGAAATACATTTGTTAGTATAGAAGTTACATGTATTTTAAAATTGGACATATCAGCAGGCATAGAATCATGTTGGCAGCACTGCCTTGTATTAATTACTCCAAATTAATCTAGAATGTCAGGTGCTATACGTGTGCAAAGTATAGAGCTGTTGGCTTGCATACTTTCTGATATATTGATATTAGGTTAAAAAAATATAGACATCATTTATTAACAGTTGGCAGCCCTGATTGCTCTTAACAATACTAATAGTAATATCTGTTATGGTACACATAGCACATACGAAATTTTGTTGAAATCCAACTGATAGTATAGAAGTTGTGTGTATTTAAAAATTGGTACTATCAGCAGGTTTATAATCATGTTGGTAGAACTGACGTATATAAGTTACTCCAAATTAATCTAAAATGTCAGAATATACGTGTGCATAGTTTAAAGCTGTTGGCTTGCATACTTTCTGATATATAGGTATTTGGATGAAAAAATAGAGATAACAATTATTAACAGTTGGCAGCCCTGGTGGCCTTAAGAATATGCTCAGTCATATCTGTTTATGTACAGATATTACATACAAAATTTGGTTGAAATCCAATTGATAGTGTAGAAGTTATATGCATTTAAACATTGGACCTATCAGAAGGCTTAAAATTAGTTTGGCAACACTGTCATGGTTGGCCTCCTGGAAATTAAACTGAAATAGTCTTATATACATGTGTGCCAATTTTGGAATAGCTCCCATGCATACCTTGCAAGATATCCAACATGGAGCTCAAATTTCTAGTGCGTTTTTCCAGCAGTTGGTAGCACTGACATCATTTTCAAAAATGGACGTGAGATATTCCGGTGCACATCTTTACTCATACTAAATTTGGTTTTGATTGCTGCAGCCGTTTAGGAGTTGATAGGGGGGGACACACACACAGCCAGACAGACAGACAGACAGAAGGACAGACAGACAGACAGACAGACAGACAGACAGACAGGCAGACAGACACACATTTTCCCGGATCGATCTCATAAGTCTACTTTTTCCTCATTTTTGAAAAATGTGAAGAGTAGGCTAAAAATGAGATGGTGTGTGTCTGTCTTTCTGTCTGTCTGTCTGTCTGTCTGTTACTCAATAACTCAAGAACCACTGGTCCGATTTAAATGAAATTTTGCATGGATGTAGCTGATTTACCAGGTTTACATATAGGATACTTTTGATTTCGAAATTTTGCACTATTAAAAAATGGCGACTATTTTAGTGACGTCATTAGACCCTTTGGTTTCAAAATTTCATATTTCCATATCAAATAAAAAGAGAACGGTGGGAAATAGCAAACTTTCGATGGCACATGCGAGCTTTGAAATTTAATTTCCTATCCAAAAGGTCCTTATCACTTTTCGTGTATCTCCAACAGTTAGCGAGTAAAACCGACATTTGTGACGTCACTACACCCTTTGGTTTCAAAATTTCATATTTCCTTTTCAAATAAAAAGAGAACGCTAAGAAATAGCAAACTTTTGATGGTATACATGAGCTTTAACATTTAATTTTCTATCCGAAAGGTCCTTATCACTTTTCGTATATCTCCAACGGTTAGCGAGTAAAACCAGAATCTGTGCAATAAAACACGGTCAACACCGAGCGGTGCAGTATATCTCTCTATATATAAAAATGAAAATTTGTGTGTTTATCTCTGAATTTCTACGGAAATTTGAGATGTTTACACGTTTCAGACTGTTTTGTGATGGATGCGCGCGAAAATAATTTTTTTGTTTGTCTGTCTGTTTGTTTGTTTGTTTGTTTGTCTGTGGACAAATTTGTTCCCTTATAACTCGAGAACGGCTGGGTGTATCAACGTAAAATTTGGTACAGATATCCATCAGAGGCACGACACCAATCATTGATGTAACTCTTCTCCGTACCTCTCATAAAAGGGGGCCTACCCCCTTAAAATACATGCTGAATAGGCGTAGAAGGACGAGACAAAACTCATTTTCAGCCCCTCAGTGTGAGAGACAAAACTCGGGTCCCCGAAAACAACATTTTAAGGACCGAAGACCTTTTTAGATATTCCCAGAAAACTAATTTAATTTAATACACTAATGAACGAATGCAAGCCAGTAACCATGCCAACGGATTCTCAGAGGTCCCATCTATTGCTGTAAGACGCAATGCAATTCCATTAATTACATTAGTGTGAAAATTTGCAAACGGCTAGAAGGTTATCACGGAACCAAAGCCGTAAAATTCATCAATACGTTTAACGCGCTTAAGGGGATCAAAGGGTACTCTAGAATTTTTTCACGCGATTTACACCTCCGGGTGTGGTACGGCAGGTCTATTATATTCCTATCCCCATATTATTCATTCATTCATTCATTAAATTCGTATAGGCCATCTATGGACCGCGTCATTCCAACCGTCTCCTACTGGCTTTGATGTTTGCCCTGTACGCCCGCATTCGTTCTCGGTGGACTTCCTTCCGTTCCTGGGTCCAAATCTTTCCCGTTTTCAGCTTCGGTTTTTCTTGGAAACCTTTACAAGCTTGAAGTTTCCCTTTGAGTGGGACGCACTCCTGAATGTCTGTTGGTGTAATCCCCACTTCTTTCAGATCTTTATCCAGTTCAATGAACCAGGCCCATTTTGTTTTCCTCTCCTGAAAGTAAGTTATGTTGCGGTTGGTCAGTCTCGCTGGGCTCATTCGTTTCACATGCCCAACAAATGGTAACCTTCTCTTCCGGATGACGTTGCTTATCTTCTCCACATGAGTGTATAGGTCATGGTTATGCTGTTTTCTGTATTCCCCATTATCTTTGATGGAACCCAATATCTTTCTCAAAATTTTTCTTTCTTTGGCCTCCAGTTTCTCGACCAAGCCTTTTTTGTTCATCGTGAGGCATTCAGAAGCATGCAAGACTTCCGGACGGATGACACTGCAGTAATGTTTTAGTTTTGCGTTGAAGGATATTGACCTTTTCATATAGATGTCCTTAGTTAAATGGTAGGCCATTTCCATTTTGCTCAAGCGCGATGTGAATGCTTCTTTCTCTGATAATATCCCTTCCCTGACCCGTCCTGAAAAGAAAAGTATATGGCCATTGGCTGAATAAAAAATAATAAAAAAATAGGTGTTATAATTTCTCCCTATATTATATTATTATTAGTATTATATTATGGCGTACAACGACGAGACAAAGCCCCTCGGTGCCAGCAACAAAACTCGGGGGCCCTAAAGGGTCCTCGAAAACTACATTATAAGGCTCTAAATCCAACAGTTTGTGAAATATTCCCAGAAAACTAATTTAATTTAATTTAACAAACTAATGAAGGAATGCAAATCGGTAACCATGAGAACATTATCTCATGGGGTGGCATAAAACTTTCCTCCTATTTCTGTAAGAAGCAATGACACTCCATTTATTACATTTCTGTGAAAGTTTGCAAATGGCTATAAGGTTATCACGGAACTAACGTAGACCGTATAATTCATCAATGCAATTAAGTGGGTTAAGGGGTAACCTAGAATTTTTTCATGCAATTTTCACGTTCGACATATAGTACAGAAGGTCTATTATATCTCCAAACAGCAACATTATTTTCAAAAATTCCTGAATTGAACTAGCATTTTTTGCGGCTTTTAGGAATTTGGGCAATTTGAGTCTAGAGAACCTGAATTTTCATGCACCACAAGCCTTTATAATTTATGAAAGGGGTCTTCCTGTGTATGGGCACCAAGCACACCGTAGAGGGTCAGTTTTTATGTGACGTGTATTGCGTTTCGTCTGCAAGACTTTCAATTGTATTTCACGTCGGGAAGTACACGTTAGGTGAATTTAGTCTGAGAGCACATTTTAACTATTTTTTTTTGTCGACATACGGGTTCATCATAAGGATGATTTTATTTGATACTGTGTGGTAAATATACCCATATTTGGATATCTGGGTAATATGTTGTGGACAATAGAATTGTCTGTCTGTCTTTCTGTGTATCTTTATGTACGCCTATACCTCGTGTTCGGATGCTTGGTGCATCTTAAAATTAGGTATGGTAACCATGAGAGTCAATACACCAATCATTTATAAAACTCTTCACCGTACTTTTCATACAGTAGAAGGGTGGATATAGAGAAAAACTTCTCAATATATGCTAAAATATGCGAAATATAAAAATTATCCTACGAGGACGACCAAAGCATATGTTGCGCTTCTCAATGTGAGACAGATAATTCGGGAATCTATAAAGGGTCTCCGAAAACTACATTTTAAGGGCCTTAAATTAACAGTGTGTGTGATATTCCCAATAAACTAACTTCGTTCTGATAAACTTGATGGAATGACAAACCGCTAACCATTGCACAGTAGCTCAATTGATAATGTCTGGTGTTAACTACGAACACCGTTCGAAGAACGGGTACTTCTGCTAGTTTGTAATAAACTATAAAATTATTACCGGTACATCCCGCTAATTAAAAGATGAATAAGATTTTAATAGAGGGGCACCAAACCCTGATCTCGCATGAGCCAAAAAAAAAAAAACTTGAACCGGCCCTGCCACCCTTTGCTTCAATAGGCACCTACTTGCATTAAAATACAGTATTTTGTACGACGGAATTACGTGGCGTCAGGAAGGGCATCCGGCCTTAAATCCCCAGCCAAAACCAAAACGAGCCTGGTTGGCTCCAGCGACCCCAATTAATTGGGATAAGCCGAAGAAAGAAGAAAGAAAAAAGTGTGTACGACGGACTTAATCATAGAGAACCCGATTACATAAATCTTTGCAGCGACCACCTCGGTTTTGTATTGGCTAGTATTCTGGGCCTCGTGAGGCAGCACTGAGTTGAGGAGGGTTCGATTCCCACCTCAGCCATCCAAGAAGTGGTTTTCAATGGTTTCTCAACTTCTACCCCTGGCATATGCCGCGATGGTTCCTGACTTACGGCCACGACCGCCTCTTTCCCAATCCTCCCCTGAAATATATACAGTATCCACACACTACTACAGACACCAACCGACAGCGGTGGCAACGCACGCTAAAGCGCAGCGTTAGGTCATGGGCTATGCCCTCTGCTGTCTAAATAGATGCGTGGGTTCGAGCCCCACCGGCGCGTCGGCCGTCCATAGAATGCTTTTCCGTGGTTTCCCATTTACAACACCAGGCAATTACTGGGACGTTACCTTCTGACAGGCCACAGACGCTTCCTTCCACATCCTTACCCAGTTTCATTCATCTTCATCCATTCCATCTCTCATCCCGACGCGAAGATCGCTCAGGGGCGTCGACTACAAAGTCCTGCACTCACAGGACAAGAAAAAAACTACGGACGCCAAAGTAACACAGATTAATAAGGAAATTCTACACATACCCAAGTACACGGGGCTGAATGACTACGATATCCAAGTCTTGCAATTGAAACAACAACAATATGAATAATAATATTAATAACAACAATAAATTAGAGTGGAACCATGTGAGAGAACTCTTGCGTGTGTATAAACCACCCGCCCGGCTTTACTTTTAAGCGGACTTGACGCGAAATAGTTTGGCAGAGGCTGTCGACTTGTTTATTTCTTTACACCCACTTTTTATTACGTTGACTTTTCAAGGAATGCAGGATTTCTCCTGTACAATTGAGACGATATGGAAGATTTTGGTACAAACCGCACCGTCTACATTTCCTCAGGTTTAAGAAGTTGAGTTTTGTGAAACATACACCTTAGCGCTTTATAATCATAGATTATTATGAGAAGAATAAAGTTTTATGGACACCTCACGAGAATGGGCGAGAGTCGACTAACGAAAAAATACACTTTCAAATTGGAAATCAGATCGTAACAAGTAGTTCCGTGAAGAACTATAAAGCCTATTTTCATATATCCTACTTATGTTAACTGCCATTATCAACATACACAATTTCAGTTTGATTACTAAAATAGATTCGTAGATATTCAGTATCGTCTAAATATTTCGGATGGTCGCCATGTTGGATTGTTATATGTATAGGCCATAGAGTCTTGTACCATTAAAGGAAAATTATTGCGTAGGTTCATTATTCAAACTTTCACTTCGATCGCATGACTATATCACAATAAATAAAATCTTAATTTTAAAATTCGCAGTGCCGCCATCTTGAGGTTATGTAAACAATTGAACTAAATTAGATACCAGTGGATTACAATGTGTATAAATATTTCCTGTGCCAGGTTTCAGTGCGCTTGGAACATTAAATCGCGAGAAAGGTCTATTTAAAATTTTCAAATTCGCTTGGCCGCCATGTTCGTTTTGTAGTTAACCGGTTTTTGAAAGTCTTATAGATAGACTTCCAGTAGTGCCTTTTATCTCCGTACAAAATTTCAGGGTTTTACCGCTAATAGTTTCAGAGATATAGAATGCCGGTGAAATATTTCGCTAATCCGCCATCTTGTGATTATGTAAACAATTGAACGAAGTTAGATGTCGGTACATTACAATGTATATAAACATATACTGTACCAAGTTTCATTGCGTTTGGTTGGTCAAATCGCGAGAAACGTCTATTTAAAAGTCGCAAATTCGCTTGGCCGCCATGTTGGTTTTGTAGTTACCAGGTTTTCAAAAGTCACATAAGTGAACTTATAGTAGTTCCCTCTATCACCAGAGAAAATGTCAGGGTAATGTCGGTAATAGTTTCGGAGATATTGAATGCTGGTGAAATATTTCGCACAACCGCCATGTTGGATTGGTGAGTCCTAACAAAATTTGAAGGGCACGGACGAGGTCGCCGGGAATAGTGCTATGAATTTTCCGAGTTTCATTGAAATCGCCCCAGCCGTTTAGATTTTATTAGGGGGGGACACACACACGAATCACACACACACACACACACACACACACACACACACACGGACAAAAGGTGATCTCATAAGCCTATTTTTTCAAAATTGAAAATAGGCTAAAAATGAGTAAAAGTGGTATTTTTTTTTATTCGCCCGTAATTTACCTTACGGTATCAAGATTTAAATTCCAATATATTACAGTACAATACCATCTGTAAATGTCAAAAAAAAACAAGATGTTCAGCAAAGAACATATAGCCTACTTTCTCCTAAATGTATGGGTATCTTTATGACTCTTTGTCCTCATCCCTAACACAATCACCCCTACCACAATGTATTGTTTGTTTTCTTTTATATTGATAATAAGCCAGTAAGTGTCAAAATCAATATTATATACTTTATGATGATTGAATAACAAAACTACTAACTTATTGTAATGCATTCACGTCCGTTAATCTCTATATTAAGCCAGCCTGCAAAATTAAGAATCCTCCGCCCCAATCACAGTAGGTGGTGCTGCGACCTATCAGTGAATTAATCTTTATGTTGTACGCCTATGCACTGCCATCGTAATGTACTACGATGGCAGTGTTCTATGGGTGTTGAATGAGTAGGCAGTTTAAAGTAGCCAAGAGGGAGGCGATCCAGCTGGCAGTGTTTAAAGGTATTCGGAGCGCGATCGTGGCTAATAGTTAAACTACCAGTATTACAAAATTGCCTTACTTCAGGAGGCCAGCTCAGGCATTTACACAGCGTTATGTTTGGAACAATATTACCCACATAATCCACAAGAGGACAGCACCGTACAGAGGCATTAAGAAGGCTGTGGTTAATGACAACGTGTATCTAGTTCTTCTATTCTCCTTTTCCTATTGTCTTCTGTTTATGTGCGATGCTGGGACTGTGATTTTATTAATATACGAGTGTATATTTTATCCTCTCCTTTGAGCTAAATGACATTTTATTCAGTATCTGTGGAAAAAGCTCGAGCATATCATTTGTAAAAGAATTCAAGAAAAAAAAAAACTAACTGTAGCAGTACTCGATCCCCAGTCAACTGCGTGTCAGACTAACATGCTAGCCCAGAGCTAACCATATCCATGACGTCAGGTGTTTTTAACTGACATATTAGATACAAACTGTTGGCAAATAATGACTTGAAATAAACGATTTCTTCACTGCAGTACATCTTCATTAAAGATCATTTCATACAAAGTTTATATTATTGTATCAGTACGGTATATCACATACACCATACTAAAACTACTGAAATATAAGACAGGCACATGAGGACAGCTGCCATCTTGTCGTGTGATACAAACGGCTCAGCTCTTTTAAGCCACTCATACTGTATAATATTATGATATTAAATTATAATAAATAACGGATCACGACCTTCAGGATAGCTTAAACCCCCCTAGGCTCGATAATCGGAATTGGTGGGTCTTAAGCTATTTATTAAAATGGTTGCATAATTCACACGGCCGCCATCCTGAAATGGCATGGCCGATGACCTTGAATTTTGGGTGAAAGACGCGTCCTATATAAAGGTATGTTGTCACCAAATTTGGTAGAGATCGGATGATTAGTTTAGCCGTAATTTGATTTTACGTTTTGAACATTTGAGTGGCCGCCATTCTGTTTTGGTAAAGATGGCGGCGATATAAAGTATGACACTGAGGTGTCCTTTACTAGTGCTACCTCTGTACCAAATTTCGTTCAATTCGGTTTCACCGTGTTCGAATTGATAGGGGGGGACAGACATTCAGAGTACACACACTCACACACACACAGACACACACACAGACTCACACACACACATACACACACACACAGACTCACACACACACATACACACACACAGACAGACACACTTTTTTCGCCCTGTGTTGATCTCATAAGTCTACTTTCATTTTTTGCAAAAATCGAAAGTAGGCTAAAAAATAGAATATGTAACTGCTTGTATACATCCACACCCACTTCTGAAGCAAGAATGTGAGGATACTCTGACAACATCAGATGATGAAATTGGAAACAAAGGCTCATCAAAGGAGACATTCAATGCGGAAACAGCTGGAGGAATAAGAGGAATCAGAGTAAAATGGATATGGTCAATACTTATTTATTAGATGAGCGGCAATACAATATAAACAACTCAAATCTTTGATTCACGTTTTCCATAACTTATATTTTTGTAAGTTTATTGTACCTTTTCTCCTACATCATTAAAGATACCTAACCCCGTGGCACTACAGCCCTTGAAGGGCCTAGGCCTACCAAGCGACCGCTGCCCAGCCAATTGGCCTGCAGATATTGGGGTGACGCGTGGTCAGTGCGTCGGGTCCCCTCGGCCGTTAATCTTGGTTTTCGTGACCGGGGCACTGTCTCACTGTCAGACAGCTACTCAATTGTCCTCACGAGGCTGAGTGCACCCCGTTCCAACCCTCACGTCAGTTTTAAAATCCCTGACGGAGCCGGGGATCGAACCCGGGGCCTCCGGGTGAGAGGCAGGCGCGCTACCCCAACACCACGGGGCCGGCACATCATTAAAGATACAGTGATAAAACTTGTTATGCTGCATTGTGGTGTTTGAAGCCATATTTTCAGTGTTGCCTTAATAAACAAGAGTTTAGTGTTTTTCAGTCGGTCAACACGAATGTACCCAAAAGAGATGGGTTATGCCCTAATCTCATGTAATTTATTTCAGGATTAGGGCATAACCCATCTCTTTTGGGTACATTCGTGTTGACCGACTGAAACGCACTAAACTCTTGTTATGCTGCTGTAAACAATTATTCTAAATAACTTCCCCGAATTTTTTTTTTAAGAAAATATTTTTGATTTTAAGGGGTAACATGTCGTCAGTTTCTTTTCAAATTAAGTCCATCAATTTTGAATTGCTGTTAAAAATAAAGTAAATAAGATATCAAAAATTTGTTTATCAGATACCGTTAACCTGGTCTGTACTGCTCGGGTCTAAGCTGCGTGAACCTGCGAGGAATGTGGATCGCGGACTATGAGAAGTGGTGGTGATGATTGATGAGGTTTCTCGGTCCTTGCGTAGTGACAGAAGCAAATGCATTAGTCGGTGACTCACGCATTCATTCGCAACGCCACACTGGGTTCAGAAAGACCCTATGTTAGCAGTATAGGAATAGACGAGAATGTCAGGTAACACAGCGGGCTGTCGACAGGCTTCTCAATTCTCGCCTGCTCCTTCCCTGCCTCTGTCCTTCATCCCGCAAGTTCACAGAGCTTAGACCCGAGCAGTAGTTATTACATTCCAAATTTTGTAACTTACAATGTGATTGTTTTATAGAAAAGTTACATATTAAGGGTACATGTTACAGAAAATTTAAATATTCCTAGCTGAAGAACCATTTGAATTATCACCACGAAAATCAACACAGACATACCTAGCACACTGATAAGCATGTGATTAAAATTATCATTATCTTTAAAACTCTGGGAATTACAATACTTCTTTTAGTGGTGTGCAATTTTGCATACGTCCCCCCTTAAGTTAATGATGAAAGAACAAATTCTTCCGTTGTGGAGATGTCAATGATATGGAACTGATGTAGGGGTTCATTGCAATTTCTTTTCGAGGTAGGAGTAAAAGGCTTTATATTGCGTTATAGTGATAATAATTGTTCTTTCATTAAATTTAAATTTAACAACTTTAACATTATTTGTAATAAGAGTTGATGTTAATTCATTTAAAGGGTTTGTGGCATCGCGGTCATGCAACCCCGTGTATTTGGACATGTATGGCGGAATCTGTCTGATAACGCGTGTCATTGTGATGGCTGCAGTAGTGTGTGTATTTGTAACTGAGGGTGGGATTTACAGTAGAAGTAGGCGACCGTGGCCTGAAATTAGGAATCAACCCGGCATTTTCCTCGAGTAGAAGTAGAGAACAACTTCTAGGCGAGCTGAGGTGAGATTCTAGTGCATCTCTTATCAGTTTTTCCTCACGAGGTTGAGTGTACCCCGTTCGAACTCTCAGCCCAGAATTAATTAATTAATTAATTTCTTGACAGAGCAAACAATCGAACCTTTGGGTCCAGAGTCTCCGAAGCCGGCTTCGTAAAACTTAAATATAGTAGAACGTCGTTTATCCGGACGTTAAACAACCGAAACGTCTATTATCCGGACGAGCAAAAAGAAGAAAGAAAAAAAAAAACATGGAGCAGCGCGGGCTTACTGTTGTTATGCGGAAGTGCGCGCTGTCTACAGTAGCGAGTCTGTTCTCGTTTTCAATTGCTATCTCTGTTGTCTCCAACCGTATGTTTACTCTATGACGTTTCAACATGTTGCAGTATGTGAGTGTGGGTACTGAACTGTATTACGCTGTGAAAATGGCTTCTACGAGTGGCAAAAAGGAAAAACGAAATTGCAATATTTTATCGATTGCGAGGAAGTTAGAGATCATTAATAAACTTGATAAAGATGAGAGTGTGCAGTGTCTAATGGAAACTTACAGTGCTGGAAAATCCATAATTTATGATTTGAAGAACGGAAAGACGAAATTCCGAATATTGCATCGAAGTTAGGGGTCTGAAAAGAAAAAGGAAAGGAAGGAAGCTTGTAGTGTAACGTGACCGTTAATCTTGAGATCATGAGCCACGGGACCTCCTTGTTACGTGGAATCCGAACCACAGGACATGGCATTTCACATCGAAAATCTCACACGCAGTGACCGGGAAACAGGTCTAAAAAGAGAAAACCCATGATGATGATTAGGATAATTGTTGTTTTAAGGGGCCTAACAGCTAGGTTATCGGCCCCTAATGGTCAGGGTGATGGCGAAAATGACAATGAAAAGGAAACCAGAAGGAACATTAAGTGAGACCGAAAATACTTACAAAAAGTAGCTCAGATTGAAACGACTCTCAAAATGGAGAGCGGTAATACTTGCAAAAGGGAATTTAGAAGGAAAATACTCACAAAGGGAATAGATTGATAAATACGCACAAAATGTAGTTTAGATTCAAATTACGTACAAAATAGGAGATGAAGGTCTGATCAGGTTATTTCACTTCGTGTGTAGGATTTATGAGACAGGTGAGGTACCCCCTGATTTCAAGAAGAATGTTATCATCCCTATACCAAAGAAAGTGGGAGCTGACAGATGTGAAGATTACCGTACAATCAGCTTGATTACTCATGCTTCAAAGATCCTGTCTAGAATAATTTACAAGAGGATTGAAAGCCAGATAGAAACGGAGTTGGGTGAAGACCAGTTTGGTTTCAGGAGAAATGTAGGAACAAGGGAAGCTGTACTAAGTCTTAGGCTGATTTTGGAAGGTAGAATAAGGAAAGATAAGAGAACGTTCATGGCTTTTGTAGACTTAGAAAAGGCTTTCGATAACGTTGATTGGACTAAATTGTTTGACATTTTGAAATCTATTGGACTAAAGTACAGGGATAGGAGGGTGATATACAATCTATACAGAAACCAGACAGCAGTCATTCGAGCTGAAGGACATGAGAGAGAAGCTGGTATTCAGAAAGGTGTAAGGCAAGGCTGCAACTTATCACCCATACTTTTCAATCTTTACATTGAACAAGCAATGAAGGAAATTGGAGAAAAATTTAAAGTGGGAGTGAAGATTCAAGGAGAAATAATTTCAACTCTGAGATTTGCTGATGACATCGTCATCTTGGCCGACAAGCCTGAGGATTTGAATGAGTTTTTGAATGGTATGGATTCCGTCTTACGGAAGGAATTCATGATGAAAATTAATAAATGTAAAACAAAAATACTGGAATGCAGCCGAAATAAATCAGTAACCTCTATAGAGATCAAATTGGCAGGTGAAAAGCTGAAGGAAGTAGGAAACTTCTGTTACTTAGGAAGCAGAATAACCAGTGATGGACGAAGCAAAGAGGATATAAAAAGTAGGTTGGCTCAGGCAAGGAAAGCCTTTCTACAAAAAAGGAATCTGTTGACATCGAATATAGATTTAGGTATTAGGAAGTCACTTTTGAAAGCCTTTGTCTGGAGCGTGGCGCTCTATGGAAGTGAAACTTGGACTATTGGTGCAGCAGAAAAGAGGAGAATTGAAGCATTTGAAATGTGGTGTTACAGGAGAATGATGAAGATCAGATGGGTAGATAGGGTTACAAACGAAGAGGTATTAAGGCGAGTGGGAGAGGAGAGATGTTTCTGGCGACTGCTAATGAAGAGAAGAGATAGGTTGGTAGGACACATACTAAGACACCCAGGAATAGCAAGCTTAGTTATGGAAGGAAGGGTCGAGGACAAGAACTGTAGGGGTAGACCAAGGTTAGAATATGTTAAACAGATAGCCTCTGATGTAGGATGTGGTAGCTATGTAGAGATGAAACGATTGGCTCAGGACAGGGAGGCATGGAGAGCTGCATCAAACCAGTCAAAAGACTGAAGACTCAAACAACAACAACAAAATGCAATTGAGGTTCAAATTACTTTCAAAATGAAATTGAAATTGAAAATACACAATGTAATTTAGATTGAAAAACTCTCATTTCAGATCCAAAATACTCACAATGTGCAATTGAAATACAAAATGCTTACAAAATGCAATTGAAATTGAAAATGCTTACAAAATATATGGTAGATTCAAACTACTCATTTGGGTGGACAATACTTACAAAATGCAATTTAGATTGAAAATAATTACAAAATGTAATTTAGATTTATAATACCCACAACATGCAATTGAGAATCAAAATACTTGCAAAATGCCCACCATACAAAATGCAATTTAGATTGAAAATACTTGCAAAAGGTGGTTTAGGTTGAAAATACTAACAAAATGCTATTGAAATTCAAAATAACTCACAAAAGTCCAAGGCCCTATATTGAAAGACTTACTAAAACGCAATTTAGATTGTCAATCCTTACAAAATGCAATTGAGGTTGAAAATTATCGCAAAATGCAATTCAGATCGAAAAGACTTACAAAATGCAGCGTACATTGCAAATAACTGCAGAATGGAGTGTAAATGCAAAAATATCACTAAAGAGAATTTAGATACACGGGAAGACAATTAAGGAAAGTAGTGCGGGAATCTTAAAGAGAAAATGAAATATAATGAAAAGAAAACAAGAGGTCTGACCCCTCGAAGAAGGGGGATCAGGAAAGATGAGACAAGTGCAAATTAAGGCGGAAAAATGAAAGACTCCCTAGGCCTCAGATACCCTTATACCGTCGGGATTGGAAAAGAACAAAAGTTGACCAAGGGAGGACGTCAAGAAAGAAGACAGAGAGGAGTCCGGCACAAGCAAGTGGAAGCAATGCCAAACTCAGCTGGGATCCCGTGGTCGCCAATCCACGTGTCACTAGATGTGAGCCCCTGGGGGGAGAAAACCCATGAGATCAACTACGGATGAAAAATTTGAAGAAGTGGCGTACTTACGGTTTATTCAGACAAGTAAGGGAGATCCCACTTCTAGACCCTTGTAACGTGAGAAAGCGTTGCAGCTAAATCAGAAGTTTGGTGGTTATTACCGTAATGTAGCCTACTGTGCACGTCCTTTTCTATCAAATAAACGCATATTTGTTTATCCGAAAAAAAAGATGTTCAGTAAAGAACATATAGCCTAATTTCTCCTAAATGCATGGGTATTGTTATAACTCTTTGTCCTTTTCAAGGAGTAGACATTTGAATGTTGGTTGTAGTAGCTTGTTGAAATTCAACGTGTTATACGGATATTAAACATGAATATTAGGTGTCCTTTGATAGTGCTACCTCTGTACAAAATTTCATTCAATTCGGTTTCACCGTGTTAGAATTGATACGGTGAATCGACTTGCACACATACATGGCCGCTATCTGCAAATTATTAGGTTGATGACCTTGTAGTTCAGTCAAACGATGCTTCCCACAAAAAGGTATGTTGTTGCAAAACTTGGTAGTGATCAGATGATTAGGTTGGTCGTAATTTGATTTAAACTTTAATATTCGGGTGGCCGCCATTACGTTTTCGTCAAGATGGCGGCGATATAAAACATGACACTGAGGTGCCCTTTGCTACTGCTACCTCTGTAGCAAATATTGTTCAATTCGGATTCAAGGTGTTTGAATTGATAGGGGGGATCGATTTGCACATAAACATGGCCGCCATCCGCAAAATATCGGGCTGATGACCTTGTAGCTTGGTCAAAGAACGCTTCTCACATAAAGGTATGTTGTTGCAAAATTTGGTAGAGATCGAATGAATAGGTTAGTCGTAATTTGAATTAAGCTTTGAACATTTGGGTGGCCGCCATTACGTATCCGTCAAGATGGCGGCGAACACATTCGGTCCAAATTAGACTGGATAAACGACGTTCTACTGTATCGCAATGATATGAACAGAAAGGAGTTCCTTGCTTCACTGTGTTTTCTCTTATTGATGCCAAACAATGAGGAAAGCAAGCTTCAAATTACATCCAGGTAGATCACCTTACAGTCGTGAACGAGCGTTTCATAATTATGTCTAGAGAATGTGGTGTCGGCGAGAAAGCGTGGTGAAAGTGTGTTATATACCGCCATAAAGATCAGAGGCATGTCTCATGAACTCCTTTATAGCTGTAACCTGATGTGATACGTGAATTTAAATGTTGCCCAACCAACAGCTCTTTCAACTACTCAAAAAACAGGGTAATGTTCAATTGGAGCAACAATAATCACAGGCAAGACGCTTGTATTTAAATTACACCATTTATACAGTGACAGCCCTCTATATAGAACCGAGACTCGCATATGCCGCCCGGTGGCCAGGGAACTGTGGGTAGTCGCGTGTCGAGCAAGGGACTCGCGCTAGCAGCAGCGTAGTGCCCAAATAGCTTAACACATTTACACTTTTTAACGTACAGTATTTAATAATAAAGCCGGCCCCATGATGTTGGGGTAGCGCACCCGCCTCTCACCCGGTGGCCCCGGGTTCGATTACCCGCTCCGTCAGAGATTTTAGAAACTGACAAGAGGGCTGGAATGGGGTGCACTCAGCCTCGTGAGGACAACTGAGTAGCTGTCTGACAGTGAGGCAGCGTCCCGATCACGAAAACCAATATTAACGGCCGAGGGGACCCGATGCGCTGATCACGCGTCATCCCATTAGCTACAGGCCAAATGGCTGGGCAGCGGTCGCTTGGTAGGCCTAGGCCCTTCACGGGCTGTAGTGCCAGGAGTTATTATTATTATTATTTAATAATAAGCTCTACTACCTGGCTGGAATAGCACCACCTTGTGTACGCAGAGAGGTGGGTGCCAACAGGGAGAGGCTGAGAGTGGAAGAGAACAACGCCCACCCATTGCTTGGGTATAATCCTCCTCAGCAAAGGCTGAGGTCCCAAAATTGCTTCCTGAGGACATATGAGATGCTTACCGTCTCACCGGAGAGGGCAAGACTGGATTTATGGAAGAAGACGACCCCTAACCCCTGCGGTTGGATGCCAGTAGCTGAAGAACTACCACTCGGACACATCGAAAGCTGATTGGTGAGGAATTTCCTGAACAGTTTGCGATCAGGAGTTGGATGATCCCGAGACAATCTGAGGAGATGGGGCCTCAGTACAGGTGACACGTCTTTCGAATGTGTACAAAAACAAACCATAATACACATGCTTCATTGTCCTCTGTGCCCTTCATCTTGTGTAGGGAGGGATCTCCTGTTAGTCACTCCGAGCGCCTTGGATTTTGCTCAGTATTGGGCACGTGCTTTATAGACAAATTTACCCTTATATGCATTGCAACTGTACATTTGTGTGTTTCCGACACGAGAAATAAATAAATAGAATCATAATTACTAACATGAATTTCACGGTAGTTGCTGGAAATGCTGTCCCTCATTTTCTAAACACACATTGCACCAACCTAGGAAGTTTTAGTTCACTCGCTATAATTCTCCCTCATTTACTGAAGTATGTAAAGCAATGTACCGACTATCGCTTATAACATATTCTTGAACAAATTATTTTTTTCTCGGCAACTGGTGACCGAATTTAATTTTGAATCTGGTGAGGAACTCCTTTCAAATTACTAGTTTGTTAGCATAAAGCTTCAAGTCTCGTAAAATCTTCCGTTTCTAGCTCTTTCCCGCACATAATTATGTGTTTGGCATCTAAAATTGCCTGTCCTTCAACGAGAGCCCGCCTATAATTGCCAACAACATTCAAGTCTATCGTGCCGGCCCCGTGGTGTTGGGATAGCACGCCTGCCTCTCACCCGGAGACCCCGGGTTCGATTCCCGGCTCCGACAGGGATTTTGGAAACTGACGTGAGGTCTGGGACGGGATGCACTCAGCCTCGTGAGGGCAATTTTAGTAGCTGTCTGACAGTGAGGCAGCGCCCCGGTCACGAAAACCAAGATTAACGACCGAAGGGACCTGATGCGCTGAGACGCGTCACCCCAATATCTGTGCGCCAAATGGCTGGACAGCGGTCGCTTGCTAGTCCTAGGCCCTTCACGGGCTGTAGAGCCAGGGGTCATAAATTACTAAAGCAACATATTTAGACAGTTGAGGAAAAAGTCGTTCACCTAGGACTTGTATATCATATGGTATGTTAAAAAAGAATGTTATACAGCCGGAATTGCAACCCTTTCCTGTCCAGATTGTTAATTATGCTTAATGACATAATTTGAATGAGAGTAGCATAAATCATTTTACATTTGTCATGAAAAAGAAACAATAACGGGAAAGTAAAATGATGTGTCTTATCCGGGTCCTAGTAATGTTATTAAACAAGTTCGGATTGTATTCTAAAAACTATGCGCATATTATCCGCAGCTTATCCGCTATCCGCACAGCCATGCAAAGTATATGCGCATGGAGAAAAATTTGCGGATATCCGCGGGTTTATCAGCATCCGCGCAGGGCTTCATCTATATGGAGGGCCCTTATTGTAGTAGTCAATAGCTATAATAGCTATCGTACACTTGTCAGTCAATCAACAAGCTCTTGCCCAGTTAGATTAGGCGGGGTTACTACAGTGAGGGCCCTCCTTATAGAGCAGAGCCTCGCAGAGGCCGTACGGTGGGCGTTCGGAATGAGTCACCGCCAAATTTATAGCATGTACCGATTACAAAAGCGCGTCGGGAAGCCCCCGGATCCGGTCGTGGCATTTATTACATATGCATCTGGCAAGATACCTTGGTTGTGATAATTAACTAAGAACAAAGTTCCAACTGGTTCCGCCTCGTCAATACTGTTTATTAAAATGTCGTGATACAATCACCTGTCTTTCAACACATCACATGGTACATGTTTCAACGTCTAACACGTATTGACGTCTTCATCAGCCTAAAAAATTGTGCAGCACTTAAAACATTCCCTTTATCTACTGGGTGTAGTTAAAAACTGACATAAAAACACACATGGATCACTGTAACATGTTAAAAGTTGTTAAAACATTTTCTTATGTTAAAAGCTTAATAAAAATCCGCAGCCGGGCTTGGCAGTCTTTCTTGGCTTATATCTAATGTTGGCTTCCATGGCTGTGCGGATAGCGGATAAGCTGCGGATAATATGCGCATAGTTTTTAGAATACAATCCGAACTTGTTTAATAACATTACTAGGACCCGGATAAGCCAAGAAAGACTGCCAAGCCCGGCTGCGGATTTTTATTAAGCTTTTAACATAAGAAAATGTTTTAACAACTTTTAACATGTTACAGTGATCCATGTGTGTTTTTATGTCAGTTTTTAACTACACCCAGTAGATAAAGGGAATGTTTTAAGTGCTGCACAATTTTTTAGGCTGATGAAGACGTCAATACGTGTTAGACGTTGAAACATGTACCATGTGATGTGTTGAAAGACAGGTGATTGTATCACGACATTTTAATAAACAGTATTGACGAGGCGGAACCAGTTGGAACTTTGTTCTTAGTATATTTCAGTCAATACGGAAAAAATGTGCGACTCTCAGAGTCAAAAAGATTGTGATAATTAAGACATGCTGTGCAGTATCCTACTGTAGCCTACGTTGTATCCTGCAAACATGGCTAGGTATTGAACAAAACATTGAATTTTCCTAGTGGAAACTCATCTTCTCAAGACCAAGTTTGCAGCAATTTTTTTCGTAAGATTCAGTGCCGTACGATTTTTACTTACGGGGGAACCTCAAACAAGTGGCTTCGGTGGCGTAGTAGGTAACATGCTGAGCTTCTATTTCCAAGGTCGCGAATTCAAACTCGGCAGAAGTCGTCAGATTTTTAGCCTACTTTTCACAATTTGCAAAAATGAGGAAAAAGTAGACTTATGAGATCGATCTGGGATAATGTGTGTGTCTGTCTGTCTGTCCTTCTGTGTGTGTGTGTGTGTGTCCCTATCAACTCCTAAACGGCTACAGCAATCAAAACCCAATTTAGAATGAGTAAAGATGTATACCGGAATATCTCAAGCCCGTATTTGAAAATGATGTTAGTGCTACCAACTGCTGAAAAAAAGCATTAGAAATTTGAACTCCATCCTGGATATCTTAGAAGGTATGCAAGGGAGCTATTCCAAAATTGGCACACATGTAGATATTACTATTTCCGTTTAATTTCCCGGAGGCCATACATGACAGTGTTGCCAAAATAATTTCAAGCCTTCTGATAGGTCAAATTTTTAAATGCTTATAACTTCTACACTATCAATTGGATTTCAACCAAATTTTGTATGTAATATGTGTATGTAAACACATATGACTGGTCGTATTCTTAAGAGCCACCAGGGCTGCCAACTGTTAATAATTGCTCTCTTTATTTTTTAAAAATCCAAATACCAATATATCAGAAAGTATTCAAACCGACTGCTTTAAACTACGCACACGTATAGTACCTGACATTTTAGATTAATTTGGAGTAACTTATATACGTCAGTTCTACCAACATGATTCTAAGCCTGCTGATAGGACCAATTTTTAAATAAATGTAACTTCTATACTATCAGTTGGATTTCAACCAAATTTCGTGTGTAATATGTGTA
Organism: Meconema thalassinum; assembly: GCA_946902985.2. Taxonomy (NCBI): domain Eukaryota; kingdom Metazoa; phylum Arthropoda; class Insecta; order Orthoptera; family Tettigoniidae; genus Meconema; species Meconema thalassinum. The sequence continues at coordinate 241,327,746 of OX336396.1, forward strand.
CAGAAACGGAAATGAGTGAGCGTATTCTTAAGAGTAATCAGGGCTGCCAACTGTCAATAAATGCTGTCTATATTTTTTACCCTAATATCAAGATATCAGAAAGTATGCAATTTCTATTGCACACGTATAGCACCTGACATTCTAGATAAATTTGGAGTAATTAATATAAGTCAGTGCTGCCAACAAGATTATATGTGTTGGGCTGGCTGCGTGGCTCAGGGGTAACGTTCTCGCTTGCTGGGCCCGAGGTTGCAGGTTCGTATCCTGGCGCAGTCAGCTGGCATTTGAGGGTGCGCAAATGCGAGGGAGCCGTGTTCGTAGATTTACTGGCACGTTAAAGATCCCCTTCGGGGCAAAATTCCGGCACCCCGGCGTCTCTAAAATCCAGTGTAGTTAAAAGGGACGTAAAACCCATAACATTATTATTATTATTAAGATTATATGCCTTATGTTAGGTCAAATTTTAAAATACATGTAACTTCTATACTAACAAATGGATTTCATCCAAAATTGGCACAACAAGATATCATAATATTTCAGATTATTTCTGACCAGCACACGCATGACATTGTTGCCAGCATGCTTTTACACGTGCTGATTGTTCCAATGTCTAACTGCATGTAACGTCCATTGCACTTCAACCAAATTTTGTATTCTGTACCTTAAGAGATGGAACTAAGAATATATTCAGTCACCAGGGCTGCCAACTGTAGTGCTCTATTAGGCTACATTATACCAGGTATATTTCGAACTAATTTGATATTTCGATATTACCAACTTAATTTCGTCATTATTCTAGATAGGTTCGTATATTGTAGATTAATTATTGGCATGAATCTCAATTTTAAGAAAAGTAGGCTCTTTAGTTCTTCACTGAACTTCTTGTTTAAGAGCGTTAAGAATCCGTCAGTACGCCTTCCTTCGGAGGGTAAGTAAAGCCGGCGGTCCCATTTCACATATATTTATGGCATGTTAAAGAACCTTCCACTAATTACACCCGTGTGAACTAAATTATAGGTTAAACATTTGCCAAACACTCTTAGGTTCCGACGTTCGTCGCCAGGAGCCGACTGCGATGACATCTGTTAACCAAGTTCTGAACTAGTAGTCGTTGACGGTGGCGATTGGCAGCAAAAGTAGGAACTACTTGAATTGAGAACATAGTAATAATGATAATAATGTTATAGGTTTTACGTTCCCTTTAACTACTCTAGCTTTCATAGACGCCGGGGTGCCGGACATTTGCTCAGAAGGGGATCTTTAACGTGCCAGTGAATTTACTGACATGGCTCCCTCGAATTCGCGCACCCTCAAATGCCAGCCGACTGCGCCAGGATACGAACCTGCAACTTTGGGCCCAGGAAGCGAGACTTTTACTCTCATGCTGTGATAGCATAGCACCTTGGAAAAGGTGAATGCGGGAAGAGTTAGAGTCTGGTGCCCGTAAACCGGGTTCCTTTTGCTCCGTTTTGAGGGAAAAACGTGATAATAATAACAGAATGATTGGAAATATTACTTCTGGCAATGATATGTCACTAACCATTGCCAGCGTATTTGTTGTGCTTTGATTAATATTTTTGCAAAGGTGGTAATAATAATAATTGTTTAATTACTTATTTAACTAATTATTTAAAGGGGGCAGTGCTAAGTTAAAATGAGAGTAGCAGTCAGTGCCGGATTTCTGCCTAGGCCTACAAGGCCCCGGCCTAGGGGCCCAGCCAGCCTAGAGGCCCCAGTGGCGGAATCTTATCTGCTTCTGAGGAGTTAAGTAAGAAGTTTGACTTTCTTACGAAACTGCATCGTTTGGAATGTAAAGAGATTCGTGAAGGAGCCAGAAACCCTATAACGTTTTATCCGGGGGACTTGGATAGGACTTTGGAAAACGAGTGTCTGCACCTGTAAGTTCATTTGTTGTCGAATGATGAAGTTATTGGGTTATCGTCACTGAAGCTATACAAATATCGGCAAAAGGCTTTTTCGACATTTATCCAAACGTAGGAATTGCGCTTCGAATGCTGTTGTGTACACCATCGTCAAACTGCTCAGTAGATCGGTCGTTTTCAGCGCTAAAGAGTGTAAAGGATTTCTTATGATCTAACATAAGAGAGAACAGGCTCAATTCACTCTCTGTAATGTACATAGAGTCAGAAATAATGCAGTCAATTGACTATGATGACGTCATTTATTCTTTGGCACAGAAAAAAGTTCGTCGTATGAGTCTATACATTTTATAAAATAACGTAACTATAGTAACATAGACTGTATTATTCTGATGTTTATTAAAGTCATTATAGTCGATTAAAAATTATATGTTCTGTACTAGTGCATTTAATTTGCTAAATTTCCAAAGTAGCTTCGAGATGGAAGGGTGGGGGGGGGGGGGAGGGGGCAAATGGAAAGTGCCTAGGGGCCCTGGATCTCTAAGTCCGGGCCTGGTAGCAGTCCGTCTCAGCTTAAGTTCGGGTCAGGATGTGAACGTGGGCCATTGTTGACCAGTACACACTCCTGCAGATGCTGTAGATATTATTATCGCTACGCTTGCCATGGTTTAGCCTTTGTGTGAGATTTTGCAGTGGGTGTAATGGTTTTAAGTTATGCAGCAGCTACAAATGTAATGTGAAAAATAGAAGACCTCTAGTAGGTTGAAATTTAGTAGTGCTTTAGTAGAGATGAAAAATAAAGACCTGTAGTAGGTTTGACATGGTTTGGCAACAATATACTGTATTGCTTTTAAAAGGCCTCAGCTTTCGCCTCATTTGGTTTAAATTTACGTAGTAACGTGCGTTACAACTAACTAATAACTCCCCAACCATGATTTTTATGAATAATTTTTTGATTGCACAAAACTAGTATAATGTTTAAACCAGGAAATTTCGTTGTCATGTTGGTGATGAATTCATAATGACACGGTTCACAAAAGCTTATGATGAGAAATATTTCCATACAAGCGTATTTAATTCAACGGGATAAGCATGTCAATCATAACGTTTTGTGGAGCAAGGTATTAAGGATAAATAACTGCAGATTATGATCACACATGCACATTGTCATAGACATTAAATAACTCATCGCCATAACACAATTTAGTGCTGTAATGAGCCTATCGAAACGTCACATAAAGCCAGTGATATTATCAATTCACCGGAGCCATTCTTTATCGCTGTCAGCTACCACGCCTGCATGTATTGGAAGTTACTTCAATATTTATTAATATTACCGCAGATAGACCGACATCAGTGGCGGAACAAGGCCTTACGGGGCCCTGGGCGATAAGATAAGGTGGGACCCACAACAATAGTAAAAAAAAAATCAAATGGAAAATAGTTTTGTAATAATAATAAAATAAAGAATAGTTACAACTAGCGAACCCATGCGAGGAATCTCGCATGTTCATAAACCACACTTTCCACTATACGTTTATAGTGAGAGACTTGGAGAAAGGTTGTTATGTTTCTATTTCAACCAAATGATTATAGAAGACTATTTACATTTCAGTTAGAATTCCAAGTTCTACGTTCCCTACATTAAGCAGGCAATCACTGAAAATTGGATCATCATAACACTCACCGGTTATTCGATATTTATTAAATTATACGATTTGAGTACTCATTCCCTTGATTTTCTGTTTCTGAAATCCATGCAAAATGATAAAGGTAAGACCTCAGAATGTTAAAATGACATGAAACAGGCGTCACAGTGGCCAAAATGTGAAGTGGAGTGCAATTATGGAGGGTGCTTTCCTACAGCAACAATGTCTGCAAATCGCACACTTCGTGCGTTTTAAGTCATTTTTAAAGAAATTATAGATATTTATGAAATTAAAGTGCAATTCGTCACTGCTAATGTCTATTCTCTTTCATTTGAATGCTAATTTGTCACGATCGGTCGCTTGTGAGCGCCGCAGGAGGGATCTATACTACTGAAATAATATATAATATATTATGATAGTTTGAATTCACTACAGTACATTTCTGTAATAATATGAAAGAAACCTTTAAGTCCCCGTTGAAGAAGATTATGTAAACTATGAAATATTAAAATATTACTTTGCGACTTTTCCCCGGCAGAAGTCTTCCATCATTTCACTGAAATACAAACTTGCTAAACGGTCACGGGGAGGTCATAGCTGCACTGAATAAAGAATATGAATTATAAATTAGTTTGAAAAGTTTGAAAAGTATAATTAATTAATCAATTAAATTTAAAACAATCCATGGTGCGAGCCCCCGGTCCGCGGGGCCCTGGGCGGTCGCCCTCCTCGCCCTCCCCTAGATCCGCCCCTGACCGACAGGGGCCAGACGGGCAGGCTGTCTCCGGACATTGTAAACGAGTAGGTTCGAGCCGCACCGTCGGCCATCCTTGAAATGGTTTCCAGTGGTTTCTCATTTTCAATTTCGTCTTCTTTAGTCTCGAGTAACTTGTTGAGGTTCTGAATCCAGATGCTCTGGGTATAATTTTGGATTCTGATAAGAATTTTAATTCTGATCTGAGGGTTGGAACTGAGTACACTCAGCCTCGTGAGGCAAAATTGAGAAGAGTTTTATTCGATCCCCACCTCAGCTGTCCAAAAGTGATTTTCCACGTGGTTTCTCGCGCTTCTACTGGTGGGGGAAGGGCTCATACACTGCTGAAAGTTATTTCAACACACGCATACAACTACTCACACACCCATACAACCACACGCACATCCATACAATCACAAGCACATCCATACAAAAACCCAAACACATTTACAACCACACGCACATCCATACAAAACCCAAACACACATACAACCACAAACACACCCATACAACCACACGCACTTCCATACAACCACAAACACACCCATGCAACCACACGCACATCCATACAACCTCAAACGTACCCATACAACCACACACACATCCATACAAACACACGCAATCCATAAAACCAGGCCACACATCCATACAACCACACGCACATCCATACAAAAACCCAAACACACATACAACCACAACCACACGCACATCCATACAAAAACCCAAACACACATACAACCACAACCACACGCACATCCATACAAAAACCCAAACACACATACAACCACAAACACACTCATACAACCACACGCACATCCATACAACCCCAAACACACCCATACAACCACACGCACAAACACACCCATATAACCACACGCACAACCACAAACACACCCATACAACCACACGTACATCCATACAAAAACCCAAACACACATACAACCACAAACACACCCATACAACCACACGCACAACGACAAACACACCCATACAACCACAAGCACATACATACAACCACAAATACACCCTTACAACCACACGCACATCCATACAACCACAAACACACCCATACAACCACACGCACATCCATACAACCACACGCACGTCCATTCAACCACAAACACATCCATACAAACACACGCACATCCATAAAACCAGCCACACATCCATACAACCACACGCACATCCATACAAAAACCTAAACACACATACAACCACACGCATATCCATACAACCACACACACACATCAATACAACTACCCTCATACACATTACAACCACACGCACATCCATACAAAAACCTAAACACACATACAACCACACGCATATCCATACAACCACACACACACATCAATACAACTACCCTCATACACATTACAACCACACGCACATCCATACAACCACACACTCACACCCACCCGTAAGGTACACACAAACACCCACACCCGCACACACGAATACACTTACCCACAATCATGCACCTACGCACACACCAAGGAAGTTTGGTTTTCCCAATTTTTCACTCTCGCCGTATGATAATGCCGACGGAACTTATTTCAAGTCCTGAGGCACCGAACTCTATCCTTGAACTTAATAATTACTCTATAGAAACACAGGTTGTCAGTCACATCGAATATATTATGACCACTTCGTGGTGTACCGGCTAGCATTCTTGGTTATCACCCTAGCGGCCCAGATTTGACCCCAGGCTCTGCCAAGACATCTTAATTCTGGTCTGGGGGCTGACACGTGGTACACTCAACCTCGTGAGGCAAAATTAAGAAGAGGAAGGTTCGATTCCCACCTCAGCCATCTTGGAAGTGTCTTTCCATGGTTTCCCATTTCTACTTCCAGGCAAATTCCGGGATGAATCCTAACTTGAGGCCGCGGCCATCTCCTCCCCATTACTAAACTGAATTACAAATACACACACTAATACAGCCATCAGAACAGCACAGGTTATCAGACAAATATAAAACATACGCATGAACAATGGGATACTTACGCAAAATTGCTTATTCAAGCCAATAACTGACATCTATAACAATTGGTTGTGTAGTTAGCGATGATAATTTACATGTTTGGAGCTGAAGCAGTTTCTTTTGACTGTCCATTATTATATTCTGGGGCAGATGATCTCGTAGTTCCGCCCCTTTAATCAACATTAACTAACAATAACAAAATTAACTATTCTATTCATATGCATTGCCTTCATATTTCATTTCGAGGAAGATAGAAATGATAGAAAGCAAGCGACAGATTCAGAATTTGTCAGATGCAAACAAACATAAAAGCGAAGTTTGAAATTAAGTTTGTGATGTCCAAATATCCACGGAACTCTATATAAATCCGGCGAGGCGGGAGGTGATGGTGTTGGCTTAGGTTTAATAATGTCTCAACTTTTCCATCAGCGCACCTCATTGTCAAAACATGGCAGGACACACTAGACCAGATAATATTGTAACAAGGAGAGAGATTACACAGTCCAAGTACACTGAACCTGTGCCAAAATTGTGCCGAGACAGAGAAGGGTGCTCGATGAAAGAAGAGAGGAGAGAGAGAGAGAATATGGTGAGGTAAAAATAAAAAAGAAGAGAAACGAACTCGAGAGATAACTGGTTGAATAATGGAAGAATAAGGGTGGTTAAGCCCGGATTTGAAGCAGCGGAGAGGGTAAAGGAATTCTATACACAAAAAAGCACGGGTCACAGAATTTTAAAAGGAAAGAACGGTATGGAAAAATAAGATTAATAAAAAGAAGAAAGAGAGCTTGAATAACAAGACAAAGAAAAAGCTTGGTTCATTTTTATTTTTAAAAAATATGCAAATCTGCTTATTTTATTAAAAAGAGCTCATGAGATGGTATCTCTCTCTCTCTCTCTCTCTCTGTGAGGTAGAAACTCTGTGTGTGTTTTCATGGGAAGCACCAGCTGGCGTTCATTATATCCAACTGTAAACACAGTTGTTTTGCATAACTTTGATCTTATGTCCCACAAGCTGCGATTATACATCGTTGACTGGAAGAAGGCAGATTTTGGAAGGAATTCGACCGTAGACCTGTTGAAAAGAACCGTCCCGGCATTTGCCTGGTGGCTTATTTATTTATTTATTTATTTATTTATTTATTTATTTATTTATTTATTTATTTATCGTATGGCTTTTAGTGCCGGGAGTGTCCGAGGATATGTTCGGCTCGCCTGAGTCTGTAGCTGCTTCCAGCAGACACCCTTACGGTGAGCTACAAGTTCCGTTCAATTTCAAGTAGTTCCAACTTTCGCTACCAGGTATCAATGATACCAAGTGGTGAACGTTGGAACTTTGATAGAGCGTTCCGACGAAATCTAACCTAACAATTTAGCTTCACACAAGTTTAGTCTGTGGAAGGATCTTTTACATGGCATAAATCTATGACATGGGACCGCCGGCTTTACTTCCATTCCGAAAGAAGGCATACTGAATGATTTTTAACGCTCTCAAAAAATCCGACGACTTCGGCCGGGTTTGAACCCGCTATCTTGGGCACAGCAGTTCAGCATGCTACCAACAACGCCACCGAAGCCGCTGCCTGGTGATAATAATAATTGGCCTAATAATATCGTATGGCCTCGGGTGCCGGATGCAAGCTTTGTTATTTGACACCCAGAGGGTAACTTGCATGTTGAATTTTTTGTTGTTCCTTGAAGCACTATGAAAGTCAAGGAGGTTAGATATCTAAGCTCCTTGACCACAATAGCGCCTTCTAGTAGAGAAATGAGGAACTTTGTGTTGACGGAAAATCCCGAGATTAATTTTGCCATTATGAACACGGCCTACTGAATTCAAATGGGTTCTTTGAGATGCCAACATCGTATGACATGCGTGTCGTAATATTTGCCGCATTTCAAAATTCATTTACCACGGCCAGGAGTGAACCTGCAAGCTTGTGGTTAGTAATCCGACACTATAACCACTCACCCACTGTGGCAAGCAAAAAAATGAGAAACATTTCCAAGACGGCCGAGGTGGGATTTGAAATCACGATCTCCCGATCCTAGCGAGGCAAGAGATATGGCGTTAGGTCTCTCGGCCACAGTGGCCGGTTAGAATATGACAAATACAGTAGTGTGCAAACTAATTGGGACAAGCTCATATATTACATGTAATTGAAGTTGGTTAGCTGTGACATGTAATTAATAATTGATGTGGGGGTCCATTGTTCCTCACGTCCGTAGGTTTCAGCTGAAAGTACCCTACACGTGGCCCCTGGGTGGTGCTAAGCGAGCATCAGCGAACAGGCGACAGGACAAGATACAATAATGGACATGGAATATAACCAATGAACCGCCAGTAACAACGCCATCAGGACTTTATCAATTTCATTACCTGCTTCTGTTTTGCTTTTTAAAGCAGTAAGACGCCAAAACTTCAATTTGGAGGTTATACTTTTTGGAGTGCCCTTGAGTGAATTAATGATCTTGAAATATAAATTTAAGCAATATATGTTTGTGATGTTGATGATAATTGTTGTTTTAAGGGGCCTAACATCTAGGTTATCGGCCCCTAATGGTTTGGGTGATTGTGAAGATGAAAATGAAATGCAAACTATAACTAAAAACTAAGTACGAACTTATATACTAGAAGAAGAAATGGAAAACAAAAGGAGAATAAGTCAAAGAAAGGTTAGGTGAAAAAGAAATGCCCCCCAACCCTCGAAGAATGCGGATTGGAGGACTTGGAAGGGAGGAGAGCCATGAAAGGCAGATAGGAAAGTGAAAGAGGAGAGGGTCGACCCCACAGGGAAGGGACAAAAGGGGGAAACAGGACCCAGCTCAGGAATCCCTCGGGATCGCTAACTCCCGAACTCACCAGCCGTGAGCCCCTGAGGGTGTAGCATTATCTAGGGTGCACAAAAAGTGGTGGGGCTAATACATCCTGCCTCCTTGAGGGCCTTGAACACAAGGCAGGAGATAACAGGAAAAGAAAAAGAAGGCTGACCCCTCGCAGAAGGAGCGTATCAGAAAAGATGAGACAAGGGCCAATTAAGGCGGGAAAGGAAGAGACTCCCTAGGCCTCGGATACACTAATACCGTCGGGGTCGGAAGAGAACAAGAGTTGACCAAGTGAGGTCGACAGGAAAGAAGACGGAGAGGAGCCCGGCACAAGTAAGTTGAAGCAATGCCGGACTCAGCTGGGGCCCCGTGGTCGCCAACCCACGTCCCGCGAGATGTGAAATCCTGGGGGGCAATATATGTTTATTTTTTTTGCTTTAAAATGTACTGTATAAAACCAAATTAATAGCTTAACTTGGAATACTCTGTCAGTTGTTGAAAAAGAAATTCAAAAGAGATGTTTGCAAGGATATGCTATTGTGTATGCTATTTACTCTGTGGAAAATTACATATTGCATCTGTAGAGCCAAATAAATAAATAATGAGTCCTCCTTTTGCTTTAATGATCTTCTGAACACGTCGTGGCATAGATTCTTTCAGGTTAGAGCAGTAAAGAAAGACCAAAACATTCTTTTGTGGGGGTATTATACTTTGCATGGCTGTGCGGATATCAGCGGATATCCACAATATGTTTCGCTATGTGGGTATAGTTTGCATAACTGTCGGATAGCGGATAAGCTGCGGATAATGTTTGGAGTAAATTTGCGGACAGTTTTTAGAATACAATCCGAACTTGTTTAATATTATTATTAGGACCCGGGTGTTTATGACATATCATATTTTTTCTGATATGTCTTCTCATTACCAATGTAAGATGATGATTTAAGCTAATCCCATTCAAATTATATCATTAAGCACATTTAACACTCTGAGCTGCTCAAATGTCGTAAAGATAACTTAAACCAACACATTGAAAATATTAATGTAATGCCAGTAGGTTCGGATAACAAACGTGTGGATAAAAGTTGTGCGGATGCGGGGCGGATGCGGATAACAGTCTTGCGGATGAGCGGCGGATGCAGATAACGTTTTGTTTATCAGCGCGGGGCTCTAGCCATAGAAGTGTGTTCTTAAAAAGCAACTATTTTTGCCCACTTCTTAGGTGAAATGTCCATTTTAACACAAACACTTTGTTTTCCAGTCGAGAACACGGAAATAAGCCACACGCTGTCTCTACTCATACAAGCACTGGAGGGAACCTACAGTAATTGTTGTTCTTAGTCAAGGCAACAATAGTCCGCTAAGAGTCCAACAATTGGGCGGATAAAATTGGTTACAGCTTACCAACTTCAATTCCTTGTAAAATACAGTATGAGTTTGTCCCAATTAATTTGCAAACTACTGTCGATTGTTTCGGATGTAGGGTGTGGTAGCTATCTCTAATATATAAAAGTGAAAGTCTGTATGTATGTATGTATGTATGTATGTATGTATGTATGTATATATGTTGGTTCCGTATACAAATCTACACCGTTCCACCAATCTCAACCATATTTTGCATACACATAGTTTAGGACCCAGAAGGAACCGCTGGCTACATGAATTTTCGATAGTCTTTCTCATTCTTCTGATTTCGGCCCTTTTTCACACAAAAACAGGCTAATCAAATCATAAAATATACTCATGAAGGAATGGCAAGGCAGATAGTTTCCATGGCAACATAGCTCAAGTCGAGACACGGCCGACTTGATGCCAATTGCGCTCAGCACTACCGGTATAGAAAATGAGGATCTTTACTTGAAATTCCGTTAGTTACTCAATTGCTCACACAGCACTGTCAACCGAGTTTAGCATAACAAAGACTTGACACTATCTTCTTTCTACTATATATTTGTCAAATACCACTCACTCACTCACTCACTCATTCATTTATTCATCACAAAAACTCAGAAACCACCGAACGGATTGGAATGAAATCTGTATGCAGCTTCCTCAAGGGCCGCAAATGCCCCCTAAGAGAGAAATTCAGGTTCTAAAGGGGTGTTAAGGGGGTAGACCTGCATTTAATTGAATAGCAATATCTCCCGATTGGTTTCATGGGGGGATGTGATACTCGGCATATAAACTCATCATTAAAAATAAGAAGACATGTGTCTGAGGGTTTTTCGATGTGGTGTATATTATGAGGTGAAAGGGGTGAAAAGTGGGGATTAAAAGATTCTTAACGGAGAGTGTGTCTCTTAAACGACATAGGCGAGGAGTTTGAAACACAGCGAAAAAAAATCAACATAAAAAAGAAGTAAATATGTGTTTGACAGTTTTTTCATAAATCCAATTTAAGGGGCCCATGGAGACAGATGAAATTCTGGGGGGGGGGGGGGACAGGAAAGAAAGTGTCCTAACTGATTGACTGACTGGCTCACTCATCAAACTCAGGGGGAAAAAACTGCTTTAAATTAAGTAAATAGCTGTTCGACAGTTTTTTTTTTCATAAATCAAATTTAAGGAGTTCATGGGGAAGGGTGAAATTCTGAAAAAGAAAATTGAAAGAAAATGTCCAGACTCACTCACTTACTCACTCACTCATCATCGCCTAGCCAAAATTATTGAAGTTAGAAACATGACAGTTTGGGGATATGTTCATTGTATGTCAAAACCGTCTACTAAGGGAGGATTTTCGAATATTCAGGTTCTAAAGGGGTCTTAAGGGGGTTAAACCTGCATTTCATTGAATAACAATATCTCCCGATTGGTTTCATTGGGGGATGTGATACACGGCATATAAACTTATCATTAAAAAGTAAGGAGACACGTGTCTGAGGGTTTTTCGATGTGTTTATGAGGTTAAAGGTGTGAAAAGTGGGGATTGAAAGATTCCTAACGGAGCGTGTATCTCTTAAACGACATAGGCGAGGAGTTTGAAACTCAGCGGAAAAAAAATCAGTATAAAAATAAGTAAATATGTGTTTGACCGCTTTTCCATAAATCGAATTTAAGGGGCCCATGGGGAGGGGTGAAATTCGGGGTGGGGGGGGGGGGGGGACAGGAAAGAAAGTGCCCTAACTGATTGACTGACTGACTCACTCATCAAACTCAGGGGGAAAAACTGCTTTAAAGTAAGTAAATAGCTTTTCGACAGTTTGTTTTTCAATCAAATTGAAGGGGTTCATCGGGAGGGGTGAAATTCTGAAGAAAAAAAAATTGAAAGGAAATGTCCTGACTCACTCACTCATCATTGCCCAGCCAAAAATATTGAAGTTGGAAACTTGACATTTCGGGGATATGTTCGTTGTATGTCAAAACCGTACACTAAGGGAGTTTTTTTTGGGATATTCGGGTTCTAAAGGGGTCTTAAGGGGGTTAAACCTGCATTTCATTGAATATCAATATCTCACGAGTGGTTTAATTTGTGGATGTGATACTCGGCATATAAACTAATCATTAAAATCATTAAAAATACGCAGACATGTGTCTAAGCGTTTTTCGATGTGGTGTATTATTATGAGGTGAAAGGGCTGAAAAGTGGGGTTGAAGGATTCCTAATGGAGCGTGTAGGCCTATCTCTTAAACGACATAGGCGAGAAATTTGAAACTCAGCGAAAAAAAATCAGCTTAAAAAGTAAGTAAATCGGTTTTCGACTGTTATTTCATAAATTAATTTAGGGGGCCAATGGGGTGGGGTGAAATTATGGGGATAAAAAGGAGAGAAAGTGTCCTAACCGACTGACTCAGGGGAAAAAGACAGCTTAAGAAATAAGTTAATAGGTGTTCAAGCGATTTTTAATCAATCCAATTTAAGGGGCCCATGGGGAGGGGTGAAATTCTGGTAAAATAAATGAAAGAAAATGTCCTGTCTGACTCACTCACTCATCACGCCCAGCAAAAACTATTAAAGTTGGAAACATGAAATTTTGGGAATATGTTCGCTGTATGTCGAAAACGTTAACTAAGGAATGATTTTTGTTTATTCGGGTTTTAGAGACGTGTCAAGGGGGTAAACGTGCATTTCATTGAATAACGATATCTCATGAGTTGTTTGTTTGGGGATGTGATATTCGGTATATAAACTAATCATTAAAAATAATCAGACATATGTCTAAGGGTTTATCGATGTGGTGTATATTATGAGGTGAAAGGGGTGAAAATTGAGGGTTGAGGGATTCTTGACGGAGCGTGTATCTCTGAAACGACATAGGCGTGAAGTTTGAAATTCGGTAGGAAAAACAGCTTAAAATACAAGTAAATAGGTGTTCGAACGTTTTTTCATAAATCGAATTTAAGGGGCCCTTGGAGAGGGGTGAAATTATGGGGAAAAAAACAGGAAAGAAAGTGTCCTAACTGATTGACTCACTTACTCATCAAACTCAGGGGGAAAACAGCTTTAAATAAGTAAATAGGTGTTTGACCGTTTGTTTCATAAATCCAATTTAAGGGGTTCATGGGGACGGGTGAAATTATCAAAAATAAATGAAAGAAAATGTCCTGACTGACTCACTCACTCATCATCCCCCAGCCAAAATTATTGAAGTTAGAAACATGAAATTTTGGGGATATGTTCGTTGTATGTCGAAAACGTCCACTAAGGAAAGAGTTTTGGATATTCAGGTTCTAAAGAGGTGTTAAGGGGGTAAACGTGCTTTCCATTGAATAACAATATCTCACGAGTGGTTTCATTTGGGGATGTGATACTTGGCACATATACTAATCATTAAAAATAAGCTGACACATGTCTAATGGTTTTTCGATGTAGTGTATATTATGAGGTGAAAGGGATGAAAAGTGGGGGTTGAAAGATTCCTAACTGAGCGTGTATCTCTTAAACGACATAGGGAGGAGTCTGAAACTCGGAGGAAATCTATCAGCTTAAAAATAAATAAATAAATAAATGAATAAATAAATAAAATAAATAGGTGTTCGACCGTGTTTTCATAAATGCAATTTAAGGGGCATATGGGGAGGGGTGAACTTCTGGAAGACAAACGTCCACTAAGGAAGGATTTTTGGATGTTTGCTCTCATCGACCAACCAAAACTTTTAAAGTTAGAAGAATGATATTTTGGGGATATGTTTGTCGTGTGTCGAAAACGTTTACTAAGGAGGGATTTTTGGGTATTCAGGTTCTAAAGGGGTGTTAACGGGGTTAAACCTGCATTTCATTGAAAAACAATATGATACGACTATGACGTGAGCGAAGCGAGGCTAAAATTGAGATGGTGTGTGTCTGTGTATTACTTTATCTCGCAAGTACCACTGGTCCGATTTACGTGAATTTTACATGGAAGTAGCTGATTTTCCTGGTTAATATATAGGTTACTTTTGATTTCAATACTTTGCACTATTTAAAATGGCGACCATTTTAGTGACGTCACTACACCCTTTGGTTTCAAACCTTCATATTTCCATTTCAAATAAAAAGAGAACGCTAAGAAATAGCAAACTTTTGATGGCATATGCGAGGTTTAAAACTACATTTCCTATCCGAAAGGTATCTGCAACTGTTAGCGAGTAAAACCTAAATTTGTGCTATAAAACACGGTCAACGCCGAGCGGTGTAGTTGGACAAAATGTTCCATCCTTAATCTCCCTCTGCGCAGCACCTCGCCTATCCCCTGTTTTAACTGTCACCTTCACATTTTAATTTATTTATGACGCGTAGCGAAGCACGGGTACTTCAGCTAGTATAGAAATAAATCTATTAGGCAGTGGCGGATCCAGGCCTTGCGGGGCCCTGGGCGATATGATAAGGTAGGGCCCACAACAATAGGAAATAAAAACATGTAGTTCCGTGAAGAACTATACAGCCTATTTTCATATATCCTACTTATGTTAACTGCCACTATGAGCATACAAAATTTCAGTTTGATTGCTGTAATAGATTGGTAGATATTGAGAACCGACTAAATATTTCGGATGGTCGCCATGTTGGATTTTATATATGTAGGTCCCAGAGTTATGTACTGTTACATGAAGATTATTGTGTACTGTACCCTTGCACAAGGCCTTCAGAACAGGACTCTGTCGTCGGGGCATGAACGGTACACTAGCTTGAATATGAAACTGTTCTGGATATTATAGGAAGATCACTAGGGCTGAATAAAATTCATCATACACAGATTCTGAATGAGAATAAACAAATTTAATGCACCAAACACCAGTACAGCAAAAACAAATAAATGAAATAAAACCAAAATAGTAGAAATGAAATTTAAAATAATAATAATAATAACTCAAAGGTAAAATAAATCAAATACGGAATCAATAAAATTAAGTCAAAATCAAAAATATAAACAATGGACTAATTAATGTCCAAAAACCACCAATTAAATGCTAATCAGCATCAATTAATACTTATCATAGTAGTTATGATGTATGATTACAATCAAATTAATTAACAAATAAAAACCAATCGTATGGCAAAATAAAGAAAATGAATCGAGATGAAATCTGGTTAACACCAATTAGCATTAATTGCCGTAATCAAATTTATTAATTACGATGATAAGATATCATCAGAAAGTTAAGTTATTAAGAGATGATGGATCAAGAGGGTCCGGTCAACTGCAACAACAGTATGGATTAAGAAAAAGAAATCCATTTATACGAAATTAATCAATCATTAATCTGAGTAAACATAATGATCATTGAGTCTAATATCATCCAATTACATTTCAGATACATGGTATGTTCAATATCAGAGACATCCATGGCCATTCCGAAGTATACATTATAGCCTAGCCATTGGCTTATTTAATTATTAATGGCGTTTAATTAACATTTACTAGAATCCCTCCGTTAAATAAAAGTTTACCCTCATATCAAATCTTAACCTTCACGGCATTAATTATGTATTTCTATCTGCAAACATGAATATGATTTATGCATCTTATTTACATACTCTTGTAAATTAATTATGGACGCCTTTCCGTACGGAATCTTAATGTCCAATCCCGACATTACTTTGGACGTCTTAGCTTTAAAACAAAATAGCTGAATCAATGAAGCCATTTAGTTTCCTTAGCCTTGAAACACACTTACAAATTGTCACATATTACATTCGATCAGTCTTTTTAAATGGGTACTAGCTAGACAGTGACCTTAGAGTCCTGTGTTCATGAATAATTATTTTCGGTCCTGGAAAATAATTATTATTAGTTTTTTTATAGTTAAAATTGGTTCAAAATTATCTTGAGATTTCTTTTTCTCAATAATTGTTGAACGGACCATGCTTTGTTCTATTGTAACCTCGTTCTGCATTAACATATTAGCGATATGATAAGCCTGGCTTCGGCCCTTGCGTTCGACGTGATACACTTTCGAACCAAGCACTCGATGCCTTGTCAAATAATTCATGGATATTTAATAAACAAACTAAGAAAAATGCCTTAAAAACAAACAAAAATAGCATCATAAAGAAAATGATGACTAATCATTTGCCTTTCAAACTTGGGTTGGATAAACATGAAAAACAATTAATAATTCCAACCAAACATTATTAAAGTAATCGTATCGTGTCAGAGTCACGTTAGGCAACGGTGAATGTATTTGAAGCCGCGACCCCTAGAAAAAATGGACATGACACAGAAGAAATACCTTGTATCAGTGTTATGTTAAACAACGGTGAATGTATTTGAAGCCGCGACCCCTGAAAAAGATAGGCATGGCACAAACATGTTCTAAGTGGCCTATTCAACAGGATCAATATGTATTTAGGGGTATTCGCTACCTATACATTTCTTACCTTGAATGCCTTATCTTGCAGAACGAGGTTACAATAGAACAAAGCATGGTCCGTTCAACAATTATTGAGAAAAAGAAATCTCAAGATAATTTTGAACCAATTTTAACTATAAAAAAAACTAATAATAATTATTTTCCAGGACCGAAAATAATTATTCATGAACACAGGACTCTAAGGTCACTGTCTAGCTAGTACCCATTTAAAAAGACTGATCGACCAGGCATAAACAAAAGGATTTCGAACACGGGACCGCAAGGTTACTGCCTATCTAGCACCCGTTTAAAAATAGTTTCTGGACCAGGCACAACAAGAGGATATCGAACCCGGGACTGTATGATCAGCAGACAAAACCGTCCCTTATATCAAAATGATCAGTAAAAGAAACACTATCGATTGGAGGCATCAGGGTAGTAACCTAACATACCCTTACGTGAATATTAAACTTGGGACCAAACATAACAAAAATTTAAAAAAATCACTGCGACAAGCACCCGAGTCCAGAGTGGACTCCCTCTCTTTGTGTAAAATGACAATAGGTTGGCCGCGCCTACTAGCTAAACTTGACCGTGAAAAGGCAGAGATGCAACTCTTCACCCCTCCCCGGGCTAACATATGATTGTATCCTCACCAGCTGTGCGACCAGATCTTAGTATTCTAAACGTGGAGCGGGGCGCTCTCATTTGGATATAGATTAATTATAGCGTTATTTTACCTGCGCTTGCTTGCCACTACCTTACACATACAATTTACTTAATATCATTGTAAACTTATCATACTAACTCTCATCTGACATCTTCCCTCAGGTCTATATTTACCTGGCATCATTATCTATTTTATCTTATTTCATCGTAGATTCCTCCTTACAACATCTTACCTGTATGTCCTTAAATATCACACGCGCTCAATAAAAACTAATATAACAATTAATGAGGCTGGTTCAGCCGTCACTTCTTAAATAACTCACGCCATTGTAAACTGTCCTCTAAACTATACTCATTGCTTACACCATAATATCCCGTCATTATCCATCACAATACACCATGGTCCTTTAAATATCGTCCCAAAAAAATCCTCGGATATTAATTCATCCGGTATGTAAATACATAAATTACTATTTCTGGTCATTTATACGAAATAATGAGATTTTGCCTGGAAAGGGCATCTATCGAAATACCATGCTTCGTTCGTTCTATTTGGGTGAAAAACACAGGGGATATTTCTAACACACATTTATAAATAAAATAGGTAGTTCTACCATGTGTTTTATGTACGGATACGATTACCTAGCAACATCCTTACGTTAAATTAGGCACTTTTAATTCATTAAAATAATTATTGTGATCATTAATCATTATGAGCGTACCCAGCTCCGTCAGATGCACAACTATGGTCGCCATTGACACAGTCATTGTACACACAAGATAAAACAAATCAAAAGAAAACAAATAACATGCTAACATTATGGCGATAAAATACATGAATTATTTGACACTGTAAAATGTAATCAAAAGGTACTCATCACATTGAAGGCTCCTTTGTCATCTTTGCATAAGCTGGACCAGAGGCCCGCAACAGTATAACTTAACACATGACCTCCATGGCCAGTTCGAATCCCATCACGATGATGTAAAACCACTCGCTAATATCACTGCAATCCTCCATTATCACTAGGTTGCTGTAAGCCAGCACCCTTTTAAAATGCACACACACACATATTTAATTAGATTATGCACCACTAAAAAAATTTTCATTAGTGGACTATACACTTGTGTCATAGATGACAAATTCTCACACCATTTCCACACTTGTCGCGGACACATTTTCTGTTACATATTTTTCACTTGAATTACACATAATTTCACATCCGTCCTTACTGTTATACACATTCACAGCTCAGTATTCATTTTTAATATTATTTCGCATCAGCCGAACAATAGACTGTGCGTTTTGTACATTAATGCTTGGTGCTACATAGACTAGCATCCACTAACTTTGGCTGAATGATGAACAATGCCCCTGTCACAGACTTCACCCACATATATGACAAAATGGTTGCCAATTCACAGTTTTGCACATACGACACCAAATGCTCCTTTCATAATCATAGGCTACAGTAATCAGGTACCTTAATTTATACACAAAAATATGGCCTTGCTAATCTTATGGTTCACGACGGAACTCGATCTTAGGCTAAATTTATATCATCAGCGCTTGGGTAGAACTAATTTCTAGCTGAAGGACGCTATGTTCTCTCTCTCACACACTCGACGTTGTCAAATTTCCTTGCGCGGGGACTATTTCTACTCGGTGAACACGGAGATATTTAATCCGTTACCGCATTCCCAAAATTCTTGATAATAATTAGATTCATCATGGGCGTTTTAGATCATTCATGTAATGTCTTGATCTCTTGTAACTAACTGAGGCGTACTCTTTAAGAGCGGAGTCAAGCATCTACTGCGTGCTAACTGGAGATAGTTACTGCGTTTTGGCAAGATTCTCAGAATTCGCTGGAGTGCTCCTGCTCTGAAACTTGCAGGCAAGCGACTTGTGACGCACCTGCTCTGCCCATTGTGTGAAAACCATAAATTTCTCCCTGTCAGAACTGCCAAGCCATATACAGTATATGTGGTCTTCAACACGGCAGAAAGATCCTAGTTATTATTATGATCATTACATAATGATGATTTCATTCTCATTAACATCATGACATTGCCCCATATAAGTACTCCAATGACATAATGTGTCCTTGGCCTAAGACGTAGGTCAAGGGCACATCTCCCTCCTTCTTAGTTTGGAAAAACTGCTGAGGTTACGAAGAGTTTTTTACAATTCAACAATACTCGGCAACATAATCCATTTTAACAATGTCATGTCTTCCTCATCGACCTTCTTTCGAAGTTGGCTTTCTGATGGACTCCAAATTAATTCGGATCGTGAAATTCTTCAAGCAGCCTCTTATTCTCAGCTATAAATTCTGCATTTATCCTAAGTTCACCCTCTCTTAGCATTATCAAATTCTTCACGCAGCGTTATCCATTGACAGTCGTGATTATTTGTCCGCTGATTCTCTTCTTCTGCATCCGATGGTTCTTCTACTTGGAATGGATCTTCCCCTTCTTCTTTCTTCTCCACTACGTTGACTTGGTGTTGGACCTCATCTTCTTCGGCGGGATAGTACAGTTTTAGATTCTGTGCGTTATAGACAGACTCGACTCCAGTGCGTAGGTGTTTCACTTTATAAGCATTATTTCCAATCACCTTTATGACTCGGTACGGTCCATAGAATATCTCGCAAAATTTTGAGTATATTCGCTTCGCTGGATCGGACACTGCTGGTCGTTTCACCAAGACCAATTCTTCCAATTCCAAAGGACGGTGAAATATTTTATTACGCACTCTACGTAATCGACGATCAGCTTGTTTCTTCAAATAAGTTGCCGTGGCCTGTATGGTTAATTCATGGCTTGGTCGTGCGTCCAATGGACACGGTAAGATGTTCTTCCACGGTCGATCCGGACATCGATTTAAGTGAAGGACTGTGGGGATCTGTCCTGTGCTTTCATGGATCGTATTGTTTATACAGAATTCCATTACGGGTAATACGTCGACCCACTTCCAATGCTGATCAGAACAGTAAATTCGGCAATATTTTGCGATCTCCCGCATTATTCTTTCTGATGGATTTCCCTCAGGATGGCGTACTGAACTCAACACATGCCGGACATCTAACCTCACCATCTCACTCCTAAACTCGGCACTAGTGAAATAACTGCCGTGGTCCGTAAGACAGAATTCCATCTTCCCTAACGTTGGAATTACCCTTGCCTTAATTCTGTTCAGTACCTGTTTAGTGTTTAACTTCTGAACTGGACATAACACCACGTATTTTGTAAATACATCGATGCTGACGAGAATGTATTTGCATCCTCTTCTGCCTTTTGGTAATGGACCATAACCGTCCATGGCAACCAGTTCGCACGGCTTCTGTAGCAGTAGAGGTTTGGGATATTGCTTCATGAGGAATGAGTTTGGCTTAACCCTTTGACATTTGTCACAGGTCTTCAAAACACTGCGAATGGTTTCCCTTAATTTGGGCTAAACAAATGCTTCTTGAATAAGAGCACTTGTCTTATCGATTCCTCCATGTCCAGATATGCTATGTGCGTGCCAGACTAGACCTCTCTGTAAAGAAGGTGGCACCACAATCCTTGATTTCACGCGATCGGGATCCACGTACTTGTGCAGCAGGTTATTATACCAAATATAACTTGTCGAAATTTTCTGCGCTTCCAAATACGCGGGCGTTCCTCGTTGCAATCTTCCTCTTAAATAATCGATGATCATATTCATCCACGGATCCTTAACTTGTTCAGCCTGAATTTCTCCCAGTTTAACCAAAAATTCCTGATCTGCCTGAGTGAGCTCGACTTGATGTACAGATACTACTCCTTCTTCTCGTTCTGGGTTTCGACTTAATGCGTCGGGTATCACATTGAATCTTCCTGGGCAGTGTTCAATGTCAATATTGAACAGTTGAACATACAACGACCATCTGTTCACTCGCTCGCTAGCCATGGGAGTTTTTCAATAGGAAGATAAGGCTCTTGTGGTCGGTTCTTATCAAAATCTCGAAACCATAGACAGTCTTCCTCCATTGTTGTAAAGCAAAAATGATGGATAGAAGTTCCAATTCCGTTACTGTGTAATTTCGCTCGTGTGTCTTTAGCTTACGGCTAGAAAATGCCAAGTAAGATCGTTCTCGAGGGTTGTTTGGATCTTCTTGGTACAGCATGCAACCAATTCCAATCCGTGAGGCGTCGGTTTGAATTATAAATTTTCTTGAGAAATCCGCGTAACCCAATTTAATACTATTCGTTAGTAATTCCTTCGTTTTCCGAAAAGCCGCGTCGCATTCTTCCTTCCATGCCCATTTGCTGTTCTTACGAAGCATATCCTGTAGTGGCGCCACAGCCTCAGTATACCCGGGACAATGATTTGCAAAGAAATTGCAAATGCCCAGAAATTGGCGGACGTGTTTTACCCTGTTTGGTTTAGGAAAGTTCCGAATAGCCTCTAGTTTCGCAGGATTTGGGCGTACTCCTTCACCATCGATGATGTGGCCTAAATAGAGTACCTCCTTCTGGCAAAAATGAGATTTTTGGATGTTAATTTTGAAATTGGCCTTCTCCAAATTGTCTAGTAATTTCTCTAAATTCGTGAGGTGATCATCCAAATTATCAGACGCCAAGAGTATGTCATCGACATATCTTACAGTGGCATCCTTGACTTCCGACGTCAGGTTCCGGTCTAACGCTCGTATGAGTGCCGAACCTGCTGTTTTGATACCGAATGGTAATCTTTGAAATGCATAAGTTTGCTGATTAAATAGGAATCCAGTCAATAACCTTGACTTGTCATCCAGTTCCAAATGGTGATAGCTACTAGTCAAGTCTATTGATGAAAAATATATCTTGTTCTGGAATTTGTTTATGACCTCTTTGATCGCTGGAGCTTGGTCATATTCAGGAATCAATCGTTCATTAATTGTCCTGGCGTCCAGACATATTCGAACAGAGCCATTGGGTTTCTTGACTACAACCAACGGACTCACGAATGGGGTAGCCATCTTAACTATGACTCCAGCATCCTCCATTTGCTTTAAGGTTTCTTTCACCTCATTCATATGTTTTTCGGCTATCGGATAAGGCTTTTTCCTAAACGGTGACCAATCGTTGACCTGCATTTGGTACTTGAAATGTTCTATCTTACCGGGTTTAGAATTAAAAACCGGTTCGTGTCGCTTTAACATGTCGATCAATTTGATCCTGTTCTCCTCATTTATCTTTGCTTCACGAGCCTTCTCCTCAAAAGCGTCAGTAACTCCGTCTTCCAATTCTTCTAGCGCCATGACCCAGGATTCAGGTTCCATTAAATCATCCTCAATATCCCTTAACCTTTCGTCGATTTTCTCATATGCTTCCATCTCTTCAGTGGTGCACAATGTCCATATCTCTTCGCCATCTCTTGGAATATCCGTATTTAATTGCATGTCCAAATGATTGTCCTCTCCAATATCTTTAAAACAAATGGTGTTTTCATATAGGTTGATGACTGCTTTATATTCTCGAATGAAGTCCGCTCCCAAGATAATGTTATAATTTATCTTGTTCATTATGATGAACGAATGCGGCATATTATGTCCTTGCAGTGTAATGTCCAACAATACTTGGAACTTACAGACTGCGGATTTGTCTGGGATAATGCCCTTGACTGTGATGTTAGAAATTGGCATCACGGGAACCTTCCCCAATCTCTCCAACTCTTTAACTAATGCTTGGGAAGCTATACTGATGCTGGCACCCGTATCTACCATACAGCGTACCGTTAGACCTCCCACTCGGGCGTAAATTATGGGTAATTCTCTAATTGTATTAATCTTTGGCCCTCTTGTGTCCTCCGTCAAGTCCTCTTCTTTGATGACCCAGTCACTGATCTGCGCTACTACCATATACTTTGCATTGTGAGTGTTTTGTGCACTAGCGACGGACAAAAGGTGATCTCATAAGCCTATTTTTTTTTTTCAAAATTGAAAATAGGCTAAAAATATCAAATTGAATGGAAAATAGTTTGGTAATAATAATAATAATAATAATAATAAAAGAATAGTTACAATATTTTGAATACACTACAGTACATTTTTAGCCTATTTTCAATTTTGAAAAAATAGGCTTATGAGATCACCTTTCGTCCGTGTGTGTGTGCGTGTGTGTGTGTGTGTGTGTGTGTGTGTGGTGTGTGTGTGTGTGTGTGTGTGTGTGTCCCCAATAAAATCTAAACGGCTGGAGCGATTTCAATGAAACTTGGTAAGTTCATAGCACTATTCCCGACGACCTCGACCGTGCCCTTCAAATTTTGTCACGTCTCAACAATCCTAAATGGCGGCTGTGCGAAATAATTCACCAGCATTCAATATCTCCAAAACTATTCCCGATATCTCCCTGGAACTATTTACGGTCATAAAGGGAACTACTAGAAGTTCATCTATGTGTCTTTTGAAAAACTGGTAACTACAAAACCAACATGGCAGCCACGCGAATTTGCGACTTTAAATAGACGTTTCTCGCGATTTAACCAACCAAACGCAATAAATCTTGGTGCAGTATATGTTGGCTCCGTACATATTTAATTTTCTTGTTTGTAAATAGAGTAATAGCGAGTTCTAAAGTTTCTCTGAGTGAGTGTGTGGATATAAGAAGTTCGATCGTGAACGCAAAGTGCTGGGAAGACATTCTCGTAAGTAGCAAATGTGAATTTAGTTCGTTAGTATTGTGTTCATCATCTCGGCCAGTGCCTGAACTGCCGCCCCGCCACCCTACCTGGCTCAAGGTTGCACGGCTGAAGTCAGACCACCCTCGTCAGCCGCTCCCTCCCATCTCTCACAGCTGTGCTTGGGGACCCTTTCTCTTGGCCTTGGCTGGTGACGTGCAAGTTAATCCGGGCCCAGTAACTGTAAAATGTGTGAAGTGTGACTCTGTAGGACGAGTAAACCAGATCCGGATTCAGTGCTCAGAATGTCAACAGTTTGTGCATCGTACTTGTGCCAAATTGACTGCAGGTCAATCTAGAAAAATATCAAGAGGTGAAAATTCGTTCTTCTGCTGGCAGTGCTCAATGCCGCAGTTGTCAAACTCACTATTCGATAGCTCCACTAATTCGGTTTCCACGCAATCATCTCAATACCGTAAATCAACTAGCAATATTTCAGTTCTAAATTTTAACGCACACAGCATAATGCATCCGAAACGCAAACCTCTCGTTGATGCTTGGTTGATAGAAGAAGCCCCATCACTCATTTGTGTGTCTGAAACTTGGCTCAATCCCTCCATTTACAACAATGAGGTGATTTCGGACAGTTACATAATATTTAGAAATGACAGGCCCTCCACAGGTGGTGGAGTTCTCATAGCTTGTCTCCCAGAGCTACAACCCAGAAGCGTGCCCGAACTCGACGTAGAGGCGGAGGTAGTTTGGATACAGATTACAACCAAGCAGGGTCCCATTCTGGTTGGCTCTGCATACCTTGCCCCGGGTTCTAAAGACCTCCACAACGAAGCCCTTCTTCGCTCCCTCTCAAGAGCACAGGCGCTACAGAATAAATTCTTCGCTATTCTCCTGCTAGGTGACTTCAACCTTCAAATTGACTGGCTCTCGAACGATACTCCGAAAGCTCTTAATTCTCTTTCTGAAAAATTTCTATCATGCTTTTACGGCCTATTTCTTCAGCAGCTGGTAAAGCAACCCACTCGAATCACGGACCATAGCAGAACCACCCTGGACCTAGTGCTCACAGATAATGTGGACATAGTGGACTCCGTTGAAGTAATTGAAGGCGTGTGTGATCATGAAGCACCCAGGGTTGAACTGAAATTACTCCACCCAAAATTGAAGAAAATATACAAAACAGCTCTCAACTACAACAAAGCAAACTGGTCATTATTAAATTCTCTGTTTCGCTCCAATCTTCCGGTAGTGCACACCGTTGACATAGAAACCCTCTGGACAGAGTGGAAAAGTATATTCTGGCAGTGTGTACAACAGTGCATTCCACAAGTTAAATTAAATGGCAATCGTCGATCTCCTTGTACTAATGTTAAAAAAGAGAAATAGATTGTACAAAAAATGGAAACATAACCCTACCCCCACTAATCTCCATAAGTACAAGATCCAACGGAATTTAACAAAAATCACCATTAGAAACAGCCATAGCAATTTCGTCTGGAATTTGGGCTCCTCGGACACGAAATCTCTGTGGCGATATATCAGCTCCAGATCAAGAAGCACGCCCTCCACGAATTTCACGTATAATGGCAAAATTTCATCTGAACCCGCGGAGATTGCTCAATCATTTTGCTCCTCCTTCTCTCAGAACTTTTCTTCCTTTACGCCATCACAAAATTATATAATAGATCGAAATATTCCTTTCCCTAAACTTGAATCCATTTATTTCTCCGTTGATGAGGTCTGCAAGTTGTTGTCATCTTTACCCCCCAATTCCGCTACTGGGCCTGATAATATACCCGCAAGAATTCTCAAAACGTGTGCTCAGGCCCTCGCTCCATCCATCTGCACAGTATTTAACACCTCTTTTCAATATGGGAAACTACCATCTGATTGGAAAATCGCCAACGTTGTTCCTGTCCACAAAACTGGTAATAAGGAATCAGTAACCAACTACCGCCCCATATCATTGACATCCATATTGTGTAAGGTAATGGAGCGTCTGCTATCGAGGGATATGTTGCGTTTCCTGAAAGAAACAGGTTCTCTTAACGAACACCAGCATGGGTTTCTGCCTGGACGTTCCTGTACAACGCTACTCACATCAGCTGTGGACGACTGGCAACAAACTTTGGAAGGAATACCAGGCGGTCAAGTGGATCTCGTTACTCTCGATTGGACCAAGGCTTTTGATCAGGTTCCCCATTCACGTCTTCTTGATAAACTGCGCTCCTACAGCTTCGGTGGTAAACTAGTGGGGTGGTTGACTGACTTTTTTACAAACCGGCATCAGAGAGTAGTCTTCCAAGGCGCTCATTCCTCTACTGTTTTGGTCCCATCTGGTGTCCCTCAAGGATCTGTCCTTGGTCCTCTACTTTTCAACATATTCATGTTGGATCTTCCCCATGCAGTCTCCTCAAACATCTACCAATATGCCGACGACACAACCCTCTATCGCAAGATCAAAGACAATAGTGACCTCACCGCCCTGCAGGAGGATCTAAATAACATCAGTGTCTGGTGCAAAATTAACGGCCTGGCTGTCAATTCTTCCAAAAGTAATCTAATCTCCCTAACCCGTAATCGAATTCCAGCGGCCAACCCTTATCACTTTGAAAACACTCCGATTCCCCGTGTGCAGTGCGTCAAACTTCTTGGACTCAACATCACTTCCGACCTGAAATGGAACACCCACACCGACGCAGTGAGGAACCAAGCTGCACGCCAACTGGGTATGCTAAGCAGAAATCTACGTGGCTGCCGTACCAAAGTGAAGAGGACCGCCTACCTGAGTCTAGTACGACCGCCGCTAATTCACGCGTGCCCTTCATGGAGCCCCGGCACCAAGGGAAATATCCTTAAGCTTGAACAGATACAAAATCGTGCCACTAAATTCATTCTTTCGAAAAATTCCGACGTAGACTCTAAAATCAGACGCCAAAAATGTAGCCTTCCATCTATTGAGAACCTATTTACCCAAATTGATTTGTTATACCTGAGAAAACTTTTTAATAATACTGACTCATCTGGTATTTTAGACAAAATTTCCCTTGGCTACCGATCAGCTCAGAAAGGCCGCGGAGTTACGCTGTACGCCCCACTACCCAGGACTGAGTCGTACAAACTGGGGTTTGTAAATAGATCGGTCTGTGCTTGGAACAGCCTACCGTGTTCCCTGAAGGCCAGCAACAATAATGCCGTTCAGTTCAAGAGGAAGCTGCGGCATTATTTGTTCATGAAGTAGGTTGTTCCTCATAAATTATGCCCCGATTCTTTGTTGTGCTAGTGTTTCCTGTGTATCTCCATTTACAATATTTATGTGACCTCTTCTCTTGTTTTCCTGCCTAATCCTATATAAATTTACCATCCCTCTAATGTATACTGTAAATAATTTATCATTGCTCGATTCTCACTAATTGCCATCTTGTGTACATATGTAAATATAACCCAGTATATATAGTGGGGGCTCTGACGCATCCCGAATGCGAAGTGGGGCTTTGCTCTTTTCAGAGACTCCCTTCAGTGTAATGTAAATATAGTGTAAGGCACTGATGAATAAATATGAAATGAAAATGAAATGTTTATACACATTGTAATGCACCGACATCTAACTTCGTTCAATTGTTTACATAACCACAAGATGGCGGATGCGCTAAATATTTCACCGGCATTTTATATCTCTGAAACTATTAGCGGTATCACCCTGAAATTTTGTACGGAGATAAAGGGCACTACTGGAAGTTCATCTATAATACTTTAAAAACCGGTTAATTACAAAACGAACATGGCGGCCAAGCGAATTTGAAAATTTTAAATAGAACTTTCTCGCGATTTAATGTTCCAAACACAATGAAAACTGGTACAGGAAATGTTTATACACATTGTAATACACTGGTTTCTAATTTAGTTCAATTGTTTACATAACCTCAAGATGACGGCTGTGCGAATTTTAAAATTAAGTTTTTATTTCTTGTGTCGTAATCAT
Source organism: Meconema thalassinum (assembly GCA_946902985.2). NCBI lineage: Eukaryota > Metazoa > Arthropoda > Insecta > Orthoptera > Tettigoniidae > Meconema > Meconema thalassinum. Next base: position 241,355,901 of record OX336396.1, read on the forward strand.
GCGATCGAATTGAAAGTTTGAATATTGAACCTACGCAATAATTAACCTTTAATGGTACATGACTCTATGGCCTATACATTTAACAATCCAACATGGCGACCATCCGAAATATTTAGACGGCTCTGAATATCTACGAATCTATAATAGCAATCAAACTGAATTATATTTATGTTCATAGGGGCTATGAACTTAAGTTCACCTATAGGACTTTAAATAACCTGGTGATCACAAATCCAACATGGCAGCGACGCGAAGTATAAATATTCACATGGACGTTTCTCGCAATTTAACCATCCGAGTGTAGTGAAACTTGGTACAGTAAATACTTATACGTGTGTCAATCCAATGGCATCTAATTTATTTCAATTGTTTCCATAACCACAAGATGGCAACTGTGCGAAATTTTAAAATCTCCTTGTTTATTCTTGTGTCCTAATCATGCGATTGAAATTTGAATGCTACACGTACACAATTATCTTCATGTAACAGTACATAACTCTAGGACCTACATATATAAAATCCAACATGGCGACCATCCGAAATATTTAGTCGGTTCTCAATATTTACGAATCTATTACAGCAATCAAACTGAAATTTTGTATGTTGAGTGTGGCTGTTAACATAAGTAGGATATATGAAAATAGGCTGTATGGTTCTTCCCGGAACTATTTGTTTTTTTATGAAAGAAACCTTTAAGTACCTTTGAAGAAGATTATGTAAACTATGAAATATTAAAATATTATAACAGCTTAGGCTTTCACGGCTGGCGTTCATAATTAAGTACAAGTTTTTCGGGCTTGTAGGCCGAGGTCCAGACAGGACCTAACACGGCCTACAAGCCCGAAAAACTTGTGCTTAATTATTAAAATATTACTTTGCGGCTTTTTTCCCGGCTAAAGTCTTCTATTATTTCACTGGAATCTAAACTTTCTAAACCTTCACGGGAGGTCATTGCTGCACTGAAAAAAGGAATATGAATTATAAATTAGTTTGAAAAGTATAATTAATTAATTAATTAAATTTAAAAAAATCCATGGCGCAGGGCCCTCCGGGCAGCGGGGCCCAGGGCGGTCACCCTCCTCGTCCTCCCCTAGATCCGCCCCTGTTATTAGGTTAGGACGGGGGTAAAGCCCTGCGTGGATGTGGATATCAGCGGATAAACCCGCGGATATCCGCAAAATCTTTCGGTATATGGATATAGTTTGCATGGATGTGCGGATAGCGAATAAGCTGCGGTTAATGTTTGGAGAAAATTTGCGGATAGTTTTAGAATACAATTTGAACTTGTTTAGGCTTAGTATCATTACTAGTACCCAGATGTTTATTATGACATATCATATATTTCCATCATGTTCCTTTCATGACAAATGTAAGATGATGATTTAACCCTTTGACCGCCAGCCATATACGCGGTGTCCGTACCCTATACTGCCAAGGCCTAATCTGCAATTTTTACCCTGCGGTAAATTATACGTAATAATTTCTGAACTATTAATGTGTATTGGATGATCTTTTGTTTTTGTTGCTCTGGGCGTTTTATTAATGTAACTTAATGTAATCTTATTCTATAATTTATGTTAAATGGAGTGATAATTGAAATAAATATTTATTTTAAAAATTTTAAAAGAAAATTCATGATCAAAAATTGTTACGAATAAAAAATATTTTTAGTATCGAAAACTGCTTTACTTTAGAGAGGTGATGTTTCCAATATCACATAGTCTATAAAAATTTGAGCTTTCTATAAAATATTACAGCTACAATAATTTATTATTATCTTTATAACTGTAACATAAAAAATTCTAATTCTTCCATTATATGCAAATGGCTGCAGTTCCAGGCTAATTTTAAGTAAAAATGTTTACTAATGTCTATTTCACTACTTCACACAAACTGACCACTCCAGAATTCACTTGTTGGGTGAAAAGAAACCAATTACCTAATATTTACACATGTTTATTACGCGCCCTAGTCCCGAATGCATACATGTACCATTCGTCCGTAGCTATGAAACTTGGGTGAGATGTTGTGTACACGTCATGGAAAATTTCTGGCTTAGTAAATCCCCTATACAATATGCAGCGCACAAGTTGATTCAACAAATGAGGGACGACGCGCGAAGCGTTTCAACAAAGTCCCGTATAAGGTCATATACCATTCTGCCGTTAGCGGTGAAACTTGGGTGAAATATGGTGGACACTCCAAGGAAGGTTTCTGGCTTAGTAAATACATTTCACAGTAGGTAGCACACGAGTAGATTCGACAAATGAACGACGACACGCGGAGCGTTTCAATACAGTCCCCTATGTCTTCATATCCCATTAGTCCGATAGCGATGAAACTTGGGTGAGATGTTGTGGACACTTACGTGACGGTTTCTAACTTAGTAAGTACATTTTACAGTAGGTAGCGCACGAGTAGATTCAACAAATGAGTGACGGAGCGCGAATCGTTTAAACAAAATCAGGTATGCGTTCATATACTATTCATCCGATTGCGATGAAACATTGATCAGTTATTGTGTACCCACCAGGGAAGGGGACTTAGTAAATCCATTTCACAATAAGTAGCGCAAGAGTAGATGCAACAAATGGGTGACGACGCGCGAAGCGTTTCAACAAAATCCCCTATTGCGTTCATATAACATTCTTCGATTGCGATGAAACCTTGATGAGTTATTGTGTACACGCCAGGGAAGGGCTTCGACTTAGTAATACATTTCTCAATAGCTAGCGCACGAGTAGATTCAACAAATGAGTGACAGCGCACGAATCGTTTAAACAAGAACCCCTATACGTGCATATACCATTCATCCGATTGCGATGAATCATTGATGAGTTATTGTGTACACGCCAGGGAAGGGTTTCGACTTAGTAAATCCATTTCACAATAGGTAGCGTACGAGTAGATTCAACAAATGAGTGACAGCGATGAAACTTTTGAAAGTTGTTGTGCACGCTCCCACGAATGGTTCTAAATTAGAAAATCCATTTTACGATAGCTTAGAGGCAGTTAACATGTTGTGTATCCAAAAGCACTTCAAGAAACAGAATTTCAACGCCAACACTTTCTTTGATTGGTATTGCAACGCATGCCGGGTACAGCTTGTGACATATAAAGCCCAAGGGAACGACTTTTATGCTTTAGTAATGTATGCATCATCTAATTAAAAATATTATTTTAATGCCAGTAGATTCGGATAACAAACGTGGGAATACGAAAAGAGTCGTGCGGTTGCGGGGCGGATGCGGATAAGAGTTGTGCGTATGTGGGTCGGATGCGTATAACGTTTTGTTTATCCAAGCAGGGCTCTAGACGGGGGATATGGAGATCTGAATCAAATCTGTATAAAACTGTATTCCTGCGTTTAAATTCTCTAGATAATTGATCTCATGCAACGCGTGAAAAACAACCTGTATATCAATTTACATTAATAATATTATCATGGACGATGTCGATAGTTTATATTATGGACAAGCAAGATCACAGCAGGAACCAGATACATCTACCCCACAAGTACCAACTACAACGCAGTATCACGTTTCCTGTTACTCCAAGTATTTTATTACTCAGGGGATCAGATTCCACTTTCATTGCTAATATTACATTTCGTGCATACTTTGTTTTAAAAATAGCATGTACTGTAGACGTAAAATGGACCGTCGAGAACTACGAGGTCAGTTCATAAATTAGGTTAATGATATTCAACACTGCAATGACCCTTTTCAAACTGAAAGCTGCCTCAGTAGCAACATACGGCACCCAACCTGGGCATCCATGAGAAAATTCACAGCCTGCTTCCAGTCGACCGACCGGGTCAGGGAATGGAATGAATGAAGACCCCATCTAGCGGCGAGGATATGAACTGTGCTGGCTGCCGAAGCCTGTCGCACTCCCGTGGGGCAATGATTACATGAATTTCAGATTTTATTTAATCGTATGGTGAATTACATAAAAACAAATCACAAATCCAAGTTCTAGTTTTGGAGCCATTCCACAGTACATTCTCGAAGATGAAACAGATCACTAGGGCTCCCGGAGTAGGCGTGTAGAGGGCAGCGCTGGATGATATGGTCCATGGTCTGTTCCTCCTCATTGCATTGACACAATGGGGAATCTATCCAACCCCACTTATGGCATAGGTAATTGCAACGGCCGTGCCTGGTTCTCTGTCTATTGAGGCGACACCATAATTTTCTAGGAAGGTCAAATCCTTGTATTTTCACCGTTGGGTTGATCTCCTGGGCACTAGTTCCAGACGTTGAGTTTGACCATTCGTCCTGCCAGCATGTCAGATGAAAAGAAATGACAGTGGAGAGTGTTGCTGGAATGAAATTTGTGACAGGGAAAAACAGAGTACGGTACCCGGAGAAAAACCTGTCTACCTCTGCTTTGTCCAGCACAAATCTCACATGGAGTGACCGGGATTTGAACCAAGGACCCAGCGATGAGAGGCCGGCGTGCTACCGCCTATGCCACGGAGGCTCTAACTTGGACATCCATGTAAGGAATGATATGGAATGGAGTACCCAGGTGGGTTGTGTCGTCTCCAAAGCGTACAAATCACTTCATTTTGTAATGCGGGTATTAAAAGGCAGTATTTCCACCGCAAAAGAATTAGGATATTCTGATCCTGGTAAGGCCAATCTTGGAATGTGGCTCAGCGGTTTGGGATCCATATCAAGTAGGGTTCATCAATGAGCTGGAGAAGGCTGCTTGGTTTGTGCTCAACAATTTTAATCCTAGAAGTAGTGTATCTCGAATGATGTAAATACTAGTGTGGGAATCTCTGGAAGATAGAAGGACGAAATCCAGACTATACGCTATTGCTACGGCTGCGCGGTTACTGTCGACCAAAGTATTATGTGTACTCGAGTTTGAAGGTTGTTTGTGACGTAACCAGAAGACATACATAAAATCCAATAACATCATCATTTTTGTCGTTCTATTTTACGTGCGTTCATGTAGGTTTGAAATTTTTAGTTTATATTTTAATATTTTTTATAGCATTTGGAACACAAAAAGTGCCCGTTTTAAAGCGTGTTTCAAGTGAATTAATTTACGTATTTCAGAGTCATACAGCATAACTTCTTGATATATAAGGATTACAACGCGACCAAGAGCTATATTTTCCAACCACCCCGAGCCGAGAAAAAGTTACCTTACGAAAATGATAACTACTTTGTTTCTTGGACACACACAATTTTGAAATTAATAAACCAGTTATACAACATTCCAATGTATATTGTGTTAAAATTTGCATTCGATCTGATGACGGAGTTTTGAGATAATAATTCTTAAATGTGACACATGGTTGAAACACGCTTAAAAACGGGCACATTTTGTGTTCCAACTGCGATAAAAAATATTAAAATATAAATTAAAAATTCCAAACCTACATGAACTAACGTAAAATAGAACGACAAAAATGATAATGTTATTGTATTTTATGTAGGTCTATTGGTTACTTCACAAACGACCTTCAAACTCGAGTGCACATAATACTTTGGTCGACAGTAGTTCATCACTTCGCTGCGTGATTCACAGGCCGCCTCGGGCTATCCCCTGCCCCTATGTTTACCAGCGATTTGCGCAACAAGAAGACTGCAGTAACAAAGAGACCGTTCAGAATGTTCGTGACCTAACTAGTGACGGAATTCTCGAGAAGCTGTGAATCCTGGACTGCTCTGGAAATATCCATTGGGTCACCAGCCCGCTATATAAAGCGACCTGGCCAGCGAGGGACGACCATTGAACTGTAAGTACTACTGGAACGACTCCTCCCATGGTAACCCTCGCTGAAAACTGCTTCCTGGTCATCGTCTCCTTGACGTGCACGACCAGGCGTAACTAGTCGTACCAAAAACTGTCATACCATTGAACTCTAGAATGCAAGTCAGCTGATATGTCGTGATTTTTTTTTCATATAAATTTGATCGTACGTACCTCTGTGCAACGTTATATGTATGGTATTTTCTATTTTCCAATAATACGGTAGGTTTCGGTCTACTTTATTTTCGAAGTGAGATTTGTAATGAAGTACCGCAGCCTATTCTGTGTTTATGGATACGTCGTACATCAAATGTTGACACAATAGGCCAAAATAGCATATGACAAATACACGTAGGCACAGAATTATAACCTAGGCCTAGCTTATATAACAGATTTCCATGGAAACGTCCATATGTATTAAAGAAATGGGTTATAGCTGTGAACACTTTTATAAATCATGCTACTTGTTTCATTCAATTAGAAACAAACCACTGCTTAAAGATGATGCGGCACGGTACCTGCAATTTTCAATTTCCCACAGCATCTGCTTCAGCCACCCAAGAAAAGACCGAGAGTTATTGAACGACAAGTAGCCTACAAGTTGAAGTACAGACCTAGGCCTAATATTTACTGTTACTTTTTCATCAGCATAGGCATAACATTTCACATTTTCCAGTATACTTTTATTATGTCAGTTTTGGAGACGATAAAAAGAATTCGGCTTAAGGGATCTTTCCTGCAGGACACTGTTCGTTTGCTGTATGACTTATGTTAGGTCTAAGTCTCGACCTGCTTTGAAGAAAAAGGAGCTTGTCGTTTTACGTGTCCGTTAATCTTGTGATCATGACCCAAGGGACCTCCATTTTACGTGGAATCCGAACCACAGGACATGGCATTTCAATTGGAAAATCTCACATTCAATGACCGGTAATCGAACCTGGTCCACCTTGGTGAGAGACGAATAGCTTGACCGCTGAGCAACATGCCCCATTGCCTTTAAGAATATTGAACATGTGGTTGTTTTGCATAAATAAAGTATGTATTTTTGTTTACTAAGCATCAAATAAATTGTTTAGTTGTAGGCTTATGCATATTCCCACACATATGAATGCTGCCTCTGAGTTAATAAAAATGTTGAATAAAAATTACCAAATCTTTTGTTCTTTATTCTTAGTCGTTCCCTGTCTAACCTTATTTTTATTTTATTTTAATGTACGTACGGCTTGTATTTTTTGCCAGTAGGCCTATAATCATTGTGTATGCTGCCTTTGATCTAAGGATAAAAATGATGAACAATCAGGCTGCAATATAATATTTTATGTTGGCGTATATTCCTAGCCATTTTAAGTATTAAATAACTATGATATTTTGAAATATGTATTTCGGCGTAAGTTACGTTTAGTTTACCGTTTGCCTAAATGTTCTAAAGTACCTCTTTTACTTGTATCTTGCCGTACATACGTACATCATCCTTGCGTTCGTATACGTCAAACTCTCCTCCTTGACGTGCACTACCAGGCGTAACTAGTCGCACCAAAAGCCGCACTTTGCTCCCATACAGTCGGCATTCCAGTATTACCTAGAGTTCAATGGGGACGACTGTGTTTTCTGAGCGAATGAGTGTGTTCCACTGTGCGACAGAGGATTATTGCAGTGAACTGCTGTGAGGATTGCGAAACCCAGTGCACTGTTCCCTAGCCTGCGGCCAAACTGTGTTGTGCTTTTAACCACTGTAGTCGAATTAACGAACGTGCTACCAGGGCTAACACGTAACACTATGTTGAACACTTACACTAATCAGCCAGCATGGGAAGAACTAAGCAAACCTCTGGGAAACCCCACCCACCTGAGCAGGGCAGATCATCCGAACAACGTTAAGGGCCGACCACAGCGTACAAATTGTGGGAAATGTTCTTTCATTAATCGTAGTATTGTTAATTGGTACTCATTACCTGTCACAGTCTCAGAGCCTTTCCCCAAACATATTGATGTGTGTAAATACTCTGAAGTAATTACCATAGTTCCCAAATCGCTACTTGCGTACATGAAGTCTGTTTGATATTATTGTTGATAATTTTCTGTAATTGTACAATTTGCCACCGAGGAATCACCCCCATTTGCAAATAAAGTAAATGAATGAATGTACTAATAGGCCTATGGGGAAAAAAGAGAGACTAGACTTTATATAATTTCAAATGACGCATGCTACAAATGCTACTCATGTTAGAAAGGCTCAGGAGGGGTCTTTCAACAGACTCCATTACCCTTTAACTTAGGCTTACCACGCGGGCACCTCTTTAAGGGACACTAGGGCTGAGTTTTTCAACTTCCACATTTATTATCAGAATGAGTTGAAATTTAAACTGCATACTTATAATAGTAACACTGTCACATACCAAATTTGAAAACAATTGGATGAAATGTAATTGATTTTCTACTAATTATATTATTAAAATATACCATGTGATCAAAATGCTCCATGCGCATTAGCAATTGTGTAAAACGCTTCATATTTTTATTACATATACATAAAACTATTCTAAATATTATAACATTGAGATATTTCAGGAAAGTGACACATGTATGCTGTCAGAATAATTTTTTCTTTATGTGCCATCATGTCTTATGGATTTTGATAATTTTTCATAGTTTTTTAATTTTTTGGTCTGTAATTTACAAAAAGGCTGGAGATATTGCAATGTTATCTTGCAACACATGTGTTTCTGAATATCCAGTGATTTTTTAAAGTAAAATTGGTGAATACCTCATGGACATGGAGCATTTTGATTACCTAAAACCGTTGTTTGGAGATAAAAGCATTTTTATAAAATCGCATATTATATTAACCAGTTTGGCTCACCCAATGAAACTTTTGTGGAAAAAATGTGAAAAATATAATGTTTTGTTGTAGAGATAAAGAGCATGGAGAACTTTCGTTTGAGTTAACCTACGACTTTCTAGGATTTCTAGTTTTAAAAGTATAGCCTACTTTCTATGATTTGCCTTCCATCTTCTTTTTAGGCAGAGGAGATTTAAAAATGTCGCCGAGCGTTTAAAAATGGCGGTGCATGAAAATTGTTTTACTGAAATGATCCACAGGGGTCCATAATATATATGGGAAAAACAAAAAACAGTTATTTTGTCATTTTTGCCTAAAACTCAGCCCTAGTGTCCCTTAAGGGTCACCCTGTATTTGAATTGAATCTATCATATTGTATACCTTGTTAAGTGTCACCCTGTATTTTGCTCTGACATCCTGCACACCTCTTTAGGAGGCAACCTGTATTCTTATGTGGCATCTTGTATATCTCTTTAGAAGTCACCCTGTATTCTTGTGTGACAACTTGTACACCTCTTTAGGAGTGAGCCTGTATTCTTGTCTGACATCTTGTGCACCTCTTAAGGGGTCACCCTGTATTCTTCTCTGACATCTTGTACACCTCTTTAGGAGTCACCCTGTATTCTTGTCTGACATCTTGTGCACCTCTTAAGGGGTCACCCTGTATTCTTCTCTGACATCTTGTACACCTCTTTAGGAGTCACCCTGTATTATTGTGTGACATCTTGTACACCTCTTTAGGAGTCACCCTGTATTCTTGTCTGACATCTTGTGCAACTCTTTAGGAGCCACCCTGTATTCTTCTCTGCCATCTTGCACACCTCTTTAAGAGTCACCTTGTATTCTCATCTGGCATCTTGAATATCTCTTTAGGAGTCACCCTGTATTCTTATCTGGCATCTTGTACACCTCTTTAGGAGTCAACCTATGTTCTTATCTGACGTCTTGTATATCTCTTTAGGAGTCACCCTGTATCCTTGTGTGACATCTTGTACACCTCTTTAGGAGTCACCCTGTATTCCTGTCTGACATCGTGTACACCTCTTTAGGAGTCACCCCGTATTCTTATCTCACGTCTTGTATATCTCTTTAGGAGTCACCCTGTATACTTGTCTGACATCTTGTACACCTCGTTAAGGGTCACCCTGTATTCTTATCTGACATTGTGTTCATCTCTTTAGGAGTCACCCTGTATTCCTGTTTGCCATCTTGCACACTTCTTTAGGAGTCACCCTGTATTCCTGTCTGACGTCACGCACTCGCCGTCTCCTTATCGCATAACGGCAGACCCCAGCAGTAAACTCAGACGCGGTGCATATGCACTGAACAACATGATGACGTCATACGCGCCTTAACCGTAACACATAACGTTAGACTCAAGCATAACGACGAAGTCGACAAGATCATTTGATATGATAAAATTAGCATACCCAACATGAGGAAGCGTGAGAATCCAAAAGCCAGATACCTGAAACGCAGCCTTCAGATCTCCAAATTCACCGAAAACAGAATAGCATACAAGACAACGAAACATTCTTCCTGGATGACCTCGAATGCAACCTACTTGACACACCTGCCTCGACGTTTATCCTCGAAGAGTGAAGAGAATAAATAAAAGATTCGAGCCTTACAGTAGTCGCATATGATGTGTAACATATGACATGTTATCCTACTATGAAATTGAGATAAAATGTATGTGAAGTCATCTGACACGTTATCCTACTCGTATACTACACGGCTTGGACATTCTTAAAATGTTAATTTACGCTCCGTTTACATACTGGTTCTATGATGATTGTATAGATTGAATTGGATATATGCTACTGTCACACTTGTTTGAACAAACATCACATATTATATTGTAAATTAAGAGGGGGAATGAAACTATAGTCTCTAGCCTATCTATAGACTACTAGAAATAATGTTCCATACAATCAAATTTCCCAACTCCTGCTTGGTGCAAACGATTGTAAATAAAATTAGAGAAATCGTAATTTTATGTAGATTCTGTTAAAATTACACATAATGTTATGATAGATATCGTTTAAATCGATAATTCCGTAGCAAAAATAATTACCGGGACTGGTGTTCAAACCTGAGACCTCATGATTCGCAGAACAAGATGCTATCCAAGCAGCCATTACAACCACAGAACTTTAGAGCACAAGACAGGTACTCATTTTCACGTGCCAGTAATAATATGGAAGTATTTTTTTATCTCCATTAATATTTTGCTTTTTTTCGATAATGTTCCTGCGTGGAATTGAGTTTTAAATTAGTTATGAATACGCCTACTTTACTGTAAAGGAAATTCCTATAGTGGTCTATGAAAGGCTAGCCCAGTTCCCATATAAAAACATCGATATATATTACATTGATCACTGCATTACCGCAATGTGGGTTAATATCTGAATAGCCATTGTGCAGAAACATAATAATTACAATGTTTCATATTAAAGCATAAATAATCATTTAAATACTGATACGAAGACTTTTAACATGTGGTTTGTGTTTCAATCAGTTGAGACCAGAGGTTGCATGAGCGTTTACCGTTCAGTATGAAAGTGTTGAGCAAAGTTACTCAGGGAGTGGATGCCCATCACTTTTATCCCGAGATTGAAAAACAGAATTTAATAAATCATAGCCTAATTGTTTTCAGCAAATATGATATAATGTATATTTTTACACCAAAGAACGACAACTTGAAGATAATTTATTGTAGAAATATCTGTAATGGCGCTTCCAAACCTTGAAGTAATTCGTATGTTATATAGATTCCACATGGTACCACTGCCAGCTGGATCGCATCCCTTTTGGCTGCTAAAGCAGCTAGGAGGGATGCGATCCAGCTGGCAGTGCGTCTTGCACACTTCCGTCCGATCCACTTCCGTCCCATTTTTCAAAATCACTCCCACAAAATTTTCCAGCAACCGAGTGGAAAGATGTTACACCTCAAAAAGCTGATATCCACTGCACAGAAGCACTACAGACAGACTCGTGGAAAGGACCAAACTTCAAACTTAAACATGTGTACACAAGATTCTCACCGCCCACAGTTTTCACGGGGCTAAATGACCACTATTCGGTGGCGTAGTTGGTAGCATGCTGAACTGCTGTGCCCAAGATATCGGGTTCAAATCCGGCCGAAATCGTCGGATTTTTTAAGGGCGTTAAAAATCCTTCAGTATGCCTTCCTCCGGAGGGGAAGTAAAGCCGGCGCGGCGGTCCCATGTCATAGATTTATGGCATGTAAAATATCCTTTCACTGACTAAACTGGTGTAAAGCAAAATTGTTAGGTTAGGTTTCGTCGGAACGCTCCATCAAAGTTTCAACGTTCACCACTAGGTATCACTGATATCTGGAAGCGAAAGTTTGAACTACTTGAAACTGAACGGAACTTGTAGCTCACCCTAATAAGGCGGTCCGCTGGAAGCAGCTACAGAGTCAGGCAAGCCGAACATGGCCTCGGACATCCCGTCACTAAAAGCCATGCGATAAATAAATAAATAAATAAATAAATAAATAAAGCACTATTTACAACCCCTCAAATGAAACAGGTACAGGCCTGAAAGAGGCGTGTTTTTACAGCCCGAATAGGTTGAGTTGTTGTTGTTGTTTCACTTGAGGGGCTTGGATATCACGATGATATTCAGCGCTGTGTACTTGTGTGAGTAGGCAAATGTGTCTGATAACCTGTGTTACTGTAATGGCTGTATTAGTGTGCATTCGTAATAATTCAGGTGAGGTTTGGGAAGGAAGCGGCCATGGCATTTGCATGGAGTAAAAGTGGGAAAACACGGAATACCACTTCCAGGATGGCTGAGGTGGGAATGAAAGCCACCTCTTCTCACAGTGTTGTTCACACGAGGCTGAGTGGACCTCGATCCAACCCTCAGACCGGAATTAAATTTCTTTGCAGAGCTCCGGATTGACAGCCAAACGCTAGCATCTGTGGTTTCCCACTGTAGCAGTATAGTGATGATGATGATGATAATTTGTTTTTTAAGGGGCCTAACATCTAGGTTATTGGCCCCTAATGGTTGGGGTGATCGTGAAGATGATAATGAAATGTACACTATAACTAAATCTAACTACTAACTTATATACTACAAAAAAAAGATAGAATAAGGCAAATAAAGGACAGGAGGAAAATAAATGTCCTCAACCTTCGATGAATGCGGATTTAGGGACTTGGAAGGAAGGAGAGCCATGATAGGCATATAGGAAAGTGAAAGAGGAGAGGGTCCACCCGAGAGGTAATGGAAAAAAGGGGGAAAACCGGACCCAGCTAGGAATCCCTCGGGGTCGCCAACTCCCGAACCCACCAGCCGTGAGCCCCTGAGGGTTTAGCAATATCCAGGGTGCACCAGAAGTGGGGGGGGGGGGGGGGGCTACATACACCCTGCCTCCTTGAGGGCCTTGAACGGAAGGCAGGAGATAACATGAAAAGAAAAAGAAGGCTGACCCCCCGCGGAAGGAGGGTATCAGAAAAGATAGACAAAGGCCAATTAAGGCGGGAAAGAATGAGACTCCCTAGGCCTCGGATACCTAATACGTCCCACTAGATGTGAGCCCCTGGGGGAAGCGTTGCAGTAGCGGGTCTCAATGCTATAAAACGCCTCCGTGGTCAACAGATGAGGTATAAATGGCGCTTGGTTAGTTTTCCGCTGACATCATTCATAAGCTGCAGAGCGACGACCACAGCTGTTTCTGGCTTTATCTGATCATAAATCCTATTTAATGATGAACACATTTCCTTTTGATTACTGTAAGCAGGCCTCGGGAGAACTAATCTGCACTTCCTGCTGCTACTGCTGCCGCTGGAGCATTCCTAGGATTCATTAAGATATGGCGCGGGTTTAAATCATAATTATTAAGCGACACTCTTACGGAACGTAGGTTTCAACTAGTAGTCGCGACCAGAAATGTTTTTGCGGTGCAGGCGCGGATTCAAGGGGGGGGGGGGGGGTCACGGGGGTCATGACCCCCCCCCCCCAAACGGAGACCTAATTTTGCAAACTCAAAAAACGAAAACACAATGACCAAACAAATAAAACTTATTGAATTTTAACTGAAAAACTTTTTTTTATTCAATACTGAAAAAAGGGGAGCGTGATGGCGCAGTGGCTTAGCTGCTCGTCTTTCACCCGGACGGCCGGGGTTCGAATCCCGGTGACAGCAGGGTGGAATTTTCACCTGAACAATCACGTGGCGTCAGGAATGGCATCCGGCCTTAAATCCCCGGCCAAAACCAAAATGAGACTGGCTGGCTCCGGCGACCCCAATTAATTGGTAAAAGCCGAAGAAAGAAAGGTCTTATTCAATACTGAAAATATCTTTATTGCAATTATTATATTCTGTTACAACTGTACATATTTACAACCACATACCTGTTATATGAAAACGATTATTTATATAACAAAATCAACTCTTCTTTTTTGTTTAGCAAACCTTGTGATTACCGAATCGATGTTTATTGACGTCAGAAAAGTTGGATGGCGCAGCCACGCGGCAGAATGTTGAAGCTGTAACATTGTGATTGGTGAGATTTATTTAGATGGTGAAGCATTGACGTCGTGATGGAAACAGAAAGAAATTTGTCAAATTCGAGGAGGTACTGCTCTGTATAAGGTTGCAAAACGTATAAAACGGCTACGAAATATCTTCACTACTTTCCTGTACAAAAAGTTCAGAGAGAAAGATGGGTTTCGTCGCTGTCAATTGGAAAACGTGTTACATGTTACATGACAGTGTGCAGCCTGCATTTTTGTGAAGACGACTTCTTTCCACCGGTATTGTTGATTATTGATAGTTATTGTCTCTAATTTGTATTCACATGGATTTAGCTACATCAAAAATACTGATAAACTTATAGCCTATTACTTCTGTGCCGTACAAAGAATGTAATCCGCTCTTCGTAAACTTATTTAAGGGGTTCTTCCGATTGACAATAGCCGAATGGTTAGAAAACTTAAGAAAAATGCTGTTCCTAGCCTTAATTTGCCAGAGAATTTATATTCTTGCCTTTGAACAGCAAGTATGTAGGTCATTGAAGTATGATTTGGCTTAAATTGTGTTTTTCGCTATGATCTCCCTACTGTTGAATTTAGTTAATTAAAATGTAAAATCTTAGTTTTAAGTACCGGTTTGGTGACCCATCATCCCAGGCAGGCCGGTAACACCTATACTACTCAGGCAGATAGGTCACTTAGTCGTAATTTTAAAGTTATAGTGATGTTAAGTATAGGCTACATATGCGGTAATGTAGTGGGAGACCGGATCGGCCTAGGCTATTCTAACTTTAATTAGTTCTCATTTCAGGGTTTTACAGTTTTGAGTGCGAATAGTTGGTTTGAAAGTTGTACAACAGTAAGGAGAGTATGTTTTGTAAAGGCTTTAATTGGTATTATGGTTTATGTCGAGCTGAGGAGTGAATTTGGTTTGGCTTTTAGTGTAGTTTTTGATCTGTTCCGTTTGCTTATGACAGTTCAAATGAAGACTCCAGCTTTGTTAAATATCTGTATTTTAAATATTTAATTAAATATATTGATAAAGAGGATGCCTCCATTTTAACTTGCCTGTGGCAAGAGATTAATAAATTAACATTCTTGCCTTTGAACAGCAAGTATGTAGGTCAATATTTGCAATATTGAAGTATGATTTGAGCATCCCAAGTAACGCTTCTTTGAACCCAAAACATTCATGCAAATTCAGGGTTGCTTGATTCAATTTATTATCAGGGAGTCATCCTTTGTGTTATGTGAGATATATATATATATATATATATTGTGAAATTAATAAAAAAAACATCGATACCGCTAGGCTCCCAAGTACAGGCTTCATATATGTAACAGCAGACAGTAAATTGACTATCTACATGTGGGTAATATTTTTAACTGGTAGTAATTAGGCACTGCAATTAAATTGATTATAAAAATATTTCTAACAATGAAAGGAAATATGTAGTATTTTGTCATCATAAATTAGAAGCCATAACAAACGCACACCCAATTACTTCACGTCACCATATCGCCGCCATATTGCAAACAGCTGACCGTAAGCTCCTCCCCCGTTTCGGACGTCAATAGTGATGTCACGATGAATGTGCAGCAATGCACGGATAGGTATTTGGGTCTTTTTGCACCAAATTTTTTTTCCGACGTCCAAACTGCAAGCTTGGTTGGCAATTTAAACTGTGACTTTCTCCCTTTGTCGGTACCAACTCGACTTGCCAAAACTGTAACGTACCTTGATACTTTTCTCGAAGCTCGATGTAAAAGTCGCAAAACACGCCATTGCAATTTGTACGAATATTTTTGGTGCGCTAAAGGCATCAAATTTCTATCCATGTAGCTTGCAAAAAAATGGTCTTGTTTTGTACGTTTGTTTATTTTGTGATTGCGTTTTTAGTGATGCAATTTTTCTTAACAATTTCGATTCTCTGACACCCCCAAGCCAAACTCTAGATCCGCACCTGATGCGGTGTCTCTCTCAAAGAGACAGTTTTTTTTTTAAATTAAACGTTATGTTTATAATCTAGGCTTACCGAATGGAGCCGCGTCGTATATCGGTGATTGTTTCCCGACGTTTCGGCTGTCGATCGCGAATATTGTTTCTAACTTAGCAACACTTGGAAGGTTCTCCTCTAGCGCGCGACTGCCATGGGCGCAGACCAATCAGGGAGCAGCGTGACGTCAAGCAAGCAAGCACCTCTGGCTGGCAAAACCATCAGTTTGAGTTTGAGTCTGAGTTCGGACACCAACCTGTACTGCTCGGGTCCAAGATCTGTGAACTTGCGGGGTGAGGGGAAGGGGCAGGGAAGGGTCAGACGAGAAGAGAAGGGTCTGTCAACAGCCCGCCGTGTTATCTGGTATTCCCTTCTATTCCAATACTGCTAACATAAGGTCGTTGCTCAAACCACTGTTGGTGTAGTGAATGTGTGGGTGAGTCACCGACCAATGTACTTGGTTATGTTACTACGCACGGGAGATATGGAACTGCGCCCATAATCAGTGGTATTTCCAGATCCTTTTAATTAGGCCGATTGAACTGCGCCCATAGTCAAGTCGGCTGTTAGCCCAAGGTCGGTGTAAGGAAAAGTGACGGACTGTCTCCCACCACTAGCTTCTGCACTGCTGAGAATAAGAGGTAGTCCCCCGTCCCGATAAGCAGCTGTACTACGGGCCTCCGGGGGTGGCAGCTATTCACACTAACCACTACACCACAGAGGCGAATAATAATAATAATAATAATAATAATAATAATAATAATGAATATCCACAGCCTTTTTCCAGTCATTCGACCGGGTCAGGGTTGGAATGCATGAAGCCCCCATCTAGCGGCGAGGATAGGCATTGTGCCGGCTTCCGAAGCTTACCTCAAACTAGATTATTAAACATTTGCAAAACAAAACTATTTTTAAAATATGGTTAGGTTGTCGAAAACATCCCAATGTACCAGTAAATGCTATTATTGCTAGAACAAAAATTGAATATTAGTCTGTTTTGATAACTGTACCTGTTTTATGTATCCCAGGCCAACACTAATCTCTTGTCCGCAATCTGGACAGGGTATATTTAGTTGTTCGCAATCTGGATGTTTTGGACTTGTTCGCAATCAAGACACAACCGATTTGAAATGAGTCACTTCAAATTCACACCACTCGACACAACATAATTCGGTAGAGGGGAGGAGGGAGGGAACCTACCTGACCGCTCTCAATGGGCGCAGTTCCACTGCCACTTTTTGAAGGCTGATGCTAATGACCCTGGTCGTAGTTCCATACAACCCCTACGCACGGACCGGGAAACCTCATCACTCGTCACCATCACTTCTCTTAGTCCGCGATCCACATTCCTCTCAGGTTCATGCAGCTTGAACCCGAGCAGTACCTACCCATGATTAAGGCTGTTGCAAAGACAGCCGAAACGTCGTGAAACAATCACCGATATACGACGTGGCTCAATCCTGTAAGCCAAGATGATAAACTAGACACCAACCGCGAACTCCTAGGATCTAAACGTTTTGTTGTTTGTTGCCTGAGTCTTCAGTCTGTTCACTGGTTTACACTGCCACGGTGGGTGAGTGGTCAACGTGTCGGTCTACTAACCCCAAGCTTAAAGGTTCGCTCCTGGCCGTGGTAAGTGATTTTTGAAAGGTGGCAAAAATTACGACACCATGTCATACTATGTTAGCATGTCAAAGAACCCATTTGAATTCAGTAGGCCGTGTTCATAGTGGCAAAATTAATCTCGGGCCATTCGGCCAACACAAAGTTCCTCATTTCTCTACTAGAAAGCTCTATAGTGTTCAAGGAGCTTACATATCTAACCTCCTTGACTTTCATTGTGCTTCAATGAAAAATGAAATTCGACATGTAAGCTACCCTTTGGGTGTCAAATAACAAAGCTTGCACCCGGCATCCGAGGCCATACGATATTATTATTATTATTATTATTATTATTATTATTATTATTATTATTATTATTATTATTATTATTACTGGTTTGATATAGATCTACATGGCTCCCTGTCCTGAGCTAATCGTTAAATTTCTACATAGCTACCACACCTTACATCCGAGGCAGTCTGCTTAAAATATTCTAACCTTGGTCTAACCCTACAGTTCTTGTCCACAACCCTTCCCTCCATTACTAAGTTCACCAATCCTGGGTGTCTTAGTATGTACTCTATTAACCTATCTCTTCATTAGCAGCCACCAGAAACATCTCTCTTCTCCCACTCGTCTTAATACAGGACCATAGCGCTAGTGTTAGTGAATGTAACTCAACCATAGGCAACTCCGGGTACAACATTTAGGTAGATTTCATTAGAAAGCTAACTATTGCAATGGGTCCCATGTTTCGACTTCCGGAAAATTTCGACATATCTTCGCGTTTCACATCCCCCAGACCCCAAAACCACCGTCAGTTCAAAAGTTTATATATAATTTATGTATATATATATATATATGTATATATATATATATATATGTATATCAGTTTCTTGTGGACACGATAACTGCCGTAATTTCGCACCAATTACTTCGAATTTTTTACCGAAGATGTATACCTATAAAATCTCGGTCGAGTTCGTTACTGGGCTAAATCGGTCGAAGGGGGTGAAAATGGGGGGCATTTTTCGAAAAAGTGAAATTTCGCTATAACTCTCTTAATACGTGCAATATCGAATCCATTCAAAGTTCATAATATGTGTCGGATAAGTGCCAAAAATATTTGTCAAATAAGTTTTTTGATAGCACCAACCATTGACCAAAGGGGTGGAAAAAAGTGGGTTTTTCGGGAAACATTAATCATATCTCTCTTAATAGGCACAATATCAAAACCGTACAAAATGGACAATATTCCCCTAATAATTACCTAAAACTTTTGTCTGAAAGAATTTTTGATATGACCCACCATTACGCCAATGGACGAGAAAAATGATTTCGGAATTATAAGAAAATGCCAAGAGCTATCAGTGGTTGCCATGGCAACACTACTAAATTGATGAGGCATGGGCCATCAGACGTTGCAATGACAACGCACTTGCACGAGATCAGATTCAGTATTTCCATCTGATTAAGTGGTTGGTTGGTTGTTTCTTAAGTTTAGGGGCTGCGACAACGCGGTCATGTAGCCCCGTGTACTTTGGGTGTGTGTAGAATCTGTCTGATAACCGGTGTTAATTGATATGACTGTATTAGTGTGTGTTATCTGTTTGTTAATTTAAGTACTGCAACTAACAATTTTTCAGATAGTTCCTACTTTTGCCGCCAAGCGCCACTGTCAACGACTACGAGGCCAAGTTCAGAACTGAGCTACTAGACGCCGCCGCAGTCGGCTCTTGGCAACGAACATAGAAACCTAAGAGCGTTGTATACATTCTTAACCTATCCAATTTAGCTTCACACAGGTGCAATTAGTGGAACGATCTTTAACATGCCATAAATCTATGACATGGGTCCGCCGGCTTTACTTCCCCTCCGATGGAAGGGATATTTAACACTCTTAAAAAATCCGACGGCTTCGGCCGGTTTTGAACCCGGTATCTTGGGCATAGAAGCTCAGCACGCTACCGACTACGCCACCGAAGCCGCCTGGCAAAGTGGGAAGCGGCTTCGGTGACGTAACTGGTAGCATGCTGAATGTCTATGCCCAATGTCGCGGTTTCAAAGCCGGCCGAAGTCGTCGGATTTTCTAAGAGCACTAGAATCCCTCAGTATGCTTTCCTTTGGAGGGGAAGTTCCAACGTTCGTTGCGAGTTGATGGTTGGGGTGGCATCTAGTAGCCAAGTTCACAGCTAGGTGTCGTTGACGGTAGTACCTGGTAGCAACATTAGGAACTACTGCTTGAAATTGACCGTCTGCAGTACTTACATGAATTAAGACTAATACAGCCATTACAATTCACACCGTGTATCAGACAGATTCTACACTCACCCAAAGTACACGGGGTTAGATGACCGCGTTGTCGCAGCCCCTAAACTGAGGAACCAACCAGAGGTAGATTTCATTAGAAAGCTAACTATTGCAATGGGTACCATGTTTCGACTTCCGGAAAATTTCGACATATCTTCGCGTTTCACATCCCCCAGACCCCAAAACCACCGTCAGTTCAAAAGTTATATATAATTTATGTATGTATATGTATATCAGTTTATTGTGGACACGATAACTGCCGTAATTTTGTACCAATCACTTTGAATTTTTTACCGAATACGTATACCTATAAAATCTCGGTCGAGTTCGTTACTGGGCTAAATCGGTCGAAAGGGGTGAAAATAGGGGGCTTTTTTTCGAAAACGTGAAATATTGCTATAACTCTCTTAATATGTGAAATATCGAATCCGTTCAACATTCATACTATGTGTCGGATAAAGCCCAAAAATGTATGTTTGAAGAGTTTTTTTTATAGCACCAACCATTGACCAAAGGGGTGGGAAAAAGTGGGTTTTTCGGGAAACATTAATCATATCTCTCTTAATAGGCACAATATCAAAACCGTACAAAATGGACAATATTCCCATAATAATTACCTAAAACTTTTGTCTGAAAGAATTTTTGATATAACCCACCATTATGCCAAGGGATGAGAAAAATAATTTCGGAATTATAAGAAAATGCCAAGACCTATCAGTGGTTGCCATGGCAACACTACTAAATTGATGAGGGATGAGCCATCAGACGTTGCCAAGATAACGCACTTGCACGAGATCAGATTCAGATTTCCATCTAAGTGTGAAGCGGCTTCGGTGACGTAACTGGTAGCATGCTGAATGTCTATGCCCAAGGTCGCGAGTTCAAAACCGGCCAAAGTCGTCGGATTTTCTAAGAGCGCTAAAAATCCGTCAGTATGCTTTCCTTTGGAGGGGAAGTTCCAACGTTAGTTGCGAGTTGCTGGTTGCGGTGGCATCTAGTAGCCAAGTTCACAGCTAGGTGTCGTTGACGGTAGTACCTGGTAGCAACATTAGTAACTACTGTTTGAAATTGACCGTCTGCAGTCCTTACCTGAATTACAGACTAATACAGCCATCCCAAAGTACACGGGGTTACATGACCGCGTTGTCGCAGCCCCTAAACTGAGGAACCAACCAAAATCTCTGCGGTAGATATAATTTTGCGTGAAGAAGTAACAGACCGTTACATAGTTGCACATCAGTGTCGAAACCTTGCATAAGGATAGTGTGACCACAAGTATAAAAATGGACCCCAAATGACAAGAAGGTTACCGTTCCCATAAGACAATAAAATGTTTAAAATAAGCATAAAATGACGAAAAACAAAGTTAATTAAGCTCCAATTATAAAATACCTTCTCGCATTAAATGAGGTCTGATCCTTCTACGAAAATCTGCATATTCTGCCTATTTTCGCCTATCCCCAAGTTTGTCCGGTGAAATCTACCTCCGCCTTCCGGCGTGCCGAGAGGACTTTTTTATATTTTCAAGGCATTCTTTTTGTGTATTTTATATGCGGGAAAAATCTACTAAAGCTTCGTCATCATATTTAGAGTCACTAGTCCATCTTATTAGGAATCCGCAGGGAATAATCCAGGCACCTGGCTTCCCGATCCTTGTCCGCAACTAGCACCGTCCGCAAATCGTACTACACCATGTCACTGTTGCAGCAAATGACCTATTGAATGTATTTTATGATTTTAAATGATCTTGTCGACTTCGTCGTTACGCTGGGGTCTGGCGTTACGTTACGGTGACGGGACGAAATGTACTCAGATGCACTGAGGTGTGTGACGTCATAGTACTGCTTGGTGCATGTGTTCCCCGACAATCTCTACTGTACCCATGTGAGTAATTTCCATGGAAAACATGCTTCTGCCTCCAGCCAGCATCAGTCCTCAGGCGTGTACCGTTCACCCACTGAGCAGTTGCATATTTTTGATCTGAGACTAAAAGGTATCAACTCTACAATAATAAAGCACAACTCTATTCTAAAGACTTTAATTAAGCTCTAAATAATGGCTTCAAACAAACAAAAACACAATCCCAACAATATAACACAAAACAATGCAAAATTATTTCTACAATCCACTAATATTCGCACTTTATCCTAGCAAATCCAAATGATTATTCATTCATTTACCATGAGATTAACATCAAATTCATTCTCAAGTGCTCTGATGCACAGGTAAATTACACATAAAATGTACTTACAATCTTATGTCGCCTATTGGGACCCCTTTTATTTCACAATCTTAATTGTTTACTCTCAACACACCCTAATTTACATTATGCGTACAATTGTGTTCTGTATCTCTCTTCCCACCAAAATGCTTTACCATGCATTAACCAAATTATGGGTTGCACATCAAATTTACTTGCAACTCCACTGTTACTTGTAATCATACCCCTTTCTGCAGTTCCCTTACTGCAGTTCCACTTTCTACATTTCCCTTTCTGCAGTTCCCTTTCTGCAGTTCCACTGTATGCCGTCATGAGTTCAATTTCAAAGATTCCGTTACCACTGTGTCGGATGGTATATTATGCTACCCTTGCGTGGGCATAGCCTATGGCATCTAGTGTCCGCCTTCGGAACGAAGTGACAATGTCAGTATAAAAATGCACCTTTCAACAACTCATAAGTTTGCCAAATATTAAGTCATCAGGATGATCCTTAATTATCAATGTGTTTCAAACCACACAAATTCATTATACAATACAACAACGACTCTTTTTTTATTACAAACAGGGTTTCAAAGTCTCTCCACTCTAAATGTCACGCTCCAAGGGTCGTTTAACATCTCCCCCTTGGTTCTTCTTGTATACAATGGGTCTGAGTCAGGCGGTAACAAAACACGTGCTACGTCCCTTCCTAGATTCCCTCTTGCTTTATCTCCAAGCAGTAACTTGTGGCTTTAAATACAATAGTGCAGTCTCACGGACCTACACATCCTATATGATTTAACTAAACTGTATGCAAGATAGGTTATGGACTTGTTTAATCATTTATTCCTAACCTTAGGATATTAATAACTGGCCTCAACAGTTCCATTTACATTATACGAAGGAACGAGATTCATCATTCACCGGTCGAATTGGCTAGCCGGCATCTTATTAAATGTCACGGTCAGGCACATCCTGCCGCCAAAATTCACTCCCAGGAGCTGAATTATTTCAATAGCTAGTTCTCGGTCGATATCAGGTGTCATGCTGAGGTTTCCATTGGTATCCTCCCTTACACCACTGGATTCGAACCCGGAACATTTCATGGCAATCCACAGAGCTAGGGTCAATCACTAATTACGCTCTGGCCATAATAAATATCTCTGTACGCCCTAGGCTATACGAGATTTCACACGTCGAATAGATTACCTGGCTTCCGTGGCCATGGTGATATGATCCCGTCCTTTAATTAGTAAGATAAATCTATCAATTACTCTTACAAGCTTATTCACAAGCTGCAAATTCAATTCTCTATTAAACCCTTCCATTTCCTATATTCTTGCATATTTATTAAATTGCTTTGCTTAGCCCTTCACGTAAAATATTACTGCTTGGATAGATAAATATTCCAATTAGCATATATATTTTGCTTACAACCATTTTTCCCTGATGTGTATTCATTTATTCTTCTTCTTATTATTATTATTATTACTGACATGAATTACCATAACCGACACAACGTAACCCTTTTCAATAACCGAACATCCGTGTTCGTTACGTTACGTTTCTATCTAACTGAATTGCCATTTTACATTAGTGGTAACGATTTATCCCCTCAATGATGTACAAAGACATCTCAACTTGACTAAAATCAACACAACAATAATATTTTGAGGTTCTACCTCCTAAAAGTGACTCTTATTGGCATATTATATAAATTTTGAAATCACTCAACATACAGTGGACTATAATTACTACAAAATCATGGTTTTTGGGTACTCACATTGGTTAATCTGGTGGCTCCAACCACAAATTTCTTCCAGTAATGCCCGCCATTATTTGCAAATTAGCAAGGCATTCTTACACTTCCCACGCCCATTATACATAACTTCTGCCTTACAAAACACACGGCACTTTGCTTTTCCATGTTGAAGCTGTTGCTTCCTTATTCACACAACACGTTATAGCACTTGTTACACTATTAATTTTACATATATTTAAAAGATCATCAATAAAATCACACGAATGCTATGTACATTTCTTAATGGTTGACCTCTCCTCGCAGAATATCAGAAATGCAGACGTTGAAGATCTCTCCTCCATTTCTGCCCCGCATCTCGTCTGAAAGTCTCGATTCTCTGCCTGAGGATTCCTAGCGGTCCCCCAATCTGTCTATCAATCTCTATCCTTAGATAAATTTCCTGATATCGCATAAATATGCTCGCATATCGTCCTCAGCATTGGCATTCCTGTGAAATTTCACCAATCGCATAACAAAGTTTATATCTGCGCAGTCCGACATTCTATCATATGTCTAACCAATAGTTTACATACTGCGCTCAACCCTTGTACATTGTACTTGAACAAATTACCACTTTCAATTGTCCTACCTTGTATATCACACGGTACATTTCCTGCGTGCTCGATAGTAGTCCCTCGTAATGCCGACTATAAACGTATGGCACGACTGTCCTTAATAATTGGTATTAATAAATGCCTTACTGTATGGCTCTTCATGTTGAAGTCCGATCGTCCCTTCTCTGAACTCGGTAACGTGCATTTCGCACTAGACTGCGGTTCAACTGACTATATTAATCGTTTTAAGTCATGCCTTAATGCATGATTATTATGTTGCTGCACTTAAACTGTTAAAGTCCGCGCGCCCCCTTTCTGAGCTCGGGTGACGTGCTCTCTGCGCTCAAGTATGGTTCGACTGCCTACCTCTGTCCTTTCTCCAGCCCTTATATCCGTTTGGAGAGAAAAAGTAGACAGAAAATTTCCTTGCAGCGTCCTTTTCTTTCTCAGTACGTTTCTGGTCTTGAAATAACGTTTATATGGTTCATTTTTCCTCGCTGATCACAAATCTGTCTGCGTGCTCGAGGATCGATCGGCCAATTAATTAATATAAATTGCCTTTGCCAGCGCTTGCCTCAGCGGCGTCCTTGGTAAATCCCCGAAGACATGGTCAGATCTCGCCGCTAACCTCAGATCTACTGTGTCACTGCGCGTTCCATTAAATCTGCCTCGATTTCAATGTTTAATGGCTTGATAATTAGCCTCCCGGCTATACATTCACATAGGTGCAATCCTCATGTCTCTGAGTTACTCCAATCACGAGTAATCATTAAATTACTCTGGTATCTCCTCATTCCCCTGGCCTCTCTATTCTGTAACGGGGAATAACTTGACCATATATTACCCTCCTGACCTGCTCCAGACGGCATAAGTAGGTCACAGTGAGTGACACGGCTCCAAGAAACCACGCCCACATTCTAGAGTCATTTAACAACTGTCAAGCGCTCAAACATTCTGCACTCAGTCCAGAATTGTATACACCATACAGCCCAATAATGCAGTATTCTGTTATTATCCCCTGCATTATATTAACAAATAATGTCAGAATTAGTTCATATCACAACAGTGATTTAATATGTATTTTCTCTAGGGGGTTTTATAGCTTAAACTTCCTCAAAAGATCTCGTGTTCGTTCCTTGCTGGAACCTCTATTCTGAGCTCATCTATCTCTGAGATCCACGTTCGACACCAGTCTGCCTAACACCGTTGGGTTCACTACTTCGTTAGTATAAGACAAAAATCCCCGATTCTTGGATGTCACGGGTAATCTCGAGAACTTCTGGATGGATTTTGATGTGGTTTTCACCATTCTGTAAAGGATATCTCGAGGAAAGATTATGTAGAAAATAATTTATGTATGATCAAAGGAAGCCAAGCAGTAACAATTTCAGTGAAAAAGTCGAAAACAAACTTGGTGTCCGTGCGCTTCTTAAGTTTACGCTGGGCAAAACGTTAAAAATATCAATATACTATGAGCGTAAGAATTGATCAGCATGAAAAGTTCTGCAAAAAGTCCGCGAGAGCATATCTCTATCTTCAATACATCGCCCACTATAAGTGTTTTAGACTGGATGGAAGGGGCACGTCCCCGCGCGCTTGACCTTGCTTTGCCCTTGGTTAGCACTTGCCGTTCGCGAGTAATTTGAAACAAGATAAGCAAGGTAAGTATTATGCAGATAATTTTCTAACATGTCTTTCTAGCATTTTTCAGCATTTGTAGCATTTAAAATGATACAAAGTCTAGTCTTTCAGACTGACTGTCACTTTTTCACAACAGCAAACTGAGGATCTTCTATAGAAAACGTGGGAAACCTTTCAAACAATCAAACGTATGCTTTTAGATTGTGTTTGGCACTGTTCATCTTAATCCCCTGTGCTTTCTACTAAGTGAAAGCCACGTGAGTTTTGAAAGAAGTGGTCAGCATTTGCATTTTAATTCCCTGTCTATTACATTAATCGATATGGTCGTTCTTCCTGTCCGTATCAGGTGACGCTTCTTGAGATAATCCCAGGACACTTAATTATAAATCGACATTGGTGATCCTTCACTGGAAATCAACTAATCAAATAGTGAATTAGGTAACGGTAGAAGCAGGGAAGCAGTGTCCGATGAAGCAGATATAATTGGCCGGTCATTTGACGTGGTAATTGCTTTCCGGTGTACGTAACATAAGTACCCCCTGGTGTGGGGGGGATATAAACCATCCCTTAGTGAGCTGAATTCAACAGGATGCATTGTTGCAAACTTTGTTGTTGTTGGTATATAGGCTTTCACGACCGGTGAATTAAAACTCAGCAATTCTTCTACTGTCGACCAAAGTATTATGTGCACTCGAGTTTGAAGGTTGTTTGTGAAGTAACCAATAGACCTACATAAAATCCAATAACATCATCATTTTCGTCGTTCTATTGCACGTTAGTTAATGTAGGTTTGGAATTTTTAGTTTATATTTTAATATTTTATGTCGCAGTTGGAGCACAAAAAGTGCACGTTTTTAAGCGTGTTTCAACCATGCGTCACATTTAAGAATTATTATCTCAATAACCCGTCATCAGATCGAATCCAAATTTTAACACATTATACACTGGAATGTTGTATAACTGGTTTAATAATTTCAAAATTTTGCGTATCAAAGAAAAAAAGTTGTTATCATTTTCGTAAGGTAACTTTTTCTCGGCTCGGGGTGGTTGGAAAATGTAGTTCTTGGTTGCAATGTAATCCTTATACATCAAAAAGTTAAGCTGTATGACTGTGAAATACGCAAATTAACTCACTTATTTTATATCGGTTTGTATTTGTAGGCGGAAAAAACACATCGTTCACCAGCTACCCGCTCCCAGAAAAGCTGTACAGCGTTGCCGAAATGGAGCCCAACACGCATCATGGCGTGCCTCGCTCGGAAGTGATGGGCTCCATCACAGCAACGCTGTACAGCTCTCCCGGGAGTGGGTAGTTGGTGAACGATGTGTTATTTCCGCCTACAAATACAAACCGATATAAAATAACTGAGTTAATTTACGTATTTCACAGTCATACAGCTTAACTTTTTGATGTATAAGAATTACATCGCAACAAAGAACTACATTTTCCATACACCCTGAGCCGAGAAAAAGTTACATTACAAAAATGATAACAACTTTTTTTCTTGGACACGCAAAATTTTGAATTTATTAAACCAGTTATACAACATTCCAGTGTATAATGTGTTAAAATTTGGATTCGATCTGATGACGGGTTTTTGAGATAATAATTCTTAAATGTGACGCATGGTTGAAACACGCTTAAAAACGTGCACTTTTTGTGTTCCAACTGCGACAAAAAATATTAAAATATAAACTAAAAATTCCAAACCTACATGAGCTAACGTAAAATAGAACGACGAAAATGATGATGTTATGTAATTTTATGTAGATCTATTGGTTACTTCACAAACAACCTTCAAACTCGAGTACACATAATACTTTGGTCGACAGTAGTTTTGTGCCGTGTCTTGTGTGGGGTTTCGCCTAGGACACCAAGCTGGCTCATCGGCGGGCTTTTGGTGTTCCCACCCGGACCCCCACAGGAGTAACGAACTGCGTGCTACCTCCCTTTATATAGAGTGCAACTGCACTACTTGACTGCGAGAACTGCGAGTTGCACTCTATATAAAGAAAGGTAGCGCGCAGTTAGTTATTCCTGTGGGGGTCCGGGCGAGGACACCAAGAGCCCACCGACGAGCCAGCTTGGTGTCCTAGGCGAAACCCCACACAAAACACGGCACAAACCTAGAAGAATTGCTGAGCCTTTGTTGTTGTTGTCTGAGTCTTCATCGACTGGTTTGATGCAGCACTCCAAGCCTCCCTGTCCTGAGCTAATCGTTTCATCTCTACATAGCTACCACACCCTACAATCTGTTTAACATATTCTAACCTTGGTCTACCCCTACAGTTCATGTCCTCGACCCTTCCATCCATAACTAAGATTGCAATTCTTGGGTGTCTTAGTATGTGTCTTACTAAGCTATCTCTTCTCTTCATTAGCAGTTGCCAGAATCATTTCTCCACTTTCACTCGTCTTAATAACTCTTCGTTTGTTACTCTATCTACCATCTAATCTCCTCTAACACCACATTTCAAACGCTTCAATTCTCCTCTTTTCTGCTGCACCAATAGTCCAAGTTCCACTTCCATAGAGTGCCACTCTCCAGACAAAGGCTTTCAAAAATGACTTCCTAACACCTAAATCTATATTCGATTCAGATTCCTTTTTTGTAGAAATGTTTTCCTTACCTGAGCCTACCTACTTTTTATATCCTCTTTGCTTCGTCAATCACTGGTTATTTTGCTTCCTAAGTAACAGAAGTCTGCTACTTACTTTAGCTTTTCAGCTGCCAATTTGATGTCCATAGAGGTTCCTAATTTATTTCGGCTGCATTCCAATATGTTTTATGTGTAACATCTTTCCACTCGGTTGCTGGATATTTGTGGGAGTGATTTTGAAAAATGGGACGGAAGTGGATCGGACGATCCAGCTGGCAGTGGTGGATCGAACGGAGGTGTAACACGCACTGCCAGCTGGATCGCATTGCTGAATACTTTGATTTTGACGGTAAATGGTCATGTGAACACTGGTGTCAACTGATTGAACACAAAGCAGATGGCACATAGTCGAAATCTTCGTATCAGTATTTAAATTATTATATGCTTTAATATGACACATTGTAACTAGTCGGCAATTCCGGTATTATGTTTCTGCACAATGGCTATTCAAATATTAACCCACATAACGGTAATGCAGTCATCAATATAATATATATCATCGTGTTTATACGGGACCTAGGCAAGCCTTCATGAACTATTGCTGAACACAGTCTCTTTACTCACAAGAGGGCCCATTCATAAGGCATTTTAAACTCAATTTCAAGCAGGAACATTATCGAAACAAGCAAAATATAAATGAAGCTTAATTCCGTGATGCAGTATTATTGGTACGTGAATATAAGTCACCATCTTGTACCTAATATTCGTGTGGTCGAAATAGCCGTGGGGTTAACGTCATTGACTGTGAATCTAGAAATCTCGGGTTCGAATCCTGGACTGGTTAGGTATTTTTGCTACCAGATTATCGTTTTAAACGATATTTATCATATCAATATGACTCATTATTACAGAATTCATATGAAATTACGTGTTGGTCTGTGAATCAAGAGATCCGGGAACTGGGCAAGCCTTTCATGATCAACTGCTGTGCACATTGTATTTACTCGCAAGTTGGCCTATTTATAGAGAATTTAAGGTTATGAGCGGTGTTGCGTCTATTAATCTAGTTGATCCATATCGTATTCTTTATTTAGGCTAGTGCTGGTGGAAGGTACGAAACCCCTAATAAAATGAGTTCCGTATTATAAACTACAATATCTGTAAAACACTCCCTTTTACAATAGATTCATATTTGAGCCAAAAATATTATAAAATACCGGTATATCAACAATTTGCTGTCCTTGAAATGGTTTCCCCATTTTCAACTCCAAGCAAATGCTGGGACGGTACCTATTGACAGGCCACGGCCGCTTCCTCCCTCATCCTTAACCAGTTTAATTCACCATCATCATTTCATCTCTCATTAACTCCTCTCATGAGGTTGGCGTCAGGAAGGGCATTCGTCCGTAAAATCCAGCCGCCACAAATACTTCCATCGCTTCTCATCCCCGACCCCGTAGGAAAACGGGAATAATAAGGGTAGACATAAAATACTGGTGTATCAACAATTTCATGTGAGGTTCCTTCTATGTCAGATGTTACACATCATATGCGACTACTGTAAGGCTCGTATCTTTTTTGTTTAACATTTATTAATTGTCATCATGAATTCTTTCCTCAATACGGAGTCCATACTATCTGAAAACTCATTCAAATCCTCAGGCGTGTCGTTCAAAATGACAATGGCATAAGCAAATCTCAGAGTTTGACAAGTTAATAAATTCAGATGATATAATAATATAATATAATGATATATAAAGTAGGTTGGCTCAGGCAAGGAAAGCATTTCTACAGGAATCTGTTGACATCGAATATTGATTTAGGTATTTGGAAGTCATTTTTGAAAGCCTTTGTCTGGAGCGTGGCCCTCTATGGAAGTGAAACTTGGACTATTGGTGCAGCAGAAAAGAGGAGAATTGAAGCGTTTGAAATGTGCTGTTACAGGAGAATGATGAAGATCAGATGGGTAGATAGGGTTACAAACGAAGAGATATTAAGACGAGTAGGAGAGGAGAGATGTTTCTGACGACTGCTAATGAAGAGAAGAGATAGGTTGGTAGGCGTGGCACTCTATGGAAGTGAAACTTGGACTATTGGTGCAGCAGAAAAGAGGATAATTGAAGCGTTTGAAATGTGCTGTTACAGGAGAATGATGAAGATCAGATGGGTAGATAGGGTTACAAACGAAGAGGTATTAAGACGTTTGGGAGAGGAGAGATGTTTCTGACGACTGCTAATGAAGAGAAGAGATAGGTTGGTAGGCGTGGCACTCTATGGAAGTGAAACTTGGACTATTGGTGCAGCAGAAAAGAGGATAATTGAAGCGTTTGAAATGTGCTGTTACAGGAGAATGATGAAGATCAGATGGGTAGATAGGGTTACAAACGAAGAGGTATTAAGACGTTTGGGAGAGGAGAGATGTTTCTGACGACTGCTAATGAAGAGAAGAGATAGGTTGGTAGGCGTGGCACTCTATGGAAGTGAAACTTGGACTATTGGTGCAGCAGAAAAGAGGATAATTGAAGCGTTTGAAATGTGCTGTTACAGGAGAATGATGAAGATCAGATGGGTAGATAGGGTTACAAACGAAGAGGTATTAAGACGTTTGGGAGAGGAGAGATGTTTCTGACGATTGATAATGAAGAGAAGAGATAGGTTGGTAGGACACTTACTAAGACACCCAGGAATAGCAAGATTAGTTATGGAAGGGTCGAGGACAAGAACTGTAGGGGTAGACCAAGGTTAGAATGTGTTAAACAGATTTTAGGGGGTGGTAGCTATGTAGAGATGAAACGGTTAGATCAGGACAGGAAGAAATGGAGGGTTGCATCAAACCAGTCAAAAGACTGAGGACTAAAACAACAACAATAATATATTTAATGCAGTCAAATAGCTAAATTGGGTTACAATATTACAATACCAATATTAACGTTACTGATCTCGCTCACATCTTGGCATATTCACTTAATGATCGAGTTATCTGAGAACATAACGATCACAGGTTTGCTTACCTAGGTATATTTGCACGTCTCATTTGGGTCGTGAAAGATGTATTTTCGCAGATAAGGTGGTGGAAGCCATGAACAGCCTGCTTCGTGAAGACATGTCTCATTTTGAATTCTTCTTTTGTTCAAGTTTGGTCAATCTTGGCCCCTATGCCGTAGAAGTCTTGGCATATTAAGTTTTCTGGAGCGCTGTTATTTGGTAGTGTCAGTACATTCCTCAAGTCTTCTATGAGAAAAGTCTCTTTTGTTAACATATAGCCTATACTAATCTTGACCGCGAAGTCTTTGCGACTCCTATCGCCTTCTTTATGTACACTGATTTCACACCCGGCCGAAGTCGTCGGATTAAAAAAAACGTTAAAATCCTTCAGTATGGCTTCCTGCGGAGGGGAAGTAAAGCCGGCGGTCCCATGTCATAGATTTATGGCATGTAAAAGATCCTTCCACTCACTAATCTTGTGTGAAGCTAAATTTCTAGGTTAGATTTCCTTGAAACGCTCTATCAAAGTTTCAACGTTCACCACTAGGTGTCAGTAATATCTGGTAGCGAATGTTGGAACTCCTTGAAATGGAACGGAACTTATAGCTCACCCCATGGGTGTGCGCTTGAAGCAGCTACAGCCTATGGCGAGCCGAACATTTCCTCGGACATTCCCGGCACTAAAAGCCTTACGCAAAATAAAATAAAATAAAATAAAATAAAATAAATAAATTCTTTCGAGATTGGACAAGTTCCTAACTGAGGAATTGAGAGGATATGACATGTAATTTGGTGACAAATTTAAAATAGGACTTGCTTTTCCAGTACAGCATATTGTAGGTTCCCAGCCTTTTAAGTGTTACGGTTTCCTAGAAACACTGTACTTCTTATAATTTGGTGGGAGGCTGCGTGGCTCAGTCGGTGGAGGCGCTGAGCTTCTAACTGAAAGGTAGTGGGTTCGGTCCCCACCCAGGTAGTGGATTTTAGAAACAAAACTACCACTTTCGGAAACGCAAATGGCCCTGGGGTTCACTCAGCCTACACCAGAAATGAGTACCAGGGAAACCCCTGGGAGCAAAGACGGCCGGGCGTGGAGCCGACAACTCCATCCCATCTAGTGCCGATGTCACAAAAAGTGGAAGCCTCTACCTTCCACTATTCCCAGGGCCTCTATGGCCTGTACGGAGTTGGCTTTTATAATTTGGTGGATCTTATTAAAGTTCTACGGTTCAACATATTAAAACGTGTTAAAAACTATTTTACACTAGAAAGGTGATTCTTAATATCTCAATGCCGCTGTTGTTAGCCTCAGTGCTTCATCCTCTGATATCCGGAATTCCAGCTCCCCCAATACAGACGTGGTATGCAACTCAACACACACGGCTATCTTGCGGAAACCAGCATGTTCAAGATCGGGGAGTACACGTCCACAGAGTTGCCTTGTCAGTCCTAGACACAGTAGAAGTGTAGTGATCTATCTGATACAGTTAAAACATCCTGGTAGCTGTTTAACCTTTTCTGCTGGTCGTGAACGCCCGCGGCAACCAGACCTAAGAAAGAGTGGTAGCTACATTGATTACTGCTGTACCACACACAATATTTGCTCATATCCCCTCAGTAACCGGTCACCAGTGGTCTACAAAATGTGATCCAAGGGCCAGACGTGGCCCGCATACCAACGGCAGACTTGGTTCAAGTCCTGGTTATGAGACTTTTGAAGCAAAAATATACGTCCAATGTTTCGCATTCCAAGTAATAATAAATGCCTAGTGACTCATAACTGTGACCTTTGCATATAAGTTTAATTAACCCCTTATTCTGAAAACCAATGAGATGGGGTGGTGATGTAGGCCTACTGATAAAATGAAAAATCCACTACGAACCAAAATGTATTTTAAAACATAATGAAATTCGAAAATTTATTTATAGTTTATTTTGGAGTGTTTTCAAAACAACCAAATTTGAGGACACTTTGTATATTAAGGCAGAAAGTAACTTTTATACTCATAGGTTTCTATATAACATTCCGAAAATAAGCGTAACCTCTCATTTAAACTTCTTTCCTTATTCGTGCCTACTAATCATTTAATCGATTTCTTGCCACGGTGGGTGAGTGGTTGTCGTGTAGGATTACTAACCCTAAGCTTGCAGGTTCGCTCCTGCCCGTGGTAAGTGATTTTTGAAAGGCGGCAAAAATCACTATACGCATGTCATACGATGTTGTCATGTTAAAGAACCCATTTGAATTCAGTAGGCCGTGTTCATAATGCCAAAATTAATCTCGGGATTTTCCGCCAACACAAAGCTCCTCATTTCTCTACTAGAAAGCGCTATAGTGCCCAGGAGCTTAGATATCTAACTTCCTTGACTTTCATAGTGCTTCAAGGAACAACAAAATTTGACTTGTAAGCTGCCCTCTGGGCGTCAAATAACAAAGATTGCACCCGGCACCCAAGGCCATACGATTAATTAATCGATTCATCTGGCAGCCGAATATTCTACTATATGTCTAGTCAATTAATCGAATGAATGGCCAGTCGATTAATCGATTAATCGTTTTTAATAATTTCAAATTTTTAGATTAATTGATTATTGATCGTTTAACCCAGGGTTCCCAAAACGTTTTGTGACCATCGCCCACTTTCGAGCTTTATATTTTTTTTCGCCCACCTCATTTCAATAAGACGCACAAATCTTAAAATTACTAACACATACATTCAAATGCCTACATATAAGTTGAGAAATGAGGATTTTTACGGACATTTTTCTCTTAATAGTTACATCATGTTTATTTGAGTATAATTATGTACATTAAAATTTGCAAATAATAGGTGTAAAAAGGAATAATAATCAATGAAATGAATTAAAGAAAAAAATGAAATTAAAACTTTATTCTATAGTCTATTGTGTATTGCACATATAAAAAAACTGAATTATTTGCCCACCAATGTTTTCAAATCGCCCATCGAATTCACATTCTGTCAGTTTCGCCCACTGGCGTGCTAAAATCTCCCACTACTGGGCGAATTCGCCCAGTTTGGGAATCTCTGGTTTAACCGAACTTCGCCTATTACCAGTTCTACCCTGAACATATTACCATATGACTCACGGTAATACAAAGTTTGTCCACCCCTATATAAGATTTCCTTGCCCGCAGAGATGAAAAGAAAGAGCACGTCGAGATTATTCTTTAGAAAGCTAGCTCGTATCAAGAAGCTGCAGATCTACTACCGGTAGAAGGGCAATAAATCAAGTTGGTAATTATATGATAGACCGACCTGAATCACTTTGGTGTGGAGAGTGTTGTTGAGAGATAGCCATTACAGGCCCACCACCGGAGCTGGTTCGTGGCGGCCTCGGGGAGAGATTGAGGTCGCTTGCTTCAAACAAACATCTTCATACCTGATGACGAAACGTTTTCCCCCCTATTCAAAACAAACTGTTCGGATCACTTGTAGCACACGTCTTCCAGCCTAGTCAGCACTTCTCTTCCTTGTGATGATTGATGTTTCCTGGACGTAGGCCTATATAAGAATGACATTTTAAAGGAATCGCTTTTCAGTCGGTTAACACATTAAATGTGTCAATTAAATTGGACAGGGAATGAAAAGTATTTATCATATTTCCTAAACTGGAAAAAGGAAACATGGATTAAATCACATACATTTACACCTTGATACACTTTTATAAATAGGGCTATATACGAAGGCTGTTCTTTTTTCAAGTCCCGATGGTCAGTATAACAATAACAGTTTGACATACCAAACTGATTTTACTACTAAATGTTTGCTTGTTTTATTCTTATGTCTCAACATAATCGCCAAAACGATTGAAACATTTGTCGTATCGTTACACCAGCTTTCCAATGCCCACGGCAAAATATTCTGCCACGCCTCTGAGGTGGGTACATGTGATGAATCTCCTGAAGATTTTTCTCTTCGGCGAGGAGTTGCTGCCAAACCATACCTTTAATTCTCGTAATAGGTCTAAATCATTCACGACCGCACTGTGCCATCGTTACGATAGACTTTTTCAAAGAATTAAAGTGTGAAGTTTCGGACCATCTGCCGTTTAGTCCAAACCTGCACTGAATGATTTTCACCTTTTTCGAGAATCGAAGGTATGGTTCGGTGGCAACTCCGCGCCAAAAAGGAAACACTTCAGGAGACTGTCTAGAAGTACCCTCCTCAGTGGCGGCAAATTTTTTTCCGGAGGCATTGGAAAGCTGGTGTAACGATACGACAAATGTTTCAATTGTTTTGGCGATTATGTTGAGATATAAGAATAAAACAAGCAAACATTTAGTAGTAAAATCAGTTTAGTATATCAATCTGTTATTTTCATACAGTCCATCGGAATTTGAAAACAAAACAGCCATCGTTCGATTCAAAATAATTATGCCTAGGGCATGATGAAGGGTAAATAATGGTAACAATAATATTAATATACTGTAGCTCGAATTGACAACCCCAATTGACCAAGAAAATCTTCCTTACAGTCAATGGAACCCGACAAACCAAAAGGACCTTACTGAAATCAACATTGACCCACTAACAACGACATGGACTGCAGATAGACAGAAAGTAAATTCATATACGTTTCCACCCAAGTTACCTACGGGACGGAATTTGAAACTCAAAGCTGCTAGGACACAAGACGTTTTGGGAAGAGAAGAAGAACAAGAAGACCAAAGCTTAATATTGGTTCTGCGTGCTCCCTAGAGGTCCAAACGCATTATATATAGTAATAATAGTCTAATAATAATAATAATAATAATAATAATAATAATAATAATAATCAAGGAGGCAGTGACTCGGTAGGTCAGCTCGCAACGATGCTCCCGAATTTGTTCATTTTATATGGTTATTTTGCGCTACTAAAGTTATTTTACAGTTTAGATGTTAATTTTGGATGATTTACTACCGATATACATGACTTCGGAGTGTTTGAGAGTGTTTTTATGATCATATTTGACATATTTGAACAGCATGACATTTTGTTTACCTGGTTGCTTAGAAATAAGAAGGTCTACAACCAGGTTAGGTTATGTAAGTTGTCATAAGTACGTCGCTGTCGCTGTTAGATTTGAACCATATGTTGCGTGTTTATAACTTCTTTCATCCAGTCTCTAACTGAATTTGGCACAGATATTGCTGCAAAATAAATTGTTGAATGGAGTTATGCTACATACCGCAAGTTGTGCAAATTAAGTGTCGGCTGGTGTGACATCAATGAAACCCAGGATCTACGAGTATAAATTGTTACCTTAGTTTACTAGCACAGCTAGTTGCTTTCGCCCCTCCTGTCACACTGAGTATTTATGCATTTCTATACTGCTTGCATGTACTCAACTTTGGTGAATTGCGTAAATATTTAACACGAAGAGGTCGATTAAGATCTGACAGTTCCAATGCAGGTTAGGGATAACTCGTCTCATACTCTTTCGATATCAGCTTCAAAAGCGTCGGCAAAATTTACAAGAAACGATTACTAGACTATTAATCATTTAGGGTAGGTAGGACTCTTCAGCCGTAGTGAAGGCAACCTGCCTAGGGGATGAAAACCCCGAAATCAAACTCATTGCAGCAGCGTCTGTCCCGCAGCGGGCGGCTGCTAACGACGTCTGTTCCCCATGTTAGGGGCGGTCGAAATCATATCCTGGCCGTAGGTATAAAAGGCACACCATCATCATGATGAGATCAAATAAGAAAAGTGGAAATAAAAGGCCGCTACCCGAGGAGCGTCGGGGCACCCTTGGAGCCATCGCTGGGGGGTGACAGCATACAAGCCGGTGGTGATCAGGAGCTGAACAGGCGGGCCCTGATCGGGGAACACCCCGAACATGTTACAGCCGATGTTGATAGTAGCATCCTAACGGAATTCAACGCTACACCTGCTCC
This sequence comes from Meconema thalassinum, assembly GCA_946902985.2. Taxonomy (NCBI): domain Eukaryota; kingdom Metazoa; phylum Arthropoda; class Insecta; order Orthoptera; family Tettigoniidae; genus Meconema; species Meconema thalassinum. The sequence goes on from OX336396.1 coordinate 241,393,614, forward strand.
TAGTGTTTCTTCTGATACTCAGGAGACCACAAGAGCAGGCAAACCGAGAAAGCGCATGAAATGGACAAATGAAATGAATATGTACATCATGCGTTCATATTATCAGATAACGAATATGGAAACTGACACTACTGCATATAGACAGAAGTTGCACGCTGCATTCTGCCAGAAATTCCCTGATATTAATGTTACGGAACAGAGAATAGCAGATCAGCGCCGTGCTATAGTTTTGAAGAAACTTATCCCAGAACATCACCTCAAGCTGCTAATGGTTGACGTAGCTGCCGACAATACACATACCTCTGTAGACGAATCCATAGATCAGGAGAGTACACGTTTGGTCAATGAACAAAGGCACACCGATCATCGTTCAGATGACAAAGATGTAAGAATATCGCCGCAAGCACTCGGAGATCCAGTGCGGAAACAACTCGAAGATGAATTTGGGAAGGCTCTCATAGAATTTGAAAGGACTGATCCAATAGAGCGGCCCATGATCACGAACCAACATTGCTCTAAGAAACTTGCTACCGCTGTTGTAACAATGAACAACATTCTCTCTCAGCATCTGTCCCAGAAATCATATTGTTTCAACCATGTTCAGACTGCAATTTACACTGGAGCGATAGCTGTGATACGAGTGACAGGAGGTAGATTATGGCGACCTAAATATACGTCAGGTCGACAGAAGAAGATGCCAGCTTGGGAGATATGTTTACGAAAGTCTGTTGATGAACTGAGAGTAAATATCGGAAGAATGCATCAATATGTTGCAGGCAATAGAAGTAAGAAGGTTGTTCAATGTGTTAAAATGTTGAGCCATACGAAGGGTAAACATGCGAAGTATAATCCTCCGAATTGTAGCCCCCTTGAGATCCTAGACACATTAAAGCAACAACTTGAGGCAAAGGCACAGAGATTACGTCGATATAAAGAATCGAACGAACGAAAGCAACAGAACAAGCTATTTGTTACCAATGAGAAACGGTTCTATAGGAATCTTGACGATCCTGGAACTCAAATAGGCAGTTCACCGTAAAAAGAAGAGGTAGAGAATTTCTGGTCATCCCTATGGTCGAATGCTGGAGATTATAACATCAGCGCTAAATGGATTACGGAGGAGGAGGAGAGAATGTCAGAAATTGACACGATGAGTGACCCTTCGGTATCAACTGAAGATGTGACCCGTGTGGTTAAGGAGACCCAAAATTGGAAAGCGGTAGGACCAGACAACCTCCACAACTTTTGGATCAAACGTTTCACTTGTACTCATGAGCATCTTGCCCGCTGCTACACAGATTTCATCCAAAATCCACAGCTTATCCCCTCTTACTTGATGCGAGGTAAAACATACCTTCTGCCAAAAGGTGATAGAACCAATTATCCTTCCAAATATCGACCTATCACCTGTCTGTGCACCTGTATAAGATATTTACATCTTTCATTGCACGTAAGATTTGTGAACACATAAATCTTAATAACATCCTGGCTGAAGAGCAGAAGGGGTGCATGAAGAAGTCTCAAGGTTGCAAAGAGCAACTTGTAATCGATGCAGTTACTATGAAACAAGCAGGAAAGATGATGCGTAACCTCTGCATGACCTTTATTGATTACAAGAAAGCTTTTGATTCAGTGCCACATTCCTGGTTAATCTAAATCCTGAAGATATATAAAGTTGATCCTGCCATCATTATAAGTCTGCAACATATGATGTCCCATTGGGGGACCAATTTATTAATGTCTAATGGAGACACATGTATGGAATCGGGATTTATTCAAATCAAAAGAGGTATCTTTCAGGGTGACAGCTTGAGCCCTCTATGGTTCTGTTTGGCGCTCAATCCACTATCATCATTGCTGAACAATGCAAAGTGTGGTTTTCCAATTAAGCACCATGGTATAGTCAAATACAAAATTTCTCATTTGATGTATATGGATGACATTAAACTATATGCATCCTCTGAGAAAAACATCGACAATCTAATTGCAATTACTGCTTCATTTTCTTCTGATATTGGAATGTCCTTCGGATTAGATAAGTGTCGCACCCTCACCATTCGGCGTGGAAAATTAGAGGCCCGAGCATTTCAACTTGATGACGGTTGTTTCATAAAGCCTATGGAAGGTAATGAGACCTACAAATATCTTGGTCTCCTGCAATCTAATCGAATTGATCATAAAGGTATTAAAGATAGAACCATAGCTATCTACAATCAACGCCTTAACAAGATTTAAAAATCAAAGTTGAATGGAAAGAACACCTTTAAGGCTATTAATACCTATGCTATCCCTGCTCTGACATATACTTTCGGTATTATCAAATGGACGCAGACCGACTTGGAGAACATCCTAATTAGGACACGTACCATCTTAACAAAACACAGATGTCTCCACCCTAAGTCAGCTGTTGAGCGATTGACAATGCCACGTCAAAGAGGTGGACGAGGGCTCACGGACATTATCCAATTGCATGCAAGGCAAGTGAGGAACCTTCAGAGATATTTTCTGGGAAGACATGACTCTCCCATACATCAAGCCGCTGTGAAGGCAGATGACAAGTGCACACCGCTGGATCTTCTTCACGTAAGGGATATACAGTTAGCCACTGATGGGGAATGTTCAGCCACCAAGCTTCAGCAGTGGACGCAGAAAGCTCTGCACGGTCGTCATCCGTATGATCTCAACCAGAAACATGTCGACATTGATGCGTCGAACAGCTGGTTGACTCATGCGGACCTATTCACTGAGACTGAAGGATTCATGGTTGCAATCCAGGATCAAGTTGTGGCTACCAAAAACTACCTGAAATATATAGTTAAGGCAAATATTCAGGATGATAAATGCAGTAGATGCCAACTAGAACCGGAAACAATTCAACATAACACAGGAGGCTGCCAAGCAATCTCCTGTACTGATTACATGAAAAGGCACAACCAAGTGGCCAAAATAATGCACCAACACCTTGCTCAAAAGCATTTATTATCTGCTAATATTTTGTCTTACTATCAGTATGTTCCTGACGCCGTTTTGGAAAATCCCAGTCACAAGTTGTTATGGGACCGATCAGTTATTACTGATAAAACCATACCAGCTAACCGACCAGATATCGTTCTTGTGGACAAGGTGCAGAAGGGAACCTTCCTAATTGATATTGCAGTGCCCAATTCCCATAATCTGCAACAAACCTGCTGTGATAAGATCACCAAATATCTGCCTTTGGCTGAGGAAATGTGGCAAATGTGGAGACAGGAAAGTGTAGTGGTTCTGCCCATAGTAATTTCTTCTACCGGCACCATCCCCAAATTATTGGCTCGTAATCTACAAATATTGGGGATACATCCTGGTCTACATATCACCATGCAGAAGGCCGTCATCTTGGAGACCTGTTCCATTGTTCGCTCGTTTCTCAATGTGCCACCTTAAGAGAATTAGCCATACCGTCTTGCAAACAAGCTGACGATATGTTGATATGTCCCACTTATGTGGTGAAATGAATGTAGAAATAATAATAATAATAATAATAATAATTGTGAACCGTTGCTCTGATTCATACGGCACGCAGGTTAGTGTTATGTGAGAAGATACAGTATCAACTAAACGGAGCTACTGATTCTTGAATTGTGTCCGTCCTTCAGTTACAATAGTGTGTCCTGTTTCCACATCTTCTGTCACTGTGAGTACTTATGATTTCATATAGTGCATGCTTATGCAATGTCCAACTTTGGTGAACTATTCGAATGACGACGATCATAGCACGAAGTTCTTCATAATGTTCCTCTGACAATTCATATGATCTAATAATGTTGGCTAGGGGCCGTTTGTTTCATTTCTTTTCGGTGAGTAGACTGAATAGCACTATAATTTAACGTAAAATGAGTAGGAGGAGGAAGAATTTGCAAGAGGAGAACTCTGGACTTGGTCCTGGGATGAGGTTCCCATCAAACCGTGAGAGGCCGAGAACGGATATATCTCCGATCGGTCGAGCTCATACTGAAAACAGTTCACCGTTAATAACTATAAGCAGCACACAATATCTCCCAGCTGCGTCCTCAGTAGATGTTTTGTCGTCATCAGAGACGTCAACCACTGCTGCAGGACTACCGAGAAGACGCATTCAATGGTCAAATGACATGAACAAGGAAGTTATGCGTCTCTATTATTCCGTTACGAAACTAGAAACTGATATGACTATGTACAGGAACCTTCTGTGGCAACAATTTTTTGAGAAATACCCGGGCTTGTCTCAGCGCCTCACAGAACAAAATTTAGCGGATAGAAGAAGAGCTATTGTCGGAAAGAAGTTGTTGTCAACTTTGGAAATCAATGAAATAAAATTCGAAATCGTAGAACAACTCCAAATCAGAGACTCCGAAGATCTCATACTGCAATTACGGGAAGAACAGGTTGCTTTGGAAGAAAAAGATGAATATCAGTTGGAAAGAGAATCTCAGTCACAAACTCGTCTGCATCAAGATATACAATACGCTGCGTTGTGTGAACAAGCAGTCCTCTATTTCCAACAAGCAATGGAGAAGTACTGTGGGACTAACCCATGTTGTCGTCTCAAGATCCCGAAGGTAAACACCTCTGTAAAGTTTAGCGTAATCGTGAGCCATATTAACAACACAGTTGCATCTAAAGCTCTAGATGGCGTGGATGATATAGAGTACGTCCAACTGGTGATTTATTGTGGTGCCTTAGCTGCCGTACAAGCGATTGGTATTAAAATCGTGCCACAATATGCAAGGGGCCGTGCGAGCTCATTGATGCCTCCCCCATGGCAAAAGCGCCTGGAGAAGAAGATTGAGGAGCTTCGTAGAGAACTTGGTCAACTGACACAATTCAAAAGAGGAAATCGGTCCCTTAGACAAATCAGGAATGTAGTGCGCATAATACAGCCAAGTCGTTTAGATGAGCTGGATCAAGATAAGTTGTCGGAAATAATCGACACGCGCACTCAGAGATTGGCTGTCTATAGTAAACGGCTACGTAGGTACAATGAAAGTCAAAAGAGGAAGGATCAGAATAGAGCATTTGCATTGAACCAGAAACAATTCTACAACAGCTTGCAAAACTCTCATTCAGAACGTCAGAATAATACTCCTTCAATCGAAGAGGCCACTAATTTCTGGGCTAATATTTGGGAAGAGCCGATGGACCACAATGTTCGTGCCAACTGTATGATAGAAGAAGAGGAGAAGTTTTCTGATGCGATTAATGAAATGAATAGCCCTGACATCATGGGGCATGAGGTGAAGGCAGCGACTCTATGTACACAGAACTGGAAAGCGCCTGGGCCAGATTTTATACACAGCTACTGGTATAAGAAGTTCACAGGTGCCCATGAAGCAATAGCCAAAGCCTTCACGCGAATTTTACGATTTCCTGAGGAAGCTCCGGAATTTCTGTTCGTGGGAGATACCTTCTTGATACCAAAAGGTGAAGAATCAGGAGATCCGTCGAACTACAGGCCCATCACTTGCCTGTCGGTGCTTTACAAGCTATTTATGGCTATAATTGCGGAACGAGTGTATAGGCATTGCGAGGCGAATGGGATACTCGCCGAAGAGCAGAAAGGGTGCCGACGGAAAACGCAAGGCTGCAAGGATCAAGTTATAATAGATTCAGTTATCGTAAATTTGGCTATGAAAGGACAAAGAAACTTGTGTATGGCCTACATTGATTACAAGAAAGCCTATGACTCCGTACCTCATTCATATTTGACCGAAATATTAAAAATCTACAAGTGCGATCCCATCATTGTCCAATGCCTACAATCTATCATGTCTAGATGGAATGTGAAACTTCATCTAAAAGACCGATGCCAAGTCACTCCATCCCGTGCAATTCGAATCAACCGTGGAATATTTCAGGGAGATTCGTTCAGTCCTCTATGGTTCTGACTGTGCCTAAACCCGCTCAGTGGGCAGTTAAATAGGAGTGGAATGGGATTTGAGATGCGAGCTGGTGAGGTGAATCAGAAGGTTTCACATAGACTGTACATGGATGACTTAAAAATCTATGCAAGCACACGGCGTCAACTGCAAGGGCTCTTAGATATTACGCAGACGTTTAGCGACGATATAGCGATGGAATTCGGACTTGAGAAATGCAAGGCGATCGTACTGGCAAGAGGGAAACTTGATAGAGCAGAGGGCTTCGATGTTGGTCAAGATGAGCTAATCGAGTGTTTGGATGAGGGCGAGACCTACAAATACTTGGGCTTTCTTCAGCTTCGAGGGATCCGACACACACAAATTAAAGCCAATTTACAGAAGAAGTTCTTTAATCGAGTGTATATGGTTTTGAAATCGTACTTGGATGCAGGCAAGAAGGTCAAAGCCCTTAACACCTGGGCAGTACCTGTACTTACGTATTCGTTCGGGATCGTTAAGTGGTCTAAGACAGATTTGGAGCAGAGAGAACGGAGAGTACGAGTGTCAATGACAAAATATCGGCTTCATCATCCAAAGGCAGCGATCGAGCGTATCACACTACCACGGAGCGAAGGCGGTCGAGGGGTCATTGATCTCACAATCCCCCAAAGTAGGCAAGTGGAACGTCTGCGACAGTACTCCTTTGGCGCAAGAAATACTCCTCTCTATGAAGTCATTGTTGAAAGTGATAAGAGATTCACACTACTACGACTTGCAGACATGCAATATGACACAAAAGAGCACGTTACTTCGTTTGAACAGCGCCAGATGGCATGGTTACGAAAAGAACTGCATGGTGTACACCCTCACTTGCTCAATCAACATCATGTCGACCGATCATTGTCGAACTTATGGTTGAAGCATGGTTCGCTCTTCAGTGAAACTGAGGGCTTTGTAATTGCGATACAGGATCGTGTCATTGCAACAAAAAATTATAGAAAGCACATCCTTAAAGAGAATGTAGCAGATGATCGATGTCGCAGATGCACCTCGGCGCTGGAAACCATCGATCATATCATCGGTAACTGCTCTACGCTGGCTGGTATAGAGTGTACCAAGAGGCACAATGATGTTGCTAAGATCTTACATCAAGAGTTAGCTATAAAATCTGGACTTGTGGATACGAGCATGGTATACTACAATTACGAGCCTGCCAACGTGCTTGAAAATTAGGATTATAAGATGTATTGGGATAGACCTATTTTAACCGACCAGAAAATCTTGGCCAATCGACCTGATATTGTCTATCTCAATAAAAGAAACCAAAAGGCCTACTTGATAGTCGTTGCTGTCCCACTTAGCCAAAATATGCAAACTACCCAAGCTAAAAAGATCAACAAGTACGCACCGTTGGCGGAAGAAGTACGAAAACTATGGCGCCTAAAATGCACGAGAATTTTGCCAGTGGTGATCTCTTCCACGGGAGTTGTTCCAAAGACGTTGGCAAAGGCTTTGGGGGAACTGCAAATGAAACACCTGATTGCTGGAATACAGAAGGCAGTGCTGCTGGATACGTGCCATATTGTCAGGTTATTTTTATCCCAGTAATACGTTTACAGGATACTTGATTCCAAATCCGTATACTGTAAACTGATTTGTACCATAGGCTAATTATGAGAAATTAAAGATAATAATAATAATAATAATAATAATAATAATAATAATAATAATAATAATAATAATAATAATAATAATAATAATAATAATAATAATAATAATAATAATAATAATAAGGGAAAATCAAACAAACGGAGAAATTTAAATATCTTGGAGTGTGGATAGAATCCAACAACTCTGAGAGAGAAGACTTTGCATCACGGATATGGAAAATGGAAACGGCATATCAACTAACTAATGATGCTACAAGAAGAAATCATGGCGAAGTCAGCTGGCATTTGAGAGTGCGCAAAATTACGGACAAAATTCACGAACCCTGGCGTCTCTAAAAGCCAGTTAATAACGGACGTAAAACCTATAACATTATTATTATTAATATTATTAGGCTATTAAGAAGAAATCAGTGCACATTAACACCATTATAGGACATTACTGCACAGTAATACAACCGGGAGGGTTTATGTGTTGCAGAATACCTTCCTATGAATAGAAAGGGTCTGACCGAATAAATAGAAAGAAGGTCTAGAAACAAATCCTAGGTGCATTCAAAGTAGTGAATTTAGAAGATGACACAATCATGAACTCTACACACATGTAGAAAAGATCACGCACATCATTCGTAAAACAAGGATTGTTTTCTATGGCCACACACCTAGTATGAGCTTGAGCAATTAGATCTTCAGCTTTTTTTCATAACAAAAGAAAACCAAACAGGCGTGGTTCACATGCACAATGTGGGGGAAACACAGGAATATATCTTTGGTTGGTTCCTAAGTTTGCGCGGTCATGTAGCCCCGTGTACTTTAGGTGTGTTTAGGATCTGTCTGATAACCGGTGTTAATTGTGATGGCTGTATTAGTGTGTGTTATCTGTTTTTTAATTCAAGTAAGAACTGCAGCCGATAATTTCAAGTAGTTCCTACCTTTATCCCAAATGCTACCGTCCATGACACCCAGATTGCGGACTTGGCTACTAGAAGCCATCGCAGTCGGCACCTGGTGGCGAACGTTGGAACTAATATAGCATTATCAATTCTAACCTACAAATTTTGGCTTCACACAAGTGTAATTAGTGGAAGGTTATTTTTCATGCCATAAATCTATGACATTGGCCCGGCTACTTTACTTCCCCTCCGAAGGAAGGCATACTGGGGGATTTTTAACGGTCTTAAAATCCGACGACTTCCGCCGGCTTTGAACCTGCGTCCTTGGACATAGAAGCTCAGGAAGCTACAGGAACACATCCTGAAATGTGTTCCGCTCAAGATGAATCTCCAAGAACACCACGGTTTCCAAGAAAAGCCAAAACAGAAACTGGCAAATCGTGGACTGAAGCGAGATAGGAACAACTTAGGAAACGAATGCAGGAATACTGGGCAAACGTTAAAGCCCTGGCACATACAAATGGAAAAGTGTGGTCCGTAGATGGCCAAAACCCCAGCAACAATAATGAAAATGAAAATCCACAGCCTGCTTCCAGTCTCCGACCGGGTCAGGAATGGAATGAATGAAGTCCCCATCTAGCGGCGAGGATATGGACTGTGCCGGCTGCCGAGGCCTGACGCACTCCTCGGGGGCAATGATTAAATGAATGACAGATGAAATGAAATGATAGTGGAGAGTGTTGCTGGAATGAAATTTTTTGACAGGGAAAACCGGAGTACCCGGAGAAAAACCTGTCGCCTCCGTTTTGTCCAGCACAGATCTCACATGGAGTGACCGGGATTTGAACCACGGACCCAGTGGTGAGAGGCCGGCGTGCTGCCGCCTAAGCCACGGAGGCTCTAGCAACAATAATAATGATAATAATAATAATAAGAAGAAGAAGAATTCTGGAAATTAAGAAGTAGTGATGAAATATATCGAAAATTAGAAAATGTATCAGAAACAATACGGAAGCGGAGATTGCTATCTTTTTAACATTTGTGCAGGATGTATTTATTTATTTATTTATTTATTTATTTATTTATTTATTTAGCGTATGGCTTTTAGTGCCGGGAGTGTCCGAGGACATGTTCGGCTCATCAGAGGCTGTAGCTGCTTCAAGCGGACACCCATGGGGTGAGCTACAAGTTCCATTCAATTTCAAGTAGTTCAAACTTTTGCTACCAGATGTCACTGACACCTAGTTATGAACGTCAGAACTTTGATAGAGCGTTTCAACGAAATCTAACCTAGAAATTTAGCTTCACAATGTTTAGTTAGTGGAAGGATTTTAAATGCCATAAATCTATCACATGGACCGCCGGCTTTACTTCCCCTCCGAAGGAACGCATACTGAAGGATTTTAACGCTCTTAAACATCCGACGACTTTGGCCGGGTTTGAACCCTTGATCTTGGGCACAGCATTCAGCATGCTACCAACTACGCCACCGAAGCCGCTACAGGATGGATAACCAAGCAGATCGTCACATTCTTGTGGATCTACTGTAGAAGTCAAAAACAACCTGGGAACAAGAATTCTAAAACGATTTGGAACGAAATAATAGCCTATCCGAGAAGAAGATACACCACAGAGAGCTATTTTTAGCAAGAGGTGCTAAAAATGGAAGGATTCCAAGTGTGGAAGGGGAAAAAATCTGGCTCGAAATGGTCCGAGGAAAGGTTAGTTAGTTAGTTAGTTAGAATTGAGGTTTTGAGGCGCGGAGCTACGAGGTCATCTGCCCCTCGAGGAAAGGAAGAGGAAACATAGTGAGATGATGAAGGAATATTGGAGGAAGAAGAAGGAACAGCAAAGGACAAAGCATTGCAATTGGCCCGTGGTCCCTAGACGACCGACACGATAATAATAATAATAATAATAATAATAATAATAATAATAATAACGGGGAAAAATATGAAAATGGGATTTGGATGAAGAGGCGGATACATGAAATGTATGACATAAGCTTGGTCATAGTAACACAGAGCCCTACCGACCATACAGTCGTCTCTCTAAATGATTAAAAGTTATTTTGTTATGTCAACGGTTTCAATGTTTGCCAGTAGACTGTTTTATGCAGTAAACTAATGCTGACAAAGTCCTTATTTCAATACGCTATTTTATTGGTAACGAACAGCTACAATAATGCAGTTTAGTGTGGGGCAGAAAGTTGCTTTCATTAAAACTGTCATTTAAAAATTTACTTTATTACTTCAGTATTAATGGCGTAACAAACATGACAAAGCTATAACAATCAAAATTAATTTTACAGAGTATGGGAACAGTAAAACAATTACATGTCTCTCCCTCATTATTCCCGTTTCAATGTGCTCGGGGATGAGATGCGATAAAATTTTATATGGCCATTCCTAACGCCAACATTATGCCAGGAAATAAAGAAATATGAAATTAATGTTGAGGAATGAAACTGGGCTACGAATGAAAAGAGGTGGCCGTGGCCTATATGAAGGTATTGTCCCGGCAATTTGAATTGAAAAATGGGAAACCACGTAGCACTTCACGAACGGCCGACGAGGGAGAGGGGTTCAAACCCATCGAGTCTGCAGATAGCTTAGTCCCATTGCCCAGCACTGCAATTTAACAGGCATAGCTACCCAAAACGTGGACACTAAATAAAAATGAACAGAACCGTCTTGAAGTCTTTGAGATGTGGTGCTATCGTAAGATGATAAATGTGACATGGAGAAACACAAGGGTTCTCGACACCGTGAACCAACGGAGATCAATTCTACGCACAATCCGTAAACGTCGTCTCGCATGGTGGGGTCACACAATGCGCCACTCCAATTTAATGAGAACTGTGGCAGAAGGGTTCATTGAGGGGAAAAAATCCACGAGGAAGACATAAAAATACCTTCCTTAAACGAATTCTAAACTACACCCAAGCTCAGAATTATAATTCAATGAAGGAAGCGGAAAATGACAGGACTATGTGGACATGTTTTTATGGCAACTGACCAGTCTTAGGACTGCAATCTGCTACCCAAAATCTGCAAATCAAATCAAATTGCTTTATGCCTTTATGGGATAGTGGTCTCTATATTAGCCACCTGTCATAAGGACAGTTTATGCTTTCAAAGATGCTGATGGTTGAATATTTCGGAGAATTTGCATGCCTAAGTGCTAGTATTTCTAAAAATCAAATGGTATATACGTAACTATTTGACATAATGTGCTGGATAAAATTTAAAAAGTATGAAACTAAAAACGTTAACAATTAAAGTATTAACAATTATAAATATAGAAATAAAAATCATAAAATTACAATAATGAAAGAAATAAAAAATATAACTATAAAAATTATAAAAATAATTGTAAAAATCAATTCGAAATTAATTAATTAAATAAAAAATAAACAATATCAAAATTAAATCTATAAGAACATAAATTAAAAATTTAAAATAAATGCTGTATATAGACATTAAAATTGGAGAAACAAAAATTACATTAATAATAATTGTTAAAATAAATTAAAAAGTAAAAACACACAAAAATAAAAAATAGCTTTGCCCTATAAAGGGTTAATGTTGAAAACATATTTAAAATGACACTAAGAGCACTCAGGGTTCCAGTTTAGCAAAAACGTAAAGTTAAGCAATTTTGATAATTGGGCCAAATGTTGAAAAGCTAGAAGACACTCGGAAGAGTTTCAAAATGCGTGTTTTGTAAAGCTCTATCATATTTCATATTTTGTAAATTACTAGCTTGCCACGGTGGGTGAGTGGACAGCGTGTGGGTCTAACAACCCCAAGATTGCAGGTTCGCTCATGGTCGTGGTAAGTGATTTTTGAAAGGCGGCAAAAATACGACACGCATATCATACGATGTTGGCATGTAAAAGAACCCATTTGAATTCAGTAGGCCGTGTTCATAATGGCAAAATTAATCTCGGGAGTTTCCGCCAACACAAAGTTCCTCATTTCTCTACTAGAAAGCGCTATAGAGTTCAAGGAGCTTAGATATATAACCTCCTTGACTTTCATAGTGATTCAAGGAACAACGAAATTCGACATGCAAGCTACCCTCTGGGTGTCAAATTACAAAGCTTGCACCCGGCACCCGAGGCCATACGATATTATTATTATTATTATTATTATTATTATTATTATTATGAAAATTACTTCCGGGTTTAAATATATTTTAGAAGATCATGCTAAAAAGCTTGTTTAGTAAAATGGAACTTGTTCTACAGATTTAAATGAAATTAAATTTGAGATTGCTTTATTCTATTCTTTGATTCATTATCTTCAATGTGCGGGAAGCAGATTTTTGAATTTCTCAAAACAGAAGTAGTTATTTCGATTTTGATTTGACCATGATAAGTTTACACTAGCGCTCGTGGTGTTAGATTTAGGCCACAAGGAATGTGGTGTAACTGTTAGTGTGCATGACTTGTCAGTCAAAACAGAAGAATCTATTTTGATTTTGATTTTACCATACATGGGTCTATACTAGCGCTCGTAGTGATATACTTACTGAACTACATACGACAAAGGATGTGGTCCAACGCTTGGTGTTCATGACTTGTCAGTTTATTGTGCGTCATCATGACGCAAACACATAAGAGGCGTTTGGATAATTCACAAAATATTCATGAGTGGAATAATAAAATTGGTTGGTTCCTCAGTTTAGGGGCTGCGACAACGTGGTCATGTAGCCCCGTGTACTTTGGGTGTGTGTAGAATCTGTCTGATAACTGGTGTTAATTGTGATGGCTGTATTAGTGTGTGTTATCTGTTTTTTTTTGCTATTTTAAATTCAAGTAAGGACTGCTTACATTGATATTTCAATTAGTTCCTACTTTTGCCGCCAAACGTCACCGTCAACGACTACTAGTCCAGAACTTGGTTACTAGACGCCACCGCAGTCGGTTCCTGGTGACGAACGTTGGAACTATGTAATAGAGCGTTATTCAAATTTAACCTATAATTTAGCTTCACACAGTTGTAATTAGTGGAAGGTTCTTTAACATGCCATAAATCTATGACATGGAACCACCGGCTTTACTTCCCCTCCGAACGAAGGCATACTGAGAGATGTTTAACGCTCTTAAAAATCCGACGACTTCGGTCGGGTTTGAACCCACGATCTTGGGCATAGAAGCTCAGCATGCTACCAACTACGCCAGCGAAGCCGCCAAAATAATAAAACTAAAAAGCAGAGAGCAGTAAGATTCAGCGCGTCGGTAAGTAGATGAAGACATTGTAATCATTGAACGATCAACAACTACAAATGAGATTATCTCAAAGAAAGGCACCCCTCGCCAACAGAAGACGAAGACAGACGATACTCGTATGGTTTCGTTCAAACAATAAATGGACACCAAGCGTTAGACCACAAATTTTGTCGTATGTAGTTCACTAAATCGACGTAAAGTTTATTATTTCTTATTATTTTTGTTATTCCCCAGGGCCTCACAGCTAGTTGAACGTGGATTGGCGACCACGGGGCCCCAGCTGAGTCCGGCATTGCTTCCACTTACTTGTGCCGGGCTCCTCTCCGTCTTCTTTACTGCCGACCTCACTTGGTCAACCCTTGTCCTCTTCAGACCCCGACGGTATTAGGGTATCCGAGGCCTAGGAGTCACTTCCTTTCCCGCCTTAATTGGCCCTTGTCTTGTATTTCCTGATACCCTCATTCTTCAAGGGTACAGCCTTCGTTTTTCTTTTCCTCCTGCCTTCTGCTCTAGGCCCTCAAGGAAGCAGGGTGTAGGCCTATGTAGCCCCACCACTTCTGGTGCACCCTGGATATTGCTACACCCTCATGGGCTCACGGCTAGTGAGTTTGGGAGTTGGCGACCCCTAGGAATTCCTGAGCAGGGTCCGCTTTTCTCCCTTTTAGGTAGATTTCATTAGAAAGCTAACTATTGCAATGGGTCCCATATTTCGACATCCGGAAAATTTCGACATATCTTCGCGTTTCACATCCCCCAGACCTCAAAACCACCGTCAGTTGAAAAGTTTATATATAATTTATGTATGTATATATTTAACCCATGTACCATTGGTTCAAGGGGTCGAATCCATGTTCTATTGGTAAAAGAAAGGAGGAAAAATACAGTCTTCAGTGGAAATTAGAAAGATTTTATGTAGAGGACGGGTATAATGTTGTGTAAGAATAAGAGTCCAGGTGGCCAGGAAATTATATCATGCATGACGCACCGATAGGGAGCCGGTCACGACTATTAATAGAACGATCAAAACTTTCCACGTGAGTGAGCGAGAATAGGTTTCAGAAATTGAGCTTACGCTGCAGTAAAATGGCAACCTCGCAGTTGTGCAAGAGGAAGAATAATTGGATTTAAGCCATTTGCGAGAATATAATTAACAAAAGAAAGACATCATTGTGAATCATTTTGGAATAGAGATTTTTGTGTGGAGAAAAAGGTTATAATAATTGCCCAGGAAAGAAGTGCAGACGCGACATTACGTAATTAAAAGTTCCCCGAGACCCGAGGTGGTAGGGATTAAAAATCAACTGTAACACCCACATATCTGAAGACCAAATTTTATTTAATATCTCGGAATTGTAAGATCGATTTTTATGTGCAAAGAAGTCAGTTTACGTTTAGAAAACGAGCTTTCCAGAGATATAATTTTCAAAAGTGTGCGACTATTGCTTCAAAAGTTAGTTATGAAAAAGACGTGGATTTTATCTTTTTGTCGCCGATTTGTATAAAAGCCCTGGCAGAGCCAGACCAATCATGCAGTTTCCGACAGCCAGAGGGGGGGCGTCAGGCTGCATCAAACATCGAATGCAGTTTCCGACAGCCCGAGGACGTCGCTGTATCGACAACCAACCAGTTCCGTGAGCGTCGAGACGCTGCACGAGGAAGCATCTAGTATCATCATAGTATCACCGTGTGAAGACTTAGGAAAATCCTAGTACAGGATTTAGTTCAGCAAGCGTCAGTCTTTACAGTGAAAGTTCCGTATTACAGTCCAAGTTAGGCTGCGAACTTAAAGAACAGGCGATAGATCTTCAAATAACAGTTCAGTGAAACGACAGAAAGTATCGTAACATTTTGAAGTACCAACGATAGTGAAACAAACATTTCTATCAAAGTTAAGGAACCCGATCAGGGTCGAACGAAATAAGTGCCGCCTAGTATTCTGAAAAGATAGGAACTAGAGAGCAGAATCATACGAAGTGAGAATTTAATCCAAGACGTTGTCTAAAGAAGACTAACGAACAGTAAAAAAGCATTAAGCAACGAAACTAAGGAATAGCAGAAAATGCTAGGGAATCATAGGTCACCGATAAAGTATTCGTGAGGCAGTAAACAGGACAGACTTTTGCTAGACAAACTAAATAGTGTCTAGAAAGAAACGACTTCGAGCTAATAAAAATAGAAGCCGAATAGTCAGAAAACTGGATTTGAAGAATTACCGTTCCAGGGAGGGGTAGATTGATCGAGACTTTCATCTTCTTGCCAGATTAGGGAGCCGACGTCTAAGAGTTTCACCCTTGGAAACGGGGAAGAATGAAATCACGTGTTTAAGGCAAAAATCAAAGCCTCAGTGATTAAAAGCAGTGTAATGTACATATAGAAAAATCTGTTTGAGCGTAATAATTTTTAGTGAATTTATTTGTGTATGATAAAAGAATACAAAATTGTATTCAATATGTTACCAGTGTTTAAGGTAAATTATGTGTATGTGTATCAAGAAATGTCATTGGGTGAAATGGTATTAATGAAGATGGCTTAATTACCGTAAGAGGGCGAAAATGAAACATCGCTGGAGAATTCGGTCGGTGATCGTCATATCATGTGAGTAACCATTTCATTATGTTATGTGTTGGGGAATATTTGCGTGCAATCCACCTGAGTATGAGAGAATAGGGATGCCTTTGAATAAAAAATAACAGAAAAATAGCGCGATCTGAACGATTAAAATTGAGAAAGTATAAAATAATTCTGTGAAATGAATGAATCCCTTAGGGGAAATGTATGAAATAAAATATCAGTGTATTTGATAAATGATTTAAATATGTGAAAGCAAGCGTAATAATAATAATAACAACTATATAAATGAATGAAGATTATGGTGAATTATAGAAAAGTAGTAGCTTATGAGCTCCTTTAAAAGAAGTAATACATGTTGTGAACACATGTTCTTAAGATAAAGCGATTATTGTCACGGGAGAGGATTAATATAAAATTGAGATGTAGATCAAATGTTGATTTTGAAATTATCAGTTCTTTGAAAGGAAACTTGGCAGTAATGTATTGCGCAATGTAGCGCATTGAAGTAATTTGTCACGCTAGGAAGGCGTTGAACCTAAATATACTTGGTAAAATTAATTATGAGGGGCAGTTGGTCGTGGTAATTGAGCTATGGTAAGTCCTCTAAATAGTGATGTGATCACGAGGCCGTTGTGTGTACTATATTGTAAAAGGGTGCGAAATATTTATTGTATTATGAGCGCAGGTTTAAGGCAAAGGCCGCCCAAGTCGCGAATGTTATAAGTCCTCCAGTATGGGATATGGTTCCCGAGGCATTTGAAAGAATCGAACCCAGATTCGTCTATGTGAAGCCCCTAGATATTTGTTGTTGTATTGAATTATTCTTACCTACCAATGAGGACACTTCATAATTAATAAATGCCAAGGTTACGAGAATGGTCTAGTGAACCAAAATATGTTGTTAAAATAAGTGAATGAAAAGCCTGGGCTGTTCAAAGAACTGCATTTAAGAAATAGCTGTATAAAGCAGAGGGTAGCCCGTCTCTGGAAGGCGAGACCTTGGAGTTCCTGCTCCCGGACAATAAATAACGCTAAGTGGCATAGGCCAGACCCTTACTATTAACGGAAGTGCGGTAGGTCTGGGAGCCGTCTGTTTTGAAGTTATAGTACACCAGAGTGTTTAGAGTTTGTTTAACGACCAGGGCTTCGAACCGAGGTTCTTGTAGATGAAGAGTACCGCTTGCAAGTTCAGATCGTTGCTTTCTTATGAGATAAGGGTCTTTTAAGACAAATATTAATACATCCCTAATGCAATGTTATATGATGTAGTAATTCACGAGTTCAGTTAAGACAATTAGATTCAGGGAGTAATCTTAATTTTTGACTTGTTCAAGTAGTCTTCGGTAGCTCGGGAGTACGCAAATGTTTCCCGATCGCTGTAGTGAGTTGTTGACTTGAGAGAGAGGTGGTAACCGAAGAATATTGTGAAAGCCCAAAAATTTAAGTAAACGAGTAATAGTACTTTAATAAGAATTATATATTGTTTGATTATAAGATACTCATATAATAGGAAGTGATGTGTTGTAAAAGAATAACACAGTGTATATAAAAAGTATCGAGCCTATTGGAGCTCTTGATTTTATGGAATTTTAAAAGGACACTATATGGAAGTGAAAAGAAATATGAGTTTGTTGGTTTATGAGAAACCATTTATTTATGATTTAATCTTTGTTTATCATATATTCCTTGTTCACTCTGAACAAGTATGAATTATGGGTCAGTATTTATTTGTTTAATTTGTTGTAGCGCCATTATTTGAGTAATTAAATGTTTAATAGTAGGAGTTGATTTTGTTTATTATTTTTGGAAGTGTATCCTCTATTTAATCCAAAATGTGTACGTCACAGAGTGGGAGAACATACCATAACCCCGAAAATCCCGATTTGAGCATTGTTGGCATACTGTGATTTGCATATTTCATGCTGAAAGGGCACAATATATATATGTATATCAGTTTCTTGTGGACACGATAACTGCCGTAATTTTGCTCCAATCACTTTGATTTTCAGCCTACTTTTCACATTTTGCAAAAATGAGGAAAAAGTAGACATGAGATCGGGCAAATGTGTGTCTGTCTGTCTGTCTGTCCTTCTGTCTGTCTGTCTGTCTGTCTGTCTGTCCTTCTGTCTGTCTGGCTGTGTGTGTGTCCCCCCCTATCAACTCCTAAACGGCTGGAGCAATCGAAACAAAATTTGGTAGGATTAAAGATCTATACCTGAATATCTCACGGCCATATTTGAAAATGATGTCAGTGCTACCAACTGCTAAAAAAACGCAATTGAAATTTGAGCTCCATGATGTATATCTTGGAAGGTATGAATGGGAGCTATTTCAAAATTGGCACACGTATAGATAATAATATTGCAGTTTAATTTCCAGGAGTCCATACATGGCAGTGTTGTCAAAATGATTATAAGCCTGCTGATAGGTCCAATTTTTAAATGCATATAACTTCTACACTATCAAATGGAATTCAACCAAATTTCGTATGGTGTATGTGTACATAACCAGATATGACTGAGCGTATTCTTACGACCCACCAGGGCTGCCAACTGTTAATAAATGCTCTCAATTTATTTTATCCAAATACCAATATATCAGAAAGTATGCAAGCCGACAGCTTTAAACTATGCACACGTATAGTACCTGACATTCTATATTAATTTGGAGTAACTTATATACGTCAGTGCTACCAACATGATTCTAAGCCTGCTGACAGGTCCAAATTTAATTACTTGCAACTTCCATACTATCATTTGGATTTGAACCAAATTTCGTATGTGCTATGTGTACCATAACAGATATGACTATGCGTATTCTTAAGAGCAACCAGGGCTGCCAACTGTTAATATGTACTGTCCCTATTTTTGTTACCCTAATATCAATATATCAGAAAGTATGCAAGCCAATAGCTCTAAACCTTGCACACGTATAGTACCTGGCATTCTAGATGAATTTGGAGTAACTAATATACGTCAGTGCTGCCAACATGATTCTAAGCCTGCTGATAGGTCCAATTTTAAAATGCATGTAACATCTATACTAACTAATGGATTTCATTCAAAATTGGCACAACAATAGATCATATTATTTCAGATTATTTCTGACCAATACATGCATGACATTGTTGCCAACATGATTTTACGCGCGCTGTTAGATCCAATATTTAACTGCATGTAACATCCATGCTATTCATTGGACTTCAACCAAATTTTGTATTCTGTACCTTAAGAGACGGAACTAAGAATATATTCAGTCATCAGGGCTGCCAGCTGTGGTGCCCTATTAGGCTACATTATGCCAGGTATACAGTATTTAGAACTAATTAGAAATTTCGATATTAGCAACTTAATTTCGTCATTATTCTAGATAGGTTCATATACTGTAGAATAATCATTGGCATGAAATGTAGGCTCTTTAGTTCGTCACGGAACTTCTTGTTTTACATAATATGTATCCCCTTAAAATCTCGGTCAAGTTCGTTAATGGGCAAAATCGATCAAAGGGGGTGAAAATGGGAGGCGTTTTTCGAAAAAGTGAAATATCACTATAACTCTTAATATCTGAAATATTGAATCCATTCAAAGTTCATTCTATGTGTCGGACAAGGCCCTAAAATTTATGTTTGAAAAGTTTTTTGATAGCACCAACCATTGACCAAAGGGGTGGGAAAAAGTGGGTTTTTCGGGAAACATTAATCATATCTCTGTTAATAGGCACAATATAAAAACCGTACATAATGGACAATATTCCTCCAATAATTACCTAAAACTTTTGTCTGAAAGAATTTTTGATATGACCCACCATTACGCCACGGGGTGAGCAAAATGATTTAAATGATAAGAAAATGCCAAGTGCCAAGAGAGGTTGCCATAACAACTTTACTTTTAATTGATAAGGGATGAGCCATCAGCAGTTGCTATGACAACGCCACTGCACGAGATAACATTCAGTTTTCCATCTGTCTATGGGAAGCGACTTCGGTATCCGAACTGGTAGCATGCTGAACTTCATGCCCATGGTCGCGGGTTCAAACCCGGCTGAAGTCGTCGGATTTACTAAGAGCGCTAAAAAACCCTGAGTTTGCTTTCCTTCGGAGGGGAAGTTCCAACGTTCGTTGCAAGTTGCTGGTTGCGGTGGCATCTAGTAGCCAAGTTCACAGCTAGGTGTCGTTGATGGTAGTATTTTAGGTAGATTTCATCAGAAAGCTAACTATTGCAATGGGTACCATGTTTCGACTTCCGGAAAATTTCGACATATCTTCGCGTTTCACATCCCCCAGACACCAAAACCACCGTCAGTTCAAAAGTGTATATATAATTTATGTGTATATATATATATATATGTATATCAGTTTCTTGTGGACACGATAACGGCCGTAATTTTGCCCCAATCACTTTGAATTTTTTACCGAATATGTATACCCATAAACTCTCGGTCGAGGTCGTTACTGGGCTAAATCAGTCGAAGGGGATGAAAATGGGGGATTTTTTTTTTTGTAAAAATGAAATATTACTATAACTCTCTTAATATGTGAAATATCGAATCCGTTCAAAGTTCATACTATGTGCCGGATAAAGCTCAAAAATTGATGCTTGAAGAGTTTTTTATAGCACCAACCATTGACCAAAGGGGTGGGAAAAAGTGGGTTTTTCGGGAAACATTAATCATATCTCTCTTAATAGGCACAATATCAAAACCGTACAAAATGGACAATATTCCCCTAATAAGTACCTAAAACTTTTGTCTGAAAGAATTTTTGATATCACCCACCATTACGCCAAGGGATGAGAAAAATGATTTCGGAATTATAGAAAAATGCCAAGAGCTATCAGTGGTTGCCATGGCAACACTACTAAATTGATGAGGGATGAGCCATCAGACGTTGCCATGACAACGCACTTGCGCGAGATCAGATTCAGATTTTCATCTGACTAACTGTGAAGCAGCTTCGGTGACGTATCTGGTAGCATACTGAACTTCTATGCCCAAGGTCGCGGGTTCAAAGCCGGCCAAAGTCGTCGGATTTTCTAAAAGCGCTAAAAATCCCTCAGTATGCTTTCCCTTGAGGGGAGGTTCCAACGTTCGTTGCGAGTTACTGTTTGCGGTGGCATCTAGTAGCCAAGTTCACAGCTAGGTGTCGTTGACGGTAGTATCTGGTAGCAACATTAGGAACTACTGCTTGAAATTGAGCGTCTTAATTCCTTACCTGAATTACAGACTAATACAGCCATCACAATTCACACCGTTTATCAGACAGATTCTACACTCACCCAAAGTACACGTGGTTACATGACCGCGTTGTCGCAGCCCCTAAACTGAGGAACCAACCAACATCTCTGCGGGAGATATAATTTTGCGTGAAGAAGTAACAGACCGTTACATAGTTACACATCAGTGTCGAAACCTTGCATAAGGACAGTGTGACCACAAGTATAAAAATGGACTCCAAATGACAAGAAGGTTACCGTCATCATAAGACAATAAAATGTTTAAAATATGCATAAAATGACGAAAAACAAAGTTAATTAATTAATTAATTAATTAATACTTTCATGCAATAAATGAGGTCTGATCCTTCTACGAAAACCTGCATATTCTGCCTATTTTCCCCTATCCCCAAATTTGTCCGGTGAAATCTACCTCCGCCTTCCGGCGTGCCGAGAGGACTTTTTTCCATTACTTCGGGAGCGGACCCTCTTCTCTTTCACTTTCAGTTTGCCTTTCATGGCTCTCCTTCCTTCCAAGTCCCTCAATCCACATTCTTCGAGGTTTGAGAGCATTTATTTTCCTTCTGTCCTTTATTTGCCTTATCCTCCTTTCGTTTTCCATTTCTTCTTCTAGTATATATGTTAGTAGTTAGTTTTAGTTATAGTTAACTTTTCATTATCATCTTCACGACCACCCAAACCATTAGGGGCCGATAACTTAGATGTTAGGCCCCTTAAAACAACAATAATCATCAACATCATCTTTTTGTTATCCTATAATCCAAATATCCAAGTCATGTTTTCAACCTACTAAATTCCCTGTCTGAAGGGTTAGAGCTGTGAATGTTTTAGTTAGCTTGGATCCCAACACTAGAGGTGTGGTCACTTCCTGTCGTCTAGGATAGGTCGACGTAGAAAAATGAACAAGTTACGAATCAGCAATATATTACTTCAATGAAACGCATCGAATTCTCAGTAAATGGTGTTGGGTCTTTTCATATAACCAAGAACAATTCCCCGTTTCGTAGTTCAGGTTTTGAAAAATGCGGGTAATTCTAATATAAATAATAAATAACCCCTGGCACTACAGCCCATGAAAGGCCTAGGCCTACCAAGCGACCACTGCCCAGCCATTTGGCCTGCAGATATTCGGGTGACACGTGATCAGCGCATCGGGTCCCCTCGGCCGTTAATCACGGTTTTCGTGATCGGGGCGCTGCCTCACTGTCAGACAGCTACTCAATTGTCCTCACGTGGCTAAGTAAACCCCATTCCAGCCCTCACGTCAGTTTCTAAAATCCCTGGTGGAGCCGGAAATCGAATGGCCAGCGTAATTCTAATACAGGGTGGTAATAATTGAACTTGCGCTGTTTACGAGGGTCCCCCGAACAAACGAATGATCGTAGGACGATGAAACGGTGTGGAAACCTTTGGCAGGACATGCGGAAGAGACATAACGAATAAACCATTAAAAGGAACACATTTCAATTTCCACATGAGTGGGTAGCAGTTGTTGATGGCGTACCAAGTTGACAGTCCAGGTTACGAACGATGCTCAATGTGATGACCATCTGAATCCACGACTGCCTGAGACCGCACTAGCGAGTGCTCCAACACTGCCCGCAACATCTCAGATGGGATGTTGGCTACAACCCTCGCGATGCTCACCTTTAAACACCAAAATGTGTCAGTGTCCCGTTGATACACACTGTTTTTAAGGTAATCCCACAGATAGAAATCACATGGGTTCAAATCTGGGTATCGTGGTGGCCATGCTTTGGGGTTATAGTTCGACAATTACAGAATATTTTTTTACTTGTATTACATTATATTACCCATTTAAGATTTGATTGCCGCTGAGCGTGGCTGCGCCAGTGTTTGTTGTTGATTGTAGCAGCTGCCCCTCACAGTGAAGTGGGGAAAACAGCGATGACAATATGCATTCTACACATAAGTCAAGCAGCATTGTGCGTCACAGGAGCTCATGTCACCACGGACAGTTAAACGATGACTGAGACTCTTGGAAGTGAGTCATATCCTACTCGCGCAACTGTAGGCCTACCTGTCAACGAAGTAGTCTGACGTGTGACATAAGTAAACAAGGAATAGTTCCCATCTCAACCGCCGGCAATCAATTCGTGAAAGTTTAGTAAGTTTAGTAATAACTTATGGAAGATGTGATGGATGAATGTAACAGAATGAGAATAACGAATTGACTTCTTATTTCTTACTCATTGCAGTAACTTAGTTTTTTTTTCTCGTAGCCTATGGCCTCGGGTGCCGGGTGCAAGCTTTGTTATTTGACGCCCAGAAGGCAGTTTCCATGTCGAATTTTGTTGTTCCTTCGAACGCTATGAAAGTCAAGGAGTTTAGATATCTAAGCTCCTCGACACTATAGCGCTTTCTAGTAGAGAAAGGAGGAACTTTCTGGTGTAGGCGGAAAATCCCGAGATTAATTTTGTCATTATGAACACGGCCTACTGAATTCAAATGGGTTCTTTAACATGCCAACAACGTATGACATGCATGCCGTGATTTTTGTCGCCTTTCATAAATCACTTTCTACAGCCAGGAGCGAACCTGTATGCTAGGGGTTGGTAGTCCGACACGATAACCACTCACTCACCGGGGCAAGAAGTAACTTTGGTGACATTTTATAATATGTCTTTCTCTTTCAAAAGCACGGCAGTCGAAAAGCAGGTGATGCACAGTTTGGGAGGATCCACAAAAGCATGTAAGTTATAGTCATTTAGAATACTGATATGAAATAGCTCGAAGTATTACGTGAATTTCCCATGTCCAGATAATAATTGAGTAGTCTAAGCACAAAGTTCAGAACAAGAATTTTACTTTGAAGTCGATGCTGAATCTCAGGAAAAAATATTTCTCTCGTAATGGCCTCAGTAATTGCGTTACTAGTAACTCCGCAATCCTGACTTTTATATTTACTGTAGACACGCGAATACCGTACCTCGTAAATTCTTTCTGAATAAGCAACTTCCTTGTATATTTGACCTGTAGATCCTCTTTCAAGTTGTCTTTTTATGTAATGCTTCAACATAACGGTACGTGAATATTGTTGTGAGGAAGAAATGTACGGTGCCATGGCCTTCTGGTTAGGTCTTCTCTTGTTTCAATAAACGTCTTGTTTCTAAGCCTTGGATGTGCGGTACTCTCTGTTCCTTATTTAAAGCCTACCTTGTTGTGTACACGCTGGAAGAAGTGCTAAACATTGTAAGCAATGAATGTCACGTACAGTTGCACCGGGACTTCTCCTCCAAGTTTATGGTCCTCATCCCATTGTCGCTAAGGCAAGCGGCTCTGAAACCTACAGCCTTACCACATTGCACGCAGATGCAGTTCAATGCCTAAAGAAATTACTTTCTGCCGATTGAAGAACTAGCAGTTAATTCTTTAGGGCAGACATGGGCAAGATTGATTATAAACGTTTTATTTCTGTTTTTTAAATCAAACAAAACTTAAAGGCTACAAATGTTAGAAAACTTAGGATAAGAGAACACACCTTCATTATTTGTTAGAAGAGGAAGGAGTATGTGACAAGTGACTGTGACTGTGCTTCTAAAAGTTTTTCATAATCTGGTTGAAACTGGGATGAGCTGATTTCTTAGTAGCGCTGGGTAGATTATTAGCTTGGGAATAACCTAACCACCAAGGGAAGATGATAAAGAAAAAGGAAGTGGGTTTCAGACTGGAGGAAAAGGTTGGAGAAATAGGACGAGAGTCCTACACAAGTTATAAGTTTAACTTTAAATATACTCAAAGGCAGCTGCCACTGCAAATCCGCTCTCCGATACCTAAAGTGGGTAGGGACCTGGGAAGGCTAACGGGAAACGCAGATGGAACTTGGGCGATTTGCAAGAAAGTTACTTTAGCGTATTCCCTCTCAAGCATACATATGCCTACTATGGGGAATGGTGGTGGTCTGGCAAGACAAAGAGTAACAGATTTATTGTGTATCTGTTCAAAGGAGTTTGTTTCTAAACAGATAATTTGAAGAATGCCAATAATTTGAATCTGATTTGATATTTTAGTTTTTGGAATTGTAGAATTCCTAAAGAGCGACCAAATGATTCCAAGAAGGATAGGGATAAAGCAATTATACCTTTGGGAATAATTTTGGCAAGTGCACCAATAGTTGCATTTAGATATGGCTAAGCTTTTACCCAGCAAGGCGCCGACTAAACGTTTAGACAATGAGAAACACTTATATTTTGAAAAACCAACCATAAGTGTTAGAGAGAATCTCCACAAGCAGGAAGCTGGCGTAGCGAGCTATGCTTGCCTTACTGGCCAGTTAGAATTAGCTATTAAAGCTAAGAGAGACTTTACTAAGTTACCAACTAAGAGTTCTTGCTCAAATGCAACAAGTGGTGAAAACCCTATCAATAGATTTATTTTTATTGAATAGGAAGAGTCAAGGAAGACAGGATCTTGCCTAACCACTATATTAGAGAAATGATAAAGCGAAAAACAAATATTTAATTTATTTAACAATGCAAAAGGAAGTAGTTTTTGTAACAAATATATAATTTTGATTTCTATAAACAATTGGGGTCTCAGACCTCCGAAAACATCTAAAGCTTGCGCCAGGCAATTGATAATTCTTTTGGTTTCAAACCTTTTAAATGCTTTAAAATCTTCGCAAGATTTTGAAATGGCGAAGATAAATAAATGAAAAATTTAAAGATAACTGACAATAAATCAAGTACAAGGTGTGCACTTTAAGGATTTGTAGATAAGTATCTTAGAAATAATAACAACTTCGAAAGTAACAACAACAACAAAAATCAGGAAGAATAAAATAGAAGTTTCTATTACTTCTTATATTGTTACTGAATTACTTTTAATGATTATACATAGAAGATTATGCAAATAGGGCAGGTCACTTATTGTGAAACATGAAGAGAACAATCGAAAGGAAGTTTCTAGAACTCCTATGTTTAAGTAGGGACCACGAGACAAATGGGGCAAGTTTCCCTTTCGTGAAACCTAGAGATAACTCACTTATGAGTTGAAAGAATTGGATTCCCTCATTAGAAGGGAGAAACAATATAATTTAAGGCGTGTACCAGACACGAAGTTTTACAGAAATTAATTCGTTGTACGTGGAACAAGTGAGGGAGGGCACTTATTGAGAGTGATACCTCATTGAAAAAAGACCTAAAGTAGCAATTTTATTATTTTGGTTTGTTAGTAAGGGGATTGGGAAAGATCAAATGGATTGAGGAAAAGTGTTCATGGCCGTATTTATTGTACACGGACGCGCGCGACGCGGATGAAAGGTTGAACAAGCACTGTTTTTCACTATAGTCTGTTGATATAGTTGAAACGTTCACTGTAGTAGCACAAAAAGTTGATGGCAAAGAAAGTTATTGCAATGGTGGAAAATGACTGGTTACACTAGATATGCGAGAGTCTATTGCTTGAGAAACTTATAGGTTATAGTTGAATGCACAGAAAAGAAATCCCAACGGAGGAAGAAAAATTAGATATTGATTAGCAGTTAATAAGGAAGATTCCTTAGTATGAAAAAGTATTCCCATATGTGAGTGGAAAATACTAGAAGGTTTGACTCGTAGATAAATTGTTCGGCATGGAAAATTCCAGAACAATCGTGACTGAAGAATAGGGCAAAAGTTAGTCCAGTGGTGGAACGAGCTAAGTATTTTATAGACAGTGGGTAATTTAATGATGTCCCACGTTGTGAGAAAATCTCTCATTTAATTAGCATAAGAAATGCTGCTTCATGTTAAGATTGGCTTAGATAGACAAAAGCCCAACATAGAAAATCCCGCGAAGGATGATTATTGCCCCAAATATAGAAATCTCACACTGCCTATAAAATGATCATTAAAAAGCATGTAGCTATTTAAAATCAATTAAAATAAGTTGAAGAACGTAGAAGTAGTACTTAGCTTTGCTACATGACGAAGGCTATGTTCCTGTTGACGGTTGATACTAAAATTCTAACGTGGCGTAGAATTTAAAAGTTTGCCTCTAGAGATGAGGAGGCGAGCTTTAGTTAAGCTCTAACTGACGGGGTCGACTTCCGACGTACAAGTGAGACACGCTCAACGGAGCTCGGAGGGACCAGGGAAGGGAAAAGAGTGGAGGTAGGAGACAAAAGGAATACATATAAGAATAGTCAACATTAAAATATTAATTTCTCTTGATGAAATGATCTTCAAAGAGTTGATAGTAGGAGTCACTAGCGCAGCCTGGAGGGTGAAAAAGTAGACGAAGTTCTCTTGATCACGGAGATGATAGCTGGCGATGGCGACGAGATCTGGTGGCTAGATTGATAAGGAAGTCCTCTTGTACAGGGAAGAATTGAGGAACTTCAGAGATTCGCTGCTAGATGACGCTAGGTGGGTCATGGAAGATATATATCTAGAACAGACATACAGGTAACATGAGAGACATAACCAACAAGGAGAAATCGGAAGATCACTGTTGGTGTTGGAGAAAAAAGAAGGGATGAACTAAAGCAAAGAGAAGCAAAAGCTTACTCTATCTTACCGTGTATTCCAAAGAATACACCAAGCGCAGCTAAATGATGGTCTATCAGTCTATTTCTCACGCTATTTTGGCGAAAATGCGTCATAGAAAACACCTCTTCAAAGATATAGTAAGATACGAACATGCTTGAGCATGAAATTTCAAGTTTGGGAAGATTGATTTTGGTAGAGCCTTGTAAAACTCAATTTTCAAAACGTTGAGGAATAGTTGCTTTAATTCGTTCTTACATTGTAACTCAATCAGTTATACCTGCAACTTTGCGGCTTCGGTGGCGTAGTTGGTAGCATGCTGAGCTTCTATGCCCAAGATGGTGGGTTCAAACCCGTCCGAAGTCGTCGGATATTTTAAGAACGCTAAAAATCCCTCAGTATGCCTTCCTTCGGAGGGGATGTAAAGCCAGCGGTTCCATGTCATAGATTTATGGCATGTTAAAGAACCTTACACTAATTACACCTGTGTGAAGCTAAATTATATATACGTTAAACATTTGACTAACGTTCTTAGGTTCCTACGATCGTCATCAAGAGCCGACAGCGGTGGCATCCGGTAACTAAGTTCTGGACTAGTTGGTCGTTGACGGTGGCGTTTGGTGGCTAAAGTAGGAACTACTTGAAAAAATTCAATGTCTGCAGTCCTTACTTGAATTAAAACAGATACACACACTAATACAATTATCAAAGTTAACACTGGTTATCAGACAGTTTCTACACACACCCAAAGTACACGGGGCTACATGACCGCGTTGTCACAACCCCTAAACTGAGGAACCAACCAACCATTCGATTTTACTGTTACACAGTCAACATTAAATGTCATGCTGAGAACGTCCAAGTCCTGTTCAATAACTTTGAAGTACTGAGATGTTCATTCAAATCCATCGTAGAAAGTTTTCACACCAAACGATATTACACAACACGCATAAACACAATGAGATTGAAATAGTTTTTCACTTCTTGGTATACAGAACAGGAAATATGACCTATGTGTAATTGTAGATAGTATAATTCGAAAGTTTGTCGCGGGCCGGATAAGACTAGCTCAAGAGCCGCACTTGCCCCGCGGGCTATACTTTGTCCATGACTTCTTTAGGAGCTTCGTCACTTCGTGGTTACGTAGCCCCGTTTACTTAGGTGTGTGTAGAATTTGTCTGATAATTTGTGTCACTGTGATGTCTGTATGAGTGTGTGTGTTCCGTAATTAAGGTAGGAATTGGTAGGACTCAGCCGTGGCATTCAGCATTTGCCTGGAGTAGAAGTGGTAAACTACGGAAAACCACTTCCAGGATGCCTGAGGTAGGAATCTTACCCGCCTCTTCTTAGTTTTGCCTCACTAAACATAATGTATTCCGTTCCAGCCCTCAGGCCAGAATTAAATTTCTTGACAGAGCCTGGAATCGTCTGACCTCCGAGGTGACAGCTAATAATGTAAAGAATTAATAATTGATTGAATGTTTCATGTATTCATTCACGTTCATCTATCAATCTGGAATAATCAAAACAGGACTTAAACCAAATTATTGTTATTACCTTCACCACAGTTGCCCTCACACCAGAATTAAAATTTCTTGGCAGAGCCGGGAATTGAGCCCAGACCTTCGGGCTGACAGCCAAAAATCCTAGCCATGAGGTTAACTCTCATTGTGTTGGTGCTTTCTTTCCTTCTTTCTTTCTTTCTTTCTTTCTTTCTTTCTTTCTTTCTTTAGAGTGCTTGCTCGCACAGTGGTTTGCCTATCACGAAGGAGGACCAAGTTTGATTTCCGGTTAGTGAGTGATAAATATTCGAAGTAATATGGCACGTCCTGTGGTTCGGATTCCACATAAAAGGGAGGTTGCCATTGTTCATGATCACAAGCTCAACGGTCTCGTAAAATTACAAATTCCCTCCCGCTTCTTTCTTCAATTTTGCATCGGTAGACCTCGCTCTTTCACCCCTTAAAACAACAATAACTAACTGATTATGTATTTTATTAACACGATTTGATTTTCACGCGATAACTCTACGCTTTCAAACACCAGAATTTAATGTTGACACTTCAACGCATGCGTAAAAGTTTATTGGTGAAATGAAAATCCACAGCCTGCTTTCAGTCGACCGACCAGGTCAGAAAATGGAATGGATGAAGCCCCCATCCAGCGACGAGGATATCAACTATGCCGGCAGCCGAAGACTGTCGCACTCCCCTGGGGAAATGATTAAATGAACGACAGAAGAAATAAAATGATAGCGGAGAGTGTTGCTGGAATGAAATTGTGACAGGGAAAATCGGAGTACCCGGAGAAAAAACTGTCCGTCACCGCTTTTTCAAGCACAAATCTCCCATGGAGTGACCGGGATTTGAACCAAGGACTCAGCGGTGAGAGGCCGGCGTGCTGCTGCTCACATCTTCTTATTTATCCTCAAGAAGCTAAGCGACACTATTGTACTGTGCCCGTTTAGACCGGAGTCCTCACGACCACATATGCATTTTACCAAGAATCAGTCAGCACGAGAGTCAAAATATCCCGGGGCGCCAGATGGGTTAAAGCTAATCGCAAAAACGACATCAAATGAAAAAATTCTTTACTGATTTTTGGCTCAATTCAACAATAAGGATAGAAGGAGATTCAACTGGGCATAACACATCATGTAAAATTATCTCATTTTATTCTGAATTTAAAATTGACTGCAAAATAAAATGCTCAAAGCAGCATCATTCATGTGTGGCGACCCACATTACTATTTACACAATGTACAGAAATTTTCCAACACATTGGACAATTATCTTTGGAGACACAAGTCTGATTATCAGTCCTGTAGACTGTGTTCCAAAATTATATCCATTATTTATGATTAAATCCAGTTCAAATTTAATTGTCTTTACTGGAAATACTGTAGTTCACTGGTTGAATTTTTACATAATATTAACACTCGTAGAATAATTGTTCATAGAATTTTTAACTTTCACTTATTTTTCCAGTTTCAAAAAATATTGTCAAAAAATATTATTATCTCTGAATCAACACAAATTATGTACACATATTAATAACAACATCTGAAAAGTATCTGACCCTTGAGCATAGCATCGAAGAACTGTGCGAAGCACAACAAAATTAATTGTTCTTCTGACATTAAACGTTTCGAGAAGTGACTCGATTATGAACTTCAAGTTCCTATCAAAATATATGATTTCTGAATCATCAACTTGATCAATAAATTGTTGGACCATTCAACTATTCGATTTTCCACTTGGAATCATTATTAAGAAAAATATTTATATTTGTGGCCATTTTAGTAACTTTCACAACTTGCAATTCTTGAACAGAATGCGGAAATAAGAATTGTAGCTTCATAATAAATTCATTTAGTTCATGACACTAGGATTTAAAACATCCTTCAAATTATTCGTGGTTATAGAATTACTTTAATTGGCAGTGGCCCATTCTATTATTTTTTATAAGAACACAATAGCCTATTCCAACAACAACGGCAAAGGTCTTCCTCTGAAGAAGAATGAAATACTATCATGACAAATCCGGGTTCTAGCAAAATCAAAGTCTTAATGGAATCCGTAAACAAGGTTGAAATAAGAACTGATGGTTTTTAAGAAATAACCTTTGGGTCATTCATACGACGCAATTATAGTTCCAATACTCCTTCTTTAACACTGAGTCATCGAACCTGCTATTTGATTGATGCTCAAATAAAAACCTCCTCATTCCTGCGACTTAAACATGCGCACCTGGGAATGGCATTTCAACTACTCCACACACATAAATTTTCTTCCCAAAATTTATACAATAAATCAAGCCTCTGCTTATTATCAACACTGGAAGATTTATAAACTTACAAGTTTATTTTATTTTACCATTCAGTTCAAATCGTGAAGTTACCACACTTATGATACTCTCTATTTCACTTTCGAATGTGTATCAACGTCATGATTTTATATAAATACAAAAATATCCTAATTGATACAAATATCATTTGCTTCCCGTTTCATGCCTCCCCGTGTTATCTGAAAAATATACTTTGCTCATTGCAAATATTAACTGTTCAACCAGAACTGTAATGTTGGTTGAATGCGGGCTTGCGCTAACCACTATCCTTCGGAAAATCACCTGTTCCAAACTAGAAATGATTAAACTACTTCATAAGCTCTCTCTCAATGAATGTGATTATTAGAAAATATAAGATCCAAGAATTATTTAGAAAAGTTATGAAAATCATTATTATTATTATTAATGGATTATTATTATTATTAGTTATATTATTGTAAATGTGTTTAATTATTATTTCATTATGTGAGAATCCACATGTTCGATTCTTCGAATATGGATAAAATATCCATTTCTCAACAAAAATAATTATTAACTTTTACAGTTACCTCGGCTGATTACCGTGATTATCAAAAAAATATGAAACATTCAAATAAATGCTCGTTATGCTCGGTCATCGATCCTAAACTGTTCTGAGTGCTGAAAATACTCAGAATAACTCTAATATGTCTTGCGTAAATCATTGCAAGATTTAAATACGGAGAAAAACAAATGTGTTGGTCATCTGCAGAAAATGAGTTTGTTCCAATTAGCTAGGCATAATATAAAAGTCAAATGTGGCTTACATTTCTCGTTGGTCTTGAAGCGTAGTGAACCTGGTCTGTACCAGATTTATCCAGATACATGCCCTATTGGACACGCACGTCTAATCCTTGTATCGGCCGCCATTATATACCCACAATCTGTCTAACACGACATAGTGGAAATATTTCTTGAAGTTTGAAGTAACTGCTGATCCATTTTAATATTGGCTTCAATTAAATCCATAGCAATTCGCTTAAATGGGGTCAGATCCAAATGATCTATTCTCAAATACGTCAGTTGTAACATAACTCACGGTAATCTTTTCAGTACAAGAAAACACTGACAGTCTAAATCAATCAACGGCTGTTCTGAAGATCGTTCCCTGGGCATGGTTTATCACCATCTTTCATGCGCGAAGCAACTTATAGTTTCCCTTTATCGGCTAATGAACAACACCGTGATAGACTGGCCTTCAATATACTGAAAGATCGGAGTGGTTATCAAGTTACAATTTATGAAACTGACTAATTGGATTAAAATATCCAAGTATTGAATTATTATTACTGGACTGTGACAAAGTACTTTCTAGACAAAGTCTAGCATGTGTCCATATAGAAATAAAGTATTTCACCAGTGTCCGTAGAAAAATAACAATCACCTTAGTGATTCCCTCTGCCGGAAACTTACTATGTTCCACTTGTATCGTAGCACTTTTGTGACTATCACAATTTAAAGATATCTTCTGCGTAGATCCAGCAACCTTGTGCCTTGGCTCAACGTAGCAGCAGCACCTTGTCATGCAAGAGCTTGGTTCGAAGTGAGCTAATGATGCTTGGGCCGGTCGGCTTTTATTCAAAACGGTCGGGTCCTCGCTGGATCACGCTGAAATCTGGAAATCCTCATATCTCCGGTGTCTCTGGTCCGATTCACTTGAGACTAAGTGCATTCTCTTTCATTTGGCCGTGCCAGTAATCTGAATCAAGTCTCAAGACTCTACTCCATGGCTAACTATTTAATCAACAAATAGTCTCGACCTCTGCTACTACTCGCTACGTCACTTAACATGCTCTTGGCTGCACAAAGTTTCCATTCCATTCTAGAAGTAATGGAGCGCGATATTCAAATATCTCAACTTTCAAAAGCGGCTGTAGCCTTTTCGTTGATATCTAGGTGTCTGAATCTTGGAATACCCATTCCTAGAGTTGGGCACATCCACCCCACACCTAGCAAAAGATAAAAATTGGAAACTTTTTATGTTTCCTATCTACACATTAAATCATCTGGTTCTTGAATAATAAATCTTCAAATTCGCTGCATTATAAGTTCCCACGATGTTACCAGTTCGTGTATTGGCGATTTCATAGCTTCCATTGTTGTTTACTTCCACAATACGATATGGTCCAGCGTAAAGGCTTGCAAACTTCGAGTACACTCGATTTTGCACGTTAGAGGGTGTAGGTCTTTTCACTAAAACAAGAGTTCCTACGTGCAAGGGTCTGCGAAAACGCTTTCCTCTCACTCTGCGCTCTCTTTTCTCAGCTTGGCTCCTCAACTTGTCTAAAGCTAGAGTTTCCCTCATCTGACGACTTGGTTCAATCTCAGGTGGAATAGAGATGATTCGATCCCATAATCTTTTTGGTTTAATTCCATGATGAAGCAACATGGGAATCTGTCCAGTACTCTCATGAATTGTAGAGTTGATGGATTCGGATGCTAATGAGAGAACATCCATCCATTTCCAATGCTCATTTGGACAATAGAGGCGGAAAAATTTTGCTATTTCTGCCATCACGCGTTCTGCTGGATTGCTTTCAGGATGTCGGATAGAACAAAACAATTGTTTAATCCCAAGATTATTCATGACGGTTCTAAATTCTAAAGATGTAAATTGGGGTCCACGATCTGATAAAAGGAATTCCGGTTCGCCTGCTTCCGGAATTACGTTGTCTCTAATTCTCTTCGCACAATATTTTGCGTTAGCCTTCTGAATTGGGTGTAACAGTGTATTTGCTGAAAACATCCATGGTCACCAGAATATATCGGTTACCTCTTTTAGACTTTGGAAGAGTACCATAAAGATCAGTCGCGAAGATTTCACAAGGCTTAGAAGGAATAATAGGCCTTGGTAATTCTCTCAATAATCTAGAATTATGTTTACTCCTTTGGCATAAGTCGCATTCTCGAATAGTGTTCCTGACAGTTTGTCGCATTCGCTCCCACGAAAATTTTTCTTGTATCAAGTTGTCCGTCTTATCTACTCCAGCATGACCTGCAATTCGATGTGCCATCCAGATAATGGGTTTTTGCATTCGTGGAGGTATCACTACTCTCAGCTTCGTATGGTCGGGATCTGCAAACTTGTAGACTTAACCATCTAACATCATAAAATTTCTTGAAATTCTTTCAGTTTCCATAAAATCATCATCATTTGGATCCATGTCTCCCTGTAGAAAACGAAAAATGTTTCTAAAACGTCGGTCTCTCCTCTGGGATAAATGCAACAATCTTAACCTTCTCAAGGTATCCTCATCCTCCTGCGTCATGTTAACTTGAAAAACCTTAGATGTAGACTCCACTGCTCTACTCAATAAATCGGCCCCAACGTTCACTTTTCCAGGAGTGTGTTCAATAACTAGGTTGAATTGTTGAATAAAAAGTGACCATCTAGTTATCCTATCACTGGTAAAGTTTGTTCTCAAGATAAACTCCAATGCATGGTGATCAGTCCTCACAATTACTGAATGTCCAATTAACATTTTCTTCCACGACTCCAACGCGAAGATTACAGCAAGGGCTTCTAACTCTGTGGTGTAATAATTCCTTTCTGATGGACGAAGTTTCCTGCTTATGAACGCCAGGTAACGTCTCTTGTGATCGTCATCTTCTTGAAGATGAATAGCTCCAATCCCTACGGTGGATGCATCGGATTCTATGATGAAATTCTTGGTAAAGTCAGGATACTCTAATTTCACGCTGTTTACCAATAACCTCTTGGCATCTTGAAATGATTTTTCACAATCTTCATTCCATTTCCATTTGTTTCCCTTTTTTAATAATTCCTGCAATGGAGCAACCGTCTTGGTGAAGCTTGGACAATGCCCTGCAAAGAATTGGCATGTCCCGAGAAAACTGCGGACATTCTTCACTCTAGTAGGTCTAGGGAAATTTGCAATCACCTGTATCTTTGTCTCATTGGGACGGTATCCTTCACCATCCAAAATGTGGCCCAAGAATTTTATTTCCTTCCGAAAGAACTGACATTTTCGAAGGTTTACTTTAAAGTTCGCTTTTCTCAAATCTGCGAATAACATCTGAAGATGTAACAAATGTTCCTCCTTAGTCTCAGATGCAATTAGGATATCATCTATGTAACGAATTGCTATCTCTTTTACTTCAGGACTCAAGTTTTGTTCCAGTGCTCTGATCAAAACAGATACAGATGTTTTGACCGCAAATGGTAGACGGCGGAATACATATGTCTGCTGGTCAAACATAAACCCTGTAAACTTTTTGGAATCTTCACTAAGCCTAATGTGGTGGTAGGACGAAGTGAGATCAATGTTAGAGAACCAGACCTTGCCTTGGAATTTCCTTAACAGTTCCCTAATGATTGGTGGTCTGTCATACTCTGGCAGCAATCTTGAATTCAAATTTCGCGCGTCTAAACATAGTCTCAGACTTCCATCTGGCTTAGACACTACTGCTAATGGATTGACATAAGAGGTAGTGTACTTTTCAATCACATTGTTACTTTCCATCTCTTTGATAAGCACTTTTACCATTTCTCGATGCTTTTCCGCTACCGGATACAATTTAGCATGGAAAGGTTCATCATCATTTACACGAATACGATATTCAAAATCTTTAATTTCACCAGGTTTAATATCAAAAATATCGTGGTACTCTTCCAAAATTTTACCTGGCTCTGGGGACTCCTTCTCAGTGTAGACTTCTCTTCCTTCAGCTTCATGAAAAATCAGAGACCATTGAGCATCTCCCTCGATGTCTTCCTCTTCTTTTCCCTCGAAGTTTATCTCTTCGGTATTCTTGAATCTGATCGTCTCTGTCTTCATGTCTATCACTGCTTGATATTTCTGAATGAAATCCGCTCCCAATATCATGTCCTTCATTACTACAAACACATGTCGGAAATCATGTCCTCCAATAGTAACACATAAGTATAATTGTGTTTTACACAGAGATATTTTGTTGGGTATTATTCCTTGGATTTTAATTCCTGATACTGGAATCTCCTCTAAATTCTCTTTGAGCTTCCACAGAATATAAAGCTTCTCGCTCACAAGACAAAGCATAGCCCCAGTATCAATTAAAGTATGGACAGGCATACCGAATACTTCGCGTGATGTGATTGGCATTTTAATTCTTGTACCCATTTCTTTCCGTTCGTCATTATGTTGAATTAAGTCATCATCCTCTGCTTGCCATTTAATAATCCTGGAAGTGAAAGTGTTTAAAATTCTATCTTCTACTGTGAATTCGAAGTTTTTTTTTTCTTTTCCATTCCCCCGGGATTGTTGTGTTCCCGATGGACCTGGTTCATTGGGCTTCTGTTCCAAGAACTGCAAGTTTTCTTGGTGTCTTTCTTCCAAGTTCTTCCTCGTCTCCTTATTGAACTCTTCATTGGACTGACGAGTGTTCACATTCCCTCTGTTATTGTAGTTATTGTTTCTACCATAGTACCTTCTTTCCTGGTACCTTCCTTGATTATCCCTTGGCCTTCTCCATCGAGTATTATATCGATATCCACCATCCGGTATCGCATAAGGCTTGTAACTGTATCTGTTATTGTTCAGATTCCATCCTCTTTTATCGGGCTCTTCCCTCGGTGTTTTCTCTTCTCGCCCCTCTCGAATCTCTCGAGGTGTTTGGGAATAACTGTCGGCCATAACAGCGTACACAGCGTTGTTATTCTTTCCTCCCTTCTGATGGAAGAATTGAGCGTTCGTGTGATCAAGTTTCTGCAATACCTCGTCAAATTGCTCCATATTATAAATGTCAGCAGCGATCAAAGTTCTTTGGACGTCTGCTGGAAACTGACGTATTAATGCGGTAATTAATTCATTATCTGGCATCGGCGGATCTAAATGTTGCAATTTAGAAAGCTGTCCAGAAAAGTACGTAGAATATCGAGTAGGTTGTGACGTCGAGAATCTCTTTGAATATAATTCTGCTCTGACTTGCTGTTGGGTTTCCGGGGACCAAAACTTTTTTAATAACCCACGGGAAAACTCCTCAAAATTGGTGAGAGTGGACCTAAAAGCTCTAAACCAAAGAAGTGCGGGACCTTCCAAAAATTTCCCTATCACTCGGATCTGTCTTTCCTTAGGAATTTTGGAATCTTTTAGGTAATCACCTGCTTCTCTCAAGAATTCTACGGGTGTCACAGAATCTCGCCCTGAAAATTTAGAAGGTTTATCCTCTACATTCTTGAATACAGTTATGGGGTTGGATTGAAATACTGTCCTGACCTCATCCTGTCTTTGACTATCAGTTTCTCTAGCTGCTCCTAGGTTTATCTGTATCTGTTCTTCTCCCCTTATACTTGGCATTTTCAACAGATGGTCAGACTGTTTCTCGTCCTTGATTTGGGTTTTCATAGCCTCAATTTCCTTATGGTTTTCTTCTGCCCTTTTTCTAATTTCTTCGGTTTCCTTACAGTTCTCCTTGACATCAGTGGATATCTGGTTCATAACAGTCTCGTGACTTTTCAACGACCCTGTCACATCTGATATGTCCTTCTGAGTTGCTTGAATATCTTTGGAAATTACTTGAATATGGTATGACAAAGATTCCCTAATTTCCTTGACTCCCTCTTGGTTCTCCAGCTTGAGTGTGTCTTTAATCTCATCGGTAACTGTGGTTTTAATTTCAGTTTGTAATTCATTAATCACACCTTCTCTTATTTCTCCCACTATGAGTTCTTTGAATTGTTCTGTCAAACGTTGAACAACTAGAGTTGCCATCTCATTGCTCTCTTTCTTCACTCTGACTTCTAGGTTGATCATGTCTTCACCAACTTTCCTAAGACCATGTTCTATCCTATCAGCTAAGCTTTGGGATCTTAGATCGGCATCGCGAAATTTATCGTCCATTAAACTTGCGTTAGTGGCTAATGAAGTTTCGAGCTCATGTGTTTTTTCGCATAATTTAGTCATTTTACTCTCAAGTGACATTTTCAAGACTTCGGAATTCTCTTTAAATTTATTTTCCATAGAATTAAATTTACTATTTAAATTTTCTTTCAAGTTATCTTTTAACCTGCTTTCTAACAAATCGGAATTTTCCTTGAGTTTATCATCTAAACTTTCTTTCAAGTTATCTTTTAACCTGCTTTCTAACAAATCGGAATTTTCCTTAAGTTTCTTTTCCAAAGCCTCTGTATTTTCTTTCATAATGGCTGCTACACGCAGTCCGGCTTCTTTGGAACTCTCTTCCAAACTCCTCATCATCCTCATCATCTCTTCCATAAATTTCAATTATTAATCAAAACTTAGGGGTATACATGTTGGCAGACACAAGATTATAATTAGAACAAGAAATATGAATAGCTAATTGGAACACTCTAATAAAATGAGATTTGTCCTAATGTCGACGTATTGGAAAAACAAAATTCTCTACTTTTACGAATTACATTTACCAAAATATCACAAGAAAAATATGCAAGTTCTCAAATA
Source organism: Meconema thalassinum (assembly GCA_946902985.2). Lineage (NCBI taxonomy): Eukaryota > Metazoa > Arthropoda > Insecta > Orthoptera > Tettigoniidae > Meconema > Meconema thalassinum. The sequence continues at coordinate 241,432,861 of OX336396.1, forward strand.
TCCTCCACCTGGATTCTAATAATGCGTATATCCAGTCATCGAACGTTTACTACTGAATTTACTTGACGCCCTAATGGTTAAGCCATTATCAAAAATAATCAAACCCATTCTAATTATTAACCCAGTTAATTTTTAATTTTCCCCACTAATTGGGTTTCCTACTAATTTATTCATCCAAACCAGACATATCTCAATTCCCAAAATATCTATATAAAAATTATCACAATTTAAATCGGCATGCGATTGACCGTGTCTAACTCGATCCCCACGTTGGGCGCCATTTCTCTCTCTATCTTATTTTATGTGCCCGTTTAGACCGGAGTCCGCACGACCACATATGCATTTTACCAAGAATCAGTCAGCACGAGAGTCAAAATATCCCGGGGCGCCAGATGGGTTAAAGCTAATCGCAAAAACGGCATCAAATGAAAAAAATGCTTTACTGATTTTTGGCTCAATGCAACAATAAGGATAGAAGGAGATTCAACTGGGCATAACACATCATGTAAAATTATCTCATTTTATTCTGAATTTAAAATTGACTGCAAAATAAAATGCTCAAAGCAGCATCATTCATGTTTGGCGACCCACATTACTATTTACACAATGTACAGAAATTTTCCAACACATTGGACAATTATCTTTGGAGACACAAGTCTGATTATCAGTCCTGTAGACTGTGTTCCAAAATTATATCCATTATTTATGATTAAATCCAGTTCAAATTTAATTGTCTTTACTGGAAATACTGTAGTTTACTGGTTGAATTTTTACATAATATTAACATTCGTAGAATAATTGTTCATAGAATTTTTAACTTTCACTTATTTTTCCAGTTTCAAAAAATATTGTCAAAAAATATTATTATCTCTGAATCAACACAAATTATGTACACATATTAATAACAACGTCTGAAAAGTATCTGACCCTTGAGCATAGCATCGAAGAACTGTGCGAAGCACAACAAAATTAATTGTTCTTCTGACATTAAACGTTTCGAGAAGTGACTCGATTATGAACTTCAAGTTCCTAACAAAATATATGATTTCTGAATCATCAACTTGATCAATAAATTGTTGGACCATTCAACTATTCGATTTTCCACTTGGAATCATTATTAAGAAAAATATTTATATTTGTGGCCATTTTAGTAACTTTCACAACTTGCAATTCTTGAACAGAATGCGGAAATAAGAATTGTAGCTTCATAATAAATTCATTTAGTTCATGACACTAGGATTGAAAACATCCTTCAAATTATTCGTGGTTATAGAATTATTTTTAATTGGCAGTGGCCCATTCTATTATTTTTTATAAGAACACAATAGCCTATTCCAACAACAACGGCAAAGGTCTTCCTCTGAAGAAGAATAAAATACTATCATGACAAATCCGGGTTCTAGCAAAATCAACGTCTTAATGGAATCCGTAAACAAGGTTGAAATAAGAACTGATGGTTTTTAAGAAATAACCTTTGGGTCATTCATACGACGCAATTATAGTTCCAATACTCCTTCTTTAACACTGAGTCATCGAACCTGCTATTTGATTGATGCTCAAATAAAAACCTCCTCATTCCTGCGACTTAAACATGCGCACCTGGGAATGGCATTTCAACTACTCCACACACATAAATTTTCTTCCCAAAATTTATACAATAAATCAAGCCTCTGCTTATTATCAACACTGGAAGATTTATAAACTTACAAGTTTATTTTATTTTACCATTCAGTTCAAATCGTGAAGTTACCACACTTATGATACTCTCTACTTCACTTTCGAATGTGTATCAACGTCATGATTTTATATAAATACAAAAATATCCTAATTGATACAAATATCATTTGCTTCCCGTGTCATGCCTCCCCGTGTTATCTGAAAAATATACTTTGCTCATTGCAAATATTAACTGTTCAACCAGAACTGTAATGTTGGTTGAATGCGGGCTTGCGCTAACCACTATCCTTCGGAAAATCACCTGTTCCAAACTAGAAATGATTAAACTACTTCATAAGCTCTCTCTCAATGAATGTGATTATTAGAAAATATAAGATCCAAGAATTATTTAGAAAAGTTATGAAAATCATTATTATTATTATTAATGGATTATTATTATTATTAGTTATATTATTGTAAATGTGTTTAATTATTATTTCATTATGTGAGAATCCACATGTTCAATTCTTCGAATATGGATAAAATATCCATTTCTCAACAAAAATAATTATTTTTTACAGTTACCTCGGCTGATTACCGTGATTATCAAAAAAATATGAAACATTCAAATAAATGCTCGTTATGCTCGGTCATCGATCCTAAACTGTTCTGAGTGCTGAAAATACTCAGAATAACTCTAATATGTCTTGCGTAAATCATTGCAAGATTTAAATACGGAGAAAAACAAATGTGTTGGTCATCTGCAGAAAATGAGTTTGTTCCAATTAGCTAGGCATAATATAAAAGTCAAATGTGGCTTACATTTCTCGTTGGTCTTGAAGCGTAGTGAACCTGGTCTGTACCAGATTTATCCAGATACATGCCCTATTGGACACGCACGTCTAATCCTTGTATCGGCCGCCATTATATACCCACAATCTGTCTAACACGACATAGTGGAAATATTTCTTGAAGTTTGAAGTAACTGCTGATCCATTTTAATATTGGCTTCAATTAAATCCATAGCAATTCGCTTAAATGGGATCAGATCCAAATGATCTATTCTCAAATACGTCAGTTGTAACATAACTCACGGTAATCTTTTCAGTACAAGAAAACACTGACTGTCTAAATCAATCAACGGCTGTTCTGAAGATCGTTCCCTGGGCATGGTTTATCACCATCTATCATGCGCGAAGCAACTTATAGTTTCCCTTTGTCGGCTAATGAACAACACCGTGATAGACTGGCCTTCAATATACTGAAAGATCGGAGTGGTTATCAAGTTACAATTTATGAAACTGACTAATTGGATTAAAATATCCAAGTATTGAATTATTATTACTGGACTGTGACAAAGTACTTTCTAGACAAAGTCTAGCATGTGTCCATATAGAAATAAAGTATTTCACCAGTGTCCGTAGAAAAATAACAATCACCTTAGTGATTCCCTCTGCCGGAAACTTACTATGTTCCACTTGTATCGTAGCACTTTTGTGACTATCACAATTTAAAGATATCTTCTGCGTAGATCCGGCAACCTTGTGCCTTGGCTCAACGTAGCAGCAGCACCTTGTCATGCAAGAGCTTGGTTCGAAGTGAGCTAATGATGCTTGGGCCGGTCGGCTTTTATTCAAAACTGTCGGGTCCACGCTGGATCACGCTGAAATCTGGAAATCCTCATATCTCCGGTGTCTCTGGTCCGATTCACTTGAGACTAAGTGCATTCTCTTTCATTTGGCCGTGCCAGTAATCTGAATCAAGTCTCAAGACTCTACTCCATGGCTAACTATTTAATCAACAAATAGTCTCGACCTCTGCTACTACTCGCTACGTCACTTAACATGCTCTTGGCTGCACAAAGTTTCCATTCCATTCTAGCAGTAATGGAGCGCGATATTCAAATATCTCAACTTTCAAAAGCGGCTGTAGCCTTTCCCTTGATATCTAGGTGTCTGAATCTTGGAATACCCATTCCTAGAGTTGGGCACAGTACAGTGTACCTGAAGCTAAAATTACATTACATTACCATTGTGTACCACGACTGCACGGGCAGCTGCATTAAGTTTGGATATCGTTGGCTCGAATCCCGATACTGGCAGTGGCCGTCTTGAGTTTGCTTTTCCCCCACGTTTTTTCACACTCCCTCCAGGAAAACGCCGGAATTGTAACTTATCCCTAGCAATACCAACGTGGGGGGTATTTTGTGCCCACCAGTTTCATTTGTTATGATTTATTCATGGTATTCCTTTTATACATTTACAGTACAGAAAGTTATTTTCTATTTTGAATCCATTTACCTAAACACACGTTTACTTTTTGAAATTTTAATTCTTGTAGAAGGTATTACCCCCGTTGATAGTTCATGTGCCTCGTCAAACTGTGCACTGTGGTAAGAGCAAAAGTACAACAAAGTTAACAAAACCAACATAATTTGTTCTGGTTGCAAGAGGTACACATGCGGAAAACACGGTAAAGAACAGTCGTATGTTCCGCGTGTGTTAAAGATGGCGAAGAGTATGATCGGTGAATAATTTACTTTCTGACTTTTTTTTCATGATTTTGTTTGTAACTGTTGTTAATTAAGTTATATATTTGCCATTTAAGGTTTATTTAAGGTTCAAAATACAAGATATATTGATTAAAGGATAATGCAAATCACACAATGGTACATTATGCAACGAGCTTTTAATGGCAATAATTAACATTACAGGCGAGTTGCACACGACTGTTTATGTTCGACCCTGACTATTATGTGTCAGAAAACTGTACTATAATGAGGCTCATTATAGGCCTAACACTATTTTTCATTATGAAACAGTTTCTCCCACCAATCAGAGCTCAAGAAACAGTTGTTTGACCAATTAGATAAGGATAGTATCGCACCTGCGCTTAGTTCCCCGTCCTTCTAATTTAAATTTCACTGCGTGGTCTAGTGTCATAGTAGGGTAATCGAAGAGGCCATGGTCAAATACAAGGCATTCTCTGCGTCTCATGCGCTCCGTTCAGTACATAAAACTGGCGAAATCTCGACAGATATTTATGAATATTTATGTTCGAACTTAAAATAGTTATAATAATTATCGTCGAACATAAATAGTCGTATGCAACTCGCCTATAATGGTAATTAAGACACTCGCATACGCTCGTTTTATAAACATACTCGTGTCTTAATTATTGCCCTTATAGGCTCGTTGCATAATGTACTATTATGTTCGACGATAATTATAACTATTTTATGTTCGAACATAAATATTGATAAATATCTGTCGAGTTTTATGTACTGAGCAGAGCATGGCCTCCTGGAATACCTCACTATGTCACTCGCCATGGAAGTGAGTGCAGGTGCGATGCTATCCTCACCTAATTGGTCACACATTGAGCTCTGATTGGTGGGAGGAACTGTCCCATAATGAAAACTTGTAATATAATGAATCTCATTATAGTACAGTTTTCTGACATATAATATTTACATTTCGCCAGGGTTGAGCATAATAGTACATTATTCAACGAGCCTATAATGGCTATAATTATGACACGAGTATGTTTATAAAACGAGCGTATGCGAGTTTTATAATTTTCATACGAGTGTCTTAATTACCATTATAGGCGAGTTGCATACGACTATTTATATTCGTCAATAATTATTATAACTATTTTATGTTCGAAGATAAATATTCATAAATATCTGTCGAGATTTCGCCAGTTTTATGTACTGAACAGAGCACATGAGACGCCGAGAATGCCTTATACTTGACCATGGTCTTCACGATTACCCCACTATGATACCAGGCAACGCAGTTTAGAAGGCCTTGGAACTCCACGCAGGTGCGATGCTTAGCTTATCTAATTGGTCACACAACTGTTTCTTGAGCTGTGATTGGTGGGAGAAACTGTTTCATAATGAAAAATAGTGTTATAATGACCATCATTAAGATACAGTTTTCTGACACATAATAGTCAGGGTCGAACACAATTAGTACATTATGCAACGAGCCTATAATGGCTATAATTAAGACACGAGTATTTTTATAAAACGAGCGTATGCGAGTTTTATAATTTCCATACGAGTGTCTTAATTACCATTATAGGCGAGTTGCATACGACTGTTTATGTTCGACGATAATTATAACTTTATTATATGTTTTAACATAAATATTCATAAATATCTGTTCAGTCACTACAGTAGAATGTTGTGATCGGGTGCTGCGGTGGGTAGTATATCTCTCTTGCCCAAGCTCTCTGGACAACCGACGCATGCGCTCTGTGTGCTTCAATACCATATGTTCAGATTGCGCATCAGTATTCAGTAAAACTGTCACTGAAGTCGTGTCAAAACCACGCGCTGTGTAGAAATTGGTTTTGAGGATATTAAGGTACCGGTACAGTGCTATTTCTTGTCTCATATTCGCCAGTTTATTTACGCGAACATATGGACGGTGCGTATTCCATGTCGGTAATTTATTATAGTTCGATGTTGTGTTTATGTCCGACATGTTGGATTTTGAGTGCATGCGCGAAGGTATCGTTACCTAATTGGTCAATGAACGAGCTCTGATTGGCTGGAGAAACTGTATCATAATGGAAAACGGTGTTATAATGACCATCATTATGATACAGTTTTCTAATACATAATAGTGAGAGTCGAACATAAATATTATTGTAATGCCAGTAGTTTGGGATAAGAAACGTGTGGATGCGGGGTGGTCACGAACTACCCCCCTCCCCGTTGGTAGCTCGTGGTTTGAAAAATAGCATGGTATTGGTAGGGTTATATCAAGTCCCGGGGCACCTTCTCCCTCCTCGTCCCTAATACAGTTACACACTTTAGTCATCACATAAATACAGGTTATCACACATACAAGTACATGGGGGTGATGACCAAGATGTTCCAAGACTCTAAAATGAATTAACAACAACACATTACTCTTTGGAGCAAGTATCTGACTAAGGATTCTTGGAACATGAAGCTAAATTTGCAACTTTAGACCACACAAGTTGGGTTTCGTTTGATGTACAAATGATTTTCAACTCGTGATAGTGTAACAATAATTTATGTGGTAAAGCCATAGGCCTATCATTTTGAGCGTTTCAAATCTACGTGGCCGGGACGTAACAGACTATTCCTGGGCGAGCGCAGGCGGAACACGTGTAACCGCTAATTAAATGCTGCCAGTTGAAGATAAGCGCGTGCTTAACGAACCTGTTGTGTCTTAATTAGTAGTAACAGTCTTCATATACATGCCAAAAGGAGGTCATTGCCATTAGGGGTGTAAGCGTATCTGTGTATGTACAGTAATTATGACACTTCCTACATCACTCGTATGGAATCTAACCACCAACCTATTCATTGCGAGAATGTCCGACTTCCTGTGCAAGTGGATAAGTTACTTGCCAGTTCAGTAGAGTTGCCAGCCTTCACGATTTTATTAGCCTACTTTCGATTTTGGAAAAAAATATGAAAGTAGACTTACGAGATCAACACAGGGCCAAAACTTTGTGTGCCTGTCGGTGTGTGAATGTGTGTGTGTACTCTACATGTCTGTCTGCCCCCCCCCCCCCCTCGTCCTCCTCCTATCAATTAGAACACGACGAAACCGAATTGAACGAAATTTGGTACAGAGGTAGCACTAGCAAAGGGCACCTCAGTGTCATGTTTTATACTGCCGCCATCTTTACCAAAAGTTAATGGTGGCCACTGAAATGGTTAAAACATAAAATTAAATTACTTCCAAACTAATCAAAAGATCTTTACCAAATTTGGTACAAACATACCTTCATATGGGACGCGTCTTGTGCCCAAACTTCAAGGTCATCAGCCATACTATTTCAGCTGTTATTGTTTCATTTGAGATGCATGGACATCATGGTCATTTGAGTGTTGAATTTTGTATGATAACCTGTGTTATTGTGATGGCTGTATTAGTATGCGTATATATAATTCAGGTGAGGATTGAATCAATGAACGTATAATATACGTATAGCACGATCGATGTATTTCAACAAGCTACTATAACCAACATTAAATTATACTCCTTGAAAAGGACAAAGAGTTATAACTATACCCATGCATTTACGAGAAAGTAGGCTATATATGTTCTTTACACAACATCTTGTTTCCCTATGGCCGTCTGAGAGACACTAATCACATCGGGGTATTTACACAAAATGTCAGTCATCTCTTAAACACATCGATATATTTAAAATAAAGTCTCTAAGACTGAGGCAGGTAATGAGTTCCAATTATCAATACCACGATTAATGAAAGAATATTTCCCTTAATTTGTACCCTGCGGTCGGTCCTTAACATTATGTGGATGATCTGCCCTGCTCAGGTGGGAGGGGTTTGCTTCGTTATCCCCATGCCGGTCGTTTTAAAACATAGCGTACAGTCTCGATTTCGTCCTTCTATTTTCCAGAGATTCCCAAACTAGTTTTTCTATCATTCTAGTTACACTACTTTTAGGATTAAAATCGTTGAGCACAAGCCTAGCAGCCATTCTTTGTACCACCTCCAGCTCACTGATGAGCCCTACCTGATATGGGTCCCAAACCGCTGAGCCAAATTCCAAAATGGCCTCACCAGGGTCAAATATCCTAGTTCTTTGCGGTGGAAGTAGTGCCCTTCAACACCCTCGTTACTCACTATACATATTGACACGACTACTCTGCCATCGTCACGTGACCGCATCCTGTCAGTGCGTCAAAGTTTATACAACGAATGTACTCCTTTCTAGGGGATGACCAATTTTTAGCCTATTTTCATTTTATGAAGAAAAAAAAAGTCTTATGGGACCACCTTTTGTCCGTGTGTGCTTATGTGTGTGTATGTATGTGTGTGTGTTTCCCCCTAATAACTTCTAAACGGCTGGAGCGATATTTCAATGAAACTCGGTAATGTCATAGCACCATTTTGGTCGATCCCGACCGTGCGAAATATTTCACCAGCATTCAATATCTTCGAAACTATTACCCATATCACCCTCAAATTGTGTACGGTGATAAAGGGCACTATAAGAAGTTCATTTGTGAGACGTTCAAACCCCTGATAACTACAAACCAGCATGGCGACCAAGCGAAGTTGAGACTTTTAAATAGACTTTTCTCGCGATTTAACAATCCAAACGTAATGAAACTTGTACAGCAAATGTTTATACACATTGTAATTCACTGGCATCTAATTTAGTTCAATTGTTTACATAAATATTTAGACGGTTCTCAATATCTACGAATCTATTACAACAATCAAACTAAAATTTTGTATGTTGATAGAGGCAATTAAAATAAGTAGGATATATGAAAATAGGCTGTATAGTTCTCCACGGAACCACTTGTATATTTTGTCCTCTGAGCTTAATATTATTCACCCGAAAATCAGGCTTTTATTACTGGCCTATTAGAGATCAAACTTAAACGCAGTAAAATATCATAACGTAATTCTTCAGTTCGATATAAGAGTTAACATAACCCCCAATACGTCTGAGTTTAATATTTCCAAGACATCACGGGTGATGCCATGTTTCAGCTGACCTACTCACGCTGCTCTTACCACACCGTGACGAGATAAAAGAAGTAGGCTATGTTAACACTTGTAGAAAGTACCAACAGCTTCATTAAGACATCATTCTGACTGCAGGTGTTCCTACTCTTTAAATAACTTAGTTCGACAAGGACCGCAATATAGTGGTGAAAGGCAGACTTTATTGCAAGACGAGCACTAATAAATTTTGCAGTCTCATGAAAAAGAGAATAATAATAATTACAAAAATAATAATTATTATTAAATGGTGGAAGACCTGGAAACAACAATTAGGAAAAGACGTTTACGTTTCTATGGACATATGGTTAGAATGGATCCAACAAGAATAAATAAACAAATTTTTGAAAAAATATGCTATCTGAAGAGCCAATGTGGTTACACCAAGCGGATGAAGGAAGAACTCCGGAGGCTAAGAATTACAGATGACGAATGTCGAGACAGAACACAATTCAGGGAAATACTTTCTAACATAAAGGTTCTTGTGGGTGGAAAGAGATAACGCAGGGGAGGAAGATGGACAGCAAAGAGAACGGCGCAAGACTCTGAAAGAATGTAGGAAGTGCGGAGGAAGAGAAAGGGAGAAGGAACTATGAGAAAGAAATGAAATGATATTTGCGTGGTCCTTAGTTTTGGCCGGTTCACATAATGTAATGTAATGTAATGTAAATAATAATTATTATTTTTGTTACTGTGTCATTGTGGTGTCTGTAGAAGTGTGTGTATTTGTATTTGAGACTAGGCTTCGGAAGGAGGCGACCCTGGCTTAAGGTTAAGGACCATACCGAGCTTTGCCAGGAGTAGATGTTGTTGATTCAATTATGAGGTTTGCGGCATCGTGGTCATGTAGCCCCGTGTACTTGGGTGTGTGGAATTTGTATGATATCCTGTGTCACTGTGATGTCAGTATTAATGTGTGTTTTTATAATCGAGGTAGGAATTGGGTAGGAAGCGGCCGAGGCCTGAAGTTATGTACCATCGTGGCATTCGCCTGGCGTAGAAGTGGGGAAACCACGGAAAACCACTTCCAGGATGGCTGAGGTAGGAATCGAACCTGCCTCTTCTCTGTTTTGCCTCACGAGGATGAGTGAACACCGTTCGAGCCTTTAGACCGGAATTAGACTGCTTGGCAGAGGCATGAATCGAACGCTGACCTCGGGATGACTGCCAAGATTGCTTGCCACTTCGGTGAGTGGCATTCAAGATATCACACTGCAATAACATAATAAATGTCAATTTATTGTAGATGACATCTGCTTTGGCAGCCATTTTACAATATCTAGTACTCGTAGATAGAGAATCTACAATTTATATACAGAATTTATACACAGAAACCAGACGGCAATTATTAAAGCCGAAGGACATGAGAGAGAAGCTGGTATTCAGAAAGGTGTATGGCAAGGCTGCAACTTATCACGCATACTTTTCAATTAATACATTGAAAAAGCAATGGACGGAATTAGAGAACAGACTAGAACTAAAGATTCAAGGAGAACTTTTGACAACTCTGAGACTAGTCGACTCACCAGAGGATTTGAATGAGTTTTTAAATGGTATGGACTCTGTCTTGAGGAAACAATTCATGAAAATCAATAAATGTTAAACAAAATAATGGAATTCAGCCCAAATAAATTAAAAACCCCTATAGACGTCAAATTGGCAGGTGAAATGCTAAAGAACGTATGAGACTTCTGTTACGTAGTGACCGAAATAACCAGTGCTTGACGAAGCAAAGAGGATATAAAAAGTAGGTTGGCTCAGGCAAGGAAAGCATTTCTTTAGAAAATAAGTTTGTTGACATCTAGATTTAGGTATTAGAAAATCATTTCTGAAAGCTTTTGCGTGGGGAGTGACGCTCTATGGAAGTGAAACTTGGACTGTTGGTGCATCAGAAAAGAGGAAAATTGAAGAATTTGGAATGCGGTTTCACAGGAGAATTATGAAGATCAGATGGGTAGATAGAGTAATAAATGAAGAGGTTTGTTCCTTAGTTTAGGGGCTGCGACAACACGGTCATGTAGCCCCGTGTACTTTGGGTGTGTGTAGAATTTGTCTGATGACCGATGTTAATTGTAATGGCTGTATTAGTGTGTGTTATCTGTGATTCAGGTAAGGACTACAGACTATTAATTTTTTCAATCAGTTCCTACTTTCACTACCAAATGCTACCGTCCACGACACCTAGCTGCAGACGTGGCTACTAAATGCCATCACAGTCAGCACCTGGAGGCGAACGTTGGAACTAATATAGCGTTATCAAACTTACCTACATATTTTACCTTCCACAAGTGTAGTTAATGGAAGGTTCTTTTTCATGACATAAATCTATGACATGGGACTGCCGGCATTTCTTCGCCTCGGAAGGAAGGCATACTGAGGGATTTTAACGCTCTTAAAAAAATCCCACGAATGCGGCCTAAATGAAGAGGTATTAAGACGAGTAGAAAAGGAAAGATGTTTCTGGCGACTGCTAATGAAGAGAAGAATTAGGTTGGTAGGGCACATACTAAGCTTTGAAGCAATTTTTAGCCTACTTTTCACATTTTGCAAAAATGAGGAAAAAGTACACTTATGAGATCGGCAAATGTGTGTCTGTCTGTCTGTCTGTCCTTCTGTCTGTCTGTCTGGCTGTGTGTGTGTCCCCCCCCCCCTATCAACTCCTAAACGGCTGCAGCAATCGAAACAAAATTTGGTAGGAGTAAAGATCTATACCTGAATATCTCACGGCCATATTTGAAAATGATGTCACTGCTACCAACTGCAAAAAAATCGCAATTGAAATTTGAGCTCCATGTTGGATATCTTGGAAAGTATGAATAGGGGCTATTTCAAAATTGGCACACGTACAGATCATAATATTTCAGTTTAATTTCCAGGAGGCCAAACATGGCAGTGTTGCCAAAATGATTATAAGCCTCCTGATAGGTCCAATTTTTAAATGCATATAACTTCTACACTATCAAGTGGAATTCAACCAAATTTCGTATGTTGTATGTGTACATAACCAGATATGACTGAGCGTATTCTTAAGACCTACCAGGGCTGCCGACTGTTAATAAATGCTCCTAATTTATTTTATCCAAATACCAATATATCAGAAAGTATGCAAGCCGACAGCTTTAAACTATGCACACGTATAGTACCTGACATTCTATATTAATTTGGAGTAACTTATATACGTCAGTGCTACCAACATGATTCTAAGCCTGCTGACAGGTCCAACTTTAAATACATGTAACTTCCATACTATAATTTGGATTTCAACCAAATTTCGTATGTGCTATGTGTACCATAACAGATATAACTATGCGTATTCTAAGGAGCAACCAGGGCTGCCAACTGTTAATATGTGCTGTCCCTATTTTTGTTACCCTAATATCAATATATCAGAAAGTATGCAAACCAATAGCTCTAAACTTTGCACACGTATAGTACCTGGCATTCTAGACGAATTTGGAGTAACTGATATACGTCAGTGCTGTTGATAGGTCCAATTTTAAAATGCATGTAACTTCTATACTAACTAATAGATTTCATTCAAAATTGGCACAACAATAGATCATACTATTTCAGATTATTTCCGACCAATACATGCATGACATTGTTGCCAACATGATTTTACGCGCGCTGTTAGATCCAATGTTTAACTGCATGTAACGTCCATGCTATCCAGTGGACTTCAACCAAATTTTGTATTTAGTACCGTAAGAGACGGAACTAAGAATATATTCAGTCATCAGGGCTGCCAACTGTAGTGCTCTATTAGGATACATTATGCCAGGTATACAGTATTTCGAACTAATTGGAAATTTCGATATTAGCAACTTAATTCCGTCATAATTCTAGATAGGTTCATATTCTGTAGAATAATCATTGGCATGAAAAGTAGGCTGTATAGTTCTTCACGGAACTTCTTGTTTAGTGTTGTGTTACGGTATTCCAGTAATTGAAAGTGTTTTGTTTTAACCGTCTGAAAGTTACAATATCAAAATATGTCATTGTTCATAAATAGACATGTAATTATTATGGTAAGTACCTGGCTAATGATGTGAAGATTGGAGACGTTGAATGACGTCACAAAAGGCTAACGACGATCAGTCTATGCTGCCAAGTTAAATTATATGTGACAGTATTAGTGTCTGAAAATATCGTTACTTTGAAACATTATTGGCCACAGTTGGTGGGTTGATTCCACAGTTTAGGGGCTACGACAACGTGGTCATGTAGCCCCGTGTACTTTGGGTGTGTGTAGAATCTGTCTGATAACCGGTGTTAATATTGTGATGGCTGTATTAGTGTGTGTTAACTGTAATTAAGATAATGACTGCAGACGATCAATTTCAAGGAGCTCCAACTTTTGCTACCAGTGACTGTAACCCTGGCTCAAGGAGACGGTAGGAAATTGTCGGTAAATGATTGTAAATAGTAAGGTTGCATTGTTAGTAACTTATTTAAGGTGACGCGGACTATATCACCACTTCTGTAGTGATGGGGTGTAAATAGTAAGATTACATTGTAAAAAACTTATTTAAGGTGACGCGGACTATATCACCATGTCTGTAGTGACGGGGTGTAAATAGTAAGGTTACATTGTAACTTATTTATGGTGACGTGGACTATATCACCACATCTGTAGTGATGGGGTGTAACTAGTAAGGTTACATTGTAAATAACTTATTTACGGTGACGCGGACTATATCACCACATCTGTAGTGATGGGGTGTAAATAGTAAGGTTACATTGTAAATAACTTATTTAAGGTGACGCGGACTATATCACCACATCTGTAGTGATGGGGTGTAAATAGTAAGGTTACATTGTAAATAACTTATGAAAGGTGACGCGGACTATATCACCACATCTGTAGTGATGGGATGTAAATAGTAAGGTTACATTGTCAGTAACTTATTTAACGTGACGCGGACTATATCACCATATCTGTAGTGATGGGGTGTAAATAGTAAGGTTACATTGTAAATAACTTATTTAAGTTGACGCGGACTATATCACCACATCTGTAGTGATGGGGTGTAAATAGTAAGGTTACCTTGTAAATAACTTATTTAAGGTGACGCGGACTATATCACCACATCTGTAGTGATGGGGTGTAAATAGTAAGGTTACATTGTAAATAACTTATTTAAGGTGACGCGGCCTATATCACCACATCTGTAGTGATGGGGTGTAAATAGTAAGGTTACATTGTAAATAACTTATTTATGGTGACGGGGACTATATCACCAAATATGTAGTGATGGGGTGTAAATAGTAAGGTTACATTGTTAATAACTTATTTAAGGTGACGCGGACTATATCACCACTTCTGTAGTGATGGGGTGTAAATAGTAAGGTTACATTGTAAATAACTTATTTAAGGTGACGCGGACTATATCACCACATCTGAAGTGATGGGGTGTAAATAGTAAGGTTACATTGTAAATGACTTATTTAAGGTGACGCGGACTATATCACCACTTCTGTAGTGATGGAGTGTAAATAGTAAGGTTACATTGTAAATAACTTATTTAAGGTGACGCGGACTATATCACCACATCTGTAGTGATGGGGTGTAAATAGTAAGGTTACATTGTAAATAACTTATTTAAGGTGACGCGGCCTATATCACCTCATCTGTAGTGATGGGGTGTAAATGGTAAGGTTACATTGTAAATAACTTATTTAAGGTGACGAGGACTATATCACCATATCTGTAGTGATTGGATGTAAATAGTAAGGTTACATTGTAAATAACTTATTTAAGGTGACGCGGACTATATCACCACATCTGTAGTGATGGGGTGTAAATAGTAAGGTTACATTGAAAATAACTTATTTAAGGTGACGTGGACTATATCACCACATCTGTAGTGATAGGGTGTAAATAGTAAGGTTACATTGTAAATAACTTATTTAAGGTGACGCGGACTATATCACCACATCTGTAGTGATGGGGTGTAAATAGTAAGGTTGCATTGTAAATAACTTATTTAAGGTGACGCGGACTATATCACCACATACGTAGTGATGGGGTGTAAATAGTAAGGTTACATTGTAAATAACTTATTTAAGGTGACGCGGACTATATCACCACATCTGTAGTGATGGGGTGTAAATAGTAAGGTTACATTGTAAATAACTTATTTAAGGTGACGCGGACTATATCACCACATCTAAAGTGATGGGGTGTAAATAGTAAGGTTACATTGTAAATAACTTATTTAAGGTGACGTGGACTATATCACCACATCTGTAGAGATGGGGTGTAAATAGTAAGGTTACATTGTAAATAAGTTATTTAAGGTGACGCGGACTATATCACTACATCTGTAGTGATGGGGTGTAAATAGTATGGATACATTGTAAATAATTTATTTAAGGTGACGCGGACTATATCACCACATCTGTAGTGATGGGGTGTAAATAGTAAGGTTACATTGTAAATAACTTATTTAAGGTGACGCGGACTATATCACCATATCTGTAGTGATGGGGTGTAAATAGTAAGGTTACATTGTAAATAACTTATTTAATGTGACGCGGACTATATCACCATATCTGTAGTGATGGGGTGTAAATTGTAAGGTTACATTGTAAATAACTTATTTAAGGTGACGCGGACTATATCACCACATCTGTAGTGATGGGGTGTAAATAGTAAGGTTACATTGTAAATAACTTATTTATGGTGACGTGGACTATATCACCACATCTGTAGAGATGGGGTGTAAATAGTAAGGTTACATTGTAAATAACTTATTTAAGGTGACGCGGACTATATCACCACATCTGTAGTGATGGGGTGTAAATAGTAAGGTTACATTGTCAGTAACATATTTAAGGTGACGCGGACTATATCACGACATCCGTAGTGATGGGGTGTAAATAGTAAGGTTACATTGAAAATAACTTATTTAAGGTGACGCGGACTATATCATCATATCTGTAGTGATGGGGTGTAAATAGTAAGGTTACATTGTAAATAACTTATTTAAGGTGACGCGGACTATATCACCACATCTGTAGTGATGGGGTGTAAATAGTAAGGTTACATTGTAAATAACTTATTTAAATTGACGCGGACTATATCACCATATCTGAAGTGATGGGGTGTAAATAGTAAAGTTACATTGTAAGTAACTTATTTAAGGTGACGCGGACTATATCACCACATCTGTAGTGTTGGGGTGTAAATAGTATAGTTACATTGTTAGTAACTTATTTAAGGTGATGCAGTCTATATCACCATATCTGAAGTGATGGGGTGTAAATAGTAAGGTTACATTGTAAATAACTTATTTAAGGTGACGCGGACTATATCTCCACTTCTGTAGTGATGGGGTGTAAATAGTAAGGTTACATTGTCAGTAACTTATTTAAGGTGACGCGGACTATATCACCACATTGGTAGTGATGGGGTGTAAATAGTAAGGTTACATTGTCAGTAACTTATTTAAGGTGACGCGGACTATATCACCACATCTGTAGTGATGGGGTGTAAATAACTTATTTAAGGTGACGCGGACTATATCACCACATCTGTAGTGATGGGGTGTAAATAACTTATTTAAGGTGACGCGGACTATATCACCACATCTGTAGTGATGGGGTGTAAATAGTAAGGTTACATTGTCAGTAACTTATTTAAGGTGACGCGGACTATATCACCATATCTGTAGTGATGGGGTGTAAATATTATAGTTACATTGTTAGTAACTTATTTAAGGTGACGCGGACTATATCACCGCATCTGTAGTGATGAGGTGTAAATAGTAAGGTTACATTGTAAATAACTTATTTAAGGTGACGCGGACTATATCACTACTTCTGTAGTGATGGGGTGTAAATAGTATGGTTACATTGTAAATAATTTATTTAAGGTGACGCGGACTATATCACCACATCTGTAGTGATGGGGTGTAAATAGTAAGGTTACATTGTAAATAACTTATTTAAGGTGACGCGGACTATATCACCATATCTGTAGTGATGGGGTGTAAATAGTAAGGTTACATTGTAAATAACTTATTTAAGGTGACGCGGACTATATCACCATATCTGTAGTGATGGGGTGTAAATAGTATAGTTACATTGTTAGTAACTTATTTAAGGTGACGCAGTCTATATCACCATATCTGAAGTGATGGGGTGTAACTAGTAAGGTTACATTGTAAATAACTTATTTAAGGTGATGCGGACTATATCACCATATCTGTAGTGATGGGGTGTAAATAGTATAGTTTCATTGTTAGTAACTTATTTAAGGTGACGCGAACTATATCACCACATCTGTAGTGATGGGGTGTAAATAGTAAGGTTACATTGTAAATAACTTATTTAAGGTGACGCGGACTATATCACCATATCTGTAGTGATGGGGTGTAAATATTATAGTTACATTGTTAGTAACTTATTTAAGGTGACGCAGTCTATATCACCATATCTGAAGTGATGGCGTGTAAATAATAAGGTTACATTGTAAATAACTTATTTAAGGTGACGCGGACTATACCACCATTTCTGTAGTGATGGGGTGTAAATAGTATAGTTACATTGTTAGTAACTTATTTAAGGTGACGCGGACTATAGCCCCATGTCTGTAGTGATGGCGTGTAAATAGTAAGGTTACATTGTTAGTAACTTATTCAAGGTGACGTGGTCTATATAACACCATGTTTGTAGTGATAGGGGGTTAATGGTGAGGTTACATTGTTAGTAACCCATTTAAGGTGGAGCGGACTATATCAACATGTCAGTAGTGGAGGGGGGGGGGCGGTAAGGTTACATTGTTAGTAACTCATTTAAGGTGCCACAGACAATACGCTCTTACGTAGTCGATGAGTCAGCGATGTCTGGGCACAGATAGGTTCCCATGATCATATTAAGCTAATAGCTGGTTCTCGACTTACACTCGAGTCTTAATGTCAATGATGCACGACCATACAATCGCCAGAGGGCAAGAGCCGACGACCTAGCAAGGCCGTTGTGATCCGCACCGGGTTACATAAGATTAAAACAAGTGGCCTTGTTCGCAGACTGTGTCAGCTGGAAGTGTTGCATAAACTGCAGGAGATCTCTCCGATACGTCAAACTTATGTCAGTATGAGTTAATAGTGGACAGTGGGCGGAGTAGTGAATGGCCGCATTATTCAATATCAATCAATGTTCGAATACAGATTTGTTATCTAAGACTGAGTAATACCTAAAAATATTGACAGTTGTTGAGACATAAACCTGAAAAATGAGAAATTTGCGTAGCCTACTTATCTTTAAAATAAATTAAGTTCATTGTTCGAACATTTAGAAACTTTGGGGGTATTTTTTTAAATTTATCCCAGATGTGATGTGTAACGAAATATAAGGCCACGGCCACCTTCTTCCCAATCCTCATCTGAATAACAAATACACACATTAATACAGCCATTAATAATAACACAGGTTATCAGACAAAATTTCCTCATACGAGGGTGGACCCGAAAAGAAACCGGAAAAGAGAGCGTGCTGCCATTTGTGGACGTAGTAGAGGGTTGTCACGCTAGATGGGGTTAATAGAAACCTTCACGAAACAACTGCCCAGACGGCTTCAGTTTGTATGTGACCGATTGATTGTAGTGTTTTTTTCTCTTACTGTTCTCGTGTTCCACCTGAGAAATCGTTATGGCAGATTTAAAAGAACAAAGAGTGTGTTAGAAATTGTATTTCCTGCTTGAACAACCGGCAACAGAAGCTTATCAAATGCTTCAACAGTCCTTCATGGAGGATGCTATGAGCCGCACACAAATTTTGTGCGGATTGGGTGCTTAAAACGTGGTGAGATGACTCGGTCCAACGTTCGACCTCTTCAACATGCCTGCCATAATGACTGCATTATGACAGGCGCGTTTATCGCCACATTGATCAAGTGTTGAAGAGGTTGCCTATCACTACGGCGTTCTTTTAAATCTGCCATAGCGACTTCGCAGACGGAACACGAGAACAGTAAATGAGAAAGACAACACTACGATCAAATGGTTACGTACAAACTGATGCCGTTTGCACAGTTGTTTCGTGAAGGTTTCTACTGTATTAAGGACACCACTTACTCTTGCATGATGAAAAAAATCTATTTTTTGATTTTGGCGCCATAAAATTCTCCATTCTTTTCTGAATCAAAATATATAAGTTTGTTGGGGTTTTGATATCTACAACTACCTTAAATTCGTTTTTTAAAATTAGCGTCCCAAGCTCTGAATAATACACTTTTAACTTTGCCAGCTGTTTTCCGTTAATACCCATTTTTCTTGTTGAGGTACCAATAACTAGGAAACCATTTAAGATAGAGAGCTATTTTTTTTTTTACATCAACTTGCCTAATGGAGTACTTGAATGTTAACCTATTTTCACTTCCAAAACATAGTAGGCATGGATTGGGAAGAGAAAAATTGATACATATTTTCGAATAAATTTAAAAAGAAAGAGTTCGGATTATTTTTCTTGCATTCTGTCCCAATAATAATGAAACAAAGTGGTTACTCATCTGCCATGATCCATTCCAAGTATGTGAACAAAATTTGAGAATATTTGATTTAAATACAACTGAGAAATGTGTACCTGAAGCAACTTATACAACATTTTATTGAAAATGTATCTGTCCAATTTTGTGTTCATTTCACACATCCTATAAAAGCAAAGTAACACTACATGGTCAAAACCAGCTCAGAATATACCGCTTCTTATATGTGACAAGAATCATACAGTAGCTGTATCTTTAGCATAAACCCAGAAAATACTTAGTAAAGTGATGCCACAAAAATAGACTTTTTCATCGTGTAAGAGTACGTGGTGACCTTAACCCCATCTAGCGGTAGAACACTCTGCTACGTCCACGAAAGGCAGCGCGCTCTCAATCGGTTTCTTTTGGGTCCACCCTCGTTCACGCAAGTACACAGGACTGAATGACCGCGATGTCTAAGTCCCTCAAGTAAAACAACAATAGAGGACATGGCTGTCATAGGACTTTTCTTTATTCTCTTTGGTTTTGCCTGACCGTTAATCTGTTGATTATGAGCATGGACGCTTCTTTTACGTGGAATCCGAATCGGAAGAAGTGATATTTCACCTTGAACTGCTGTGCCCAAGATAACGGGTTCAAACCCGGCCGAAGTCGTCGGATTTTTAAGAGCGTTAAAATCCTTCAGTATGTCTTTCTTCGGAGGGGAAGTAAATCCGGCGGTCCCATGTCTTAGATTTATGGCATGTAAAAGATCCCTCCACAGACTAAACTTGTGTGAAGCTAAATGTCTATGATAGATTTTGTTGGAACGCTCTATCAAATTTCCAACATTCACCACTAGGTATCAGTGACATCTGGTAGCGAAGGTTGGAACTACTTGAAATAGAACGGAACTTGTAGCTCACCCTATGGGTGTCCGCTTGAAGCAGCTATAGCCTCTGGCGAGCCGAACATGTCCTCGGACACTCCCGGCACTATCATCCATATGATAAATAAATAAATAAATAAATAAATACCTTATCATCCATCTTGGTTAGAAACAAGCAGAATGACCGCATCGTCATCACGCTCCTTATTTGAAAAATAGCGTAGTGAATAGTATTCTAGGCTGTCATCGCAGAGGTCTGGATTCTACTCCCGGTTCTGCCCATAAATATAGACTAATTCTGATCTGAGGGTCAGAACGGGGTACACTCAGCCTCGTGAAGCAAAACAGTGAAGGGATAGTTTCAATTCCCACCTCAGCTGTCCTAAAGTGATTTTCCACTTGAAGTCCAGGCGTATGCTGGGATAGTTCCTATTTTGTCAGCTCCGTGGACTAATTTATATATTGATCATGCTTTTCCTTGATGATTTCTACAAAACTTCACATTTCTGGAAGATTATTGTTTTAGAATGATCATAGTGCTTGTGTTAACAATGTGAACGAACATATTTTGCCTATATTTTGAAATAATATTTTTTCTCCCTTTTTTATAAGAGTGGTTATGTTCAGTCAGAAAATACAAAAAAAAATGTTACAGCAATGGTTCTAGTTCACATTCTGAAGTGCCTCGGTTCGAGGGGGTTCCTAACATAAAGCAACGACCGCTACCTTCCAAATTCTAACCTCAATTATAAAATATGCACACTGCCTCAGACGTTATATTGAAACAGATTGCGCAATGATAAGAACTTTATCATAGCTTTCATTATTGAGTTTTTAAATCAAACCGACCGCGCTGGTCGAGAGCGTTAATGCGCTACCTCGTGCCTCGCTGGCATCGGGAGAGCGTGGGTTCGAATCACACCTTGGTCGTCCTAAAAATGGTTTTCGTGGTTCCCCGTTTTCACCACCAGGCAAATGACGAGACGGTACCTTTCAGTAGGTCCACGACTGATTTCCTTCCAAAATCCCTTCCCTGGCCCGTCCTGAATATAAACAAGTAGTTCCGTGAAGAACTAAAGCCTATTTTCATATATCCTTCTTATGTTAATTGCCACTATCAACATACAAAATTTCAGTTTGATTGCTGTAATAGGTTCGCAGATATTGAGAACCGACTAAATATTGCGGATGGTCGCCATGTTGGATTTTTATATATGTAGGTCTTAGAGTTATGTAGCATTAAAGGGCAATTATTGCGTAGGTTCATTATAAAAACTTTCACTTCGATCGCATGATTACGACACAAGAAATAAAAACTTAATTTTAAAATTAGCACACCCGCCATCTTGCGGTTATGTAAACAATTGATCTAAATTACATACCAGTGCATTACAATGTGTATAAACATTTGCTGTACCAAGTTTCATTGCGTTTGGATCATTAAATCGCGAGAAAAGTCTGTTTAAAACTTTCATATTCGCTTGGCCGCCATGTTCGTTTTGTAGGTAACCGGACTTTTAAAGTCTCATATATGAACTTCCAGTAGTGCCCTTTATCTCCGTACAAAATTTCAGGGTGATACCGGTAATAGTTTCAGTGATTTAGAATGCCGGTGAAATTTTTCGCACAGTTGCCATCTTGAGGTTACGTAAACAATTGAACGAAGTTAGATATCAGTGCACTACAACTTGTATAAACATATACTGTACCAAGTTTCATAGCGTTTGGTTGGTTAAATCACGAGAAACGTCTATTTAAAAGTCGCAACTTCGCTAGGCCGACATGTTGGGTTTGTAGTTCAATGGTCACATAGGTGAAATTCTAGTAGTTCCCTTTATCACCGTACACAATTCCAGGGTGATATCGGTAATAGTTTCGGAGATACTGAATGCTGGTGAAATATTTCGCACTGCCGCCATGTTGGATTGGTGAGACATAACAAAATTTGAAGGGCACGGTCGGGGTCGTCCGGAATAGTGCTATGAACTTACCGAGTTTCATTGAAATCGCTCCAGCCGTTTAGATTTTATTAGGGACACACACACACGAATCACACACGCACACACAAACAGACACACGGACAAAAGGTGATCTCATAAGCCTATTTTTTCATAAATGAAAATAGGCTAATAAATGGCTGCATTAATAAAAGAAAAATCAAAACAAATAAGAAATTAATTCTAATTATTAGTGGAATATAACAAAATAATGTTAATATTGGATCAGACAAATGTGTCTCTCAAGGGAAGTATCAGGTAAGACAGGTCAAAACCTATCTTGAAAATTTGTGGACGCAAGGCTCCGAAATCGTACCTGACATCCTAGTATGCAGGCATGACGGCTGGCAGAGCTGGACATCCCTGTGACACTCGGCGTAGTAGCGACTGGAGCGTGCTTCCCACCCACCGTTCCAATATGTACGGTACTCGCTACCTGCCATTGATTTATATGAGAGATTCGCCACATGATTTCGGAGCCTTGCAGTTCAATCTGGCGGCTGATTTTCCGCATGTTGTCCTCTTATAGTACAACGATTGCGTCCACAATGTTTCAAGATAGGTTTCGATCTGTCTTACCTAATACTTCCCTTGTCAGAAGACCGTATTGAAAGAATAGCTCTCGAACAAAGTAGGATCAAACTAGACAGAAACCTGTACGCCTCAGAGCATCTGTCGATGAATGTCAAACTAACACTCTATAATGCAGTAGTCAGACCATCTTCTGAGCAGCCGAGTGCCTGTTTCTAACCAAGAAGACGGTGTGATGAATGTTTTATTTAAAAAGAAAGAGCACTCAAGGTACTGGAAAGCAAATTCTTGCGAATAATAGTGGGACCAAGGATCTTACCACATGAAAGACGATGGTACAAACCAAATTGTGAACTTAACAAACACCAGGAAAACCTCACCGATGCCATCAGAAGACGTCCGGCTTTCTACAGCCACCTGTACAGAATGGACCACCACAGGCTGTGTTATAAGATCCTCAAGGTAGCCAAGAAGGGTAAAGCCACTGGGTCCCTGTGGATCAAACTGAGAAGAATCTTACTGAACTTAATATTCAGCATGACACAATAATGACAGCTGTAGCTACCATCTGACAATTGAAACCAGACCTTTCCTCAGATCCATCACAGAAGCTCAGTGGCGTAACTACGGGGGATGACTAGGGGAAACAATTCCACCCCTCCCCCCGCTCGAAAAGTCAAATAATTTAAATAACGAAATTTGATGACATTTTCATTTAAAAAAGGTCAATTTTCGAATTGATAACAAACGTCTGAATTATGTTCAATTTTTGTTTTCGAATTTGGCCAACTATGGACCGCAAAGAACGTAAGACTTTTTGGCTTTTCTTCTTTTTTCCTCCCAGAACCTCTTCATGCGTTCGCTTCTTTTCTTTCTCTCCTCATCGGAAATGATCCGTCTCCTGAAATGCTTTTATACTGTCTACTCTCCTTCTAAACTCTCTTCTGTTGTGGACCATCTGTAGTGTGATTCCAACTTCTGCCGCTTCCCTTTTCACCTCATCTACCCATTTAGATGTGGCCTTTAACCCCATGATGAAGTTGAAGATCCTTTTGGTCAGTCTGCATTCATCAATATTCTTAGTAGGTGTCCGTTGAACTACAACCTCTGCTTCCTCATTGTGTCCGTGATCTTCTCAATGTATTTGTAGAGTTCTTCCATTTTCCTCATCTTCTAAGTCCCATCAGCAGTTTTCTATGGTCCGAGTATTTTCCGCAGAATCCTCCTTTCTTTCTTTCTCTCTTTCTTTCCTTCTTTCTTTTCTAGTTCTTGTTCGTTTATAATTTGAGTACATTTATTTTTGGTTGGTTGGTTCCTCAGTTTAGGAGCTGGAACAACGCGGTCATGTAGTGTCGTGTACTTTGGGTGTGTGTAGAATCTGTCTGATAACCGGTGTTAATTATAAATAAATAATAATGTTATTGGTTTTACGTCCCTTTTAACTACCCTGGCTTTTAGAGACGCTGGGGTGCCGGAATTTTGCCCCGATGGGGATCTTAACGTGCCAGTAAATGTACTGACACGGCTCCCTCGCATTTGCGCACCCTCAAATGCCAGCTGACTGCCCCAAGTTTCGAACCTGCAAGCGAGAATGTTACCCCTGAGCCACGCAGCCAGACAGGTGTTAATTATGATGGCTGTATTAGTGTGTGTTATCTGTAATTCAGGTAAGGACTGCAGACGATCAATTTCAAGCAGGCTAATTTTGCTTCCAAATGCTAGCGTCAATGACATCTTGCCGTGAACTTGGCGACTAGATGCCACCGCAACTGACACCTGGCAGTGAACGTGGAACTTAATAGGGCGTAAATCAAATCTTACCTACAAATTTAGCTTCACACAGTAATTGTAGTTAGTGAAAGGTTCATTTACATACCATAAATCAATGACATGGGCCCGCCGGCTTCACTTCCTCTCCACAGGAAGACATACTGACGGATTTTTAACGTTCTTAAAAATCCGACAATTTTGGCCGTCTTTGAACCGGCGATCTTGGGCATAAAAACTCAGCATTCTACCAACTACTGTACATTTATCTTTTACTAGTGTAGGATATTTAATTTTAGGCCCAGCAAAACTGTTCATTTCCGAGCTTTTGAGAGGTGCAAATATAACATATCAAATGCTATCGAGATCAAAATTAAAACGTGTAGGTTTGCTTTCATTGATTCTTGTTTTGCCCACCTACACAAAGCAAAAAGCAAAAACAAACGGTGCTACACGACCACGACGTTGGAAAGCCCCTATGTGAATCAACAACAACATATCAAGTGTCGAGCGTTAAGTTTAAGCGTACTTTTTTTCTTCTCTAATCCCTCTTTGCTTAACGACTAAGAATTTGTCATCAAATGACGTAGTGAATTGACCATTTGGCACCAACGCTGTTGGCGTGATAGTCAAACCATCTATTATACACTACACCTCGCCCCATTGGCAACTGTTAGCTCTCAGAACCAGTTTCACGAGCTGACATAATTTAGACCCAGACCTCGATAACAAACTATTTAGACTGTCCGCAGATTTGAGGGCGGTTACATTTAGTGGTCTGACTAATGTGATACCAATCGAAATTCACTCCTGTTTTCCCAAGACTAATGTCGCTTTGT
This sequence comes from Meconema thalassinum, assembly GCA_946902985.2. Classification (NCBI taxonomy): domain Eukaryota; kingdom Metazoa; phylum Arthropoda; class Insecta; order Orthoptera; family Tettigoniidae; genus Meconema; species Meconema thalassinum. The sequence goes on from OX336396.1 coordinate 241,458,545, forward strand.
TCATGATGAAGTAACGTACTGAGCAAACATATTATCGAATATTGCTTGTGGTCGTTCTATAGCTAGAGCCCTGCGCGGATCAACAAAACAATACCCGCATCCGTACGACTGTTATCCGCATCCGCCCAGCATCCCCATAACTGTTATCCGCATCCGCCTCACATCCGCACGACTGTTTTCCGTATTCCCACGTTTGTTATCCGATTCTACTGGCATTAAAATAATATTAGCCTACTTTCGATTTTTGCAAAAAATGAAAGTAGACTTATGAGATCAACACAGGGCGAAAAAAGTGTGTCTGTCTGTGTGTGTGTATGTGTGTGTGTGAGTCTGTGTGTGTGTGTGTGTATGTGTGTGTGTGAGTCTGTGTGTGTGTATGTGTGTCTGTGTGTGTGTGAGTGTGTGTACTCTGAATGTCTGTCCCCCCCCTATCAATTCGAACACGGTGAATGCGAATTGAACGAAATTTGGTACAAAGGTAGCACTAGCAAAGGACACCCCAGTGTCATGTTTTATATCGCCGCCAACTTGACGGAAACGTAATGGCGGCCACACAAATGTTCAAAGCTTAAATCAAATTACGACTAACCTAATCATCCGATCTCTACCAAATTTTGCAACAACATACCATTATGGGGGGAGCATCCTTTGACCAAACCAATAGGCCATCAGCGTAATAGTTTGCGGATGGCGGCCATCTTTGTGTGAAAATCGATTCCCCCTATTAATTCAAACACGGTGCAACCGAATGGAACGAAATTTGGGACAGAGGTAGTACTAACAAAAGGCACCTCAGTGTCATGTTTTATATCGCCGCCATCTTGACGGAAACGTAATGGCGGCCACTCAAATGTTCAAAGCTTAAATCAAATTACGACTAACCTAATCATCCGATCTCTACCAAATTTTGCAACAACATACCTTTATAGAGGAAGCATCCTTTGACCCAAAGACTAGGTCATTAGCCTAATAGTTTGCGGATGGCGGCCATCTTCATGTGAAAATCAATTCCCCCTTTTAATTCAAACACGGTGAAACCGAATGGAACGAAATTTGGTACAGAGGTAGCACTAGCAAAGGGCATCTCAGTGCCATGTTTTATATCGCCGCCATATTGACAGAAACGTAATGGCGGCCACACAAATGTTCAAAGCTTAAGTTAAATTACGACTAACGTAACCATCCGATCTCTACCAAACTTTGCAACAACATTCCTTTATCGAGGGAGCATCCTTTGACTAATCTAATAGGTTATTAGCCTAATAGTTTGCGGATGGCGGCCATCTGTATGTCAAAATTGATTCCCCCTATTAATTCGAACACGGTGGAACAGAATGAACGAAATTTGGTACAGAGGTAGCACTAGCAAAGGGCACCTCAGTGTCATGTTTTATATCGCCGCCATCTTGACAGAAACGTAATGGCGGCCACACAAATGTTCAAAGCTTAAGTTAAATTACGACTAACATAACCATCCGATCTCTACCAAACTTTGCAACAACATTCCTTTATGGAGGGAGCATCCTTTGACCAATCAAATAGGTTATTAGCCTAATAGTTTGCGGGTGGCGGCCATCTTAATGTCAAAATTGATTCCCCCTATTAATTCGAACACGGTGGAGCCGAATGGAACGAAATTTGGTACAGAGGTAGCACTAGCAAAGGGCACCTCAGTGTCATGTTTTATATCGCCGCCATCTTGACAGAAACGTAATGGCGGCCACACAAATGTTCAAAGCTTAAGTTAAATTACGACTAACATAACCATCCGATCTCTACCAAACTCTGCAACAACATTCCTTTATGGAGGGAGCATCCTTTGACCAATCTAATAGGTTATTAGCCTAATAGTTTGCAGGTGGCGGCCATCTTTATGTCAAAATTGATTCCCCCTATTAATTCGAACACGGTGGAGCCGAATGGAACGAAATTTGGTACAGAGGTAGCACTAGCAAAGGGCACCTCAGTGTCATGTTTTATATCGCCGCCATCTTGGCTGAAACGTAATGGCGGCCACACGAATGTTCAAAGCTTAAATCAAATTACGATTAACCTAATCATCCGATCTCTACCAAATTTTGCAACTACATACCTTTATGGAGGTAGCATCCTTTGACCAATCTAATTGGTCATTCGCCTAATAGTTTGCGGATGGCGGCCATCTTTGTGTCAAAATCGATTCCCCTATTAATTCAAACACGGTGAAACCGAATGGAACGAAATTTGGTACAGAGATAGCACTAGCAAAGGGCATCTTAGTGTCATGATTTATATCGCCCCCATATTGACAGAAACGAAATAGCGGCCACACAAATGTTTAAAGCTTAAATCAAATTACGACTAACATAACCATCCGATCTCTACCAAACTTTGCAACAACATACCTTTATGGAGGGAGCATCCTTTCACTAATCTTATAGGCCATTAGCCTAATAGTTTGCGGATGGCGGCCATCTTTATGTCAAAATTGATTCCCCCTGTTAATTCGAACACGATGGAACCGAATGAACGAAATTTGGTACAGAGGTAGCACTAGCAAAGGGCACCTCAGTGTCATGTTTTATATCGCCGCCATCTTGACGGAAACCTAATGGCGGCCACACAATTGTTCAAAGCTTAAATCAAATTACGATTAGCCAAATCATCCGATCTCTAGCAAATTTAGCAACAACATACCTTTATGGAGGGAGCATCCTTTGACCAAACTAATAGGTCATCAGTCTAATATTTTGCGGATGGCGGCCATCTTTGTGTGAAAATCGATTCCCCTTATCAATTCGAACACGGTGAAACCGAATGGAACGAAATTTGGTACAGAGGTAGCACTAGCAAAGGGCACCTCATATTCATGTTTAATATCCCTATAGCACGTTGTATTTCAACAAGCTACTACAACCAACATTCAATCATACTCCTTGAAAAGGACAAAGAGTTATAACAATACCCATGCATTTAGGAGAAAGTAGGCTATATGTTCTTTACTGAACATCTTGTTTTTAATTAGCTAAAACATAAATTACTAAAGCAATGTCGTTCCCTTAGACTTTGTATATCATTTGATATGTTTAACCATTTGCCTGCTTGCCACGGTGGGTGAGTGGTTATAGTGTCGGACTACCAATCCCAAGATTGCAGGTTCGCTCCCGGCCATGGTAAGTGATTTTTGAAGGCGACAAAAATCACGTCACTCATGTCATACGTTGTTGGCATGTTAAAGAACCCATTTGAATTCAGTAGGCCGTGTTCAATGGCAAAATTAATCTCGGGATTTTTCGCCAACACAAAGTTCCTCCATTCTCTACTTGAAAGCGCAATAGTGTTAAGGAGTTTAGATATCTAACCTTGGCTTTCATAGTGTTCAAAGGAACGACGAAATTCGACATGCAAGCTACCCTGTGGGTGGCAATTAACAAAGCTTGCACCAGGCACCCGAGGCCATACGATATTATTACCAAGGTAACGATCTGTCGTTACGCCCTGTTCGTGTTAAAACTGTCAGGGTAACGATCGATCGTTACTGGCCTTCATTATTGATCATTTCGTTATTTTTTACGCTTGATAACGGCAATGTTCATGGAATATAAAGAAGGCAATTTTAACTCACGTTTATATTCCGGGAGAACCCCTGAGAATCTTAGTTTATATTAATTCCTAGAGTCTGAAACATGAGCTCACAGAGTTCCGTGTCTTGTTTACGTTGTGGTTGGTAACAAACTTGCGTGTAGTTTTTCTCACTTCTCGTTGGTAATCTTGGAATCTTGACATTTACCACGATCCCAAATAACAGAGTTTCTTTAAACATGAATAGTAGACTTAACAAGTGAATTCCATTTCCCAAAATTACTTCAAAAATTTCAAATCTGAAATGTTTAACTTTTATCCATTTTCTTTCTTTACATTGATATCATACGGCTCAGAGACATCACTTATTTTCAGTAATAACAAGTGATTTATACAATCTGTGTTTATAGTATTTTATTTTTATATTGGTCTCTCTTCCATCTCATTTTAAGAGAAGTGTGTGCACAGCCTGGTAAATATGGCTCACAGTTTTCACACATCCATCAGATGAGAGCTTGAAAGTGAGAGGGTTAAAATGAATGTTATACAGCCAGAATTGCAACCCTTTCCTGTTCGGAATGTTAATTATGCTTAATGACATAATTTGAAGGAGATAATCTTAAATCATCATCTTACATTTGTCATATAAGAAACATAATCGAAGAATATGATGTGTCATAATAAACATCTGGGTCCTAGTAATGATATTAAGCCTAACAAGTTCGGATTGTATTCTAAAAACTACCCGTAATTTTTCTCCAAACATTATCCGCAGCTTATCCGCCATCCGCACAGCCATGCAAACTATATCCGCATAGTGAAGAATTTTGCGGATATCCGCGGTTTTATCCACGGATGCTTGCCACGGTGGGTCAGTGGTTAAAGTGTCAATCTACTAACCCCAAGCTTGCAGATTCACTCCAGGCCGTGGTAAGTGTTTTTTGAAATGCGGCAAAAATTACGACACGCTTGTCATACGATGTTGGCATGTCAAAGAACCCATTTGAATTCAGTAGGCCGTGTTCATAATGGCAAAATTAATCTCGGGAGTTTCCGCCAAAATAAAGTTTCTCATTTCTCTACTAGAAAGCGCTATAGTGTTCAAGGAACTTAGATATCTAACCTTCTTGACTTTCTTATTGCTTCAAGGAACAGCGAAATTCGACATGTAAGCTACCCTCTGGGTGTCAAATAACAAAGCTTGCACCCGGAACCTGAGGCTATACGATATTATTATTATTATTATCCACGGATATCCGCATCCGCGGAGGACTTTAACTATAGCCAGGTGTCTGATTGTATTGATGTTATGATTAAGTTTGGGGTAAGGAAAATAAATGATGATGTCAACTAAATACAGTAGCCTATTGTAAATTCTTCTAAGTCACGGTTGGGAAGTTACACGTTACATGTAACGATATTACTAGTAACCATTATTTTCTATTGCAACTTTGTTGCTGTTGTTGCCTTCCTGTCCTGAGCTAATCGATTCATTTCTATATACAGCGTGGTTCTAAGTTCCCATTACAGACTTTGAGGGCTTGTAGAGGAGACCAAGATGGTTAAATTTAGCATGAGAACAAAATATGGCTTCAAAAATCATAATTCGCATGAGAACTCGTCTTCTCGCTACCCGCAAAAAACACTGCAGCACACGTTCAAACCTCCCGCATTTTCAGCGCCACTTGACTTGAGTATGTACATCATTGAACGGTCCCATATTCCCTACAGGTTGTATCCCCTACATTCTTCTACGAAATCTCACGGGTGCCGCGTACTTGCAATTCCTTTAAGAGTTCTTAGACGATGTGCCACTGCATGCGCGTCAAAACATGTGATTTCAACACGATGGCTCACCACCAGTGTTGCCAATTTGGTGTTTTTAGCACCAGATCTGATGTTTCTGAAGTACGTCCGGTGCCATAAATGTTCTAATAGCGCCATAGCAAAATACTGGTGTTATTTCAATAAAACCAGTGCCAAATCTGGTGCTTAACGGATTTGACCATGAAATTGTCTCCTATGACAAAAAAGTAAATCGTGGAAGCCATGTAATAGTTTTAATAAAGTTAATCAAAGATAGGCAATGTTCAGCATTACACGTGTCAAGATCAACACTCCAACAGGGGAATTCCCTTAATTCTCATTCGCGAGCATAAGTGCTAAGTAAGCGCAACATGCAGGGTTCAGTGCAAGTGCACTTGTACAAAGAATGCACCTATCATCTATTTTCTTCCCAGCTCCCAGGGGATTTCCCAGTTTCATGCGAAGGCAGTTTATGTACTTTCGCTCCCTCACTCTAATGCAGATGTAGGGAGAGTGTTTAACCAAGTTTAATTGGTGAAAACAAAGCAAAGAAATCGAATGAAAGTTCAAAAATTGCATTCCATTCTGTGTGTGCAAATTGGACGAGAAAGAGTGGGAAAATTCTATCACGACTACGATCTTCCGAAGGATATACTAGTGGCCAAAATTGGAAGTATGCAGAGCTACAGCAGTACTACACCTTCCAGCTCTAATGATGTAACAGCGGTAGCAGGCTCCGCAAGTGAAGAAGACGATTTTATTGAAAGAAATGTAATTAAAAAGCCAATTATATATTTATAATTCTTGGTGTTTTTCTCGTGTTTTGAATCATGGAGTCCTGCTGGTACTTTTCTGGTGTTTTAAAGCATAGAGTTTAGTTCTTTTCCATTTCAAGATTTGGCAACACTGCTCACCACCTTCCTCAATGCGGGAGCTGTGATCGTGTGTTGTAGTGGTCCTTTGCAGGCAACGCGAGGACGCTACGTTTCCACACACAAGTTCCTATACTAAACTTAACCCTCTTGGTCTCCACTACAAGCCCTCAAAGTCTGTGATGGGAATGTAGAAACACCCTCCATAAGACGTGATTTCAGGACGGTCGATGAGGCTTCGAACCCACGCTCTTCCGATACCAGTGAGGCACGAGGTAGCGCTCTAGGTCACCGTGGTCGAATTTAAAATTCAAAGTGTTTAAAAAGATATGAACTCATTAATAATACATATTAAAGATTAAACTTTAAGTAGTAAATAGTAAAAAATGTAGAAATTAAATATCATGTGCAGTAGACTCTCGAAAATCCGGACCAATGTGGCGGACGGCCGATCCGGATTCCGAAAAATCCGGATTTCCCGGAGACAGAGTGACGTCGGTCGCGGCAGTGGTTTGCGTGCCGCGATCGCCGCCACTCCGTGCCGATATGTGTACTTTATTGTTACTCGCATAAAACAGTTCTGAACTGCAATTAACTGAACACAGGGGTAGAAAAAATAGATGGTTAATAGTATTGAACAACTTTAATAAGACTTAAGAATTTACATTACAGTACAGTACTACAGTATGCAAAATAAATGAAAATAAATCATCAGAAACAGTGTGTAAAAACAAACTTACACATGCTTGAAAAAGTCTTGAATATTTTTCTGCTTCACAGTTTCAGCACGTTTTCTTGCCGCAATGTCTCTTAACTTCATTAAACAAATGATGTCAGCTGAAGATATTCCATCCTGCTGAGTAATGTACTCTAGGGCTCGGTCCAACATTTTAAATCCTTCTGAATGTGGAATCAGGTTTATGTTGCTCTCAGGTAGTTCCTCTTCTTCCAAACAATCTTCATTTGTCACCATTCTGACTATATCATCGTCTGTTATTTCATTTTCGTCGTCATTGTTCATCCATTCATGGACATCATTATCACTCACTTCCTCACATCCGGGTATTTTTTCCAACAGTGTAACGACGTTTTCCCTTTCAAACTGATTTTCATCAACGTTTTCGACGGCTATTTCTTCAAACTTGTTTCCCTGATGGTCCAAGAGAACTTTCCATGACGAAACTATTGATGAAGGAGAAATTTTGGGGAGGGGGCGAGTCAATGACCTCCCGCCGTGCCGCACAGCCAGTAGAATAGAAAAGACGTCATTCTTGTAATGCGGAATGGTCGCGGAGAAATTGAAGGCGCTTAAGCATCACGTTACCTACATTTTACTGATTTTGTATTACAAAAAATATTTTTTGAGCGGTCCGGATTTGCCGGAGTCCGGATTTTTGAGGTCCGGATTTGTGAGAGGCTACTGTATATATATATTTTATTCCATTGGTACAGTCAGAAGCATATTTACTTATTGCTAGGATACATAAAACTTGGACCTTCTTTTTCACTCACTATTACGATAGTTACGACAAGAGACTGGTGCTCATAGTCTCAAAGATGTTGAGATCGCCTGGCCTAGAATTTGCACCGATGCCTGGCGCCCAAAATAGCCATTCAGCCCATGATTGCCTTAAAAGTGAGCGATTTCCTGCCAGTCAATTTTCTATGACTAGGCATTCTATACTGTAATGATGGTGGATCGTCTCCTCGGGGCGCGTCAAAATAACCAGAGAACTACAACTAACAATACTGTAGCATTTCTATCCACAACGAAGGGAAACTAATTACAGTATTATTGTTCTCGTATCAGACACTTACATATTTTACACAGTTATATTATAACGTACGTTCAAAAAGTAACGAGTCGGAGGCATGATTACAGAAACAAGTACCTGTATATTAGAAGTATTGGACCTGGCTGTTGAGGCACTTGTCCCACTGTGACACGAGGCTGTCTCATAAAATTCCCTGGGCTGCGATGTGAACCAGTTCCGCACGTACAGGTGGACGTCGGCGTCCGAGGTGAATCGTTGGCCCAGCCGAGCCCTTTTCAGGGGACCAAACATGGCGTAATCACAAGGAGAGAGGTCTGGACTGTATGGAGGGTGGCCGAGAACCTCCTATTTGAATTTCTGCAGGAGTGCCGCGACTCTGTTGGCCGTATGAGGTCGTGCATTGTCGTGGAGCGACCACGGCGGCTATGTCGTTCACTGTCACTCGGCGGTCGTGGGTAATGAGTGCATCAACCAGCTGGACGTTGTCATCGGTAATGCAGGGGGTGCCCCAGACCGGGCATCATCGGCTAACGACACCCGTCCTTCCCTGAAGCGCTTGTGCCACGCTTTGACCCTTGCAAGGGACATGCAATGTTCGCCGTACACTTGTGACATTCGGCGATGAATGTCCGTTCCCCCTACTTCTTCCGCTGTCAGAAACCGAACAACACCTCTTTGCTCTTAGGTTGACGCCTCCATGTCACTGTTTGCAGGGGGCGTGGTGGCTCAGCGGTCTAGTTGTATGCCTCTCACCAAGGCGGTCTGGGTTCGATTCCCGGTCAATGCATGAGAGTTTTTCGAAGTGAAATGCCATGTCCTGTGGTTCGGATTCCACGTAAAAAGGAGGTCCCGTGGCTCATGATCTCAAGATTAACGGTCACGTTAAACTACAAGCTTCCTTCCTTTCTTTCACTGTTTGCTATGCGACTGGCAGCGATGGACGATTGATGCATGCTGCTGCTCGCTTTGTATCGTCACATGACGTGCACGTGTGCCCTCTAGCTACGGGCTGTGACCTTCCACGCTCTGGTCGGAACCACACCTCGTTACACACGCCACGATTAGCCGATGTCGTCACCGGTTTGCGCATTCCAGCCTCCAGCTCGTTACATTTTGAACGCACCTTTATTTTTACCCAAATCTTGACCACATCCATTGCTCTTTCTGTTCCTTGATGAATATTGTCTTCTGTACAGGAGGCTGGACAGTGAAGCATATGTTGAACAGTCTGGTCTTCTCCACAGTCACACTGAATATTATCTTGATCAGTGTATCCCCACCTTGCCAAATTAGCCTTTGATCTGCCAACTCCAGTTCTCAGTCTATTATGAGACTCCCAACTCGTCTATCCCTCGTCATAGCCAAGAGGTAAGGATTCAGAGACTCTTTTCCAACCAGGGGGAAGGTAGGTCGTAGCCAGGGGCGGCTCTAGGGGAGGGCGACCACCCAGGGCCCCGCGGACATGGGGGCCCCGCGCCATGGATTTTTTAAAATTAATTATTTAATTAATTATACTTTTCAAACTTTTCAAACTAATTTATAATTCTTTTTTTTTTTCTTCAGTGCAGCTATGACCTCCCGTGACCATTTAGCAAGTATAGATTTCAGTTTTTATTTTTATTTTTATTTTTTAGCGTATGGCTTTTAGTGACGGGAGTGTCCGAGGACAGTTTGTAGCTGCTTCTAGGCGGACACCCAATGGGTGAGCTACAAGTACCGTCGCGTGTGGAGTGTTGTCTGGGGAGGAAAGTGTTAATGTACGGACGAGGAGTTGGAAGGTAGCGGCTGTGGTCTATAGTTAGGGACCAACCCTGGCATTTACCTGGAAGGAAGATGGGAAACCACAGAAGACCATCTGCAAGGTTGCCGGCGGGGGGATTCGAACCTCCTCACCACCCGGATGTGAGCGACTGCCAGCAGCCATGCTGTAACGACCACGGCTAACTTAGATTTCAGTGAAATAATAGAAGACTTCAGTCGGAAAATAAGTGCAAAGTAATATTTTAATATTTCATAGTTTACTGTACAGAATCTTCTTCAAGGGGACTTAAAGGTTTCTTTCATATTATGAAAAAAAAAAAAAAAATACTGTTGTGTATTCAAAATATTGTAACTATTCTTTATTTTAATATTAATACAAAACTACTTTCCATTTGATTTTATATTTTTTTATTTCCTAATGTTGCGGGCCCCGCCTTATCATATCACCCAGGGCCCCGCAAGGCCTGGATCCGCCACTGGTCGTAGCTCTTCACAGTTGCAAACTAGCTTTTATGTTCGACCCTCACTATTACGTGTCAGAAAACTGTATCATAATGATGATCATTATAACACTGTTTTCCATTATGATACAGTTTCTCCAGCCAATCAGAGCTCGTTCATTGACCAATTAGGGAACGATACCTTCGCGCATGCGCTCAAAATCCAACATGTCGGACATAAACACAACATCGAACTATAATAAATTACCGACATGGAATACGCACCGTCCATATGTTCGCGTAAATAAACTGGCGAATATGAGACAAGCAATAGCACTGTACCTTAAAATCACCAACACTAATTTCTGCACAGCGCATTGTCTTCAAATGACACCGGTGACAATATTACTGAGGGACGGCTGATGTAAAAATATGCTTGCATATGGCATTGCAAGCACACAGAGCGCATGCGTCGGTCGTTCAAAGATCTTGAAAGACAGAGATATAACACCCAACGCTCGCTCTGCAATCACAAAATTCAAGTACCGTAGCTGACTCTCAACAGATATTTATGAATATGTATGTTAAAACATATAATAAAGTTATAATTATCGTCGAACATAAACAGTCGTATGCAACTCGCCTATAATGGTAATTAAGACACTCGTATGGAAATTATAAAACTCGCATACGCTCGTTTTATAAAAATACTCGTGTCTTAATTATAGCCATTATAGGCCCGTTGCATAATGTACTATTTCAGCAGTGGTTCTAAGTTCCTCCGTTGTTCTAAGGAAACTGTCCTTGACTTCTGTTGTTCCGGGTGCGGTTCATGCCCATACAAAGGATGGGTTCTTTCCTGATCCACTGTCTTTCTTTCATTGTTCGCAGCTATTTCTCTATCTATCTATCTATCTATCTATCTATCGTATGGCTCTTAGTGCCGGGAGTGTCCGAGGACATGTTCGGATCGCCAGAGGCTGTAGCTGCTTCCAGCGGACACTCATATTATGAGCTACAAGTTCCGTTCAATTTCAAGTAGTTCCAACTTTCGTTACCAGGTGTCACTGATACCTAGTGGTGAACGTTGGAACTTTGATAGAGCGTTCCAACGAAATCTAACCTAGGAATTTAGCTTTACACAAGTTTAGTCTGAGGAAGGATCTTTAACATGCCATAAATCTATGACATGGGATCGCCGGCTTTACTTCCCATCCGAAGGAAGGCTTCCTGAAGGATTTTAATGCTCTAAAAAAAATCCGACGTTTTCTGCCGGGTTTGAACCCACGATCTTGGGCACAGCATTTCAGCATGCTACCAACTACGCCACCGAAACCACTATTTCTCTTCGAACAGAAGATAGTGCTATTCCTGTGACGAGGGGAACTAATGAACCTTATGTATTAAAACAGAAAAGTTTCACTGCGAGTTTTTCCGCAACCCTTGCTTACAATTCCTTTGAGGGGCTCACGTGTGTGACATTTGATCTACTATGAGGGGAATGGAAATACCAATCGACTTGCTATTAAGGAATTCTACCTTCCTCTCTCATACATGTTATTTTATTACGCAATGAAGACTGATTGCTACCAATTTGTTCTGGCTCGTATTCCTCTCTTATGAAAGTGACGATAAAAATATGCGCGACTTTCCAATGAAATCGAAGGACTGGGGACAGACTTAATTAAAGCCTGCGTTGGAGCTTGAAGCAGGGTGAATTTTAATAAGCATTTATGTAGCCTACATAAAAAATAAAGCTTACAATGCTGTAAAGCTCAACAATATACAGATGAACTTGGGCACAGTGGTATTTTCCATTCACAGAAATTCATAAATACTTGTAGAATAAAAATTCAAAATAATTCTAATCCCAAGTTTCGAATCCGCGTGGGTTCGATTTTCAATTCTATAAATCTAGCAACTCCGGGCACGTCAAAAGAACCCGAGAAACTAGAGCTAACAATATTGTACTGTAGTATTTCTATCCACAACGTTTGCATTTTGTACTGTGTCCATGTACTATAGCTGGCCTCGTAAACAGAGGTCCCAGGTGCGATTCCCGGCTCCGTCAGATTTTAGAAACTGATGTAAGGGCTGGAACGGGGTACACTCAGCCTCGTGAGGACAAGGGAGTAGCTGTCTGACAGTGAGACAGCACCCTGGTCACGGAGACCAAGATTAACGGCTGAGGGAATCCGACGCGCTGACCACGCGTCACCCCATAATAATGCCAAATGGCGTTTAAGTCCTTCAGTATGCCTTCCTTCGGAGAGGAAGTAAAGCCGGCGGGCCCATGTCATACAAAAGAACCATGTAAAAGAACCAACCACTACAATTGGTAGCGTGTAGCTAAATTTGTAGGTTATTTCGTAAGAAACGCTCTATCAAGTTCCAACGTTCGCCGCTAGGTGTCAGTGACAGTGACATCTCTGGTTGCCAAAGTTGGGACTACTTGAAATTGAACTCCACGGGGAGTCGACGGGCGTTCAAATAAAATACCCCGCTTTGGTCATTGGATGCAATTCAAATATTATAAATGGCTGGGCAGCGGTCGCTTCATGCGCTGTACTGTCACGGGGTTTGGTTTGGTCATGTACTATCCCAGCATTTGGCTGCAGGAAGGAAAAATCCAGGCAAGAAACACACTCCTGCCAGCGGTGGAGTTCGAACCTCTGATGTCCGGACTTGCACTGATGAAAGAACGACGATTCGGATTGGTTTTAATCGCTTATCTTCCCAGCTCGGTTTCATCCACAGACTCTGTGAGGGATCATTCATCTACCTTCACAAGGACAGTGTCAAAGAGTTGAACACACTTTGTGACAAGCGGGTTCGGTGGGGTAGTTGGTAGCATGCTGAGCTTCTATGCCCAAGTTTGCGGGTTCAAACCCAGCCGAAGTCATCGGTTTTCTTAAGAGCGTTAAAAGTCCCTCAACATACCTTCCTTCGGAGGGCAAGTAAAACCGGCGGGTCCATGTCATAGATTTATGACCTGTAAACGAACCTTCCACTAATTACAATTGTATGAAGCTAAATTATAGGTTAGAATTGACTAACTCTCAACGTTCGTCACCAGTAGCCGACTGCGGTGGCATCTAGTAACCCAGTTCAGATCTAGTTGTCGTTGACGGTGGCGTTTTGTAGCAAAAGTAAGAACTACTTGAAAATTGAATGTCTGAAGTCCTTACTTGAATTAAAAACAGATAACACACACTACATGTAATACAGTCATTACAATTAACACCGGTTATCAGACAGATTTTACACACACCCAAAGTACGCGGGGCTACATGACTGCGTTGTCGCAGCTCCTAAACTGAGGAACCAAGAAAACCAACCAATACTTTGTGACACTTTGGTGACAGGTGTCTGCTGACTTGGGTCTAATCAAGGAAGGGTCAGGGAAGGGATTTTGGAAGTACGTTGGCCGTGGACCTGTTGAAAGGAACCCTCCCAGCATTTGGCTGGTGGTGTAATTGGGAAACCACGAAAATCTTTTCCAGGACGGCCGAGGTTTTTCTTTAGTATCTATCAGCAATAGTTGCCTCAGTTTCTAAGCTTCTGCATTGATTTTTGTTCTCGGTGGGCAACGGCCATTTGTGTGTTGCATCGAGGGTTTGGTAGTGTGTTCTAGATCTATTTTGACTTCTATATTTGTAGTAGAGCCATCGTTACTTCAGACTTTAAGTTTCAGTGCTACTTGAAAAAGTTTACTTTCTAGCAGGTATTTCACCTTCGGATATCCGTCGCGAGCCTGCAGCCAGACTAGAAATAACTGAGGCATTAAACCAGAGGACTCATAATCTGCATGGATATCTTCCGGCAACTACGAGGCTCAAATCAAGGGAAAGTTTTCTTCGTTTTACAGCAAGCCTAACTGAACCATCTTCAAAATTCAGAATAAATTCATGGCGTTCCAGATCGAACTGCACTAGAGGATGGATGGTACCATCTGAAACTTGCCTCCAGGTCATGAGGAGAATTGCTCGACATGGAAGGCACTAAACAGGTTGCGGTCCGGTGTTGGCTGATCCAAAAGATAACATGAAAAAGTGGGGTTTTGCATGCTACTCCACGCCATGCGAATGCGGTGAAGAGCAAACCATGGATCATCTCCTCAGCTGCAAGTTTATGCCCTATGGCATGCTCTCCTCAGAATATATTACATGCCACCAAAGAAGCAGGTGAATTGGTATGATACAGGTCACCTTATATATAAATTTCATTTTTGGAGGTTTAGCCAAAAGAAATGTACTTATAGTAACAATTATTGGTGTATTGGTGTATATTTGTAAATATCACATTGTTATATGTTTTTGATACTATTAAATAAATAAAGCGCTACACTATAGCTATCTAGCGGTAAGAAGTGAAATCAACTTTAACTAGCCAATCACATGCAGCCATTCAAATCGATATATCATGACAAATCGAGTTTCGTTCACGATGTCGCGATTTAGTGTACGACACTCGATTTAGGTAGATTTCATTAGAAAGCTAACTATTGCAATGGGTCCCATGTTTCGACTTCCAGAAAATTTCGACATATCTTCGCGTTTCACATCCCCCAGACCCCAAAACCACGTCAGTTCAAAAGTTTATATATATATATATACAAGCTGACCCGGCAGACGTTGTCCTGCCAATCAAAGAACGTGTTGTAACTTTGTTTCTTGAAGTGGTTTTGGATACACAATATTTTTTTCAATTTATGTTAACTGCCTCTAAACTATTGTGAATTGAATTAACTAATTTAGAAACATTCGTTGGAGCGTGCACAACAACTCTCCAAAGTTTCATCGCAAACGGATACGGGATTTGGTTTAAATGATTCGTGCGCTGTCACTCATTTGTTGAATCTACTCGTGCTCTACCAACTGTGAAATGGATTTACTAAGTTAGAAAGCTTCACGTAAGTGTACACAACAACTCATCAAAGTTTCATCGCAATCGATGAATAGTATATGAACGCATACAGGATTTAGTTGGAACGCTTTGCGCGTCATCACTCATTTTTACATCTACTCGTGCGCTACCAATATTGTAAAATTGATTTACCAAGTTGAACACCTTCCCTGGCGTGTACACAACAACTCATCAAAGTTTCATCGGAATCGGATGAATGACATATGAACGCATAAGTGATTTTCTTTGAACAATTCGCGTGCCGTCACTCATTTGTTGAATCTACTCATGCGCTACCTATTGTAAAATAGATTTACTAAGCCTGAAACCCTCTCTGGCGTGTACTCAATGATTCACCAAGGTTTGATCGCAATCGGATGAATGATATATGACCGCATACGGGACATTGTGGAAACGATTCGCGCGCCGTTGCTCATTTGTTGAATCTACTCGTGCGCTACTTATTAAAAACTGGATTTACTAAGACAGAAACATTTCCTGGAGTGTACACAACGATTCACCAAAGTTTCATCGCAATCGGATAAATGGTATCTGGACGCATACGGTTCTTTGTTGAAATGATTCGCATGCCGTCACACATTTTTTGAATCTACTCGTGCGCTACCTATTGTAAAATGGATTTATTAAGCCAGAAACCTTCCGTAGGGTGTACACAACATCTCACCCAAGTTTCATCGTAATCGGACGAATGGTATTTGAACGCATACGGGACCTTATTGAAACGCTTCGTGCGTCGTCGCTCATTTGTTGAATCTACTCGTGCGAAACCTCCTGTGAAATGGATTTACTAAGTTAGAAACCCTCACGTAAGTGTACACAACATCTCACCCAAGTTTCATTGCAATCGGATGAATGGTATATGAACGCATACGGGACTTTGCTTAAAAGTTCGCGCGTCGTTGCTCATTTCTTGAATGTACTCGTGAGCTACCTATTGTAAAATGGATTTACTAAGTTAGAAACCCTCACGTAAGTGTACACAACATCTCACCCAAGTTTCATCGCTATCGGACGAATGGTATTTGAACGCATACGGGACTTTGTTGAAACGCTTCGCACGTCGCCGCTCATTTGTTGAATCTACTCGTGCGCAACCTCCTGTGAAATGGATTACTAAGTTAGAAGCCTTCACTTAAGTGTACACAACAACAGTTTCATCTCAATCTATGAATGGAATATAAACTTGTACGGGATTTTGTTGAAACGCTTCGCGCGTCTTTACTCATTTGTTGAATCTAGTCGTGCGCTACCTAATGTGAAATTGATTTACTAAGCCAGAAACCTTCCCTGGAGTGTACACAACATCTCACCCAAGTTTCATCGCTATCGGACGAATGGTATTTGAACACATACGGGATCTTTTTGAAACGCTTCGCGCGTCGTCGCTCATTTGTTGAATCGAGTCGTGCGCTACCTAATGTGAAATGGATTTACTAAGCCAAACACCTTCCCTGGAGCTCACTCAACATATCACCCAAGTTTCATGGCAATCGAATGAATGGTATATGAACGCATACGGTACTTTGAAACGCTCTAACGTGCAGAGACAAACAGTAGAATTCGACATCACTGCCACCTTTGGTATAAAACACAAATTTTCGCCACGGGCGGAGTGTATGTAATGGCGGTAGTTGCACAGGTTGCGACCAGGTGGCTCTAACGTGCAGAGACAAACCGTCCAAAGACATCAGCTTTCACGAAGGCCAAGGCTAGTGGTTTCCATGGCAACTGTTTCTGACTGTATATTGTGGTTCTAAAATTGTGTGTAAATTGTGGTTCAAAAATTGTGTTCATTCCACCTACCGGGTCAGATTGTGAATCTAAACCATACATGGACCCACCCTAATATACATACCAAATTCCATCAAAATCGGTTCAGTCGTTTAGAAGGAGTTCAGTCACATACACACGTGTCGAAGAATTATATATATAAAGATATATATCAGTTTCTTGTGGACACGATAACTGCCGTAATTTTGCACCAATCACTTTTTACCGAATATGTATACCTATAAAATCTCGGTCGAGTTCGTTACTGGGCTAAATCGGTCGAAGGGGGTGAAAATGGGGGGCTTTTTTTTCTTTCGAAAAAGTGAAATATTGCTATAACTCTCTTAATATGTGAAATATCGAATCCGTTCAACGTTCATACTATGTGTCGGATAAAGCCCAAAAATTTATGTTTGAAGAGTTTTTTTATAGCACCAACCATGGACCAAAGGGGTGGGAAAAAGTGGTTTTTTCGGGAAACATTAATCATATCTCTCTTAATAGGCACAATATCAAAACCGTACGAAATGAACAATATTCCCCTAATAATTACCTAAAACTTTTGTCTGAAAGAATTTTTGATATGACCCACCATTATGCCAAGGGATGAGAAAAATGATTTCGGAATTATAAGAAAATGCCAAGAGCTATCAGTGGTTGCCATGACAACACTACCAAATTGATGAGGGATGAGCCATCAGACGTTGCCAAGATAACGCACTTGCATGAGATCAGATTCAGTATTTCCATCTGACTAAGTGGGAAGCGTCTTCGGTGACGTAACTGGTAGCATGCAGAATGTCTATGCCCAAGGTCGCGGTTTCAAAGCCGGCCGAAGTCGTCGGATTTTCTAAGAGCGCTAAAATCCCTCAGTATGCTTTCCCTTGGAGGGTAAGTTCCAACGTTCGTTGCGAGTTGCTGGTTGGTGTGGCATCTAGTAGCCAAGTTAACAGCTAGGTGTCATTGACGGTAGTACCTGGTAGCAACATTAGGAACTACTGCTTGAAATTGACCGTCTGCAGTCCTTACCTGAATTAATACTACTACAGCCATTACAATTCACACCGTTTATCAGACAGATTCTACACTCACCCAAAGTACACGGGGTAAGATGACCGCGTTGTCGCAGACCCTAAACTGAGGAACCAACCAGAGGTAGATTTCATTAGAAAGCTAACTATTGCAATGGGTACCATGTTTCGACTTCCGGAAAATTTTGACATATCTTCTCGTTTCACATCCCCCAGACCCCAAAACCACCGTCAGTTCAAAAGTTTATATAATTTATGTATGTATATATGTGTGTGTATGTATATATATATTGAACCCTTTATCCTCTGATGGATAAATGATTCGATGTTTTATTTCTTCAATTAATTAATATTTCCACCAGCGTCATGAAATAGCCAGACGAAGATGAGGAAACTTCAAGCATTTGTTGGAGACAGTGGGAACATACCTGCAGCAGTTTGACAAAAGGCTAAATACTTTAGCATTGTGAAAAGAAAGACCCTAGCAATGTTTCAGAAGGACAGGTGGTGGCTACCTCAAAATAGAAGGGACGCGTGGTGAGACACGCTTATGGTATGTTCATTGTAATATTCGCGCCTAGAAAAAATATAATGTAGTAACGTGAGTGGCTGATGATACTACTGGACACTCCTACGAGGCCGAGGTCTGATAAAAACCGCGAAGTTATTGAAAAAGTGGAACCAATGAGAGATGAATGCTTACGAACGCGCCAAGTCTAGCTTGGGCACGCGACAGCTAGCGTTAACGCGGGAGATCGGCTAGACAACATCTCTACGATCGATTCTAGGTTTAATGGGCATATTCTTGACCTGCGCAATTTTACGAGTTCAGTGATATTTGTTTCATTCCTGTACCACTATTAATTTGAGAAATGTTTATATAATTTCCCCCTCTATCGATACCTAGGGCCAGTTCATTTATAAGTGGCGTGAAGAGCCAAGACTTTGCCTATTACGTTTGAGCGTCTGAGGACGTAGGTGATTATTACATTTGTGCGTCTGAGGACGTAGGCTATTACTTTTGTTCGTCTGAGGACGTAGGTTATTATTATTATTACATTTTGCGCGTCTGAGGACGTAGGCACTTGTACTGTGCGTGTCATGAGGACACAGATTTTTATTAATACAAATGTGTTAAATTCAGTGTGATAGATAGTCACAGTACTATTTTGTAGGGACAGTATCATCGACAATTCGCAACAGACTGTTCTGGGGAATTAAGTACCTAAAACGGCAAATTTAGTAAACAGATATCGAGTGTGAATTAATCTATAATTTTTTTGCATCAGCACGAGAGATGACATCGCGTATCCTGGAAGAAGTTTGGAACTGTCAACACTCCATCGAGATGTTTGAGACGAGCTAAGCAGCATTAAGTAGGGAAATGGCTGCAGATGTTCGTTGACGGTGACTGGCAGAGGTTGAGTACTGAATAATATTCTTATTATCTGACAAATTAACTTATGGTATATGGGACATATTTTGTTTTGTAAATATCTTGCTTGTGTTGATTAACGTAGTGTATTTAGTTTTGGTCCGACACACCTTTTGCATGGAAACAGCTCGCACATATTTTATAGTCGTAAGTTCTTGTTTGTTTGATTTAATTAACATGGCTATGTGAACGACCGTGTTCGCATATGTTTACGTAGCGCGATTAAGAAGCGTCTCTCGGAGATATGTTGTGTTTCAGAAGTAGGACTGAAGTATTATAATCATGCAATAGATTGGAGGGTAAATTAATCTTGTAATGTTTATTATTGATCAGATTCAGTGAGTTTATTGCCGTTGGAGCAATGTGAATTGTGGCGAGGAGCAGTCAGCTCTCTCGTAGGTTTTAATATTTTTTTAAATAGTTTGTGAGGATCTGATTCAGCCGACCTGTGTGAAAAATGTTATGTCATTCCCAGCAGTGTGTGTGTGTGTGTATTTTATTGGTCATTACAAGCGGGAATTTCAGCGTAGACTGATTTCTGTCAGCTTGGTGCCAAGTCCATATGGTTACCTTGCGAGGACATGTGTGGCTATATCGATTAATGTCTTACCATATGTTTATGTGGTTGAGATTTGTTGCTGTTGATTCTACGAGATAACGGCGCAGTTGGTCATGTTATTTTTACACACTGGGGCTGGACGATGACCAGAGTTGAGGAAGGGGGAAGCTGTTTCACAAGGCGGGCTGAAAAGATTGCATCAAGGTCATTAGGGGAGTGCTTGTTGGCTCCGTATTTACTTGAAATACAGAATAAGAACTGATCAATGGTAAAAATTGTTTAAATAAATGGGAGTTGCCTACGAATCTCTATAATCTCCGAAGCGTTAGCTTAACGTGCATTTTTGTTCATATAAAGTAATCTCAGCCGGTGAGGCTTTGTTGTTGTTGGTTTTATTCCATGTTTATGTTCCGTATTAGTGACCCGTGCAGTCACGTGCGATGCTGTCTTTTCCTTGTTTGTGTATTGAGCAATTGGCCGGGTTGGCAGCTCATTTGTCAGATGCGTCATCGCGTTGAAGTAGGGTCTCGAGGGAGATTCCTGTAAATATTAGATTTTAGATTGTGTGTCAGCATTAATTTTTTAAGGGTTTTTAGTAGTGTTGTGTCCCATATCCGTAAACGTTGATTTACGAGATGATTGTTCGTAAGCATCGTGGCTGTTACCCGATGTAAACGAACAGTCTTCCAAGTACTCATTCCTCGTAGTTAGTCATTACGCATACATAAAATCCAATGCAAGTTAGTGGAGCTTGGATCCACAATTTTTTTATAAGGGGGAGATCCGTCTGACTCCTCAACTTTTGATAGATATTTCTGTCATGGAAAGATTCAGGGAGGAAATTTATTATTGTTGTTGTCTATATTCATTTTATTTGCACTAATAGTCAATAAATTATGTTATTATTTTACGCCTTGTCACTTCCTTTCTTAATTATAGTTTTAATCCTGTGACCCTTACCTCAGTAGAGCATGTTGTTTGGCGAACGTAAACATCACACCATGAACTGAGCGCAACCCCTTGATCAAGATTCTTGCATATAAACACTGCAATACTAATGGGTTCATAGGAGGTAAACTGGCGCGGCCAAGCGTGGGGCGGTTCACTGTGGTGTTACGGCAAAGAAATTGCACATGTCAATGTAAGCGTAGTTGGGATTACAAACTGACGCAACAATGAAGGTGTATTTTTGTAGCTGGTTCGCTGCTGGAACACATTTAGTTGGCGTATTTGAGTAAAACTGACAGGCCACAAGTGGAGGCAGATATGACAGTATTTTAATCACCGGAAAGTGATATTTTATTAAAAGTAATTGAGGCGAAGAGGATACCGCCAACTGTGTGAAAGATAAATTAAAATCAGGAGTTTGCAATGTAAAATACGGTTCACGTTTTTGTCTATTGAATTAAAGTAAAAATAATATACGTGATACCGGGCGCCCAATGATTAAAGTTAAAACTAGATTTGTTTAGAAAGTCAAACTCATGAAAATGTTAGGAGGCTGGTAGCCTTAAATGACAATTAATACTTTGTTAATTAGTCAGTGTTAATATCAGATCAGGATAACAATTTAATGACTAAATATGTGTTTGGATTTAAATTAAATTGAGTAAAATTAGAACCACTCAGAGATGCAATCGACTAGTGGGATTAAATGTAAATTATAAATGAACTGAGTAGGGTAAAGAAATTAAATGTGCATTGGGAATATATGTGTGTGTCAGGGGACATTGCTTCATGCCATTTCCCTAATGTCTCATATAAAGTGTATAACATGGCAACAGTAGAACAGATTCAAGAAATCATTGAGAGTGCTGCTAGGAGAACACAGAAATTGTTGGACACTAAGTTGGCGGAACAAAGTGAATCACTAAACACTAAACTATCTGAACAGAGTGAATCATTAAACACTAAACTATCTGAACCGAGTGAACAATTAAACAGTAGTATGTTAGAACAAAGTGAAGCATTAAAAGCGAAATTATCTGAACAATTAAACAATAGTATGTTAGAACAAAGTGAGTCTATAAACAAATTGTCTGAGCAGAGTGAATCACTAAAAACTAAACTATCCGAACAAAGTGAATCACTAAACACAAAACTATCTGAACAAAGTGAATCATTGCGGACACAATTAAACAACAGTAGGATTGAACAAAACGAATATCAGGCGGAACAAGCTAGATTGCTAAAAAATGAAATCAATGACACTATAATTCGCAGTTAGAGGCGCAGAATGTTAAAAACACGAACCAATTAGCTTCGTTAACCGCAGAGATGAAGGATCACACTAATCAACAGATGGTATTGCTGGCCCTAGATGTTAGTAAAAACAATGAAAAACAATTAGATCAGATTAAGAAAATGGAAACTATATTTGATCAAAAACTTTGCATTCTGGATGAAACGGTGTTAGGTAAATTAGAGCAAATTGAACTAGCATGCACTATGAGTACGAGCGAGGTCAAGATAGCTCAGGATAAGATGGAAGGACGACTTAAGGAAATGGAAAAAAGCGGCAAGGTCATTCAACATCAATTATCAGCGGTAGATGAAAATATATCTGGCATAATTAAAGATATGGACCGTCTCGAAATAAAATCAGTGGAGCAATGGAAAAGCCTAGAAGCGGATCAGGATCAATTAAAGAGTACCATCGACGAAAATAGTGCGAGATTGGAAGAAATGAAAAGCCAGAGAGAAAGCAATCAGGATGACACTAAAAGCCAGATTGAGGAGAAAGTAAGCACGATTAAGGAGCAAATAAGAAAAGATTGGCGAAAAATGAATATCGATTCTAAAGAGGAAAGATCAACCATCCTTAAGACAGTCGGCGAAAATCATACTCGTATTCAAGCATTGGAACAAGAAATTAAGAGTAAACTTAAAGAACAAACAGACAGGATCATTACAGCTGAACTGAGGTCGATAGAACAATCCTCGATATTTAAAACGGGAACAATGAAAGACAAGCAGGACAACTCAAATAGCCCGGAGAGTACGAGCACAGCAGGGAGTCCGACTCAGACGGAGAGCTCATTAACGACAAACACGGAGGGGTTTCGCAAAAATATTGAAAGGAGTTCCACGCCACAGGACGGTCATCAGCCCACACAACTTATCCAAGTAATTCGCTCGAACGATTATAAACCGCAGAAGTACACGGAGAATTCAGGGGTGACACCTAAAGCCTTTATTAAAGAAATTGAAGATCATTACAATGACAATGGGGTACCTGAAGCACGTAGGCTAAAGATGATGGAGAGATTTTTATCAGGAAATGTCCTTACATGGTTTTTAAGCTTCAAATACACACATCAAAAAAAGTTTTGCATCACCTCGGTTCCCAGATCTCCGGCATATAGACGTTGACTGTGTATATTGTATCCAAGATACAGTCCCTTTGACTGTTCATAGATGTCACTAAAACTGCTCAAAGATGTAAACAACCATGCATGAGCAGGGCCTATTAGACGGAGGGGGTACGACAGCCGATCAGTTCCAGTCATTCCACCAGGACGAAGGTACGCTGCTCATGTTGTCTGTAGTTCTACCATGCCTAGAAGATCAATACCGCAGTTCGATCGCGTCCGCATTGTTACTTTGTGTCAAGAAGGGCTCTCAACAAGGGAAGTTTCCAGGCGTCTCAGAGTGAACCAAAGCGATGTTGTTCGGACATGGAGGAGGTACAGAGATACAGGAACTGTCGATGACAGGCCTCGCTCAGGCCGCCCAAGGGCTACTACTGTAGTGGATGACCGCTACTTACGGATTGCCGCTCGGAGGAACCCTGACAGCAATGCCACCATGTTGAATAATGCGTTTCGTTCAGCCACAGGACGTCGTGTTTCAACTCAAACTGTGCGCAATAGGCTGCATGATGCGCAACTTCACTCCCGACGTCCATGGCGAGGTCCAGCTTTGCAACCCCGACACCATGCAGCGCGGTACAGATGGGCCCAACAACATGCTGAATGGACCCCACGGAATTGGCATCACGTTCTCTTCAGCGATGAGTGTCGCATATGCCTTCAACCAGACAATCGTCGGAGACGTGTTTGGAGGCACCCTGGTCAGGCTGAACGTCTTAGACACACTGTCCAGCGAGTGCAGCAAGGTGGTGGTTCCCTGATGTTTTGGGGTGGCATTATGTGGGGCCGACGTACGCCACTGGTGGTCATGGAAGGCTCCGAAACGGCTTTACGATACCTGAATGACATCCTCCGACCCATAGTGCAACCATATCGGCAGAATATTGGAGAGGCATTTGTCTTCATGGACGACAATTCTCGACCTCATCGTGCACATCTTGTGAATGCGTTCCTTCAAGATAACGACATCGCTCGACTACAGTGGCCAGCATGTTCGCCAGACATGAACCCTATCGAACATGCCTGGGATATGTTGAAAAGGGCTGTTTATGGACGTCTTGACCCACCAACCACTCTGAGAGATTTACGCCGAATTGTCGTTGAGGAGTGGGACAATTTGGACCAACAGTGTCTTGATGAACTTGTGGATAGTATGCCACGGCGAATACAGGCATGCATCAATGCAAGAGCACATGCTACTGGGTATTAGAGGTAGTGGTGTGTACTGCAATCTGGACCACAAATGCTGAAAGTCTAGCTGTATGATGGTACAACATGCAATGTGTGGGTCTCATGAGCAATAAAACGAGCTGAAATGTTGTTTGTGTTGATCTCTATTCCCTTTGTATTTAACGGTTCCGGAACTCTTGGAACCGAGGTGATGCAAAACTTTTTTTGATGTGTGTATACATTTGGAACTATGGCAGATTTCAAAATCGCGTTTCTGCGCAAGTACTGGTCGCCGGCATTACAACAGAGTCTAAGAATGGAGCTTTACTCTAGGAAATACCAAACTACCCAGCAAACGAAATACTCAGATTTCTTTAACATGCAAATGTTAAAATTTCGCGACCTTGATTACCCTTTAAATGAAGCGGATCTGGTGATGACTATAGCGCGGCAATTACCAGTCAACGTGCAACAAGTACTAGTCGCAGCGAACGTTAGTACGGCCTTACATGCAGAACAGATATTACGCCAGATAGATGAGACTACATTCATAATCATTATAGAGGAGGAAGACAACTGGAGTTAGTCAATACGACAGAGGTCATAAAACCAAAGCAGGCAAACACTAAAACGCAGGGTACTAATACAAGCACATCCACACCTAGGCGGAACCAGGAAGAGGTAGAAAACAGACCGTACCAGCGTAACGAGAATAATTACAACAATAGGACATATCAAGGCAACAATAGGTATCAACAGAGAGGGTATCAGCAATGGCGTGAAAATCGAAGAAATGAGAGGCCTTATGGAAGATACGGTGATTACAATGGGAATCAAAGATGGAAAGGAAGGAGAGATCAAAATCAAGGAGAGGCACGTAATTATCGAAATGACTGGGATGATAGGCACGCTCAATCACAAAATTACCTAGAGGAATTACACGCTAGTCAAGGTGGAGAGCAAGGACGATGGGAGAAAGCCATTGGGAACATGAAGAATCCAGACACACATACTGAGGAAGCTGGAAGTCTACTGAGACAAGATGAATGTCAAGGGCGTGGGCGACAAAATGATGACGGGAGTCGCAGCGGAGCTAAAAAAAAAATCTAAATTTGGATAAAGGAGACAGTCTACAAACGCAACAGTCGGAAGTTGAAGATGGATGGATAGTAGCGAACATACAGAAATGGATTGCTTTGCCAGAAAATTGCCTGGAGGGGACGGTGAAACCACGGAACGATGAAATTAGGCAGTTACCCGTTATTTACGCGAGGATTGGTGGAATTAATATACAGTAAGATGTTTATTGGATACGGGGTCGCAGATCAGTCTGGTATCGGAGGCCTTGGTTCGAGAGTTGGGACGGAGTCAGAATATTCCTGTGATTCCCGTACCACAACTCAAAGTGAGGAGTGTTATTCCTGAACGCACCGTTACTTGTAAACGTCAGGCATACTTAGAGCTGAACATATTGGAACACACTTTTGGGCAATCATTCATTATCATGGCAAAGATGAATTTCAATATAATTCTTGGTGCAAATTTCATTTGTGACTATCAAGCAGTGATAGATTTGCACAAGAATACAGTCAGTTTTAGAGAGTATGATCAACTGAAGAACGTGGGATTGCATATGGATGAAATCACTACCGGAAGATATGTAAATTCTTGGGCATTGGAAGCAATATCGGAAGAGACGGAAGAGGAGATACGAAAGGCAGAAGATAACATCATAGAAGGAGTTGTTGTGGAACTAGATGAGGAGAGTGAATCCCAGGAGATATGGTCGTTATTAACAGAAGGAGATGACAGTGATGCACAATTTGAAGAGTTACTACAGGAGCGGCTTAATGACATTCAACTTGGGGGTGAACATAGAAAACAATTGGAAGAGATTTTAAGGAAGCCCAAAGCAGTATTTGATACAGTACCTGGAAAAATATTAAATTTCAAATATTCAATGCAAGTCGAGGATTGGTCACCTTTCAAAAGTAGATTGTACCCAATTCCGGAAAAATATCGTGGTCAAGTCAAGGTCATTATAGATGAGATGTTACAAGCTGGAGTGATAAGGAAGACACCCACACCTTATCTAAATGCGATTTTGGCAGTCACAAAACCAAATGGATCTATTAGACTTTGTTTAGATGCCAGAAATCTCAACATGAGACTCATTTTTCCTGAGTATGACAGAGCACCAATTATCAGAGACGTACTAAAAGGCTTTAAGAACAAGAGCATTTATTCATCAGTTGACTTGACGTCCAGTTTCCACCATATTGAATTGGATGAGAAGTCACAGCTTCTAACTGGCTTCTTATTCGATAACCAAACGTTTTGCTTCATCCGAATGCCCTTCGGAGTCAAAACAGCGGGCTGTGCTTTAATCCGAGCCCTGGATCGGAACCTAACCGAGGAAGTTAAGGAGATGACGGTGCGCTACATTGATGACATTCTGCTGGCATCCGACAACATTGAAATTCACATGGAAAATTTAGATAAAGTATTAGGCAACCTTAATGCATCAAATTTCAAAGTGAACCTGAAGAAATCGCATTTCTTCAAGAGCGAGATCTTATATTTGGGTCACATCATTGACAAGGAGGGAGTGAAGCCAAACCCAGCTAAGATCGATGCGATAAAGAATTTCCCTACACCAACGAGAGTCAAGCACATTCGGGCTTTCTTAGGCGTAACGGGATTCTTTAAAGAAAACTGTCCAGGTTAGATGGAGACTGTAGCTCCAATGCAGGAAATGCTAAACAAGAATAATAAATGGTTGTGGAATGCGGAATGTGAGAAGGCGTTCCAAGCAACAAAACAGCTACTGGAAAACTGCATTAAGTTAGGATATCCAGATTTCAAGCACAAATTTATAATCCAAGCGGATGCTTCACTAATTGGTATAGGTGCCATGCTCTACCAAGAAGATCCAGCTAACCTGCAACATAAAACATATTTGGCATTTGTCAGCCGAAAATTGCGTAAGCACGAGTGTAATTGTACTGTAACGGAACTAGAGCTGTTGGCCATCCTTCATGCGCTACAACAATGGAAACGAATAATCTATGGCTACCCCATTGTTGTCAGGACTGATCACAAGGCACTAACATTCTTGTTTAAGACGTCGATGGCAAGCGAACGTGTGACACGTTGGTCTCTATATATTCAGCAGTTTAGCATTGAGATTGAACATTGCTCAGGGAAGATGAACGTGATTCCGGAGGCACTCAGCAGGAACCCAGAGTCTGATGTTGAAGAAACAGCGATGGTACAACACTTGGAGTTAACACCGAAGGACTGGGAATTCTTGGAGGAGTTACGTGAGATACAGCGAGAACAGGAAGCGGAACCATGGATGATGCTATTAATTCAATACTTCAGAAAGCAGCTACCTACAGGAACACCTGCATTTCGAGAAGCGAAAGCCAAAGAATGGAGATATGTTTATGTCAACAATTTGTTGCACAAATGGGTAGATAATGACCACACCAAGTTACGCATACTAGTACCTGCATCTTTACAGCGAGGATTGACATGGCATACTCACGAAAGTTACGGACACGTCGGAGTAGACAAGTGCGAAGCGACAATAGGAGAGACATTTACATGGCCACGTTTGAGAACAACTATATGTGACGTCATTACGAATTGTGATCCGTGTCAGAGGACAAAGCCCAATAACTATTTAATGAGGCAGTATCCTAGACCATTGCTACCTCAGAAACCGTGCGAGCTAGTGGCCCTGGACTGTTTCGGCCCAATCCCGAAAGGTAGACGAGGTTGCCGTCACTTGCTAGTGTGCATTGATGTGTTTTCTAAGTTTGTCGTATTATGCCCCATTCAGAAAACCACATCGAAACAAGTACTCAGTCGTATTCGAAATAGAGTTATTCCCATCCTTGGAAAACCAGAATTTATATTGTCAGACCATGGCAGCTATTTTACAAGCGCCGAATTCAAGAAAGGTATGGAGGACATGGGTATAAAACACGTTTTAAGCATTATCCGACATGCCCAAGCTAATCCAAGTGAGAGAGCAATAAAATGTGTAACATCATACTTGAAAATCTTCATTCCCAAAGAACATCATAAGTGGGTGGATAAAATTAAGGATGTAGAGACATGTATGAATTCTACCAGGCACGAGTCAACAGGACAGATCCCTATGGTCTTACACAAAAACGAGTATCCAGTGAGAACGTGGAAAAGCATCATTAACTGCCCACAAGATCCCATGATAGCACCTGACCTGCGAATAGAGAGAACGAGAGCCTACATGAGAAAAAAGCAGATCGCAGATTACGGCGATTGAGAAATAAGAGATTTCACCGTGATCTAGAAATCAACCAGCTAGTTTTGGTGAAACGACCCGCTACATCGGATCCAGAGAAGAAGATCTTCAGCAAATTCTGTGAAAAGTTCATTGTAAGAACCCTAGGAAATAATGCATACAGAGTGAAAGAGTTAAGCACAGGAACAATGTCGGTCTACAATGCAGCCAACTTAAAAAAGTATCGAAGAAGCGAACCATGGGAGCGCCGAAATAATGATGCAGTTTGAATATATGGACGTCCTATATCAACCAAGTGGACGGGGAGCAGTTGAGTACGGCACGTGAAGAAGGAAGTGGAATTGGTGTTGACAAACATTAACGAGACGGGCAGAGTGTTGCCTAAGGCATCAGCGCGTCACGCAAGCAGCTGAAAGGGTGAGGTCCAAGCAGGAAATAAAACGAGTAAATGCCATTCAAGACAGGAGCGGCTAGACCAAGTAATAGAAAAGGGGTGATTCTGAAATAAAACAAATTGGCCTACGGAAATCTTTTAAAAAATTATCGACTTTATCCTAAGTTCGAAATTTTGTGAGTGGAGGAGTTGTGAACCCTTTATCCTCTGATGGATAAATGATTCGATGTTTTATTTCTTCAATTAATTAATATTTCCACCAGCGTCATGAAATAGCCAGACGAAGATGAGGAAACTTCAAGCATTTGTTGGAGACAGTGGGAACATACCTGCAGCAGTTTGACAAAAGGCTAAATACTTTAGCATTGTGAAAAGAAAGACCCTAGCAATGTTTCAGAAGGACAGGTGGTGGCTACCTCAAAATAGAAGGGACGCGTGGTGAGACACGCTTATGGTATGTTCATTGTAATAGTCGCGCCTAGAAAAAATATAATGCAGTAACGTGAGTGGCTGATGATACTACTGGACACTCCTACGAGGCCGAGGTCTGATAAAAACCGCGAAGTTATTGAAAAAGTGGAACCAATGAGAGATGAATGCTTACGAACGCGCCAAGTCTAGCTTGGGCACGCGACAGCTAGCGTTAACGCGGGAGATCGGCTAGACAACATCTCTACGATCGATTCTAGGATTAATGGGCATATTCTTGACCTGCGCAATTTTACGAATTCAGTGATATTTGTTTCATTCCTGTACCACTATTAATTTGAGAAATGTTTATATAATTTCCCCCTCTATCGATACCTAGGGCCAGTTCATTTATAAGTGGCGTGAAGAGCCAAGACTTTGCCTATTACTTTTGTGCGTCTGAGGACGTAGGTGATTATTACATTTGTGCGTCTGAGGACGTAGGCTATTACTTTTGTGCGTCTGAGGACGTAGGTTATTATTATTATTATTACATTTTGCGCGTCTGAGGACGTAGGCACTTGTACTTTGCGTGTCATGAGGACACAGATTTTTATTAATACAAATGTGTTAAATTCAGTGTGATAGATAGTCACAGTACTATTTTGTAGGGACAGTATCATCGACAATTCGCCAACAGACTGTTCTGGGGATTTAAGTACCTAAAACGGCGAATTTAGTAAACAGATATCGAGTGTGAATTAATCTATAATTTTTTGCATCAGCACGAGAGATGACATCGCATATCCTGGAAGAAGTTTGGAACTGTCAACACTCCATCGAGATGTTTGAGACGAGCTAAGCAGCATTAAGTAGGGAAATGGCTGCAGATGTTCGTTGACGGTGACTGGCAGAGGTTGAGTACTGAATAATATTCTTATTATCTGACAAATTAACTTATGGTATATGGGACATATTTTGTTTTGTAAATATCTTGCTTGTGTTGATTAACGTAGTGTATTTAGTTTTGGTCTGACACACCTTTTGCATGGAAACAGCTCGCACATATTTTATAGTCGTAAGTTCTTGTTTGTTTGATTTAATTAACGTGGCTATGTGAACGACCGTGTTCGCATATGTTTACGTAGTGCGATTAAGAAGCGTCTCTCGGAGATATGTTGTGTTTCAGAAGTAGGACTGAAGTATTATAATCATGCAATAGATTGAAGGGTAAATTAATCTTGTAATGTTTATTATTGATCAGATTCAGTGAGTTTATTGCCGTTGGAGCAATGTGAATTGTGGCGAGGAGCAGTCAGCTCTCTCGTAGGTTTTAATATTTTTTAAAATAGTTTGTGAGGATCTGATTCAGCCGACCTGTGTGAAAAATGTTATGTCATTCCCAGCAGTGTGTGTGTGTGTGCATTTTATTGGTCATTACAAGCGGGAATTTCAGCGTAGACTGATTTCTGTCAGCTTGGTGCCAAGTCCATATGGTTACCTTGCGAGGACATGTGTGGCTATATCGATTAAGGTCTTACCATATGTTTATGTGGTTGAGATTTGTTGCTGTTGATTCTACGAGATAACGGCGCAGTTGGTCATGTTATTTTTACACACTGGGGCTGGACGATGACCAGAGTTGAGGAAGGGGGAAGCTGTTTCACAAGGCGGACTGAAAAGATTGCATCAAGGTCATTAGGGGAGTGCTTGTTGGCTCCGTATTTACTTGAAATACAGAATAAGAACTGATCAATGGTAAAAATTGTTTAAATAAATGGGAGTTGCCTACGAATCACTATAATCTCCGAAGCGTTAGCTTAACGTGCATTTTTGTTCATATAAAGTAATCTCAGCCGGTGAGGCTTTGTTGTTGTTGGTTTTATTCCATGTTTATGTTCCGTATTAGTGACCCGTGCATTCACGTGCGATGCTGTCTTTTTCTTGTTTGTGTATTGAGCAATTGGCCGGGTTGGCAGCTCATTTGTCAGATGCGTCATCGCGTTGAAGGAGGGTCTCGAGGGAGATTCCTGTAAATATTAGATTTTAGATTGTGTGTCAGCATTAATTTTTAAGGGTTTTTAGTAGTGTTGTGTCCCATATCCGTAAACGTTGATTTACGAGATGATTGTTCGTAAGCATCGTGGCTGTTACCCGATGTAAACGAACAGTCATCCAAGTACTCATTCCTCGTAGTTAGTCATTATGCATACATAAAATCCAATGCAAGTTAGTGGAGCTTGGGTCCACAATTTTTTTTATAAGGGGGAGATCCGTCTGACTCCTCAACTTTTGATAGATATTTCTGTCATGGGAAGATTCAGGGAGGGAATTTATTATTGTTGTTGTCTATATTCATTTTATTTGCACTAATAGTCATTAAATTATGTTATTATTTTACGCCTTGTCACTTCCTTTCTTAATTATAGTTTTAATCCTATGACCCTTACCTCAGTAGAGCATGTTGTTTGGCGAACGTAAACATCACACTATGAACTGAGCGCGACCCCTTGATCATGATAAACACTGCAATACTAACGGGTTCAATATATATATCAGTTTCTTGTGGACACGATAACTGCCGTAATTTTGCACCAATCACTTTGAATTCTTTACCTAATATGTATACCTATAAAATCTCGGTCGATGTCGTTACTGGGCTAAATCGGTCGAAGGGGATGAAAATGGGGGGCTTTTTTTTTCGAAAAAGTGAAATATTGCTATAACTCTCTTAATATGTGAAATATCGAATCCGTTCAACGTTCATACTATGTGTCGGATGAAGCCCAAAAATTTTTGTTTGAAGAGTTTTTTATAGCACCAACCATTGACCAAAGGGGTGGGAAAAAGTGGGTTTTTCGGGAAACATTAATCATATCTCTCTTAATAGGCACAATATCAAAACCGTACAAAAAGGACAATATTCCCCTAATAATTACCTAAAATTTTGTCTGAAAGAATTTTTGATATGACCCACCATTATGCCAAGGGATGAGAAAAATGATTTCGGAATTATAAGGAAATGCCAAGAGCTATCAGTGGTCGCCATGGCAACACTACTAAATTGATGAGGGATGAGCCATCAGACGTTGCCAAGATAACGCACTTGCACGAGATCATATTCAGAATACCATCTGACTAAGTGTGAAGCGGCTTCGGTGACGTAACTGGTAGCAAGCATGCTGAATGTCTATGCACAAGGTCGCGAGTTCAAAGCCGGCCGAAGTCGTCGGATTTTCTAAGAGCGCTAAAAATCCCTCAGTATGCTTTCCTTAGGAGGGGAAGTTCCAACGTTCGTTGCGAGTTGCTGGTTGCGGTGGCATCTAGTAGCCAAGTTCACATATAGATGTCGTTGACGGTAGTACCTGGTTGCAACATTAGGAACTACTGCTTGAAATTGACCGTCTGCAGTCCTTACCTGAATTACAGACTAATACAGCCATCCCTAAGTACACGGGGTTACATGACCGCGTTGTCGCAGCCCCTAAACTGAGGAACCAACCAAAATCTCTGCGGGAGATATAATTTTGCGTGAAGAAGTAACAGACCGTTAGATACCGGGTGAGTTAGCCGTGGTGGTTACGGCTTGACTGATGGCAGTCGCTCACATCCGGGAGGCGAGGAGGTTCGAATCCCCCCGCCGGCAACCTTGAAGATGGTCTTCTGTGGTTTCCCATCTTCCTTCCAGGCAAATGCCGGGGTTGGTCCCTAACTATAGGCCACAGCCGCTACCTTCCAACTCCTCGTCCTTACATTCCAACTTCCCTCCCTCCCTCCCCAACGGTACTTGTAGCTCACCCATTGGGTGTCCGTCTCGAAGCGGCTACAAAACTGGCGAGCCGAACATGTCCTCGGACACTCCCGGCACTGAAAGCCATACGAAAAAAAAAAGACCGTTAGATAGTTACACATCAGTGTCGAAACCTTGTATAAGGACAGTGTGACCACAAGTATAAAAATGGACCCCAAATGACAAGAAGGTTACCGTTCCGATAAGACAATAAAATGTTTAAAATAAGCATAAAATGACGAAAAACAAAGTTAATTAAGCTCCAATTATAAAATACCTTCTCGCAATAAATGAGGTCTGATCCTTCTACGAAAACCTGCATATTCTGCCTATTTTCGCCTATCCCCAAGTTTGTCCGGTGAAATCTACATCCGCCTTCCGGCATGCCGAGAGGACTTTCGTTTGAATGGCTGCCTGAGATTGGCTAGTTAAAGTGATTTCAATACTGACCGCTAGATAGCTGGAGCGTAGCTCTGAAACTTCAAGTCGGAAGAAAGATGATGATGATGATGATGATGATAATTGTTGCTTTAAGGGGCCTAACATCTAGGTTATCGGCCCCTAATGGTTTGTCTGATCGTGAAGATGAAAATGAAATGTAAACTATAACTAAAACTAAGTACTAACTTATATACTAGAAGAAGAAATGGAAAACAAAAGGAGAATAAGTCAAATAAAGGACAGGAGGAAAATAAATTCCCTCAACCCTCGAAGAATGCGAATTGGGGGACTTGGAAGGAAGGAGAGCCATAAAATGCAGATAGGAACGTGAAAGAGGAGAGGGTCCGCCCCACAGGCAAGGGACAAAAGGGGGAAACCAGACCCAGCTCAGGAATCCCTCGGGGTCGCCAACTCCCGAACTCATCCGCCGTGAGCCCCTGAGGGTGTAGCATTATCCAGGGAGCACCAGACATGGTGGGGCTACATACACCCCGCCTCCTTAAGGGCCTTGAGCAGAAGGCAGGAGATAACAGGGAAGGAAAAAGAAGGCTGACCCCTCGCAGAAGGACGGTATCAGAAAAGATGAGACAAGGGCCAATTAAGGCGGGACAGGAAGAAACTCCCTAGGCCTCGGATATCCTTATACCGTCGGGGTCGGAAGAGAAGAAGAGTTGACCAAGTGTGGAAGAAGACGGAGAGGAGCCCGGCACAAGAAAGTGGATGCAATGCTGGACTCAGCTGGGGCCCCGACTGGAGAGCAGAGCTGTTGTGACGCGAAATTTTAGAAGCGCTTGTAAAATTTTTCTACTATCAAGCTTTTGCTTCATTAAATTTTGCTTGCTTGCTGACTTCATAAAAGCACAAGAAACACGAGCATTGGCGAGGCTAGTGACACGTAGAGTAGGAACTGGGTCAGGCTGTTCAATAAATCAAACTAGAAGCACGTAGTCATGCATGTCAAATCCATTATCGATGTGTTCCACCGCTATGTCACTTCCAATGAACTGACTGCAATTTATCCTGTCTAGCCCAGACCAGCCTTGAGATCAGCTAATATTTCAAGTTCTCACATTTAACGCCCATTCATACTCATCAAGAAGACAGAACTGTGTTTCTTTCCTGTAGGTCGGTTAGTATGGTGGGTATATCGTATTAAATGCTTGCCACGGTGGGTGAGTGGTTGTCGTGTAGGATTATTAACCCTAAGCTTGCAGGTTCGCTCCTGGCCCTGGTAAGTGATTTTTTTTGAAAGGCTGCAAAAATCACGACACGCATGTCATACGATGTTGGCATGTTAAAGAACCCATTTGAATTCAGTAGGCCGTGTTCATAGTGGGAAAATTAATCTCGGGATTTTCCGCCAACACAAAAGTTCATCCTTTCTCTACTAGGGTGGCTTCGGTGGCGTAGTTGGTAGCATGCTGAGCTTCTATGCCCAAGATAGCGGGTTCAAACCCGGTCGAAGTCGTCGGATTTTTTAAGAGCGTTAAAAAATCCTCAGTATGCCTTCCTTCGGATGGGAAGTAAAGCCGGCGGTCCCATGTCATAGATTTATGGCATGTTAAAGAACCTTCCACTAATTACACCTGTGTGAAGCTTAATTATTATAGGTTAAGAATGTAAACAACGCTCCTAGGTTCCTACGTTCGTTGCCAAGAGCTGACTGCGGTGGCGTCTAGTAGCTAAGTTCTGAACTAGTAGTCGTTGATGGTGGCGTTTGGTAGCAAAAGTAAGAACTATTTGAAAAATTCAAAGTCTGTAGTCCTTACTTGAATTAGAAAAGAGATAACACATACTAATACAGTCACCACAATTAGCAACTTTTATCAGACAGATTCTGCACACACCCAAAGTACACAGGGTACATGACCACGTTGTCGGAGCCTCTAAACTGAGGAACCAACCAACCAACCATTTCTCTACTAGAAAGTGCTGCAGTGTCAACACGGGGCTTAGATATCTAACCTCCTTGACTTTCATAGCGCTTCAAGGAACAACAAATTTTGACATGCAAACTGCCCTCTGGGTGTCAAATAACAAAGCTTGCACCCGGCACCGAGGCCATACGATATTATTATTATTATTATTAATGTATTAAATCGAGCACTACCACCGTGATGAGCAGCCGCAACATGTCCGAGAGATTTGAAGTTCAAATTTCGGCACTGACAGTGACAATCCTGAGTGTAGGCCTAGTTTTACCGCGGGCATTCCCACACTTCATCCAGGCAAATGTCGGGATAGTAACTTATTTCAAGTCCCAAGGCACCTATCCCTTTCCTGTTTTTAATACAGAAAAAATACTTATTATAGAGGTTGAGCAAAACAAATTCTTCATGTAGCCTATAAGTATTACGGAACATGGAATATATCTTATGTCGGAATGTAAACATTATATGTGAGAAAACTCTATCATAATGAGGCTCATTATAACACTATTTTTCATTATGAAACAGTTTCTCCCACCAATCAGAGCTCGAAAAACAATTGTGTGACCAATTAGGTAAGGATACCTTCGCGCATGCGCTCAAAATCCAACGTGTCTATATACATTACCGAAAGTGCACCGTCCATATGTGTGCGTAAATAAACTGCCAAGCACACAGAGCGCATGCGTCAGTCGGTCAGAAAGCTTGGAAAACAGAGATATCCTACCCAGCGCCTCCACTCCGATCACAAAATTCTAGTGACTGAATCTCAACAGATATTTATGAATATTTATGTTAAAACTTATAATAAAGTTATAATTATCGTCGAACATAAACAGTCGTATCCAACTCGCCTATATTGGTAATTAAGACACTCGTATAGAAATTACTCTTACCAATCAATGATGACACTTCATAATTAATAAATGCCAAGGTTACGAAAGTGGTTTATGAACCTAATATTGTTGTTGAAAGTAAATGAAAGAAACGCCAGGTCTCCCCAGTGAACTGAAGAAAAGAAAGATCTGTTTTAAAAGCATTGAGTATAGCTGCCACGCGTGGGCAAGGCTGGAGGCTCCCCTCTAAGCCATAAATCACTTACGCTCGTTTTATAAACATACTCGTGTCTTAATTATTGCCATTATAGGCTCGTTCCATAATGTACTATTGTCCTTACGATACATCAACGCAACTATTAAGACATATGTTCAACTTCACATCACTGAAGAGTAGACGGCTTCTTATTTCATTGCAAACAAAAAAATAATAACGAGTAAATATGATTCCATTGAATTAATGAATTTTCTCTCTTTTCATGTTCCACAGGTTAGATCGCGAAGCTATAAATTATTTCACATTCACACTTATTATTTCCCACCACTTAAATTCACCAATCATGAAAATAATAACCAACTACAATACATTTGATACAGTCATAGATATATTTTTTGAATCAGACGTTGTGTTCAATAACAAACTAAACAATTGTGTGTCTAAATTATAAGCTGTACCGCATTATTAGGCACTGGCCATGCTTCGTCAAGGTGTTAATGCTTATCTTTTGTTTTGTATTATCTCTAGTACGTTTTATTCATAACCAAGCATTTTAAGATTTATACATGTATTTTATTTTGTAGTTAGCCTTCGTGGCTTGGACGGCAGCACGCCGGCGTCTCCCCGCTGGGTCCGTGGTTCAAATCCCGGTCACTCCATGTGAGATCTGTGCTGGACAAAACGGAGGCAGACAGGTTTTTCTCCGGGTACTCCGGTTTTCCCTGTCAAAATTTCATTCCAGCAACACTCTCCACTATCATTTCATTTCATCTGTCATTCATTTAATCATTGTCCCAGATGAGTGCGTCAGGCCTCGGCAGCCGGCACAGTTCATATCCTCGCCGCTAGATGGGGGCTTCATTCATTCCATTCCTGACCCGGTCGGAGACTGGAAGCAGGCTGTGGATTTTCATTCATTTTATCTTTTAGTTCTAAGTTTAGTTCCTTTTTCTATCCTTGACTTTTCCTAGTATTATTTAGATTTACAATTATCTACGGTACTTTGTATTTGTGTCAAAAATGTACTTAATTGGGTTTATTTCCTAGGTACATTCATTAATAAATAAATAAACAGCTACAACCCTTCCGTTCCCGGTGAAACTACAGTACAGAATTCTGGTTGGTTGGTTCCTCAGTTTAGGGGCTGCGACGACGCGGTCATGTAGCCCCGTGTACTTTCGGTGTGTTTAGAATCTGTCTGATAAGCGGTGTTAATTGTGATGGCTGTATTAGTGTGTGTATCTGTTTTTTAATTCAAGTAAGGACTGCAACTTTGAATTTTTCAAATAGTTCCTACTTTTGCCGCCAAACGCCACCGTCAACGACTACTAGGCCTAGTTCAGAACGTAGCTACTAGTCGCCACCGCAGTCGGCTCTTGGCAACGAACGTAGAAAACTAAGAGCGTTGTTTACATTCCTAACCTATACAATTTAGCTTCACACAGGTGTAATTAGTAGAAGGTTCTTTAACATGCCATAAATCTGTGACATGTGACCGCCGGCTTTACTTCCCCTCCGAAGGAAGGCATACTGAGGGATTTTTAACGCTCTTAAAAAATACGACCGGTTTGAACCCGCTATCTTGGGCATAGAAGCTCAGCATGCTACTAACTACGCCACCGAAGCCGCCGTACAGAATTCTCTTGAGGTGTAAGAAAAGATGGAAATCACTCGGGCCAAGATCGGGACTGTATGGTGGATAATTATTCAGCTCCCAGCCAAATCCCTGCTGAACATTTGTTGTGTATCTCAAGAAATTCCTGTCGTCCGGCCAGCATTTTCACACGGACGAAGCGTAGAAAACGAATGTCACTCGCTGGTTCCATTCCCAGGC
The DNA here is from genome assembly GCA_946902985.2 of Meconema thalassinum. Lineage (NCBI taxonomy): Eukaryota > Metazoa > Arthropoda > Insecta > Orthoptera > Tettigoniidae > Meconema > Meconema thalassinum. The sequence goes on from OX336396.1 coordinate 241,497,164, forward strand.
GCAGACTTCTACGACATAGGAATACAAAGTTTATTTATTTATTTATTTATCGTATGGCTAGCACCTAGGTGAATTAAAATATAATAAATGTATCTATATAAATAAGTAAGTCATATGTACAATATATGCATCACAAGAGCATTGGTTGCGTTTGCATTCATAATGAGATATCCAGTTGTTGAAGCCAGTCCAGAAAGGGAGGTGCAGCAGAAATAACATCTTGTGGTGATCCAGCATACTTCCTCCGCGGACATTATTGAACAATATGCTCTACGGTTTGAAGAGGAGCTCCGCAGTCACAGGTAGGAGAATCATGGAGTTCCCATTTATGTAGCATGGCGTTACATCTGGCGTGGCCTGTTCTTAGGCGATTTAACTTTACCCACTAAGATGTGTAGACAACCTCCATGTGGTGTACCCTGGGCAACGGACTGCTAATGCAGGACGGCTAATAGTCTACACAAAAGGCGAGCGAACTAGATCTAAGATCTCTCACGGTCAATCAAGGCAACATTAGATGGTAAATACGAAGTTGATCCCATGATATGGCAGGTGTCTCAATTCTAGTGGTGATCATGAGGGAAAATAGCTCATACATTGCTGTTGTTGTTGTTGATTGAGTCTTCACTCTTTTGACTGGTTTGATGCAGCTCTCTTATGACTCCGTGTCTTGAGTTAATCATTTCATCTGTACATAGCTACCACACCCTACATCCCAGGCAACTTGTTGAAGAACATTTTCTAACCATGGTCTACCCCTACAGTTCATGTCCTCGACCCTTCCTTCCCCAACTAAATTGGCTGTTCCTCGATGTCCTACCAACCTATTAGCAGTCACCAGAAATATCTCTCGGGCCGATAACCTAGATGTTAGGCCCCTTAAAACAACAATTATCATCATCATCATCATCATCATCAAACATCTCTCCTCTCCCACTCGTCTTAATATCTCTTAATTTATTACTCTATCTACCCATCCGATCTTCATCATTCTCCTGTAACACCACATTTCAAACACTTCTATTCTCCTCTTTTCTGCTGCGCCAAAGTTCAAGTTTCACTTCCAATGAGCGCCACGCGCCAAAAGATTTAAAAACTAACTTTCTAATACTTAAATCTATATTTGATGTCAACAGATTTCTTTTCTGTAGAAATGCTTTCCTTTCCTAAGCCAACCTACTTTTTATATCCTCTTTGCTTCGTCCATCACTGGTTATTTTGTCTCCTAAGTAGCAGAAGTCTCCTAGTTACATTAGCTTGTCACCTGCCAATTCGGGGTCAATATCGGTTTTTTGATTTCTTTCGGCTGCATTCCATTATTTTGGTTTTAAGTTTATTTAAGTATCAATAAATGATACCTAGTGGTGAACCTTGGAACTTTGATAGAGCGTTCCAACGAAATCGAACCTAGAAATTTAGCTTAACACAAGTTAAGTCTGTGGAAGGATCTTTTACATGCCATAAATCGGTAACATGGGACCGCCGTCTTTACTTCCCCTCCGAAGGGAGGCATACTGAAGGATTTTAGCGCTCTTAAAAAATCCGACGCATTGGCCGGGTTCGAACCCGCCATCTTGGGCACAGCAGTTCAGCATGCTACCAACTACGCCACCGAAGCCACTATAGGTCTGATGAATGTCAGTAACAGAGGGAAATGGATTCCGCAAAAAGGCAAATTAATATTGACTAGTCTATTACAGCGGTGAAAATATATTTTGCATCCACGTTTACTTTTTCATTATTCTGCCTTTGGCAACATATATTATCAATTAATACTGTGCATGATTTTTGCAGTCATTAGCGGATTATTTAATAACTATTCTATTGCTTCATTTCCATCGTCCTACTTAGCAAAAAATACAACCATATCGTGGTGTAGCGGCTAGGAATCTTGACTGTCACCCCGGAGGTCCTGGTTTGATCCCTGGCTCTTCCAAGAACAATTATCCTAATACGATATCAAATGTTGCACCGATCAGTAAGTACTAGAACGTTTGGTTGGTTTGTTCCTCAGTTTAGGGGCTGCGACAACGCTTGTACTTTGTGTGTGTGTAGAATCTGTCTGATAACCGGTGTTAATTGTGATGGCTGTATTAGTGTGTCTTATCTGTAATTCAGGTAAGGACTGCAGACGATCAATTTCTAATAGTTCCTACTTTTGCTACCAAATGCTACCGTCAACGACACCTAGCTGTGAACTTGGCTACTAGATGCCACCACAACCGGCACCTGGCGACGAACGTTGGAACTAATAGAGCGTTAATCAAATCTAACCTATAAATTTAGCTTCACAGCGTTGTAGTTAGTGGAAGGTTCTTTTACAGGCCATACATTTATGACATGGGCCCGCCGGCTTTACTTCCCCTCCGAAGGAAGGCAAACTGAGGGATTTTGAACGCTCTTAACAATCCAATGACTTCGGCCGGGTTTGAACCCACGATCTTCGGCATAGAAGCTCAGCCTGCTACCAACTACGCCACCGAAGCCGCAATATAACGTTTGTTTGTATTATTTCTCCAGGAAGATCTCCAGCTGCGATTGATGTCGTTATTTTTGAATTACAACCAGTGAGACAGGAAAACAATTTTCTTGCGTTGCTCTTATGTTTTATCAGCAAGGAGAATGAAATAAGATCCGAACCGCCTGGGGCTCTTCAGCGCGATGGTATCTCTCTTCACTCGCTTGGAACGAATGAAGAAATCACGTTCTTGTCTGGAGCTGGAGTAGTGACAAAGAAAATATTATCCCAGAAAGATAACTGAGGGAGCATGATACCAAAGTAAACATCTATTCAATTCGAAGCGTGTTTGGTCTTCTCACTAGCTCCGTTAAAACCTTCCGAACACGGTCGGAGAGAGATGCAGCCCTTGTCGAGTGCTAATATCACCCCAATCCACCGAAACAATATAAACTTTTCAGTCGGTAAACATGAATTTATGTGCAATTATGCAGTGAGACCCTTCGCAATAAAACAGAGCGTTCCTTGGGGCGTGTGACTGTTTTAGCGATTAGTCAGCGCCAGTTGACTAGCTTCTACCGTTACAAAACAGCGAGTTGGGAATCACCGCATGCGGTCATTAGCATTGATTACATTCCCAGCTGGCAAGGTACCTTAGTTCAGTGAGTTAAGACTTGCGGTGAAGTGCAGTAGCCTATCTTATATCTTATATACACAAATATTGCATTAAAAATCACTAAATATGGAAAAATATTGATTTTAAATATAAAAATGTACGGTAACAATGTCAGAAATATGAAAAAAATATATTTGTTTAATTTGAATAAAGGACTACATAATCAAGATTTCCATTGCACACACATAAAATGATAGCTAGTGCTTATAAAATGTTAGGCTTTATAAGAAGACATTCTAATGATTTAGTCAACCCAAAAAGGTATAAAATTATTTCTCTATTCATTTGTTAGGAGCAAATTAGAATATGCATCCAACATCTGGAAACCCTGGTACAGGAACCTCATTAGGGAAATTGAAATGGTTCATAATAAATTCCTAAGATATCTGCAGTATTTATCCGAAATATGATAACTATGGAAGTCTTCTAAGTTACTTGAATAATACATCTCTGGCTAACAGACGAAAAATTGTAATTCTTGTTTTTGTCTTCAAACTATTCAATACACATTGTATAGTCCGTATTTAATAGCACAGTTGAATTTACGTGTCCCACCTCCCTCAACTCGACCTAAGTTTATTACATTTTACTGTCTAAGAACTAGAACTGAACAGCATAACCATTCCCCAATATTAAGTGCTATTCAATTATACAATGAACATTCAATAGCAACCAATCTTGACTTATTCAGTTACACATTATAGTTCCTTTGTTTTTGCCTGCTGTGAACTCGTAGACTACATTCCACCTAACAATTTCCTGCACAGAATTATTTTATTTTTATATTTAGTTGTAGAATTAATTTAGACTCATCATCATCATCATCATGAACCGGCTCCAGTTTCCCGGGTGCGGTGAATGAGCGCTCTCCATTTAGTTCTCTCCAAGAATGTCTCCCCCTCCACGACCTGCTGCAAATCTAGACCCCTCCCTGAAAGATCATTTTTAACCTGGTCGATCCATCTCTTCCTTGGTCGACCTTTTGGTGTCTTTCCTTTCTCAAACCACACTCCAGGTGTTATTTGTGTGCCCCTTCTTTTGAAATGACCGATCCAATTCAGCCCGGCTTCCACACAGATTTCATTAAGAGATTGTTTTACTTGAACAAGATGGCATATCTTATCATTTTTTTATTTTGTCCCTCCTTGTCTTCTGAATCATAGTTCTTAAAAACGTCATCTCCACCGCTTGTAGTTTGCTGGTATTTCTCTTGGATTGAGTACAGGTTTCTAAGCTAAATGTAGTAACAGGTACAAAGAAGCTTTTGTAGAGTGTTAGTTTTGATCTTAAAGGTATTTGCTTATCCCAAAGAAGCCCTGTCACGAGATGATAAAATTGTGCTCCATGTTGAACTCGACTAGTGATTTAGCAGATGGTTGGTTATCTGTGGACACTACACTGCCCTAGGTGTACATTATTGCCTAACCAGCAGGGAAGATACGCCACTGACACACCTAGGCGTACATTATTGCCTATATGCCTGTTAGATACACAATAAATCCAAATAAATATGTTACAGTAAAACCTGTCTAAAGCGGAACGCAATCTATCCGGATCTATTTTTCCGTTTTCGCAAATTTCCGTTTTGCAAAGGGTTGAGTTTTAATAGGATAAAATACACTACAAAGAAATACTGTATTATCGCTTAGGATTACTATGAAATAATTTGAGTTTTTTCCACTTTAAATAACACAATTCTTTAGCCGGACGTTTGTTTTTCTCGTGTTTTTCAAATAACTTTAATTTTCTCCTACAGTGTTAGTAGTGTCCTATGTTCAGAAGTCGTTATCACTGAATTACAGTACGTAAATAATTGCAGTGCACAGTAAAAACAACACCTTAAAAGATTATTCAATTTCACTGTTTTCTTTTACTCTCATTTGTCAGAAGGAAACTGTGTGTATTACAAGAGGGTTGGAGGAAGAAATGGTACAGATGTTGTGAAATGTAGCATAGGCCTACCTGCTGCATTCTTGAGCAAAAATTACAATTAATGTTTCCTAGGACTTTGGTGCAAGTACAGTCGCGCTCAAAATTGAGTACATAGCTTTGTATTATGGATAATATAATCCGTCTTCAAGAAGTGATTGAGTTTAATTATCTGGGAAGTTAAATAACGAATGATGGAAGAAGCAGCAGAGAAATATTTAGTAGGATTGACCAAGCCAAGAACGCTTTCTGTAAAAAGAAGAACCTATTTACTGCAAAGAACATAAGTCTTGATGTGAGGAAACAAATGTTGAAGACATGCAGCGTTGCGCTATATGGCAGTGTATCTTGGACAATAGGAGAGAGAGAGAGGAAATGACTACTAGCATTTGAAACCTTGTGCTATAGAAGGATTATGAAAATGAGCTGGAAAGAAATGGTCACAAATGAGGAAGTCTTTAGAAGAGTGGGAGAGAGAAGATGCTTCCTTAAATATTTAAAAAGAAAACAGAATCACCTCGTGGGCCACATACTGCGACACAATGGACTGCTTAAGATTATATTCGAGGGAACAGTAGACGGCAAGAATTATAGAGGAAGACCCTGTCTGGAGAACATGAGTCAAATACTGGAAGATATGAGTTGTGACTCATACTGTGAACTGAAGAAGAAGACTGAGAGACGGGAAGGGCGAGCTACTGCTAACCAGCCTCACGGCTGTCAACCACAGAGAGAGGATCCGTCTTAGTCAGGTTATTTACGCCTACAATTCCGGTATTTCTGTCTGTTTCCGCGTTAGGTAGTTTTCTGGTTTAGAGTGACATTTCAATAGGAAATACCTCCGTTCCGAATATTTTCCCCGTTTCTCCAGGTTTCCGGTATATAGAGGGACCCGTTTAGGCAGGTTTTACTGTACGGTATATAAGTTAAAAAATAATGTCTATTTGGGTAATAAGGAAATATGTAAATACAGTCATGTATTATTATTAAGTAGGCACTGAAATCTACGAGTTACATTGAAACCAATTATTTGTATTTGAGCTGTTTATGCTGGGACGTTTCTTTCAGGTCTACCGTGAGTGTCTCTCAAACATACAGATCTATCGATCTGTTGACTAGAAGCAAATAAACAGACCGTTTAGCTAGCTCGGCCCCGCACCGTCTACATTACGGCTCAAGAAATGGAGAAGTACTAACTACATATTTACCTCGACGAGCTCTATTTGCCTGCTATAATAGTCGGTAAATATTTAGACACTAATGGTTTATTTCTATGGTGAAAGGTTCGTTGGCTTGACACGTAAAGGTTGAAGAGCAATGTCCTGGAATAGGCAGCTGTGCCAGATTAGTACGCATTGCGTCACAACTGGAGAGTATGACTTGGTGTGCCTCCTTTCGCAGAGATTTAGTCCAACTTGCAATATTATATATGGCGAGCAGTAATCCTTGACACGATTCTGTCTATAGAACTGCAGTATTCAGATGTATGGCATCACATTACAGTTCTGTGGAGTGTCGACTGATCTACGGATTGCTCCTACAAGTAAAATACCTGCATAATAATGGATTGGTCGTACTTTATGGTCTCGGGAGATACGCATTGACACCCCGGTCCCAAAGATGCCGGGGTTAGATTCCCGGTTCTAATCTCAAATTATAAAAGCCGCCTTGTCAAACACTATAAAGTAGTTTAATAATTAACTTAATGTTCGACCCTGACTATTATATGTCAGAAAACTGTACTATAATGAGGCTCATTATAACACTATTTTTCATTATGAAACAGTTTCTCCCACCAATCGGAGCTCAAGAAACAGTTGTTTGACCAATTAGATAATTAGATGCGCTGAGTTCCACGGCCTTCCAATTTAAATTTCACTGCCTGGCCTAGTGTCATAGTAGTGTAATCGAGGAGGCCATGGTCAAATACAAGGCATTCTCTGCGTCTCATGCGCTCTGTTCAGTACATAAAACTGGCGAAATTTCGACAGATATTTATGAATATTTATGTTCGAACATAAAATAGTTTTAATAATTATCGTCGAACATAAAAAGTCGTATGCAACTCGCCTATAATGGTAATTACGGCACTCCTAGACTTAAACTAAGTTTTATAGTTCAGGAAGCCATCTCCTGTACCTATATGCTTAATTCACATGCATCTTTATTCTGGTTCTCATCTGTCGTTTTCTTATTCCACATTCTCCTGATGATATTTGAAAAAATCGCTTATTGGCCAGCCTTCCTCCCTTCCCTTTTTAGTAATTTTATTAAAGTGTGATACACAATTTGCATTTTCTATTCTGTTTAAATCTGACTTGTCTACAAACTTTGCTTTTATCATTTTAATATCTTTGCATTCCATGATCAGGTGTGCTGCACCCATAACCTTCCCACAAAACAGGCAAAGGTCCTCTTTACCTACTTCTCTCAATGCTTTGTTCTTATTAACCCCCATTAACCACCAAATTATCCCTCTCATTTCTCTTTTCATTAGACATTCAGGCTTTATGCTCATACAGTTCCTTATTTCGCAGAACTCTGTTAAGGCTCTCCTGTTGGCACACTCTTCTATCAGTCCCTGCAACTCTATGTCATTAACCCTTCTGCACAGAAGGGCGGATAGGAAAGGTAAAGACGAGATGGACCGTCCCAAAGGCAATAGAAGAAGGAGAAAAAAAACCGGACCCAGCTCAGGAAGCCATCGGGTTCACCAACGCCCAAACTCACCAGACATGAGTCCTTGAGGGTGTAGCACTATCCAGGGTGCACCATAAGTGTTGGGGCTACACACACCCTGCCTCCTTTAAGGCCTTGAGCAGAAGGCGGGAGATAACATGAAAAGAAAACAAGAGGTCTGACCCCTCGAAGAATGCGGGATCGGGAAACATGATACAAGGGCCAATTAAGGCGGGAAAGTGAAAGACTCCCTAGGTCTCGGATACCCTAATACCATCGGGGCCGCAAAGAACAAGATTTGACCAAGGGAGTTCGAGAGGAAAGATAACAGATAGGAGCCCGGCACAAGTAAGTGGAAGCAATGCCGGACTCAGCTGGGGTCCCGTGGTCGCCAACCCACGTCCAACAAGTTGTGAGCCTCTGGAGGACCATCAGCTTTGGAATTCGAACCTACGATCTCCGGACTACCAGCAGCTGCCCTCGGAGTCGTGATGCACGATTAAACAAGCACGGCTACACCGTGGGACATGAAGGAAAGTGATTGGTGGGACAAAATGCAATTGCCTCCACAAATTCATCTCTTTCCCGTTTCCAAGTTCAATACGTGCCGTAGCCTTGTAGCGATATAAATTGGCAACCGCTAGAATTTATGAGATGGCCTCGGTTATTGCTTTAAAGTTTTTTATTATTCGTGAGGATAATATATTACTGGTGGCGATATATTTACGATCACGTGATTTGTGAGGGGATTGGCCGTGCGATATCGCTGTAACAGTAGCGCGTTCCTGCGATTATCGGTGGATATTATAACTCATCTCATCTTGTCGGAGTTTGTGCAATGAAAACAACGATAAGTGCTCCATGGAGGCAGGAGAACTCGCATCATAAAGAGAGAGACAAATAAATCCTGTAAAATATTGGAATGGTTATTCGACAAGATGACACACAAACACGCAAGTATTCATACAATCGGACGACAAATATTAAAACATATATATTATTGTTATTCCTTTTCGTAAAAAGAATGCCCTCGATTTCCTCTCAAAGCGCTCGTGAAAGCAATAGCAACAAATTTCCATTCTACAAAGTTAAATTTCAAAACCCATTCCGGAACATCATTCATATTAAGCGCTTCTACTGTCGGAGTCACTGCCCTCTTTATGGCGTGCAATGTTACCAAACTCCTTCCATCGACTTTATTAGAGTAGGTCTCCAATGGTTTCACATCTAGTGGGACGTGTGTTGGTGACCATGGGACCACAGCTGAGTCCACCACTTCCACTTACTTGTGCCGGGCTCCTCCCGACCTCCCTTGGACAACTCTTGTACTTTACCGACCCCGACGGTAATAGAGTATCTGAGGCCTAGGAAGTATTTCCCTTTCCCGCCTTAATTGGCCCTTGTCTCATCTTTCCTGATCCCTCATTCTTCGAGGGATCAGACCTCTCGTTTTATTTTCATTGTATCTCCTGCCTTCTGTTCAAGGCCCTCAAGGAGGCAGGGTGTGTGTAGCCCCACCAATTATGGTGCATCCTGGATAATGCTACACCCTCAAGGGCTCATGGTTGGTTAGCTTGGGAGATGGTGACCCCGAGGGATTCCTGAGCTTGGTCTGGTTTTTGTCCGATTTCTATTGCCTTTTGGGGCGGACCCTCTCCTCTTTCCCTTTCCTATCAGCCTTTTATGGTTCTCCTTCCAAGTCCCTTAGTTCTCATTTTCGAGGGTTGAGAGCATTTCCTTTCCTCCTGTCTTTAATCATCATATATATTACTAGCAGAAGTACCCATTCTTCGAACGGTCATCGGTATTAATAACCAGACGTAATCAATTGAGCTACTGTTGCAATGGTTAGAGACTTGGAACCTGTTTCTCGACAAAGAAAAATGATTAGTTAAAATATGCTCTGAAACTAAATTTACCTAACGTGTACTTCCCGACGTGAAAAGAAAAGGAAACCTCGTAGAAGTTAACGCAATACACGTCAAATAAAACTGACCTTCACTGTTGTGTCAAGTCCCCATCCAGAGGAAGACCCCTTTAATACATTATAAAGGCTTGTGGTGCATGAAAATTCAAGTTTCTTAGACTCAAATGGCCCAAATTCCTAAAAGAAGAAAAGAAATTACCCACCGTATTTCAATTCAGGAATTTTTGAAGATAATGTTTCTGTTTGGAGATAATAATAGACCTTCTGTACGACATAACGCACATTAAAATCGTGTGAAAAAAATCTAGGGTACCCCTTGACCCCCTTAAGCGCATTGATGAATTTAACAGTTTTAGTTGATTCCGTAATAACCGTATAGCCATTTGCAAACATTCACAGAAATTTGATAAATGGAGTGGCTTTACTTCTTGCAGAAATAGATAGAAAGTTGGATGTCACTTTTTCAGATATTGTTGCCATGGTTACTGGCTTGCATTCCTGAATTAGTTTATTAAATGAAATTAGTTTTCTGGGAATATCTCAGAAACTGATGGTTTTAGAGCCTTAAAATGTACTTTTCGGGGAACCTTTACTGCTATTTAGGGGCACCGAGTTTTGTTTCTGACACCAAGGGGCTGAAAATAAGATTTGTCTCGTCGTTGTAGGCCGTAGTTTAATAATAATAATTATAATAATAATATGACAATATAGGGATAGGGATATAATAGACCTTCCGTACCACCCCCGAACGTGTAAATCGCGTGAAAAATATCTAGAGTACACCTTGACCCCCTTAAGCGCATTATAAAACATTGATGAATTTTACAGCTTAATTTGGTTCCGTTATAACCTTATAGCCGTTTGCAAACTATCTCAGTAATGTAATAAATGGAATTGTATTGCGTCTTACAGCAATAGATGGACCTGTGAGATTCCGTTGCCATGGTAACCGGCTTGCATTCTTTCGTTATTGTATTAAATGAAATTAGTTTTCAGGAAATATCTCAAAAACTGTTGGTTTTAGGGCCTTAAAATGTGGTTTTCGGGGGCCCTTCCCGAGTTTCGTTTCTCACATTGAGGGGCTGAAAATGAGCTTTGTCTCGCCCGTCTACGCCTATTTCAGCAAGTATTTTAAGGGGGTAGGCCCCCTTTTATGAGAGGTACAGAGAAGAGTTACATCAATGATTAGTGTCGTGCCTCTGAAGGATATCTGTACCAAATTTTACGTTGATCCACCCAGCCGTTCTCGAGTTATAAGGGAACAACTACTTTGTCCACAGACAGACAGACAGACAAACAGACAGACAGACAGACAAAAAAATTATTTTCGCGCGCATCCGTCATAAAACAGTCTGAAACGCGTAAATAACGCAAATTTCCGTAGAAATTCAGAAAAAACCGACAAACTTTCATTCTTATATATAGAGAGATTTCAGTAGTATAGATCCCATCTGTGGCGCTAACAAGCGACCGATCGTGACAAATGAGCATTCAAATGAAAGAGAATAGACATTAGCAGTGACTTATTGCACCATGATTTCATTAATATATATATATTTTCTTTAAAAAATGATTTTTAAAATAATGTACGAAGTGTGCGATTTGCAAACACCATTGCTGTAGGAAAATACGCTCCATAATTGCTATCCATGGGCCGCTGTGACGCCTGTTTCATGTCATATTAACATTCTGAAGTCTTTCCTTTATCCTGAAATGTAAATAGTGTTCTATAATCATTTGGTTGAAATAAAAACATAACAACCTTTCTCCTTAAGTGTCTCATTATAAACCTATTGGGGAAAGTGTGGTTTATGAACATTCGGGGTTTCTCGCACGGGTCCGCTAGTCTCTCTTATTCCTTTCTCTTGTTATCTTGGCCTGGCCTGGCCTGGCCTGACCCATGCATCGCCGGCTTCGTTGCATGTGATTGTAGCCTCTCAGCTCTCTAGGGGCCTTTAGTGCTATGTCAAGGGGGTAATTTTGGAATTTTAAACATAAGAGAAATTAATGTGTTGGGTTTATGCATAGGGATCTAATTGGCCTGAATATATGACCTGAGGATGAGGATTTGGGAAGGATGTGGGAGTAGGAATTAGGAAGGATTAGGAGAGTTTCTTTACCTAGGCAGCAGAGATGGTCATTTGTTATCTTCTTCTAGCCCGTAAGTTTTGCAGTTAGCTTTAGTTGTAGTTTCATTTTCACGATCACACAACCCATTAGGGGCCGTAAACCATGATGTTAGGCGCCTTAAAAGGACAATTATCATCATCATAATTAGTTTGTGTCATGAGCCGGTAGAGACCTGAGATATAGGTTGTTTTTGGTATTCCCGCCATAATTGAACCTTCTTTCACCTTTTCTGATGCCCTTATTCTTCGAGGGGACAAACCTCATTGTTTCTTTTCCTGGTATCACCTGCATTTTGCTCAAGGCCCTAAAGGGGCCAGAGTGTATGTAGCCCCAATATGCATGGTGGACACTGGATAGTGCTACACTTTCAAGGGCTCACAGCTAATGCGCTCGCCACTTAGCAAGCTCAACGAATTCCTGAGCTGGGTCCATTTCCCCTTCTTCCCTTAACTTGCGGGTGGACCCTTTCCCTTTCTCTATCTGCCTTCCATGGCCCTCAATAAACATTCACGTAATAGTGAATCATGGCATGTAAAAGATCCTTCCATAGACTAGAACTGTGTGAAGCTAAATTTCTAGGTTAGATTTCGTTGGAACGTTCTTCCAACGTTCACCACTAGGTATCAGTAACATCTGGTAGCGAAAGTTGGAACTACTTGAAATTGAACGGAACTTTTAGCTCACGCTATGGGTGTCCGGTTCAAGCAGCTAAAGCCTCTGTCGAGCCGATCATGTCCTCTGACACTGCCGGCACTAAACGCCGTACGATAAATAAAATAATAATTCAGAATGTAGGCTAAATGCGCAATTAAAACGAAGCCTAGTATGAAAGAAGAACCTTTGTGATTGAGACTAGGAATGGGGAAGGAGGCGGCCATGGCTTTATCCAGGTACCAGCCTAGCATTTTTCTGGAGTAGAAATGGGACACAATGAAAAACCTCTTCTAAAATAACTTAAGTGGTTTTTTGCTGTTGTTGTTGTTGATTGCTTTAGGGACTTTGTGACATCGTTGTCATTTTAAGCCTGTGTACTTGGGTGTGTGTGTGTGTGAGTGTGGAATTTGTCTGATAACCTGTGTTATTGTGATGGCTGCACTACTGTGTGAAATTGTAATTCAGATGATGGTTGGGAAGGAGTCAACCGTGGCCTTAAGTTAGGAAGCATCCCGGCATTTGCCTGGAGTAGAAGTGCGAAACCACTTCCAAAATGGTTGAGAAGGAAATCGAATCCTCCTCTTCTCAGTTTTGCTTCACGAGGCTGATTATCCAACCCTTAAAATTAAATTTCTTGTCAGAGTTTGGAATCAAACCTGGATCTCAGAAGTGACAACCAAGAATGCTAGTCACTACCCCCACGATGCGATAAAATAAGGTACCATCCCTGCATTTTCCAGGAGGGAGTGTGGAAACACCCGCCGAAAACCCTCTATCAGGATAGTGACTGTTAGCGCCTGGATCCAAACCTCTGATCACCGGACTGTGCCGAGTGCGACCGTACCGCATGCGACCCAGTAAAAATCGTGGCTGTAGCGACCCTGCTAGTAGCTTACAGTGCCCCATGCGACCCATTGTTCGAGAGAAGAATTAAATATCTTATTTCCAAAGTGACGTAAATCCATGAAATGCAAAACTTCAGAAATCGCGTTTTTGTTTCTTTGTATAATTAATTACATTCAGATATGATTATGAATATAACGTAATTTCATTCATTACTTTTATACACATCCTGACACTGTGTTTTAAAAATCTCCTATCTTTGGAAATTGTGGTAATCGTCTCCTGTAAGTTGGAGTTAGGACGTTTTGGAAATAAATCATATATTGACATACGCTATGAGTGGCATTTATGAACATTTAAATGGTTTAAACCACTGCCAGCTGGATCGCATCCCTCCCGGCTGCTTTGTGTTTTGGATTTTAGAATGTCGTACTGCTGCGTGCTCTTTTCTAAATCAGAAATGAAATTTGCAATTAATATAAAATCTTGTACGCCCCCAAGTGTTGAATGGGCAGGCAGTTTAAAGCAGCCAGGAGGGACGCGATGAAGCTGGCAGTGAAAAAGCCACGGTGATCACAGTGGGTTGGTGCTGCAACCTATCTTGTACACCCCTGAGCGTTGAATGGGCAGGCAGTCTAAAGCAGCCAGGAGGGATGCGATCCAGCTGGAGCCAGGAGGGATGCGATCCAGCTGGCTGTGCTTTAAAGACAAACTGATGCTCTACATATTCTTCAAAGTTAGCCAAAGCCTTGATTTATCACGTGATATCACGTGATGTCCAGAGAGCCATCGGATTGGTCAACATGGATATAAGACACATTGGAAATAAATACCCGTTGGAATTACATCACTTTGCACATAAACGTAGTTCTTAGATCTCTGTTAATATGGGATATACGACGTATTGCCACTTAAAACATTTGCTATACGTTCACAGAACCTATAAACTTGCTTATGAATGAAAAAACTGAAAAATCGTCATTTTTGGATTTACGTCACTTTGGAAATAAGCTCGTCAATTTTTACGGCACCTAACGTAACCTAAGCGGAATTTTAGCAGAGACAGATATGTTTGAAATTCCCAGATTCCACTGATACATCAGTGCTTGGGTCGCTAGTGGCACGATGGAAAATTAATGGGTCCCTTGCGGCATGGGTCGCATCCGGCACGACACCAATGCAGCCCCCAAATACAGTCTTGGTGAGCACTTTAACATTCACGGCTATGTCAGTGTAAAAAGTAAACCCCACAGTTTATATGAAACCATATCTGTTTTGAGTTGACCCAGATAAGTTAGTTGCCTATACTCATTAAAACGTTCCTGTTTCTCTATTTTCAACTGGAAGGTAATGGCGCTATTACTGCGAAACGAAACGAAACACAATTAAACTCATTTATGTGTTTACACGAACTCATAAAACTGTCCTACTTTGATACTACAGTTTGCTTGAAGGAATTAATTACCGGTACTCCTACTCTCAGAATAAAAGTCCTCCTGATGAATACAAAACAAGTCAGAGTGTTTAATGAGTCTCAGTAGAGCCGGAAATTATTATTACATAATATCAAAAGTTATTAAATACAAGCTTTCTAAACTCCAAGTTTGTAAGCATTCACACTTTGATTCATTCATTTTCATGGCTAGCATGTTTGACTGGCGCACTTGGATGTGCGGGTTCGATTCCTGGCTCTGACAAGAAATGTAATTCTGGTCTAAGGGCTGGAACGAGTGGTGCATTCAGCCTCGTGAGGGAAAACTGAAAAGAGGAGGGTCCCACTCCCACCTCAGCCATCTTGGAAGTGGGTTTCCGTTGTTTCACCACTTTTACTCCAGGCAAATGGTGGGATGGTTCCTAACTTAAGACCACGGCCACTTTACAACCTAATCTTACCTTAATTTCATAATAATAATGATATTGGTTTTACGTCCCTTTTAACTACTGTGGCTTTTAGAGACGCCGGGGTGCCGGAATTTGGCCCCGAAGGGGATCTTTAACTTTCTTTCTTCGGCTTTTCCCAATTAATTTAGGTCGCTGGAGCCAACCATGCTCATTTTGGTTATGGCCGGGAATTTAAGGCCGGATGCCCTTCCAGACGCCAGAGGCGAAAATTCCACCTCACTGTCACCGGGATTCGAACTCCAGCCGTCCGGGTGAAAAACAAGCAGCTGAGCCACCGCGCCATCACGCTCCCTGAAGGGGATTTTTAATGTGCCAGTAAATCTACTGACACTGCTCCCTCGCATTTGCACGCCCTCAAATGTCTGCTGACTGCGCCAGGATTCGATCCAGCAACCTTGGGAACAGCAGGCGAGAACGTTACCGCTGAGCAACGCAGCCAGTCACCTTAATTATGAATACACACACTACAGTAGTGCAGACATCACAGTGGCACAGGTTATCAGACATATTTTGTTTACACCCAAGTACTGCTTGTGGGGTGAGGTGACGTGGCAAGCGGGAAGAGGGGCCTGTTAACAGCCCGCTGTGTTTTCTGGAATTCCTGTCTATTCCAATACTGCCAACATAGGTTTCTCTGCCTAAAGCACTGTGGTGTCGTGAATGAGTGAGTGATTGAGTGAGTGACAAATCAACATATATGTTCTGTTACTAGGCTACGCACGGACCGGGAACCCCCCACATCTCTCCTCATCGTCCGCGATCCACATTCCTCTCAGGTCCTCAGAGCTTGGACTCGAGCAGTACACGGGGCTACATGACCACGATGTCTCAAAGCCCCTAAATCAGTGGTTCTTAACCGGTGGTCCACGAGTGCCTCGGGAGTGGTCCGCGGGAGAAAAGGGTCCACCAGCAAGTATACAAAAGTGCCCAATAAATGGGGATTTCGGAAACGATGTGCGTTGAACGAGAATCGTCCGAATGTATTCGGGGCGATGACTACCAGGGTTTGAATTGAAATATCTTTAAAATAAGGGTTATTTAGGAAGGGTTACAACTGATTAGGTGTATTGTGGGGAGGGGGTGGTCAGTACATGATACAATTTTAGGCTGAGTGGTTCGCAGACTTCTACGGGTTCAGAACCACCGCCCTAAATCAATCAACAACAACAATCTGTCTTACAAACAGCGTTGTTGGACTACACGGCTGAAGGTTTAAGCTAGGAATAATATCCTTCGTGGGATCACTGGTAGGACGTGGGGATCTCAGCCATTAACTACAGCACTTGCAACATGTTACAGTGCTGCAGAATGCCGCTCATTCGACATTCGCTTATTCGGCATTCCGTGTTATCCGACATGGTTACACTTAATTCAACGTTTCTGATTCTTCTTCTTCTTCTTCTTCTTCTTCTTATTCTTCCTCTTCTAAAAGTGCCGTGTTCTCTCAGGACGTTGGCGATCAGTAGCATGATCTGTTTATTGTCCATAGCTCTTCTGAACAGTTGTCGAGCCACGATGTCTTTCTTCGCCCCGGACCACGTCTTCCATTAATTTTCCCTTGGAGTAGTCTATTAATTCAATAGAATTGAATTGAATTTACTGTTTCGCATCATATGACCTAAGTATTCTAGCTTTCTTCTATTGATGGTATTGAGCATTTCTGATTTTTTGTTCATACGGTGCAAAACTTCTACATTGGTAATTTTGGCTGTCCAAGGTATCTTCAGCATCCTTCGGTACGTCCACTTTTCGAATGCTTGTAGCTTCTTGCACATGGTTTCAGGTAATGTCCATGCTTCGACGCTGTAAAGTAGAATGTTGAAAACGTAACATCTGAGGAGTCGTGCCCGTAGTGCAATGGACAGGTCTCGGCTTATTAAAACTTTTCTGACTTTATGAAAAGAAGTTCTAGCTTGCTCAATCCTGCATCGGATGTACACTAAATTCTGGGACACCGGGTGTGGAGGTTGCAGCCATGGGAGAAGCGCTGACGAAGATGAGGATGGTGAAGCAGAAGAAGAAGAAGAAGAAGAAGAAGAAGAAGAAGAAGAACGAGGTAGTGCAGAACAAAAGGTAAAACGATGTCTCACAGTAAAGGATTGAGTACATTGGATATGACATTAACAGGGCGATTTCCTTGCGTGAGCCAACCTACTTTTTAAATCCTCTTTGCTTCGTCCATAACCGGTTATTTTCCTTCCTAAATAAAATAAGCCTGTTACTTTCTTGATATTTCCACCTGCCAATTTGACGTCCATTATTTATTTCGTCTGCATTCCATATTTTTTTGTCAACTATTTAATTTCTGGTATAGGCCTATTGGTTTTCACGGCCAGTGAATTAAAACTGAACAATTTTTTTAGGTGTCCATGCACGGACACCAAGAGCCCGCTGATGAGCCAGATTGGTGTTCCTGGGCGAAACCCCACACAAGACACGGAACAAACCAAGGAAAATTGCACAGTTTTATTTAATGTCTCTTTACAACGCAATTTTGAAACGACAAATGCTACCACCTGGTGGTAAAATTGAAAACTTTTGTTGTGATTTGTTTGTGAAGCTTTTATAAAATCTCAAGTGATGTTTTTATGCGGAAGTGGAAGTAATGAAGCATATTAGATTTATCACAGTGTAGCAATGTATGGAGCGGAAACTTGGACGCTTAGGAAAGAAGACGAGAGAAGAATAGAAGCTTTCGAAATGTGGCTGTGGAGAAGAATGAGAGAATACGTTGGAAGGACAAAGTGAGAAATGAGGAAGAATTAAAGAAAGTAGGAGAAGAAAGTGTTGGAGAGCGCTTGCCACAAGGTTCGGATACTCCAAGCTGGTTGCTGAGAGCGCTGGCATAGCCTGATCTCAATGGATTGCAAGGCAGTGTGTAGATCGTGTGTCTACACTCTGTGGAAAACAAACTCTACCATCTCCAATGCTTGTGGTGGGTTTAGAGTACATGTTATATTGTTATAATGTAGGCTAAGTCAAATAAAAGCACTCAAGTGTTACAGTTAATCGATCGTTGATATTTATAATAAGCTGCTAATTCATCAGGTTATGAGGCCCAGTCTACGGCAAACTGCGCTTAAGTGGATTAAAAGTCTGTTTAACGATCGTGTGCTTTTAAGTGTGTGCGGTTACAAGATGGCTCAAGAAAGTTTCAAGTTGAATATTCCAATGTTAAATGGTGGAAATTTTATATTTTGGAAAACAAAGTTGCGAGCCGTATTAGTGCGTGATGATTTGTGGGAAGTTGTCAGTGAACCAAAGCCTGAAGTAATTAACGCGGTGTGGCAGAAGAAAAATAACAAAGCCTTAGCGTACATTACATTGAGTGTTGAGGACAGTCAACTCATTCATTTTGCACACTTGAACGATGCGTGTGATGCATGGCAGGCTCTCTCGAGAAAGTACGAGAGATCCACGTTCGGAAGCAGGTTATATTTACGACGTGAACTGTACGGCATACATTATCGTGGTGGACCAATGAGCAGTCACATCGACGCAATTATGGAAGTAGTGGGTTTGCTGCGTGGATCTGGTAGGCCACTTGAAAACAACGAGATTGTTGCGGTTTTGCTGGTGAGTCTTCCAGAATCTTATTCAGGGCTTGTCACAGCGCTCGAGGCCGTGACGAGGCAGATTTAACGGTGGAATATGTAACTGGGAAAATGCTTGACGAATACCAAAGGCGTGCCGAAGCTGGTGTGCCTGGACATTGTGATTCAGAGGTTGCACTACAGTCGGCGGTCGCAGACTCAAGTAAGGTTAGTCGTGCTCATCAAAGTGGAACAACTAAAAATTCAAGCGGGAAACCAAATAAGGGTGGCAAAGAGACACGGGCATGTTACTTCTGTAATAAACTTGGCCATTTAAACGCAGATTGCTATCGATTCAAGAAAAGTCAACAGCAGAGATCAGCAGGTTCAGAATCGGCAAGATCATCGGTTGAGGTTAAGGTATGCAACACACAGAACTATGCCACATTTAGGGCACTGGATCAACAACATGCTGCAAGTAGGCCTACTGGAGGATGGTGCATAGATTCCGGGGCAACCAGTCATATGACGAATGATAGGCAATTTTTCATGTCTATTCGTGACACAAGTGCTACAGTCTTTCTTGCTGATGGTTCATCCGTGGTAGCTGCTGGAATCGGAGATGGACAATTTTACTGTGAGGTACCAGGCGGGCACCTCCAAGAAGTACTGTTGAAAAATGTGCTGTTTATTCCACAATTGGATGATAGTCTACTTTCGGTGAGGCGCATAACAGAGCAAGGTCACCGAGTGACGTTCGAGAATGACACGTGCAGCATCTACAAAGAACATCAGGTCATCGCAGAAGCAAGGAACGATGGGAATTTATTCCGACTTCAGACTGTGGTACCAAATTCGTCAGTTCATGTGGCGAGAGAAGCTGTATGCCTACACCAGTGGCATCATCGATTGGGACATCGGGATCCGGTTGCAATCCAGCGTCTGATCAATGAGGAATTGGCTACAGGAATCCAAGTGTCGAAATGTTCGGAGAAGGTGGTATGCGAAGACTGCATCAAGGGAAAACTAACCGAAGCAAAATTTTCTGAGAGTATATCCAGAGAGAAGGAGCCCATGCGACTCATTCATTCTGATCTTTGTGGGCCCATGCAGACTGCAACGCCAAGTGGAAATAGGTATTTTCTATCACTCATTGACGATTACTCCCGTTTTACTGTGGTAAGGCTGGTAAAATCCAAAGATGAGGTGGCAGGCGTCGTAGAAGAATATATTGCTGCAATGCATACTAGATTTGGAAGGAAGCCGATTGCCATTCGTACAGACAATGGCAAAGAATACGTTTCACAAAAACTGGAGAACTTTCTGCGGAAGGAGGGGATCCAACATCAGCTCACAGTCCCCTACACTCCACAACAAAACGGTGTAGCAGAGAGGAAGAATCGGTCATTGACAGAATCTGCAAAGTGCATGTTGTTGGATGCTGATCTGAGCAACCGCTTCTGGGGAGAAGCAGTTTTGACCGCAGCTTATTTGCAGAATCGCTCAACGAGCCGGAGTATCAACAAAACTCCAGTTGAATTGTTTACAGGTGTGAAGCCAGATCTGGGTCATTTACGTGTGTTTGGATCTAAGGTCTATTCGCTTGTATCCAAACAAAAGCGAAAGAAATGGGACAACAAAGCAATAGAGGGCGTCCTGATTGGCTATGATGGAAATACCAAAGGATATCGGATTCTAGATCCAAAGACAGCCAAGGTTTGGATCAGCAGATCGGTGAGGGTAATTGAGAGTGTTGCCAGACATCCAGCTTCGGTAGGCAGTGCACCGAAAGAAGGGGTTAATGAAATCACACCGCAGCATGTAGGGACATTGGAACATGTTTCGACACAGACGGAATCAGCTGACAACTCAACACTGAATCCCAGAGGTAACAACACGGTGACTTTCAACAGAGGAGAGACTGTAAGCAGCATAGGAGATGAATGTGAGACTGAACCAGAAACTCCACAATTTCCACAAAGAGTTTCTGAACGGCCAAATAAGGGTATACCAGCAAAGAAGCTAACGTACAAGGTGCAGACGAATCACACCAGAGAGCCAGCCTCATGGAACGAAATGCTCAAAATGTCACCTCGTGAGCAAAAGTTGTGGACTGCTGCTGCGGAAGAGAAAATAAGCTGTCTCAATCAACATTGTGTGTGGGAATTAACGGAGCTTCCACCAGGGAAGAAGACTCTTTCTTGTAAGTGGGTATTTAAGGCAAAATTGGACGGTAACGGTCAGATCCACACTTACAAGGCCCGATTGGTAGCCAGAGGATTTTCTCAACGATATGGTGAGGATTACGATGAAACTTTTGCGCCAGTGGTGAAGCATGACACTATTCGAGTTTTATTCAATGTAGCTGCACAGAGGGGACTTCACGTTCGGCATCTTGATGTGAGAAGTGCTTATTTGAACGGTGAATTGAAAGAGGAACTATATATGGAACAGCCACAGGGTTTTGAGGAACCCGGTCAAGAGAGCAAAGTTCTGAAATTGCGGAAAAGTCTCTATGGTTTAAAGCAATCGGCACACGTTTGGAACAAGACAGCCACAGAGACATTATCCAAGTTAGGTTTTCAACAAGGAAATGCAGATCAGTGTCTTTATTCAAGAAAGGAAGTAGATGGAAGCATCACTTACATTCTGTTGTATGTCGATGATCTGCTGGTAGCCGGTCAGTCTGCAAAATTAACTGATGAAGTTGGTACAGAATTGCAGAATTATTTTGACATCAAAGACTTGGGTGATGTTAGTTACTATCTGGGAATTCAAGTGGAACGACAGGAAAATGGAACATTTTTGCTAAACCAAAAGGCAAAGATCGCAGCATTGTTGGAGGATCATGGCTTATCGGAGCCAAAACCAGCTGCGACTCCAATGGAAACCAATTTCTTGTCTGGTGAAGTGACTGCAAGTGCAGAGTTACCAAATAATACTCTGTACAGGAAAGCCATAGGGTCTCTACTATACATAGCCACAATATCCAGACCAGACATCGCAGTCGCAGTGAGTCTACTTAGTCGTCGAATGGAGAAGCCTACTCAACAGGACTGGAATGCTGTAAAACGAGTGATGCGGTATCTCGCATTTACAATACACAAGACACTTCGTTTATCTTCAACTAAAGACACAGAGCTCAAATGTTATGTGGATGCTGACTGGGCTGGTGACAAGACCAACAGGAAATCTACAAGTGGTTATGTTTTCTTTCTTGGCGAAGGAGTTGTAGCATGGTCAAGCCGGAAGCAAACGTCAGTTGCCATATCGTCTACCGAGGCGGAATACATTGCAGCATCATTTGCCAGTCGGGAGCTGCTGTGGCTCAGACAATTACTTATGGACATGAGTTTACCGATTGTTGGTCCAACAATCATGTATGAAGATAACCAAGGTTGTATTAAATTAATTGAGTCAAATCGGTTTGGGGCTCGCACCAAACACATTGATGTATGTCATCACCAGCTTCGGGATCTTCGAGAAAAGCACATCATAGAAGTGCTGTATTGTCCATCCAACAAGATGCTGGCTGATGTATTCACGAAGCCTTTGGCTAGAGAACCATTCCAGAACATTGTGGAACAACTGGGTCTACAATGATACGAACCTATGACAGCGAGAAGGGGTGTTGGAGAGCGCTTGCCACAAGGTTCGGATACTCCAAGCTGGTTGCCGAGAGCGCTGGCATAGCCTGATCTCAATGGATTGCAAGGCAGTGTGTAGATCGTGTGTCTACACTCTGTGGAAAACAAACTCTACCATCTCCAATGATTGTGGTGGGCTTAGAGTACATGTTATAATGTTATAATGTAGGCTATGTCAAATAAAAGCACTCAAGTGTTACAGTTAATCGATCGTTGATATTTATAATAAGCTGCTAATTCATCAGAAAGAATGATGCTAATGAAGATAATGAAAAGAACAAGAAGTTCCGTGACGAACTAAAGAGCCTACTTCTCTTGAAATTTAAGATGCATGCCAAAGATTAATCTATATGGATCTATCTAGAATATTGACGAAATTAAGTTGGTAATATCGAAATTTCTAATAAGTTCGAAATACTGTATACCTGGCATAATGTAGCCTAATAGAGAACTATAGTTGGCAGCCTTGGTGACTGAATATATTCTTAGTTCCATCTCTTAAGGTACAGAATTCAAAATTTGGTTGAAGTCCAATGGATAGCATGGACGTTGCATGCAGTTACACATTGGATCTAACAGCGCGCGTGAAATCATGTTGGCAACAATGACATACATGTATTGGTCAGAAATAATCTGAAATAATATGATCTATTATCGTGTCAATTTTGAATGAAATCCATTAGTTAGTATAGAAGTTACATGCATTTTAAAATTGGATCTATCAGCAGCTTAGAATCATGTTGGTAGCACTGACGTATATAAGTTACTCCAAATTAATATAGAATGTCAGGTACTATACGTGTGCATAGTTTAAAACTGTCGGCTTGTATACTTTCTGATATATGGGTAATTGGATTAATAATAATTGAGACCATTTATTAACAGTTGGAAGCCCTGGTGGCTCTTAAGAGTACGCTCAGTCATATTTGTTTATGTACACATACCACATACGAAATTTCGTATGTGTACCATAACAGATATGACTATAAGTATTGTTAAGAGCAATCAGGGCTGCCAACTGTTAATAAATGCTGTCTATATTTTTTTTTCGTATGGCTTTTAGTGCTGGGAGTGTCCGAGGACATGTTCGGCTCGCCAGTTTTGTAGCTGCTTCGAGACGGACACCCAATGGGTGAGCTACAAGTACCGCTGGGGAGGGAAGGAGGGAAATTGGAATGTAAGGACGAGGAGTTGGAAGGTAGCGGCTGTGGCCGATAGTTAGGGACCAACCCCGGCATTTGCCTGGAAGGAAGATGGGAAACCACAGAAGACCATCTTCAAGGTTGCCGGCGGGGGGATTCGAACCTCCTCGCCTCCCGGATGTGAGCGACTGCCATCAGTCATGCCGTAACCACCACGGCTAACTCACCCGGTGCTGTCTATATTGTTTTTAACCTAATATCAATATATCAGAAAGTATGCAAGCCAACAACTCTATACTTTGCATACGTGTAGCACCTGACATTCTAGATTAATTTGGAGTAATTAATACAAGACAGTGCTGCCAACATGATTCTATGCCTGCTGATATGTCCAATTTTAAAATACATGTAACTTCTATACTAACAAATGGATTTCATCCAAAATTGGCACAACAAGATATCATAATATTTCAGATTATTTCTGACCAGCACACGCATGACATTGTTGGCAACATGCTTTTACGCGTGCTGATAGATCCAGTGTCTAACTGCATGTAACGTCCATTGGACTTCAACCAAATTTTGTATTCTGTACCTTAAGAGATGGAACTAAAAATATATTCAGTCACCAGGGCTGCCAACTGTAGTGCTCTATTAGGCTGCATTATACCAGGTATATTTTGAACTAATTAGATATTTCGATATTACCAACTTAATTTCTTCATTATTCTAGATAGGTTCATATTCTGTAGAATAATCATTGGCATGAAAAGTAGGCTGTATAGTTCTTCACGGAACTTCTTGTTTATGTACTGCAACCTAGAATTTTTCAAATAGTTCCTACTTTTGCCGCCAAACGCCACCGTAAACGACTACTAGGCCCTGTTTAGAACTTAGCAACTAGACGCCACCGCAGTCGGCTCTTGGCAACGAACGTAGAAACCTAAGAGCGTTGTTTACATTCTTAACCTATCCAATTTAGCTTCACACAGGTGCAATTAGTGGAAAGTTCTTTGACATGCCATAAATCTATGACATGGGACTACCGGATTTTTCCCCTCCGAAGGAAGGCATACTGAGGGATTTTTAACGCTCTTAAAAATCCGACGGCTTCGGCCGGGTTAGAACCCGCCATCTTGGGCATAGAAGCTCAGCATGCTACCGACTATGCCACCGAAGTCGCTCTTCGAAAGTCTTCTCCAGGCAAATGCTGGAATGGTACCTAACGTGAGCCCACGGCTACTTTCTACTTCGATTAGAAATACAGACACAAGTAAAGACATCACAGTGACACAGGTTATCAGACAACATCTACACACACCCAAGTACAAGGTACTCCATGACCACGATGATGCAAAGCCTTTAAGGAATCAACTATGTTTCCTTTAGAGAAGTTTGGTAATGCTTGAACATATTTTCTTGTCGTTAGAAGGTCTCAATGGCGATTCCTGTTTTGTGGGATTGTTTGTTACAAGGATGTGTGAGGCGTTTTCGTATTTGATAAACGCTCAAGGAGAGGCCGTGCACACTGACCTCATATCCGATATCCTTATTGATTGACAGCCTTCACAGAGGTTCCTGTATCAAGGGAAGGCCGACAAATGGAAAAGGCGGATATTTATTGAAACCGGGGTCAAAATTAGCATCTAACTTACTGAGGTGTTTGTTAAGGCTTCGTTCCGCAAGTTGGCTTACAACAGCGTCTCTTAGGCCGGTATAATAATAATAATAATAATAATAATAATAATAATGTATGTATGTCTACCCATAATTATTCCCGTTTTCCAACGGGATCGGGGATGAGATGCGATGGAAGTATTTGTGGCGATGGTTTTTACGGCCGGTTGCCCTTCCTGACGCTAACCTCATGAGAGGAGTTAATGAGAGATGAAATAAATGATGGTGAATGAAACTGGGCAAGGATGGGGAAGGAAGCGGCCGTGGCCTGTCAGAAGGTACCGTACCAGCATTTGCCTGATGTTGAAAATGGGAAACCACGGAAAAACAATTCAAGGGCGGCCGACGGTGGGGCTCGAACCCACGCGTCTACCGAGTCAGCAGAGAGCTTGGTCCCATGACCTAATGCTGCGCTTTAGCCAGCATAGCCACTACTGTCGGTAATAATAATAATAATAATAATAATAATAATTCTTTTTCTATTCTTTCTTCGTCTTTCCCCAATTAATTGGGGTCACCGGAGCCAACCAGGCTCATTTTGGATTAGGCCGGGGATTTAAGGCCGGATGCCCTTCCTGACGGCACTTGAATTTTCAGGAGAAAATTTCACCCCGATGTCACCGGGATTCAACCCCCTGTCGTCTAGGTGAAAGACGGGAGGCTAAGCCACTGCACCATTACGCTCCCAATAATAATTATAATAATAATAATAATAATAATAATAATAATAATAATAATAATAACAATAATAATAATAATAATAATGTACGGCCTTGGGTGCCGGGAGCAAGCTTTGTTAAATGACGCCCAGAGAGCAGCTTGCATGTCGAATTTTTGTTGTTCCTTGGAGCGCTATGAAAGTCAAGGAGGTTAGATAAGTAAGCTACTTGACACTATAGCGCTTTCTAGTAGAGAAAGGAGGAACCTTGTGTTGGCGGAAAATCCCGAGATTATTTTTGCCACTATGAACACGGCCTACTGAATTCAAATGGGTTCTTAGGCCGGTGTTACACTATCAAAGAAATTTTATGACAGTGTAATCTAATTAACCGGATATGGTTGAGTTTCAATGACTCACACTAACGATCGTAGTGACAGAAAAGGCAAACTGCCAATCAAATCGACTGGATATGATTGAGTTACCGGTATTGTTATCCGAGCCGTACTGATGATTGTTTAGGAAAAATCATATTTTATTCTGAACCCTTTACCCTATGTTGGTTAAATGATTCTACTATTTTATTTCTTCAATTAATAAATATTTCAACCAGCATCATGAAAGTAGCCAGACAGCGATGAGGAAATTTCAAGCATTTGTTGGAGACAGTAGGGACATACCTGCATCAGTTTAACAAAAGGCTAAGTACTTGAGCTATGAAAAGAAATAGCAGAGCGATGTATCATAAGGACAGGTGTGGCTACCTCAATTTTAGAAGCGACGCGCGGTGAGACATGGTTCTGGTATGTTCATTGTGATATTCGCGCCTAGAAGAAATATGATGCAGTAACGTGAATGGCTGATGAAGAAAATAGACACTCCCAAGACGCCAAGATCTACTAGAAACCGCCAAATTATCAGAAAATGGAGAACCAATGAGAAGAGAATGCCTACTTGCGCGCCAACTCCGGCTGGGGTACGCGGCGGCTAGCATTCACGCGGGAAATCGCCTAGACAAAATCTCTACGATCGATTCTAGGATTAATGGGCATATTATTGACCTGTGCAATATTACGAGTTCAGTGATGTATTTCATTCCTGTATCACAATTATTTCGAGAATTTTTTACATAAAATCCCCCTCCATCTAGACCCAAGGGCCAGTTCATTTATAAGTGTGTCGAAGAGCCAAGACATTGACTTTTATTCCGTGTGTCGAGAACACAGGACTTTGATTCTGTTCGTTTGAAGAGATAGACTTTTATTCCGTGTGTTGAGGACACACTATTATTATTCTGTGCGTCTACAGACATTGACTTTTATTCCGTGTGTCGAGAACACAGGACTTTGATTCTGTTCGTCTGAAGAGATAGACTTTCATTCCGTGTGTCTAGGAGACATGACTTTTATTCCGTGTGTCGAGAACACAGGACTTTGATTCTGTTCGTCTGAAGAGATAGACTTTTATTTCCGTGTCACAAGGACACAAGAGATTCATTGAAAAGTGGTAAATTCAGTGATAGATAGTCATAGTACTATAGTTATAGGGACAGTAGCGTCGAGAATTCGCCAACGAACAGTGACAGGGAATTTAGTACCTGAACAAGCGAATTTAATAGTCAGACATAAAGTGTATAATAACCTAATTTATGTTCGACCCTGACTATTATGTATCTGAAAACTGTATCATAATGAGACTCATTATAACATTATTTTTCATTATGATACAGTTTCTCCCACCAATCAGAGCTCAAGAAACAGTCGTTTGACCAATTAGATAATTAGATGCGCTGAGTACCAAGGCCGTCTAATGTAAATCACACTGCCTTGCCTAGTGTAATAGTAGAGTAATCGAGGTGGCCATGGTCAAATACAAGGCATTCCCTGCGTCTCATGCGCTCTGTTTAGTACATAAAACTGGCGAAATCTCGACAGATATTTATGAATACTTATCTTCGAACATAAAATAGTTATAATAATTATAGTGGAACATAAACAGTCGTATGCAACTCGCCTATAATGGTAATTAAGACACTCGTATGGAAATTATAAAACTCGCATACGCTCGTTTTATAAAAAATACTCGTGTCTTAATTATAGCCATTATAGGCTCGTTGCATAATGTACTATTCTGTATCAGCGCAAGGATGACATCGATGAATGCAGAAGAAGTGTGGAATTCTCAACAGTCCGTCCAGATGGCTGCTATGAGATAAAGAAACATCCAGTTGGGGAATGGCGTCTGATGTTCTTTGACGGGTGACTACAACACGAGATGAGTACAAATAATATTTTATTATTTATTAAATTAACTTATGGTTTATGGGACATATTTTTGTAAATACTTTGCTTGTGTGATTTAATGTAGTATATTTAGTTTGATCTGACACACTTTTGTTTGGAAGCAGCTCGCACAATGGTAGTTAATGGAAGGTTCTTTTCTTTGTGTTGTGTTAACTAACGTATCTATGTGAACGGCCGTGTTCGCCTAGGTTACGAAGTGCGGTTAAAAACGTCTCTCGGAGATATGTCGTGTTTCAGAAGTAGGACTGAATTAATCTAATTATATAGTAGATTGGAGGGTAATTAAATGTTATTGAAAATTATTATTGATCAGATTCAGTGTGATTATTGCCTTTGGAGCAATGTAATTTGTGACGAAGAGTACTCAGCTCTATCGTAGGTTTTAAATATTGTGTTAAATGTTTGCGAGCTCTAATTCAGCAGACCCATGTGAAAGGCGTTATGTCAGTCCCAGATGTGTGTATTGTGAGTATATTGTTGTGGTATTACAAGCGGGAACTTCAGCAGAGACTGATTTCTGTCAGCTTGGTACCAGATTCATATTGCATCCTTGCGAGGACAATTATGGATATGTGATTATTGTCTGACCATTGTTGAGTGGGAGGAGATGTTAGCTGCTGTCGATTCCTTGAGATAACAGTTCAGCGGGTCGGCTATTTATATACACTGGATGGGGGACATGACTGGTATTGTGGAAAGGGGCGAGTTGTTGTCACAAGGGCTGACTGAGTTTCGCAAGCAGAGCTCATTAAAGTGGAGTGCACGTCTGGCTCCCAATTACTTAAAAATAAATATAAATGTGAGAAACTGATCAATGGTAAAATTGTTTAAATAAATGGGAGTTGCCTACGAAACACGATTACCTTCGAAGCGCTATCTTTAACATGCAGTTTTGTTAATATAAAGTAATCTTAACCACTCAGGTTGTTTGTTGTTGTTGGTTTATTCTATGTTTATTTGTCCATGTCAGTGGCCCGTGAGTCACGTGCGGCGCTGTTTTTCCTTGTTGTTGAGTATCTGGCCATTGTGGCAGCTCATTGGGTTAAGTGTGTCACCACACTAATAAGGGTCTCAGAGAGATGCCTGTAAATAGTAGAGTTGTAATATATGTGTCAGAGTTAGATTTAAGGATTTTTTATTAATGTTATGCCCATAGCCATAAAAGTTGATTTACGAGGTGATTGTTCGTGAGCACCGTGGCTGTTAACCCGTTGTGAACGAATGATCATCCAAGTACTCATTTCTCGTAGATAGTCATCACGCGAACATAAATTCACATGCAAGGTAGTGGAACTTGGATCCACATTTTATTAGAAAAGGGGAGAGCCATCTGACTCCTCAAAGTGATAAATATTCCTGTCAGGGAAAAATTCAGGGAGGATTTTGTTTATTTTTGTTTGTTTTATTCTTTTATGCACAAATTAGTTATTAAATCTTGTTATTATCTTACGTTTTGTCTCCTTACTTTCTTAGTTATAGTTTTCATCCTATAACCCTTGCCTCAGAAAAGCACGTAGTTTGGCGGACGTAAACACCACACTATGAACTGAACGCGACCCCTTGATCTAAGATTCTTGCATAAAACACTGCTATTCTGAAGGGTTCATAGGTGAAAACTGGCGGCCAACGGTGGGGCTATTCACTGTGGTGTAACGGGGAGATTACACATGTCAATAGTGGCGCATTTGAGTAAAACTGGCATGCCGCAAGTGCAGGCAGATATGACAGTATTTAATCACCGGGAAGTGATATTTTATTAAAAGTAGTTGAGGCGAAGTGGATACCGCCAAATGTGTGAAAGATAAATTAAAATCAGGAGTTTGCAAAGTAAAATACGGTTCACGTAGTTGTATTTTAAATTAAAGTAAAATTAAGATGTGATACCGGGCGCCCAATAATAAAGTTAAAACTAGATTTGTGTAGAAAGTCAAACTCATGGAAATATTAGGAGGCTGTAGCCTAAAATGACAATTAATACTTTGTTAATTAGTCAGTGTTAATATCAGATCAGGATAACTGTTTAATGACTAAATATGTGCTTGGGGTTAAAATTAAATTGAGTAAAACTAGAACTACTCAGAGATGCAATCGACTAATGGGATTAAAGGTAAGAATAAATGAACTGAGTAGAATAAAGAAATTAAATGTGCATTGGATTTATGTGCGTGTCAAAGGGCATTGGCGTATGCCATTTCCCATATGTCTCATATATATTGTAAAACATGGCAACGGTGGCGCAGATCCAGGAGATCACTGAAAGTGCGGCGAGGAGAACTCAGGAATTGTTGGATACTAAATTAGCAGAACAAAGTGAATCGCTGAACACGAAGTTATCCGAACAAATAAACACTAAATTATCAGAACAGAGTCAATCTATAAACACTAATATGTTAGAGCAAAGTGAAGCGTTGAATACAAAATTATCTGAACAAATAAACACTAGTCTGTCAGAACAAAGTGAATCGCTAAATACTAAACTGTTAGAGCAAAGTGAATCGCTAAATACGAAACTGTCAGAACAAAGTAAATCGCTAAATACTAAACTGTTAGAACAAAGTGAATCATTGCGGACACAGTTAAATAACAGTAGAATTGAGCAAAATGAATATCAGGTGGAACAAGCTAGGTTATTAAAGAGTGAAATTAATGACACTATAAATTCACAGTTAGAGGCGCAAAATAATAAAAAACACGAACCAATTAGCTTCGTTAACCGCAGAGATGAAAGAGCACACAAACCAACAGATGATATTACTGGCCCTTGATGTAAGCAAAAATAATGAGAAACAATTAGAGCAGATTAAACAAATGGAGAGTATTTTCGATAAAAAACTTAGCATTCTCGATGAAACGGTGTTAGCTAAATTAGAGCAGATTGAAATAGCATGCACAATGAATACAAGCGAGGTCAAAATAGCTCAAGATAAGTTGGAAGGTCGATTTAAGGAGATGGAGAAAAGTGGCAGGGTCATTCAACAACAAATATCAGCAGTAGATGAGAACATATCAGGCATAATTAAAGATATGGACCGTCTAGAGATAAAATCAGCGGAACAGTGGAAAAGCCTAGAAACGGAACAAGAACAATTTAAGAGTACATTAGACGAAAGGCTGAGCCAGATAGAAAATAATCAGGATGAAAATAAGAGCCAGATTGAAGAAAAAATAAGCACGATTAAAGAACAGATCAGGAAAGATTGGAAGAAAATGAATATTGATTCTAGAGAGGAAAGATCCACCATTATTAAAACAGTAGGCGAAAACCACACGCGTATTCAAGCTTTGGAGCAAGAGGTAAAAAATAGACTTAAAGAGCAGACAGACAGGATCATTAAAGCCGAACTTCGCTCATTAGAACAATCGTCTATATTTAAAACGGGAGCATTGAAAGACAAGCAGGATGACTCACATAGTCCCCAACCCAGCATAGCAGGAAGTCAGAATCAAGCAGAGAGCCCATTAACAACAAACACGGAAGGATTTCGTAAGAACGTAGATAGAAGCTCAACACCACAGGACGGTCATCAGCCCACACAACTTATTCAAGTAATTCGCTCAAATGACTACAAACCGCAGAAATACACCGAAAATTCAGGGGTAACACCTAAGGCCTTTATCAAAGAGATTGAAGACCATTTTAATGACACTGGAGTACCTGAAGCACGTAGATTGAGAATGATGGAGAGATTTTTATCAGGGAATGTTCTCAACTGGATTTTAAGTTTCAAGTACACATTTGGAACCATGTCAGACTTTAATTTAGCGTTTCTGCGCAAATACTGGTCTCCCGCCATACAACAGAGTTTAAGAATGGAGCTTTACTCTAGAAAATACCAAACTACCCAGCAGACAAAATACTCAGATTTCTTTAACATGCAAATGCTAAAATTTCGCGATCTGGATTACCCATTAAACGAATCAGATTTGGTGATGACAATAGCAAGGCAAATGCCAGTTAATGTACAGCAAGTGCTAGTCGCAGCAAACGTTAGTACGGCCCTACATGCAGAGCAGATATTACGGCAAATAGATGAGACCACATCTCATAGTCATTTTAGAGGAGGAAGACAGCTGGAATTAGCCAACACTACAGAGGTCGTAAAAACAAAACAAGGAAATACTAAAACGCAGGGTACTAATACGAGCACCTCCACACCTAGGTGAAACCAGGAAGAAGGGGAAAACAGACCTTATCAGCGTAACGAAAATTACTACAACAATAGATACCAGGGCAACAATAGATACCAACAGAGAGGATATCAACAATGGCGTGATAATCGAAGGAATGACAGGCCTTATGGAAGATACGGTGATTACAATGCCAATCAACGATGGAAAGGAAGGAGAGATCAAAATCAAGGAGATCAACGTAACTATCGAGATGACTGGGATGATAGGCACGCTCAATCACAAAATTACTTAGAGGAGTTACACGCTAATCAAGGTGGAGAACTAGGAAGATGGGAAAAGGCCATTGGGAACAGAAAGAACCCAGATACACATACTGAGGAAGCTGGAAGTCTACTGAGACAAGAGGAATATCAAGGACATGAGCGACAGAAGGATGATGGGAGTCGAAATGGAGCTAAAAAAAAATGTTAATTTTGGATCAAGGAGACAGTCTCAAAACACAACAGTCGGAAGTTGAAGATGGATGGATAGTAGCGAACCTACAAGAATGGATTGCTTTACCAGAAGATTGCCTGGAGGAGACGGTGAAACCACGGAACGATGAAATTAGGCAATTACCCATTATTTACGCAAGGATTGGTGGAATTATTATAAGATGTTTATTGGATACAGGGTCACAGATCAGTCTAGTATCGGAGGCCTTGGTTCGAGAGTTGGGACGGACTCAGAATATTCCTGTAATTCCGGTACCACAGCTCAAAGTGAGGGGTGTTATTCCTGAACGCACCGTTACTTGTAAACGTCAGACATACTTAGAGCTGAACATATTGGAACATACTTTTGGGCAAACATTCATTATCATGGCAAAGATGAATTTCAATATAATTCTTGGTGCAAATTTCAATTGTGACTATCAAGCAGTGATAGATTTACACAAGAATACAGTCAGTTTTAGAGAATATGACCAGCTGAAAAACGTGGGATTACATATGGATGAAATCACTACCGGAAGAGATGTAAATTCTTGGGCATTGGAAGCAATATCAGAAGAGACGGAAGAGGAGGTACGAAAGGCGGAAGATAACATCGTAGAAGGGGCTGTTGTGGAACTAGATGAGGAGATAGAATCCCAGGAGATATGGTCTTTATTAACAGAAGGAGATGACAGTGATGCACAATTTGAAGAGTTACTACAGGAACGGCTCAATGACATTCAACTTGGGGGTGAACACAGAAAACAGTTGGAAGAGATTTTAAGGAAGCACAAAACAGTATTTGATACAGTACCTGGGAAAATATTAAATTTCAAGTACTCTATGCAAGTCGAGGACTGGTCACCTTTCAAAAGCAGATTGTACCCAATTCCTGAAAAGTATCGTGGTCAAGTTAAAATCATTATAGATGAGATGTTAGAAGCTGGAGTGATAAGGAAGACACCAACACCTTATCTAAATGCAATTTTGGCAGTCACAAAACCAAATGGATCTATTAGACTTTGTTTAGATGCCAGAAATCTCAACATGAGACTCATTTTTCCTGAGTATGACAGAGCGCCAATTATCAGAGACGTATTAAAAGGCTTTAAAAACAAGAGCATTTATTCATCAGTCGATCTGACGAGCTCGTTCCACCATCTTGAGTTGGATGAGAGGTCACAGCTTCTAACTGGCTTCTTATTCGATAACCAGACATATTGTTTCGTCAGAATGCCTTTTGGGGTCAAAACAGCGGGCTGTGCTTTAATCCGAGCACTGGACCGGAACCT
The DNA here is from genome assembly GCA_946902985.2 of Meconema thalassinum. Classification (NCBI taxonomy): domain Eukaryota; kingdom Metazoa; phylum Arthropoda; class Insecta; order Orthoptera; family Tettigoniidae; genus Meconema; species Meconema thalassinum. Next base: position 241,531,218 of record OX336396.1, read on the forward strand.
AACCGAGGAAGTAAAGGAGATGACGGTGCGATACATTGACGACATTCTGTTAGCATCCGACAACATTGAAACTCACATGGAAAATTTAGATAAAGTATTGGATAACTTGAACGCATCGAATTTCAAAGTAAACCTGAAGAAATCGCATTTCTTCAAGAGCGAGATCTTATATTTGGGTCACGTCATTGACAAGGAGGGAGTGATGCCAAACCCAGCTAAGATTGATGCGATAAAGAATTTCCCTACACCAACGAGAGTCAAGCACATTCGGGCTTTCTTAGGCGTAACGGGATTCTTTAAAGAAAACTGTCCAGGTTATACGGAGACTGTAGCTCCTATGCAAGAAATGTTAAAGAAAAATAACAAATGGTCATGGAACGCGGAATGTGAGAAGGCATTCCAAGCAACAAAACAGCTATTGGAAAACTGCATTAAATTAGGATATCCAGATTTCAAGCACAAATTTATAATCCAAGCGGATGCTTCACTAATTGGGATAGGTGCTATGCTCTACCAAGAGGATCCAGCTAACCTGCAGCACAAAACATATTTGGCATTTGTCAGCCGAAAATTGCGTAAGCACGAGCGCAATTATACTGTAACCGAGCTAGAATTGTTGGCCATCCTTCATGCGCTCCAACAATGGAAACGAATAATCTATGGTTACCCGATTGTTGTCAGGACTGACCACAAGGCACTAACATTCTTGTTTAAGACGTCAATGGCAAGCGAACGTGTGACACGTTGGTCTATATACATTCAGCAGTTCAGCATTGAAATTGAACATTGTCCAGGGAAGATGAACGTGATACCGGATGCACTCAGCAGGAACCCAGAGCCTGATAATGAAGAAACAGCGATGGTACAACACTTGGAGTTAACACCGAAGGACCGGGAATTCTTGGAGGAGTTACGTGAGATACAGCGAGAACAGGAAGCGGAACCATGGATGATGCTATTAATTAAATACTTCAAAAAGCAACTACCTACAGGAACACCTGCATTTCGAGAAGCGAAAGCCAAAGAAGGAAGATATGTTTATGTCAACAATTTGCTGCACAAATGGGTAGATAATGACCACACCAAGTTACGCATATTAGTACCTGCATCGTTACAACGAGGATTGACATGGCATACGCACGAAAGTTACGGTCACGTGGGCTTAGACAAGTGCGAAGCGACAATAGGAGAGACATTTACATGGCCACGTATGAGAACAACTATATGTGACGTCATTACAACTTGTGACCCGTGTCAGAGAACAAAGCCAAATAATTATTTACTGAGGCAATATCCTAGACCATTGCTACCTCAAAAACCATGTGAGCTACTGGCGATGGACTGTCTTGGTCCAATTCCGAAGGGAAGGAGAGGTTGCCGTCATTTGCTAGTGTGCATTGATGTATTTTCTAAGTTTGTAGTACTATGCCCTATTCAGAAAACAACATCGAAGCAGGTACTCAGTCGCATTCGTAATAGAGTTATTCCAACCCTTGGAAAACCAGAGTTTATATTATCAGATCACGGCAGTTATTTCACAAGCGCCGAATTCAAGAAAGGAATGGAAGACATGGGTATAAAACATGTTTTAAGCAGTATCCGACATGCCCAAGCAAATCCAAGCGAGAGAGTAATTAAATCTGTAACTGCATATTTGAGAGTCTTCATTCCGAACGAACACCACAAATGGGTCGATAAAATTATGGACGTAGAGACATGCATGAATTCTACCAGGCACGAGTCAACAGGACAAATCCCTATGGTCCTACACAAGAACGAGTATCCAGTAAGAACATGGAAAAGCATCATTAACTGTCCACAAGATCCCATGATAGCACCAGACTTGAGAATTGAAAGAACGAGAGAATACATGAGGAAACAAGCAGACCGCAGATTACGGCGAGTAAGAAATAAGAGGTTCCACGGTGATCTTGAAGTCAACCAGCTCGTTTTGGTAAAACGACCTGCTACATCGGACCCAGAAAAGAAAATCTTTAGTAAGTTCTGCGAAAAATTCATAGGACCCTATTCTATCGTAAGAAACCTTGGAAATCATGCTTACAGAGTGAAAGAATTGAGCACAGGAACAATGTCAGTTTACAACGCTGCCAACCTAAAAAAATATCGTCAAAGTGAACCATGGTAGCGCCGAAATAATGACGCGGTTTGAATATACGGACGTCCTACTATCAACAAAGTCAACGGGGAGCAGTTGAGTACGGCACGTGATGAAGAAGGAAATAGAGCTGTTGTTGACAAACATTAACGAGGCGAGTAAGGTGTTGCCGCAGGCATCGAGCGTCACGCAAGATTGGAAGGGGAAAGGACAAGCAGGAAATGAAAACGAGTAAATGCCATTGAAGACAGGAGCGCCTAGACCAAGTAAGAAAAAGGGGTGATTCTGGAAATAAAACAAATTGGCCTACGGAAGTATTGTAAAATTGTCGACTTTATTCCTAAGTTCGAAATTTTGTGAGTGGGAGAGTTGTGAACCCTTTACCCTATGTTGGTTAAATGATTCTACTATTTTATTTCTTCAATTAATACATATTTCAACCAGCATCATGAAAGTAGCCAGACAGCGATGAGGAAATTTCAAGCATTTGTTGGAGACAGTAGGGACATACCTGCATCAGTTTAACAAAAGGCTAAGTACTTGAGCTATGAAAAGAAATAGCAGAGCGATGTATCATAAGGACAGGTGTGGCTACCTCAATTTTAGAAGCGACGCGCGGTGAGACATGGTTCTGGTATGTTCATTGTGATATTCGCGCCTAGAAGAAATATGATGCAGTAACGTGAATGGCTGATGAAGAAAATAGACACTCCCAAGACGCCAAGATCTACTAGAAACCGCCAAATTATCAGAAAATGGAGAACCAATGAGAAGAGAATGCCTACTTGCGCGCCAACTCCGGCTGGGGTACGCGGCGGCTAGCATTCACGCGGGAAATCGCCTAGACAAAATCTCTACGATCGATTCTAGGATTAATGGGCATATTCTTGACCTGTGCAATATTACGAGTTCAGTGATATGTATTTCATTCCTGTATCACAATTATTTCGAGAAATTTTTACATAAAATCCCCCTCCATCTAGACCCAAGGGCCAGTTCATTTATAAGTGTGTCGAAGAGCCAAGACATTGACTTTTATTCCGTGTGTCGAGAACACAGGACTTTGATTCTGTTCGTTTGAAGAGATAGACTTTTATTCCGTGTGTTGAGGACACACTATTATTATTCTGTGCGTCTACAGACATTGACTTTTATTCCGTGTGTCGAGAACACAGGACTTTGATTCTGTTCGTCTGAAGAGATAGACTTTCATTCCGTGTGTCTAGGAGACATGACTTTTATTCCGTGTGTCGAGAACACAGGACTTTGATTCTGTTCGTCTGAAGAGATAGACTTTTATTTCCGTGTCACAAGGACACAAGAGATTCATTGAAAAGTGGTAAATTCAGTGATAGATAGTCATAGTACTATAGTTATAGGGACAGTAGCGTCGAGAATTCGCCAACGAACAGTGACAGGGAATTTAGTACCTGAACAAGCGAATTTAATAGTCAGACATAAAGTGTATAATAACCTAATTTTTGTATCAGCGCAAGGATGACATCGATGAATGCAGAAGAAGTGTGGAATTCTCAACAGTCCGTCCAGATGGCTGCTATGAGATAAAGAAACATCCAGTTGGGGAATGGCGTCTGATGTTCTTTGACGGGTGACTACAACACGAGATGAGTACAAATAATATTTTATTATTTATTAAATTAACTTATGGTTTATGGGACATATTTTTGTAAATACTTTGCTTGTGTGATTTAATGTAGTATATTTAGTTTGATCTGACACACTTTTGTTTGGAAGCAGCTCGCACAATGGTAGTTAATGGAAGGTTCTTTTCTTTGTGTTGTGTTAACTAACGTATCTATGTGAACGGCCGTGTTCGCCTAGGTTACGAAGTGCGGTTAAAAACGTCTCTCGGAGATATGTCGTGTTTCAGAAGTAGGACTGAATTAATCTAATTATATAGTAGATTGGAAGGTAATTAAATGTTATTGAAAATTATTATTGATCAGATTCAGTGTGATTATTGCCTTTGGAGCAATGTAATTTGTGACGAAGAGTACTCAGCTCTATCGTAGGTTTTAAATATTGTGTTAAATGTTTGCGAGCTCTAATTCAGCAGACCCATGTGAAAGGCGTTATGTCAGTCCCAGATGTGTGTATTGTGAGTATATTGTTGTGGTATTACAAGCGGGAACTTCAGCAGAGACTGATTTCTGTCAGCTTGGTACCAGATTCATATTGCATCCTTGCGAGGACAATTATGGATATGTGATTATTGTCTGACCATTGTTGAGTGGGAGGAGATGTTAGCTGCTGTCGATTCCTTGAGATAACAGTTCAGCGGGTCGGCTATTTATATACACTGGATGGGGGACATGACTGGTATTGTGGAAAGGGGCGAGTTGTTGTCACAAGGGCTGACTGAGTTTCGCAAGCAGAGCTCATTAAAGTGGAGTGCACGTCTGGCTCCCAATTACTTGAAAATAAATATAAATGTGAGAAACTGATCAATGGTAAAATTGTTTAAATAAATGGGAGTTGCCTACGAAACACGATTACCTTCGAAGCGCTATCTTTAACATGCAGTTTTGTTAATATAAAGTAATCTTAACCACTCAGGTTGTTTGTTGTTGTTGGTTTATTCTATGTTTATTTGTCCATGTCAGTGGCCCGTGAGTCACGTGCGGCGCTGTTTTTCCTTGTTGTTGAGTATCTGGCCATTGTGGCAACTCATTGGTTTAAATGTGTCACCACACTAATAAGGGTCTCAGAGAGATGCCTGTAAATAGTAGAGTTGTAATATGTGTGTCAGAGTTAGATTTAAGGATTTTTTATTAATGTTATGCCCATAGCCATAAAAGTTGATTTACGAGGTGATTGTTCGTGAGCACCGTGGCTGTTAACCCGTTGTGAACGAATGATCATCCAAGTACTCATTTCTCGTAGATAGTCATCACGCGAACATAAATTCACATGCAAGGTAGTGGAACTTGGATCCACATTTTATTAGAAAAGGGGAGAGCCATCTGACTCCTCAAAGTGATAAATATTCCTGTCAGGGAGAAATTCAGGAAGGATTTTGTTTATTTTTGTTTGTTTTATTCTTTTATGCACAAATTAGTTATTAAATCTTGTTATTATCTTACGTTTTGTCTCCTTACTTTCTTAGTTATAGTTTTCATCCTATAACCCTTGCCTCAGAAAAGCACGTAGTTTGGCGGACGTAAACACCACACTATGAACTGAACGCGACCCCTTGATCTAAGATTCTTGCATAAAACACTGCTATTCTGAAGGGTTCAATTCTTTGCCTGTATTTTCATGCCCGATTGGTTTCTGTTGCAAATCATGTTATTATCGTCACTATACAGTGGTTTTTAGCCTACCTTCGATTTTTGCAAAAAATGAAAGTAGACTTATGAGATCAACACAGGGCGAAAAAAGTGTGTCTGTCTGTGTGTGTGTATGTGTGTGTGTGAGTCTGTGTGTGTGTGTGTGTGTGTATGTGTGTGTGTGAGTCTGTGTGTGTGTGTCTGTGTGTGTGTGAGTGTGTGTACTCTGAATGTCTGCCCCCCCCTATCAATTCGAACACGGTGAATGCGAATTGAACGAAATTTGGTACAAAGGTAGCACTAGCAAAGGACACCTCAGTGTCATGTTTTATATCGCCGCCATCTTTACTACAACTGAATGGCGGCCACTCAAACGTTCAAAACGTAAAATCAAATAACGACTAACCAAATCATCCGATCTCTACCAAATTTGGTAACAACATACCTTCGTATAGGATGCGTCTTGTGACCAAACTACAAGGTCGTCCGCCATACCATTTCAGGATGGCGGCCGTGCGAATTATGCAAACTTTAAAATCCATATCATGGGACCCACCAGTTCCGATTATCGAGCCGAGAATCGTTTTAACTGTTCTAAAGGAAGAGGCACGTTCGAAATTAAAAGTTTATTTTGTAATACTATAGTGCAGACGTGATTTTAAAAAGCTGAACTGATTCAGTAATAAGACAAGATGGCAGCGGATATCTTGTGCCTGACTTATATTTCACTAATTTGAGTATTGAATGCAATATAGCGTACTGATAAAAAATAAATAAACTTTGTATGAAATGCTTTATATATAAATAATATACTCCAGTGATGAAATCGTTTAGTATAAATCATTATTTGCTAACAAGTTCTATGTAAGTCATTTTATATAGAACGATATTCGTTGACACAATTAGCTCAGTGGTAGAGCGTTAGCCTGTCGCTCCAATGCCTATGGTTCAAACCCGATCAGCGCTAGGTTGTTTGCTTAAAATGTTATATGTTTATTGTTTTGTAATGACTCAGATGTTTTAAAATTAAGCGTTATGTTGTGCATATTATGGGGTAAAATATATATTTAATTAAAACATAATTCGCCAGCAGATTTACTCGAGACATCTAGCTGCCAAAAAGGTAACTGCACTCCGACCTACTTATTAACTTCCAGATTTTATTGAAAAGTTTCTTCCTCTGGCCGCTAGAATGCACTCGCTCTGTTAGGATTATATTGTTCGATATTTCACCACTAGATGTCACGACTAGTCTACGTGGGGCTCCATTGATTACTATACCATTGCCATTCTATGCGCATCGAATTTGAAGAATGACAAGATGATACTACGATACATTTGTACTTTTTATTTTAAAGGGTTTGTAACTGCCTATTGAACGTTATTTGAAAATGTTAATTGAAGTAAAGAACAAAACGATTTCACATAGTATCTGAACTCTACCGTTGGTGCTAGTTCAGGATATTAATTAATACTTTTATTTCAGCCAAATAGCAATCGAAAATATCCACATAGTTGGTATACACACGTCTCTGTAGGGTCATGGAAAGATTTGTTAATTCAATTAGGGTTGTGAAAGTCATACGCAGCCAGACGTGTGAAGACATGCCTCAACTCAAAGTTGGATGTTGCCCGCGTCAGGCCGATTATGTAATAATAATAATAATAATAATAATAATAATAATAATAATAATAATAATAATAATAATGTTATTGGTTTTACGTCCCTTTTAACTACTGTTGCATTTAGAGACGCCGGGGTGCCAGAATTTTGTCCCGAAGGGGATCTTTAACGTGCCAGTAAATCTACTAACACGGCTCCCTCGCATTTGTGCACCCTCAAATGCCAGCTGACTGCGCCAGGATACGAACCTGAAACATACGGTCCAGCAAGCGAGAACGTTACCGCTGAGCCACGCCGCCAGTCCGGTCGACTATGTCTCCAGATCCATAACATTCTTTAGATACTTCTTACCTTTCTTTCTTCAATGATGGTAGCAGTTTTTATCTAGGTCGTGGCGTTTGGTAGAGGTAAATCGTTTCTAAGGTCTTCAACAAAGAATAGTTATATTATACTCTTTGATAATAACAACGAGTTATAACTATACTCATACATTTAGGAGAAAGTAGGCTATATGTTCTTTACTGAACGTCTTGTTATTTGTCATATCAATGCATATTTTTGGTAAGAACGTCTTATTTTGGTAGATTGACGGCAGCTGTATGAGAGCGGCTTCGGTGGCGTAGTCGGTAGCATGCTGAGCTTCTATGCCCAAGATCGCGGGTTCAATCCCGGGCTTGTCGTTGGATTTTTTAAGTGAGTTAAAAATCCCTCAGTCTTCCTTCGAAGGGGAAGTAAAACCGGCAGGTCCATGTCATTGATTTATCGCATGTAAAATGACCTTCCACCAACTACATTTATGGAAGCTAAAATTTGTTGGTTAGTTTGATAACTCTATATTAGTTCTAACGTTCGCCACCAGGTGATGACTGCGATGGCATTTAGTAACCTCGTCCGCAGCTAGGTGTCGTGGACGGTAGCATTTGGTATCAAAAGTAGGAACTACTTGAAAAAATTAATCATCTGCAGTCCTTCTACCTGAATCACAAATAACACACACTAATACAGCCAACACAATAACACTGGTTATCAGACAGATTCTACACACACCCAAAGTACTCGGGGCTACATGACAAGGTTGTCGCAGCCCCTAAAGTAAGGAACCAGCCAACCAATCATGAATTAAAATGGGGTTTTAGGCCGGTATTACAATATCAAAGAAATGTTATGACAGTGTAATCTAAATCACCCTCCCCTTCCTCCGTCACACAGTCAAATAGCCCAGTCGTCTCTCCCTCTGTGAACGACCCCTCACTTGCTCCCCCTCCTTCCACTGACTCAGTAAATTCAACACCTCAACCAAGTACACGGGCGACTCCTCGCCCCCCTCCCAAACCTCACTCTACACTCACAATCCAGTGTTATAACTGCCAAAAATTGTACCACAATGCTGCCAGTTGCCCCCACGAGACCCGCTGTAACAGGTGTGGTGATCATCATCACCACTCAGTTTGCAAGGTCGCACGTGACTGCCCTAAGTGCGTCAACTGTGGTGGGGCACACGCAGCCTCATATTTGGGGTGCAAATACATTAAAACAGCTATAAAACGTCGGCAGTTACAACTCAGACAACACGCTTACACTTCCATCCCTCCCCTCATGTCACTATCGCTTACCCCGCCCTCTCGAACCCAGAACACAGCTCTCACTCAAGTCCTCCGCATACTCCAACAATTAGCCACGATTACCCTCTAAAACTACTGCCATGCACTCCAAAGCAATCCAAGAACTCACTCCTTGCCCCGCGGGGCGTGGTGCGTCTGCTCGGGGACCTGGCCACGGCCGGCTCTCTCGGGCTGGCGCGCTACGGGCCGCGGGCCGGCCCCAATGCTTTGCCCCTCTTCGCCTCACCTCATGCCTCTCTTGGCTTTAAATTTACTGCCTCTCAGGCACCTACTCTGTTCTGATTTTCTTCTTTCATAAATAATTTTGCCTCTCTGGCTCTTAGATTCCTCACTCTTTGTGCTATAAGCACCAGGTCACATTCTGACCAACTATGATGTATAGGAAATAACCAAACCAAACCGGATATAAATGACTCACACTAGTACTTATAGTGGCAGAAAAGGCAAACTGCTACCGGTGAACAATCGTCACCAGTCTACAGCGTGTCATCGTGCCAGCATCTCGTAAGAAACGTGGAAAAGTGGAGAAAACTACGAACATTAATGACAAATGCCCCTAAGATTCAGTGATGAACCGGGTTCGAGTCAGCAATCGGACGAAGCGAAGAAATGACATTCAGGGATGTTTTCAACATTGAGTTGCTCGACTGGATTTTGACTCATTTAAAGAGCACCGTGGTAGTCGTGAGTAGTTATCGGACATTTATGCACTAAAACCGATTAAAATATGCATTAAAAAAAGAACAAGTAGTTCCGTGAAGAACTAAATAGCATATTTCCATATATCCTTCTTATATTAATTGCCTCTATCAACATACAAATTTTCAGTTTGATTGCTGTAATAGATTGAGAACCGCCTAAATATTTCGGATGGTCGCCATGTTAGATTTTAATGTATGTAGGCCATAGAGTTAATTACTATTAGATAAGGATTATTGTGTACGTTCATTATTCAAACGTTGATTTCGATCGCATGTTTAGAACACAAGAAATAGAAACTTAATTTTAAATTTAAATATTCGCTCAGCCACCATCTTGGGGTTATGTAAACAATTGAACTAAAATAGACCTCAGTACATTGCAATTTGTATAGTCATTCGCTGTACCACGTTACACTGCTTTGGGATGGTTACATCGCGAGAAAAGTCTATTTAAATGTTTCTACTTCGCTTGGCCGCCATGTTCGTTTTGTAGTTAACAAGTTTTTTAATGTAACATGGGTGAACGTCTAGTTGTTCCCTTTATCACCGTACACAATTTCAGGGTGATATGAGTAGGCCTAATAGTTTCGGAGATATCGAATGCCGGTGAAATATTTCGCACAGTCGCATTGTTGGATTGCTGAGACGTAATAAAATTTGAAGGGCATGGTCGGGGTCGGCCAAAATAGTACTATGACCTTACCGAGTTGCATTGAAATTGCTCTAGACGTTTAGAAGTTATTAGGGGGACATACACGGACACACACACACACACGCACACGCACAAAAGGTGATCTCATAAACCTATTTTTTAGCCTATTTTCAATTTTGAAAAAATAGGCTTATGATATCACCTTTTGTCCGTGTGTGTGTGCGTGTGTGTGTGTGTGTGTGTGTGTGAGAGAGAGAGATGTGTGTGTGTGTGTGTCCCCTAATACATTCTAAACGGCTGGAACGATTTCAATGAAACTCGGTAAGTTCATAGCACTATTCCGGGCGACCCCGACCGTGCCCTTCAAATTTGCTTACGTCTCACCAATCCAACATGGCGGCTGTGCGAAATATCACACCAGCATTCAATATCTCCGAAACTATTACCGATATCACCCTGGATTTTTTTACGGTGATAAAGGAAACTACTGGAAGTTCACCTATGTGACTCTTGAAAAACTGGTAACTACAAAACCAACATGGCGGCCAAGCGAAGTTGCGAAGTTTATATAGACGTTTCTCGCGATTTAACTAACCCAACGCAATAAAACTTGGTACAGTATATGTTTATTCACATTGTAATGCACCGACATCTAACTTCGTTCAATTGTTTACATAACCACAAGATGGCGGCTGTGCGAAATATTTCACCGGCATTCTATATCCCTGAAACGATTAGCGGTATCACCCTGAAATTTTGTACGGAGATAAAGGGCACTACTGGAGGTTCATCTATAAGATTTTCAAAAACCGGTTAACTACAAAACGAACATGCCGGCCAAGCGAATTTGAAAATTTAAATAGACCTTTCTCGTGATTTAATGTTCCAAACGCAATGAAACTTGGTACAGGAAATGTTTATACACATTGTAATGCACAGGTATCTAATTTAGTTCAACTGTTTACATAACCTCAATATGGCGGCTGTGCGAATTTTAAAATTAAGTTTTTGTTTCTTGTGTCGTAATCATGCGATCAAAGTGAAAGTTTGAATAATGAACCTACGCAATAATTTTCCTTTAATGGTGCATGACTCTATGGCCTATACATTTAACAATCCAACATGGCGACCATCCGAAATATTTAGACGGTTCTGAATATCTACGAATATACAGTATTATAGCACACAAACTGATTTTTTTATGAAAATAGGGGCTGTGAACTTAGGTTCACCTATAGGACTTTAAATAACCTATTGATTACAAATCCAACATGGCGGCGACGCGAATTATAAGTAATCACATGGACGTTTCTGGCAATTTAACCATCCGAGTGCAGTGAAACTTGGTACAGTAAATCCTTATACGAATGTTAATCCACTGGAATCTAGTTTATTTCAATTGTTTCCATATCCACAAGATGGCAGCTGTGCGAAATTGTAAAATCTCCTTGTTACTTCTTGTGTCCTCATCATGCGATTGAAGTTTGAATGCTACACGTACACAATGAATGATCTTCATGTAACAGTACATAACCTTAGGACCTACATATATAAAATCCAACATGGCGACCATCCGAAATATTTAGTCGGTTCACAATATCTACGAATCTATTACAGCAATCAAACTGAAATTTTGTATGTAGATAGAGGCAATTAAGATAAGTAGGATATATGAAAATAGGCTGTATTGATCTTCACGGAACTACTTGTTCATATTTTCATAAATGAAAATAGCCTAACAATATGCACTTAACAATAAGTCAATCTTATTCACTCTTCTGTCCCTCCTTTGCCGTAATAAGTGCAGTCGATTTTGCATGTTGTTCAAGTGGAAATTTATTTTCACATTTCACTTCCATCGAGCATATTTTTTAATAGACGACAAGGCCATCAGTTGAATAATCACTATTACCTGACACCAACTGATTTAATAAATACATTTTGCTCCTCTTATATTTAGATATTAAGGTCTGAAGCAACACTTTAACTGAAGAAACTCATTTCAAAACTAATCCCGGGCTACTGGCTACCCAGAAGATGAAAGGAATGTCCCACCCCATCCATTTCTTGTCATGCCAGGCGCAAAATACTGTTAACTCGTTATCTGTTGTTCAGAAATTTGCTTATAAGGGATGTCAAGCACACAGACGAAACCAATTTTATTCAAGATGTTTTAAATTACACATAATGCTTGTTATGTTCAGAATATGCAATAAATAAAAAATAAAACACAAAATATGCATTTTTAAAAACTCCGGTTCCTAGTCGTGAGCACCAGGTTGTCAATGCCTGGCGTAGGAGATTGTCTTGTCTTTGCTTTGGAAAGCTACTGTACTTGGGGCCAAGATATGAATAAATGAAGTTGTACTCCGACATATCTGAACGCCTTACTTTCAATAATGTTGTTGTTCTGCTCTACTTATTGACTGCTTTATATGCCTGCAGCCATTATGTTGGTGTTCTATATACGTGCCATATCGTTCTATCCTCGTCCGAACGGAAGTGATAAAATTGGTAAATACGACCCGTGAATATTGAGCATTTTATAGCGTTAGTTTGCCTGGAATAGTCGTTGTTGTCAATTTATTTAAGGTGCCTTAGACATCTTAGTCATCAGCCCCATGTACTTGGGTCTGCGTTGAGTTGGCTTGATAGCCTCTGGCTAGTGACAAATAGTGTGTGTATATGTCTTTTTAAATTAATTATCCACCAAGCTTGGTTTCACCCACAGACTCAGCGAGGGATCATTCCTCTACCGTAGCGGCTTCGGTGGCGTAGATGGTAGCATACTGAGCTTCTATGACCAATATCGCGGGTTCAAACCCTGCCGAAGTCTTCGGATTTTTAAGGGCGTTAAAAATCTCTCAGTATGCCTTCCTTCGGAGGGGAAGTAAAGCCGGCAGTCCCATGTCATAGATTTATGGCGTGTTAAAGAACCTTCCACTAATTACACCTGTGTGAAGCTAAATTATAGGTTAAATTTGAATAACGCTCTTAGGTTCCAACGTTCGTAGCCAGAAACCGACTGCGGTGACGTCGAGTAAGCAAGTTTTGAACTAGTTGTCGTTGACGGTGGCGTTTGGCGGGAAAAGTAGGAACTACTTAAAATTCAATGTATGCAGTCCTTACTTGAATTAAAAACGGAAAAAACACACTAATACAGCCATCACAATTAACACCGGTTACCAGATAGATTCTATCCACACCCAAAGTACACGGAGCTACATGACCGCGTTGTCACAGCCCCTAAACTGAGGAACCAACCATTCCTCTATCGTCGCAAGGACGGTGTCTGGGAGCTGAACGCATTTCGTCAGCAGATACAACTGGGGATGGTGTCTGCTAACTTGGGTCTAATAAAGGATGGGTCAGAGAAGGGATTTTGGGAGGAAGTCGTCCCTGGACCTGCTGAAAGGAACCATCCCGGCATTGCCAAGAGGATAAAACACTGTCAGAGCTGAGATTCAAACCTCTTTTCTCCGAAGTTGTTGCAGTTCCTCATCGGAGCCATGGTGAATGATTTAACGCGCACGACTACGGCGCAGGATTATGATCAGGAACAGTGTCTCGGGATTTGAAACCAAGTGCGATCCTGGCCAGTTCTAATCCGGTTCAACAAGCTCCAGTGACGCCTAGATAAGTGAAACCCTGCAAGTCTTTCCCAGAGATTAATAATAATTAATCCATGGTGTGCCAGGGAATTTTATTTGCGCCATTGATTTATCCAGGCAACTTTAATATTGAAGTTGTTGTTCAGCCAGCTATCTGCTGTTCGCCACGACGGGTGAGCTGAACTGGTTTCCCGTAGTTTCACACTTCTAAAATTAAATTAGAGTGCCATATCTTCTCCAGGGATGTAGGCGACCTAAATTAGAGCCTTGACTTCGTCAAGGGATCACTAAACAGGCATCCTGAGCCAGAGTTTGCGTGTGGTAGGGTGGCCAGTTCCTTTCCACTCCTTCTCCTGCCAGAGCATCCGGCAGGTTCCCATTTTGCATCACGAGGCTGGGAGACCCCGTAGCAGACCAAACCAAGACTTTAAAATTCTTGGCAGAGCCGGGGATCGAACCCAGTACTTCGGGGATGACAGCCAACAATGCTAGCCATTGCGCCCACGAGGTGGTCATTTCACACTTCTACTCCTGGCAAATGCCGGGATGATTCCTAACTTAAGGCCACGGTCACCTCCTTCCCAATCCTCGTCTGAATTACAAATACACACACTGTTACAGACATCAGAATGACACAGGTTATCAGACTGATTCCACATACACACTCAAGTAAACTTGACCACCATGTTCACAATGCCCCTAAATGAATGATCAACAACAGACTTGGAAGTATGATGTGATTGGTCTGGTTCGTGACACAGTAGCAAGTATTCTCACCTGAGGTCCGGGTCTGCCAAGAAACTTAATCCTGGTCTGAGGGCAGGAACGGGGTACATTCAGCCTCAAGGACCAAAGCTGAGAAGAAGTGGTTTCGAGTCCTTCCACTGGCATTGTGGAAGTGGATTTCCCTTGTTTAAAGATAGCTTTGAAGCCATTATTCAGTGTTGCCTTATTATCAATTAATATTGTAGCTCTCAGGCGGTCAACACTAAATTATTCCAATTACAGGAATTTGTGAAGAAAAACTGAAATAAATTACATGTGATTAAGATTTATATAGCGTGTTACGAACTGGTGAAATGTCATCCTTCCTCTCCCTCTAATTCTTCTTCCTCCTCCTCTTCTTATTCCTCTTCCTCTTCTTCCTCCTCCTCTTCTTATTCCTCTTCCTCTTATTCTTCTTATTCTTCCTCCTCCTCCTCCTCCTCATCTTCCTCTTCTTCTTCTTCCTCTCCTTCTTCCTCTTCTTCTTCCTCTTCCTTTTCTTCATATTATTCTTCTTCTTCCTCTCCTTCTTCTTCTTCTACTTCCTCCTCTTCTTTCTCATCCTGTTCCTCTTCTTCATCCACTCCTTCTTCCTTTTCCTGTTCCTTTTCTTCCTCCTCTTTTTCTTCCTCTTCCTTTTCTTGCTCTTCCTCTTCATCTTTCTCTTTTTCTTCCGCTTCCTCTTCTTCTTATCCATCCTAATCCTCTTCTTCCTCCCCCTCTTCTTCTTCTTCCACTTCTTCTTCCTCCTCCTCTTATTATTCTTCATCCTCTTCTTCTTCTCCTTCCTCCTCTTCCTCTTCTTCCTCCTCCTCTTCTTCCTCTTCTTCTTTCTCTTCTTATTCCTCGTCCTCTTCCTCTTCTTCTTCCTCTTCCTTTTCTTTTTCTTCTTCTTCTTCTTCTTCTTCAATAGACTGTAACAAAGGATTCTTAAACAAGAACGCCTTGCATTACTTTCCATGAACACTATTAATGAAAACCAATGAATACAATAATATATATCTTCCTCCTCCTCTTCTTCCTCTTCCTCTTCTTCTTTTTCTTCCTCTTCCTTTTCTCCTTCTTCTTCTTCTTCAATAGACCGTAACAAAGGAATCTTAACTAAACAAGAACGCCTTCCATAACTTTCCATGAACACTATTAATGAAAACCAATGAATACAATAATATATATCAAAATCAACCGTAAATTACAACACAACAGCTATTAGTCAAGGCTCATCAACATTTTCCATACCACATGAAACATTGTCATTGGAGCAGAGGATAATTTCAATAAACATTCCAACCTATGCTCCACTCAGCAAAGAGATTTTTCAACTCAAGAACAATTTTTAGTCTTTACATTTAAGTCATTCTTCACAATATTATTTTAATAATATCAAATTAAAGCCCACATTTGTGACAGATCTGTTTTTGAAATATATTTGTATACAAATTATTAATAGGAAAGACCAAGCTTACCGATAAATGTTTTTCTTTTTTCTTTGGAAATCTGAGAAAAGCCATAAAGTGGCCGAAACTGGTATTTAATTAATAAATATTCATTTAAAAGTTTTATTGACTAAGGTGAATTAGATATATTAATTACCTGTGGTTATTTCTTTTTATTATTATTATTATTATTATTATTATTATTATTATTATTATTATTATTATTATTTACGTACACTCCCTTTTAAGGAGAGCGCTAAAACAAAACAATCTAGCTTTTGGTCGTGGCTCTTTTCCTCTTTTTATCTTCCCAAAAACCTTTCATCCGTTCACTGTGAGCCTTCTCTCTTCATCTGGCCATTAAGCCTATTTCTTTTGGGTTGCGATCTAACTTCAAATTTCTGGTTTTTGGTTCTTTGTCTACAAATGCTGCGGTCGTGAATGTCTTCTATGGTGATATGCAATTGTTGTAAATCTTCCATAGTTTCTTTGTACCAAGAAGTACCCAATATAAATCTTAAGCACATTTAATTTATTTAAGTTTCTTTTGATATATTCCAGTAATTTGAAATATTTCGTGTTGACCGACTGAAAACTAAAATATTAATATTTTTTTCCCACTTTTACTCCATGCGAATGCCAGGATGAGCCTTTAATTAAGACATCATAATAATAAAACCGTATGGCCTCGGCTGCCGGGTGCAACCTTTGTTATTTAACGTCCAGAGGGCAGCTTGCATGTCGAATTTAATTGTTCCTTGGGGCGCTATGAAAGTCAAGGTGGTTAGATATCTAAGCTCCTTGACACTATAGCGCTTTCTAGTATAGAATGGAGGAACTTTTGTGTTGACGGATAATCCCGAGATTAATTTTGCCATTATGATCACGGCGTACTGAATTCAAATGGGTTCTTTAACATGCCAACAACGTATGGCATGCGTGTCGTGATTTTTTGTCGCCTTTCAAAAATCACTTACCATGGCCAGGAGCGATCCTGCAAGCTTGGGGTTGGTAGACCGACACGATAACCACTCACCCACCGTGGCAAGCTGGCCATTCCTAACCCAAGATACAAATACACACAATATTATAGACACCACAATAACACAGGTTTCTAGAGACATCCATCACACGGTGCTAAATTACCACGTGGCTTTAAGTCCTTCAAATGAATCAACAAGAACTGGGTGGGCTTTAAGAATAGAGGTGTTCAATTTCAACGTCTTTACCTACATTTACTCTCTATGACCGAGCGAATACAGGCGTTACGCATGCTCCCATTCTTTTGTTTGCCCTCGTCTGCGACCCACATCGTGTAGGAAGCATCGGCCTGCTTTTAATGACCGACGGAAGTCTGTCGCAACCACCAACCATTTCATTCTCGTTACCCCATTATGACATCACAGGACGGGCACGCACATTAGAGCCAGCATGCAACTTAAATCAACCAGGTTACTACATTCACTATCTTTTTGTTGCGGTCAATAACCATAGCGTGTCGTATTGGCAAATTTCAAAACTGTGGCTGAAACTTAGCAATACAAATAAAGGTCGGAAAGCGGTACCCGTGCTTGCTTAATGAATCTAGTGTTGAAACGAAGACACTAGAAGGTATTGGCAGCAAGGATGGTTGGTTCCTCAGTTTAGGGGCTGCGACAACCCGGTCATGTAGCCCAGTGTAGTTTGTGTGTGTGTAGAATCTGTCTGATAACCGGTGTTAATTGTGATGGCTTAATTAGTGTGTGTTATCTGTAATTCAGGTAAGGACTGCAGACCATCAATTTCAAGTAGTTCATACTTTTGCTACCAAATGCTACCGTCAACGACACCTAGCTATGAACTTGGCTACTAGAAGCCACCGCAACCGGCCCCTGTCGATGAACGTTCGAACTTCATGGAGCGATAATCAGATCTTACCTTCAAATATAGCTTCACACAATTGTAGTTAGAGGAAGATTCTTTTACATGCCATAAATCTATGCCAAGGGCCCGCCGGCTTTATTTCCCCTCCAAAGGAAGGCATAGACTACTGAGGGATTTTTAATGTTCTTAAAACATCCTACGACTTCGGCTGGGCTTTAACCTTGCGATCTTGAACAGAGAAGCTCAGCATACTACCAACTACGCCACAGAAGCCGCAGCAATGACAGCTTCTTGAGAGGATAATGAAGACTATAAAATAGACTTTCATTACAAAGAATGGTTTAACGGGAATTTGTCTAATTTTGGTGTTGGTACTTATATTTATCATGTTTGTCTAAAAGAGAGTAATGTTTACAATACGGTATATTGTTACTTTTGTACTTGTGAACAAAATCACATGTTACCATTATTAGCCATTATTATTATTTTTATTTATTTAAGCGAAAATTCCCCTACAGGAGAGCGATGAAACTTGGATCACATGATGTCATTTGGAGGTGTGTCTCCTCCGCTCCTCCCAAAATCTCTTCGTTCTCGCGGAATGTTCCCGCTTCCTCTCATCCGTCCACTTTTTTTCCAGGTTGTCGTAATGATCTTGGTTCGAACTTAACATTCGCAATTTTCGTCTGGCACTCAGTTCGGTTTTCAAAATTTTGTATAATGATAACTTGTAAGTCTCTCTGTACCTCTTTAAGCCATTCTGTGCCGCATTTGCTCTGTGTTATACATAATACCGAGTAGTTTCTTGGGCAATCTGGAGGTGGCCATCCTGTGGATGTGAGTGTAAAATTTGGCTCTGCGTTTTCTAATTTCGTCCGTTATCCTAATGGTGTTTTGATAGAGTTCAGTACTAGGTCCCTTCATCCAGATGCCGTTTCTGTTGATTGCTCCGTAGATCTTCCGGAGAATTTTTCGTTCCTGATTTTCCAATTCCCTAATCTTGGAATGACCATCGATTACTATTGTTTCAGCCGCATATGTTGCTGGTGGAAGAATAACTGTTTTATAATGCCGTAATTTGGCGTTCGTCGAAATGCATTTCTTGTTGAAATGGGCCCACATTAGCCTGTAGGCCTTCTGGAGCTTAGTGATTCTGTCTTCATTGGCGATTCGAATAAGTCCTGAGGGCTGTATAATTTCGCGAAGGTAATTAAAACGGCAGGCTTGTGCGATGTTACCATATTTATTATTATTATTAATCATTATTATTACAGTATTACTGTATTTTTTACATCGTTAGCCCATCTGTGGAGCGTGATATAACTTACTTTCCTAATGATGTTTTTGATGTGTAACATCTTTCCACTCGGTTGCTGGATATTTTTTGTGGGAGTGATTTTGGAAAAGGGACGGAATTGGGACGGAAATGTGTAAGAGGAAACATCGCATACGGTTTACGTCAAGGTTTGGGAGGCCCCATTAAAGGTATTGCTACAATAAATCATCTTCAAGTTGACGTTCTTTGGTGTGAAAATATTCATTATATCATAATTATTTGCTGAAAAACAATTATGATTTATTAAATCTTCTTACTTTTGCTGTATTCTTATTTTCTTCTCCCAAAATCTCTTCATCTGGACACTAAAATCTTCATCCGTTCTTCAGTCCATGATTTCTTGGTCCTGGTGGTAATTTTCTGAGAGAAATGATGGCTATTGATTAATGTTCTGAACTGGAGTCAATCTAGTAAAATTTCCTCTGTAATGCCAATTTCTTGAAGGTCTTTTTATATTTCACTAAGCCAGTTGTTCTTGACTTTCATTGAGAGAGCAAGGTGGAGAATCCTTTTGGTGAACCTGTCGTTGTTCATTCTGAGAATGTCGCCATAGTACTTCAATCGCCTTTTCCTGAAGGTGTTAGTGATATTTTCAGCATTCTGATAAAGCTCCTGAGACTTCCGTTTCTTCCAGATTCCTTCTGAGCAGACTGGACCATGGATTATCCTCTATTATCCTTCCATGTTTCCCTACGTCTTTAATGAGAGATCTGCCTCCAATAATCAAGGTTTCCGATGCATATTGTACTTCAGGTTTAATGAATGTGGTGTGGCGTCTTAATTTTGCGTTTTTCGATATAGATTTTTTAAAATCTGTTCCAGGTAATTCTATAGATCTTCTATAATTTTAAAATTCTCTCCTTGTTTGCCTCATGATCCAATCCTAATGGCTGAATTACTTCTCCTAAGTGAAACTCCACAGCCTGTTTCAGTCGACCGACCCGGTCAGGGAATGGAATGGTTGAAGCTCACATCTATCGGCGAGGATATGAACTGTGCCAGCTGACGAAGCCTGTCGCACTTCCCTGGGGGAAATGATTAAATGAATGACAGATGAAATGAAATGATAGTGGGGGGTGTTGCTGGAATGGAATTGTGACAGGGAAAACCGGAGTACCCGGAGAAAAACCTGTCTGCCTCCGCTTTGTCCAGCACAAATCTCACATGGAGTGACCGGGATTTGGCTTCGGTGGCGTAGTTGGTAGCATCCTGAGCTTCTATTCCCAAGATTGCGGGTTGAAATCCGGCCGACGTCGTCGGAATTTTTAAGAGCGTTAAAATACCCTCAGTATGCCTTCCTTCGGAGGGGAAGTAAAGCCTCCGGCCGAAGTCGTCGGATTTTTAAGAACGTTAAAAATCCCTCAGTATGCCTTCCTTCGGAGGGGAAGTAAAGCCGGCGGTCCCATGTCATAGATTTATGGCATGTTGAAGAACCTTCCACTAATTGCACCCGTGTGAAGCTTAATTGTATAGGTTAAGAATGTAAACAACGCTCTTAGGTTCCTACGTTCGTTGCCAAGAGCCGACTGCGGGGGCGTTTGGTAGCTAAGTTCTGAACTAGTAGTCGTTGACGGTGGCGTTTGGCGGCAAAAGTAGGAACTATTTGAAAAAATTCAAAAGTCTGCAGTCCTTACTTGAATTAAAAAACAGATAACACACACTAATACAGTCTTCTCAATTAACACCGGTTATCAGACAGATTCTACACACACCCAAGGTACACGGGGCTACATGACCGCGTTGTCGCAGCCCCTAAACTTAGGAACCAACCAACCAACCAGAGTGACCAGGATTTGAACCAGTGGTGAGAGGCCGGCATGCTGCCGCCTAAGTCACGGCGGCTTCTTCTCCTAAGTACTTACATTTATTTAATACATTATTATTATTATGATTATTATTATTATTATTATTCAACTGCGTTCTCGAGAAAGTCATCCGTGAATGGCACAAACAAACGAGTTCTGAAGGAGCCCAAAGTGGAGTCAGACGAGGCTACAGGAACAACAAACGTTCAATATTGACTGTCTAGCATTTGCAAATGATCTTGCAGTTTTCACTGATTCCCTGGATACGACCACTAAGCAGATCAACCAGCTTCAAGCACAAGCTTCAAAGGCAGGCCCCCAGATATCATTTGAAAAAGAAAAAGAAACGGAATTTATTATTCTACAAACATCAAGCCGGTGCCAAGGGAACTAGAAGTAGCCTAACTTATGCAATAATCTGGTAGAAAAATTTAAGTACCTTGTTGAATGGATAGAACCTAACCTACAGTATAGGAATGAGAAGCTTTTACGTCACGCTTCAATAAAATTGAAATGGCATATCATCTAACAACTAAAAATGACTATAATAAGAGATCTCTATCCTTGAATGCAAACATCAAACATTATTGCACTGTCATCCGATCGGAAGCTTTATATGCAGCGGAATGTCTCGCCATAAACAAGAGAGGGATGGTGAAGAAATTGGAAAGGAGGATATTGAGGAAAATCTTATGTTAGGTTAAAGAGAATGGTGATTTTAATTATAGGATGTATGAAATAGGCCTACTTGGGCATTACGGTTGGAATATCAATGTCCAAGTATTTCACACATCCTATAATTGTCTATGAATTCATTTCTGTGACCTTTCATTTACTTAAATTAATGACCTTTTGTATGGATAGGCTATCCATTTTGTTTTTGGTATTTGTTAAGATAGTTTCTAAAAATTTTCCACGCTGACGAAGTTATCATTGTTATAACGAAACATGTACGTGTTAATTTAATTATTAAACTACTTTCAAGTGTTTAACAAGGCGGCTTTTATAATTTGAGATTAATATCAGTCAACACGGATAATATTTAATACCATCAAAATAATGGTAAATGCCTATGAATTTTCTTTTTTTTATGAACTTAAACGACCTTTTTTTTGGGGGGGGGGGGGATTCTTAAAAAAATTCGGACATTTTGATCATCCGGACAGAGTCCAGTCACAATTAATCTGGATTATCGACGCTCAACTATATTACTGTGTTTCTGAACAAAGATCTAAGTATCTGCACGAATGTATTGGTGTACCAAGCTGTTGTTTTCTACGTTACTCTACGGATGTGAAACCTGGACCCTATATCACCGGGACATAAGAAACTGGAACACTTTCATCAATAAAAACTTAGATCCATTCTGAATATCAAATGGGATGACTATATAACTAATATAGCAGTCCTTGAGAGAGCAATGCTAAAAAGTATTGAAGCCCCCATTGTTGGTCATCGGATTAGATGGGCAGGCCATATCCATCGTATGAGTGACAGCAGACTCCCTCGGCAAATCCTGTATAGTGAACTCAACACTGGCAAGAGGCCATGTGGTGCTCCTTTAAAACGATATAAAGACCAACTTAAGCGGACCATAAGAAGAGTAGGGATAAATCCAGATACTTGGCATACTCTTGCACTGGATCACCCTCGCTGGCGTACTACCATCTCAGCTGCAGTTGCACAGTTTGAAAGGAAGGAAGGAAGATTGTAGTTTTACGTGACCGTGAATCTTGTGATTATGAGCCACGGGACCTCCTTTTTACGTAGAATCCGAACCACAGGACATGGCATTTCATTTCGAAAATCTCACATGCTTTGACCGGGAATCGAACCCGGACCGCTTTGGTGAGTGGCATACAACTAGACCGCTGAGCCACCACGCCCCCTGCACAGTTTGAGCAGGAACGTCGAAGACAGCAAGAGGAAATCCGCCACAGGAAGAAAATACGTCAAACACTATCGCGTCCTCCACCCTCCATCTCATGCAAAATATGTGTCGCATGTTTTATGCAAGAATTGGTCTGATAAGCTATCAGCGCCATCTTCATTGTCTGGCCTAAGGATTATGGAACTGCGGGCGAGAAACGCAAACTCGGATACGAATATCGGCCGACGATGACGACTATATTACTAGGCCACAAAAGCCAATATTTCATCTTAAAGCTGTAGTTGTTTGTCAACTGATAAATACAGTACCTAACCGTTCCTTATGTTACGACACCAATGATGCAGTATTGGCAGCATGTGGTTGCTCTTAATTAATTGCCAAACATTTTATAGGGAGTCATACTAATGCTTGTCACTGCCTATCATTACATTTGATAGCTCTAACACTGCCAGTGTAATGGTCTTATTACCTCTTATTACGATGCCTTGTTGTGTAGGTAATTGGATTGCTTGGCTGTAAGATTGATGTCATAATCACCTTAGCTCTTGATTGCCCGTGTTCAATAGCACGACAAGAAAGTTGGAGATCACCTCGTGACCAGCTTAGGTAGTTGGACTGCACACACAGTGCTGATAAAATTGTTCTGGTTAATGTTCTCAGTTTAAATCATCCTAAATCTTAATCGAAAATTTGCAGGTATTCATTTACGAGGAAAAACGGAGTCGATCGAAGAAATCTTCTACACAACAGATGCAATGGTAAACAAATATTGGATGAAAGAAGAATACAAGCTGAGACACCTGATGAGGAGCTTTGCGATGCACGGTTTCTATCATCGTATTTGTACCAGGAAATCCTTTCACCAGGCTAGCTATGAGTATACATGTGTTTTGTGTGGAGAACAATGCAATACATATCACTCAATGGAGTGCAAGAAGAGAGCGGTCTCTCTGACCGAATTTTGCTCGGATTCTTGAGCCTGATGTAATTTATATATGTTGCACATTGTGCGTAATAAATTTGTTATTATGAATTTATTTATTTAGCGTTTGGTATTTACT
Organism: Meconema thalassinum; assembly: GCA_946902985.2. Lineage (NCBI taxonomy): Eukaryota > Metazoa > Arthropoda > Insecta > Orthoptera > Tettigoniidae > Meconema > Meconema thalassinum. The sequence continues at coordinate 241,554,988 of OX336396.1, forward strand.
GCCAGGAATGTTTGAGGACATGTTCGGCTCGCCAGAGGCAGTAGCTGCTTCATAGGGTGAGCTATGAGTTCTGTTTAATTTCAAGTAGTTCCAACTTTCGCTACCAGATGTCACTGACACCTAGTGGTGGACATTGGAACTTTGAATGAGCTTCTCAACGAAATCTAACCTAGAAATTTAACTTCACACAAGTTCAGTTAGTGGAATGATCTCTTAGGCTATATGCCATATCATTTCCACGAGAACAACGTGTGTTGGGAATTGACTTCCAACCTGGCCACAGATGGTGCCACCTCCCAAGCTCCATCGCCGGCTTTACTTCCCCTCCGAAGGAGGCATACTGAGGGATTTTAAGGCTCTTAAAAAATCCGACGACTTTGGCCGGGTTTGAACCCGCGATCTTGGGCACAGCATTTCAGCATGCTACCAATTACGCGTACGCCACCGAAGCCGGTTTGGCCAGCATCATATGAAAATCAGTTTAGAAATTAACATTTCAATTTTATAGCCATTTAACAACGTGTCAGGACCCGCCCATACCATACATAGCCTACTATTAAGGTACGCTCCAGGTTCAATACGTCACTAACAATGTAACCTCACCATTTTTCTCCCTTATTGGCATTATGGTGATTTATAGAATTACTAGCAACCCACCTCAGCTTTGCCCAGTATTTTTACCCAGTGTAAGATAAAAGGCGCACGGACGGCAGGTTTATCATCGACTTGATTCACTGAAATTGTTATTGCTCGGCTTCCTTTGGTCATAAATGAATGTTTTTCTGCGGAAACCTCCCTCGAGAAATCTTTTACAGAATAGTGAAAAATGCATCAAAATCCATTCAGTGGTTCTCGAGATTACCCGTTACATCCAAGAATCAGGGACTTTGTTTTATACTAAGTAGAGATTTATAGCTATAGGATTGAGTCAGGGTTTCCAATCCACTGTTGCCGTTGCTTTTCCATATCTAATCGACGAAGAAAAATCCTCTTCCCTGCCAATACTCCATATCGAACAGATTTCCGTGCTTGAATACACAGTGCTAATTAATCACTTAATAGGCTGAATTATATTCATAGTGAGTAAAATATATTAGTTACTTTGGACAAAAAGTGATAGTCAGTCTGAAAGACTAGACTTTGTATCATTTTAAATGCTACAATTGCTGAAAAATGCTGGAAAGGCTGGAAGCTTCGAGCTTTGCTCGAAGCCAAAGACTCTTGACATGTTAGAAAATTATCTGCATAATACTTAACCTTGTTTTATAATACTTTACCTTGTTTCAAATTACTCCCGAACGGCAAGTGCAAACCAAGGGCAAAGCAAGGTCAAGCGCGCGAGATGCCGTCCCGCTCACCAGAGTGCGCGGGGACGTGCCCCTTCCATCCCGTCTAAAAACACTTATAGTGGGCGATGTATTGAAGATAGAGATATGCTCTCGTGGACTTTTTTGTAGAACTTTTCTTCCTGACCAATTCTTACGCTCATAGTATATTGATATTTTTAATGGTTTGCCCAGCGTAAGCTTAAGAAGCGCACGGACGCCATTTTGTTTTCGACTTTTTCACTGACATCGTTACTGCTTGGCTTCCTTTGATCATACATAAATTATTTTCTTCAATATCTTTCCTCGAGATATCCTTTACAGAATGGTGAAAACCGCATCAAAATCTATCCAGTGGTTCTCGAGATTACCCGTGACATCCAAGAATCGGGGATTTTTAGCCTACTTTCGATTTTTGCAAAAAATGAAAGTAGACTTATGAGATCAACACAGGGCGAAAAAAGTGTGTCTGTCTGTGTGTGTGTATGTGTGTGAGTCTGTGTGTGTGTGTGTCTGTGTGTCTGTGTGTGTGTGTGTCTGTGTGTCTGTGTGTGTGTGTGTGAGTGTGTGTACTCTGAATGTCTGTCCCCCCCTATCAATTCGAACACGGTGAATGCGAATTGAACGAAATTTGGTACAAAGGTAGCACTAGCAAAGGACACCTCAGTGTCATGTTTTATATCGCCGCCATCTTGACGGAAACGCAATGGCGGCCACACAAATGTTCAAAGCTTAAATCAAATTACGACTAACCTAATCATCCGATCTCTACCAAATTTTGCAACAACATACCTTTATGGGGGGAGCATCCTTTGACCAAACTAATAAGTCATCAGCGTAATAGTTTGCGGATGGCGGCCATCTTTGTGTGAAAGTCGATTCCCCCTATTAATTCGAACACGATACAACCGAATGGAACGAAATTTGGTACAGAGGCAGTACTAACAAAAGGCACCTCAGTGTCATGTTCTATATCGCCGCCATCTTGACGGAAACGTAATGGCGGCCACACAAATGTTCAAAGCTTTAATCAAATTACGATTAACCTAATCATCCGATCTCTACCAAATTTTGCAACAACATACCTTTATAGAGGAAGCATCCTTTGACCAAATACCTAGGTCATTAGCCTAATAGTTTGCGGATAGCGGCCATCTTTGTGTGAAAATCAATTCCCCCTATTAATTCAAACACGGTGAAACCAAATGGAACGAAATTTGGTACAGAGGTAGCACTAGCAAAGGGCACCTCAGTGTCATGTTTTATATCGCCGCCATCTTGACAGAAACGTAATGGCGGCCACACGAATGTTCAAAGCTTAAATCAAATTACGATTAACCTAATCATCCGATCTCTACCAAATTTTGCAACTACATACCTTTATGGAGGGAGCATCCTTTGACCAATCTAATAGGTTATTAGCCTAATAGTTTGCGGGTGGCGGCCATCTTTATGTCAAAATTGATTCCCCCTATTAATTCAAACACGGTGGAACCGAATGGAACGAAATTTGGTACAGAGGTAGCACTAGCAAAGGGCACCTCAGTGTCATGTTTTATATCGCCACCATCTTGACTGAAACGTAATGGCGGCCACACGAATGTTCAAAGCTTAAATCAAATTACGATTAACCTAATCATCCGATCTCTACCAAATTTTGCAACTACATACCTTTATGGAGGGAGCATCCATTGACCAATCTAATAGGTCATTCGCCTAATAGTTTGCGGATGGCGGCCATCTTTGTGTCAAAATCGATTCTCCCTATTAATTCAAACACGGTGAAACCGAATGGAACGAAATTTGGTACAGAGATAGCACTAGCAAAGGGCATCTCAGTGTCATGATTTATATCGCCGCCATATTGACAGGAACGTAATGGCGGCCACACAAATGTTCAAAGCTTAAATCAAATTACGATTAGCCTAATCATCCGATCTCTAGCAAATTTAGCAACAACATACCTTTATGGAGGGAGCATCCTTTGACCAAACTAATAGGTCATCAGCTTATATTTTGCGGATGGCGGCCATCTTTGTGTGAAAATCGACTCCCCTTATCAATTCGAACACGGTGAAACCGAATGGAACGAAATTTGTAACAGAGGTAGCACTAGCCAAGGGCACCTCAGTGTCATGTTTTATATCACCGCTATCTTGACGGAAACGTAATCGCGGCCACCCAAATGTTAAAAGCTAAAATGTAATTATGACCAACCTAATAATCTAGTCTCTACCAAATTTTGCAACACCATATCTTTATGTGGGAAACATATTCAGACCAAACTGCAAGAACATCAGCCCAATAGTTTGCAGATGGTGGCCAAGTATGTGTGCAAATCGATTCCCCCTATCAATTCAAACACGGTGAAACCGAATTGAACGAAATTTGGTACAGAGGTAGCACTAGCAAAGGGCACCTCATATTCATGTTTAATATCCCTATAGCACGTTGTATTTCAATAAGCTACTACAACCAACATTCAATCATACTCCTTGAAAAGGACAAAGAGTTATAACAATACCCATGCATTTAGGAGAAAGTAGGCTATATGTTCTTTACTGAACATCTTGTTGTCTTATACTAACGAAGTAGAGATTGTCAAGGAACACATGCAACAAGCGGTACTATGACGTCACACACCTAAGTGCATCTGGGTACATTTCGTCCCGTCACCGTAACGTAACACCAGACCCCAGCGTAACGACTAAGTCGACAAGATCATTTAAAATGATAAATTCATTTCCACGAGAACAACGTGTGCGGTGAGAATGCTGAACCAATCAACGTCGCTGTCGCATACGAAATATGGACCAATCACAATTGGCCTGGTAGGCTAGCAGGCGGAGTGAGACATGGTCAAAATGAGGGAGGCTTTCTACATATGCTGCTAATACAGTGGATTGGATGCTTGTTAAAAGGGATCTATGTCACTTAGGCAGTTCTGAGAAAAAACACAAAATACTGTTCTGGGCTCTGAATTTTAATAATTTTATGAATGGAGCCAATGGTCATGTATTTTTCTTTTCAAGACGGGTGAGGGAAGGGATATTGGAAGGAAATCGGCCGTGGACCTACTGAAAGGAACCGTCCCGGCATTTGCCTGGTGGTAAAAATGGAAAAGAACGAAAACCATTTTCAGGACGGCCGAGGTGGGATTCGAATCCACGCTCTCCCGATGCTAGCGATGCACGAGGTAGCGCGTTAGTGCTCTCGGCCACCAGGGTCGGTACTTCCTGAATTTTGCACCAAAGAAGTGAAGATGTTTTGAGGATATAGTTAACTGGGAATGTAATGTAGGGCATACTGCTCCATGACCGTTGCAATATTTTTCAAGGAGAAAAACGTCTATACAATATGATGAATTGTGTACCTTTTAACTATCTAGTCATAATTTCTTACCACTGTGCCACTTGCCACGGTGGGTGAGTGGTTATCGGGTCGGTCTACCATCCCCAAGCTTGCAGGTTCATTGCTGGCCGCGATAAGTGATTTTTGAAAGGCGACAACATTCACGGTACGCATGTCATACGTTGTTGGCATGTTAAAGAACCCATTTGAATTCAGTCCGTGTTCATAATGGCAAAATTAATCTCGGGATTTTCCGCCAACACAAAAAGTTCCTCCTTTCTCTACTAGAAAGCGCTACAGTGTCAAGGAGCTTAGATATCTAACCTCCTTGACTTTCATAGAGCTTCAAGGAACAACGAAATTCGACATGCAAGTTACCCCCTGGGTGTCAAATAACAAAGCTTGCACCCGGCACTCTAAGCCATACGATATTATTATTATTATTATTATTATTATTATTATTCATTCATTCATTCAATTTCGCTAATCGGCCAACTAGGGACCACGATAAGCCTCATTTTACATTCTGGCATTTGTTCATTTTTCGCTTGATCCACATTGCCTTCATGAGTTCACTGTGTTTGGCACGACGTTCCTCTGTCCATTTCGCACCAGTTGTCCGTTTTTCGTCCCGGAAAGTCCCAAACGTCTTGATGGCTGCTCTATAAAGATTTCGGTCTTGTGCATCTTCTGCTCGTATCCCCATTTCTTTCAGATCTTTCTGGACGTTAACATACCATGGCATTGTCGTTTTTGGTTTTGAGTCGAATATACTGAAGATACGTTTCGTCCATCGGGAATCGATCATCCGTCGCATATGACCGTAGAAGCAAACTCTGCGTTTTCGCATTGTGTCTGTGATCTTCTCTATCCTCGAGTAAATTTCTTGCCTGGATTTTCTGATGTAGATGCCATTTTTGTAGTCTGGGCCAAGTATGATGTGTAGGATCTTTCTTTCTTTTCTCTCTAACTTCGCGAGCAAACATTTCTCGGATAGGATAAGGCATTCAGATGCATATAGCGGTACTGGTTTGATGACAGTGTTGTAGTGACGAATTTTTGTGTTCATAGAAAAGCACTTTTTGTTATATATGTTGCGGGTGGATTGAAAAGCGACTTCCATTTTCTTGATTCTTGCTTCTATGGCTTCCTTGTCAAGGCCATTTTGCTGGATCCATTCCCCAAGATATTTAAATTTATTAACACGGTTTATCGTTCCATATTTGGTGTTTAGTTGTGCTGTATCATCCTTGATGTTCGACATTACTTCTGTCTTTTGAAAGGAAATTTGTAATCCTGTTTGTTCTGCTACTTCCTTCAATATATTGACCTGTTCTGTTGCACTTTCGAAATCTTCTGTCATCAGGGCTATATCATCAGCGAATGCTAAGCAATCTATTTCCACTCCGTTTTTCTTCGTCCCGATCCTTAAAGGTTTGTAAAGGCCTCCTTCTTTTAACTTCTGTCGCCAATTCTGTATTACCTTTTCAAGCACGCAGTTGAACAACAGAGGTGACAGGCTATCTCCCTGTCGAACACCTGTCTTGATTTCAAAGGGTTCAGAGATACATCCTTGGAATTTGACTTTGGATGTGGTATTAATTAGGGTTGCCCTTATTATCGCCAGCAGTTTCATATCGACTCCCATTTCTGCAAGTATGTTAATCAACACATCACGGTCGATGCAGTCATACGCTTTCTTAAAGTCTACAAATGTCGATACATACGTTCGACCTCTCAACACATAGTACCTAATTATGGTTTTTAGGTTAAAGATTTGTTCTGCAGTCGATCGGCCTTTCCTAAAACCCCCTTGGTATTCTCCGAGTTTGTATTCAACTTGCTGTTCCAGTCTTTCAAGTATGGAAAGTGACAGGATCTTGTAAGCTACTGACAGAAGAGAAATACCACGGTAGTTGTTCACATCTCTTATATTTCCTTTCTTGTGTAAAGGATGGATCAAAGCTATCTTCCAGTCCTCTGGGAGTTGTTCTGTCTCCCATATATCTACAATGGTTTGGTGTAGGATGTCAATTGCTTCTTCTGGGGCATGTTTCCACAGTTCTGCAATCATGGAGTCTTCACCAGGAGCCTTGTTATTTCTCAACATCTTTATGTGGCGTTTGATTTCATCGCGATTTGGTGGAGAAGATGGCAAATTGTGGTTCATTTGTTTGTTTGTTCTGATGGGGTTGGATGGCTTTTCACAATTTAGGAGGTCGTTAAAATACCCGGCTAAAATTTCGCAGTTTTCCTCGTTGGATGTTGCTAGAGTTCGATCTTTTCTTAGAAAACAAAGGGAAGGTGCCTTGTATCCTTGTATCTTCTTTTTAAAATCCCTGTAGTATTCACGGGTCTCATTTCTGTGAAAGTTTTGTTCAATTTTGTCCATTTGTTCTTTTTCATACTTGCGTTTCTCGCTGCGTATTATTTTTGCTGTTTGTGCTCGTTGGTCTCTATAGATGTTCCAATCTTCTTCCTCTTTGGTGGTGTAGTACTTTTTCCAAGCATTTAGACGATCCTTTAAGGTCTTCTCGCAGTTATTGTTCCACCATGTGTGTTTCTTCCTCTTCTTGGTTTCCGCTACTTCTTTTGCAGCGTTTATCATCTGCTTTCTCGTGCTGTTGAAGTCTTTTTCCACTGGTTGGGCAAGTTCTTTGAATTCATTCTCCCTATCTCTGAGCATGTTTGTGTCGAAGCGGATTATGGTAGGTTTGTTTTTCTTTTTGTTTAGTGGAATGGGCCGGAACTTTATTACCGATACATAGTGATCTGAGTCTATGTTCATTCCCTTTTTTACGGTAACGTTCATGATTTCCGGACTAGATCTTCGAGATATCGCAACATGGTCTATTTGGAACTCTCCTAATGTTTTGTTCGGGCATCTCCATGTAGTCTGTTTTCTAGGTAGGTGACGAAAGTGTGTTGACATCAGCTGGAGGTTATGGTTATTACATAGTTCAATGAGGCGTTCTCCATTCTTGTTAGTTCTATTGTGTGCTGGATAGAGCCCAACGACATTCCTGTATTTCCGTTCTCGTCCTACCTGTGCGTTGAAATCACCCATTAGGATCTTGACGTGGTGTTTCGGGATTTTTGCCAATCTAGCATCCAAGAGGTTCCAAAATCTATCAGTGTCTTCCAACTCTTTTTTGTTTTGTTCATTAGTTGGAGCATGTACATTGACTAGCGTGTATGTTTTGTTTGCACAGCGCAGAGATAGAAGGCATAACCTATCGTTAACAGCTTCAAAATTCGAGACTGACCTAAGGATTCTGGTGTTGACAGCAAAGGCTGTACCGAAGATAGGGGTGTTCTTCATTACCCTCTTACGGGATTTGCTCTTGAAGAACCGATACCCATCAGACTCAAACGTATCTTGGTCAGTGAAGCGAGTTTCTTGCAAGGCCATTATTGCGATTTTGTTTTCGTGAAGGGCAAGGGTCAGCTGTTTCATCTTACCAGTTTGTATTAGAGAGTTGATGTTGAACGTTGCCAAAAAACTCTTAGATTTGGGTTTCAGCTTTCGTGACTGTTCAGGATTTCCAAGACGCTCCGACTCGTCTTTAGCATGACGTTGCATCCCCCCCAGAGTCCGAATGGGATGCATGCGTCGCTCGTGGGCGACGGTGGATTTCTTCGAAAAGTTGCCACCTGGGGTATTAATCTCCTGTATTTGTTTTACCATCATGCTTAAGAAGCTTTATTTTAGCTTGGAGCAAATTGCTCATAATGAATGCAACCAAGGTTGTTAGCCTTGGAGGGCCTCAAGATGTTATCCGGCGGTGGGCAGGCATTTCCTCCTAACCCGAATAGTTATGGTTTTCCCGCCAATACTCGGGTGGCTGATTGCAGTGGTTTCCCACTGGGCGATGGGGTCGCCACATCCCTACGCCAATATTATTATTATTATTATTATTATTATTATTCCCGATTATTCTCCTTCAGGAGAGCGTGAGAACTTGAGCCAATCACAGCTTCACTTCCATTTCCTCTCTTCTTTTCTTCCCAAAACCTCTTCATTAGTTCACTGTGCTTTTTCTTCCTTTTCTCTGTCCATTTTTTCCCTGATGTGTCCTTCCTTGAAACTTGTACAATTTTCATGTTTCTGATTTTATTTCTAAATTGTTCTCTGTCCTTAATGTTGTCTTCAGAGATTTTAAGTAATTCCATGTCTTCATGTACTTCTTTTATCCAACTGGTCTTTAATTTACTTGCATTCACGATATTGAAAATCTTCTTAGTGAGTCTGTTCTCATCCATCCTATATATGTGTCCATAGAACTGCAGACGTCTCTTCCGAAATTTATCTACAATGGTGTCTGTATTTTCATAAAGTTCCTTTATTGGTCTCCTGACCCAAATTCCATTACGGAAAACAGCGCCATAGATTTTCCTAAGAATTTTTCTTTTCTGTTTCTCAATGTCATGAATTCTCGTCATTCCTCTAATGACTGTGGTTTCTGCCGCGTACAAAGCTTCAAACAAAACAACTGCGTTGTAATGGCGCAGTTTTGCATCACGAGATACTGCTCTTTTGTTATAATTATTCCATGTCAGCTTGTACGCCTTCTGCAATTTTACTATTCTCTCTGCATTAGAAATTGTGTTCAATCCTGTGGGTTGAATAATAATAATAATAATAATAAATACAGCCTTTTAATCCCCTAGGGCAATGGCCTCCTGTCTAGGCAGGGATTTTGCTCCATTACACTCATTAGGTGAGCAGTCCTAAAGAGTAGTGAGGAACTTAGTGGTACACTTTTCTGGCATGTTAGTCTCAGTTCTTGAATTGTTCTTATAGCTATTGATATACCTAATCCTAACCTAGTTACAGTATTGTCTATGTTATGTATTCTTGTTCTTATATCTAATATTTGCAAAATTGTTAATGATTCTAGCACGTTCACTTTATTTTAGTCGAGTTTTAACTGTCCTCAATACATTATCGCTAATGTATTTAAGGGTTCACTATGTTGCACTGAGTTGCTCCTTTCCTTTCCTCGCATATACTATGTTTTGAAAAGGATCATCTCTAGGGTCTTCCACTCTTGTCTGTCTCTTGCTCTTCTTGTCCATTGTGGTCCGGCAAATTTCTTGAATGTGTCAGCCCAGCGTGTCCTCTGTCTTCCTACGTTTCTCCTGCCGGTTCTGGGGTCCCACATCGTTAGTCTGTGCGTCCACCTTCTATGCTCCATCCTCGCTACGTGACCTCCCCATTTCCATTTTAGTCTGTCCGCTGTGTTGATGACGTCTTTAATACTGGTCCTTCTGCGTATCTCCTCGTTCCGTATTCTGTCTTTCAGCGTGATATTGAGGATTTTTCGTTCCATCCTGCGCTGGACTAGCTGGAGCGTTTTTCTCTGCTGCGAAGTTAGTGACCATGTTTGACATCCATACAGCATTACTGGGATTACACATTTCTCTATAACTTGTGTGTTTCAGACTTAGTTTCTGAGATTTATCTCCTAAAATGAATTTCAAGGACCAGAATTTTTTCCATGCTTGCCTAATTCTTCTGTTGATTTCTTTCTCCGTATTGTTATGGGATGAAATGTTTTGACCTAGGTATGTATAATCCTGGACATACTCTAATGTTTCACCGTCAATGTTTACTGGTTTTTCTGTCGCATTTGTAATCAGTTTCGTTTTGCTCGAGTTCATGGTTAGGCCATCTTCTTTGCTGACCTTGTTTAATTATGTTACCATTTGTTCTAAGTCTGATGCAGATTTTGCCATGAGTATGATGTCGTCTGCAAACCGTAGGTGTGTCAGGTTTTGTCCATCTACACACATCAAAAAAAGTTTTGCATCACCTCGGTTCCCAGATCTCCGGCATATAGACGTTGACTGTGTATATTGTATCCAAGATACAGTCCCTTTGACTGTTCATAGATGTCACTAAAACTGCTCAAAGATGTAAACAACCATGCATGAGCAGGGCCTATTAGACGGAGGGGGTACGACAGCCGATCAGTTCCAGTCATTCCACCAGGACGAAGGTACGCTGCTCATGTTGTCTGTAGTTCTACCATGCCTAGAAGGTCAATACCGCAGTTCGATCGCGTCCGCATTGTTACTTTGTGTCAAGAAGGGCTCTCAACAAGGGAAGTTTCCAGGCGTCTCAGAGTGAACCAAAGCGATGTTGTTCGGACATGGAGGAGGTACAGAGATACAGGAACTGTCGATGACAGGCCTCGCTCAGGCCGCCCAAGGGCTACTACTGTAGTGGATGACCGCTACTTACGGATTGCCGCTCGGAGGAACCCTGACAGCAATGCCACCATGTTGAATAATGCGTTTCGTTCAGCCACAGGACGTCGTGTTTCAACTCAAACTGTGCGCAATAGGCTGCATGATGCGCAACTTCACTCCCGACGTCCATGGCGAGGTCCAGCTTTGCAACCCCGACACCATGCAGCGCGGTACAGATGGGCCCAACAACATGCTGAATGGACCCCACGGAATTGGCATCACGTTCTCTTCACCGATGAGTGTCGCATATGCCTTCAACCAGACAATCGTCGGAGACGTGTTTGGAGGCACCCTGGTCAGGCTGAACGTCTTAGACACACTGTCCAGCGAGTGCAGCAAGGTGGTGGTTCCCTGATGTTTTGGGGTGGCATTATGTGGGGCCGACGTACGCCACTGGTGGTCATGGAAGGCTCCGAAACGGCTTTACGATACCTGAATGACATCCTCCGACCCATAGTGCAACCATATCGGCAGAATATTGGAGAGGCATTTGTCTTCATGGACGACAATTCTCGACCTCATCGTGCACATCTTGTGAATGCGTTCCTTCAAGATAACGACATCGCTCGACTACAGTGGCCAGCATGTTCGCCAGACATGAACCCTATCGAACATGCCTGGGATATGTTGAAAAGGGCTGTTTATGGACGTCTTGACCCACCAACCACTCTGAGAGATTTACGCCGAATTGTCGTTGAGGAGTGGGACAATTTGGACCAACAGTGTCTTGATGAACTTGTGGATAGTATGCCACGACGAATACAGGCATGCATCAATGCAAGAGGACGTGCTACTGGGTATTAGAGGTAGTGGTGTGTACTGCAATCTGGACCACAAATGCTGAAAGTCTAGCTGTATGATGGTACAACATGCAATGTGTGGGTCTCATGAGCAATAAAACGAGCTGAAATGTTGTTTGTGTTGATCTCTATTCCCTTTGTATTTAAAGGTTCCGGAACTCTTGGAACCGAGGTGATGCAAAACTTTTTTTGATGTGTGTATGTTGATGCCGTGTCTTGTTTTCCATTTCATTTTGGCTTCTCCTAAATATTTGGAATGAGTGACCTGCGAGATTTTTCCATATTGCGTTCGCAAGGTGATATTTCCTGTTGATTTGATATCCATATACTGTGTTTTTTCATAGGAAATATTCAGTCCCGTTTTACTGGAGATTTCATGTATTTTGTCTAGCGCTAATATGGCTTCATCCTTGTTGTTTGTTAAGATGGCCAGATCATCTGAAAAGGCCAAGCATTATTATTATTATTATTATTATTATTATTATTATTAGAGATGTTCAATACACGCCCAACAACACGGGATTGATGACCAAGATGTGCAAAGCCCTTCGAATGAAATAACATCGTAAGTTGCTCCATCCTTGAGGGAAACTATCAACTCACGTGCTGCTCAACATAGAGTTACGGGCCCATTATCTGTAGGTCATGTGCTCTGTGCCAAGATAAGTTAAGTGTTTCGACACTGCGATAAAATTACCCAAGGTCGTCAGACTGGCAATTGAAATATCAGCAGGTCAGACACACACACACACTCCTACATGATGGAGAGCGGTTTAATCGCTCGTAGTCTTTCTACCTTATAACAGAGTGAGAATTAATTAGTAACGGCAACTGTACGTCACAACAATATTACATAGCCTATAACTAAAGCCCTGCGCGATATTTTACCATTTAAAGTAAGAATCTTACTCATACAGACACTAATACTTCCTATTCTTGACTACTGTGACGTTATTCTTGTAGACGCAACCAAAACATTAACTTTGAAACTTCAACGAGCTCTGAACTCCTGCATACGATTTATCTACGATCTGAGCTATGATAAACATATCACTCCCTATTTTTGCGCTCTTTCCTGGCTGAAACCTGAACTACGTCGATCGTATCACATTCTTGTCCAGATTTTCCGATTATTGTCTGACGATAGACCACTATACTTATCAAATAAATTCAAGTACTTGTCTTCTTTCCATGGTAATAATAAACGCTCTGGTTCTTCCCTCTCCATTCCTATTCATCGCTCCTCTATATACAACAACTCCTTACATGTGGTGGGGTCTAGGCTGTGGAATACCCTTCCAGCCAGTGTCAGGGGTACCACCTCACTATCTAAATTCAAGACCACCTGCTGGGGCAGCCTGCTGAGCATTGCTGACCGACAACAAGTGTGACTGGATGAGTGAATGAGAGTGTGAAAGTCATGATCAATGTCAATTATTATTGTTTAATTTTGTCGCCATAATATGTTTATTGTATTGTATTAATGTGGTTAAGTGTAAGAGAGCCCTAACTGCGCCACCAATAAAGGCAATAATAATAATAATAATATCCGCAAAATTTTTCGCCGTGCGGATATAGTTGGCATGGCGGTGCGGATAGCGGATAAGCTGCGGATAATATTTACAGTAAATTTTCGGATAGTTTTTAGAATACAATGTTGAACTGGATTTTTATCATTTTAAATGATCTTGTCGACTTCGTCGTTACGCTGAGGTCTGGCGTTACGTTACGGTGACGGGACGAAATGTACCGAGAATGCACTGAGGTGTGTGACGTCATAGTACCGCTTGAGCCTCCTCCTTTCCCCGCGCGCTCCGGTGAGCGTGACGTCATCCAGCCAGCTACCTCCTTTCACCTTGGTTTGCATTTGCACGCAGTTCGCTGCATGATCATGAGGCTTTCACCCAGCATTTTTCAGCATTTGTAGCATTTTTTTATTTTTTATTTAGTCAATTTACCCTCTAGGTTGGTGGTTCCCACGGACTCAGGGAAGGAACTCACCACTACCGCCTCTACGGGCAGTGTCCTGGAGCTTGGAACATCTGGTCGGGATGGATACAACTGGGGAGGTGTGATCAGCACTTCGCCCAGGCGGCCTCACCTGCAAAGCGAACAGGGGCCTCATGAGGGAAGGGAAGGGATGGAAGATTGGGATGGATAGGCAAGGAAGAGGGAAGGAGGCGGCCGTGGCCTTACAGTAGGTACTGCCCCCGTAAATTGAATTATATTGAGACCACGGTGGCTGTATTGGCATATGTGAATAAAGTTATGGCTGTCATAGTTGTGACGTGTATATTCATGACGTAAGCACGGATTACGCAGACTTCATGCAAGTAGGCTGGTTGAGCTGAGATTCTTGGTGACGTCATGATTTTGTTCGAGAAAGATCTGAGATTTACGACGCAGTCGCAGGGAAACAAGGAATTGTGCTAAGGAAGAAGTTACGCTATTGGAGGAAAGGCTCGAACCAATGAATGATAGTTTGGAGGGAGACGGAGATTACTGAAACTACCATGTTTAATTACTTTTGGCATGCAGAATTGTGGAAATCCATTTTCAGTTATGGCATTGATTTGGAATTTTGAAGACATTAATTTTGAGTTTTTGAAATTTGAAAATCCGTCAAGTATAGCCAAAGTTAGAACTTCTAGCAATGACGGAGGAACAAGCTATGGAAGGGATGGATACGCCCCTTAAGAAGTTGATAAAAGGCCTTGCACAGGAGAGAGGAGCTCTCATGTCTCATTTCTGATGTCTCATAGTCGTTTTTCTGATTCTCACATTGTCAGACTTCGAGTGATTCAGTGAAGCAAGTCGTCATTAGCACGTGTGGTAGAGCCCACAGCATCGAACAAGCACGGAGCGTGCAGCAGTACAATTTTACGGTTACTGAAACTAGGTGAAGTTGGAGTGCACACATAAACGAGTCTACAAGATTATCTATCAAGAGTTAGCTACTGCCTTTATGCTAATTCAATTGTGCATTACAATATTGAGGTGTGTAGGAAAGTTGAACATTTTCACGAGTATACTTTGGAAGATATTCACATTTTAAGACAGCAGACAAAAGTGATTTTCTCGCCACCTGAGAAGCACTTTTATAATACCACATTCTACACTACGGCTGACACGTGTATTGCAACCGTGATACTGAAGATTACGTTTGGTGATACAACGCTACATTCTACAATGGAACAATATAATCTGGCAGTTCTTTCGACTATTATTATAACGGAAGTGGTGATGGAAGACTAAAACTTTAATGCAATTGGGACATATATCAATGGAGTGAAATAGCAGCATGGAACTTCGTTAATCGTCATTCTACAAAAGCGAGCATGTAGTGAACATCCAACTACACTCATGCATCGTAGTCCATCGCTGAATTACATCAAATGGCAGTGGAAATATTTTCATACTCCACAATTATGAACATTTCTGCGGAAATAATTGCAATAAACTTCATGGCAAATTTCTACCAGAACTTCAGGGAACTATCAAGAGAGGCCAGGGTGGACCCGGCTCACAAAGAAGAGTTTTGCCAGAAGGATGTCTATCGTCTACACGGAGCAGTGCAATTTCCGGAGGAGGAAGCAGTTCTATTCTCCGAGGGCGCAGGTTCCAGGTTCGAGGTCGGAGCACATCTTTACGGTGGTGAAATGGAACCATCAGCAGTCTTCTTTGGAAATTTTCCTCTAGAACTTCAATCAACAGATAAGGTAGTCGTGAACGTTTCTTGTTTTATTTGAGCCAATTAGCGATATCTGAGCAACCATTTTTCCCATATTTTCTGTCCCATATATTTTGCCCCATATTCTTGCTTGATATTTTTGTACACCGTACACTTTGTTGAGTTATGCCTGTTTCTACGATTTATTGAAACATTATTATGTCAGTGGCATATTTAAATAATTTTGGATCAGTTGAGACTGATATAATATATTCTTTCAGTAATTTGCATATTTTTGTAGTCACGATTTGACTGTAAAGTTAACGATTTTCTATGGCAAATTTGAATTCAGACAGCGTGTCACTTTATTAAAGTAATTCTATTCAGTAAATTACTTTGACCAATTTTCTGTCATCCTCAAGAAAGAAGAATAATTAAAAGATTTTAGATCGTTAAAATCTATTTCTGTATCGACGATCTTGGAAATACTAGTCGTTTTATGAACATGATTGCAACATAGACATTTATCGTCAGTTCTGAAATACCATTGCATTATAGACAAGTTTATGAAATATGAACTTTGATTACGATTTATTGAGTACACTATAGTAATGAACATTTGATAGGAGTTTTTCTCAATTCTAGATTGGAACAATAATGTTTGCATTCCACAGTCTAATTGTATTCTATTCGATTATTTATGCAGTTTAGATGAACTTTGATTGAAGATAGTATTTTATACTGCGATACATTGAAGATATTAATCTCAATTTTGATAGACCAGGGAGGCGTGTCTAATCGTATTTGCTATTAAATTTATTTGTGATTGGCAAATTTTTACTTCATATCGATTCATGAATGAAACCCACGAAGGTTAAATATAATAACAGTTTTTGATACAGTTGATGAATATAAGAATTTTTAAAGAGGAACTATGGATGTATAATCGTTAGTTCAGTGGACGTGTAAAAGTCGCTGATGAATAATGCCCTTGAATAAGTGAAGGAGGTTCCCACAGTGATATTAATGATGTTGATGAATTTATAAGTGAAGTTTTTTTTTGTATGTATTGTGGAAGATTTTGATGCCATATATAATGAGATATATGATGAATTCTGGGCCAATTTGGTGCAATTTTGTGCGTTTTGAGCGAGGTATTTTTCCGCTGAGTACATTGTTCAGGTCCTTTGAAAATTAATCATGTGAAGTTACTGTTAAAATTAACAAGAGTGTTTAAATAATTTGAGATAACGATTTTGAATGGAGGTTACCGTCACAAATAATAATAATAATTATTAAACCTTATTAAACCTGAATCTAAAATTTAAATATAACTAACCTTCATTGGTCGATTATATCAACACGATTTGAGTAATTATCAACCGGATAAACGTGTGGTTTAATGTATTTCTAATATAAATAATATAAATATTGTAAATAACTATGTAAATATCTTTAATAATAATTTGAAACGAACGGGATTAATAGAGGCGTGTATAAATTTTTCAATTGTCGTTTGACAATGTTATAAACAATTTATAATGTTATAAATAATTAATGAGCATTTTGTTATAAACATTAAGCGTTTTTGTTATTATACTCTAAACAACGCTAGTTAAACAATTGGAATTTACAATTAAACAAGATTTGGGATTATTAGAGTAATCCATTGATATTTGCATGGAGCATTTAAAAGATTTGCGTGATAATATTTGATTTGAGATGTGGACATTTAAAGTGATTTGGAAAGGAGCTAGGCTCTGAGGTAACTAGCATATGCTAACGTTGGCTGGACAGGTGGGTCCATTTGACGATGCAAGCATGCGACATGGTGCAGGTGGCCAGACAACTGTATGATAGAGGCCAAGGTCACCTACATAGCAGCCTTGCGGTTATAAATAAAATGTGATGTTTATGAAAAAGGAAAACAATTGCTATATGTCTCGTCCCAACTCCCTTATCCATTCCATGTGCATTATTATTATTACGTTCTTTTGAGCTAGAGAAATCTGAAATTTTGTATGTAAAGTCTACAAGTCCTACAGGAGGACATGGTTACATGGACAATGGCTTCTGATCGCCACGTATATTTTGTTGTTAAATTTTTGTTAAATTATGTTCTTTATGTGAAATAAATTATTGTGCAGTTTAAAGTTTCTTGTATACGTTTTGGTTCATTTTAAATATCGTGGTGGAGGTTATTGTGAGGGCATACTATTAAGTGATCCAGTTGGCAACCCAGACCCGAGATTAATTTGAATAGGTAAGTAAAAGATAAGTATGAACCCCCGTATATTTTGGTGTGTTCCACAATAATTTCTTGTTAACTACTGTGCTCTAATCTCGGTAGTATCTGTCAGTGCCATTTTCCTTGATGTAGCTGAATCCGGATAGTAGGCTGTCAGATATCCGCCCCCTCAATCGGATTGCCAATAATCAAACGCACCGGCACAGCTACATCAATGAAAATGGCACTGACAGATACTATCGAGATTAGAGCACAATAGTTAACAAGAAATTATTGTGGAACACACCAAAATATACGGGGGTTCATACTTACCTTTACTTACCTCTTAAATTTATCTCGGGGACTGGGTTGTCAACTGGATCACTTAAAGTATGCCCACACAATAACCTCCACCATGATATTTAAAATGAACCAGAACGAAGACGAGAAACTTTAAACTGCACAATAATTTATTTCACATAAAGAATGAATTTAACAAAAATAAAACAACAAAATCCACGTGGCAATCAGAAGCCATCGTCCACATAACCATGTCCTCCTGTAGGACTTGTATACTCTACATACAATGTTTCAGCTTTCTCAAGCTCATAGTAACGTAAAAATAATAATGCACTTGGAATGGAAACGGGATTTGGGACGAGACACATATATCAATTGTTTTGCGTGTTTATACACATCACATTTTATTTATAGCCACAAGGCTATTATGGAGACGTCCTTGGCCTCTATCAAACAGTTGTCCGGGCCAGCTGCAATGCACCTGCATCGTCAAAGTGGACCCCCGTTCGTTCAACCCTAGCGTAAGCGAGTTACCTCAGAGCTTGGCTCTCCTTTTCAAAACACGTAAATGTTCACATCTCAACTGAAATATTATCACGCAAATGTTTTAAATGCTCCATTCAAACACCAGTGGATCACTCCAACAATCCCAAATCATGATTAATTGTTCAATGCACATGTTTAATTAGCGTTGTTTAGAGTATAAAAACAAAACTCTTAATGTTAATAACAAAAGTTCATTAATTATTTATAACAATAATAAAATTTGTTTATAACAATGTCAAACGACAATTGGAAAACTTTATACACGCCTCTATTAATCCTTTTCATTTCAAATTATTATCAAAGATATTTACATATTATTTACAATATTATATTGTTTATATTATTTATACAAGAAATACATTAAACCACACGTTTATCCGGTTGATAATTACTTAAATCGTGTTGATATAATCGACCAATGAAGGTTAGTTATATTTAACTGTCAAATTCAGGTTTAATAAGGTTTAATAATAATTATTAATATTTGTGACGGTAACCTCCATTCAAAATCTTTATCTCAAATTATTTAACAGGGGCGGCTGGCTCTAACGGGCCAGTGGGCCCGGGCCCTCCTTACCATTAACCTACATTAGTAATTCATTTTTCAATCCTTAACGCTCGAAATACTGGCCGAGTTGTGCGCTCCTCACTATGAAAATGTACCAGAATGTTTGAATAACGCGCTACATATCTTGTCCCGTAGTTCGCCTTGCTGCGGGCTACGCGGGGCCCAGGCCTTACTGGGCCCAAGACTCCATTCAACTACAAACAAGGACAGGTATATTGCGCGTGCGTGCAGACGCTCTTCAAACGTCGGCTATGGGCCCAGAGATTGCGAGCCCACGGTTACAAGGTGGAATAACAATTGGAGCAGTTGTATGAGTGAGCTCTGGAGAGAACGTTGGAATGCAGCGGTAATGCTGAACTGCTGCGTTCAACTCGAACTTACAACATCTATGGCCATTTGGCCATACCCTGCCCCTTTCCTCCCCATCTACCGATGCTGTTTGTAATGATTCGCAAGACGACCACTAGATGGCAAACAGGACACCACCCGGGTATCATTAGATCCAAAGTTACGTAAAACGAAAACGAAGGGAAGAATACTTTAAATGGTGTAGTGACAAAATCATTCATACCTACTGTCGACCAAAGTATTATGTGCACTCGAGTTTGAAGGTTGTTTGTGAAGTAACCAATAGACCTACATAAAATCCAATAACATCATCATTTTCGTCGTTCTATTTTACGTTAGTTCAGCGGTTCCCAAACTTGTTTCCCTCCCGTACCCCTTTTTACATATTTATCTAAAATAGTACCCCCTAAATAGTAAACTTTTAAAACGTTTAATATTTAAGGGCAATATGTACATTGCAGTACTTAATTAAAACATTAATAGTAAAAATTAACTTACAACTATTTATAACTTATTTTTATGAATATAGTATAAGTAATATTTTTAATTTATTATTTGTTTGCTGTTAGTAACTTATACATTTCATTTCAATAAAATGCTAAATGTAATTTCCAATTTTACTTTTATTTACCTTTGGAGATGAAGATGTATAAACATTTAGCTGAGGAAAATAAACAATTAAAGTACCGTACATAAGATTTTTTTAAATGTTGGTTTTATTGATAGCCAATTAATTCTAGCGATTAGTTTGGCACAAAAAGGCAAATCAAGACAATAGCAGTGCAGTGGTGAAAGTGACTGGGGTTGGGGTAGGATGAGAGCATTTACCTTGACGTGCGTGAATAAGACGGCACTGCGCGCCTGTACATTACGACTGACACGTTCGATGGGAACATGGCGGCCGCCATTACCGTCTATTTTTGGCGTACCCCTAACCAGTTCATTGCGTACCACCATGGGGTACGCGTACCCCAGTTTGGGAACCGCTGCGTTAGTTCATGTAGGTTTGGAATTTTTAATTTATATGTTAATATTTTTTATCGCAGTTGGAACACAAAAAGTGCATGTTTTTAAGCGTGTTTCAACCATGCGTCACATTTAAGAAATATTATCTCAAAAACCCGTCATTAGATCGAATCCAAATTTTAACACAATATACATTGGAGTGTTGTATAACGGGTTTATCAATTTCAAAATTTTGTGTGTCCAAGGAACAAAGTTGTTATCATTTTTGTAAGGTAACTTTTTCTCGGCTCGGGGTGGTTGGAAAATGTAGTTCTTGGTCGCGTTGGAATCCTTATACATCGAAAATTTATGCTGTATGACTGTGAAATACGTACATTAATTCACTTATTTTATATCAGTTTGTATTTGTAGGGGGAAATAAGACATGGTTCACCAGCTAGCCGCTCCGGGAAAAGCTGTACAGCGTTGCTGAGATGTAGCCCATCACTTTCGAGCGAGGCGCGCCAAGATGCGTGATGGGCTCCATTTCGGCAACGCTGTACAGCTTTTACCGGAGCGGCTAGCTGGTGAACCATGTCTTATTTCCCCCTACAAATACAAACTGATATAAAATAAGTGAATTCATTTACGTATTTCACAGTCATACAGCATAACTTTTTGATGTATAAGGATTCCAACGCGATCAAGAACTACATTTTCCAACCACACCGAGCCGAGAAAAAGTTACCTTACAAAAATGATAACAACTTTGTTTCTTGAACACACAAAATTCTGAAATTAATAAACCAGTTATACAACATTCCAATGTATATTGTGTTAAAATTTGGATTCGATCTGATGACAGGTTTTTGAGATAATAAATCTTAAATGTGACGCATGGTTGAAACACGCTTAAAAACGTGCACTTTTTGCGTTCCAACTGCGATAAAAAATATTGAAATATAAATTAAACATTCCAAACCTACATGAACTAACCTAAAATAGAACGACGAAAATGATGATGTTATTGGATTTTATGGAGGTCTATTGGTTACTTCACAAACGACCTTCAGACTCGAGTGCACATAATACTTTGGTCGACAGTAGTGTCAAGGATAGGTTAAAAATAAACTTCCCATTAACTAGCAATGTAACTACTTTTTAACAGGACATGGTAAGATAAATTCGTATTATTTTCGTTTCAAATTTAAAGACAGTCCATTGTGTGCATGTGGTAATGAAGAACAAACAGTTGATCATTTATTATTTACATGCGTGAAAAAGAAAGACAGTTGTTTAAGGACAATATGGTAAATGAACATGGAAAATGGACATTCGAAAAAATTAGCTAATGAAGCATTATATAATTTAATTCAATAGATTTAGAAAGAATGCCAAGTAGTTGAACAGATTCTTAATATTGGTGTAGCTCATAAAAACAATAAGTTAATAGATTTAGACAGTTCCTAGAACAATATATCACCAAACAAATAGCCATAGAACAATAATGAATAATACATAAGTATATGTATGTTATTAAAATTGTAAACATTTTGTAAACATAGCATGTAGTATTACTTTCATTGTAATGGAACATGCTGTTAAAAATAAATAAATAAATAAATAAATAAATAAATAAGGTTATGTAAAGAGGTCTCTTTTTGGAGTTCTGTGACAAGTGTTACCAATTTTTTTTTTCCATCTAGGTCTAGAGTTTTTGACAAATGTCTTAGTGATAGGCTATTATAAATTTGGAATTAAATAGCGATTTGGAGGATCATTTAAATTATATTAAATGTAGAACATAACATTTTCCCTAATGAGACACAATTTAATGGATATTGGCAAACACCTAGCGTGCTAGCTAGTAATTTTACTGTGCATGATAATTCATTTTGTGTGCCCTCCCAAGCTCCAAGACCACCAGCCGCCGCTGCACTTGGAATGGAAACGGGATTTGGGACGAGACACATATATCAATTGTTTTGCGTGTTTATATACTTCACATTTTATTTATAGCCACAAGGCTATTATGGAAACGTCCTTGGCCTCTATCAAACAGTTGTCCGGGCCAGCTGCAATGCACCTGCATCGTCAAAGTGGACCCCCGTTCGTTCAACCCTAGCGTAAGCGAGTTACCCCAGAGCTTGGCTCTCCTTTTCAAAACACGTAAATGTTCACATCTCAACTGAAATATTATCACGCAAATGTTTTAAATGCTCCATTCAAACACCAGTGGATTACTCCAACAATCCCAAATCATGATTAATTGTTCAATGCACATGTTTAATTAGCGTTGTTTAGAGTATAAAAACAAAACTCTTAATGTTAATAACAAAAGTTCATTAATTATTTATAACAATAATAAAATTTGTTTATAACAATGTCAAACGACAATTGGAAAACTTTATACACGCCTCTATTAATCCTTTTCATTTCAAATTATTATCAAAGATATTTACATATTATTTACAATATTATATTGTTTATATTATTTATACAAGAAATACATTAAACCACACGTTTATCCGGTTGATAATTACTAAAATCGTGTTGATATAATCGACCAATGAAGGTTAGTTATATTTAACTGTCAAATTCAGGTTTAATAAGGTTTAATAATAATTATTAATATTTGTGACGGTAACCTCCATTCAAAATCTTTATCTCAAATTATTTAACACTCTTGTTAATTTTAACAGTATCTTCATATGAATAACTTTCAAAGAACCAGAACAATACATTCAATGGGAAAATACTTCGCTCAAGACGCACAAAATTGCACAAAAATTGGCCCAAAATTCATCATATATCTTCATATATATGGCATAAAAATCTTCCTAACTACATACAAAAACCTCCACTTATAAATTCATCAACTTCATTTATTACTGTGGGAACCTCCTTCATTATTCAAGGGCATTATTCATCAGCGACTTTTACATGTCCACTGAACTAACGATTATACATCCATTGTTCCTCTTTAAAAATTCTTATATTCATCAATTGTATTAATGACTGTTATTATTTAACC
This sequence comes from Meconema thalassinum, assembly GCA_946902985.2. Taxonomy (NCBI): domain Eukaryota; kingdom Metazoa; phylum Arthropoda; class Insecta; order Orthoptera; family Tettigoniidae; genus Meconema; species Meconema thalassinum. The sequence continues at coordinate 241,578,357 of OX336396.1, forward strand.
TTCGTGGGTTTCATTCATGAATCGATATGAAGTAAAAATTTGCCAATCACAAATAAATTTAATAGCAAATACGATTAGACACTCCTCCCTGGTCTATCAAAATTGAGATTAATATCTTCAAAGTATCGCAGTATAAAAATACTATCTTCAATCAAAGTTCATCTAAACTGTATAAATAGTCGAATAGAATACAATTAGACTGTGGAATGCAAACATTATTGTTCCAATCTATAATTGAGAAAAACTCCTATCAAATGTTCATTACTATAGTGTATTCAATAAATCGTAATCAAAGTTCATATTTCATAAAATTGTCTATAATGCAATGATAAATGTCTATGTTGCAATCATGTTCATAAGACGACTAGTATTTCAAAGATCGTCGATATCGTAATAGATTTTAACGCTCTAAAATCATTTAATCATTCTTCTTTCTTGAGGATGACAGAAAATTGGTCAAAGTAATTTACTGAATAGAATTACTTTAATAAAATGACACGCTGTCTGAATTCAAATCTGCCATAGAAAATCGTTAACTTTACAGTCAAATCGTGACTACAAAAATATGCAAATTACTGAAAGAATCTAATATCAGTCTCAACTGATCCAAAATTATTTAACTATGCCAATGACATAATAATGTCTCAACAAATCGTAGAAAAAGGCATAAATCATCGAAGTGTACTGAGTACAGAAATGTTAATCAAGAAAATGGGGCACAATATAGGACAGAAAATATGGGAAAATGGTTGCTCAGATATCGCTACAAGACTCAAATAATACAAGAAACATTCACGACTACCTTATCTGTTGATTGAAGTTCTAGAGGAAAGTTTTCAAAGAAAACTGCTGTTGGTTCCATTTCACCAGCGTGAAGATGTGCTCCGACCTCGAACCTGGAATCAGCGTCCTCGGAGAATCGAACTGCTTCCTCCTCCGAAAATTGCACTGCTCCGTGGATACGAAAAACATCCTTCTGGCAAAACTCTTCTTTGTGAGCCGGGTCCACCCTGACCTCTCTCGAAAGATCCCTGAAGTTCCGGTCGTAATTCTTCATGAAGTTTATTGTAGTTATTTCCGCAGAAATATTCATAGTTGTGGAGTATGAAAATATTACCACTGTCATCTGGTATAATTCAGCGATGGATTCACGATGCATGAGTGTAGTTGGATGTTCACTACATGCTCGCTTTTGTAGAATGACGATTAACGAAGTTCCATGCTGTTATTTCACTCAATCGATATATGTCCCAATTGCATTAAAGCCTTAGCCTTCCATCTCAACTTCCGTTATAATCATTGAAAGCACTGCAAGATTATAATGTTCCATAGTAGACTGTATCGTTGTATTACCAAACGTATTCTCCAATATCACTGTTGCAATCCACGTGTCAGCCGTAGTGTATAATGTGGAATTTTAAAAGTGTTTCTCATGTGGCGAGAAAATCACTTTTGTTGGCAGCCTTAAAGTGCCAATATCTTTCAAAGTATAACTGTGAAATTGTTCAAATCTTCTACACACCTCAATGTTGTACTGCCCAATTGAATTATAATAAAGGCTGAAGTTAACTCTTGATATCTTATCTGGTGGAAACGTTAATGTGAGCGTTTCAACTTCACCTAGTTTCGAGCAGCGTAAAATGGAACTGCTCCGTGTTCGTTCGATGCGCCGGGCTTTAACCACACGCTAAAGACAACTTGCTTCACTTATTCACTCCAAAATGACTCTGACATCTGAAATATATATGCGGTATCAGCGGTATGATCCGTATGAGTTCTGAGTATGAGTTCTGAGTTCTGAGCTCTGAGTTCTGAGTATGAGTTCTGAGATATGAGTTCTGAGTTCTGAGAGCTCCTCTCTTCTGTGCACGACCTTTTATCAACTTCTTAAGGGGCGTATCCATCCCTTCCATAGCCTGTTGCTCCGTCATTGCTAGAAGTTTTAACTTTGGCTATACTTGACGGATTTTCAAATTTCAAAAACTCAAAATTAATTTCTTCAAAATTCCAAATCAATGCCATAACTGAAAATAGATTTCCACAATTCTGCATGCCAAAAGTAATCAAATATCGTAGTTTCAGCAATCTCCGTCTTCCTTCCAAACTATCGTTCATTGGTTCGAGTCTCTCCTCCAATAGCGTAACTTCTTCCTTAGCACAATACCTTGTTTCCTGCGACTGCGTCGTAAATCTCCGATCTTTCTCGAACAAAATTATGACGTCACCAAGAATCTCAGCTCAATCAGCCTACTTGCATGAAATCTGCGTCATCCGTGCCTACGTCATGAATATCCACGTCACAACTATGACAGCCATAACTTTACTCATTTTTGCCAATACAGCCATCGTGGTCTCAATATAATTCAATTTACGGGGGCAGTACCATCCCGGCATTTGCCCGAAGACGAAGTGGAAAACCACGGAAAACCACTTCGAGGATGGCTGAGGTGGGAATCGAACCCCCTCTACTCATTTGGACCACCCGAGGCTGAGTAGACCCCGTTCCAGTCCTCATACCACTTTTCAAATTTCGTGGCAGAGCCGGGAATCGAACCCAGGACCTTCGGGGCGGCAGCTAACCTTCTTGACCGCTACGCTACGGAGGCGACTGTAGCATTTGTAGCATTTAAAATGATATAAAGTCTAGTCTTTCAGACTGACTATCACTCTTTTTATTCTTAACAATTTTAGTTTTTGCTAAGATCTGCGTCTTTCACGTTTCTTGTTAATTCCCCATTTGTTTTCGCTTGGATTGTATGAGAATAATAGAGATAAAGCAAAAGGAAGGAAGCTTGTAGTTTAATCTCGAGATCATGAGCCACGGGGATAAGAGAAGTGAGAGAAGCCAATCATGGAAATACTCTTGATACGTGTTGCCCCTAGTGGCAAGTTCGTTAACTGGATTACGGCCCGCCTGTCCAACCTGAACGACTACGACATTACGGTTCACCTGGACACCAACCTAGGGGTCTGCGAGCCCGTTACCTGGATTGGCCACTTGTTGTATTATTATTATTATTATTATTATTAGCATCACTGTAAATTACGGCTTATGGTAATTAGAGATTTACGGAATCAACTTGGATCATTTGTGACATTTGACGGTTTAAGCAACGCCATCCCATACCTCAAATTTATTTATTTATTATTATTTGCGTACATTTCCATTAAGAAGAGCGCTAAAAACACAAACATCTAGCTTTTGTAGGTGGCTCCTTTCTTATTTTTTTCTTCCCAAAAACATTTCATCCGCCTTCTCTCCATCTCTCCATTTACGCCTATTTCCTTTCGGTTGTGATCTACATTCAAATATCTGGTTTCTGATATTTTCTCCATAAATGCTGCGGTCCTGAATGTCTTCTATGGTGATATGTAATTGTTGTAAGCCTTCCATAGTTTCTTTGTTACCCAATTTCGAAGTAGAAATTAAGTATAATATTCTTTTATTCTGGTGTCGTTCATTCTGGCGATATGTGTAAAGAGTTTCGCTCTGAGATTTCTGATGAGTGTCGTGATAGATTCAGTATTTCTGTATAATTCTCCTGTGGGTCGTTTTTTTGCCAGAAATTATCTCTGAAAACGGCGCCGTATTTCTTTCTCAGAATTTTCCGTTCTTGTTTTTCAATGTCTTAAATTTTGTCCATTCCCTTGGTGCTTGTGGTTTCTGATGCGCATATGGCTTCCGGCAAGACTACCGATTTATAATGTCGTAATTTCGCAGCCGTGAAGATGCATTTTTTATTTATCTACTGACTTTGTATTTAAGCGCTGCAATAAATATTCCGTCTGTCTTCTTGGAGTGCTCATGGACTGAAGTACTGTATATTCGTAATTTAGGATGTGTTCCTGGGCTGTCGGGACGGTCTGATAAATCCCCGCCTCTCATTAAACATCGGTAAGCTAAGCAGTTCCTTGTTTAGCCAAATGGCGCGTTCTGTCTATCTGTGAATACTAAAAGACTCGATTTAGTGTTCCAGTGAGAGAGCGCCTGTGACAGAATCAGATGTGTTCAACCAGGCAAGATGGGAACTTGATTGATTAATGTTGCGACTGCTGGCAGTTCGTCCATTCGTCAGAAATATGTGCACTGTAACACACAGACAAATTCCAATTGAATTACAATTAAGCATTCGTTCATAAAAGAATAAAAGAACGAAATTACTTTTTATTACGGTATATTATTACTAGCAACCCACCCCGGCTTCGCCCGGGAACAGTTATGAATACATTACTTCTCAGGTCCAAGCTCTATGAACTTGCGGGATGAGGGGAAGGGGCAGGGAAGGGTCAGGCGAGAAGAGAAGGGTCTGTCTTCAGCCCGCCGTGATATCTGGTATTCCTTTGTATTCCTATACTGCTAACATACGGCCGTTGTTCAAACCACTGTGGTGTTGCGAATGAGTGAGTCAGTCACCGACCAATGTATTTGGTTCTGTTACTACGCACGTACCGGGAAACCTCATCACTCATCACCATCATTTCTCATAGCCCGCGATCCACATTCCCCTCAGGTTCACGTGATAAATGCTTTTTTTTTCAATGCCAATGAACTACGACCTATATCCGTTTTACGTCTCGGGATGATGGTTTAAAATCACTGACTGGACTATTAATTATATTATCACGGAGATGCATGTGCAACGAATTCTTGTCAGACGCAATTTAAGAATGGTGAGGTGCATGAAACACAAATCCCCCTTCCGTCCAATCATAACTTGACTGTGTATTTTGCGGAACGAAAAGTTCACAGGCGAAATGAAGAAACGCCAAGTTGCACTTTCAAACACAACCACTCTTCTCTGAAGTCTTAACTCAACACGACTCGATTGTTTGCTGCTGGCTGTATCAGGGGTAATAGGCTCGTCCGCTAGCTAGGCTGTAACTAGGGTAATGGCTCAGTAATTGAATGGACATTGTTGGAGTAAACTTACACGTAAAACACGTCTTATAGTGGGCGATGTATTGAAGACAGAGATATGCTCTCGTGTACCTTTTTTTGTAGAACTTTTCATGCTGAACAATTCTTACACTCATAGTATATAGATATTTTTAACTGTTTGCCCAGTCTAATATTAAAAAGTGCATGGACGCCAGATTTTTTCCCACGTTTTCACTGAAATCGTTACTGCTTGGCTTCCTTTGTTCATAAATAAATTATTCTTTACAGAAACCTTCCCCGAGATATCCTTTACAGAATGATGAAATCCGCATCAAAATCCATCCAGTGGTTCTCGAGATTACCCGTGACATCCAAGAATCGTGGACATAGTTTTATACTAAGTAGAGATAATTTTTTCAGTCGGTAAACATGATTGTACCCACATTTGATTGGGCGGGGAATATCAATTAGTTTTTTGGTGCCGGAAATAAATCACCCTTAATAAATCACTTTTCACAAAATGGGGGACTATGGTTAAAGTCTAGTCTCGTTCGTCAAGCAAACAAAATGAGATCTCCTCGCATAGGCTTAATTTAGGTTTGATGGATATGTATATAACATTTATGTACAACAGTGTTAATTTTTAATTATTAAGCTACAGAAGTTTTGTTGTTGTTGATTCATTTAGGGACTTTGCAACATCGTGTTCATGTAGCCCTGTGTATTACCCTTTCACGAAATGATTGCCGGCGGTCGAGTTGGGAACTATTCTTTGTTTACTTGTGTCACACGTCATCCTGCTTCGTTGACAGGTACAGTTGCTCGAGTAAGATATGACTCAGCTCCAGTAGCTTCATTCATCGTTTAACTGTCCGTGGTAACATGAGCTCCTGTGACGCTTATCTGACGTATTGCTACTTGACTTATGAGAAGACTGCGCTCTGTCATCGCTTTGCCCCGCGGGGCTCATGCTACCATAAACAACAAACGCTGGTGCAGCCACGCTCAGCGGCAATCAAATGTTGAATGGGTAATACTTGGGTTTGTGTGGAATATGTCAGATAACCTATGTTATTGTGATGGATGTATTAGTGTGTGTAGTTGTATTTCATATGAGAATTGGGAAGGAGGCGGACGTGCCCTTCAGTTAGTAAGCATCACGGCATTCGCCTGAAGTAGAATTGGGAAACCATGGAAAACCACTTCCAGTAACGCTGAGTTGGGAATTGAACCCACCTCTTCTCAGTTTTTCATCACGAGGCTGAGTGTACCCCGTTCCAGCACTCACACCAGAATTAAATTTCTTGGCAGAGCCAAGAATCATACCCAGGCCTCCGCAGTGACAGACAAGAATGTTACTTAGTCGGTATTGGTTTCAAACCTTGAACGCTCGGCTGGTCACCAGAATTCTTTTTATATAAGACTAGCTATAGGCTACCCGGCATGCGTTGCAATGCCAATCAAAGATACACACATCAAAAAAAGTTTTGCATCACCTCGGTTCCAAGAGTTCCGGAACCTTTAAATACAAAGGGAATAGAGATCAACACAAACAACATTTCAGCTCGTTTTATTGCTCATGAGACCCACACATTGCATGTTGTACCATCATACAGCTAGACTTTCAGCATTTGTGGTCCAGATTGCAGTCCACACCACTACCTCTAATACCCAGTAGCACGTCCTCTTGCATTGATGATGCATGCCTGTATTCGTCGTGGCATACTATCCACAAGTTCATCAAGACACTGTTGGTCCAAATTGTCCCACTCCTCAACGACAATTCGGCGTAAATCTTTCAGAGTGGTTGGTGGGTCAAGACGTCCCTAAACAGCCCTTTTCAACATATCCCAGGCATGTTCGATAGGGTTCATGTCTGGCGAACATGCTGGCCACTGTAGTCGAGCGATGTCGTTATCTTGAAGGAACGCATTCACAAGATGTGCACGATGAGGTCGAGAATTGTCGTCCATGAAGACAAATGCCTCTCCAATATTCTGCCGATATGGTTGCACTATGGGTCGGAGGGTGTCATTCAGGTATCGTAAAGCCGTTTCGGAGCCTTCCATGACCACCAGTGGCGTACGTCGGCCCCACATAATGCCACCCCAAAACATCAGGGAACCACCACCTTGCTGCACTCGCTGGACAGTGTGTCTAAGACGTTCAGCCTGACCAGGGTGCCTCCAAACACGTCTCCGACGATTGTCTGGTTGAAGGCATATGCGACACTCATCGGTGAAAAGAACGTGATGCCAATTCCGTGGGGTCCATTCAGCATGTTGTTGGGCCCATCTGTACCGCGCTGCATGGTGTCGGGGTTGCAAAGCTGGACCTCGCCATGGACGTCGGGAGTGAAGTTGCGCATCATGCAGCCTATTGCGCACAGTTTGAGTTGAAACACGACGTCGTGTGGCTGAACGAAACGCATTATTCAACATGGTGGCATTGCTGTCAGGGTTCCTCCGAGCGGCAATCCGTAAGTAGCGGTCATCCACTACAGTAGTAGCCCTTGGGCGGCCTGAGCGAGGCCTGTCATCGACAGTTCCTGTATCTCTGTACCTCCTCCATGTCCGAACAACATCGCTTTGGTTCACTCTGAGACGCCTGGAAACTTCCCTTGTTGAGAGCCCTTCTTGACACAAAGTAACAATGCGGACGCGATCGAACTGCGGTATTGACCTTCTAGGCATGGTAGAACTACAGACAACATGAGCAGCGTACCTTCGTCCTGGTGGAATGACTGGAACTGATCGGCTGTCGTACCCCCTCCGTCTAATAGGCCCTGCTCATGCATGGTTGTTTACATCTTTGAGCAGTTTTAGTGACATCTATGAACAGTCAAAGGGACTGTATCTTGGATACAATATACACAGTCAACGTCTATATGCCGGAGATCTGGGAACCGAGGTGATGCAAAACTTTTTTTGATGTGTGTAGAAAGAAAGGAAGATACAGTACTGTAATAATAATGTTATTGGTTTTGCGTCCCTTTTAACAACTGTGGCTTTTACAGACGCCAGGGTGACGGAATTTTGGCCCGAAGAGGATATTTAACGTGCCAGTATATCTATAAGGTGCGTTCAAAAAGTAACGAACCGGAGGCATAATTACAGAAACCAGTATCTGTATGTTAGAAGTATTGGTCCTGGCTGTTGAGGCACTTGTCCCACTGTGACACGAGTCGGTGAATGGCCGTCTCATAAAATTCCGTGGTCTGCGATGTGAACCAGTTCCGCACGTACAGCTGGACGTCGACCTCCGAGGTGAATCGTTGGCCCCGCAGAGCCCTTTTCAGGGGACCAAACATGGCGTAATCACAGGGAGAGAGGTCTGGACTGTATGGAGGGTAGCCGAGAACCTCCCATTTGAATTTCTGCAGGAGTACCGCGACTGTGTTGGCCATATGAGGTCGTGCATTGTCGTGGAGCGACCACGGCGGCTATGGCGTTCACTGTCACTCGGCGGTCCTGGGTAAAATGAGTGCATCAACCAGCTGGACGTTGTCATCGGTAATGCAGGGGGGTTCCCCCGACCGGGCATCATCGGCTAACGACACCCGTCCTTCCGTGAAGCTTTTGTGCCACGCTTTGACCCTTGCAAGGGACATGCAGAGTTCGCCGTACACTTGTGACATTCGGCGATGAATGTCTGTTCCCCCTACTCCTTCCGCTGTCAGAAACCGAACAACACCTCTTTGCTCTTCGTTATACGCCTCGATGTCACTGTTTGCAATGCGACTGGCAGCGTTGGACGATTGATGCAGGCTGCTGCTCGCTTTTTATTGTCACGTGACGTGCACGCGTGCCCTCTAGCGACGGGCTGTGACCTTCCACGCTCTGGTCGAAACCACACCTCGTTACACATGCCACGATTAGCCAATGTCGTCACCGGTTTTCGCATTCCAGCCTCCGGCTCGTTACTTTTTGAACGCACCTTATTTTGACACGGCCCCCTCGCATTTACGCACCCTCAAATGCCAACTGGCAGCGCCAGGATTCTATCCTATAACCTTGGTTACAGCAGGCAAGAACATTACCACTGAGCCACGCAGCCAGCCTAAGCAAGAAAGAAAGAAAGAATGAAAGATAGGTAGAAAGAATAAAAATATGTGTTTGAATTGTAATTTCGTTTACTCAAGTGCCTTTGGATAAACAATATTCTTTGTTTTTCTGTCTGGTGCGTAGGCCTACAGTAGGCCTATATAAATAAATACGAAGGCTTCCCGACGGGTGAACACGCCACATACAGCCAACCATGTGAGCATTTGTTGAAACTACTCATGCGCCATCTAATGTAAAATGGATTTAGTTATTCAGAAACAATGGTGGAGTGTGCACACACGGCCGACTGAATACGAGCTGCGCTCTATACCGGCCTTGACATTCCCAGTCAGAACCCATGTATAACATGTAATTGGAAAGTTTCTACTCGTTGCCGGTAGAGCGCACTCCCCTCCCATTATAGGCGCGATAAGGGAATCAGCTGTACAGTACGTATATTAAATGTGTAATCTCAAGAACCACTGGATGGATTTTGATGCTGCTTTCACCATTCTGTAAAGGTGATCTCGAGGAAGATTTGTGTAGAAAATAATTTATTTATGAACAAAGGGAGCCATGCAGTAACGATTTCAGTGAAAAGGTCGAAAAAATAGCCTGGCGTCCGTGCGCTTTTTAAGCTTACGCAGGGCGAACCGTTAAAAATATCATTATATTATGAGTGTAAGAATTGTTCAGCGTGAGAAATTCTACAAAAAAGTCCGCGAGAGCATATCTCTATCTTCGATACATCGCCCACTATAAGTGTTTTTAGTTTGGACGGGAGGGGCATTTGGCTTGCACCTCGCCATTCTTAAATTACGTCTGACAGGAATTCCTTGCCCATTCATAACTGTTCCCGGGCGAAGCCGGGGCGGGTTGCTAGTGACACTATATAATTATTATCATTATAATTTCCGCATTATCAAAATTAAAATTATATCACAAAATAAAATAGCGTGCTAATAAATCCAAGAGAAAGTAGACATACCTTGCACCTTCTTCGGGTACAAGGACACTACTCCAGCATCGTCTCATTAAAAGGAAAGAGAGGATCAAAATTACAGCCGGGAACAAGTAGCAGCTAATCGTGTGTTGTGTTTTGGGCTAAGAGATCTTTCGACAAATTATCAGATACCGTGTGCCTTCTTTTTCACGAAGCAGCTGTCAGGACGGGACTTACATAAACTCCTGCTGGACGTTATTCTCGAGGTTGAACAATGCGGTTTCATAATTATAATAACTGTCTCTGATAATCACAAAACTAACACTACAATGATGAGGCATTTAGAGGGAGGGAATTTGCAACCAATGGTCAATCACCCATACGATGAGTCTAGGAATGTATTCCCTAGTTATGATCATTGTCACATTCTAAAAATAAAATAAAAACATTAGAACGCAGTTTCTGTAACGAGAGATGACTGATGGTACTGGAATAATTTCAGGGAAATACTTGTCATTACTATACACAATGCAAAAGGGTGAGATCGTCAAACCGGTCAGACACCTCACTAAAAAACACATCGAACCCACTAAATTTGAAAAAATGAATGTTCGGCGTGCCAAGGAAGTGTTCTCGTCAGACGTTATTGGTGCCATTAGTACACTGAAAGAAAATATAGGCATGCACCCGGAAGCGTACACATTCATGGACGCAGAAGCAACATTTTTTTTTTGAAAAACGTTAATAAATGGTTCGCTATGCATGACGTAAGCATCACATATCATCATATTCAGTCTAGAAATCCAGATAAAGGGCATTTTTTCTCATTAAATGTCAGTCGCCTAAACTGGCTAGAGGAATATTTTCTTTCTTACCTTGAAACTTTGAAAGCTGCTAGTAACGCTGCTAGAAAGGACTTCCTGAGTTCTGAGACTTACGAAGCTACCTATACAATTAATCACGGATTCAACTGTCCAGTGCATAAGGTATCTTCTAAAAATGGGTAGAGGAAAGTCGCCAAATATGGGGAGTTTTTTTATAGGGCTCACATTAGACATAAGAAGGAACGGAATAATTTTGGTTTTATCACCAATGTAAACCTCAGGCGATATACTATGTATATTACAAATACGGGCACGTTTGATGTTGTAATACCCTCTGATATTATTGTTAACTTTAAAAGTGCACTTTCCCCGTATTAGGCAACCGGGTTTCGTAATATGGGGAGGTGAGAAACCTCACGGTTTTTATTTATAATAGGTACACTGAATAGTATACCCTACTAATTAAAGCGTTAATTCTGACATTTTTTTCGTGTGGCCTCCTGAGAGGCCGAGTGCAGGTCTTTTTAGTCGACGCCCGTGGGCGACTTGCGCGTCAGGATGAGAGATGGAATGGATGAAGATGAATGAAACTGGGCAAGGATGTGGAAGGAAGCGGCCGTGGCCTGTTAGATGGTACCGTCCCAGCATTTGCCTGGTGTTGAAAAATGGGAAACCACGGAAAATCATTTCAAGGATGGTCGACGGTGGGGCTCGAACACACGCGTCTACCGAGTCAGCAGAGAGCTTGGGCCCATGGCCTAACGCTGCGCTTTAGCCAGCGTAGCCACTACTGTCGGTAATTCTGACAATGTACTGAAATCATGAACACAAATAGTACAAAAATACAAAAATGAATATTTTAAGTAAATAACAGTCCTAGTTTCCTGTTGCCGAACTTCCAAACCGTTCAGCAGAAAAATGCATAAACTTTAATGAAAACCGAGTGATTCTGATCGAATTCAACTGTAACGAGGTGCAAGGTATGTCTAATTTCTCTTAGATTTATTAGCACGCTATTTTATTTTGTGATATAATTTGCATTTTGATATTGTGGGAATTATAATGATAATATAATAGTGTCACTAGCAACCCGCCCCGGCTTCGCCCGGGAACAGTTATGAATGTGCAAGGAATTCCTGTCAAACGTAATTTAAGAATGGCGAGGTGCAAGCCAAATCCCCCTCCCGTCCAAACTAAAAACACTTATAGTGGGCGATGTATCGAAGATAGAGATATACTCACGCGGACTTTTTTGTACAATTTTTCATGCTGAACAATTCTTACGCTCATAGTATATTGATATTTTTAACGGTTTGTCCAGCGTAAGCTTAAAAAGCGCACGGACGTCAAGTTCTTTCTTCGACCTATTCACTGAAATCTAAAATCGTTACTGCTTGGCTCCCTTTGATCATAAATAAATAATTTTCTACAGAAATCTTCCTCGATATTACCTGTACAGAATGGTGAAAGCCGCATCAAAATCCATCCAGTGGTTCTCGAGATTACCCGTGATATCCAAGAATCGGGGACTTTGTTTTACACTAAGTAGAGATAAGTCTTAGTCGTGCGATGCTTGGTGAACAGCGCTGTGTGAGCAGTTGAGTAACTAACAAGATTTCATGAAAAAGGTCTCATTGTCTAGGCCGGTATGAGCGCATTCAGTCGGCCGTGGTGCACAACAACTCACCAAAGTTTCATTACAATTGTATATGAACGTTTACGAGACGCACCTGTAACGATTCGCTGGCCAACACTCATTTGTTGAAACTACTTGTATGCTACCTACTATCAAATGGTTTTTCTAAATCAGGAACCTTTGCAGCAGTGTGCACAACAAGTCGCCTAAATTTCATCGCAATCGGATGAACGGCATATGAATAAGATGACGGTGATATAAAACATGACTTTGAGGTGCTCATTACTATTGCTTGACTATCCCTGTCCAAATTTGATAGAGTTGACAAGCTGAGATGTAGTAAATAACTTACCCAACTAGTCATATTAAGTGTGAAAGTAAACATCTGTGACTACAGATGCATGAAGCGTGATTATATTCTACGTCACGTTGAGAGCGGTGATCACAAAGTAACTGCGCCGGTCCTCATAAAGTTTCGATAATTACACAACCGGACTTATAACTGCTCTGACCAACCAGGTTGAACACAGGCAGTTGTTCTCTCAAAAGGTCACAATCATTACACACACGTAATGGGCTGTTAGGTAACCAATAAAACAAACCAATCCCCTCTATAGCCTAGTTGTTCCGTCTGTTAAATTACTCTTCATGCATTGGAAGTATTGATTATCCTCAGACAAAGGTTAGAACACCAGACGTCATCCGTTATTGACGAGTCTCACCTACTTGCTTTTAAGTCCAATGGTCACCTTCAGATGGGTATTAAACCTTTGGTAGTCATGGCTCATTTTACATAGTGAGTAGTCATGTGGGTTGTTGACAACACCCTAATCAATATATCATTATATGGCTTAAACCATGATAATTATCTCTCAAAATTAATCTTACTATAGGAAATATTTTGTTTTTCAGAGCGATAAACACCCGTCAATGTCAAAATGTGGCGGCTTCGGTGGCGTAGTTGGTAGCTTGCTGAGCTTCGTGGGTTCAAACCCGGCCGAAGTCGTCGGATTTTTAAGAGCGTTAAAAATCCCTCAGTATGCCTCCCTTCGGAAGGGAAGTAACGCCGGCGGTCCCATGTCATAGATTTATGGCATGAAAAAGAACCTTCCACTAACTACACTTGAGTGAAACCATATTTTGTAGGTTAGGTTTGATTAATGCTTCTAAGTTCCAACGTTCGTCACCGGGCGCTGGTTGCGATGGCATCTACTAGTAGCGAAGTTCACAGCAAGGTGTCATGGAAGGTAGCATTTCGTAGCGAAAGTAGGAACTAGGCTACCTGAACTTATCGCCTGCAGTCCTTACTTGAATTAAAACAGATAACACAGACTAATACAGTCATCACAATTAACACCGGTTATCAGACAGATTCTTCACACACCCAAAGTACACGGGGCTACATGACCGCGTTGTCGTAGCCCCTAAACTAAGGAACCAACCAACCAACCAACCAACCAACCAATGTCAAAATGTCACTCACAGGTCTTGTTTCAAGTGCATCAGTAAGTTTTGCATAGTGATCTCTCGTATAATTTCCTGCAGTGCTATCTATTTACATCGTTGAACAGTTTGTGATGCCTCTGACCGTGATATCATCAACAAGTAGCCTACAATTTGAGCACTGGTTTGTCATGTTTTGCTCAAGCCCTGACTGCAGTGAGATGAAAAACAATATTCTAGTTACGTGCTTTAATGTTCCATTGCGGACGAATTTTCCCCTGGTTTCTCTATCATTACCAACCTAATGATTGCTACCCTCAAACAAAATCTTTACAAAATATGGACCATTACTGTTATTGCTATTGTCATGCCCTTAATTTGCGGGCTTGGTAGACGTGGGTTCGAGCCCCACGGCCGACCATCTTTGATATGGCATTGCATGGTTTCCTATTTCCATCTCCAGGCAAATGATGGGACGGTACCGGTTCCTTCCACATCCTTCCCCAGTTACATTCATCTACATTCATTCCATCTCGCTTTAACACCTCTCACAAGGTTGGCGTGAGGAAGGGCATTCGGCCGTAAAAGCCTCCCGCCACATAGACTTTCAACGCATCTCATCCCCGACCCAGTTAAAAATGGGAATAATAGACCTAAAGGGTAGACATACAGACATACATTTTTAGATACATTTCTTATGTTCGGGCGCAATGCGCCTCACAGGCATGGAGGGTGGGTAGATTATAGGCTGAGGAATAACCCACCCACCAAGGGAAGATGATTAAGAGAAGGAAGTAGATTTGGGATTGGAAAAGAAGGATAGAAAAATAGGAGGAGAGTCCCACAAAAGTTATTAATTTGACTTTCAATCCATTTAGAAGCGGTTTCCACCGCAAATCCGTGCTCGGATACCTAAAGTGGGTACGAGCTTGGTCGAAGCTGACGGGAACCACAGCTAAGACTTGGGCAGTTTGCCAGAGAAAGGCTTGAGTGTATTTCCTCCCAAGCATGTATAAAAGTACTATAGGGAAGGGTGATGGTCTGGCCAGACAGATAGTAAAAGCTTTATTGAGTGTGAACGAGGGCATAAACCTAGGAAGAACTAGGAAAGCCAGGATCCTGCCTAACTGTAGTATCAGAGAAAGGATGAATCCAAAAACAAATATTTAATTTATTAAACAATTTAAAGAAGTTTGAGGAAATTAACAAACGTGTAATATAAATTTGGCAAACATAGTTCATTTGAACTTTTTAACAAATAGGGTCGCAGACCTCTCAACATTAAACAGTTGCTCCAGGCAATTGACAATTTACAAGGTTTCAAACCTTACATGTTTCTAAAAGCTTTATAAGATTTAAACCAATAAACAATGAAATAATTAAAGCTTGAACGTGAATTGGAGTACAAAAAGTGTACCTTAAGAAATTCTTGAGAGAATGTTCTAGAGAAAATGACAACTTTGAAAATGACAATAATAACAACAAGAAAAATAAGATAGAAGTTCCTACAACTTCTTATATTTATACAGAATTATTATATGAGAATTATACAAAGGAGGACAGGTCACTTACTGTGAAACCTGGAGAAAGTGAAAAGGAAGTTTCTAGACTTCCTATGTTTAATTAGGAATCACGAGAAAAATGGGGCAGTTTCCATTTCGTGAAACCTGAACATGACTCTCTCAAGAGTTTAAGGAATTGTTTTTCCTGATTATAGGAAAGGAACAATGTGATTTAAAACTTGTATCACACAAGCAATTATGCAGAATTTAATTAATGTTAAACTAGCAAAGTTGGAAGGGCACTTCGTGAGTAACACCTTATAGAAAGTTACAATTTTATAAATAATGGTTGTTAGTAGAAGGTTAAGGAAAGATCATTGGGATATAGGATCAATGTTCATGGCCGTATTTAATATAACCGGACGATCGCGACGCGGTAGAAACGTGGAGCAAGCACTGATTATCACTATAGTCTGTAAAGATTGATGCAAAGTTCACTATAGAAACACTAAAGTTCATGAAAAAGAAGTTATTGCAATTATGGAAAGAACTGATTGCACTATATAGGTGAGAGTCTATTTCTTGAAAAAGTTGTGATTTACAATTAAATGCGCCATAGAATGTTCCAGAGGTTCCAGCGGTGGAAGAAAGTTAGCTATTACAAAAATTTGTAAGGAAGATTCCTCATTTTAAATATCATTGTCCCAAGTGAGCGAAAAACACTTGACGGCAAGACTCGCAGATAGAGTACAAGATCTCGAAGGTTCCAGAACGACCTTAGCAGAAAAATGGGGTTGAGAAAATCCAACGGAGGAACTAGCTTTATAATTATAGACAGCGGGTATTAGATAATATCCCACGTAGCGAGAATATTTCTCTTTGAATAGCTTAAGAAAAGCTCTTTTTTAGTAAGGTTGGCTCATACAAGCAAAAGCTCAACATGGCAAATCCCACGAGGAATGATAATTGCCCCAAAGTAAATAATTTCACACTGTCTATAAATTATAATTAAAAGCACGTGGAAGTTAAAACCATGAAGATGAGGTTAAAACTTTTAAAAAGGTACTTATCTTGATTTCATGTTGAAGTCGAAGATTTCGATAATGATTACTTAGCCAACATGGCGTAGAAGAGGGTGAGCCTCTTGGTTTGAGGAGGCTAGCTCGAGCGGAGCTTTGACTGATCGAGTCAACTGCAGACTGAGAAGTGAGAGCTGCTCAACGGAGCACGGAGGGACCAAGAAAAGGTGAAGGAGTGGGGGGTAGGAGACAAAAGGAGAACATATAAACATTGCCAACTTTGATACAAAAAATTAATCTCTTGCTGAGCTGATCTTCTAAGAGTTGATAACAAATGATACTAGCGCAGCATGGTGAGTAAAGAAGTGGACGTAGTCCTCTTGCTCAAGGAGAAAATAGCTGGCGATGATAACAGGATCTGGTAGCCAAATGGATATGGAATTCCTCTTGCGCGAGGAAAAGTTGAAGAGCTTCAGAGATTCGTTGTTATATGACGCTAGGTGGGTCACAGAATATATATCTGGAACAGACTCATACAAAATATAAGCGACCTGAACCCCTAAGAGAGAACAGAAGATCACTGTTGGTGTCTGACAAAGAGGAAGGAAAGAACATGCAAAAACATTGAAAATTATAATCTCAGGTACCGTGTATTCCAAGAATGCACCATACTGGGAGGGGCAGACACCAACAGCGAACAAGAAAAACAAGTACAGTAATAAGCAATTGCGGTAAAGTAGTCTTGTGATCTGACCATTAGTAGTCAAGACTCTGAATACCCTAACTCTCCTATCTCTTCCAGGGTAACACTCGGTCACTCTTCCAAAAGGCTAGACTAGGGGGGTGAAACATCCCTAACTAAGACCAAGTCTCCCACTTGAATGTCGGGACTGCAAAGAAACCACTTCTGCCTCCTTTGCAAGGAAGTTAAATATTCCAAGTTCCACCTCTTCCAAAAGGAATTGCGGAGGGCTACAAGTTTACGCCAAACAATAGGTAAATCAAAATCCCTGAAAGAATTAGGAAGGGGGGGAGGGGCAGAGAGAGAAGTGCGTGTAAAGAAGCGACCAGGTGTAAGTGGAAGGAGGTTATCAGGGTCATTGGAAAGCGGAGTTAAAAGGCGAGAATTAACGACACTTTCAATCACAAAATAACTAGAAGCTGAGGGAAATAAAGCACTAGTAAAGATTACGATACGATACGAAAGAAGAATTAACAAGTTTAAACAAAGCGTATAGAAAAAAGTACATCTATTCAGAACAAGAATATACCAAATAAACAAAGGAACTATGCGAGTAGAAAGCAAGAACGCCATAGGTAACAACCTAGTAGCCATAAGCAATGACCTTAAGTCATAATGAGTATCAAAGTGGTTACTCAGAAAAATACTTAAGTCAGCCAGAAACGTGACATGACAAGTATAAATGCAAAAACACATCGAATGTGACGACGAGGAAAAGCCAGTTTGTTCATCAATGAACATTAAGATCGCAAAATATGTAAGCAAAGTGAAATACATGAGCGCGTGAGAAATACGCAACGAAGTTTTGAAACAAGGATCGAAGCAGTTATAGAATACGAGCATGAGTAAGTGGAAGACGTAAGCAAGCGCGGCCTTGACCCACAGAGTACAGCGAGATAACGAATATAAATAACTGAAAGAGTCCTTAAACGGAACAAGTTTATTTTGGGAAGTAGGTGAACGGCTTCTGTACTTGCAGTAGCGGCTCGCCAGACAATGGTTGGCAATCAGCCAGAGTTGAGATAAGAGAAACTTGCTTTGAACTGTGTCAAGCGTACAGGAAATAAACAGCAACTTGACCTTCCTCAGACTTGTATACAAACAAGTTTGAAAAACAAGCAGTTCTAAGTACACAAACAACATTTGTTGAATCAGCTGTAACTTAAAGCAGATATTCAGGTTGAACGACATGCAGTCAATCGTAAATTGGACGTGAAAAAGCAATTTAAAGCCGTATGAAACAGAGTAGGAAATCAATTTCGCATAATTGAGAGGATCACGAAATCGGACAATTTTCAACAGAAAAAAGCTTGATTCTTCCGAAATAGGAAGTGAAGCCGGGACATTGAGAAGAAGGTTATGCATAAGAATAGTTATTCTAGATGTTATAGAATTCAGATTTTCAAGCGGTTTCATGAGCGGCTTCCAAATGTGAGGAAGGGGGGAGGAGCCGGCCGTGGCCATCCTTCTACATAGCGAAAGAAGTGAAACATAGCGTACAGCGAAGTGATGGAGACTGATAGCCATGGTTTTACACAAGGGGAAGATAGTTTTCGAGGAAGAGTTTAAGCAATTAACTGCTATAAAAAATGACATAAGAAGGTAGACGAAGTAACACAAAGAAAGGCGAACTTGAATTGCTATCTTGTGCGGGAAGAAGGAAAAACCATTTAAACAACTTACAGAGGTAGTGTAGTTGTTCACGATAAGACATCGTTTCGACAAGTGTTTTTCAAAAATATTGAGATCTGAAACATGAGCGTTCTCTTTTTCAGAAATGGGATTTATGTCAGCTGTAACGAAATGACATTGCGCCTTGGTTTGAACACTGGTATGTTTGATTTCACCAGTAATAACCCTACCAAAATCGGTGTCTCTGGCGACCACGGTTGAAGATAACTTGCGTGTTTGTTTGCGAAGGCACTTCCAAAAAACATTGGCACTGAAAAGTACATCAATGGGACCTTGAGCATTAAACTGAGGATCAGCTAACCTTAAGTGCGAGGGAATGTTTAAATCGGAAGTATTAATAGAGTGACTTGGAGTGTCCTTGCCAATACTGGTAAGAATGAGACAGTTTAAATTAAGATTGGTGTTTCTTTGGCAAACGTCTTTGATTTTCAATTTTGAAGACTGCAAAACTTGAGTTTTCAAATTGTCAATCCCGGTCACACTGATAGAAGTAGGCGATGACGAAAGACCTAGTTTTTTAATCAACGATTGCGAAACAAAGTTATGAGTTGAAGCGGAATCGAGAAGACCACGGGTTCTAAACCAATTTCCAAATTTATCTTGGATTTCGAATTGTACAGTGGTCAAAAGGGTTTGCGCACTGTAAGAAGTTTCGGCATTAGAAATGCAGGAAGAAGCATTAGTTTGTTCGGAGCTGCTCTGCATGGAGCATGAAGAGGCAGGTACTGATGACCTCGATTTATCGTGAATGTGCAATAAAGAATGATGCGGTTTTTTGCAATGGAAACAGAGATTTGATGACGTACAGTTCGAAGAAGAATGCTTAGGTGATAAGCAGTTGAAACAATGTTTGCTATTCAAGACAAACTTCCTTCGATCTTCGACAGACAATTCTTTAAAGGATTTGCACGAATACAATGTGTGAACCTTTTTACAGAGCGTGCATTTTAACGATTTGTTAAGCGGCCTGATATCTTCTCTTGCATGATTGAAAGAAGAACGGGTTTGCTTGTTCTCGACAGATGGGGGCTGATGACCCTTTGAAGAAGCAAGTTTTTTTTCAAAAATTTGACACTGAGGATTCGTTTCGACCTTTTCGCACTGAAATGCGAGTGCTGTAAGGAATTGACATCGACTGTTGAGAAACGAGATAAGGTGTTCGAACGAATGTTCCTTGTTGCAGGCGAGTTCGATCTCCCAGGCCTTCAGTGTCGAAAAATCGAATCTTGATGTAGCTAGGTGAATGAGTATGGTGTCCCATGTTTGGACAGGCTGCTTGAGTTGGTATAATGCTCTGACATTCAACTGTATAGAGTCCAACAGGTTTCTTAAAGAGGTGACGTCATTAGGTTTGACGGCTGGTAGGTTGAACAAACAACGGATGTGTCGAGCTACACTCAAGCGTAAATTGCCATATCTCTCTTTAAGGAGATTAAAGGCGATGTGGTAGTTGTCTGCGCTTAAAAGCAGTGA
Source organism: Meconema thalassinum (assembly GCA_946902985.2). NCBI lineage: Eukaryota > Metazoa > Arthropoda > Insecta > Orthoptera > Tettigoniidae > Meconema > Meconema thalassinum. The sequence continues at coordinate 241,598,553 of OX336396.1, forward strand.
CTCCACTAAGGCTAAGGCCTCACATTCCAAAGAAGTACGGAGGAAGTAAAATTTATGTATGTCTGGGATCTCGATATTTTCATGAATTAGGGAGCAGTAAAGTTCGTAAAAAGAATACCATTCACCTTCCTTGCCTGAGAAGTGCGGTAGGCTTATCTTGGGAAGTAACGGTTTCGGTTTGTTCTCGTGAACTGAAGCGGGTGCGAACTGGGCCGGATTGATGACCCTAGTGTCCGGTTCTGAGATATTGCGGATCAGTTGGTGGGCCTTTGCAATCCCTTCAAAGTACAAGGGTTCGACCTCGTCCCGATCCGATTGAAGGTCTGGACAAGCGGATTCAATCTCGGTTTGAATTTGGTCATAATAATCATAAGACCGTTCGTACAACTTAAGGCGATGTGTTAGGATGTCTAAATCACACTCGGCGGGATTTAATTTGTTGATTAAATTTCGGAATCTAGTGAGTTGCCCTTTATAAGAAGAGCGTCTGGCAATGAGAGTTTCATCTTTCTCAGTAGGAGCCATGACAAAGAGAATAAATTGAAATACAACTCACGAGACTGTAGAACCTTGAAGATGCTGTCAAGCTGGCAGCAGCGAATGGGTGGAAAGAACGGGACACACCAAAGGAGACAGGAGCGGCCTCTTTCCGGTTCACAGGCTTTGCACGACGTAGATATAGCTGAAAAATCCAAAGCAGATATTAATAATTTGCCAAGTATTGTCAAATGACACTTGACAAACAATAGAAATAAAAAATGGACTCTCCCGGGTTTCTGGTACCAAATTTTGGGTAGATTATAGGCTGAGGAATAACCCACCCACCAAGGGAAGATGATTAAGAGAAGGAAGTAGATTTGGGATTGGAAAAGAAGGATAGAAAAATAGGAGGAGAGTCCCACAAAAGTTATTAATTTGACTTTCAATCCATTTAGAAGCGGTTTCCACCGCAAATCCGTGCTCGGATACCTAAAGTGGGTACGAGCTTGGTCGAAGCTGACGGGAACCACAGCTAAGACTTGGGCAGTTTGCCAGAGAAAGGCTTGAGTGTATTTCCTCCCAAGCATGTATAAAAGTACTATAGGGAAGGGTGATGGTCTGGCCAGACAGATAGTAAAAGCTTTATTGAGTGTGAACGAGGGCATAAACCTAGGAAGAACTAGGAAAGCCAGGATCCTGCCTAACTGTAGTATCAGAGAAAGGATGAATCCAAAAACAAATATTTAATTTATTAAACAATTTAAAGAAGTTTGAGGAAATTAACAAACGTGTAATATAAATTTGGCAAACATAGTTCATTTGAACTTTTTAACAAATAGGGTCGCAGACCTCTCAACATTAAACAGTTGCTCCAGGCAATTGACAATTTACAAGGTTTCAAACCTTACATGTTTCTAAAAGCTTTATAAGATTTAAACCAATAAACAATGAAATAATTAAAGCTTGAACGTGAATTGGAGTACAAAAAGTGTACCTTAAGAAATTCTTGAGAGAATGTTCTAGAGAAAATGACAACTTTGAAAATGACAATAATAACAAAATGAAAAATAAGATAGAAGTTCCTACAACTTCTTATATTTATACAGAATTATTATATGAGAATTATACAAAGGAGGACAGGTCACTTACTGTGAAACCTGGAGAAAGTGAAAAGGAAGTTTCTAGACTTCCTATGTTTAATTAGGAATCACGGGAAAAATGGGGCAGTTTCCATTTCGTGAAACCTGAACATGACTCTCTCAAGAGTTTAAGGAATTGTTTTTCCTGATTATAGGAAAGGAACAATGTGATTTAAAACTTGTATCACACAAGCAATTATGCAGAATTTAATTAATGTTAAACTAGCAAAGTTGGAAGGGCACTTCGTGAGTAACACCTTATAGAAAGTTACAATTTTATAAATAATGGTTGTTAGTAGAAGGTTAAGGAAAGATCATTGGGATATAGGATCAATGTTCATGGCCGTATTTAATATAACCGGACGATCGCGACGCGGTAGAAACGTGGAGCAAGCACTGATTATCACTATAGTCTGTAAAGATTGATGCAAAGTTCACTATAGAAACACTAAAGTTCATGAAAAGGAAGTTATTGCAATTATGGAAAGAACTGATTGCACTATATAGGTGGGAGTCTATTTCTTGAAAAAGTTGTGATTTACAATTAAATGCGCCATAGAATGTTCCAGAGGTTCCAGCGGTGGAAGAAAGTTAGCTATTACAAAAATTTGTAAGGAAGATTCCTCATTTTAAATATCATTGTCCCAAGTGAGCGAAAAACACTTGACGGCAAGACTCGCAGATAGAGTACAAGATCTCGAAGGTTCCAGAACGACCTTAGCAGAAAAATGGGGTTGAGAAAATCCAACGGAGGAACTAGCTTTATAATTATAGACAGCGGGTATTAGATAATATCCCACGTAGCGAGAATATTTCTCTTTGAATAGCTTAAGAAAAGCTCTTTTTTAGTAAGGTTGGCTCATACAAGCAAAAGCTCAACATGGCAAATCCCACGAGGAATGATAATTGCCCCAAAGTAAATAATTTCACACTGTCTATAAATTATAATTAAAAGCACGTGGAAGTTAAAACCATGAAGATGAGGTTAAAACTTTTAAAAAGGTACTTATCTTGATTTCATGTTGAAGTCGAAGATTTCGATAATGATTACTTAGCCAACATGGCGTAGAAGAGGGTGAGCCTCTTGGTTTGAGGAGGCTAGCTCGAGCGGAGCTTTGACTGATCGAGTCAACTGCAGACTGAGAAGTGAGAGCTGCTCAACGGAGCACGGAGGGACCAAGAAAAGGTGAAGGAGTGGGGGGTAGGAGACAAAAGGAGAACATATAAACATTGCCAACTTTGATACAAAAAATTAATCTCTTGCTGAGCTGATCTTCTAAGAGTTGATAACAAATGATACTAGCGCAGCATGGTGAGTAAAGAAGTGGACGTAGTCCTCTTGCTCAAGGAGAAAATAGCTGGCGATGATAACAGGATCTGGTAGCCAAATGGATATGGAATTCCTCTTGCGCGAGGAAAAATTGAAGAGCTTCAGAGATTCGTTGTTATATGACGCTAGGTGGGTCACAGAATATATATCTGGAACAGACTCATACAAAATATAAGCGACCTGAACCCCTAAGAGAGAACAGAAGATCACTGTTGGTGTCTGACAAAGAGGAAGGAAAGAACATGCAAAAACATTGAAAATTATAATCTCAGGTACCGTGTATTCCAAGAATGCACCAGAGGGTAATTACTTCACTTTACGCAGGTGGCCCAAAAACTAACTGGGAGCATTTGGAACGGGACCTGGAAGAAGAGGCGTTGGTCGTCCTAGAAAGAGATGGAATGAAGATTGAAGTCAGAACAGGCTAACAGCCTAATCCATGAAGAGGAAGTAAGTAAGTATTTCTTCCAGGTTAGGGTGTATAAATTCTTGTTTTCCCGGCACAATTTATGTTGACCGACTCGAAAGCTGGCTTTAATAGAACTAGAGATAAATGAATACTTACGAAATTGGGCAAGGCTTAGGAAAGAAGTGGCCGTGGTGTGTCAGAAGGCTGTGTTTTGGTATTTGCCAGGAGTTGAAATTGACAACGTTGTAAACCCATTTGAAGGACGGCCTGCGGAGGAGTTCGAACCCACTCACATTCTCAGTCCAGTGACACCCTGGCTCCATGGCCACCTAGTTTGATAGTTTATCAAGAAAAAATAATAATGTAGACCATGTCTATCTCGATGAACATGTTGTTATCCCTATATTAAAGCTCTGACTTAATGTGAGGTCTTGTAGGCGATTAGTTGAGTCATTCGTCCATGCCTTCAACGTCATGGCACGGTGTGTTTTCTGGAGCACGGTGGCCTAATTGGTGTCTGGGAGCACCTCTAGCCCAAGTGTAAACTCGAGGCTTCCTGTGAACCCCTCACTAATACCTTACGTCATTAGACGGACGGGACTGTCGCCACCGAGAAATGGTTTCCCATTCTTCGTGGGCCACTTCTCACCTTGTTAGGGAGTCCAACATCTCAAGTAAGTGGAACCTTCCCAGAGCTGTCTCGCTTACGTAACAACACTTTTTGTTCGCGACATAATGGGCGGACCTTAGTAAGGAAGAAAAGGAGAATAGACGGAAGAAAGATAGAACGAAATGAAAGATGAATAGAAATAATGAATGAACGACAGGAATTATGTAAGTAATAAAGAAATTAGGAACGGAACAAAGTAAGAAAGAAAGATAGATTGATAGAAAGCAAGAAAGAAAGGTAGAGAGAAAGATAGAAAGAAAGAAAGAAAGAAAGAAAGAAAGAAAGAAAGGAAGGAAGGAAGGAAGGAAGTTAGCAAGAAAGGAAGAAAGAAAGGAAGAGGGAAGTTAGCAAGAAAGGAAGAAAGAAAGGAAGAGGGAAGTTAGCAAGATAGGAAGAAAGAAAGAAAGAAAGAAAGAAAGAAAGGAAGGAAGGAAGGAAGTTAGCAAGAAAGGAAGAAAGAAAGGTGGAGAGAAAGTTAGAAAGAAAGAAAAAAGGAAAGGTGTGAGTTAGCAAGAAAGAAATAAAGAAAGAAAGAAAGAAAGAAAGAAAGAAAGGAAAATACGAAGCACAGTAAGGAAGTAAGAAAGAAAGAAATACAATAGGAAAACATAACGAAAGAAGAAAGATGGATGAAACGAAAGAAGGAAAAATAGAAAGGAAGGAGGAAAGAAAGATACACAGAAAGAAAGAAAAGAAGATTGAAACATAGAAAAAGAAAGGAAGGAATAAAGATGGATAGAAGGTTAGTTAGAAACAAAGAAAGAAAGAAAGAAAGAAAGAAAGAAACGAATGTAGAAAGAGAGGATGAACGAAATATAGAAAGAAAGGTAGAGAGAATGATTAAAGGAAAGGGAGTTAGTAAGTAGATAAGAAAGATAGGGAGTAGGAAAGAAATTAAGACAGAAAGAAAGGAAGTAAGTAAGAAAGAAAGAAAGGAAGATAGAAAGGAAGGCAAAAAGATAAAAAGATGAAATATTGAAGGAAGAAAGATGGTTTCTGAGGCACTATGTCATTATTGCATATTATACTGAAATAAATTGTGAAACACCGTTTCATGAATAATTTTTAGGGAAACTTCAGTTTAAAATATTAAATTGAATTTAAATTCACCCAAATATTAATTACAAACACAAATTTTCTAGTCAGTGCCGGGTCATTGGAAGGCTCACATTGTAAACAGATAGAGTTTTCTTGCTATGTTTGCCACAAATATGTTTGGAACTGTTTACTGTTTCGTATTCCCTAATTTATCACGGGACGAGAACATCCATAGTAAAAAATCCACAGCCTGCTTCCAGTCTCCGACCGGGTCAGGAAAGGAATGAATGAAGCCCCCATCTAGCGGCGAGGATATGAACTGTGCCGGCTGCCGAGGCCTGACGCACTCCTCCGGGGCAATGATTAAATGAATGACAGATGAAATGAAATGATAGTGGAGAGTGTTGCTGGAATGAAATTTTGACAGGGAAAACCGGAGTACCCAGAGAAAAACCTGTCTGCCTCCGTTGTGTCCAGCACAGATCTCACATGGAGTGACCGGGATTTGAACCACGGACCCAGCGGTAAGAGGCCGGTGTGCTGCCGCCGAAGCCACGGAGGCTTGTTATTCTTTTTAAAGAATTAATGCAGCCTATAGCCATGCATTTTCTTTTAAGGACGGGGCAGGGAAGGGATTTTGGAAATAAATCGTCCGTGGACCTATTGAAAGGAACCGTCCCGGCATTTGCCTGGTGGTGAAAATGGGAAACCACGAAAATCATTTTCAGGACAGCCGAGGTGGGATTCGAACCCACGCTCTCCCGATGACAGAGAGGCACGAGGTAGCGCGTTACTGCTCTTGGCCTCCGTGGGCGGTAACATCTATACTGTAATATTTATAAGTAGATAAATTGATCCTCACTGGGTCCAAGGGAAGGCCTCGCAGGACATAGCGGTTTTGATAATCTTTCTAAGGTAAGAAAAATACTTATGACTCTAGTAACAACATCATTTATTCTCAACAATATAAACAATATATCCCGTTACAAATAGCAATTTATTCTAATTGTGGGCTGGAACGGGGTACACTCATCCTTGTGAGCCAAAACTGAGAATTCCACAGTACGGCACGTTTGAGAAATAAATTATCAATTTGTAAAAAAGAAAAAAAACTGTTTACCTTTCTGCTTAATAAACGGACAAATATTTGGATATTTGCCATTCATATGCCATAATAGAAAGTTCATTAATTATAAAATTTTGTGTTCGACCCTCACTATTATGTGTTAGAAAACTGTATCATAATGATGGCCATTATAACACCGTTTTTCATTATGTTACAGTTTCTCCAGCCAATCAGAGCTCGTTCATTGACCAATAAGGTAACCATACCTTCGCGCATGCACTCAAAATCCAACATGTCGGACATAAACACAACATCGAACTATAATAAATTACCGACATGGAAAACGCACCGTCCATATGTTCGCGTAAATAAACTGGCGAATATGAGACAAGAAATAGCACTGTACCGGTACCTTAATATCCCCAAAACCAATTTCTACACAGCGCGTGGTTTTGACACGACTTCAGTGACAGTTTTACTGAATACTGTGCGCAATCTGAACATATGGTATTGAAGCACACAGAGCGCATGCGTCGGTTGTCCAGAGAGCTTGGACAAGAGAGATATACTACCCACCGCAGCACCCGATCACAACATTTTACTGTAGTGACTGAACGGATATTTAGGAAAATTTATGTTAAAACATATAATAAAGTTATAATTATCGTCGAACATAAACAGTCGTATGCAACTCGCCTATAATGGTAATTAAGACACTCGTATGGAAATTATAAAACTCGCATACGCTCGTTTTATAAAAATACTCGTGTCTTAATTATAGCCATTATAGGCTCGTTGCATAATGTACTATTATTTGTGTGTTGTGTTGTATTTTACATTTTTTTTGGCATTGCCACTAATTTTAGGCTAAATAAACTTAGGATTTTACAATTAATTCTTACCTAAAATAATTCATATACTTTTCATCCCATTACGATGAAACTTCGGTAAGTTCTTGTGCACATTCCCGTGAAGGTTTCAGAATTAGATGAAAATGAAAATCCACAGCCTGCATCCAGTCTACTGACCGGGTCAGGGATGGAGTGAATGGAGCCCCCATCTAGCGGCGAGGATATGAACTGTGCCGGCTGCCGAAGCCTGTCGCACTCCTTTGAGGCAATGATTAAATGAATGACAGATGAAATGAAATGATAGTGGAGAGTGTTGCTGGAATGAAATTTTGACAGGGAAAACCGGAGTACCCGGAGAAAAACCTATCTGCCGCCGTTTTGTCCAGCATAGATCTCACGTTTGAGTGACCGGGATTTGAACCACGGACCCAGCGGTAAGAGGCCGGCGTGCTGCCGCCTAAGCCACGGAGGCTGTTCAGAATTACTGTAGGTTGATATTACTGGGTATTTTGCGGTGTCAATCCCCTAAGAATACTCACAATTTTCCAGGATAGTCAGCCCCTCACCCCACGAAAACAAATGAATATACGCCCCTGCTCCAACGTCCCCCGCCTGGTCCTTGTACAGTTAAAGCTATTAGGACGTATTTTGCACAAATAATGCTAGCTATTTACATGGAAGTTAGAGATTGTCACCTGCATCGTCACCAACAGTAAGATGACGGGAATGGCTACTCAAAGGAATTCAGGTCAGAGGTAAACTCTTTGGTTGAGAATATGAGTTGTGTATCGGCTGACCTATACCAACATTCCTCAACATAACAGCCACCTGTGTGTATGTCTTGCTATTTAAACACATATAATTTACCACAAGGTGAGTGTGCTAGTTTTAAGAACCTATCAAATACAACAGGTGTTGGTGGAATTTAGTACGCAGTGAAAGGCAAAGCAGAAAATATACGATGGGAAAACGTAAGAGTAATGTTGCGAAACCAATTTCATATCAGATCAGTGCGATAGAGGTCGCTTATTATGGAACCTTGAACTTTATTTGTGAATTCCTTGTGTTACCCATTAACATACTGGCCAGTGGCACAGTCATCAGGGACGTAACAGGATTCTCTGAATTGGGGGGTGCTGACAGAAAGTAAAATGTAAACTGTCAGACGCGACTAATATATTTATTGTTAGCATACAAAATAAATAACTAACTAAATAAATACATGGCGGTTTCGGTGGCGTAGTTGCTTCTATGCCCAAAGTCTTGAGTTCAAACCCGGCCGAAGTTGTCGGAATTTTTAAGAGCGTTAAAAATCCCTCAGTATGCCTTCCTTCGGAGGGGAAGTAAAGCTGGCAGTCCCATGTCATAGATTTATGGCATGAAAAAGAACTTTCCACTAACTACACTTGTGCTAAGCCAAACTTTATAGGTTAGAATTTATAACGGTCTATTAGTTCCAACGATCGCCGCCTGGTGCTGACTGTGATGGCATCTAGTAGCCAAGTCCACAAGCTAGAAGTCGTTGACGGTAGCATTTGGTAGCAAAAGTAGGAACTACTTGAAATTATCGTTTGCACTCCTTACCTGAATACAAACAGATATACGCACTAATACAGCCATCACAATTAACACCGGTTATCAGACAGGTTGTACACACCGGGGCTACACGACCGCGTTGTCGCAGCCCCTAAACTAAGGAACCAACCACATAAATAAATCTATATAAAAATGAATGTTACGTGATTGTATGTCCCGTATGTGTTCATATAGCCTACCATTCATCCAATTACGATGAAACTTTGGTAAGTTATACTGCACACTTCCGTGAAAGTTTCTGAATTAGTCAATCCATTTCATATAATTGATGGCACACAAGTAATTTCAACAATTGAGTGTTGGCGTGCGAACAGTTTCAATAAAGATCCGTATGCGTTCGTATAAGCCTCCGTGGCTTAGGCGGCAGCACGCCAGCCTCTCACCGCTGGGTCCGTGGTTCAAATCCCGGTCACTCCATGTGAGATCTGTGCTGGACAGAACGGAGGCAGACAGGTTTTTCTCCGGGTACTCTGGTTTTCCCTGTCATAATTTCATTCCAGCAACACTCTCCACTATCATTTCATTTCATCTGTCATTCATTTAATCATTGCCCCAGAGGAGTGCGTCAGGCCTCGGCAGCCGGCACAGTTCATATCCTCGCCGCTAGATGGGGGCTTCATTCATTCCATTCCTGACCCGGTCGGAGACTGGAAGCAGGCTGTGGATTTTCATTTTCATGCGTTCGTATACTTTTCATCTCATTGCGATGAAACTTCAGTAAGTAGTTGTGCACACTCCCGTGAAGTCAGATTAGCCTCAGTTTCTATGCCCAAGATCGCGGGTAGAAACCCGGCAGAAGTCATCGGATTTTTAAGAGGGTATAATCTCCCTCAGTGTGCCTTCCTTCGGAGGGGAAGTAACGGCGGCTGTCCCATGTCATAGATTTATGCCATGAAAAACAACCTTCCATTAACTACACTTGTGGAAGCTAAAATTTGTAGGTTAGTTTGATAACGCTATATCAGTTCCAACATTCGCCGCCAATTGGTGACTGCGATGGCATTTAGTAGCACGTCTGCAGCTAGGTATCGTGGATGGTAGCATTTGGTAGCAAAAGTAGGAACTACTTGAAAAAATTATTGGTCTGCAGTCCTTCTACCTGAATCACAGATAACACACACTAATACAGCTATTACAATTAATACCTGTTATCAGACAAATTATACACACACCCAGAGTACACGGGGCTACATGACCACGTTGTCGCAGCCCCTAAACTAAGGAACTAACCAACTAGCCTAAGCACAAGAGTGGTATCTCGGGGAGTATAGGGTTGGGAGAAAGGTTTGTTACGAAACCAACCCAAAGTGCATATCCGTAGGTAAACACAAAACTATTCAAGAACAACACAGTCTTAAGTAAAATCACTAACTATTCATTTATAGATTAGATTCCTATCCTACTCTTTGTTGGGTCTCGAATGGCTAATCCGTGATCTAACCTGTCTAAAATACCCTTTCTATAGTAGAGTAAATAACATCCTAACTAATTCCCTCATGTCCCCTTTAGAAGTCCCATTCAAAAAAAAAAACATAAATATACTGTAGATAAAATAAAAATAAAGGAATACCTCACCGATGCCAACAGAAGGAGACGCCTGGCTTTCTACGGCCACCTGTACAGAATGGACCACCACAGGCTGTCTTATAAGATCTTTAAGGGTCCTGGGTCCTAGTGGATCAAACAAATTGAGAAGGATCTCGCTGAACTTAATCTTCAGCAAGACACAATAAATGACAGGAGTCGCTACCGTCTGACAGTTGAAACCAGGCCTTTCCTCACATGCATTACAGAAGTTCACCACAACGCGTCCAGGAAATGGTCCGTGGAACGTAAGATAGAGTTCAGCAATAAAATGAAATATTACTGGGGTGCAACAGCTACAACTTTAAGATGCTCTTCCTTAGGTCTTGTCTACTCTGCTGCTGAATATTGCGCCCCAGTATGGCTTAATAGCCCTCATGTGAGGAAAATTGATGTTCAACTACATACAGCAATGAGGACAATAACAGGATGCATTAGATCTACCCCTCTACAATGGCTACCACCTTTAAGTCGTATTGCTCCACCAGATTTGCGAAGACAGAATGCCCTTCTCAAGGAATATGAAAAATTGATTAAAAATCCACAGCTTCCAATTCACTCTGACGTTCCTATGCTTAAAAGGAGTAGATTAAAATCTAGGCGGCCATCCATAATATTGGCAGAATCGTTACAAGAAATGGACTTTAACAAGAACAAGAAGTGGTAGGAAATGTGGAGTAGAACTAATAACGTCGAATATCAGACTCTAATAAGAACCACCACGAAGCCACCAGGTATGGAACTCCTGCGACATGCATGGAAGACAATTAACAGGATTCGAACAGGCCATGGCATCTGCGCAGAGAGTCTTCACCACTGGGGAAAGGTCCCATCTCCCCAATGTGATTGTGGCAGTGAACATCAGACCATCCAACACATAATATCAAGTTGCAGCCGTCGAGCGTACCCTGGAAATCTTAACGATTTCTATGAAGTGACAGAGGCTGCCATTCAATGGATAGAGAATTTAGATATTAAATTATACTTATTAAATGACAGTTAAATTAATTTTGTATATTTATTATGTAGTAATTCAGTTTTGTTATTGCCATACGCTAAATAAATAAATAAATAAATAAATAAATACTGGTCCAATAGAAAGGCTAAAGATTTCAGCACAAAAGCAGCCGCCGAAAAATCCACCGAAAACACCAGAAGGTCCATAGGTGGCCCAGAAAATATTGTGTACAAAAACCCCTGGTTATCTCTAAAATGTGTTTAAGCCAATGAACTCCATCCACAATAGAGAAAATAGATTCTACTATACAGATTCCTGTCCACCGTACAACTAAATACAATAAATCATTACTTTGCACAGCTTCACGGCTCTTTAATACATTCCACCTTCACTCATTTACAAACTCTGTTAACACTACACAACTCAATAAATACCTAATATCAAGCTTCCTGAAAGAATACGAATCGAATATATAAATATTCCATACAATTTTTTTGAAATATATCAGTGCCATACAGGTTATTATAATATTTTTAGTATCCAAGATACAACTTCCGTGGAATTGATAGTAGTTCGAGTAATCTTGTCACTCATGTACTTGTTTTAATAATTGAGCATATTTTTTTAATGTAGTCTATTATAATTTGTGTTTTTTTCAATAGATTTAACAATACATTAGGTAGGTTATTTATTTATTTCATTAATTATTATATTCTAATTTGTATTATTCATCCTGTATATTATGTTTGCTAATTGGCTTGTTTAGTTATAAATGTATTTTATATTTTCTTTTATTAGTTGTTAAGCTAGGTTCAGTTTCTTATTACAAAACTTCAATCCAGAACATTGCACTGTATACGCTACATAAAGGGGCTCTTTAGCCCCAGTGACAGTTCTCTATAAATAAATTCAATTCAAACGACCAAAGTAGAAGAAGAAGAAGAAGAAGAAGAAGAAGAAGAAAAGATAACCTCGCGAACGTGGTACATAATTTGAGTGGGAGAGGAGAGATGTTTCTGGCGACTGGTAAGGAAGAGAAGAGATAGGTTGACATTCTGAAGCATCCAAACTGAGGCAAACTTAGTTATGAAAGGAAGGGTCGTGGACAAGAGCTATAGGGGTAGGGCACAGTTAAAATATGTTAAACAGACTACCACGGATGTAAGCTGTGCTAGAGATGAAACAATTAGCTCAGGACTGGGAGTTTTGGAGAGCTGCAACCAAACCAGTCTAAAGACTCAAGACTCAAACACACACGCCTCTCAAGATCAAAGTTATAGGTAGAGCCCTGCGCGGATAAACAAAACGTTATTTGCATCCGCCCCACATCCGCACGTTACTGTATTCAGGATAATCTTCAACTATTAAAGACCTGGTTTCAAACTCTCCACGCATAAGCTAAAAGGGCCTCTTTAAGCGCAATCGGACTAATGAGAATGTCCCGGGTCCTTTAATACTGCCGTTAATACCGGCCTAGGTTTATTGAAGAAAAAGGAGTAGGCAATAACCCATCTCATTTGGGTACAATCGTGTTGACCGACTGAAACGCATCCAACTTTTGTTTACTAAGGCAACACCTAAAAATGGCTTCAAATTCCTTAAAATCATGACGCTTATTTACTTCAATGTTGGTTATAGATTTCTTATTAAGGAAATTCCTCTTGCTTTTTACAGCTTAATTTAGTCTTAAGTCAATTAAATATCGATCGATTACTTAGTGTAAATGCTGTGAAGTATATACAGGATGGTTCTAAATTCCCATTACAGACTTTGAGGGCTTGGAGTGGGGAACAAGACGGTTAGGTTTAGCATAGGAACTTGTGTCCGGAAACGTTCCGTCTTCCACTACCCGCACAAATCCAACACAGCACACATTGAAATCTCTCGCATTTTCTGCGCCATTGACAGGAGTACTTACGTCATTGAACGATCACCGGAAGTCCCATATCCCCTACCTTCTTCCACGAAATCTCACGAGTGTCGCGTACGTGATATTCCATGAAGACGTACTGCATGAGTTGTTAGACGATATGCCACTGCATGTGCGTCAAAACATGTGGTTTCAGCACGATGGCGCACCACCTCATTTTTAGCCTACTTTCGATTTTTGCAAAAAATGAAAGTAGACTTATGAGATCACTACAGGGCCAAAAATTGTGTGTCTGTCTGTGTGTGTGTAAGTGTGTGTGTGTGTGTGTGTGAGAGTGTGTGAACTCTGAATGTCTGCCCCCCCCCCCTACCAATTCGAACACGGTGAAACCGAATTGAACGAAATTTGGTACAGAGGTAGAAAAAGCAAAGGGCACCTCAGTGTCATCTTTTTAAATCGCCGCCATCTTTACCAAAACTGAATGGCGGCCACTCAAACGTTCAAAATCGTAAAATCAAATAGCGACTAACCAAATTATCCGATCTCTACCAAATTTGGTAATAACATACCTGCATATAGGACGCGTCTTGTGTCCAAACTACAAGGTCATCCGCCGTACCATTTCAGTATGGCGGCCGTACGAATTATGCAAACTTTATAATCCATATCATGGGACCCACCAGTTCCGATTATCGAGCCGAGAATCGGTTTAACTGTTCTAAAGGAAGAGGCACGTTCGAAATTAAAAGTTTATTTTGTAATACTATAGTGCAGAAGTGATTTTAAAAAGCTGAGCCGTCTCGGTAAGAAGACAACATGGCAGCGAATATCTTGTGCCTGACTTATATTTCGCTAATTTTAGTATTGCATGCAATATAGCGTACTGATACAAAATAAATAAACTTTGTATGAAATGCTGTATAAATAAATAATATACTCCACTGATGAAATCGTTTAGTCTAAATCATTATTTGCTAACAAGTTATATCTAAGTCATTTTATATAGAACAATGTTCGTCGGCACAAATAGCTCCGTGGTAAAGCGTTGGCCTATCACTCATATGCCTATGGTTCAAACCCCATCAGAGTTACTTTTTTGCTTGACATTTTATATATTTATTGTTTTGTAATGATTCAGACGATTTAAAATTAAGCGTTATATTTTGCATATTACGGTGGAAAATATATATTTAATTAAAACATAATTCACCAGCAGATTTTCTCGAGACATCTGGCAACCAAAAAGGTAACTGCACGCCGGCCTACTTATTAACTTCAAGATTTTATTGAACAGTTTCTTCTTATGGCCACTATAATGCACTCGCCCTGTTAGGGTTATATAGTTCGATACTTCTCCACTAGATTTCACGACTGGTCTACGTGGGGCTCCATTGGTTAGTACCGTATACCATTGGCATTCTATGCGCATCGAACTTGAAGAATGGCAAGATGATACTACGATAAATTTTTACTTTTTATTTTAAAGGGTTTGTAACAGCCTATTGTGCGTTATTTGAAAATGTTATTTGAAGTAAAGAACAAAACGATTTCACATAGTAACTGAATTCTAGCCGTTGGTGCTAGTTCAGGTTATTAATTAATACTTTTATTTCAGGCAAATAGCAATCGAAAATATCCACATAGTTTGTATACACACGTCTCTGTAGGGTCATGGAAAGATTTGTTAATTCAATTAGGGTTGTGAAAGCCATGCACAACCAGACGTGTGAAGACATGCCTCAACTCAAAGTTGGATGTTGCCCACGGCAGGTCGATTATGTAATAATAACAACAATAATAATAATGTTATTTTTTTTACGTCCCTTTTAACTACTGCTGCTTTTAGATGCGCCGGGGTGCCGGAATATTGGCCCGAAGGGGATCTTTAACGTGCCAGTAAATCTACTGACACGGCTCCCTCGCATTTGTGCACCCTCAAATGCCAGCTGACTGCGCCAGGATACGAACCTGCAACCTAGGGCCCAGCAAGCGAGAACGTTACCGCTGAGCCACGCAGCCAGTCCGGTCGATTATGTCTCCAGATCCATAACATTCTTGAGATACTTCTTATCTATCTTTCTTCAATGATGTTAGTAGTTTATTTCTAGGTTGTGGCGTTTGGTGAAGGTAAATAGTTTCTAAGTTCTTCAACCAAGAAATGATTCTATGATACTCTTTGATAATAACAACGAGTTATAACTATACTCATACATTTAGGAGAAAGTAGGCTATATGTTCTTTACTGAACATCTTGTTCACTTGTGGTCCGAGATCATCTGCACCACAGATTTGGGTAACAGTATTTTGTTCGTGGTGGCCCGATTGCTTGGCCTGCACGTTCACCTGACTTGACACCGCTAGACTACTACCTGTGGGGTCACATGAAAACCTTGATTTACGGGACCCCTGTCGAGTCCGAGGAAGACCTAATGGCGTGGGTTACGGCAGCGGGGGATGTTGGAGGACCAGGGATTTGTGATCATGTGCAGCAGAACATGGTACGGAGATACCGTGTCTGTGTTGACGTCGGTGGTCACACATCGAGCCCCACCTGTAATTGAACCCATACGACAACCAGCAGGAGTTGGACAGAGCGCCCAAAATGCGGGAGCTGTGATCGTGTGCTGAAGTGACTTTTTGTGAGTAGCGGGAAGACGGTACGTTTCCGGACACAAGTTCCTATGCTAAGTTCTTGGAAATTATAACCCAGCCACTCTAATTCATACTTGAAATAAAATTATCACACATAACAGAATCAACAATGTATATATGTGGATAGGCCTGTTCCCTAGTTATTGATGTTACCTTTTAGTTTATTATGTAATAATTTCAAAACCTGTTTTTATATTTGGCATTAGATCATATTTAGATTTAGTTTTTTTATTATCTTTTTACTACTATGCATTTTGATCTGTGTGAACTTCTTAGTTTTAAGAATTACATTAAGATATTAATACTTAATGCAGACATATCAGGAAATGTATCTTACTGTGTAGGTGCACTATTATTGGGGCGCACACTGAGCCCTGTTGTGTACCATCAACAAATAAATAAATAAATAAATAAATTTAACCGTCTTGGTCTCCAACTCAAGCACTCAAAGTCTGTAACGGGAGTTTAGAAACACCCTGTATAACACCGTCTGCCTTCATTATGAGACTTTCATAAACTTACTTTATCAAACACGCCGAGCTGGGATCACAATATTTTTCCTATATAATTATTAAAGTTATACATTTTGCTCCAATGTGTGGCCAGCGAACTATCGCATGCATTAATAAGAATGCGGCTAAAATCAAGGAAAAGTTTTCAGCAAACAACATCGATGCCTACTACAAAACCTGAAGCAGCCAGGATACAGCTATGGCAATCCACCAAACCACCAGATTGGATGAAGGCCAAGGAAAGACTTCCAGCAGGCCACAACAACTACTGGGAAACTTGGCGGTCACTCGACAGACTTCGGAGTGGTGTTGGGAGATGCAAAGTTAATCTCCACAAATGGGGATACCTACAGGAATTGGAACTCTGTGAGTGTGGGGAGAGACAGACCATGGTACACCTGTGTTCCTGTGAACTGTGCCCCGTGTTCTTGCACAACGCTGGAGTTAATGGAAGGTCATGAAAGAGGTTTGTCAGTGGCCCGTTTCTGGCCGAAGAAAAACTAATTCGAGATTGTTGTATATATTATTGTATTATTCCTTTGTAATATCGTGTATCATCCCAGAGATATATCGTAGTGCTTCTGACTCGAATAAATAAATACAGTGGCCCTACATGTGAAAAGGTTTGGCCGGCCCTGCTAGACATACGAACAAGCCGACGGTCGATGCTTCTTAGTGCTACTGTACCGGTCTCGGGATGTGGCAAGAAAATCTATAACCCTTGTCTGTCTATGTGGAGCAATATGCTCGGACAGACTGTTATTATCTGAGCAGAAAACAGTTATTATGTCTTTTAGAATGAAGGGCAATCGATAGAAAGAAAGATACATCCATGTTCTGGTCATAAAAATAGAAAACAAAGCAACTGAAGTGACAGAATAAACCACTATATGAATGACAACCGTGTTTTGTAACAGGGTATTTATACATCGATCTAAGAAGCCACCTACGGCAAGAAGTGTCTTTTGTTTAAATGCCATTGTTTGTTTACGAGGAGCGTTGCGGATCTAACTTCAATCATTTTACTTATGGAGAAGCAACGTTCGGTGCTTTTCAGTCGGTCAACACGATTGTACCCTAATGAGATGGGTATTATTCATGATTAGGGAATAATCCATCTCATTAGGGTACAATTGTGTTGACCGACTGAAAAGCACCAAACTTTGGTTTACTAAGGCAACAATGAACAAGTAGTTCCGTGAAGAACTATACAGCCTATTTTTATATATCCTACTTACTGTATGTTAACTGCCACTATCAACATACAAAATTTCTGTTTGATTGCTGTAATAGATTTGTAGATATTGAGAACCGACTAAATATTTCGGATGGTCGCCACGTTGGATTTTATATATGTTGGTCCTAGAGTTATGTACTGTTACATGAAGATTATTCAATCGCATGATTAGGGCACAAGAAGTAACAAGGAGATTTTAACCTTTCGCACAGCTGCCAACTTGTGGTTATGGAAACAATTGAAATAAATTAGATGCCCGTGGATTAACATTCGTATAAGGATTTACTGTACCAAGTTTCACTGCACTCGGATGGTTAAATTGCGAGAAACGTCCATGTGAATATTAAAATTTCGCGTCGCCACCATGTTGGATTTGTGGTCACCAGGTTACTTAAAGTCCTATAGGTGAACTTAAGTTCATAGCCCCTATGGACATAAAAAATCAGTTTGATTGCTATAATAGATTCGTAGATATTCAGGGCCGTCTAAATATTTCGGATGGTCGCCATGTCGGATTGTTAAATATATAGGCCATAGAGTCATGTACCATTAAAGGAAAATTATTGCGTAGGTTCATTATTCAAACTTTCACTTCAATCGCATGATTACGACACAAGAAATAAAACTTAATTTTAAAATTCGCACAGCCGCCATCTTGAGGTTATGTAAACAATTGAACTAAATTAGATACCAGTGCATTACAATGCGTATAAGCATTTCCTGTACCAGATTTCATTGCGTTTGGAACATTAAATCGCGAGAAAGGTCTATTTAAAAATTTCAAATTCGCTTAGCCGCCATGATCTTTTTGTAGTTAACCGGTTTTTTTAAGGTCTAATAGATGAACTTCCAGTACTCCCCTTTATCTCCGTACAAAATTTCAGGGTGATATCGCTAATAGTTTCAGAGATATAGAATGCCGGTGAAATATTTCGCACATCCGCCATCTTGTGGTTATGTAAACAATTGAACGAAGTTAGATGTCGGTGCATTACAGTGTGTATAAACATATACTGTACCAAGTTTTATTGCGTTTGGTTGGTTAAATCGCGAGAAACGTCTATTTAAAAGTCGCAAATTCGCGTGGCCACCATGTTTGTTTTCTAGTTACCAGTTTTTCAAAAGTCACATAGGTGAACTTCTAGTAGTTCCCTTTATCACCGCAAAAAAATACCAGGGTGATATCGGGAATAGTTTCGGAGATATTGAGTGCTGGTAAAATATTTCGCACAGCCGCCATGTTGGATTGGTGAGACGTAACAAAATTTGAAGGACACGGTCGGGGTCGTCCGGAATAGTGCTATGAACTTACCGAGTTTCATTGAAATCGCTCCAGCCGTTTAGATATTATTAGGACACACACACACACACACACACACTCACCTCACACACTCACACACACGCACACACACACGGACAAAAGGTGATCTCATAAGCCTATTTTTCTCAAAATTGAAAATAGGCTAAAAATGGTTTCAAAGACCATAATGTTATAGGGACGCTATCCCTGCGCGGATAAACAAAATGATATCCGCATCCACCCCGCAACCGCCTCGCATCCGCACGACTTTTATCCGTGTCTGCACATTTGTTTTCCAAATCCAAATATTTTTAATTTATCAGGTAAAGTATTAAAGCAACACATAAAGAAATTTGAGGAGAAGTTTGTTTCCCTAGGGTGTGTGTGAATCGCAAGACAATGTTGACTGAGTGTTGTCCCTCTGAGTAACGACAAGTTAAACAGCGGGTGGCTAATTTATTAGAGCACTTAGGCTACTTAGTCGTCAGATATACTCTACCCACTCAGGCAAGCGCAGGTATAAAGGACTTCTTTTTTTTGTGTGTGGCAAAAATCAACACTAATTGAGGGTATTTCCATGACTCTCACTTCTCTATTATTCTCATACAATCCAAGCGAAAACAAAATAAAAGTGAAATAACACGAAACGTTCAACATTATGTTCTAAAAACTATCCGCAAATTTACTCTGAACATCCGTATCTTATCCGTATTAAAAATGCAAAATATATCTGCAAGGCGAAAAATGTTGCGGATATCCGTGGTTTATCCGTGGATATCCGCATCCGCGCAGGGCTATATGTATAGGCCTATAGACTAACAAAATCAGAAAGCACATCGCCATGGCAAAGGGCAATCTTTCCTTAAATCTTGATGGGCAGTGCGAGAGCAGAGGAGCACTGGCGCATGTGCTACGTGCCAAAGAAGATAGAGAAGCAGCAGATCGGTGTGCCCAAGTTCATTGGATTGCAACCCACTGTGGCAGAAAGACGTGTTACTCTTAAAACTAATACATTTAACAATACAATTCATGAAGCATTTATTGAATTAAAGTACATATTTCGAACCTTCCAAGGAGGTGCCTTCTTCTGCTTATACCTAAGGCAAAATATATTCTAACTAAAACTTAGAGTAAAAAAATAAAAATAAATAAATAGAATTGTGTAAGGATGGTATAGAGAATGGGGTCAGACTAGGTTGTAAGAACAAAAACCTGACAATCGACTGTTTAGCTTTCGCAGATGATGTTGCAATTTTCTCTAATTCTCTTGACACAGCCACACAACAAAACAATCAATTACAGGTGCAAGCAGCAAAGGCAAGTCTTCAGATTTCGTTTGAGAAAACGCAGTTTATAACGAACATCAAGTCGGAACCCAGAGAACTTACGGTGAATGGAGGACAAATAAAACAGGTAGGGAAATTCAAATACCTGGGTGAATGGATTGAGCCCAACATTCGTGAAAAGGAAGCCTTCGTGGCACGGATTAACAAAATGGAAATGGCTTACCATTTAACCAAAGACATTTACAAATCACGATCAATGTCCTTCAAGGCCAAACTGAGGCACTTCGTTACCGTTATTCGCCCGGAGGCGTTATATGCATCAGAATGCCTGACGATGAATAAGAAAGGCCTGGTAGAACAACTCGAAGCCAAAGAGAGGAAGATTCTGAGAAAGATCTTGGGCCCGGTCAAGGAACGAGGAGAGTATAGAAGACGACACAACGATGAACTCTATCTACATGTGGAGAAAATAACGGACACCATTCGCAAAAGAAGACTCTCCTTTTATGGCCATTTAACGCGAATGAACTCCGGAAGATTGTCCAATCGAATCTGTGCCTACTTTGTGGGAAAGAAAACCAAAGGGATCTGGTTTACAGAGGTGGAAAAAGACCTACAAGAACTGGGGATATCACATGAGGACATCTTGGAACGTGACTCTTAGAAGAAGAAACTTGGGGAGATACAGAGTTTTCAGCCAAAACCTATATTGAAAACCGGCAAGAAGTGGACCGAAGAACGAAGGGAAGCTCACCGAAGAAGAATGCGCGAATACTGGGCCAATGTGAAAGAACGAGGGAAAAGGCAGTTGAAATAACGTGGTCCATAGACGACCGAAACGATTAAAAAAAAATAGACAAACAAATAAATAAATACATAAATAGATAAAGAAATAAACAAATATTTTTTAAAACGTGCAATTATAAGGATATCCTTTTATTAGCCTATTTTCAATTATGAAAAAAAAAGGTTTATGAGAACACCTGTCCATGTGTGTGTGTGTCCCCCTAATAATATCTAAACGCCAGAAGGGATTTCAATGAAACTTGGTAAGTGGATACTACTACCTTGTCCGACCTCCACCGCGTCATTCAAAATTTAATATGTTTCACCAATCCAACATGGTGGCCGCGCGAAATATTTCACTAGCATTAGATATCTCCGCAACAGTAACATATATCACCCTGAAATTTTGTACGGTAATAAAGAGTGCTACTAGAAATTCATCGATGTAACTTTCATAAATCTGTTAAGTTTTATTTATTTAATCGTATGGTGAGTACAACGAGGAATTCATAAGTCCAGATCCAAGTTCTTCAACCACAGAGCAGCACTTTCTGATAGAACAAACAGGTCGCTGGGGCTTCCGGAGTAGGCATGAAGGGGGCAACGCAGGATGACATGGTCCATGGTCTGCTCCTCTTCACGGCATTCACACATTGGAGAATCAATCCAGCCCCAATTATGGCGCAAGAAATTACAGCGCCCATGTCCAGTTCTCAGTCTGTTGAGGCGACACCATAGTTTTCTTGGGAGGTCAAATCCATTCATTTTCTGAGTTGAATTTATCTCATGGGCATTAGTACCAGATGTTGAATTTGACCACTCTTCCTGCCAGCTCCGGTTTAGGTTGAAATTGTCCCTCAAGAGTCGGCCGGCCAATACACTTGCTGGTCTCCTCGAACGAAGTCGTTGTGGCGATGGGTAACAAAATTCCTGGTGAACTGGTAAAGAGGGAGATGATCGGATCTTCTTTGCTTCTCTCAGCAGAGCTTCCTTTCTCCTCAGGTGGGGTGGTGGGATATGGCTAAGAACGGGTAACCAGTGGCGAGGTGTAGACTTGACAGTACCAGTTATGCAGCGCATGGTTTCAATCAGCTTAGTATCTACTTTATGCACATGTGCACTTTCCAGCCATATAGGGGCACAGTATTCCGCTGCAGAGTACAAAACGAACATGGCGGCCATGCAAAGTTGAAACATTTAAATGGCGGCTTCGGTGACGTAGTCGGTAGCATGCTGAGCTTCTATGCCCAAGATAGCGGGTTCAAACCCAGCCGAAGCCATCGGAATTTTTAAGAGCGTTAAAAAAAATCCCTCATTATGCCTTCCTGCGGAGGGGAAGTAAAGCCGGCGGTCCCATGTCATAGATTTATGGCATGTTAAAGAACCTTCCACTAATTGCACATGTGTGAAGCTAAATTGGATAGGTTAAGAATGTAAACAACGCTCTTAGGTTTCAACGTTCGTTGCCAAGAGCCGACTGCGGTGGTGTCTAGTAGCTAAGTTCTGAACTTGGCCTAGTAATCGTTGACGGTGGCGCTTGGCGGCAAAAGTAGGAACTATTTGAAAAATTCTAAGTTGCAGTACTTAAATTAAAAAACAGATAACACACACTAATACAGTCATCACAATTAACACCGGTTATCAGACAGATTCTACACAAACCCAAAGTACACGGGGCTACATGACCGCGTTGTCGCAGCCCCTAAACTTAAGAACCAACCAACTTTATTCTCGCGATTTAACCATCCGAACGCAGTGAATCTTGGTACGATAAATTCATTTAAAATTTAATCTACTGTCATCCAATTACACTCAATTGTTTTGATAACCCCAAGATGGCGGCTGAGCGAATTTTTAAATTAAGTTCTTATTTCTTGTGTCCTAATCATGCGATTGAAGTGAACGTTCGAATAATGAACCTAAGTAATAATATTCATCTAATGGTACATACAGTAGTTCTTTGGCTTACACAGATAACAATCCAACATGACAACAATCTGAAATATTTAGACGGTTCTCAATATCTTCGATTCTATTACAACAATCTGAAATTGTGTATATTGATAGAGGCTTGTAACATAAGTTCACGTATGGATCGTTCAATAACCTGGTGAGCACAAAACCAACATGGCGGCGACGCGAAATTTAAATATTTAAATGGATTTTTCTCACGACCTTTCATCCGAGCGCTGTGAAACTTAGCACGGTATATCTTCATACAAGCCTTAATATACTTACGTCTAATTTAATGAAATCTTATGAGAACTTAAAAATGGTGGCTGTGCAGGTTTTTAAATCTCGTTTTAATTTTTCGAGTCCAAAGTAAAACCAGTAGGATATATGAAAATAGGATATTTAGTTCTTCACGGAACTACTTGATTCATATCTTATTCCCGAGGCTACTCTCCTTATTAAGTACTTATAGGTGAATTATCAAAAATCAAAATTTCTTGAATTATTTTCAAAATCTGTGTAGGAAGGACCGTAATGATTGGAAATAAGGAAGATATTTGACATAGTAGGCCTATAACGTTACACCAAGTAGTACTTCAACAAGCTATTACAACGAACGTTCAATTATACACCTTGGTAAAGACAAAGAGTCATGACTAGGAGCCGGATATTTTGAAAATGCATATGCACATATGCCAATGCATAGTTTGTGGGATTATTAGATTTAATGCTTATTCTGAACCTTATTTATTTATTTATTTATCGTATGGGTTTTAGTGCCGGGAGTGTTCGAGGACAAGTTCGGCTCGCCAGAGGCTATAGCTGCTTCAATGCGGACACCCATAGGGTGAGCTACAAATTCCGTTCAATTTTAAGTAGTTCCAACTTTCCCTACCAGATGTCACTGATACCTAGTGGTAAACGTTGGAACTTTGATAGAGCGTTCCAACGAAATCTAACCTAAAAATTTAGCTCCACACAAGTTTAGTCTGTGGAAGAATCTTTTACATGCCATCAATCTATGACAGGGACCGCCGGTTTTACTTTCCCTCCGAAAGAAGGTATACTGATGGATTTTAACGCTCTTAAAATTTCCGACGACTTCGGTCGGGTTTGAACCCGCGATCTTGGGCAAGGCAGTTCAGCATGCTGTCAACTACGCCACAGAAGCCGCTCCATTTAGGGGAAAGTAGGCTATACATGAATGTGGTTTACTGAATATCTTACCGGGTGAGTCAGCCGTGGTCGTTACGGCATGACTGCTGGCAGTCGCTCACATCCAGGAGGCGAGGAGGTTCCAATCCCCCCGCCGGCAACCTTGAAGATGGTCTTATGTGGTTTCCCATCTTCCTTCCAGGCAAATGCCAGGGTTGGTCCCTCACTATAGTCCACAGCCGCTACCTTCCAATTCCTCGTCCTTCCATTCCAACATACCTCCCCAACGGTACTTGTAGCTCACCCATTGGGTGTCCGTCTCGAAGCAGCTACAAGACTGGCGAGCCGAACATGTCCTCGGACACTCCCGGCACTAAAAGCCATACGCTAAAAAAAAATGAATTGGCCTATCTTGTTTTTCTACGGTGACGGTGATATGACCTGGAAGTACCCCTTATAAACTGCTGTCCTTGTCGTTATGAATCCATCAATGACAGGTATTCAACTCTAGTCAACTATAAGCATATAATCCTAATGACCGTACCAATATAAGTACGAGTCATTTTGTTATAATTAGGGCTCGGATTTTTAGGTGCTAAAATTCGGGAAAATATTTATTTTTTATGTATTAAAAATACCTGAAATATGTGACAAAAAAGTAAAAATATTTAATTATAATTTAGTTTATTAATGTGAATATAAACAATATACAGTACTCAGGAATGCAATTTATGCTATGTCTCGCTGTCTGCTGAAGAATTACAATATACAACGAGATAGGCCTACACCTTCAGGTTGTCCATCACAAATGACCAACGATTATCGCGAAACCCTTATTCTGATGCGCGAAACTGCGGCAATATGTTTCTTGCCCTTGAGGTGTTGTGTAACGTGAGATCGCTGTTCAGCCTTGATTGCTTTCCCACATGGTTGGCAGAACAGAACGCTCCCATCAGAAGTAAATTATCTTTAAATTCTGCAACAGACGATAACTAGTAGTTGTTTTTACTTTAGGCATCGTAGAACTGCGCTACACTTCACAGTGCCAGAAATGAACCGCATATGAGTGACACTGGTTCCAGGTAGCTGGGTGAGGGGGAAGTCTAGCACGTGGTGCAATGTGGCTATGGACAAGTAAATCCCCAGTTTCCACAGTGAGTAGCACGGGGCGACAAATTAAGAATAACACAGTTGCAAGCTGATATACGCTCTGCATGACTATTAGAAAGTTATCAAGTTCTTCCCCGTTGAAGTAACACAGAACAAAAATGCAATAAACTGAAAGAACTAGCATACTGATTTTAAAATGTAAATATTATGTCTTTTTATGTGCTAATAAGTGAAAAGCAGGAATTTATGTATTTATAGACAAAATGCTCAAAATATGTATTTAAATAAAAAATATTTATTTACCTAAAAATCCGAGCCCTAGTTATAATTAACATCTAGGAAGTTCCATTAATCTAGCTCTTGTTTACCATTGAGAGTGGATACTTAAGGCTAGTACCGAGCAGTCGCCTTGGTCTGTTTTATAACGCACTTTGGCTGGCGCCTATGAGGTCGATACATTATTGAAGTACTTATTAAGGAGAGTAGGGGGGAAAGAGGGTGGCGCATGGAAACAGCACAAGCATGGCCTCTATTGGTGACCCCATGACATTTCATTTGAAACCCTGGCCATCCATCTTTCACTCACTGCGGCACAGCTATGACCTGGATATTCTAACCACACTGAGGCCTCGGACATAAATCTACAATGATGGCAGCCTGGGGACTAGAGTTCAGAACCCGATACATTTAGTCAAAGGATAACAAGTTAGATGAATGACAGCCAAGGCTGGAGTTCACTGAAAAATTATTCACATTATTTAAGATAACCATATTCCTGAGAATACAACAGATTAAAGGTGTAATGCACATTCACGACTAGATTGGGTAGCTGCCATTCGGAGATATATGATTTGAATTTCGGCACTGGAACCAGCCATCCTGAGTATGGCTATTCGTTTGCTATTTTTTTTAAAAAGTCTTTCTGGAATTAGTGACATCAATTTCCCAACACCATGGTGGGCATGCCAGCCAGAGTACAGTAGGCGTTCTCAACGTGCTGCTCGCAAGCACCACTGTGCTCTCTAAATGAAATTTGGTGTTCTCCAGGCGTTCTTTCATGACTCATGCAGATAAGATGCATTTACGTGTGCACAGTCGAGTCGAATCACCATCATAAAACTCATAAAACTGAGATGTCCAATTATTTTGACTCATTCATTCATGCATTCATTCATATTATCAAGGCTAATGGCTTGTCGATGCAACCACACTCTTCTGTCGTTGGTGGTTCGTTTCAGTTCCATGTAGCGTAATTGTCACATCCCCTTCTATTCTTGATGTCTTCCAAATACTTCGACCTAGGCCGTCTTCTTTCTTTCTTTCCCAGCATTTTCCCTTCAAGAATGTTAACTATGAAAGTGTTGTGTCTGATGACATGTACAATAAATTTTATTTTTCTCTTTCCCGTTTCCTTCATTAATCTTCTCTCTTCTTTGACTTCCCTTAAGACTTCCAGGTTGGCTTTTCTTTCCATCCAGCTCGTTCTTGCCATTTTCCGCCATGTCCACATTTCAGCAGCTTCAAGTCGATTCTTTTCCAATTTACCCAGAGTCCAACTTTCACTTCCATAGAGCAGTGTACTCCATACAAATGATTTTGCAAAGGATTTTCTTACATCTATATTCATATGTTTGTTGGATAAAATGATTTTCTTAGTCACAAATGCCTTTTTTGCCAATGCAATCCTTCTCTTCACTTTCATTAAGCATCTACTGTCTTCAGTGATTATACTACCGAGATAAAAAAAATTGTTTCAATCGTTCAATTCTCAAGTCATCAATTTTTATATTGGTTTTAATTTCTTCCATACTTTTCCCAACTGTTCACTGTAGTTTAATAGTACATTATGCAACGAGCCTATAATGGCTATAATTAAGACACGAGTATATTTATAAAACGAGCTTTAGCGAGTTTTATAATTTCCATACGAGTGTCTTAATTACCATTATAGGCGAGTTGCACACGACTGTTTATGTTCGACGATAATTATAACTTTATTACATGTTTTAACATAAATATTCATAAATATCGGTTCAGTAACTAGAATTTTGTGATCGGGTGGTGCGCTAGGTAGCACATCTCCGTGTTCCAAGCTCTTTGGCCGACCGACGCATGCGCTCTGTGTGCTTCAATGCCAGATGTGCAGATCGTGAACCAGTATTCAGCAAAACTGTCACCGTAGTCGTATGAAATCAACGCGCTGAGTAGAAATTGGATTTAGGTGTATTAAGGTACAGTGCTATTTCTTGTCTCATATTCACCAGTTTATTTACGCGAACATATGGACGGTGCACTTTTGGTAATTTATATAGACATGTTGGATTTTGAGAGCATGCGCGAAGGTATCCTTATCTAATTGGTCAAAAAAATGTTTCTTGAGCTGTGATTGGTGGGAGAAACTGTTTCATAATGAATAATAGTGTTATAATGACCATCATTATGATACAGTTTTCAGACACATAATAGTCAGGGTCGAACATAAAAATACTATTTCACAGAATACTATTTCAAAATCTGTCAAAACTTATAATGAAAACACTATTATTCTGGTTCGACTAACAAAATTGCAATTGAAGAATGGATCTCGGGGGAGCATGTGTTCGCGAGCACCAAATTTCATTTAAAGAGCACCGTGGTTGAGAACGTTGAGTTATACCGAGAGGCCATGTGCAAACAATACAGTCACACACGCATTACGCCATCATATGTGCGACCTTCCCGTCAACACATTCGCCATATCGTCACCACATTCGCACAGTGTTTAACGAGCGACTGGGCCGCCACTCGAAGGTCAGACAACAAGACTTGTATAGATCAGGGTTTCTTAAATGTTGAATTGTGACCTCAAACAGGACGGGTGAGGTCTTGTGGGAATTGTGACATTTGGAAACCAGTTGGGTGACTGCAGCATATGACATGGAAATGATTTGCGATACCTTGATGCGTGAGAGACAACGAAAATATACCTTCTGTCAATAAAATTAATAGCAATGTTTTCTAAAGTACCAGATATATCTTAGCAACACCAAGAACAAGTAACATCTTTATACATTCTTCCAAGATCAAATATTAACTACTAATATAGGCGACTCTCGATAATTTGACACTCGTTACTTTGAATCTCTTCAAGTTTTTTCCTGTCCCTTGAAATATACTCGATAAATTGAAGAAAAAATCAATGTGATTTGATCCCCTTGGTAATTTGAAGTTGCTCGCCGACATTCTATAATTTGAAGTCGGTGATTACAGAATTGTTATCATGTACAGACCTGTCGTTTCTTTACATCAATAATGAGAAGTATGACTGAGTTCGCAGTCTTGAGTCTTGGTTGGTTGGCTCCTCAGTTTAGGGGCTGCGACAACGCGGTCATGTAGCCCCGTGTACTCTTGGTGTGTGTAGAATCTGTCTGATAACCAGTGTTAATTGTGATGGGCGTATTAGTGTGTGTTTCTGTTTTCAATTCAAGTAAGGACTGCAGACATTGAATTTTTTTCAAGTAGTTCCTACTTTTGCCGCCAAACGCCATCGTTAACGACTACTAGTTCAGAACTCGGTTACCAGACGCCACCGTAGTCGGCTCTTGGCGACGAACGTAGGTACCTAAGAGCGTTTGTCAAATGTTTAACTATAATTTAGCTTCACACAGGTGTAATTAGTGGAAGGTTCTTTAACATGCCATAAATCTATGACATGGGACCGCCGGCTTTACTTCCCCTCAGAAGGAAGGCATACGGAGGGATTTTTAACGCTCTTAAAATCCGACGACTTCAGCCAGGGTTGAACCCGCGATCTTGGGCATAGAAGCTCAGCATGCTACAAACTACGCCACCGAAGCCGCTAGTCTTGAGTCTTCTTTCATACGTTTACGTGTTTTACAGTATAAAGTTTGATTTCTGTAATTTTTAAGTATAAAATGAGTTCAAGAAATAACAAGTGTCTTTCCAGAAGTGAAAAGAAAAGCGTGTGATTCAAGCTGTGGAGGATGGACAATAATAAAAAAGAGATGTCGCCAAACATTTCGGCATTTGCATACACATTGTCCATGATTTCGAAAAAGCAAAGAAAATTACCAACCTCAAAATGAACATTTGTGTATAATTGTACAAATGTTGTTGAATAGAAATCAGTAAGTAAGGACAGTAATAAATTCATGAAAATCAAACTCTTCTTTATTTGAATTTTTCCCTCTCTCTTGGTTATTTGAACTCCTATTATTTTGAACTCTTCGGTAAATTGAACTTTTTCTCTAGTCACTTGAGTTTAAAATTATCGAGAGTCGATTGTACCATAATTTTTTTAAATTAGTATTTCCCAGCAGAGTGAATATACAGTGATATTTCCACGTCAAAAGCATTATAGACAGTAAAATATACGTTCTTCCAAACTTCAAATGATAAATTAACATAGTACATATGAGGAGCTTTTTTTTTTTCAAAACTGAATATGTCCAAAAATTTAAAAAAAATATGGTTGATTCAGTAACATTTGCCTCAGGTGCATTGGATGCTAAGATATTTTTTGTTCAACTGTTTATATTTCCCATTGATAACTCTGTGAGAAAACATGATTTTCGTCCAACACTGAATATATCCCTCACTTATAATATATTGAACTAAATGAATATTTTTTTTAAATTAAGGCATTTAATTTCTTATTGTACCTATTAATATTATGTTCAACATAAATATCACGAATTAGTATAAATATTTCAGATTATGTAAAATATCCTGCTTTCCATAGCTAAATACTACAACCATTGTTTTCATTACTAAATATATCCATTCATTTTACCAATCTGTTACCAATGACTTTGAAACTCAAGTGACTAGAGAAAAAGTTCAATTTACCGAAGAGTTCAAAATAATAGGAGTTCAAATAACCAAGAGAGAGGGTAAAATTCAAATAAAGAAGAGTTTGATTTTCATGAATTTATTACTGTCCTTACTTACTGATTTTTATTCAACAACATTTGTACAATTATACACAAATGTTCATTTTGAGGTTGGTAATTTTCTTTGCTTTTTCGAAATCATGGACAATGTGTATGCAAATGCCGAAATGTTTGGAGACATCTCTTTTTTATTATTGTCCATCCTCCACAGCTTGAATCACACGCTTTTCTTTTCACTTTGTTTGGAGAAATATTTTCCATAAAAATCAAAATTTGTAACAAATCTGATTTTATTATTTTTAAATAATTTAGCCAGAAACAAGTTTAGATATATTATTGAATGTCACCTGAGGGGCAGATGACCTCGTAATTCCACCCCTTAAGGGGGCCGGTACAGTAAACCACCTTCAAATGTTGACATTTTAAGTAATTCTTACCTCAGTGGCTAATATATGTACGGCAATGAAACTTTCTATATAAAGCATCCTATATATTTACTAGTAAGCACATATCTCAGAATTGATTTTATCATTATCAAACTCGCTAATTAATTATTCAAAATGGCGGCTGTTTGCGTGTCGGTGCTCAGCGTTATATTCATAGCCGGACCATTTATCAATATATTAGTGTTCTGCTTTTTTAAATGTACTGTTAAAGGTTACAGCTACAACTCTAACCACTTCCAGAATTATATGCTCAAAATTAGAATTTTTAATTTTGTGTTACTTAAAAATTGCATATTTAGGTCAATTTTTGGGATGTAGATAATTTTTTATCCCAATAATTATCAACCTTGGGAACACGGGTTTGGTCAGTTTTGTAGTCTCTAACACTTAGAATATTAGAGAAAAGTATTATTGTATAATTTAGGAGTTACAAGCAAAACGGATTTGAAAAACATCGTTTTGAGAAAATGAACTAGACGAGTGAGGCTGTGCATTAAATAGTACATTGAAAAATCGAAATTTTGAAGGTTGTTTACTGTATCGGCCCCCTTAAAACAACAACAATAACTAACTAATCTCCCCCATTTTATACATTTAATTTTTACTTGTAGATCTATTTCTCTCGACAACACTTCGTTAGAAAATTATTGTTTACCGCTACCATATTACTTCACGAAGTTGCAAATTCATACTTGGTTCTATTTACAAATATGCATTATATACAAGAACCATGTTTATCCGGCGATCATTAATCCGGATAGAAAATAATAACAAGAGTTCCGTGACGAACTATAGAGCCTACTTTTCTTAAAATTTAAGATTCATGCCAATGGTTAATCTACATGGATCTATATAGAATAATGACGAAATTAAGTCGGTAATATCGAAATTTCTAATTACTTCGAAATACTGTAAGTATTGTATGTCTACCCCTTATTATTCCCGTTTTTCCAACGGGGTCGGGGATGAGATGCGATGGAAGTCTTTGTGGCGATGGTTTTTACGACCGGATGCCCTTCCTGACGCCAACCTCATGAGAGGAGTTAATGAGAGATGAAATGAATGATGGCGAATGAAACTGGGCAAGGATGTGGAAGGAAGCGGCCGTGGCCTGTCAGAAGGTACCGTCCCAGCATTTTCCTGGTTTTGAAAATGGGGAAACCACGGAAAACCATTTCAAGGACAGCCGACGGTGGGGCTCGAACCCACGCGTCTACCGAGTCAGCAGAGAACTTGGCCCCATGACCTAATGCTGCGCTTTAGCCAGCGTAGCCACTACTTCGAAATACTGTATACTTGGCATAATTTATCCTAATAGAGAACTACAATTGGCAGCCCTGGTGACTGAATATATTCATAGTTCCATCTCTTAAGGTACAGAATACAATATTTGGTTGAATTCCAATGGATAGCATGGGCGTTACATGCAGTTAAACATTGGAACTAACAGCGCGCGTAAAATCATGTTGGCAACAATGATATTCATGTATTGGTCAGAGATAATCTGAAATAATATGATCTATTGTTGTGTCAATTTTGAATGAAATCCATTAGTTAGTATAGAAGTTACATGTATTTTAAAATTGGACATATCAGCAGGCTTAGAATCATGTTGGCCGCACTAGCGTAGGCCTATATTAGTTACTCCAAATTAATCTAGAATGCCACGTACTATACTGTGCCCGTTTAGACCGGAGTCCGCACGACCACATATGCATTTTACCAATAATCAGTCAGCACGAGAATCAACATATCCCGGAGCGCCAGATGGGTTAAAGCAAATCGCAAAAACGACATCAAATTTATAAAAATCCTTTACTGATTTTTGGCTCAATGCAACAATAAGGATAGAAGGAGATTTAATTGGGTGAAACACATCTGGTAAAATTATCTCAGTTTATTTAAAGTTAAAATCTGACTGCAAGAATGCTCAAAGCAGCATCATCCACGTGTGGCGATCCACACTCTTATTTACACACAATATACAGAAATCTTCCAAACACATTTGACAAGCTTTTTGGAAACACAAGTCCGATTGTTAGTCCTGTGGACTGTGTTCCAAAATTATTAACATTTAATTCCAGCTCAAAATGAATTGTCCATACTGGAAACAACGTAGATCACTGTTTGACTATTTACATGATATTAACACTCGTAGAATAAATGTTTATAGAATTTCTTAAATTTTCACTTGTTTTCCAGTTTTCAAAAAAATATATCGTTGAAAATATTATCATCATCGAAGCAACACAAATTATTAATACATATTAACAACATCTGAAAAGTATTTGACCATTGAGCATAGCATCGAAGAACTGTGCGAAGCACAACAACAATTAATCGTTCTTCTGACATTAAACATTCGAGACGTGACTCGATTATGAACTTCAAGTTCCAAACAAAACATATGATTTCTGAATCATTAACTTGATCAATAAATGGTTGAACCATTCAACTATAAGATTTCCCACTTGGAATCATTATCATAAAAATATTTATATTTATGGCCATTTTTAGCAACTTTCACAACTTGCAATTCTTCGACAGAATGCGGAAATTAGAATTGTAGTTTTATAATGAATTCATTTAGTTCATGGCACTAGGATTGAAAATATCCTTCAAATTATTCGTGGTTAAAGAATTATTTTTAATTGGCAGTGGCCCATTCTATTATCTGTGTAAGAACACAATATTACAATAACAACAACGGCAAAGGTCTTCCTCTGTAGAAGAATAAACTACTATCATGACAAATCCGGGTTCTAGCAAAATCAAAGTCTAAATGGAATTCGTAAACAAGGTTGAAATAAGAACTGATGGTTTCAAAGAAATAACCTTCGGGTTATTCATACGACGAAATGTGTGGCTCCAATACTCCTACTATAAACCTGAGCCATCGAACCTGCTATTTGATTGATGCTCGAAAAAACCTTCATTCCTGCGACTTAACATGCGCACCTGGGAATGGCATTCAACTACTCCACACACATAAATTATCTTCCCAAAATTTATACAATAAATCAAGCCTCTGCTTGTTATCAACACTGGAAGATTAATAAACTGACAAGTTTATTTTATTTTACCATTCAGTTCAACCCGTGAATTTACCATACTTATGAAAAGCTTCATTTCACTTTCGAGTGTATTACGTCATGATTTTATATAAATACAACAATATCCTATTTGATACAAATATCAATTGCTTCCCGTTTCATGCCTCTCCGTGTCATATGAAACATATACTTTGCTCATAGCAAATATCAACTGTTCAACCAGAACTGAAATGTTGGTTGAATGCGGGCTTGCGCTAACCACTCTCCTTCGGAAAATCTCCTGTTCCAAACTAGAAATGTTTAAACTACTTCATAGGCTCTTTCTCAATACATATGATTATTAGAAAATATAATATCCAAGAATTATTTAGAACAATTATGAAAATTATTATTATTATTATTAGTGGATTATTATTATTATTATTATTATTTGAAATATGTTTAATTATCATCTCGTTATGTGAGAATCCACATGTTCGAACCTTCGAATATGGAAAAAATATCCATTCCTTAACAAAAATAAATTTAACTTTTACAGTTACATCGGCTGATTACCGTGATTTCCCAAAAATATGAAAAATTCAAATAAATGCTCGAAATGCTCGGTCATCGATCCTAAACTGTTCTGAGTGCTGAAAATGCTCAGAATAACTCTAATAAGTCTTGCGTAAATCATTACAAGCTTTAAATACGACGAAAAAAATGTGTTGGTCATCTGCAGAAAAAAAATAGTTTGTTCCAATTAGCTAAGCATAAAATAATTCAAATGTGGCTTACATTTCTTGATGGTCTTGAAGTGTAGTAAACCTTGTCTATACCAGATTTTTCCGTAGACATGCCTTATCGGACAAGCACGTATAATCCTTGTACCGGCCGCCATTGTAGACC
This sequence comes from Meconema thalassinum, assembly GCA_946902985.2. Lineage (NCBI taxonomy): Eukaryota > Metazoa > Arthropoda > Insecta > Orthoptera > Tettigoniidae > Meconema > Meconema thalassinum. The sequence goes on from OX336396.1 coordinate 241,632,814, forward strand.
CACAAATCGTCTAGTCAGACATAGTGGTAGTATCTTTCGACGTTTGAATAAACTGTGGTTCCATTTTAATACAGGCTTCTAACAAAGCCATAACAGTTTGTTGAAATAGGGTCAGATCTAAGTGATCTCTTCTTAAATGTGTCAGTTGTAACATAACTCACTGTAATCTCATCAGTACAAGAAAAACATTGACAGTCTAAGCAGTTAACGGCTGTTCTGAAGATCGTTCCCTGGGCATGGTTTATTAATATCACCATCTGCCATGCGCTAGACAACTTGCAGTTTCCCTTGCGTAGACTAATGAACGCCACCGTTATAGACTAGTCTTCAATGAACTGACAGATCGAAGTGGTCAACTAGTTACAAAATGTGAAAACTGACTTCAAATGGATTTAAACATCCAAGTATTGAATTACTATTGGACTGTGACAAAATACTATTTTCTAGACCAAGTCTAGCATATGTCCTTTTTAGAAATATAAATATTTCCACCCAATGTCTGTCGAAAAACAATCACCTCAGTGATTCTCCTCACCAGAAACTTATTAAGTTCCAACTCGTTTGCGCAGCACTTCTCGTGACTATCACGATTTGAAAAGAACTTCTGCGTAGATACGGCAACCATGTGCCTTGGCTCAGCGTAGACGCAACTTGCTCTGCAAGTGCTTGTGTTGAAGTCAGCTAACCATGCCTACTCCAGCTGGCTTTTATACAAAACGGTCAGGGTCACGCGTCATCGCCTGATATCTAGAAATCCTCATATCTCTTGAATCCCTGGTCCGATTTACTTGATACTAATTGCATTCTCTTTCATTTGGCCGTGCCAGTAATCTGATCCCAGTCTCAAGTCTCTGCTCCATGGTTAACTATTTAATTAATAAATGGCCTCCACCTCTGCTATGACTCGCTACGTCATTTACCATCCAACTATCGGTAAAATCCTTCGAAAGGCTTCGAGAAGCAATGTAGCGCGATATTCAAATATCTGAACTTTCAAAAGCTGCTACAGCCTTTCCCTTGATATCTAGGTGTCTGAAACTTGGAATACCCATTCCTAGATTTGGGCACATCCACCCCACACCTAGCAAAAAATAAAAATTGATTTTTTTTTATTTTTCCTATCTACACATTAAATTATCTGGTTCTTGAATAATAGATCTTCAAATTCGATGCATTGTAAGTTCCCACGATGTTACCAGTTCGTGTATTGGCTACTTCATAGCTTCCATTATTGTTTACTTCCACAATACGGTAGGGTCCAGCGTAAAGGCTTGCAAATTTCGAGTACACTCGATTTTGCATGTCAGAGGGTGTAGGTCTTTTCACTAAAACAAGAGTTCCTACGCGCAAGGGTCTGCGAAAACGCTTTCCTCTCACTCTGCGCTCTCTCTTCTCAGCTTGACTCCTTAACTTGTCTAAAGCTAGAGTTTCCCTCATCTGACGACTTGGTTCAATCTCAGGTGGAATAGAGATGATTCGATCCCACAATCGTGTTGGTTTAATTCCATGATGTAGCAACATAGGAATTTGTCCAGTACTCTCATGAATAGTAGAGTTGATGGATTCGGATGCTAACGAAAGAACATCCATCCATTTCCAATGCTCATTTGGACAATAGATGCGGCAAAATTTTGCTATCTCAGCCATCACGCGTTCCGCTGGATTGCTCTCTGGATGTCTAATAGAACAAAACAATTGTCTAATCCCAAGATTATTCATGATGGTTCGAAACTCTAAAGATGTAAATTGAGGTCCACGATCTGATAAAAGGAATTCCGGTTTGCCTGCTTCCGGAATTACGCTGTCTCTAATTCTCTTCGCACAATACTTTGCGTTGGCCTTCTGAATTGGATGTAACATGGTGTATTTGCTGAAAACATCAATAGTCACCAGAATATATCGGTTACCTCTTTTAGACTTTGGGAGAGGACCATATAAATCAGTCGCGAAGATTTCGCAAGGCTTAGAAGGAATAATAGGCCTTGGTAATTCTCTCAATAATCTAGAATTATGTTTACTCCTTTGGCATAAGTCGCATTCTCGAATAGTGTTTCTGACAGTTTGTCGCATTCGCTCCCACGAAAATTTCTCTTGAATCATGTTGACTGTCTTATCTACTCCAGCATGACCTGCGATTCTATGTGCCATCCAAATAATGGGTTTTTGCAATCGTGGAGGTATCACTACTCTCAGCTTCGTATGGTCGGGATCTGCAAACTTGTAGATTAAACCATCTAACATCATAAAATCCCTTGAAATTCTTTCAGTTTCCACAAAATCATCATCATTGGGATCCATGTTTCCCTGTAGAAAACGAAAAATGTTTCTGAGACGTCGGTCTCTCCTCTGGGATAAATGCAATAACCTTAACCTTCTCAAGGTATCTTCATCATCTTGCGTCAGGTTAACTTGAAAAACCTTAGATGTAGACTCCACTGCTCTACTCAACAAATCAGCTCCCACATTCAACTTTCCAGGAGTGTGTTCAATAACTAGGTTGAATTGCTGAATAAAAAGTGACCATCTAGTTATTCTATCGCTCGCAAAGTTTGTTCTCAAAATGAACTCCAATGCGTGGTGATCAGTCCTCACAATGACTGAATGTCCAATTAACATTTTCTTCCACGACTCCAATGCGAATATTACAGCAAGTGCTTCTAACTCTGTGGTGTAATAATTTCTCTCTGATGGACGAAGTTTCCTGCTAATGAACGCCAGGTAATGTCTCTTGTGGTCTTCATCCTCTTGAAGTAGAATAGCTCCAATCCCTACGGTGGATGCATCAGATTCTATGATGAAATTCTTGGTAAAGTCAGGATACTCCAATTTCACACTGTTTACCAATAACCTCTTGGCATCTTGAAATGATTGTTCACAATCTTTATCCCATTTCCATTTATTTCCTTTCTTTAACAACTTCTGCAATGGCGCAACTGTCTTGGTGAAGTTCGGACAATGCCCTGCAAAGAATTGGCATGTCCCGAGAAAACTGCGGACATTCTTCACTCTAGTAGGTCTAGGGAAATTTGCAATTGCTTGTATCTTCGTCTCATTGGGACGGTATCCTTCTCCATCCAAAATGTGACCCAAAAATTTTATTTCCTTTCGAAAGAACTGACATTTTCGAAGGTTTACTTTGAAGTTCGCTTTTCTCAAATCTGCGAATAACATTTGAAGATGTAACAAATGTTCCTCCTTAGTCTCAGATGCAATTAAGATATCATCAATATAACGAATTGCTATCTCTTTTACTTCAGGAATCAAATTTTGTTCCAGGGCTCTGATCAAAACGGATCCAGATGTTTTGACTCCAAATGGTAAACGGCGGAATACATATGTCTGCTGGTCAAACATAAACCCTGTAAACTTCTTAGAATCTTCACTAAGCCTAATGTGATGGTAGGACGAAGTGAGATCAATATTAGAGAACCAGACCTTGCCTTGGAATTTCCTCAACAGTTCCCTAATGATTGGTGGTCTGTCATACTCTGGCAGTAATCTTGAATTCAAATTTCGCGCGTCTAAACATAGTCTCAGACTTCCATCTTGCTTAGACACTACTGCTAATGGATTGACATAAGATGTAGTATACTTTTCAATCACATTATTGTTTTCCATTTTCTTGATAAGCATTTTTACTCATTCCCGATGCTTTTCTGCTACTGGATACAATTTGGCATGAAAAGGTGCATCATCATTTACACGAATATGATATTCAAAATCCTTAATTTCACCAGGTTTAATGTCAAAAATATCTTGATACTCCTCCAAAATCTTCCCTAACTCTGGGAACTCCTTCTCAGTGTAGACTTCTCTTCCTTCAGCTTCATGAAAAATCAGAGACCATTGAGCATCTCCCTCGATGTCTTCCTCTTCTTTTCCCTCGAAGTTAATCTCTTCGGTATTCTTGAATTTGATCGTCTCTGTCTTCATATCTATCACTGCTTGATATTTCTGAATGAAATCTGCTCCCAATATCATGTCAAAAGCCATGTCCTTCATTACAACAAATACATGTCGGAAATCATATCCTCTAATTGTAATACATAAGTATAATTGCGTTTTACACAGAGATATTTTATTGGGTATTATTCCTTGGATCTTAATTCCTGATACTGGAATTTCCTCTAAATTCTCCTTGAGCTTCCACAGAATATAAAGCTTCTCACTCACCAGACAAAGCATAGCCCCAGTATCGATCAAAGTATCGACAGGCATACCAAATACTTCGCATGAAATGATTGGCATTCTAATTCTGGTACCCATTTCTTTTCGTTCGTCATTCTGTTGAATTAAGTCATCATCCTCTGCTTGCCATTTAATAATTCTGGAAGTGAAAGTATTCAAAATTCTATCTTCTACTGTGAATTCGAAGTTTTTTTTTCATTACCATTCCCCCGGGATTGTTGTGTTCCCGATGGACCTGGATTATTGGGCCTCTGCTCCACAAATTGCAAGTTATCTTGGTGTCTTGCTTCCAGATTTTTCCTCGTCTCTTTATTAAACTCTTCATTGGACTGACGAGTATCTACATTCCCTCTATTATTATAGTTATTTCTACCATAGGATCGTCTTTCCTGGTACCTTCCTTGAGTATCACGTGGTCTCCTCCATCGAGTGTTGTATCGATTACCACCATCTGGTCTTGCATATGGTTTGTAACTGTATCTGTTACTGTATTGGTTCCATCCTCTCGTATTGGAATTTTCCCTCGGCGATTTCTCTTCTCGCTCCTCTCGAATCTCTCGAGGTGTCTGAGAATAACTGTCAGCCATAACAGCATACACAGCGTTGTTATTCTTTGCTCCCTTCTGATGGAAGAATTGAGCGTTTGTATGATCCAGCTTCTGTAATACTTCATCAAACTGTTCCATATTGTAGATATCAGCAGCGATCAAAGTCCTCTGGACGTCTGCGGGAAACTGACGTATCAATGCAGTAATCAACTCGTTATCTGGCATCGGCGGATCTAAATGTTGGAGTTTAGACAGCTGTCCAGAAAAGTACGTAGAGTATCGAGTAGGTTGTGACGTCGAGAATCTCTTCGAATATAACTCTGCTCTCACTTGCTGTTGGGTTTCAGGGGACCAAAACTTCTTCAATAGCCCACGAGAAAACTCCTCAAAAGTGGTTAGAGTGGATCTAAATGCCCTAAACCACAAAAGTGCAGGACCTTCCAAGAACTTCCCTATCACTCGGATCTGTCTTTCTTTAGGGATCATAGAATCTTTCAGGTAATCACCTGCTTCTCTCAAAAATTCCACGGGTGTTACAGAATCTCGCCCTGAAAATTTAGAAGGCTTGTCTTCTATATTCTTAAATACAGTTATGGGGTTGGATTGAAATACTGTCCTGACCTCATCCTGTCTATCAGTCTCTCTAGCTCCTCCTAGATTTATCTGTATCTGTTCCTTTCCCCTTACATTTGGCATTTTCAACAGATGATCAGACTGTTTCTCATCTTTTATTTGAGTTTTCATAGCCTCAAGTTCCTTCTGGTTTTCTTCTGCCATCTTCTTGATTGCTTCAGTCTCTTTACAATTGTCTTTAACATCAATGGATATCTGGTTCATAACAGCCTCATGACTTTTCAATGACCCTGTCATATCTGATATGTCCTTCTGAGTTGCTTGGATATCTTTGGCAATTACTTCAATGTGGGATGACAAAGATTCCCTAATCTCCTTGATTCCCTCTTGATTCTCCAGCTTGAGTGTGTCTTTAATTTCATTGACAACTGTGGTTTTGATTTCAGTTTGCAATTCACTAATCACACCTTCTCTTATTTCTCCCATGACAAGTTCCTTGAATTGTTCCGTTAAACGTTGAACAACTAGAATTCCCATCTCGTTACTCTCCTTCTTCACTCTGACTTCCAGGTTGACCATGTCTTCACCAACTTTCCTAAGACCATGTTCTATCCTATCAGCTAAGCTTTGGGATCGAAGATCGGCATCGCGAAATTTATCGTCCATTAAACTAGCGTTAGTAGCTAATGAAGTTTCGAGCTCATGTGTTTTTTCGCATAATTTATTCATTTTACTTTCAAGTGTCATTTTCAAAATCTCAGAATTCTCTTTAAATTTACTCTCCATTGAATTAAATTTACTGTTTAAATTTTTTTTCAAATTACCCTGTAAAGACTCAGAACTTTCTTTAAGTTTATTTTCTAAATTTTCTTTAAGTTTATTTTCTAAAGAATCAGAATTTTCTTTAAGTTTATCCTCCAAACTTTCTTTAAGTTTATTTTCTAAAGACTCAGAATTTTCTTTAAGTTTATTTTCTAAAGAATCAGAATTTTCATTCAAGTTATCTTTTAACCTGCTTTCTAAAGAATCAGAATTTTCTTTAAGTTTCTTTTCCAAAGCCTCAGTATTTTCTTTCATAATGGCTGCTACAAGCAGTCCAGCCTGTTTTGAACTCTCCTCCAAACTCCTCATCATTCTCATCATTTCTTCCATAATTTCAATTATTATTCAAAACTTAGGGGTATACAACAGTGGCAAACACAAGCTTATAACTAGAACAAGAAATATGAATAGCTAATTGGAACACTATAATAAAATGAGATTTGTCCTAATATCGACGTGATGGAAAAACAAAATTCTCTACTTTTACGAATTACATTTACCACAATATCACAAGAAAAATATGCAAGTTCTCAAATATCCTCCACCCGGATTATAATAATGTGTATCTCCAGTCATCGAACGTTTACTACTGAATTTACTTGACTCCCTAATGGTTAAGCCATTATCAAAATTATCAAACCCATTCTAATTATTAATCCAGTTAAATTTTTAATTTTCCCCACTAATTGGGTTTCCTACTAATTTATTCATCCAAACCAGACATCTCTCAACTCCCAAAATATTTCTATAAAAATTATCACAATTTCAAATCGGCATGCGATTGACCATGTCTAAATCGGGACCCACGTTCGAAGCCATTTCTCTCTCTATCTTATTTTATGTGCCCGTTTAGACCGGAGTCCGCACGACCACATATGCATTTTACCAATAATCAGTCAGCACGAGAATCAACATATCCCGGAGCGCCAGATGGGTTAAAGCAAATCGCAAAAACGACATCAAATTTATAAAAATGCTTTACTGATTTTTGGCTCAATGCAACAATAAGGATAGAAGGAGATTTAATTGGGTGAAACACATCTGGTAAAATTATCTCAGTTTATTTAAAGTTAAAATCTGACTGCAAGAATGCTCAAAGCAGCATCATCCACGTGTGGCGATCCACACTCTTATTTACACACAATATACAGAAATCTTCCAAACACATTTGACAAGCTTTTTGGAAACACAAGTCCGATTGTTAGTCCTGTGGACTGTGTTCCAAAATTATTAACATTTAATTCCAGCTCAAAATGAATTGTCCATACTGGAAACAACGTAGATCACTGTTTGACTATTTACATGATATTAACACTCGTAGAATAAATGTTTATAGAATTTCTTAAATTTTCACTTGTTTTCCAGTTTTCAAAAAATATATCGTTGAAAATATTATCATCATCGAAGCAACACAAATTATTAATACATATTAACAACATCTGAAAAGTATTTGACCATTGAGCATAGCATCGAAGAACTGTGCGAAGCACAACAACAATTAATCGTTCTTCTGACATTAAACATTCGAGACGTGACTCGATTATGAACTTCAAGTTCCAAACAAAACATATGATTTCTGAATCATTAACTTGATCAATAAATGGTTGAACCATTCAACTATAAGATTTCCCACTTGGAATGATTATCATAAAAATATTTATATTTATGGCCATTTTTAGCAACTTTCACAACTTGCAATTCTTCGACAGAATGCGGAAATTAGAATTGTAGTTTTATAATGAATTCATTTAGTTCATGGCACTAGGATTGAAAATATCCTTCAAATTATTCGTGGTTAAAGAATTATTTTTAATTGGCAGTGGCCCATTCTATTATCTGTGTAAGAACACAATATTACAATAACAACAACGGCAAAGGTCTTCCTCTGTACAAGAATAAACTACTATCATGACAAATCCGGGTTCTAGCAAAATCAAAGTCTAAATGGAATTCGTAAACAAGGTTGAAATAAGAACTGATGGTTTCAAAGAAATAACCTTCGGGTTATTCATACGACGAAATGTGTGGCTCCAATACTCCTACTATAAACCTGAGCCATCGAACCTGCTATTTGATTGATGCTCGAAAAATCCTTCATTCCTGCGACTTAACATGCGCACCTGGGAATGGCATTCAACTACTCCACACACATAAATTATCTTCCCAAAATTTATACAATAAATCAAGCCTCTGCTTGTTATCAACACTGGAAGATTAATAAACTGACAAGTTTATTTTATTTTACCATTCAGTTCAACCCGTGAATTTACCATACTTATGAAAAGCTTCATTTCACTTTCGAGTGTATTTACGTCATGATTTTATATAAATACAACAATATCCTATTTGATACAAATATCAATTGCTTCCCGTTTCATGCCTCTCCTTGTCATATGAAACATATACTTTGCTCATAGCAAATATCAACTGTTCAACCAGAACTGAAATGTTGGTTGAATGCGGGCTTGCGCTAACCACTCTCCTTCGGAAAATCTCCTGTTCCAAACTAGAAATGTTTAAACTACTTCATAGGCTCTTTCTCAATACATATGATTATTAGAAAATATAATATCCAAGAATTATTTAGAACAATTATGAAAATTATTATTATTATTATTAGTGGATTATTATTATTATTATTATTTGAAATATGTTTAATTATCATCTCGTTATGTGAGAATCCACATGTTCGAACCTTCGAATATGGAAAAAATATCCATTCCTTAACAAAAATAAATTTAACTTTTACAGTTACATCGGCTGATTACCGTGATTTCCCAAAAATATGAAAAATTCAAATAAATGCTCGAAATGCTCGGTCATCGATCCTAAACTGTTCTGAGTCCTGAAAATGCTCAGAATAACTCTAATAAATCTTGCGTAAATCATTACAAGCTTTAAATACGACGAAAAAAATGTGTTGGTCATCTGCAGAAAAAAAACAAGATGTTCAGTAAAGAACATATAGCCTACTTTCTCCTAAATGTATGAGTATAGTTATAACTCGTTGTTATTATCAAAGAGTATAATAGAACTATTCTTTGTTGAAGACCTTAGGAACGATTTACCTCTACCAAACGCCACAACCTAGATAAAAACTGCTACCATCATTGAAGAAAGAAAGAAAGAAAGAAAGAAAGATAAGAAGTATCTAAAGAATGTTATGGATCTGGAGACATAATCGACCGGACTGGCGGCGTGGCTCAGCGGTAACGTTCTCGCTTGCTGGACCGTATGTTTCAGGTTCGTATCCTGGCGCAGTCAGCTGGCATTTGAGGGTGCACAAATGCGAGGGAGCCGTGTTAGCAGATTTACTGGCACGTTAAAGATCCCCTTCGGGACAAAATTCTGGCACCCCGGCGTCTCTAAAAGCAGCAGTAGTTAAAAGGGACGTAAAATCAATAACATTATTATTATTATTATTATTTTTATTATTATTATTATTATTATTATTATTATTACATAATCGGCCTGACGCGGGCAACATCCAACTTTGAGTTGAGGCATGTCTTTACACGTCTGGCTGCGTATGACTTTCACAACCCTAATTGAATTAACAAATCTTTCCATGACCCTACAGAGACGTGTGTGTACCAACTATGTGGATATTTTCGATTGCTATTTGGCTGAAATAGAAGTATTAATTAATATCCTGAACTAGCACCAACGGTAGAGTTCAGATACTATGTGAAATCGTTTTGTTCTTTACTTCAATTAACATTTTCAAATAACGCACAATAGGCTGTTACAAACCCTTTAAAATAGAAAGTAAAAATGTATCGTAGTATCATCTTGTCATTCTTCAAATTCGATGCGCATAGAATGCAAATGGTATAGTAATCAATGGAGCCCCACGTAGACTAGTCGTGATATCTAGTGGTGAAATATCTAACAATATAATCCTAACAGAGCGAGTGCATTCTAGCGGCCAGAAGAAGAAACTTTTCAATAAAATCTGGTCGGCGTGCAGTTACCTTTTTGGCAGCTAGATGTCTCGAGTAAATCTGCTGGCGAATTATGTTTTAATTAAATATATATTTTACACCATAATATGCACAATATAACGCTTAATTTTAAAACATCTGAGTCATTACAAAACAATAAACATATAAAATTTCAAGCAAAAAAACTAGCTCTGATCGGGTTTGAACCATAGGCATTTGAGCGATAGGCTAACTCTCTACCACTGAGCTAATTGTGTCAACGAATATCGTTCTATATAAAATGACTTACATAAAACTTGTTAGCAAATAGTGATTTATACTAAACGATTTCATCACTGGAGTATATTATTTATATATAAAGCATTTCATACAAAGTTTATTTATTTTATATCAGTACGCTATGTTGTTGTTTGAGTCTTCAGTCTTTTGACTGGTTTGATACAGCTCTCCATGCGTCCCTGTCCTGAGCTAATCGTTTCATCTCCACATAGCTACCACACCCTACATCCGAGGCAATCTGTTTAACATATTCTAACCTTGGTCTACCCCTACAGTTCTTGTCCTCGACCCTTCCTTCCATAACTAAGCTTGCTATTCCTGGGTGTCTTAGTATGTGTCCTACCAACCTATCTCTTCTCTTCATTAGCACTCGCCAGAAACATCTCTCCTCTCCCACTCGCCTTAATACCTCTTCGTTTGTAACCCTATCTACCCATCTGATCTTCATCATTCTCCTGTAACACCACATTTCAAATGCCTCAATTCTCCTCTTTTCTGCTGCACCAATAGTCCATGTTTCACTTCCATAGAGCGCCATGCTCCAGACAAAGGCTTTCAAAAATGACTTCCTAATACCTAAATCTATATTCGATGTCAACAGATTCGGATGATTTGGTTAGTCGTTATTTGATTTTACGTTTTGAACGTTTGAGTGGCCGCCATTCAGTTTTAGTAAAGATGGCGGCGATATAAAACATGACACTGAGGTGTCCTTTGCTAGTGCTACCTTTGTACCAAATTTCGTTCAATTCGCATTCACCGTGTTCGAATTGATAGGGGGGGGGACAGACATTCAGAGTACACACACTCACACACACACACACACACACAGACACACACACAGACACACACACAGACTCACACACACACATACACACACACAGACAGACACACTTTTTTCGCCCTGTGTTGATCTCATAAGTCTACTTTCATTTTTTGCAAAAATCGAAAGTAGGCTAATAGTTTGTTCCAATTAGCTAAGCATAAAATAATTCAAATGTGGCTTACATTTCTTGATGGTCTTGAAGTGTAGTAAACCTGGTCTATACCAGATTTATCCGTAGACATGCCCTATCGGACAAGCACGTATAATCCTTGTATCGGCCGCCATTGTAGACCCACAAATCGTCTAGTCAGACATAGTGGTAGTATCTTTCGACGTTTGATTAAACTGTGGTTCCATTTTAATACAGGCTTCTAACAAAGCCATAACAGTTTGTTGAAATAGGGTCAGATCTAAGTGATCTCTTCTTAAATGTGTCAGTTGTAACATAACTCACTGTAATCTCATCAGTACAAGAAAAACATTGACAGTCTAAGCAGTTAACGGCTGTTCTGAAGATCGTTCCCTGGGCATGGTTTATTAATATCACCATCTGCCATGCGCTAGACAACTTGCAGTTTCCCTTGCGTAGACTAATGAACGCCACCGTTATAGACTAGTCTTCAATGTACTGACAGATCGAAGTGGTCAACTAGTTACAAAATGTGAAAACTGACTTCAAATGGATTTAAACATCCAAGTATTGAATTACTATTGGACTGTGACAAAATACTATTTTCTAGACCAAGTCTAGCATATGTCCTTTTTAGAAATATAAATATTTCCACCCAATGTCTGTCGAAAAACAATCTCCTCAGTGATTCTCCTCACCAGAAACTTACTAAGTTCCAACTCGTTTGCGCAGCACTTCTCGTGACTATCACGATTTGAAAAGAACTTCTGCGTAGATACGGCAACCATGTGCCTTGGCTCAGCGTAGACGCAACTTGCTCTGCAAGTGCTTGTGTTGAAGTCAGCTAACCATGCCTACTCCAGCTGGCTTTTATACAAAACGGTCAGGGTCACGCGTCATCGCCTGATATCTAGAAATCCTCATATCTCTTGAATCCCTGGTCCGATTTACTTGATACTAATTGCATTCTCTTTCATTTGGCCGTGCCAGTAATCTGATCCCAGTCTCAAGTCTCTGCTCCATGGTTAACTATTTAATCAATAAATGGCCTCCACCTCTGCTATGACTCGCTACGTCATTTACCATCCAACTATCGGTAAAATCCTTCGAAAGGCTTCGAGAAGCAATGTAGCGCGATATTCAAATATCTGAACTTTCAAAAGCTGCTACAGCCTTTCCCTTGATATCTAGGTGTCTGAAACTTGGAATACCCATTCCTAGATTTGGGCACAATACTTGTGCAAAGTTTAGAGCTATGGGCTTGCATACTTTCTGATATATTGATATTAGGGTGACAAAAATAGAGACAGTATTTATTAACAGTTGGCAGACTGGTTACTCTTAAGATCGGCATAGTCATATCTGTTATGGTACACAAAGTACGCACGAAATTTTGTTTAAATCCGAATGATAGTATAGAAGTTACATGTATTTAAATTTTGACCTCTCAGCAGGCTTAGAATCATGTTGGTAGCACTGACGTATATAAGTTACTACAAATTAGTATAGAATGCCAGGTACTATACGTGTGCATAGTTTAAAGCTGTCGGCTTGCACACTTTCTGATATATGGGTATTTGGATTTTTTAAAAATTGAGAGCATTTGTTAACAGTTGGCAACCCTGGTGGCTCTTAAGAATACGCTCAGTAATGTCTGTTTATGTACACATAGTACATACAAAATTTGGTTGAAATCCAATTGATAGTGTAGAAGTTATATGCATTTAAAATTTGGACCTATCAGTGGGCTTATAATCATTTTGGCAACACTGCCAAGTATGGCCTCCTGGAAATTGAACTGCAATATTATTATCTATATGTGTGCCAATTTTGAAATAGCTCCCATTCATACCATCCAAGATATCCAACATGGAGCTCAAATTTAAATTGTGATTTTTCAGCAGTTGGTAGCACTGATATTATTTTCAAATATGGCCGTGAGATATTCAGGTATAGATCCCTACTCCTACCAAATTTTGTTTCGATTGCTGCAGCCGTTTAGGAGTTGATAGGGGGGGGGGGGGACACACACAGCCAGCCAGACAGACAGAAGGACAGACAGACACACTTTTGTCCGATCTCATAAGTCTACTTTTTCCTCATTTTTGCAAAATGTGAAAAATAGGCTAAAAATGTATTTTTATTGTGCAGTATTTCGTTTTCGTTTCTTGAATTTCTTTTCCGCCAAGGATAGTTATGGAGGTAATTCGGCCACGGTCTATGAAAGGTACCGTTCCGGCATTCGCCTGGAATTGAGAACCGATGTTAGTAAAACATCTTCGTGCTGATTTTGGAAGCTAGAGTAAGGAATTATAAGTGAACGTTCATGACGTTTGTAGACTTAGGAAAGGCTTTTGATAACGTTGATTGAAGTAAGTTGTTTTACATTTTGAAAGCGATTGGAATACAGCACAGGGATAGGAAGGTGCTCTATAATCTACACAAAAACCAGAGAGCACTTATTCGAGTCGAAGGATATGAGAGAGAAGCTGGTATTCAGAAAGGTATAAGGCAAGGCTGCAACTTATCACCCATACTTTTCAATCTATACATTGAACAATCAATGAAGGAAATTGGAGAAAAATTCACAGTAGGAGTAAAGATTCAAGGAGAAACAATTTCAACTCTTAGATTTGCTGATGACATAGTCATCTTAGCCGACGCTCCAGAGGATTTGAATGGTTTTTTAAAATGGCAATATGGATTCTGCCTTGAGGAAAGAATTCATGATTAAAATTAATACATGTAAAACAAAATTGTTGGAATGCAGCAGAAATAAATCAGAAGCCCCTATGGACGTCAAATTGGCAGATGAAAGGCTAAAGGAAGTAGGAGACTTCTGTTAGTTATGAAGCAAAATAACCAGTGATGGACGAAGCAATGAGGATTTAAAAAGTAGGTTAGCACAGGCAAGGAAAGCATTTCTACAGGAAAGGAGTCTGAATATTGAATATAGCTTTAGGTATCAGGAAGTCATTTTTGAAAGTCTTTGCTTGGAGTGTGGCACTCGACGGAAGTTAAACTTGGAATGTTGGAGCAGCAGAAAAGAGGAGAATTGAAGCGTGTTGCAGGAGAATGATGAAGATCAGATGGGTAGATAGAGTTACAAACGAAGAGGTATTGAGACTAGTGGGAGAGGAGAGATGTTTCTGACTACGGCTAATGAAGAGAAGAGATTGATTGGTAGGACACTTACTAAGACACCCAGGAATAGCAAACTTAGTTATCGAAGGAAGGGTCGAGGATAAGAACTGTAGGGGTAGACCAAGGTTTGAGTATATTAAACAGATTGCCTCGGATGTAGGGTGTGGTAGCTATGTAGAGATGAAGGTTGGTTGCCTGGTTCCGCAGTCTAGGGGCTGCGACTACGCGGCCATGTAGCCCAGTGAATTTTGGGTGTGTGTAGAATCTGTCTGATAACCGGTGTTAATTGTGATCGCTGTATTAGTGTGTGTTATCGTTTTCTTAATTCAAGTAAGGACTGCAGATGATCAATTTCAAGTAGTTCCTACTTTTGATACCAAATTATACCGTCAACGAAACCTAGCTGTGAACTTGGATCCTGGATGCCACCGCAACCGTCACCTGGCAGCGAACGTTGGAACTTAATAGAACATTAATGAAATCTAACCTAAAAATTTAGCTGAACACAATTTTAGTTAGTAGAAGGTTCTCTAACATACCATTAATCTATAACATGGGCTCGCCGGCTTTACTTCCCCTCTGAAGTAAGGCATACTGAAGGATATCTAACGCTCATAAAAAATCCGACGACTTCGGCTGGGTTTGAACCTGTGATCTTGGGCATAGAAGCTCAGTATGCTAGCAACTACGCTACCGAAGCTGCATATGTAGAGATGAAACGATTACCTCAGGACAGGGATTCATGGAGGGCTGCATCAAACCAGTCAAAAGATTGAAAACTCAGACAACAACAGAATTATACATTGATGACGAAGGTCATATTGTGTCTGAAACCGGTACTTTCGGAAACATTAATAGTCTAATAGTAATTTTACTGACTGAAGAAATATTTTAGTTGTCTCTCCAACTTTGTCAATAAAGGTAATTTTCTAGACATGATTATTTTCCTGTCTCTACCTGGATGATGGGTATAAATCATGTACATCCAAGGTGAAGTTAAATCTATATCAGGCTCGGCTAACACATCGATCATGATCGATTGGTCGACACTGATCATTTCATGAGTAAGATAATTTAAAATTCCGTATATCGAGTCATTTGTCGTGTTCTCCACAAACAATGGTATACCGACCTTGCCAATTTAAAATGACTCGGCATATAAATCTTCCATTTCTGAATTAGGTTATCGACCCTTATAATGGTTTGGGTGAAAATGAAAGATGTCGAAATGTGAAACTAGACGTATTACTTCAGACTAACAACTAACTTACAGGTAGAGGTAAAGGCGGAAAAGAGGAAATATAGACAGGAAAAAAATGTCTTCAACCCTCGATGAATGTGGACTGAGGGACCTGGAATAAAGTAGAGCCATAAAAGGCAGACAGGAGAGGGGGAAAATGAAGAGGGACTGCCCCAAAAGCAATGGAAGAAGGGGAAAACAGACCCAGTTCAAGAATCCTTCAGGGTGCGCAACTTGCGAGCTCACCAGCTGTGAGTCTCTGAAGATGAGCACTATCCAGGATGCACCATTAGTGGGTGGGGCTTCACATACCTTGCCTCTTTTAGAGCCTTTTCCAGAAGGTAGGAGATACCGTTGGGGCTGGAAGAGAAGAAGAGTAGACCAAGGGAAGTCGAGAGGAAAATATATTTAAGGTGACTTGGTCTATACACCCGTTCTGCTATTTTTATTTTTTTTATTTTTTTCGAATTTGGCCAACTGTAGACCGCAAAGAACTTAAGCCTTTTTGGCTTTTCTTCTTTTTCCTCCCAGAACCTCTTCATGCATTCGCTGCTTTTCTTTCTCTCCTAATCGGAAATGATCCGTCTCCTGAAATGCTTTTACACTGTCTACCCTTCTTCTAAACTCTCTTCTGTTGTGGACCATCTGTAGTGTTGTTCCAACTCTGTCGCATCCTTTTTCACCTCATCTACCCATTTAGATGTGGCCTTTAACCCCATGATGTAGTTGAAGATCCTTTTGGTCAGCCTGCATTCATCGATTTTTAGTAGGTGTCCGTAGAACTACAACCTCCGCTACCTCATTGTGTCCGAGATATTTTCAATGTATTTGTAGAGTTCTTCGTTCTTCCTCATCCACCAAGTACTATCAGCAGTTTTCTGTGGTCCGAGTATTTTCCGCAGAATCCTCCTTTCTTTCTTTTCTAGTTCTTGAAGCTCCCCCTGTTTATTTAAAATAAGACACTCTCAAGCGTACAATCCTTCAGGTTGTACAACCGATCAATAGTGTCTGATTGTGGCATTGTAGGATAATGCCCGTTTGTTGTACTCTTATTGCAACAAAAATATAGGACCTTCACGGCCCGGATTATTATATAAACGTATGGTTTAAATTAAAAATACACACAGCATTAGCCCAAAAGCATGAATTATTTATATAAAAATTTAGGAGTTACGTTACTTCAACATCGTGTACATAATTGATTCCTTCTCTGACAACTTAAACGGATCATCTGTTATACAAAGGTCATAATCCTCGTAAATGCGGTCAATTGTAGTATAATTTCACACGTTAAATAACGCAACGTGCTTTTAAAACAGCACGTATTTCGTGGGATCATTCACCGTTTGGCAGGACTGTTGGCACATGAACCACAAATCGATTGCTACTATTTACTAGAATGGCATTCTCATGCAAATTAAGTTCCTTGCCTCCTACTCAGTATAAATGAAACTTGATCCTATATAAATCACTTTTGATGAATAGCTCTCAAGCGTTATGAAATAATTTCATCCGAGGAGGAGACGTTATAATTGCTCATTTCGATTATGGGGCAGCTACAAGATTATCATTAATAATATGCTTAACATTAATGGCGCTATTCTATGCAAAACTACGAGTACACCCATAATTATTAAGTAACATGCAAATTATTGACCTACAATAGTCTTAATTGAACGAGCGATTTGTTTTATGAACAAGAGTAAAGAGATGTTTTGAAATACAATGGTCTGATTTGTGGGATCATTACAGAACATTAAAGAAAGTATTAGCATAAGATTGAGTGAGATGATAAAGTCTACATTTGAACGGTGAGCTGTTTATTTTTAATGATTCTCGATGGAATAATTTAAAAGCCTTAAAGCAAGGCCAGCGTTAAATAACTTGATCTGAAGAGAATATTATTAACCTTGAGAGTGCTATTGAAGAAACGGTTCGTCGCTGCACGCACATGTTTAGTCTATTTTCATTTATGAAAAAATCGTCGTATGAGATCACTTTTGTCCGTGTATGTGTGTGCGTATGTGTGTGTGTGTGTGTCCCAATATAATCTAAACAGCTGGAGCGATTTCAATGAAACTCGGTAAGGTCATAGCACCATTTCGGCCGACCCCGACCGCGATTTAATCATATGAGCGCAGTGAAATATGATACAGTAAATGTTTAGACACATTGTAATGTACTGGCATCTGATTTAGTTCAATTGTTTACATAACCTCAAGATAGCGGCTGTGCGAAATATTAAAATTCATTTTTTATTTCTTGTGTTCTAACCATGCGATTGAATAAACCTACGCAATAATATTCATCTAACACCACATAACTCTATGGCTTACGTATATAATGACAACATGACAACCATCCGAAATATTTAGATGGTTCTCAATATCCACAAATCTCTCACATGAATCAAACTGAAATTCTGTATGTCGATTGAGGCAATTAACAGTAAGTAGGATGTATGAAAATTGACTATTTAGTTTTTCACGGAGCTATTTGTTGGTATATTTATATTGTAAAGTTTGCAATGTAATCAAAATAAATTACGGTGGGCCGGATACCGGCTGGATTGGTGGTGCTCGTGGGCCATTGTTGGCCCGCGGGCTGCAGTTTGGAGACCCCTGTTCTAGAATGTGTGTATTGCACAAGTACAGTACTGAGATACACATCCACGCTTTCTCGTCAGATTACAGCCAAACAAGGAGTTTAAACGCAATCAAGTGATGTTAATTACCTCGCAAGCGTGGGTTTGAGGCTAATCTCATTAGCGCAGTCCGCCCCAGGGAGCATTCAGTTTCATTTCACGCGCCTCGCATAGCATCGAGGGCAAACACTGATGACGTTGTTAATTCATTTTAGGAACTTGGAAATTAGCCCCGTATATTTGTCTAATAACTTATGTTTCTGTAGTGACTGTCATGGATTGTATTTCTGTCACTCAGGGGCTCACTACTAGTGGCACATGGATCTCAGCTGAGTCTGGCATTATTTCCATGAACTTATGCCAGAGTCCTCTCTGTCTGTCATATTTTATGTCGACTTCACTTGGCCAACTCTTATTCTCTGACGACAGCAACCGAAGCCGGCTCCGTGGTGTTGGGGTAGCGCTCTTGCCTCTCACCTGGAGGCCGCGGGTTCAATTCCCGGCTCCGTCAGAGATTTAGAAACTGACGTGAAGGCTCTCAGCCTCGTAAGGACAATTGAGTAGCTGTCTGACAGTGAGGCAGCGTCTCAGTCACGAAAATCAAGTTTAACGGCCAAGGGGACTCGATGCACTGACCACGCGTCATCCCCATATCTTCAGGCCTAATGGCCGGACAGCGGTCGGTTGGTAGGCCTAGGCCCTTCATGGGCTGTAGTGCCAGGGGTATTTGCCTAATAACCTATGTTTCTGTAGTGACTGAAATGGATTGTATTTCTGTCACTCAGGGGCTCACTACTAGTGGGACATGGATCTCAGCTGAGTCTGGTATTGTTTCCATGAACTTATGTCAGACTCCTCTTTGTCATATTTTATGTCGACCTCACTTGGTCAACTCTTATTCTCTGACAATACCTAAAGAAGCCGGCTCCGTGGTATCGGGTTGGCGCGCCTGCCTCGCATCACGAGTCCCCGGGTTTGATTTCCGGATCCATCAGGAATTTTAGAAACTGACGTGGGGTCAGGAACGGGGTGTACTAAGAGGCTGTATGACAGTGAGGAAGCACCCCGGTCACGGAGATAAACGACCGAGGGAACCCGACGCGCTAACCACGCGTCACCCTACAATTTGTAGGCCAAATGGCTGGGTAGCGGTCACTAGGTAGGCCTAGACCCTTCATGAGCTGTAGTACCATGGGGTTTGGTTTGGTTTGGACACCGACAGTATTAAGGTGTCCAAGGTCTAGATGTCTTTCATTTTGCCCTTGTTTATTTTATTTTCAGATAACATCTTCCCGGTTTTAAGAAGGCTCTTTTCTTTCTAAAGCTTTATTTATTTGTTTGTTTGTAGACTATATATATTGCGCCCGATAGCGCATGTTCCATTTGGCAATTGTACTCCGAGATGATCTGAGGAAGGCACAGTGTCTTTGGAACAACACTGAATGCACCCTGCAGGAATGCAGACTCTTTGAACTCTATGGGAAATAATAATTGAGCAAAATTCTATTATGGAAAATGTATACATGTTTTGGACACCCTGAAAATTATTATAAATTAGTTATGAATTTTTGGTAATATTAAAAACATTTATTACATCGCAGAAAGGCGAAATGTGGATTTTGCGCGGCACACGAGGCTCGATGCCAGTTTCGCCGACTGCACACACACACACAGACACTTCTGGTCGAGCATCTAGAGGAGACAGACTCATACTCTGCGTGAGTGAAATTTTACTAACTGCCTCGTTGAAATCCGACAGTAGTCGAGAAATTGTAAAGCATCCCTGAACGAATAGCAGTGGAAATTGGTAAAACTGCACTTGTAAACGTATTGAAAGCCGTATTGGATTCATTTTCGTGCAATCAGTAACAACGTGACTGACAAGGGCACGGATCGCGGTGTAAAATTCTGATCTGGTTGAAATTTAGTACAAAATAATCCTACAAAGTTGTACAATGACGTAGTGAAAACCGCAAGGGCCGCTTTCAATTTTGAACGCCAATATTGAACGCCGAAAATCTGCCGGACGACGGCATGAGCGAGGAGGTGAGAAGAAGTGACACTGACCTTGAATCCTAGCAACATGTGATGGCTCCCGGCCACCAGGCAGCAACCTGTCGTGCTGCGATGCATTCCCCACCTTAAACGTTCCCCCTCACTCTTCTACCCTCTCGATTAGAGTATGAAATGCAACATATTGTGATGTTTTGCACTTGGCCATACTGTAAATAAATAAAACAATCTTTTATATCTTATTTATCATTTCAAATGATCTTGCCGATTTCATCGTTATGCTTACGTCTGCCGTTATGCGTCACGGTTACGGCGTGTATGACGTCATCATGTTGTTCAGTGCATATGCACCGAGTCTGAGTTTACTCCTGGGGTCTGGCGTTATGTGAACGGAGACTGCGAGCGCGTGACGTCATGCACCCCCACGCCGGAAGCCTAAATTAAAGGGTAATGGAGTCTGTTGAGTCTGGTTTACTCCTGGGGTCTGGCGTTATGCGAACGGAGACGGCGAGTGCGTGACGTCATGCACCCCCACCCGGGAAGTCTAAATTAAAGGGTAATGGAGTCTGTTGAGTCTGGTTTACTCCTGGGATCTGGCGTTATGCGAACGGAGACGGCGAGTGCGTGACGTCATGCAGCAGAGTGCACTGGAAGCCTAAGTTAATGGGTAATGGAGTCTGTTGAGAAGCCCTCCTGAGTCTTTCTAACACGTGTAGCACTTGTAGTATGCGTCATTTGAAATGATATAAAGTCTAGTCTCTCTCAGACTGACTGTATCTTTTTTCTGTTTTACTCTTTGTAATCCTTGCAAGAGTGAATGCTTACAAAAAGGTGGTCAATGCAAAGATATTGCTTGCACCAAGCGCACCTTGCAACACTTTCTTTTATACACATTTCGCAAGCATTTTGGATAGCATCAGCCTGGGTTGGAGGAGGATCTTGGAAGGGCCATTTGAAACCGGTGGCTCCCCGAAATCCTTGTCTAACGGGCACAACATATATATACATATATAATTCGCTGGGGCCATCAAGGACCACGTTACGTCTTGTTGCATTTGACACTGAACTTGGCCTTCTTCAGAACCCAGATTTCCCTCATTCTTTGTGAGTGGGCCTGCTTACGCTCCTCTGCCCAAGTGGTACCGTGTCTTCCTTTCGGTTGGTCGTCTCGATTTTGCCCGTTCGTCTATATTTTCTTGCGGAAGAGATCTCTGTTAAGGACGTCTTCAGCTGAGATATGTAGCATTTGCAGGCCTTCTTTGGTATTTCTGAACCAGGGTATTGTGGTTTTGGGGTTTGAATCAAAAGAGTGAAAGATCACTTTAGTTAACTTTCTTCCGACCATTCTTTTCAGGTCACCGTAAAATCGTGCTCGTCTTTTCCGGATTGTGTTGGTAATTTTCTCCATTTTGCTGTAGACTTCATCGTTGGATCTCTTTTGATGGATTCCATTTTTGTAGTTTGATCCCATTTTTAATATATTTATTTATGTATTTGCATAAATAATATCGTATGGCCTCGGGTGCTGGGTGCAAGCTTTGTAATTTGACACCCAGAGGGTAGCTTGCATGTCAAATTTCGTTGTTCCTTGAATCACTTTGTGTTGCTGGAAACTCCCGAGATTAATTTTGCCATTATGAACACGGCTTACTGAATTAAAATGGGTTCTTTGACATGCCAACATTGTATGACATGCGTGTCGTATTTTTGCCGCCTTCCAAAAATCACTTACCACGGCCAGGAGCGAACCTGCAATCTTGTGGTTAGTAGACCGACACGCTATCCACTCACCCACCGTGGCAAGCATATTTGCATAACCCCACTATACATGGTGTCCTATGGTAACACTACACGCTGAAGGGCTCACGGCTGGCGGGTTCGGGAGTTGGTGACTCCGAGGAAATTCTGAGCTGAGACCGTTATTCTACTTTTTACTTGCTCTAGGGGTATGTAGTTAAGGAATTATCGTGATCTGTTTTGAGTCGGCAAATTAACAACACCTAGTTACCATAGCCAAGAATGCTAGCCGTTACACCACGAGGTCTAGACTTGTAACAGGAAGAATACAAAGTGTAGATGGATTGTTTTGGCACACTTTTTCACGCAGATAGTCACCGGGGTCAGTGAGCCGATTTCTCTCGCGCGGCCTGAGTTGCAGAAAGGCCAGAAGGCACCTTCTTCGTCATTAGAAAGGTCGCTTCGACCTCTTGGACCCATCACCTTTACTTCCGCTAGGTTTCTCTGACAGCATAATTGATACGGATGAGTTTGAAAAGCTTCTGTCTCCATTATGCGAAGTCCAGATCGCTAAAGCTGATGTCAATTCATTCAGGGATATTGTTATATCATAGTCATGTAGCCCCTTGTACAATACTTGGGTGTATGTGGAATCGGTCTGATAAACTGGGCCATTGTGGTGTTTGAAATGTTCGTAATAATTAAGACTAGCGGACCCGAGCGAGAAATCTCGCATGTTCATAAACCACACTTTCCCCAATAGGTTTATAATGAGAGACTTTGCAAATCACACACTTCTTTCAAAAATCGATGTTTATGAAATTTGAATACAATTCGTCACTGTTAATGTGATCTGTGTGCTGAGTCCATTGATTGACAGAGAACCTGTAATTGAATTAACGTTTAATAGTTTGAACATGAAACAGGCGTCCCTACGACCAAAATGCGAACTGAACAGCAATGATGTCGCGTATTTTCCTACAGCAACAGTATTTGCAAATCGTACACTTCTTACAAAAATTTATATTTTTATGAAATTAGAATGCAATTCGTCACTGCTAATGTCATTTGTGTGCTGAGTCCATTGATTTACAGCTTAGCTGTAACACTCACCGGTTATTCGATATTTATGAAATTATACGATTTGAGTACTCATTCCTTTGATTTACTGTTTCCGAAATCCACGCAAAATGATAAAGAAAATACCTCAGAATATTAAAATGACAAGAAACAGGCGACACTGCGGCCAAAATGTGAAGTGGACAGCAATTATGGAGCGTATTTTCCTACAGCAACAGTATCTGTAAATCGCACACTTCGTAAATTTTTTAAAATTAATTCTTTAAAGAAATGATAGATACGGTATTTATGAAATTAGAGTGCAATTCGTCACTGCAAATGTCAATTGTGTGCTGAGTCCATTAATTGACAGCGAACCTGTAAATGAATTAACGTTTAATAGTTTGGACATGAAACATGCGTCCCTACGGCCAAAATGCGAACTGAACAGCAATGGTGTCACGTATTTTCCTAGAGCAACAGTATTTGCAAATCGCACACTTCTTAAAAATTTATATTTATGAAATTAGAATGCAATTCGTCACTGCTAATGTCAATTGTGTCCTGAGTCCATTGATTGACAGCTTAGCTGTAACACTCAAAGGTTATTCGATATTTATGAAATTATACGATTTGAGTAGGTCTACTCATTCCTTTGATTTACTGTTTCTGAAATCCATGCAAAATGATAAAGGAAAGACCTCCGAATGTTAAAATGATATGAAACGGGCGTCCTAGCGGCCAAAATGTGAAGGGGACAGCAATTATGGAGCGTATTTTCCTACAGCAACATTATCAGCAAATCGCACACTTATACATTTTTAAAGTAATTTATTTAAAAAAATATATAGATATTTATGAAATTAGAGTGCAATTTGTCACTGCTAATGTCTATTCTCTTTCATTTGAATGCTCATTTGTCACAATCGGTCACTCGTGAGCGCTGCAGGAGGGATCTATACTACTGAAATAATAGTCTACTAGCAGACCCGTGCGAGAAATCTCGCATGTTCATAAACCACACTTTCCCCAATAGGTTTTACAAATCGAACACTTCTTACAAAAATGATATT
This sequence comes from Meconema thalassinum, assembly GCA_946902985.2. Lineage (NCBI taxonomy): Eukaryota > Metazoa > Arthropoda > Insecta > Orthoptera > Tettigoniidae > Meconema > Meconema thalassinum. Next base: position 241,657,034 of record OX336396.1, read on the forward strand.
TAAGAAATTAGAATGCAATTTGTCACTGATAATGACATTTGTGTGCTGAGTGTGCTGTTACACTCACCGGTTATTCGATATTTATGAAATTATACGATTTGAGTACTCATTCCTTTGATTTACTGATTCTGAAATCCATGCAAAATGATAAAGGAAAGACCTCATAACGTTAAAATGACATGAAACTGGCGTCACAGCTGCCAAAATGTGAAGTGGACAGCAATTATGGAGCGTATTTTACTACAGAAACAGTATTTGCAAATCGTACACTTCGTACATTTTTTAAAAGTAATTTCATGAAAAAAATAGATATTTATGACATTAGAGGGCAATTCGTCACTGCTAATGTCTATTCTCTTTCATTTGAAAGCTCATTTGTCACAATCGGTCTCTTGTGAGCGCCGCAGGAAGGATCTATAGGCCTACTACTGAAATAGTAGTCTATATGATGATGAAGATGATGTTGATGAGAGTTGGACCGTGGCCCCAATTTAGGGAACATCCCAACATTTGCCTGGTGTGAACGTGGGAAACCATAGAAAACTAATTCTATAATGGATGAGGTGGATATAGAATCCACCTCTTCTCAGTTTTGTACCACGAGACACTTCCGGGTTGAGTTGGGTCCAGGGTCAAAACATTCCTAGATTAGGTTAGGTTAAGTTAGGTTAAGTGAGGTTAGGTTAGATTAGGAATGGGGTACCTATAGGTAAAGCCCTGCGCGGATGCGGATATCAACGATTAAACCCGCGGATATCTGCAAAAATTTCGCCATGTGGATATAGTTTGAATGGCTGTGTAGCGGACAAGCTGCGGATAATGTTTCGAGTAAATTTGCGGATATATTTTAGAATAAGTTTCTATCCGAATTCTTTTAATATCATTATTAGGACCAGGATGTTTTGACATATCATATTAGCCTACTTTCGATTATTGCAAAAAATGAAAGTAGACTTATGAGATCAACACAGGGCCAAAAATTGTGTGTCTGTGTGTGAGAGTCTGTGTGTGAGTGTGAGTACTCTGAATGTCTGTCCCCTCCTATCAATTCGAACATGGTGAATCCGAATTGAACGACATTTGGTACAGAGGTAACACTAGCAAAGGGCACCTCAGTGTCATGATTTACATCACCGCCATCTTGACGTAAACGTAATGGCGGCCACCCAAATGTTCAAAGCTTTAATCAAATTACGACCAACCTGGTCATCTGATCTCTACCAAATTTTGTAACATTATACCTTTATGTATGGAGAATCTGTTGACCAACCTACGAGGTCATCAGCCCAATAATTTGCGGATGGCGGCCATCTTTGTGTGCAAATCGATTCCCCCTATATTTTCAAACACGGTGAAACGGAAATGAACGAAATTTGGTACAGAGCACTAGCAAAGGGCACCTCAGTGTCATGTTTTAAATCGCCGCCATCTTGACGTAAACGTAATGGCGGCCACCCAAATGTTCAAAGCTTTAATCAAATTACGACCAACCTGTTCATCTGATCTCTACCAAATTTTGTAACAATATACCTTTATGTATGGAGAATCTGTTGACCAACCTACGAGGTCATCTGCCCAATAATTTGCGGATTGCGGCCATCTTTGTGTGCAAATCGATTCCCCCTATATTTTCAAACACGGTGAAACGGAATTGAACGAAATTTGGTACAGAGATAGCACTAGCAAAGGGCACCTCAGTGTCATGTTTTAAATCGCTGCCATCTTGACGTAAACGTAATGGCGGCCACCCAAATGTTCAACGCTTAATTGAAATTACGACCAACCTATTCATCTGATCTCTACCAAATTTTGTAACTTTTTACCTTTATGTAGGATGAATCTTTTGACCAAACTACGAGGTCATCTGCCCAATAATTTGCGGATGGCGGCCATGTATGTGTGCCAATCGATTCCCCCTAACTATTCAAACACGGTGAAAACTAATTGAACGAAATTCGGTACAGAGGTAGCACTATCAAAGGCTGCCCAAAATGTAAAAGCTTAAATGAAATTACGACCAACCTGATCATTTAATCTCTACCAAATTTTGCAAGAGCATACCTTTTTGTGGGCAGCATCTCTTGACTGAATTACAAGGTCACCAGCCCAAGAGCTTGCAGATAGCGGCCATGTATGTGTGCAAATCGATTCATCATATCAATTCAACCACGGTGAAACCGAATTGAATGAAATATTGTACAGAGGTAGCACTAGCAATGGGCACCTCATATTCATGTTAGGTAGATTTCATTAGAAAGCTAACTATTGCAATGGGTACCATGTTTCGACTTCCGGAAAATTTCGACATATCTTCGCGTTTCACATCCCCCAGACCCCAAAACCACCGTCAGTTCAAAAGTTTATATATAATTTATGTATATATATATATATATATATATATATATATATATATATATATATATATATATATGTATAGATATCAGTTTCTTGTGGTCACGATAACTGCCGTAATTTTGCACCAATCACTTTGAATTTTTTACCGAATATGTATACCTATAAAATCTCGGTCGAGTTCGTTACTGGGCTGAATCGGTCGAAGGGGGTGAAGATGGGGGGGGGCTTTTTTTTTCGAAAAAGTGAAATATTGCTATAACTCTCGTAATATGTGAAATATCGAATCCGTTTAAAGTTCATACTATGTGTCGGATAAGGCCCAAAAATTAATGTTTGAAGAGTTTTTATAGCACCAACCATTGACAAAAGAGGTGGGAAAAAGTGGGTTTTTCGGGAAACATTAATCATATCTCTCTTAATAGGCACAATATCAAAACCGTACAAAATGGACAATATTCCCCTAATAATTACCTAAAACTTTTGTCTGAAATAATTTTTGATATGACCCACCATTACGCCAAGGGATGAGAAAAATGATTCGGAATTATAAGAAAATGCCAAGAGCTATCAAAGGTTGCCATGGCAACACTACTAAATTGATGACGGATGAGCCATCGGACGTTGCCATGACAACGCACTTGCTCAATATCAGATTCAGATTTCCATGTAAGTGTGAAGCGTCTTCGGTGACGTAACTGGTAGCATGCTGAACTTCTATGCCCAAGGTCGCGGGTTCAAAGCCGGCCGAATTCGTCGGATTTCCTAAGAGCGCTAAAAATCCCTCAGTATGCTTTCCTTTGGAGGGGAAGTTCCAATTCGTTGCGAGTTGCTGGTTGCGGTGGCATCTAGTAGCCAAGTTCACAGCTAGGTGTCGTTGATGATAGTATCTGGTAGCAACATTAGGAACTAGTGCTTGAAATTGACCGTCTGCAGTCCTTACCTGAATTACAGACTAATACAGCCATCACAATTCATACCGTTTATCAGACAGATGCTACACTCACCCAAAGTACACGGGGTTACATGACCGCGTTGTCGCAGCCCCTAAACTGAGGAACCAACCAAAATCTCTGCGGGACATATAATTTTGCGTTAAGAAGTAACAGACCGTTACATAGTTACACATCAGTGTCGAAACCTTGCATAAGGACAGTGCGACCACAAGTATAACAAGAAGTTCCGTGAAGAACTATACAACCTACTTTTCATGCCAATGATTATTCTACAGTATATGAACCTATCTAGAATAATGACGAAATTAAGTTGGTAATATCGAAATATCTAATTAGTTCAAAATATTATACCTGGTATAATGTAGCCTAATAGAGCACTACAGTTGGCAGCCCTGGTGACTGAATATATTCTTAGTTCCATCTCTTAAGGTACAGAATACAACATTTGGTTGAAGTCCAATGGACGTTACATGCAGTTAGACACTGGATCTATCAGCACGCGTAAAAGCATGTTGCCAACAATACCATGCGTGTGCTGGTCAGAAATAATCTGAATTATTATGATATCTTGTTGTGCCAATTTTGGATGAAATCCATTTGTTAGTATAGAAGTTACATGTATTTTAAAATTGGACATATCAGCAGGCATAGAATCATGTTGGCAGCACTGCCTTGTATTAATTACTCCAAATTAATCTAGAATGTCAGGTGCTATACGTGTGCAAAGTATAGAGCTGTTGGCTTGCATACTTTCTGATATATTGATATTAGGGTAAAAAGAATATAGACAGCATTTATTAACAGTTGGCAGCCCTGATTGATCTTAACAATACTTATAGTCATATCTGTTATGGTACACATATATCATACGAAATTTGGTTAAAATCCAACTGATAGTATAGAAGTAACATGTATTTAAAAATTGGTACTATCAGCAGGCTTATAATCATGTTGGTAGAACTGACGTATATAAGTTACTCCAAATTAATCTAAAATGTCAAAATATACGTGTGCATAGTTTAAAGCTGTTGGCTTGCATACTTTCTGATATATTGGTATTTGGATAAAGAAAAATAGAGAGAGCAATTATTAACAGTTGGCAGCCCTGGTCGCTCTTAAGAATAAGCTCAGTCATATCTGTTTATGTACATATATTATATACAAAATTTGGTTGAAATCCAATTGATAGTGTAGAAGTTATATGCATTTAAACATTGGACCTATCAGAAGGCTTAAAATTATTTTGGCAACACTGTCATGGTTGGCCTCCTAGAAATCAAACTGAAATAGTATTATCTACATGTGTGCCAATTTTGGAATAGCTCCCATGCATACCTTGCAGGATATCCAACATGGAGCTCAAATTTCTAGTGCGTTTTTTCAGCAGTTGGTAGCACTGATATCATTTTCAAATATGGACGTGAGCTATTCCCATGCACATCTTTACTCATACTAAATTTGGTTTTGATTGCTGCAGCCGTTTAGGAGTTGATAGGGGGGACACACACACACAGCCAGACAGACAGAAGGACAGACAGACAGACAGACAGAAGGACAGACAGACAGACAGACACACATTTTCCCGGATCGATCTCATAAGTCTACTTTTTCCTCATTTTTGCAAAATGTGAAAAGTAGGCTAAAAATGGACCCCAAATGACAAGAAGTTAACCGTACCCATAAGAAAATAAAATGTTTAAAATATGCATAAAATGACGAAAAACAATGTTAATTAAGCTCCAATTATAAAATACTTTCTCGCAATAATTGAGGTCTGATCCTTCTACGAAAACCTGCATATTCTGCCTATTTTGGCCTATCCCCAAGTTTGTCCGGTGAAATCTACCTCCGCCTTCCGGCGTGCCGAGAGGACTTTTTTTAATATCCGTATAGCACGTTGTATTTCAACAAGCTACTACAACCAACATTCAATTAAACTCCTTGAAAAGGACAAAGAGTTATAACATTAACCATGCATTTAGGAGAAAGTAGGCTATATGTTCTTTACTGAACATCTTGTTTTTCCTTTATGTTTTTATTTTTTCATGACAAATTTAAGATGATGATTTAGGCCAAATATTATATTTTATTTTATTTATTTACAATTAATATTACATTGTAAGGATATCCACGTAACGGCGGTACTTTTTGAGGATCCAACCAGCCTTCGGGCTGAATACCTAACACACACAATTGCAATTTATATCATAAACATTTCACATCAAACAAACATTAGACTTAGGTAGTCTACATCTCTAGTATTTCATTTTTTTTTCTTAATAGTTTTCATTTTAATTGAGCTGAAAGAGAACTCAATGTCTGGTCGAAACATGTACAATATATAATATATTTGTGTGATTGGCGTGTAATTTAAACTTTTAATTCATCTATCAATGGTAAATGTATTTGCATTCCATTAAGCTAATCTCATTCAAAATATGTCATTATGCATAATGAACTCTCCGAACTTAAACGGTTGCAATTCTGGCTGTAGGCTTTTAACATTCATTTTAAACATAGCACATGACATACGTAGCCTTAGGGAGCGACTTTCTCCTCAAATGTCTCCATGTGTTGTTTAATACGTTATGCTTTATCTATATAAACATATTATTTTAATGCCAGTAGATTCGGATAACAAGCGCGCGGATGCGAGGCGGATGCGAATAACAGTCATGCGGATGCGAGGCGGATGCGAGGCGGATGCAGAAAACTTTTGTTTATTCGCGAAGGGCTGGGCTTAGTCTATAGGATTGAGACTTACGAAGCCACGAGAATGTTGTTGATGTTTGAGTCTTCAGTCTTTTGACTGGTTTGATGCATCGATCCATGCCTCCCTGTTCTGAGCTAATCATTTTATCTCTACATATTTAGCACACTTTACCACCGAGTCAATCTGTTTAACATATTCCAACCTTGGTCTACCCCTCAACCTTTCCTTCCAAAAATATGTTTGTTATTTCTGGGTGTCTTAGTATGTGACCTACTGTACCCAACTAGGGTTGGTACAGGATATGAACTACCGATCTTTAAGATGAAAAGAAGTCCAGCTACACGCTAGCAGTGTGGAAATAGGAAGTGATTCAGGCCATGACGCAGAACATTGACAGCTTTATCTGGAGATACGTGGTGCAAGCGATAGGTGAATCACGAGAGCAGTCACGCTGGGATGAATCAACCAGAGCAGATTAGCGGGGGAATCACCACTGAGTGCTAGGATCGGCACTTTTCTGGCAACATTGGATTGCGAATCAACACCGCAAAGTTGTGAAATAAGCCGTTTTCGCGGAAACGATGCAAAATTACAACAATAGGCCTACGGGGATCAGAATAATCCAGGAAATTATGAATTAAGCAAGGTTAAGAGTGAATAATTTAGGCCCAGGAAAAAAGCACTGAGTCAGCAACTACGTCATTAGGCGGAGCCAAGCGAAGGTAGTGGGAAGAAGAGAAAAAACTCAGTCGCCCACACAGCTGAGGAGCCTTGTAGATTTTATTTAAATTAATTAGACGATCGATTTTCAGGAAACGAAATGGCAATGAGACGTTTGAATTATAGGGAACATAATGATATATTTTTCAAAAACGTGCGACGTTTACTTCAGAAGTTAGCTCCAGGAAGAAGGTAAAAGTAGTTTATTTTTGCAAGTTCCCAATAAATAGCCCAGGTTTCAACCAGAGAGCATGCAGTTTTCTGGCAGCCCGAGAGGGGGCGTCAGGCTACATCAAATGCAGTATCTGTCCGCCCGAGAGGGGTGTGACGCTGGAGCATCAAGTACAGTCTACTACAGACCTCGTATGGAGGTGTTACATCGAATGCAGTATCCGTCAGCCAAGTGAGGCTATAGGCTGTGTCAGAAGCAGTCATCAGCAAGCGGGGAGAAGCTACACGCTGTCTCCTAAAATGCAGAAGCGCTGCATTATACTCGTCGCAGTTCAGGTAAGGCCGGGGAGGCTCAGCGCAATTCCTGACAGTATTTAAGTATACAGTACGCAGTATTATCAAACTGCCGGGACGGAAGTCCGTCCTCACACTAGTAAAGACTCATCGTACTCCTGTATGGAGAAGTTACAGCAAGTAACGCAGTTCGTTACCAACCGCAAAAAGTGGATCGTGTTAAGACGAATTAACAATCATCAGTATCCGCGGTCTCAACAAAAAGTTGTATGTGCGTGGTAATATAAATCCGCTACGGTTGTTTATAAGTGATCACTAAAGCACTTGTGCTGGATCAAATAAATTATACGCTACTCGAAAACCGTGACGAAGTAAAAATTGCACCGCGACAAATTCTAGAACAGTAATTAGCTAGAATACAGCAGTCCAGATCAGTAGCGACATTGCGCTGGAGGTCATCGTTTCGATAATACAGACAGGTCTCCGTGAAAGTTAAGTGGAAGACCACAGCATTAAGAGACAGGTATTGGAACGAAATCCAATAATTCAAGTAAATGGACACGGGTTCGAGACCCAAGAACAAATATAGTGAACTTTAGCGAAGCTACGGTGTGTCAAATAGGAACGTAGCAATAAAGACATTCTCGTAGGAGAAATAAGGGAACTTGTCGCAGATAAGGACAAAATACGGTCAAGAAGTAAGCGGGCCATAGGTTCGATAGACCGCTACGTAAACGTAGGACAAGTAGAAATTGAAAATTTCTAATAAAAGGACGATTAAAGAAGTCAAAATAGACTATCTAAAAGACAGGGCAGAGACTAGATCCAGTGAAGAATTAGGAGCCGTTCGAGTTTGCATCACGTCCAATGCAGGGTCCGGGGATCTCATTAGGGCGTTGACCACCGATAAGACGTGCCAAGAGTCACTGAAATGTGGTGAAAATAAGTGCAGTGTAAATAAGTTACAAGATATATGTGTTTTAGTGTTAATACAGTATTTTACAAATTCATGATGTGTTTAAATTTAAGTGAAGGTCCATTGGACCTAAGTGAGGTGCCGCTCACAAAAGAAAGTGCCACGGAAGAGTGCTAATTATGTTGTTAGGTGGGTGAGATCCTTCCCATGGATGGATCTGAAGACGGAGCACACTGGTCAGTCATGATTTTTCATAAAAATTGCAGATGTACGATGTACTGGCCCGATGGGATCGGTCGTAACTGGGGAGTTTAACGATCGAACTCATCGGGTAGTTGAATGCACGTATATAACTGAAATGTTGAAATAATATTAATAAATAATTGCGAGAATGACCTCGCAAAATAATTATATGAATGGGATCAGTAATGTAAAGTAAAAAAAACAAGAAATGAAATAACAAATAATAAATGATTTGGAGGAAGGAATCGAAAATATAATTTAAATGGCTTAAACTTTCGCCATAATAAAAGCAGATAATGAATAAATATGCATCATGATAAAATTGCTAAAATAAATAATGAAAAGGAAAAATATAAAATAGTTTGATCTTACAATTAAATGGCAAATAACAAAAAGTTGAAATAAAAATAATTGAAAGTTCGAAATGAAAATAATAAAAATAAATATTATCGAGTTGTTATGCATTAAAAATAAAGTGATAATAAAAATTGTAATAAGGAACTCAAGTAATAAACGGAACGAAATAAATTAAATATATGGACGTATTGTTGTCAAATGATCCATTTTATAAGTCTTTAAAAGTAAATGGGTGAATAAAAACACCCAAAGAAAATGTATTATCACAGGCTAGCGAGCCAGACTTATGAAGATTAAATGATAGGAAGGCTGAGGTCTTACCGCTATAAATGAAATATTAATTTGAGATATTAAATAAACCGCGAATAACCAAGCATGAAATCGTTGTTGCCAAAAGGGCCAAATAATCAATAAATGAAGCTAAAAGCTAAAAAAGTGCGTTAATCAGGATAAAAAATAATCGGGAGATGGAGAGTCTCATCGAAATGTTGTGGTTGAAAGATTCCCCTTTCCGTATTGTTGTTGTATGTAAACGTCGTGTGGTATTGGGTAGGTGAAATTCCCATAAATTGTATTGCCATATTGAAGCGTTGAAAATAATAGTTACATTGTAAGTCCGATCAGGCTGTGTTAAATGAATATCGTAGGCCGAAGTCGTCGAATGAAATATACATGTGAGACCATGAGAGCATTGTTATAATTTTTGTAGGCCAAAATCGTCGAAATAACGCGTTGTAAGTGAATATACATGTGAGACCCTGAGGCATTGTTATATATAAAGGTTGTAGGCAATAATCGTCGAATGAAATTTGCAAGTAAGACCGATAACGGCATTGATATAAATGATATTGTTAGAAGACGTCATACAAATTGTGATTAAAGTTGGTGTAGTCAACTATTAGGCATCCTCTCCGGAATAAGTAATAAATATCCTGTAAAAACGAAATATAAATAATAATGATAATAATAATAATTAAAAGTAGGAACAAATAGCTGTTTTAGAAGTGAAACGAAAGTCTTGGTAAATCATATGGTTAGAGATATAAATAAAGTCGTAAGCGTGGTGGCTGGCTAGAAGCTATAAATCAAGCGACTCATCACCATAGGGGCAAGGCAGCTGTGAGCGCCCGACCTACCGTAATGTGTGAGTGAGACAGAAAGTTAATGGGTTCTGCGGTAAAGCAAAGGTCTGTTATAGACTAACAATAGAAAGGCCATTATGTAAACGTTTTTATTAAAAGATGCAAGCTGTAATTAACTTATAAAATCACAATGCTGGGATGGAGACCATTCTCCAGAATATAAGTTTGAAGCATTTACATGAATTTTGACGGGTTTTGTCAAACAATTTTATTGTAAATAAAAGGATTCCTTCCTCAAAAAGAATGAAAGAATGGGTTGTGGAAAATACAGTTTAAAGATGAATAAAAGATCCCACAAAAATCAATAACACAGTGCATGGTACGCTGCAAAGAAAGATCACCTGATGCATGAGGATGGGACTGGTAGAACAAGGGTTCGATTCACAGACATGGCATGTTTCTTGTACAGTATTTTAAATGTGTAAAATCTAAGGCTTTGTGGAGAATTACTAGTAAGGTCCAGAGGACTAAATAAGTGATAGATAAATGATAATTATGTAACGTTAAAGAAACCCAGAAGAGTAAATATGAAAATGAATATAAATGTCCAAAGCCTTGGTAAGTTATATGACTTGAAAGATAGGCGCTCTTGACGCCTTAGTAAAATATACTGCAAATAATTATAATTTGATTTAAGCAAGTGGTTACAAAGTGGTTACAAAGTGGTTACAAAGTTCATAGAATAATAAATTGACAATATAGTGATCTTAATACGTTTTAACAAAGTGATAAATTTTTAGTTTGAATGACACTTGAAGAGACTATGCCAAGTGATTAATTTTTATATTTTGAGTGACACTTGAAGGAATTATGCCAAGTGATTGATTTTTGTTACATGTTTTTGAGTGAATATATTTTCCTTTTATGAATTAAATTCTGTAAAATTATAATGTTGTGTTTTTCCTCAAATCTTTCTGAACCTTGAGTATTCCATATCAGATGTTTAATCAGCGGTGGAGGGAACGTACCTTACCCCGAAACCGCAAGAGCAAAGGCCGAGTGCTGATTGATCATCATCCGTGTATACGGGCACACTACCAACCTATCTCTTCTCTTCAATAGCAGTCGTCTCTCCTCTCCAACTTCTCCTTTTGCTACTCTGTCTAACCATCTGATCATCATTCTCCTGTAACACTGGATTTCAAACGCTTTTATTCTCCTCTTTTTTGCTGGGCAAACAGTCCAAGTTTCGGCTGGCTGCGTGGGTCAGCGGTAACGTTCTCACTTGCTGTTCCCAAGGGTGCAGGATCGAATCCTGGCGCAGTCAGCTGGCATTTGAGGGTACGCAAATGTGAAGGAGCCGTGTCAGAAGAATTACTGGCACGTAAAAGTTCCCCTTCGGGACAAAATTCCGGCATCCCGGCGTCTCTAAAAGCCGCAGTTGTTAAAAGAGACGTAACACAAATAACATTATTATTATTATTATTAGTAGTAGTAAAGCCTCCGTGGCTTAGGCGGCAGCACGCCGGCCTCTCACCGCTGGGTCCGTGGTTCAAATCCCGGTCACTCCATGTGAGATCTGTGCTGGACAAAACGGAGGCAGACAGGTTTTTCTCCGGGTACTCCGGTTTTCCCTGTCACAATTTTCATTCCAGCAACACTCTCCACTATCATTTCATTTCATCTGTCATTCATTTAATCTTTGCCCCAGAGGAGTGCGTCAGGCCTCGGCAGCCGGCACAGTTCATATCCTCGCCGCTAGATGGGGGCTTCATTCATTCCATTCCTGACCCGGTCGGAGACTGGAAGCAGGCTGTGGATTTTCATTTTCATTATTATTATTATTATTAGTAGTAGTAGTAGTAGTCCGAGGATAGAGTGTGCAAAAAGGGTAAAGGACATAGAGTTGCAGGTACTCAGAAAAGAGGAGAAGCTTAACAGAGTTCTGTGAAATACGGCAATTTATGAATATAAAGCCTGAAGTTCTAACGAAGAGAGAAATGCAAGAGATAATTAAGTGGTTAATAGGACTGCGACAACACGGTCCTGTACCGCGTGTACTTTGGGTGTGTGTAGAATCTGTCTGATAACCGGTGTTAATTGTGATGACTGTATTAGTGTGTGTTATCTGTTCTTAATACAAGTAAGGACTGCAGACGATAATTTCGAGTAGTTCCTACTTTCGCTACCAAATTCTGCCGTCCACGACATCTGGCTGTGAACTTGGTTACTACTAGATGCCATCACAACCAGCGCCTGGTGACGAACGTTGGAACTTAAGAGCATTATTCAAACCTAACCTACAAATTTTGCTTCACACAAGTGTAGTTAGTGGAAAGTTCTTTTTCATGCCATAAATAATTGACATGGGGCCGCCGGCTTTACTTCCCCTCCGAATTAAGGCATTCTGAGGGATTTTAACGCTCTTAAGGAATCCGACGACTTAGACCGGGTTTGAACCCGTGACCTTAAGCATAGAAGAAGTAGGAAAAGAGGACCTCTGCCTGTTTTATGGGAAGGTTATGGGTGCAGCACATCTGATGCCGGGAAGGAACCAAAATGGAGGCCACGGACACCTCCTACCAAATCATATTCTTATTTAAAAATCCCTCTCGGCACGCCGGAATACGGAGGTAGATTTCACCGGGCAAAGAAAGATATTTCGAATTCATTAAATTTCCCAATTGTTGCACACCTACAAAAGTTCCACTTCAAACCCGGCCCAAATCGTCGGATTTTTAAGAGCGTTAAAAATCCCTCAATACACCTTCCTTCGGAGGGGAAGTAAAGCCGGCGGTCCAATGTCATAGATTTATGGCATGTTAAAGAACATTTCACTAATTACACCTGTGTGAAGATAAATTGTAGACTATAGGTTAAACATTTGACAAACCCCCTTAGGTTCCGACTTCAGTGGCGTACGGTAACCAAGTTCTGAACTAGTAGTCGCTGACGGTTGTGTTTGGCGGCAAAAGTAGGAACTACTTGAAGAAATTAAATGTCTGCAGTCCTTACTTGAATTGATAACAGATACACACACTAATACAGTCATCACAATTAACACCGGTTATCAGACAGATTCTACACACACCCAAAGTACACGGGGCTACATGACCGCGTTGTCGCAGCCCCTAAACTGAGGAACCAACCAACCAACAAACCAACGTTCCACCTGTTTAGCATAAGTATCTTTTTATAATTCGAAAATATATTGTTCAACCCTTGGCGTAAGGGTAGGTCATACCCGGGAGTGGTGGCGCGGGGTCTTTTGTGACATGGCGCAAATTCATTTTGTTCGAGTGTAGGCTACTTGTTTTTAAACTAAGAGACCTTGGCTACCACATACCTCTCCCCACATTCCTTGATGTTAGTCTGAGGTCAGTCACATTGTAGTGAAAGGTGTTCATTCTTAGAAAGAGGATTATTGTCAAGCGATGCATGTGAGAGAACCCCATTGTTGATTTATTGAAAGCCTGCTTTTTCGAAAGTTTTGTAAATATTGGTTGGATGGTTCCTTGGTGTTTCATTTAGCTACTGGGCACATTGTAATAATTAGCTCCGTGAATTCATTGGGTGTAAAAAATTGTTTCATAACCTGCGCTACGTAGGAGTAGACGGAAGCCACCGCGCTTCCCAATCAACGTATGGAACCAGTATCAAGCGGCCTTGAACGGCGAACAACGAAGAAACAACGCGGTTGAGATTTGGCACAACCACCTCCAAATAATTATGGTGGTCCGCCATGCACCAATCTGGAGATTTTTAGAAAATTTGATGATGGAAGAAAATTAGATTTTTACGCAAATCACTCATGTTCGGGGAGGACAAATCAAAATAAAAGAACCCGTCAACCAGACCTATCAGAAGAACCAGCGCGAACTGGAGCGCCTAGTTGGCAATTACCAAACCTACAAAGATGGCGAATTCTGCGACGACGTAGGAGTGCTTTCAGGCGAGGAAAGAGAAACAAGTAGTTCCGTGAAGAACTATACAGCCTATTTTCATATATCCTGCTAATGTTAATTGCCTCTATGAAAAAATGAAAATCCACAGCCTGCTTCCAGTTTCCGACCGGGTCAGGAATGGAATGAATGAAGCCCCCGTCTAGCGGCGAGGATATGAACTGTGCCGGCTGCCGAGGCCTGACGCACTCCTCTAGAATTGCCTCTATCAACATACAAAATTTCAGTTTAATTGCTGTAACAGATTCGTAGATATTGAGAACCGTCTAAATATTTCAGATGGTCGCCAGGTTGGATTATTTTTTTTTTTTTACTATTACATTAAGATTATTGTGTACGTGTGGTATTCAAACTTCAATCGCATGATTAGAACACAAGAAGTAAAAACGAGATTTTAAAATTACGCACAGCAGCCATCTTGTGATTATGCAAACAATTGAAATAAATTACATGCCAGTGGATCAACATTTGTATAAGCATTTAACGTGCAACGTTTCACGGCACCCGGATAGTTAATTCGCGAGAAACGTCCATTTAAATATTTATACTTCGCGTCGCCGCCATGTTGGATTTGTGCTCACCAGGTTACTGAAAGTCCTTTAGGTGAACATAATTATGTTCATAGTCTCTATGAACATTAAAAAAATCAGTTTGGTTGCTGTAAAAGATTCAAAGATATTGAGAACTGTCTAAATATTTCGGAAGCTCGCCATTTAGGATTGTTATATGTATAGGCCAAAGAGTTATGTACCATTCAAGGACACTTATTGCCTAGGTTCATTATTCAAACTTTCACCTCGATCGCATGATTACGACACAAGAAATAAAAACTTAATTTTAAAATTTCGCACAGCCGCCATCTTGAGGTTATGTAAGCAATTGAATTAAATTAGATGGCAGTGCATTACAATCTGCAAAATCATTTACTGTACCTCATTTCACTGCTCTCAGAGAGTTAAATCACGAGAAAAGTCTATTATATCATTTCAAATTCGCTTGGTCGCCATGTTCGTTTTGTACTTTACAGGTTTATGAAATATACATAGGTAAACTTGTATCAGTACCCTTTATCACCGTACAAAATTGCAGGGTGATATCTGTAATAGTTTCGGAGATATAGAATGTCAGTGAAATATTTCGCACAGCCGCCATTTTGAGGTTATGTAAACAACTGAACTAAATTAGACTCCAGTGCATTACAATGTGAATAAACATTTGCTGTACCAAGTTTCATTTAGTTTGGATAGTTAAATCGCGAGAAAAGTCTATTTAAAAGTCTCAACTTCGCTTGACCGCCATGTTGATTTTGTAGTCACCAGGTTTTTGAAAGTCTCATAAGTGAACTTCTAGTAGTGCCCTTTATCACCGTATACAATTTCAGGGCGATATCGGTAATAGCTTCGGAGATATTGAATGCTAGTGAAATATTTCGCACAGCTGCCATGTTGGATTGGTGAGACGTAACAAAATTTGAAGGGCACGGTCGAGGTCGCCGGGAATAGTGCTATGAACTTAGCGAGTTTCATTGAAATCGTTCCGGCCGTTTAGATTTTATTAGGGGGGCACACACACACACACACACCTCACACACACACACACACACACGCACACGCACACGGACAAAAGGTGATCTCATAAGCCTATTTTTTCAAAATTGAAAATAGGCTAAAAATCGCATGGATTCATGTATATTGTTTGGTAACCTATGCTGTGAAGCTAATATGAATTTATTTTCAATAAAATATAATGCAATTGAGATAACAAACCCAATACATCAATGTATAATACGTAAAACTTAGTAATTTTGTTATCAGAGCAAGTTCCGTCATAGGGATCAGAAAGTTCCCCGCGTCACCAATCACGTTGCATCGAGCGCCACCTGTCCAGGGATGAGTTATTTCAGACAAAATTGTAGGTAATTTTTAGAGCAATATTGACAATCTTTAACGGTATTGATATTTTCCCTATTAGCCTAAGGGAAGTAAGATATTTTTCTCGAAGCTCCATTTTTTCCACCCCTTTGTTGAATGGTTGGCGCTATTAAAATACTTAACTGAGATAAGTTATTAGCCCTTATCCGAAGAATACAAACTATGAACGGAATCGATTTTTTAGCCTATTTTCAATTTTGAAAAAATAGGCTTATGAGATCACCTTTTGTCCGTGTGTGTGTGCGTGTGAGGTGTGTGTGTGCCCCCCCCCCCCCCTAATAAAATCTAAACGACTGGAGCGATTTCAATGAAACTAGGTACGTTCATAGCACTATTCCCGGCGACCTCGACCGTGCCCTTCAAATTTTGTTATGTCTCACCAATCCAACATGGCGGCTGTGCGAAATATTTCACTAGCATTCAATATCTCCGAAACTAATACCGATATCGCCCTGAAATTGTGTACGGTGATAAAGGGCACTACTAGAAGTTCTCCTATGAGACTTTCAAAAACCTGGTGACTACAAAACCAACATGGCGGCCAAGCGAATTTGAGAATTTTAAATAGACTTTTCTCGCGATTTAACTATCCAAACGTAATGAAACTTGGTACAGCAAATGTGTATACACATTGTAATGCACTGGAATCTAATTTAGTTCAAATGTTTACATAACCTCAAAATGGCGGCTGTGCGAAATATTTCACTGACATTCTATATCTCCGAAACAATTACAGATATCACCCTGTAATTTTGTACGGTGATAAAGGGTACTGATACAAGTTTACCTATGTATATTTCATAAACCTGTAAAGTACAAAACGAACATGGCGACCAAGCGAATTCGAAATATTTTAATAGACTTTTCTCGTGATTTGACTCTCTGAGCGCAGTGAAATGTGGTACAGTAAATGATTTTGCAGATTGTAATGCACTGCTATCTAATTTAATTCAATTGTTTACATAACCTCAAGATGGCGCGAAATGTTAAAATTAAGTTTTTATTTCTTGTGTCGTAATCATGCGATCGAAGTGAAAGTTTGAATACTGAACCTAGGCAATAATTGTCCTTGAATGGTACATAACTCCATGGCATATACATATAACAATCCTAAATGGCGAGCTTCCGAAATATTTAGACGGTTGTCAATATCTATGAATCTTTTACAGCAACCAAACTGTTTTTTTTTATGTTCATAGAGACTATGAACATGTGTTCACCTATAGGACTTTCAGTAACCTGGTGAGCACAAATCCAACATGGCGGCGACGCGAAGTATAAATATTTAATTGGACGTTTCTCGCGAATTAACTATCCGAGTGCCGTGAAACGTTGCACGTTAAATGCTTATACAAATGTTGATCCACTGGCATCTAATTTATTTCAATTGTTAGCATAATCACAAGATAGCTGCTGTGCGTAATTTTAAAAACTCGTTTTTACTTCTTGTGCTCTAATCATGCCATTGAAGTTTGAATACCACACGTACACAATAATCTTAATGTAATAATACAAAAAAATCCAACCTGGCGACCATCTGAAATATTTAGACGGTTCTCAATATCTACGAATCTGTTACAGCAATTAAACTGAAATTTTGTATGTTGATAGAGGCAATTACCATGAGCAGGATATATGAAAATAGGCTGTATAGTTCTTCACGGAACTACTTGTTTGCCATCTCTTGATCAATGCAGAACATTTGCATTTGTCTGTTGGCACAGGCTAGAGTAAAATGTGACTTTTCACCGATGTTTCAGTCTCACTCATGGCTGTGATAATATGGAAGCTACTGAGGTATGGGTGGTGCTTAGTAATGATATTCAGGGCACAGTCAGTGCTTATGGATGCTGTGAAAGGTTCTACTCATAGGGTTAGTACTGCTTTACTGACTCAGTGAGGAAAGCAATGGCAAACTACCTCACTCCTCATCTTGCCTAGTACGACTCAATTTAGGGCTGCCTTGGGTTTTTGTGGGTATCTACCCACATAACCTAACGGCGGAGCTTTTTGAGGTTCCAACCAGCTTTCGAGCTGACTACCTAATAGACAGACGAAAGACATAGCGACATTTCACTTTAAAAACCCTATTTCCACCCTCTTGGGGCGACTTTGTGCATTAACAAACCTGACCGATATTTAACGTATAATCACAATTTCGCGAGGACCCTCAATTAATTAACGCATCTGATGTATATATAAACTTTTGAAATGACGGTGGTTTTGTGGTCTAGGGGATGTGAAACACGAAGATATATCGAAATTTTCCGGAAGTCGCTACATGGCACCCATTGCAATAGTTAGCTTTCTAATGAAATCTACCTAAAACACACACACTAGTAAGCCACAGGTTATCAGACAGATTGTACACACACCCATGTACATGTGGCTACATAATCACGATGTCTCTAACCCCCTAAATAAATTAACGCAACAAGCGTACTCATTTAACTCTTTATGGGGCAATACAACTTTTTACTTTTATGTGTTTCTACATTTTGATTTATTTTAATCATTATAATTAAACATGTTATTTTTAGCCTACTTTCGATTTTTGCAAAAAATGAAAGTAGACTTATGAGATCACTACAGGGCCAAAAATTGTATGTCTGTCTGTGTGTGTGTATGTGTGTGTGAGAGTCTGTGTGTGTGTGTGTGTGTGAGTGTGTGTACTCTGAATGTCTGTCCCCCCCCTATCAATTCGAACACGGTCAAACCGAATTAAACGAAATTCGGTACAGAGGTAGAACAAGCAAAGGGCACCTCAGTGTCATGTTTCATATTGCCGCCATCTTTACCAAAACTGAATGGCGGCCACTCAAACGTTCAAAACGTAAAATCAAATAGCGACTAACCAAATTATCCGATCTCTACCAAATTTGGTAATAACATACCTTCATATAGGACGCGTCTTGTGACCAAACTACAAGGTCATCCGCCGGAACATTTCAGGATGGCGGCCGTGCGAATTATGCAAACTTTTTAATCCATATCATGGGACCCACCAGTTCCATTTATCGAGCCGAGAATCGATTTAACTGTTCTAAAGGAAGAGGCACGTTCGAAATTAAAAGTTTATTTTGTAATACTATAATGCAGAAGTGATTTTAAAAAGCTGAGCTGTCTCTGTAAAAAGACAAGATGGCAGCGGTTATCTTGTGCCTGACTTATATTTCACTAATTTGAGTATTGCATGCAATATAGCGTACTGATACATAATAAATAAACTTTGTATGAAATGCTTTATATATAAATAATATACTCCACTGATGAAATCGTTAGGTCTAAATCATTATTTACTCATAAGTTCTATGTAAGTCATTTTATATAGAACAATGTTCGTTGGCACAAATGGCTCCGTTGTAGAGCGTTGGTCTATCAGTCATATGCCTATGGTTCAAACCCCATCAGTGTTAGGTTTTTTGCTTGAAATTTTACATATTTATTGCTTTGTAATGACTCAGAAGTTTTAAAACTAAGCGTTATATTGTGCATATTACGGTGGGAAACATATATTTAATTAAAGCATAATTCGCCAGCAGATTTGCTCGAGACATCTAGCAGCCAAAAAGGTAACTGCACGCCGGCCTACTTATTAACTTCAAGATTTTATTGAACAGTTTCTTCTTATGACCACTAGAATGCACTCGCCCTGTTAGGGTTATATAGTTCGATACTTCTCCACTAGATTTCACGACTGGTCTACGTGGGGCTCCATTGGTTAGTACCGTATACCATTGGCATTCTATGCGCATCGAACTTGAAGAATGGCAAGATGATACTACGATTAATTTTTACTTTTTATTTTGAAGGGTTTGTAACAGCCTATTGTGCGTTATTTGAAAATGTTATTTGAAGTAAAGAACAAAACGATTTCACATAGTAACTGAATTCTAGCCGTTGGTGCTAATTCAGGTTATTAATTAATACTTTTATTTCAGGCAAATAGCAATCGAAAATATCCACATAGTTTGTATACACACGTCTCTGTAGGGTCATGGAAAGATTTGTTAATTCAATTAGGGTTGTGAAAGCCATGCACAACCAGATGTGTAAAGACAGGCCTCAACTCAATGTTGGATGTTGTCCACGGCAGGTCGATTATGTAATAATAACAATAATAATAATGTTATTTGTTTTACGTCCCTTTTAACTACTGCTGCTTTTAGATACGCCCGGGGTGCCGGAATTTCGGCCCGAAGGGGATCTTTAACGTGCCAGTAAATCTACTGACACGGCTCCCTCGCATTTGTGCACCCTCAAATGCCAGCTGGCTGCGCCAGGATACGAACCTGCAACCTAGGGCCCAGCAAGCGAGAACGTTACCGCTGAGCCACGCAGCCAGTCCGGTCGATTATGTCTCCAGATCCATAACATTCTTGAGATACTTCTTATCTATCTTTCTTCAATGATGGTAGTAGATTTTTCTAGGTTGTGGCGTTTGGTAGAGGTAAATAGTTTCTAAGGTCTTCAACCAAGAAATGATTCTATTATACTCTTTGATAATAACAACGAGTTATAACTATACTCATAGATTTAGGAGGAAGTAGGCTATATGTTCTTTACTGTACATCTTGTTTGTTTCTCTATTTTTAGCCTACTTTTCACATTTTGCAAAAATGAGCAAAAAGTAGGCTTATGAGATCGATCCAGGATAATGTGTGTCTGTCTGTCCTTCTGTCTTCAGTCTGTCCCTCTGTCTACAGTCTGTCCTTCTGTCTGTCTGTCTGTCTGGCCGTGTGTGTGTCCCCCCCCCCCCCCCCCCCCCACCCACGTATCAACTCTTAACGGCTGCAACAATCGAAACCAAATTTAGTATGAGTAAACATGTATACCGGAATATCTCAAGTCCATATTTGAAAATGATGTCAGTGCTACCAACTGCTGAAAAATCGCAATTGAAATTTGAGCTCCATGTAGGATATCATGGAAGGTATGAATGGGAGCTATTTCAAAATTGGCACACGTAGAGATAATAATATTGCAGTTTAAATTCCAGGAGGCCATACATGGCAGTGTTGCCAAAATGATTATAAGCCTACTGATAAGTCCAAATTTTAAATGCATATAACTTCTACACTATCAATTGGATTTCAACCAAATTTCATATGTGCTATGTGTACATAAACAGATATGACTGAGCGTAATCTTAAGACCCACCAGAGCTGCCAACTGTTAATAAATGCTCTCAATTTTTATTAATGCAAATACCCATATATCAGAAAGTATGCAAGCCGACAGCTTTAAACTATGCACACGTATAGTACCTGACATTCTATATTAATTTGGAGTAACTTATGTACGTTACTGCTACCAACATGATTCTAAGCCTGCTGAGAGGTCCAACTTTAAATACATGTAACTTCTATACTATCATTTGGATTTCAACCAAATTTTGTGTGTGCAATGTGTATCATAACAGATATGACTATGCCGATTCTTAAGAGTAATCAGGGCTGCCAACTGTTAATAAATACCGTTCTATTTTTGTTACCCTAATATCAATATATCAGAAAGTATGCAAGCCAATAGCTCTAAACTTTGCATACGTATAGTACCTGGTGTTCTAGATTAATTTGGAGTAACTATTATAGGCCTACGCCAGAGCTGCCAACATGATTCTAAGCCTGCTGATAAGTCCAATTTTAAAATGCATGTAACTTCTATACTAACTAATGGATTTCATTCAAAACTGACACAACAATAGATCATATTATTTCAGATTATTTCTGACCAATACATGTATGTCATTGTTGCTAACATGATTTTACGCGTGCTGTTAGATCCAATGTTTAACTGCATGTAACGTCCATGGTATCCATTGTACTTCAACCACATTTTGTATTATGTACCTTAAGAAAGGGAACCTAGAATATATTCAGTCACCAGGCCTGCCAACTTTAGTTCTCCATTAGGCTTCATTATACCAGGTATACAGTATTTCGAACTGAATAGAAATTTCGATATTACCAACTTAATTTCGTCATCATTCTAGATAGATCCATATAGATTAATCATTGGCATGAATCTTAAATTTTAAGAAAAGTAGGCTCTTTTGTTCGTCAGAGAACTTGTTGTTATTTTATGTGTTTCTACATTTTAATTTATTTTAATCATTATAATTATAAATAATGTTATTTTTTGTTTCCCTATTTTTACCCTTCTTTTCACATTTTGCAAAAATGAGGAAAAAGTAGACATGAGATCGATCCAGGAAAATATGTGACTGTCTGTCCTTCTGTCTGTCAGTCTGTCCTTATGTCTGTCTGTCTTGCCGTGTGTGTCCCCCGTCCCCCCCCCCTATCAACTCCTAAACGGCTGCAGCAATCGAAACAAAATTTAGTATGAGTAAACATGTATACGGGAATATCTCATGTCCATATTTGAAAATGATGTCAGTGCTACCAACTGCTGAAAAAAACGCACTAGAAATTTGAGTTCCATGTTGGATATCATGGAAGGTATGCATGGGAGCTATTCCAAAATTGGCACACTTATAGATAATACTATTTCAGTTAAATTTCCAGGAGGAGGTACATGACAGTGTTACCAATATAATTTTAAGCCTTCTGATAGGTCCAATTTTTAAATGCATATAACGTCTACACTATCAATTGGATTTCAACAAAATTTTGTGTGTAATATGGGTACATAAACAGATATGACTGAGCATATTCTTAAGAGCCACCAGGGCTGCCCTGTTAATAATTGCTCTCTCTACTGTATGTTTATTATCCAAATACCAATATATCAGAAAGTATGCAAGCCGACAGCTTTAAACTATGCACACGTATAGTACCTGACATTTTAGATTAATTTGGAGTAACTTATATACTTCAGTTCTACCAACATGATTCTAAGGTTGCTGATAGGATCAATTTTTAAATACTTGTAACTTTTATACTATCAGTTGGATTTCAACCGAATTTCGTATGTGCTATGATTAACATAACAGATATGACTATAAGTATTCATAAGAGCAATCAGGGCTGCCAACTGTTAATAAATGCTGTCTATATTTTTTACCCTAATATCAATATATCAGAAAGTATGCAAGACAACAGCTCTATACTTTGCACACGTATAGCACATGTCATTCTAGATTAATTTGGAGTAATTAATATAAGTCAGTCCTGCCAACATGATTCTCTGCCTGCCGATAGGTAAAGCCCTGCGCGGATAGATGAAACATTATCCAAATCCGCCCCGCATCCGCACGGCTGTTATCCGCATCCGCACGACTTTTATCCGCATCCGCCCCGCATCCACGCGACTTTTATCCACAAGTTTGGTATCCGAATCTACTGGCATTACAATAATATTTTCAATGTATTGCTTTATACTTTATCTTTTAGACATTTGAGCTGAAAATCGAACCTTTAGGCTATGTACTGTATGTCATGTGCTATGTTTAAGATGAATGTTATACAGCCAGAATTGCAACTCTTTCAGTTTGGAATGTTAATTGTGCTTAATTACATCATTTGAATGAGATTAGCTTAAATCATCATCTTACATTTGTCATGAAAAAAAAAAACTTAACGGAAAAATATGATATGCCATAAACATCCGGGTCCTAGTAAGGGAGAGTGGGGGAATTGTGCGCACCATTACCCTACTCTGATTTTAAAACGTAACTCACGGAATACCGGTAAACTAATCTACACACATCAAAAAAAGTTTTGCATCACCTCGGTTCCCAGATCTCCGGCATATAGACGTTGACTGTGTATATTGTATCCAAGATACAGTCCCTTTGACTGTTCATAGATGTCACTAAAACTGCTCAAAGATGTAAACAACCATGCATGAGCAGGGCCTATTAGACGGAGGGGGTACGACAGCCGATCAGTTCCAGTCATTCCACCAGGACGAAGGTACGCTGCTCATGTTGTCTGTAGTTCTACCATGCCTAGAAGGTCAATACCGCAGTTCGATCGCGTCCGCATTGTTACTTTGTGTCAAGAAGGGCTCTCAACAAGGGAAGTTTCCAGGCGTCTCAGAGTGAACCAAAGCGATGTTGTTCGGACATGGAGGAGGTACAGAGATACAGGAACTGTCGATGACAGGCCTCGCTCAGGCCGCCCAAGGGCTACTACTGTAGTGGATGACCGCTACTTACGGATTGCCGCTCGAAGGAACCCTGACAGCAATGCCACCATGTTGAATAATGCGTTTCGTTCAGCCACAGGACGTCGTGTTTCAACTCAAACTGTGCGCAATAGGCTGCATGATGCGCAACTTCACTCCCGACGTCCATGGCGAGGTCCAGCTTTGCAACCCCGACACCATGCAGCGCGGTACAGATGGGCCCAACAACATGCTGAATGGACCCCACGGAATTGGCATCACGTTCTCTTCACCGATGAGTGTCGCATATGCCTTCAACCATACAATCGTCGGAGACGTGTTTGGAGGCACCCTGGTCAGGCTGAACGTCTTAGACACACTGTCCAGCGAGTGCAGCAAGGTGGTGGTTCCCTGATGTTTTGGGGTGGCATTATGTGGGGCCGACGTACGCCACTGGTGGTCATGGAAGGCTGCGAAACGGCTTTACGATACCTGAATGACATCCTCCGACCCATAGTGCAACCATATCGGCAGAATATTGGAGAGGCATTTGTCTTCATGGACGACAATTCTCGACCTCATCGTGCACATCTTGTGAATGCGTTCCTTCAAGATAACGACATCGCTCGACTACAGTGGCCAGCATGTTCGCCAGACATGAACCCTATCGAACATGCCTGGGATATGTTGAAAAGGGCTGTTTATGGACGTCTTGACCCACCAACCACTCTGAGAGATTTACGCCGAATTGTCGTTGAGGAGTGGGACAATTTGGACCAACAGTGTCTTGATGAACTTGTGGATAGTATGCCACGACGAATACAGGCATGCATCAATGCAAGAGGACGTGCTACTGGGTATTAGAGGTAGTGGTGTGTACTGCAATCTGGACCACAAATGCTGAAAGTCTAGCTGTATGATGGTACAACATGCAATGTGTGGGTCTCATGAGCAATAAAACGAACTGAAATGTTGTTTGTGTTGATCTCTATTCCCTTTGTATTTAAAGGTTCCGGAACTCTTGGAACCGAGGTGATGCAAAACTTTTTTTGATGTGTGTATTATATTGAAAAACAAATACAAGCAAAACCACTGTAAACACTGGCATTTAAAACTAACATTAATTTTAAATAATTGAATCACAACTGTAGGCTTACCTTCTCATTTGCTGGCTACAGAAAATTATATGCAACGTGTGAAGTTTCTTCATCCAAGTCACACGGTTATCACATTGCGACTGGCATCATGCTGACTGTCCCTATCTGATAGGTACGATGACAGCTTGAGGGTAGCAGGGAACTGAGTTGCTAGTTGAACTACTAACTCGAAAAACATCGATGCGCACGATTACCCGCTGCGCACAATTACCCAACTTTCCCCATGATATTCAACAAGTTCGGATTGTATTCTAAAAACTATCCGCAAATTAACTCCAAACATTATCCGCAGCTTATCCGCTATCCCCAAAGTCATGCAAAGTATATCCGCATGGCGAAAAATGTTGCGGATATCCGCATCCACGCAGGGCTTTACCGATAGGTCCAATTTTAAAATACATGTAACTTCTATACTAACAAATGGATTTGATCCAAAATTGGCACAACAAGATATCATAATATTTCAAATAATTTCTGACCAGCACATGCATGGCATTGTTGCCAACATGGTTTTACGCGTGCTGATAGATCCTATGTCTAACTGCATGTAACGTCCATTGGACTTCAACCAGATTTTGTATTCTGTACCTTAAGAGATGGAACTAAGAATATATTCAGTCACCAGGGCTGCCAACTGTAGTGCTCTATTAGGCTACATTATACCAGGTATATTTCGAACTAATTAGACATTTCGATATTACCAACTTAATTTCGTCATTATTCTAGATAAGTTCATATACTGTAGATTAATCATTGGCATGAATCTTAATTTTAAGAAAAGTAGGCTCTTTAGTTCGTCACGGAACTTCTTGTTAAATATGAGGAGCTATGTAATTGTGAATTGTGTTTATTATTGTAATTATAATTTTTTGATTTTTATTTCTATATTTATATTTTATTTTTACACGTTTTTTAGTTAATTTAAAAAAATAACCAACACATTACGTCAATTAGACACGTATATAATATTTGATAGTTAGAAATACAGTACAAGCTTTTTGGCATGAAAATTCTCCGAAATTTGGCTTAAGGATTCGACTATCAGCATCTTTGAAAGCATAAACTGTCCTTGTGACAGGTGGTTAATATAGAGACCACTATCCGATAAAGGGTTACGACTTGGAAGTAATATTGCAAATGAAGCTCCAGGAAGCTAACTTTATAATAAGTTGACTGGTACTTCGAACCGGTCATGACAGATGCCTATAAAAGGCAAGGAGAGTATTGGCATGGCCAAAAGTGGTATGACTCCGCTCGCCCACTTGTGTAAGATCTGTTCAATCTGCGGCAAATTAAAATTGACTGCCATATTCTGTATTTTGGTGTCTAACTTGTGGTGCAGTGTCTAGGTTACTTGACTGTTATCCCCTGAGGTCCGGGCTCAATTTCCGGTTCTGCTAATAAATTGAATTCTAGTCTTAAACGGTGTTTGAATGAGGGTAAATTCAGCCTCGGGAGGCAAAACTTGGTAGAAATAGGTCTGATATTTGCCTCAACCATCGTCGAAGTGGCTCCTAACTTACGGCCATGGCACCCTCTTTCCAAATCCTAGCCTCAATTACGAATAAAAACAAGATGTTCAGTAAAGAACATATAGCCTACTTTCTCCTAAATGTATGAGTATAGTTATAATTCGTTGTTATTATCAAAGAGTATAATAGAACTATTCTTTGTTGAAGACCTTAGAAACGATTTACCTCTACCAAACGCCACAACCTAGATAAAAACTGCTACCATCATTGAAGAAAGAAAGAAAGAAAGAAAGAAAGAAAGAAAGAAAGATAAGAAGTATATCAAGAATGTTATGGATCTGGAGACATAGTCGACCGGACTGGCTGCGTGGCTCAGCGGTAACGTTCTCGCTTGCTGGGCCCTAGGTTGCAGGTTCGTATCCTGGCGCAGTCAGCTGGCATTTGAGGATGCACAAATGCGAGGGAGCCGTGTCAGTACATTTACTGGCACGTTAAAGATCCCCTTCGGGCCAAAATTCCGGCACCCCGGTGTCTCTAAAAGCAGCAGTAGTTAAAAGGGATGTAAAACCAATAACATTATTATTATTATTATTACATATACGATCTGCCGTGGGCAACATCCAACTCTGAGTTGAGGCATGTCTTTACACGTCTGGTTGTGCATGGCTTTCACAACCCTAATTGAATTAACAAATCTTTCCATGACCCTACAGAGACGTGTGTATACAAACTATGTGGATATTTTCGATTGCTATTTGCCTGAAATAAAAGTAGTAATTAAT
The DNA here is from genome assembly GCA_946902985.2 of Meconema thalassinum. Classification (NCBI taxonomy): domain Eukaryota; kingdom Metazoa; phylum Arthropoda; class Insecta; order Orthoptera; family Tettigoniidae; genus Meconema; species Meconema thalassinum. Next base: position 241,684,212 of record OX336396.1, read on the forward strand.
AACCTGAACTAACACCATCGGCTTGAATTCAGTTACTATGTGAAATCGTTTTGTTCTTTACTTCAAATAACATTTTCAAGTAACGCAAAATAGGCTGTTACAAACCCTTTAAAATAAAAAGTAAAAATGTATCGTAGTATCATCTTGTCATTCTTCAAATTCGATGCGCATAGAATGCCAATGGTATAGTAATCAATGGAACCCCACGTAGACTAGTCGTGACATCTAGTGGTGAAATATCGAACAATATAATCCTAACAGAGCGAGTGCATTCTAGCGGCCAGAAGAAGAAACTTTTCAATAAAATCTGGAAGTTAATAAGTAGGTCGGCATGCAGTTACCTTTTTGGCAGCTAGATGTCTCGAGTAAATCTGCTGGCGAATTATGTTTTAATTAAATATATATTTTACACCATAATATGCACAATATAAAGCTTAATTTTAAAACATCTGAGTCATTACAAAACAATAAACATATAACATTTCAAGCAAAAAACCTAGCTCTGATCGGGTTTGAACCATAGGCATTTGAGCGATAGGCTAACGCTCTACCACTGAGCTAATTGTGTCAAAGAATATCGTTCTATATAAAATGACTTACATAGAACTTGTTAGCAAATAATGATTTATACTAAACGATTTCATCACTGGAGTATATTATTTATATATAAAGCATTTCATACAAAGTTTATTTATTTTGTATCAGTACGCTATATTGCATGCAATACTCAAATTAGTGAAATATAAGTCAGGCACAAGATATCCGCTGCCATCTTGTCTTATTAGTGAATCAGCTCAGCTTTTTAAAATCACGTCTGCACTATAGTATTACAAAATAAACTTTTAATTTCGAACGTGCCTCTTCCTTTAGAACAGTTAAAACGATTCTCGGCTCGATAATCGGAACTGGTGGGTCCCATGATATGGATTATAAAGTTTGCATAATTCGCACGGCCGCCATCCTGAAATGGTATGGCGGACGACCTCGTAGTTTGGTCACAAGACGCATCCTATACGAAGGTATGTTGTTACCAAATTTGGTAGAGATCGGATGATTTGGTTAGTCGTTATTTGATTTTACGTTTTGAACGTTTGAGTGGCCGCCATTCAGTTTTAGTAAAGATGGCGGCGATATAAAACATGACACTGAGGTGTCCTTTGCTAGTGCTACCTTTGTACCAAATTTCGTTCAATTCGCATTCACCGTGTTCGAATTGATAGGGGGGGACAGACATTCAGAGTACACACACTCACACACACACACAGACACACACACACACAGACTCACACACACACATACACACACACACAGACTCACACACACACATACACACACACAGACAGTCACACTTTTTTCGCCCTGTGTTGATCTCATAAGTCTACTTTCATTTTTTGCAAAAATCGAAAGTAGGCTAAAAAGTTCTTTCTTTCTTTACCGTTTTGGCCTACTTAGGACCACGGGGCTCGTATCTACTCTTCAGTAAAATTATTGATTTCTTCTTCTTCCTCCTCTTCCAATAGTCCATCATTTTCTGACTATGAGTCAGTCTTCTTTCTTCTGTCCACTTAGCTCCTGTAGTCTTCTTACTTGTAAGGGACGTTGAAAAAACGCCCTGTCGGATGACCTGACGGAACATCAGACTGTCACGAGTTTGCTCCAGTGGGATATCTAATTGTTCCATATCTGATTTTACTGACGCAATCCATTTGTTCTTAGAAGTATTGCCTCTTCCTGTTACTGTGAATACCCTGTTGGTGAGTCTTTCAGAATCCAGACGTGCCAAGTGTCCATAAAAGGTTAGGCGTCATTTCCTTATAGACGTGATGATGTCCACCTGGTGTTTGTACAATTCATCATTATGACGGATTCTGTAAATACCTCCTTCCTCTCTAATTGGACCTAATATCCTCCTCAGGATCTTCCTCTCATTTAACTCCAGTTTTCGGAGTGCACCCTTTCTGGTCATTACAAGGCACTCAGAAGAATACAGAACAGATGACTTGACGATCGAGTTATAGTGTCTGAGTTTGAGGTTCTTGGAGAGGCACTTAGATGAATAGATACAATACAACGACAGGAATACCGGGTGAGTTAGCCGTGGTCGTTACGGCATGACTGCTGGCAGTCGCTCACATCCGGGAGGCGAGGAGGTTCCAATCCCCCCGCCGGCAACCTTGAAGATGGTCTTCTGTTGTTTCCCATCTTCCTTCCAGGCAAATGCCGGGGTTGGTCCCTAACTATAGGCCACAGCCGCTACCTTCCAACTCCTCGTCCTTACATTCCCACTTCCCTCCCCAACGGTACTTGTAGCTCACCCATTGGGTGTCCGTCTCGAAGCAGCTACAAAACTGGCGAGCCGAATATGTCCTCGGTCACTCCCGGCACTAAAAGCCATACGCTAAAAATAAAAAATAAAAAAAACTACAGGAATGACAAGCCCTTTCAAACATGGCACTTCTGGCATCTATGGATACTCGCTCTGATTCGCAGAAAGTACTTAACTGTAGGTACCTACTATAGAACACCACAACAGTACAGATTATGAGACAAATTCCATACGCACCCAAATTACAAGGAGGTGAAATGACTACGATGTTGCAAACATCAACAATGGCCGTAATCTTAAATTAGGAACCATCCCGGCATTTGCCTGTTGTAAAAATAAAAAATAAACACACACACCTGCAAGATGGCTGAGGTGGGAATCGAACCCACCTCTTCTCAGTTTTGCCTCACGAGGCTGTGTGTTTGTTTTTAAAATGGAACTTGTTTTACAGATTTGAATGAAATTTAATTTAGGTTGATTTAATCTATTTTTTGGTTCATTGTCTTCAGTTTGTTGGAAGCAGATTTTTGAATTTCTCAAAACAGAAGTAGATATTTTGATATTTATTTAAACATTTATGGGTCAACACTAGCGCTCGTTGTGATAGATTTAGTAAACGATATACGTCAAAGGATGTGGTCGAACGTTTGGAGTCCATGACTTGTCAGTTTAGTGTGTGCCACTATGCCGCCAACACATAACAGGCGTATGGTTAATTCACAAAGTATTCAAAAGTGGAATAATAAAAATAAGATAGCAGAAAGTAGTAAGATTATGCAACGAACCTGGAACGAGTTGGGAACATGATGAAGACGTTGTAATCATTGAATGATCAACAATTTTACTACACACATCAAAAAAAGTTTTGCATCACCTCGGTTCCCAGATCTCCGGCATATAGACGTTGACTGTGTATATTGTATCCAAGATACAGTCCCTTTGACTGTTCATAGATGTCACTAAAACTGCTCAAAGATGTAAACAACCATGCATGAGCAGGGCCTATTAGACGGAGGGGGTTCGACAGCCGATCAGTTCCAGTCATTCCACCAGGACGAAGGTACGCTGCTCATGTTGTCTGTAGTTCTACCATGCCTAGAAGGTCAATACCGCAGTTCGATCGCGTCCGCATTGTTACTTTGTGTCAAGAAGGGCTCTCAACAAGGGAAGTTTCCAGGCGTCTCAGAGTGAACCAAAGCGATGTTGTTCGGACATGGAGGAGGTACAGAGATACAGAAACTGTCGATGACAGGCCTCGCTCAGGCCGCCCAAGGGCTACTACTGTAGTGGATGACCGCTACTTACGGATTGCCGCTCGGAGGAACCCTGACAGCAATGCCACCATGTTGAATAATGCGTTTCGTTCAGCCACAGGACGTCGTGTTTCAACTCAAACTGTGCGCAATAGGCTGCATGATGCGCAACTTCACTCCCGACGTCCATGGCGAGGTCCAGCTTTGCAACCCCGACACCATGCAGCGCGGTACAGATGGGCCCAACAACATGCTGAATGGACCCCACGGAATTGGCATCACGTTCTCTTCACCGATGAGTGTCGCATATGCCTTCAACCAGACAATCGTCGGAGACGTGTTTGGAGGCACCCTGGTCAGGCTGAACGTCTTAGACACACTGTCCAGCGAGTGCAGCAAGGTGGTGGTTCCCTTATGTTTTGGGGTGGCATTATGTGGGGCCGACGTACGCCACTGGTGGTCATGGAAGGCTCCGAAACGGCTTTACGATACCTGAATGACATCCTCCGACCCATAGTGCAACCATATCGGCAGAATATTGGAGAGGCATTTGTCTTCATGGACGACAATTCTCGACCTCATCGTGCACATCTTGTGAATGCGTTCCTTCAAGATAACGACATCGCTCGACTACAGTGGCCAGCATGTTCGCCAGACATGAACCCTATCGAACATGCCTGGGATATGTTGAAAAGGGCTGTTTATGGACGTCTTGACCCACCAACCACTCTGAGAGATTTACGCCGAATTGTCGTTGAGGAGTGGGACAATTTGGACCAACAGTGTCTTGATGAACTTGTGGATAGTATGCCACGACGAATACAGGCATGCATCAATGCAAGAGGACGTGCTACTGGGTATTAGAGGTAGTGGTGTGTACTGCAATCTGGACCACAAATGCTGAAAGTCTAGCTGTATGATGGTACAACATGCAATGTGTGGGTCTCATGAGCAATAAAACGAGCTGAAATGTTGTTTGTGTTGATCTCTATTCCCTTTGTATTTAAAGGTTCCGGAACTCTTGGAACCGAGGTGATGCAAAACTTTTTTTGATGTGTGTATATATGAGATTACTTCTAAGAAACGCAAAGTTCGCCAACAGAAGACGAAGAGAGACGATATTCGTAGCCTATGGTTTCGTTCAAACAATACATGGACACCAAACGTTAGAACTCATCCTTTGTCGTATGTAGTTCACTCTCTCTCTCTCTTAAGTTAACAGCCCTTGGGCTGGTTTGTAGCAACTCGCCAATCTTATATATTCGCCGCCATCCTCTTCAATTTACGATATGATTTTGTTTTCGTGTCTGTCATTATCTGTGTGATGTATGCAAGTGGTGGTCTTCGTCTTGTGTTTTTTCCTTCTAACATCCCTTCGATGACTCTTGCTAGCAGGCTATTATGTCTGAGAATATGTCCCAAGATATTTGCTGTTCTTGTTTTCAGACTCTTCATAAAGCTTCTACTTTCTCCTGCTCTTCTGAATATCTCTTCATTTGTCGTATGTTATATCCAACTGATCTTAAGCATTCTTCTCCAGCACCAAGCCTCAAAAGCCATCAACTTCTTCTCTTCTGACTTTCCTATTGTCCAGATCTCACTACCATACAAAGCCACGTTCCACACGTACGTCTTCAACAGTCTTTTCCTTACTTTAGGTCTATACTTCTGGATGTGAAGAGATTCTTCTTTCTATAAGAGGCGTTCTTTGCCTGAATAATTCTACTCCGAATTTCTGGTTTACTGGTTCCATCATACGCTATCAAGCTTCCCCCTTTTCTACCGACTTTGGGGTGAGCCCTTTCCTCTTTCCCTTCCTAGGGGCCGATAACCTAGATGTTAGGCCCCTTAAAACAACAATTATCATCATCATCATCAACCTCTTTCCCTTTCCTAACTCCCTGTCATGGCTCTCCTTCCTTCCAAGTCCCTCAATCATGTAGTTCACTAAATTGATGTAAAGTTTATTATTTCTTTCTTTATTGTTATCCTAAAATCTTGATACCCAAGTCATATTTTCATCATGAAGTTCCTAGCCTCAAGGGCTAGAACAGTGAATTTTCAACAATCAAAGTTACACTATACAGTACAGTATGTGGGAGATTTAAGACACACATCGGACGTATATCTCAATGTGTTAGAGAATGAATCAGCATTGTTCCTTGAGGTATTACTGCCACTTGTAAGATTAACTTGTAACTGTACCCATATATCTAGAGTGCCATGAGATACAGTGGGATGTGGGATTACGAGGACAGGGTAAGATGGATGCTCTTTCCGTTGCTTGTAAATTTAAACTTAGGAAGATGTTCTCTGGAAATAGAATGGAAATACAGCTGCTGATTACGCCTGTTAGGTTTGACCTACCATTCGTCTTCAGGTCTGTTAGGTGAGCTTCGAATAGTTGATGTACTACACACATCAAAAAAAGTTTTGCATTACCTCGGTTCCCAGATCTCCGGCATATAGACGTTGACTGTGTATATTGTATCCAAGATACAGTCCCTTTGACTGTTCATAGATGTCACTAAAACTGCTCAAAGATGTAAACAACCATGCATGAGCAGGGCCTATTAGACGGAGGGGGTACGACAGCCGATCAGTTCCAGTCATTCCACCAGGACGAAGGTACGCTGCTCATGTTGTCTGTAGTTCTACCATGCCTAGAAGGTCAATACCGCAGTTCGATCGCGTCCGCATTGTTACTTTGTGTCAAGAAGGGCTCTCAACAAGGGAAGTTTCCAGGCGTCTCAGAGTGAACCAAAGCGATGTTGTTCGGACATGGAGGAGGTACAGAGATACAGGAACTGTCGATGACAGGCCTCGCTCAGGCCGCCCAAGGGCTACTACTGTAGTGGATGACCGCTACTTACGGATTGCCGCTCGGAGGAACCCTGACAGCAATGCCACCATGTTGAATAATGCGTTTCGTTCAGCCACAGGACGTCGTGTTTCAACTCAAACTGTGCGCAATAGGCTGCATGATGCGCAACTTCACTCCCGACGTCCATGGCGAGGTCCAGCTTTGCAACCCCGACACCATGCAGCGCAGTACAGATGGGCCCAACAACATGCTGAATGGACCCCACGGAATTGGCATCACGTTCTCTTCACCGATGAGTGTCGCATATGCCTTCAACCAGACAATCGTCAGAGACGTGTTTGGAGGCACCCTGGTCAGGCTGAACGTCTTAGACACACTGTCCAGCGAGTGCAGCAAGGTGGTGGTTCCCTGATGTTTTGGGGTGGCATTATGTGGGGCCGACGTACGCCACTGGTGGTCATGGAAGGCTGCGAAACGGCTTTACGATACCTGAATGACATCCTCCGACCCATAGTGCAACCATATCGGCAGAATATTGGAGAGGCATTTGTCTTCATGGACGACAATTCTCGACCTCATCGTGCACATCTTGTGAATGCGTTCCTTCAAGATAACGACATCGCTCGACTACAGTGGCCAGCATGTTCGCCAGACATGAACCCTATCGAACATGCCTGGGATATGTTGAAAAGGGCTGTTTATGGACGTCTTGACCCACCAACCACTCTGAGAGATTTACGCCGAATTGTCGTTGAGGAGTGGGACAATTTGGACCAACAGTGTCTTGATGAACTTGTGGATAGTATGCCACGACGAATACAGGCATGCATCAATGCAAGAGGACGTGCTACTGGGTATTAGAGGTAGTGGTGTGTACTGCAATCTGGACCACAAATGCTGAAAGTCTAGCTGTATGATGGTACAACATGCAATGTGTGGGTCTCATGAGCAATAAAACGAGCTGAAATGTTGTTTGTGTTGATCTCTATTCCCTTTGTATTTAAAGGTTCCGGAACTCTTGGAACCGAGGTGATGCAAAACTTTTTTTGATGTGTGTATATAGAGCTGGTATTCTTAAATTCCCCCAGGGGTTCACAATTTGTTCGACGTGGTTTGGCGATCACTGGATCCAAGCTAAGACCGGCATTGCTTCCACTTTTACTTGTGCCGGGCTCCTTTCAGTTATCTTTCCTGTCTGCCTCCCTTGATCAACTCTTGTTCTCTTCCGACCCCGATGGAATTAGGGTACCCGAGCCCTGGGGGGTATTTCACTTTCCCACCTTAATTGGCCCTTGTCTCATCTTTCCTGATACCCTCATTCTTCGAGGGGTCAGCCTTCTTTTTCTCTTCATAATATCTCCTGCCTTCTGCACAAGGCCCCCCAAACAGGCAGGCTGTGTGTAGCCCCACTACTTATAGTGCACCCTAAGGGCTCACGGCAGGTGAGTGTCGGAGTTGGCGACCCAAGAGATTCCGTTTTCCCCCTTTTTCTACTGGCTTCGGGATGGGCCCTGTCCTCTTTCCCTTTCCTAACCCCCTTTCATGGCTCTCCTTCCTTCCAAGTCTATCAATCCTCATTTGTTTCCTCCTGTCCATTATTTATTTTCTTTCCTTTTGTTTAAATACATTTCTTCTTCTCGTACGGAAGTTGCTTGTTAAGTGAGTAGTTAGGTTTAGTTGTAGGTTTCCTGTCATCATCATTCATTGTCACTATCACCCAAACCATTAGGGGATGATAATCTAGATGTTAGGCCCCTTAAAACAACAACCAACATCATCATCATCATCATCATCATATTCCTAAACTGTAAATAGTAGCGCTGTGCCTACAAAAAATCTACTATGTGAGAATGTTGCTCTCTGTCACTCTGTTCAGTAAGACAATCACATCTCTTAATAGTACATTATGCAACGAGCCTATAATGGCAATAATTACGACACCAGTATGTTTATAAAACGAGGCTGCTTGAGCTTTTAGTTCTCGCAGTCAAGTGGTGCAGTTGCATCTAATATAAAGGGAGATGGCGCGCAGTTCGTCACTACTGTGGGGTCCGGGCGGGGACACCAAGATCCCGCCGATGAGCCAGCTTGGTGTCCTAGGCGAAACCCCACACAAGACACGGCACAAACCTAGAAGAATTGCTGAGTTTTGAGCGTATGCGAGCTTTATCATTTCCATACGAGTGTCTTAATTACCATTATAGGCGAGTTGCATACGACTGTTTATGTTCGACGATAATTATTATAACTATTTTATGATCGAACATAAATATTCATAAATATCTGTCGAGATTTCTCCAGTTTTATGTACTGAACAGAGCACATGAGACGCAGAGAATGCCTTGTTTTAGACCATGGCCTCCTAGATTACCCTACTATGACACTAGCCCACGCAGTGACATTTAAGTTAGAAGGCCGTGGAACTCAGTGCATTTAAATATTTAATTGGTCAAACAACTGTTCCTTGAGCTCTGATTGGTAGGAGAAACTGTTTCATAATGAAAAATAGTGTTATAATGAGCCTCTTTATAGTACAGTCTTCTGATATATATAAAAGTCAGGGTCGAACATAAAATACAGTAGATGAGCCCGGGATAAGTAAGAGAATAAGTAAGGGAAGATTGACTCTGTTTTAGGCTTCATGAACGTTAATTTCCTTACCATGAAATTTGAGTTGTTGTTGTAGTTGTTGTATCATTATGTGGCTTGAACATCGTGGACATTTAGCCCCTTGTACTTTGTTGTATGTAACCGACAGCGGTAGCGACGCTCGCTAAAGCGCAGCTCTACGCCATTGGGCCAAGCTATCTGCCGACTCGGTAGACGTGGGTTTGAGTCCCACAGTCGGCAGTCCGTGAAATGGTTACCCATGGTTTTCACAACTTACTCCTGGCAAATGCTGGGACGGTACCTTCTGACAGGCCTTCCTTCCACAGGTTGGGAAAGAAGCGGCCGTGGCCTTTTGTTAGGAACCATCCTGGCATTTTCTTGAGTAGAATTGGGAAGACCACGGAGGGCTGAGATGGAAATCGAATTTACTTCTTTTCAGTTTTGCCTCACGAGGCTGAGTGTGACCTCTTCCAGCCCTCAGACCAGAATTAAATTTATTGGCAGAGCCGGGAACCGAACCCAGACCTTCTAGACAACAGCCAAGCGTCATAAAACTTAAACCCCTTGAAGGCAGAGAGGGGTGCGAGTGAGAGGATAAAATATCTGTTCTTAAATATGTATTACTTCTAATGCATTTCCCTTCACCGTTGACCTACAATTGCTTAAAGAATTTCTAGCTGGAAGTGTATAAAAAAGGTTGGAGAAATGCAATAGTATATCTAACGCCAAGAAAGTTGAAGAAAACGGGAAAGTTGTCAGAATATATTTATCGTGAAGTTAATGAGTTTAGTAGTGTTATCAAGGTCATCAAATGACCTGAACGTGTGGTCAGGTCAGGGGGCAAAAGAAGGTCATGAATGAAGAATCACTTGTTTAAGCAGCGCACGACCCATAGTCTAGCTTAATGTCCCCGAATCCAATCCAGGTCACATACATTCTGTAGTCCTGTTCCACTCTGCTTTACTTGGTTCGCTTCCGATATTAAGGTCAACTTCATAAAAACTATATTCGTGCTTTAACCACCACATTGAGGTCAGTCGCAACCTTGACCTTGGGCTAATTACTCCCTAATTCCTTTCCAATAGCTCTGAGTAGCCGCAAACTAGGTCAGATGATCAGAACGTAAGACCTTGCACTTTACAGAATAATTACGGTATATAGACCTCTACACACAATAGTTAGAGCCTTGCGCGGATTAACGAAACGTTATCCGCATCCGCCCCGCATCCGCACAACTGTTATGCACATCCGCCCCACATCCGCACGACTTTTATCCACATCCACACGTTTTATCTAAATCCACTGACATTACAATGAAAGTCCACAGCCTGCTTCCAGTCGACCAACCGGGTCAGGGAATGGAATGAATGAAGCCCCCATCTAGCGGCGAGGATATGAACTGTGCCGTCTGCTGCAGCCTGTCGCACTCCCCTGGGGAATGATGAAATGAATGACAGATGAAATGAAATGATAGTGGAGAGTGTTGCTGGAATGAAATTGTGACAGGGGAAAACCGGAGCACCCGGAGAGAAACCTGTCTGCCTCCGCTGTGTCTAGCACAAATCTCACATGGAGTGACCGGGATTTGAACCACGGACCCAGCGGTGAGAGGCCGGCGTGCTGCCGCCTAAGCTACGGAGGCTTACATTACAATAATATTTTGAATTTATTAGATGAAGCATAAAGTATTAAAGCAACACAATTGGACATTTGAGAAGAAATTCGTTCCCCTAGGCTATGAAGAGGGGGTTTGTCCCTCTGAATAACGGCAAGTGAAACAGCGGGTGGCTAATTATAGCACTTACTTAGTCGTCAAATATAGGCTACCCACACAGGCAAGCGCAGATGTAAAGTTTTTTTTTTTTGGCATTAAGTCAACACTAATGGAGGGTATTTCTATGACTGGCTTCTCTCTCACTTCTCTATTCTCATACAATCAAGCGAAAGCAAATAGGGAATTAGTAAGAAACGTGTGAAAGACGCAGATCTTAGCAAAAATTAAAATTATTTTTAAAATGTCCAGCTCAACATTGTATTATAAAAATTATCCGCAAAATTACTCTAAACATTAACCGCAGCTTAACAGCTATCCGCACAGCCAAGCAAACTACATCCGCATGGCGAATTTTTTTTTCGGATAACAGCGGCTTTATCCCTGGATGCTTGCCACGGTGGGTGAGTGGTCAACTTGTCGGTCTACTAACCCCAAGCTTTCAGGTTCGCTCCTGGCCGTGGTAAGTGTTTTATTTTTATTTTTAAATGCGGCAAAAATGCGACACCATCTCATACGATGTTGGCATGTCAAAGAACCCATTTGAATTCAGTAGGTCGTGTTCATAATGAAAAAATTAATCTCGGGAGTTTCCGCCAACACAAAGTTCTTCATTTCTCTACTAGAAAGCGCTATAGTGTTCAAGGAGCTTAGATATCTAACCTGCTTGACTTTCATAGTGCTTCAAGGGACAACGAAATTTGACATGCAAGCTACCCTTTGGGTGTCAAATAATAAAGCTCGCACCCGGCATCCGAGGCCATACGATGTTATTATTATTATTATTTTAGTTATTTATCCCTGGATATCCGCATCCCCGCAGGGCATTAATAATGGTCTGCAATAATCTTCTGAACATGTCATTATTGCCGGTGTAATGAGTTAAGATAATAATAAAGTTATTGGTTTTACGTCCCTTTTAACTACTGCGGCGTTTAGAGATGCCAGGGTGCCGGAATTTTCACTTGAAGGGGTTCTTTAACGTGCCAGTTAATCTAATGATACAGCTCTCTCAAAAGCCAACTGACTGCGCCAGGATTCGATTCTGAAACCTTGGGAACAGCAGGTCTGAAATTGAGTTAAGAATAACTGTGCTTTCGTAATAATTATTATTTATGAAATGCAGCCAATGGCCATAGACGGGTATTTTAATTGAACGCCCGTAGGTTCCCCATCAGGTTGAATTACAGTACAAGTAGTGGCTACCAGATGCTACTGTCACTGACACCTAGCAGTGAACGGTGGGACTTGATAGAGCGATTCTAACCAGTCAGATATAACGTGCAATTTTGGCTACACTCTGCCAATTGCAGTGTTGCCATAAATCTATGACATGGGCCAGCTGGCTTACTTCCGCTCCGAAGGAAGGCATACTGAAGGATTTTATGGTTCTTTAAAATCCGACGACTTTGGCCGGGTTTGAACCCGCGATCTTGGGCATAGTAGTTCAGCATGCTACCGACTACGCCACCGAAGCCGCTAGCAATATCATTATCTATTAAGTTCGCAGAGAAGTCATTTCAGTCATTTCACTATAAGGCCGGACAGAGAGGAATACACGAAACTATCGTACACGCATCTTTTCAATTCTAGCCACCTGGCTGAAAAATAATTTGATATTTCTTTATAATGGCAAAACATACGTGAATCGAACGTCCCATTCAACTGCAGCGTCTTTGGAGATGCCGGTGTGCTGGGATTATTTATACAGTTGCGGCTAGACATTCTTTAAGCATTTGTAGGTCAACTGTGAAGGGAAATGCATTAGAATTAATAATTATTTGAAAAATGATATTTCATCCTTCCACTCCCACCCGACTTTTATTCCAAGGAGTTAAAATTTAATGACCCTTGACTGTCGCCCGAGAAGTTCAGGTTCAATTCCCGGTAAAATAGTAGTTGAAAAGGTTGTAATAGCTGTAGACTAATATTAATTTTCATATAATTAGAGGTAAGACCTAGAAGTTACGCTCTTTAAAGCAACAATCATTACCACCACAAGCAGTTTCGAAATCTGCTGAATACACACACGCTCCCTCCCTCCCCCCGCCCTCCACCCTCCAGGGCCTCACGACTAGTGGGACATGGGTTGGCAACCACGGGACTCCAGCTGAGTCCGGCATTGCTTCCACTTACATGTGCCGGGTTCCTTTCAGTTATCTTTCCTGTCGACCTCCCTTGGTTAACACTTGTTCTCTTCAGAACCCGACAGTATTAGGATATCCAAGGCCTAAGGAGTCTCTCACTTTCCCGCCTAAATTGCCCCTTGTCTCATTTTTCCTCATACCCTAATTCTTCGAGGGGTCAGTCTTCTTTTCTTTTGTAGATATCTCCTGCCTTCTGCACTAGGCCTTTAAGGAGGCAATGTGCATACAGCCACACCCCTTCTGGTGCACCCTGGATGGTGCCACACCCTCAAGGGCTCGCGGCTGGTGAGTTTGGGAGTTAGAGACCCCGAGGGATTCCTGATCTGGGTCTGATTTTTCCCCTTTTTCTATTGACTTCAGGGTAGGCCCTCTCCTCTTTCCATTTCCTATCTGCTTCCTTCCTTCGAAGTCATTCTTCGTGGAGTGAGGGGATTTCTTTTCCTCCTGTCCATTATTTCTTTTCTTTTCCTATTTCTTTCATTCATTTTTTGGAAGGCGACAAAAATCACGAAATGCATGTCATACGTTGCTGACATGTTAAAGAACCCATTTGAATTCAGTAGGCCGTGTTATTAATGGCAAAATTAATCTCGGGATTTTCCGTCAACACAAAGTTCCTCCATTCTCTACTAGAAAGCGCTATAGTGTTCAAGGAGCTTAGATATCTAACCACGTTGACTTTCATAGCGTTCCAAGGAACGACGAAATTCGACATGCAAGCTGCCCTCTGGGTGTCAAATAACAAAGCTTGCACCCGTCACCCTAGGACATAGGATTATTATTATTATTATTATTATTATTATTATTATTATTATTATATTATCACCACGATGTTTGGCCCCTTAAAACAACAATTAGCATCATCATGAATACACACACTTGTTAATGACATACATTCATCAAGTCACTTTTTTAATCCAGGTGTCAATCATTCTTTTCATATGCTAAGTCAAACTTGAATCAAACTTGAGGAAACCATCAATCATAAGGTTGTACCGTAAGTGTGACATTTTTTAATTAAAACTAATTTATCTTTGGATTGAAAGGTCAATACCAACATGACCTCGCAGACATGAGACCAAGGCTTTCAAAGAGTAGCCTTTCTCTTGTCCCTCTCAGCTATGCCAATGAGATTAGGAAATATTATGCAAATTGCTGTAATTTCCGTAATTTCTAAAGAAAACCAATTACTTTGGATCTAGCAATTAAAAGGCTCCCGTTGAGGGTCAAGGTGCTATTTGATCTCCATGGTCTCCTCAGCATTTTTTCAGGAATTATTATTATTATTATTACTATTATTATTATTATTATTATTATTATTATTATTATTATTATTATTATTATTATTATAGCTGAGTAGCTGGATGAAAGAAAAATCCCAAGACTTATACCAGACACATTTAGGAAAAGACGATTGCAATTTTACGGGCATATCCTCAGGATAGGCAAACAGAGACCGACCAAAAGGATTCTTAACCTTGCCCTGTCAATAAAAGTTAAAAACACCCCAATAGGTATCACAGATGACAATGTACTAAACAGAGCTAAGTTCAGAGAATTAGTCGATAATCACCGCTTTGCAGAACATCCAAGCACTATCACCAACAAAACCTGGTCGGAAGATCGCAAGGGAAGCCACAGCGAGAAGATGAAGAGATTTTGGGAGAAGAGAAAGGCAATGCCATCATCTAAATAAGTTCAATCGCGCTACTTTAGTCGGGTATGACGAAGAAAGAAGAATAACGGAGTAGAAACATGCACCCTGTACAGAAGAGAAGAGAGTAGGTTCTACTGATATCGCGTCAGGAGTTGGCAGTCGGGTTTGAACTGCAGGGGTCTTCCCGCTCACTGCGTATCGCGCATTCCGAAAACATTCAGTTGGTCACTACTTGCCTCACTCACTCACCACATTCCTTCTTTCAGTGGCTGAGTGTCGCCTGTTGCAATGACAGTTTATACGAACAATGCTTCAAAGGACAAGGAGAAACAAAGTAAGAAATGAAACAAACAGGACAGAGGCTGGCATAGATATGAGTGCTAGAAAATATTTGCAGAATCAACGATTAGGATGGTATGGACATTTTCAAAAAATGGGAGACCAGACGACACCAAAAGCTTACTTCAACAAGATTATCCCAGGAAAAAGGCCAGTAGGAAGACCAAAGAAGAATTCGATGAACCAGATCAAGGATGATCTTGAAGACAAAGGGCTAGACTGGAGAAGACCAACTATTCAAGGACAAAAAAGGTGGCTAGGACTCGTTAACATCACCCGGGTGACTAAACGACCACCGGTGTTTTCAAGAAAAAGCGAAGTTGAAGACGGGAAAGATGTGTATGGAAGAAAGAAAAGAGCAACACCGGCAACGTATGAAGGAGCACTGGGCATAGATCAAAACCCAGAGAAGACAGTTGAAATGACGTGGTCCTTAATAGGCTGATAGGATTAAAGAAAGAAGAAGAAGAATGTTAATGGTATCACCGTACGTCCCTTTGAACTACAGTGGCTTTTACAGACGCCGAGGTGCCAGAATTATACCCCGAAGAGGATCTGTAACGTACCAGAAAAATCTACTGACAGTTCCCTCGCATTTGTGCACCATCAAATTCCAACTGATCGAGCCAGAATTCGATCCTGCAACCTTGGGAACAGCAGGATAAAACATTACTCCTGCGCCACACGGCCACACTAGTGGAGATTATAGACATCAATTCAACAAAATGCGTTGTTGCTGTTGTTTTTAATTCCTTTAACGGGGGTGGCGACATCGAGAACTTTTAGCACCGTGTGTGGAGGATTTGTTTGATAACCAGCGTCGTTGAGGTGTCTGTTGTAGGATTGGGAAGGAGACGGTCATGGTACTCAATGTTAGGAGAACCATCCCGGAATTTACCTGGAGTACCAATAGAGAAACTACGGAAACCCTCTACTAATATAGCAGAGTAGAACCCACCACTTCACAGTTCTGCCTCATGAAGCTGAATGTACTCCATCCAACCCCTAAGACCTAAATTAAATTTATTGGCAGAGGGATGTTATGTATGTCTACGACTTTCGTTATAGTTATTTTATTTGGCCCGTATTGAAGTCTATAATTTTTTAAACAGACGAAGTATTTTAACTCCAAATTTGTAATATAGAAATTGTATTTTAAGAATTTTATATCTAAAAATCATGAAGAAAATCCATTATTTTATGTATATAGTAGGATTTTAGTTAGTACAATAAGATGTTTTCAAAATGTGTAAATAATGTTGTAATAATTATGAACGACTCATGAAGGCGATGTGCCGAAACATGTATCGTTGTGAACTGAGATAAAAGGATCGAAACAATTTTGTATTGAAAAGTGGGAGTTGTATTTAGTAATAATTAGAGGGATGTTTGCCATGCATGTTAGCCTTTATACCACAAAATAAGCTTATAGTTTTACGCCACCGTTAATCTCGCGAATACGGGCCACGAGATCTTCTTTTCATGTAGAATCCGAATCAAAGAACATGGCATTTCACTTTGAAAATCTCAGAATGAAATCGTGCCAGTAAATCAACGATTTCGTAAATTACGATGGGTGATTAGAAACTAAGGTTACAAAGCTGATATTCCTGGAGTTTCGTCTGTATAGATACATTGGTAGTGGGGGTATCGAACCCGATCTACCTAGGTGAGAGGCAAACTGCTTGACTGCTACACCACCATGACCCCTATTACAATGTTCACATCATGGCATGCTGTTGTTGTTTGGGTCTTCAGCCTTTTGACAGGTTTGATGCAGCTCTCCATGTCTCCATGTCAAACAATTTAGTCCAATCAACGTTATCAAAAGTCTAAAAATGCCATGAACGATCTCTTGTCTTTCCTTATTCTACCTTCCAAAATCAGCCTAAGACTTAGTACAGCTTCCCTTGTTCCTACATTTCTCCTGAAACCAAATTGGTCTTCACCCAACTCCGTTTCTATCTGGCTTTCCATCCTCTTGTAAATTATTCTTGACAGGATCTTTGAAGCATGAGTAATCAAGCTGATTGTACGGTAATCTTCACTTCTGTCAGCTCCCACTTTCTTCGGTATAGGGATGATAACATTCTTCTTGAAATCAGAGGGTACCTCACCTGTCTCATAAATCCTGCACACCAAGTGAAATAACCTGATCAGACCTTCATTTCCTATGCAGCGTAGTAACTCAATCGGTATATCATCCACGCCTGGTGCTTTGTTCCTGCTTTAGTCTTCCAATGCTCTGTCAAATTCTGATCTCAATATTAAATCTCCTTTTGCATCCTCATCAATTTCCTCCTCCCTTTCCATTACATGATTCTCAATCTCCTTTCCCTTATACAAACACTCTATATAAGCTTTCCACCTCTCAACCTTTTCTTCCCTATCTGTTAGAGGCTTTCCATTTGTGTCCTTAATATTACAGCACTTGGTCTTCTTTTCCCCAAAAGTATTTTTAATCCTTCGATATGCTGGCATGCTAAGATATATTAAAATATATTTAATATCCCCGTCTTTCCTTTATAGGATAGTGGTTTATATGTCAACCACCATCATAAGGACAATGTACGAGTATAGCCTACAGGATGAGCATTTAGTTGGAGCGGAGCCAGCCAATACCGATACAGTAGATGAATCTTTGTCTTATGAATTATCTTGTGGGGGTGTTTATATTATCCAAATGTATTTCCTGGATGCCCTTGATCTAGTGGACAAACCAAAGCAAAACCCAAAATGAATACACAAAAGCAAAATCTGAAAATAAGAAAACAAAAATTGCATTGCACCAACAAGAAACACAAAACACACAAAAAACAAGAAGTTCCGTGACGAACTAAAGAGCCTACTTTTCTTATAATTTAAGATTCATGCCAATGATTAACCTATCTAGAATAATGACGAAATTATGTCGGTAATATTGAAATGTCTAATTAGTTCGAAATATACCTGGTATAATGTAGCCTAATAGAGCACTACGGTTGGCAGCCCTGGAGACTGAATACCGGTATATTCTTTGTTCCATCTCTTAAGGCACACATTAAAAAAATTGGTTGAAGTCCAATGAATAGCATGGACGTTACATGCAGTTAGACATTGGATTTATTAGCGCACGTAAAATCATGTTGGCAACAATGTCATCCATGTGTTGATCAGAAATAATCTGAAATATTATGATCTCTTGTTGTGCCAATTTTGGATGAAGTTACTTGTATTTTAAAATTGGACCTATCAGGAGACTTAGAATCATGTTGGCAGCACTGACGTATATTAGTTACTTGAAATTAATCTTGAATGCCAGGTACTATACGTGTGCAAAGTTTATAGCTGTTGGCTTGCATACTTTGTGATATATTGACATTAGGGGAAAAAATAAATACAGCCTTTATTAACAGTTGGCAGTCCTGGATGCTTTTAAGAATACGCATACTCATGTATGTTATGGTACACACAGCACATAAGAAATTTGGTTGAAATCCAATTGATAGTATATATATTACACGTATTTATAAATTGGTCCTATCAGCAGGCTTAGAATCATGTTGGTAGCACTGACTTATATTTGTTACTCCAAATTAATCTAGAATGTCAGGTACTATTCGTGTGCATAGTTTGGAGCCGTCGGCTTGCATACTTTCTGATATATTGCGATTTGGATAATAAAATAGAGAGGGTCTTTATTAACAGTTGGCAGCCCTGGTGGCTATTATGAATACGCACTGTCATATTTGTTTATGTACACATAGTACATTCGAAATTTGGTTGAAATCCAATCGATAGTGTAGAAGGTATATGCATTTAAACATTGGACCTATCAGCAGGCTTAGAATCATTTTGGCAACACTGCTATGCATGGCCTCCTGGAGATTAAACTGCAATATTATTATCCATATGTATGCCAATTTTGGAATAGCTCTTATGCATACCTCCCAAGATATCTGCAATGGAGCTCAAATTTCAATTACGGGTTTTCAGCAGTTGGTAGCACTGACATAATTTTCAAATATGGTTTCGATTGCTGCAGCCGTTTAGGAGATGAGGTGGGGGGGCAGGGGGGGAGGGGGGAACACACAGACAGACACACATTTGCCTGGATCGTTCTCAAAAGTCTACTTTTTCCTCATTTTTGCAAAATGTGAAAAGTAGGCTAAAAATACATGGCAATATCCTAAACCAAAGCATGAAATCAAACCACAACAAACACTAAAACAAAAATTAAAAAAAACAAAGTCAAAAGCCAGAGTAAAAACAAAAAAGAAACAAATATGAGCAAACACATAGAGAAGGTAAAGAGAGAAATTCGAAGGAAAAAAGGCAGAAGAATACAATACAGAAATTGAAAAAAGAAGAAGCCAAATAGTACAAAACAGAACAGAATAAAACAGATCAAACCATAATAAAACAGAAAAAAACAGAATAAAAAGAACAAAACAGAACAAATGAGATCAAAACAGAACAAAACAATACAGAGCAATATAAAAATTGTAAACAAATCCAAACAGGACAGTACAAAATAGAACAGAATAAAACAAAACAAACAGAACAGAACAAGACTGAACAGATCAATAAAGAACAAAACAGAACAAATGAGATCAAAGCAGATCAAAACGATACAAAAATTTGAAACAGACCATATCAATCCAAACGGATCAGAATAGAATTAAACATACGAGAACAAAACAATAATAGTTCTATCCTATGATGAGCTAAAGAAAGTAAACATTTCGATGAATATCCGAGGTCTACTTATCACTTTTGTATGACGACATGAAACATCACTCTCAGGTAACAAGTGACGTCACCTAAGTGCACTCGCTAGTCACAGCATATTGGTAGTTAGAGGTCAAAGGGGTATAAATAGAATCACTACCGTATCGGTTTATCGATCCTTCACGTTGTAATTCCATTACAATTGAAACATGTTCCTCCTCTTATGCAAACGTTGGCCTGGTTTCCAATAATGTAGTTAACTCATTTAGAGGCTTGTGACATCGCGGTAATTTAGCCCCGTGTACTGGGGTGTGTGTGTATGGAATTTATCTGTTAACCTGTAGCAGAGTGTACATTTGTAATTGAGGTTAGGATGGGGAAGAGGCGTCCATGGGTTTATGTTAAGAACTAGCCAAACTTTTGCCAGGAGTAGAAGAGGGAAACTACGGAAAGCTATTTCTAGCAGACCTGAGTTGGAATCGAACCCACGTCTTCGCAGTTTTGTCTCACGAAGCTGAGTGTTTCTTCGCTCTAGCCCTCAGACCAAAAATAAAGACAATGAAGGCAGACAACAAACAGTGCACCTCTATTGTTGTTTGATTCGTAACTGCATCGTATGCACTGTAACGTCTGTGCAAGTTAATGTACGAGGTGTCATCAGAAATTAAGGTTTCAAATCCTGCAATGAAACATGTAGCCTATATTTATTTCATATAACCAATACAGCCAACTGATGTGAGTTAGCCATGGTAGTTACGGCATGACTGCTGGCAGTTGCTCACATCCGGGAGGCGAGGAGGTTCGAATCCCTCCGCCGGCAACCTTGAAGATGGTCTTCTGTGGTTTCCCATCTTCCTTCCAGGCAAATGCCGGGGTTGTTCCCTAACTATAGGCCACAGCCGCTACCTTCCAACTCCTCGTCCTTACATTCAAACTTTCCTCCACAGACAACACTCCACACGCGACGGTACTTGTTGCTCACGCATTGGGTGTCTGTATAGAAGCAGCTACAAACTGGCGAGCCGAACATGTCTTCGGCACTAAATGCCATACGCTAAAAAAGAAAAAAAAGCCAACTGATAGTAAGTACTGTAGGTTACTTTACGACAGATTCTTCATATCAGATTAGGCACTTGTCGCTTCGTGGGTTATTGAAACTCTCCACAGTCACCAACCGTTTGTATTCGAATTACCCCACACTCCAATGTATCTATACAGACGAAACTCCAGGAATATCGGCTTTGTAACCTTAGTTTATGATCACCCATCGTAATTTACCAAAGCATTGATTTACTGTCACGATTTCATTCTGCCATAGGTATAAAGGTCGTGGGAATATTCTCTTGTCCACTGAGAGAAAGGTCGTGACTCAATCTCTGGATCGAAGTTGGTTGGTTTGTTAGTTCCTCAGTTTAGGGGCTGCGACAACGCGGTCATGTAGCCCCGTGTACCTTGGGTGTGTGTAGAATCTGTCTGATAACCGATGTTTATTGTGATGGCTGTATTATTGTGTGTTATCTGTTTTCAAGTAAGGAGAGCAGACATTGAATTTCAAGTAGATCCTACTTTTGCCGTCAAACGCCACCGTCAACGACTACTAGTTCAGAACTTGGTTACTAGACGCCACCACAGTCGGCTCCAGGTGACGAACGTGGGAACCTAAGAGCGTTGTTCAAATGTTTAACCTATAATTTAGCTTCACACATGTGTAATTAGTGGAAGGTTCTTTAACATGCCATAAATCTATGACATGGGACCGCCGGCTTTACTTCCCCTCCGAAGGATGGCATACTGAGGGATTTTTAACGGTCTTAAAAATCCGATGACTTCAGTCGGGTTTGAACCAGCGATTTAGGGCATAGAAGCTCAGCATTCTACCATCAACGCCACCGAAGCCGCTGGATTGAAGTTGACTCGAGAATAAAACTATCATTCCAATAATGATCTTATTTCGTCAGCCCGTAAGTACATCGCTCTATTACGAATACGTCCCCACATACACAGGCTGTGACTAAATAGGCCTATGTGGGAAAGCACCGGGGATTCGATAGAGGACCTAACAACAAACAAAACATGTCCTGTAAACATAGTGAATTTGCTTTCGTATCCGTGTTAGAGTCCGTAGCGTAGCGGTCAGCATGGTTAGCTGCCACCCCGGAGGTCCTGGGTTCGATTCATGGCTCTGCCACGAAATTTGAAAAGTGGTATGAGGACTGTAACGGGGTCTACTCAGCCTCGGGTGGTCCAAATGAGTAGAATGGGTTCTATTCCCACCTCAGCCATCCTCGAAGTGGATTTCCGTGGTTTCCCACTTCGTCTTCGGGCAAATGCCGGGATGGTACCTCATCTAAGGCCTCGGCCGCCTCCTTCCCTCTTCCTTGCCTCTCCATCCCCATCTTCCCTTCCCTTCCCATCCCTCATGTGGCCCCTGTTCGCTTTGCAGGTGAGGCTGCCTGGGCAAAGTGCTGATCACACCTCCCCAGTTGTATCCACCACGAACAAATGTTCCAAGCTCCAGGGCACTGCCCGTAGCGGCGATAGCGGTGAGTTCCCTCGCTGAGTCCGTGGGAAATACCAACCTAGAGGATAAATCGACAAAATTAAAAAATCCGTGTTTGAGGCATTGTTTGTGGTGTACATAACACAGACCGCATCACTATGCAGATTGGTCATTTGTGTTGGTAAAGTGTACCTCTACAGAAGGTGCTCAGAATGGCCACCACGAGCTGGTAACGCAGGCGTCTATGCGCCGCATCATTGACTGTCTCACACGCTCCCATATTCCCGGCGTCTGTCGTATCTGCTGACATCCTTGCTCTATTCTCTGACGCATCATGCCCAAGATATGAATAGGTGTGGCATACACAATGGCCCTTAAATGACCTCATGAGTGGAAGTCTAATGGGTTGAGATCGGGAGAACGGGCAGGCCACGGTGTCGGTCCCTGACGCCCCATCCATTTGTTTGGCAATGCACACAGACTTGAATAGCGACGAAACGTACAAGTGTCCTGTGTGCCCTCCACAAATGACCAACTAGCTTCGTGCCGCCGTCTGTGTTATGCACACCAAAAAAAATGCTTGTAACATGGCAACGAACGCAATTACAACATATGTTTACAGGACATGTTTTGTTTGATGTCAGGTCCTCTATCGAATCTCCGGAGCTTTCCCACATATTTAGTTACACCCTATATATTGATATTCTGAACAGAACAAGTTTGGCGGCTTCGGTGGCGTAGTTGGTAGCATGCTGAGCTTCTATTCACAAGGTCGCGGGTTCAAACCCGGCCAAAGTCGTCGGAACTTTTAAGAGCGTTAAAAATTCCTCAGTATGCCTTCCTTGGAGGGGAAGTAAAGCCGGCGGTCCCATATCATAGATTTATGGCATGTAAAAGAACCTTCCACTAATTACACTAGTGAGACGATAAATTATAGGTTAGATTTGACTAAAGCTCTTAGGTTCCAACGTTCGTCGCCAAGAGTCAACTGCGGTGGCGTCTAGTAACCAAGTTCTAAACTAGTAGTCGTTGATGGTGGCGTTTCGCGGCAAAAGTAGGACCTACTTGACAAAATTCAATGTCTGCAGTCCTTACTTGAATTAAAACAGATAACAACACTAATACAGCCATCACAATTAACACCGGTTATCAGAAAGATTCTACACACACCCAGAGTACACGGGGCTACCAGACCACGTTGTCGCAGCCCCTAAACTGAGGAACCAACCAACCAACGATTCTTTGAATAGTTCAAAATTGGACCATCTGTACTAAAAGTCTTTAACTTCCTTTGTTATAAATTCACACAATTACACGAGGCTGATGACCATGATATCCCAATTCCCTCTTATCAATAAAAAACAAGAAAATGTCTTAATGAATCCCTCGACGGGTTTCAGAAATAAGCAACTCAATTATTAGATTAACATTGCGTGTCAGTAACGATTTCCCGGGACAAAAATTATAATATTTACTTTGAATGTTATCGATCTGAGAATCTTGCTAACCAAGTCATTGCGTTCCCTCTGGCTGTGAACCACAGTCATTAGAGTTATCAGGCTTATTTCTACACACAGTTAACAAGATCAATGGGCACATCAAGATAAGTGACTTCGATAAGCAGCATTAACTGCCTTCTAGGTAGACATTTCTTCTCTAATACACGGTAGTCATGGAAATAGATCATAACTACGGTTGGTTGGTTCCTTAGTTTAAGAGCGTTAAAAATCCCTCAGTATGCCTTATATAGGAGCGGAAGTAAAGCCGGCGGTCCCATGTCATAGATTTACAGCATGTTAAAGAACCTTCCACTAATTACACCTGTGTGAAGCTAAATTATAGGTTAAACATTTGACAAATGCTCTTAGTTTCCGACGTTCGTCGCCGAGAGCTGACAGCGGTGGCATCTGGTAACCAAGTTCTGAACTAGTAGTCGTTGACTGTGGCGTTTGGCGGCAAAAGTAGGAACTATATGACAAAATAAATTAAATGTCTGCAGTCCTTACTTGAATCGAAAACAGATAACACACACTAATACAGTCATCACAATTAACACCGGTTATCAGACAGATTTTACACACACCCAAAGTACTCGGGGCTACATAACCGCGTTGTCGTTGCCCCTAAACTGAGGAACCAACCAACCAGTTTAGGGGCTGCGACAACGCGGTCATGTAGCCCCGTTTACTTTGGGTGTGTGTAGAATCTGTCTGATAACCGGTGTTAATTGTGATGGGTGTATTAGTGTATGTTATCTGTTTTTAATGCAAGTAAGGACTGCAGACGATAATTTCAAGTAGTTGCTACTTTCGCCACCAAATGCTACCGTCCGCGACACCTAGCTGTGAACTTGGCTACTACTAGATGCCATCGCAACCAGCGTCTGGTGATGAACGTTGGAATTTAAAAGCATTAATCAAACCTATCCTACAAACTGTGGCTTCTCACAAGTGTCGTTAGTGGAAGGTTCTTTTTCATGCCATAAATCTATGACATGTGACCGCCGGCTTTATTTCCCCTCCGATATAAGGCATACTGAAGGATTTTTGACGCTCATAAAAAATCCGACGACTTTGGCCGGGTTTGTACCCTCGTCCTTGGCCATAGAAGCTCAGCCTGCTACCTACTACGCCACCGAAGCCACCCTCATAACTACTACAGCTGTTAATAAGCGATGTCCGATAATCGATTAATTTAAAATTAATCGAAAAAATCAATCGAATAATCGACTGACCATTCATTCGATTAATCTAGTGATAGATCAATCAGCTAACCGAAGAATCGATTAATTGATTAATAGACACCAGAAAAGAAAATAAGTTTAAATGAGAGGTCATTGCTTGAGTTGAGATAGGCTACGCCTATTTTCGAAATGATGTACTGTATAGAAATTTATAAAAGTTATTCTCTTTTGCCTAGAGCCTCCGTGGCTTAGGCGGCAGCACGCCGGCCTCTCACCACTTGGTCCGTGGTTCAAATCCCGGTCACTCCAAGTGAGATCTGTGCTGGACAAAACGGAGGCAGACAGGTTTTTCTCCGGGTACTCCGGTTTTCCCTGTCAAAATTTCATTCCAGCAACACTCTCCACTATCATTTCATTTCATCTGTCATTCATTTAATCATTGCCCCAGAGGAGTGCGTCAGGCCTCGGCAGCCGGCACAGTTCATATCCTCGCCGCTAGATAGGGGCTTCATTCATTCCCTTCCTGACCCGGTTGGAGACTGGAAGCAGGCTGTGGATTTTCATTTCATTCCCTTTTGCCTAAATATAGCCCGCAAAGTGTCATTCCTTGTTTTTGTTAACAATTACCGAATAAGAGTCAGTGGCAATGGAAGGTCAAACATCCATCAAATTGGGAAGGGTTGCGAGAAAATAAAACGTCGAATTTTCAGCAAAGATTTTGAAATCTTATTCATATTTACAATTTAGGACAGGAACAGTTTTGTTTCACTTTGTCTGGTTCTGGGGGCGGGGGTAAGAGGATCGGAAAGGAACTGGCCACCATACACCGACTCAGGATCGCCTCTTTAGAGGAACAAACCAGTCTAAGGGTTTTCACAACACAACTATACTGTAGGATTGATTCTGTACGAAGGAGATCCTCGGCAGTCTCTTCCAATCTATCACTCAAGTAGTAAAAAGCTGCTGTACCCAATTAAATTCCGGCCACACATGACGCATTACTGGACTGGACTGGACTGGACACGTGGTCGGCCTTGAGCTACTGAAGAGACGAGTTTTGCGAATCTTCTTACATCTCCCATCCGGGCCATCAGGTGAATGATGGGATTTCTCTCTTCTCGTCTGTCAATTTACATACTGGTATTAGTACGATACCAGGTGATAGCTATAGTCGCTAAGGCGCAATAATTGGCCTATCTGCGGACTCGGTAGACGTTGGTTCGAATTTTACCGTCGGCCGTTCTTGTAATGATTAACAGAGTTTTTACTTTTTCTACTCCAAGTAAATGTCTGTGCCGCTTCCTTCCAAATCCATATCCATTTTTGTGTTTTTGATTATTTTAGGGATGCGAGAACGTGGTTTTATAGCCCGGTGTATTTGTGTGTGTGCAGAAATTGTGTGATAACCTGTGTTATTTTGATGGTTGTACTAGTGTGTGTGTATTTGCAAATTGAGGATAATATTGGTAAAGAGGTGGCCGTGGCTTTAAGTTAGGAACTATCCAAGCGACTCCGTGGAGTAAAACTGGGAAAACACGGATATTGTCTTTTGCTGCTATTCATTCGGTCAAGACAGTTGTGCCCAATGAATTGGGCGGGGTATTCAAATTATAAATAGCCTATGTAAACACACTTAAATGGGCAATATAGGATTACGCGTTTCGACTCTCAAGTGGCCATCATCAGATCATCTTCACTGTGTTAAGGTTAAAATTTTCACTAAATAATTAAATAATTAATTTTATTTTAATTGCTGCTACAGTATTTTAGTAGTTCGTTTTGGTTGTATTCGTAACTTACGACGGTGATTTCCGTTTTGGCTTGACGGTTTAATTTTATGAATTCTTCTTCTTATGGTTCCTATCCGTTCGGGATGTTGGCTGCCATCTTGACTGTGCTGTTCCTATCACTTGCAGCTCGGAATAATTCAGTAGATGTTTTTGAGGTCCAGGCTGTGAGAGTTTTTAACCAGGATATTCTTCTTCGTCCAACACTTCTCTTTCCTGGTATTTTTCCTTGAAGAATAGACTGTAGGAGATGGTACTTGGCGGTATTCGTCATGATGTGTCCAAGTTGTTGGATTTTCCCGATTTTCACGGTGGTTAATACTTCTTTTATTTTCCATTTTTTTGGAGAACCTCAACATTAATTGTGACATGGTCTGTCCATGGTATCAGCAATATCCTTCTGTACAGCCACATTTCAAAGTCCATGTCTCAGCACCGTAAAAAAGAGTAGAGAACACGTAACATAGCAAAAGCCTGATTTTCGTAGTCATTGTCAGCCCATGATGTTTGAACAAATTTCGCTTCTTATTGAAAGTTGTCCGGGCTTTTCCAATTCGAGACCTCACCTCATCAGAAGGGTCCCATTGGTCATTTATGGTAGTGCCAAGGTAAATATACTTATGCACTTGTGCAATGGGTTTCTGGTCTATATTTAGTTTGCATGCAGAGACTTTGTTTTCACTAATTACGTATTAAAAGATGCTGTATATACACGTGTGTACAATAAAACAATATAGCAGTAAGTCAACAAACAAACACGAAGCTAGCATGCACTATAAATACTATATGCGCTGTACTTACTCTTGCCGGCCCCGTGGTGTTGGGGTAGCGCGCCTGCCTCTCACCCGGAGGCCCCGGGGTCGATCCCCGGCTCCGTTAGTGATATTAAGACTGACGTGAGGGCTGGAACGGGGTGCACTCAGCCTCGTGAGGACAATTGAGTAGCTGTCTGACAGTGAGACAGCTCCCCGATCACGAATACCAAGATTAACGGCCGAGGGGATCCGACGCGCTGATCACGCGTCACCCCAATATCTGCAGGCCAAATGGCTGGGCAGCGGTCGCTTGGTCGGCCTTAGCCCGTCATGGGCTGTATAGTGCCAGGGGTTGACTTTTTTTTACTGTACTTACTCGACTCGTGAAGTTCTTCGGTGTTGCATTAACCTCTTGGCTTCTCCACAAAACACGGAAGACCATTCCCAGGATGGCTGAGGTGGGAATCAAACCCTCCTCTTCTCATATTTGCAATGGCATACATAGTGTTTCAAAAGTGCATGCCCGTAAAAATGCACATGGCAGAAGAGACTATATGTGCTAATGGGGAGTATGACATAGAATTCAGAGGACGTACTCAACCCATCAAAAGGGCGCGATGGTGCAGCTTACAAGCTTCTTGCATCTCACTAATGAGGAACGAGTTCGTTTCCTGGTTAATGAATTGTGATGTTTCGAGGTGAAATAATTATGTCATCTCATGGTTTGGACTCCATGTATAAACGGATACTCCGTGGCTTATGTTACGTAAGACTACAAGCTTCCTTGGGTTTTACTTTTTTCACCCCATCGAGCATTCAAGTGTCTTAGTGCTAAATAAATGTATGTTAAGTAGTCAGACCAGGGGCTGGTTGGATCCTCAAAATATTCCGCCACAGGTAGTACTATAATGAGGCGTACTAGGCAAGATGAGGAGTGAGGTAATTTGACATTGCTTTCCTCAGGGCACAACTAGTGTCTGTGTGTACAATGAAAGGTTCTACTCATAGGATCAGTGCTATTGTTCTGACTCAGTGAGGAAAGCAATGACGAACTACCTCACTCCTCATCTTGCCTAGTACGCCTCATTATAGTGCTACACACTACCAATTGCAGTGGTAGATTATTTCACGTGCCATAAATCTATGACCATATTAACGCAACGATTTTAATGCTACTAAAAGTCCGATGGCTTCGGCCGGGTTCTAACCCGCGATCTTGGGCATAGCTGTTAAGAATGCTACCGACTACGGGACTATGCTACCAAGGCCGCGAAGATAATGTTATTGAACATCAGATGACATGGAATGTACCTTCCTATGCGGAGCACGCCCGTATTCAGTACTTGCATGCTTCATGAGACCTGCACGAACATGTAGTGTATTATGTTATAGCGAGGATATCCTCAAATTATTGCCCATTTCCACGGAGCTTATAATAGATTCAGAGCAACGTTAGGATGACTTGAAAACAGCAAGATTAACGAGCAAGGCTCTACGTTTTTCAATAAGTTACTGAATAGCTTCTAACGTTGCATAGAAAGGTTAAATTATTATTCAGGAACTCATTCAACTTGTATGTCTTAACCAGTCTTCTAAATAAACAATATGCGAGCAAACATCAGATTAATAATAATAATAATAATAATAATAATAATAACAATAATAACGATCATAGTATTGAATTTGAGGGGGAGCGTGATGGCGTAGTGGCTTAGCTTATCGCCTTTCTCACAGACGGCCGGGGTTCGAATCCCGGTGACAGCGGGGTGGAATTCTCACCTGGAAAATCATGTGGCGTCAGGAAGGGCACCCGGCCAAAAACAAAATGAGCCTGGTTGGCTCCGGCGACCCCAATTAATTCGGAGAAGCCAAAGAAAGAAAGAAAGAAAGAAAGAAAGAATAGTATTGAATTTGTATCCCTCTTAAATTCTCAATCTTTTGAAGACGCCGGGGTTGCGAAATTTTGTCCAGAAGGAAATTTTTTATGTGTCAGTCAATGTACTGGCACGGCTCCCTCGCATTTGCGTACTCTCAAATGCCAACTGACCGTACTAGGATTCGATCCTGCAATTATATGCACTGCAGACAAGAACGTTCCCACTGCTTTACGCAGCCGGACACTCCTTGAAATGAAAAAAATTCCTCTCGGCACGCCGGAAGGCGGAGGTAGATTTCACAGGGCAAACTAGGGGATAGGCTATAATAGGCAAAATATGCAGGTTTTCGTAGGAGGATCAGACCTCATTGATTGCAAGAAAGTATTTTAAATTTAGGGGTCAATTAACTTTTTTTTTCGTTTTTGTATGCATATTTTATCATTTTATTGTCTTATGGGGATGGTAACCTTCTTGTCATTTGGGGTTCATTTTTATACTTGTGATCACACTGTCCTTATGCAAGGTTTGGAACTGATGTATAACTATCTGACAGTCTGTTACTCCTTCACGCAAAATTTTATCTCCCGCAGAGTTTTTTGTTGGTTCCTCAGTTTAGGGGCTGCGTCAACGTGGTCATGTAACCCCGTGTACATTAGGTGTGTGTAGAATCTGATACACGGTGTTAATTGTGATGACTGTATTAGTCTGTAATTCAGGTACGGTCTGCAGACGGTCAATTTTAAGTAGTAGTTCCTAATTTTGTACCATATACTAACGTCGTCGACACCTAGCTGTGAACTTGGCTACTAGATGCCACCGCAACCAGCAACTTGCAACGAACGTTGGAACTTCTCCTCCAAAGGAAAGCATGCTGAGAGATTTTTAGCGCTCTTAGAAAATCCGACGACTGTGGCCGGCTTTGAACCAGCGACCTTGGGCATATAAGTTCAGCATGCTACCAGTTAGCCGCTTCCCACAGTCAGATGGAAAAATGAATGTGATTTCGTGCAATGGCGTTGTCTTGGCAACCTCTGATAGCTCATCCCTCATCAATTTAGAAGCGTTGTAATGGTAACCTCTGATGGCACTTGGCATGTTCTTTAATTCCGAAATCATTTTTCTCATCCCTTGGCGTAATGGTAGGTCAGATCAAAAATTCTTTCAGACAAAGTTTTAGGTAATTATTAGGGGAATATTTTCCATTTTGTACGGTTTTGATATTGTACCTATTAAGAGAGATATGATTAATGTTTCCCGAAAAAAAAAACCTTTTTTCCACCCCTTTGGTCAATGTTTGGTGCCATCAAAAACTTTTCAAACATAAATTATAGGGCCTTATCCGACACATAGTACGAACTTGGAATGGATTCAATATTTCAGATATTAAGAGAGTTATAGTGATATTTCAATTTTTCGAAAAAAGCCTCCCATATTCACCCCCTTTGACCAATTTAGCCCATTAACGAACTCGACCGTGATTTTAAGGGTATATATATTATGTAAAAACTTCAAAGTGATTGGTGCAAAATTACGGCTGTTATCGTGTCCACAAGAAACTGATATCTATCTATCTATATATATATATATATATATATATACATAAATTATATATAAACTTTTGAACTGACGGCGGTTTTGGGGTCAGGGGGTTGTGAAACGCGAAGATAATTCTACATATTATGTAGAAATTTCTAATGAAATCTACCTAAAATCAGAGTGGTCATGGATATAGCCCTGCGCGGATGCCGATATCCGCGGATAACCCCACTGATATCCGTTTTGTTTTCGCCAAGCGGAAATAGTTTGCATGGCTGTGCGGATAGCGGATAAGCTGCGGATAATGTTTGGAGTTAATTTGGGGATAGTTTTTAGAATACAATCCGAACTTGTTGACTATCATTACTAGGACCCGGATGTTTATGATATACATTTTCCGTTATGTTTTTTATGACAAATGTAAGATGATTTACGATAATCTCATTTAAATTATGACATTAAGCACAGTTAACACTTCGAACTGAAAAAAGTTTCAATTCTGGCTGTGTAACAGTCATTTTAAACATAGCACATGACATACAAAGCCTAGAGGAACGACTTTCTCCTGCAATGTCTAAATATGTTGCTTTAATACTTTATCTAATAACAAGTAGTTCCGTGATGAACTATACAGCCTATTTTCTTATATCCTACTAATATTAATTGCCTCTATCAACATACTAAATTTCAGTTTGATTGCTGTAATAGATTCGTAGATATTGAGAACCGTCTAAATATTTCATGGTCGCCATGTTGGACTTTTATATATGTAGGGCTTAGAGTTATGTACTGTTACATGAAGATTATTGTGTACGTATGGTACTCAAACTTCAATCACATGATTAGGACACAAGAAGTAAAAATGAGATTTTAAAATTTCGCACAGCTGCCATCTTGTGGTTATGGAAACAATTGAAATAAATTAGATGCCAGTGGATTAACATTTGTATAAGGATTTACTGTACCAAGTTTCACTGCACTTGGATTGTTAAATTGCGAGAAACGACCATGTGAATATGTATACTTCGCGTTGCCGCCATGTTGGATTTGTGATCACCAGGTTATTGAAAGTCCTATAGGTGAACTTATGTTCATATCCCCTATGAACATAAAAATAAACAGTTTGATTGCTGTAGTAGATTCGTAGATATTGAGAACCGTCTAAATATTCCGGATGGTCGCCATGATGGATTGCTATATGTATAGACCGTAGAGTCATGTACCTTTAAAGAGAATTATTGCTTAGGTTCATTATTCAAAATGTCATTCGATCGCATGATTACGACACAAGAATCAAAAACTTAATTTAAAAAATTCACACAGCCGCCATCTTGAGGTTATGTAAACAATTGAACTAAATTAGATACCAGTGCAATACAATGTTTATAAACATTTGCTGTACCAAGTTTCATTGCGTTTGGATAATTAAATCGCGAGAAAAGTCTATTTAAAACTTTCAACTTCGCTTGGCTGCCATGTTCGTTTTGTAGTTAACCGGTTTTATAATGGTCTCATAGATGAACTTCCAGTAGTGCCCTTTATCTTCGTGCAAAATTTCAGGGTGATACCGGTAATAGTTTCAGAGATATAGAATTCCGGTGAAATATTTCGCACAGCCGCCATATTGAGGTTATGTAAACAATTGAACGAAGTTAGATGTCGGTGCATTACAATGTATATAAACATATACTGTACCAAGTTTAATTGCGTTTGGTCGGTTAAATCGCGAGAAACGTCTATTTAAATGTCGCAAATTCGCTTAGCCGTCATGTTGGTTTTGTCGTTACCAGGTTTTCAAAGGTGACATAAGTAAACTTCTAGTAGTTCCCTTAATCACCATACAAAATGTCATGGTGTTATCGGTAATAGTTTCGGAGATATTGAATGCTGGTTAAATATTTCGCACAGCCACCATGTTGGATTGGTGAGACGTAACAAAATTTGAAGGGCACGGTCGGGGTCGCCCGGAATAGTGCTTTGGTCTCACCAAGTTCCATTGAAATCGCTCCAGCCGGTTAGATTTTATTAGGGGGGACACACACACGAATCACACACACACGCACACACAGACACACGGACAAAAGGTGATCTCATAAGCCTATTTTTTTTTCATAAATGAAAATAGGCTAAAAATATTATTGTAAAGCCAGTAGATTTGGATATCAAACGTGTGGATGCAGATACAAGTCGTGCGGATGCGGAGCGGTTTCGGGGCGGATAACAGCCATGTTGATGCGGCGCGGATGCGGATAACGTTTTGTTTTTCCAGGCAGGGCTCTAGGAATGGACTGTCTAAACTTATGTGGTTGTGACCAGGACGTAGAGCATGTCATGTCTATTTCTCAGATATAAATTCCTCCATCTCCGATCACAGTGAAACTTGGTATGGTAGGGGGTCACTGCTGCTTCACGTCCGTAGGCTTAACCTGAAAGTACCCTACACGTGATCCCCGGGTGGTGCTAAGAAAGCAAGAACTCTGGCTGCTAGACAATCCTTGTGATCTCCTAGCACAATCACATCACTATGAATCCTCTTTTCAACAACAGTTCTTTTAAGAACCAAAGGTGTACATGTAAATAATTGATCTGTACTGTCCCCGTTTACCTGGATAGTAGGCTGTCAGATATCCGCCCCCTCAATCGGATTGCCAATAATCAATCGCACCGGCACAGTTACATCAATGAAAATGGCACTGACAGATACTATCGAGATAAGAGCACAGAAATTCACAGGAAATCATTGTGGAACACACCAAAATAGACGGGGGGTGCATACTTACCGTTGCTTACCTCTTAATTATCTCGGGGTTTGAGTTGACAACAGGATCATTAAAAGTCTGTTCACACAATAATCTCCGCCATGACATTTAAAAATGAACCAGAAACGAAGACGAGAACTTTGAACTGTACAAAAGCTTTATTTCTAATAAAGGGTGTGATTTTCCTAACACAACAAAATATACGTGGCTATCAGTAGCCCAAGTCAATCTGACTACGTCCTCCAGTAGGACTTGCAAAAATAATATACAACATGATATATAAAACATTTTAGCTCCCAAGAGCTCCAAATAACGTAATATTCATAACACTATTGGATTGGAAAAGGACGTCAGGGTGTGACATATATAGAGCATTTGTTTCCTTTTAATAAACAAGAGAATGGTATTTATAGTCGCAAGGCCAGAGTGAACGACCTCACTCTCTGAAAACCATATGTTGACACAGCTGCGGGCTACCTTCCAGCCTGACGCATACTGGTCAAATGCACTCCCTTCTCACACGCTATGTTACGTAAGAATCCAGCCTGCACTCTCAAGCTTTTAAATGTCTTACAAGACAACTCACATTATATTTACGCAAATCTTTCAAGTACTTTGATCACATCCTAATGGATCATTACATAAATTTCTTAAACTTGTTAACTTCAATCCAAATGTTTAACTAGCTCTTAAATGTTTATAACAAAATCACATAAATTATTTATAACAATTAGAAATTGTTTATAATATTTGTCAAAGACAATAAAAATATTATAAGCATGCCTTTAACATCACTCTCGTTCCATATTATTTTCAAAATATTTACAACAATTATTTACAATATTAACCGTTAAATTGTTTAAATTATTAATTTAATAAATACATTAGCCACATGTTCATTCGGTTGGTAATTTTATAATCCTGTTTAATATAATCGACCAATGAAGGTTAGTTATACATTTTAATGTCACAATCTGGTTTTAATAAAGTTCTTAATAATGATTTGTGACGGCAACCTTCATTCAACATCTTGTCTCAAATTCTTTCAAAACTCGTGTTAATTATAACAGTAAATCACTTGATTAATTTTCAACGAACTATAACAATCTTACTCCAGCGGAAAATCCTTCGCTAACAAGTTAATGCACAATCTGCATTAAAAATATGCCCAAAATCATCATATATTAATCTATATGGCATTTACAACTTTCACATCACTTACAAAACTTCCACAAATAATTCTTTAACATTTATTCCTGTGGGAACTTCCTTCATATTCAAGGGCATTATATCTCAGCGACTTTCAACACGCGCTGCACTAGCGATTATACATTCATAGTTCCACTTAAAAATTTTATAATCATAAATTGTTTCAAAACTGTTTTTCTATTTAACCTTCGTAGATTTCATTCATGAACTGAAATGAAGTCAAAACTTGCCAATCACAAACAAATTTAATAGTGAATACGCTTATATACGCCTGTCTGGTCTATCAAAATTTAAGACTAACATCTTAAAAGAAATTGTAGTATGAAAATACTATCTTCAAATAAAGTGCGACTAAAATGCAAAGTAGTCGAATAGAATCCAATTAGACTGGGGAATGCAAACATCGTCATATAATTCTCTAATTGAGAAAAACTCCTAACAAAAGTACTTGACTTTAATGCATTCAATAATTCATTATTAACATTACTCTTTCACAAAAGTGTCTATGATGCAATGTTCATTCATAACTGACGATAAATGTCTGTGTTGCAATCAATACAAATAACGACTAGTATTTCCAAGATCGTCGATAACGTAAGAGATTTTAACGCTCTAAAATCATTTAAATGTTCTTCCTTCTTGATGATGACAGAAAATTGTTCAAAGTAATTAAACTGGGGTAGAATTACTTTAATAAAATGACACGCTGTCTGAATTTAAATCTGCCATAAAAATCATTAACTTACAGTCAAATCGTGACTACAAAAAAATTAATTACTGAAAACTCTAAATATCAGTCTCAACTGATTCAAAATCGTCAACTATGCCCATGACATAACAATGTCTTAATAGATCGTCGAAAAATGCAAAACTCAACAAGGTGTACTGAGAATAAGAATCTCAACAAGAAAATAAGGCAAAATACATGAGGATAAAAAAATATGGGAAAAATGGTTGCTCAAACATTACTAGGTTACTCAAATACAATAAACGTTCACGACTACCTTATCTGCCGATTGACGTTCCAGAGGAAAATTCCCCAAAGAAGACTGCTGATGGATCCATTTCACCACGTTAAAGCTGAGCTCCATCCTCGAAATAGGAAATAGCACCATCGGAGAATCGAACTGCTTCCTTCTCCGTGAATCGCTCTGCTCCTCGAATACGAATAGACATCCTTCCGGCAATAATCTTCATTGTGAGTCGGGACTACCCTGACCTCTCTTGAAAAATTCCCTGAAGTTCCAGTAGACAGTCATCATGACGTTTTGTAGAAATTTCCGAAGAAATTATTCATATTCAGAGTATGAAATTGTTTCTATGGCTGTTCGATGGTATTCAGCCTTTAATTGCGAAACATGGGTGTAGATGGTATTCACCGCATGTTCGCTTGTGTGGAATAGCAATTAGCGAAGTTCCATGTCGCTATCTTACTCCAATGAAGTATGTCCCAATTGCAATAAGCCTCTTAGCCTTCCATCTGCACTTCGGTTGTAGTGTCAGAAGAAAAAACTGCCGTATTCAAATGCCCCATTATATTGTATCGTTCTGTAAGCAAGCAATCTGAAGTCCTTTTACTCCACTCACAGCGTCAGCCTTGCGTTAATTCTGGCTTATACAAAAGTGTTTCTCTAGTGGCGAGATAATCACTTTTGCCAGTCGTATAAAACAGCTAATATCTTTTGAAGTACTCGGTCGAAATTGTTCAGCTTTTTTCTATAATTGCATGTAGTACTGCACAATACAACTATCTTATCGTAGACCGCTAACTGTTTGAAGTTAAACTTATAGAAGCTTTCTAAGGTCCGTTTCAACTTCACCTAGTTTGACCTGTATCTCGTTAACATAGTGGCCTCGCCACGCGTTATAAAAACGATTCTTTTCACTTGCTGTTCACTTTGATGTCTCACTATATTGAATATATAAGAAAATGACTTTCACAAATACTTCGATGATCTGAGCATTAGATCTCAGAATGATCAGCGAACGAAAGAGAAGAGAAGAGGCTCCTTTCTTCTGCGCAAGCCCTTTTATTACCTTCTCGAGGGGCGTTGCCATCCCTTCCAAAGCGTGATACTGCGTCATCGCTAGAACTTCCAACTTCGTTAATACATGACGGATTTTCAAAATTCAAAAACTGAAAATAAATTTCACCAAAATTCCAAATCAATGCTTTTACTGCAAATGGATTTCCACAATTCTGCATTCAAAAAGTCATAAAAATACCATAGTTTCAGCAATCTCCGTCTTCCTTTAAACTATCGTTCATTGGTTCATGCCTCTCCTCCAATAGCATAGTTTCTTCCTCAGCAGAATTCCTCGTTTCCTGCGACTGCGTCGTACATCTTGGAACATTCTGGACTAAAATGCTGACGTCACTGAGAATCTCAGCTCAAGTAGCTTGCTGGCATAACATTTACGTCATCCGTGCTTACGTCATGACTACCCACGTCATAACTATGACAGCCATAACTCTAATCATAATTTCAAATATAGCCACCGTGGTCTCTACATAATTCAATTACGGGGGCATTCTCCTCCCACCACGTTTTAAAAACAGTTGCAAATTGTTTTTAAACTCAATGTTACAAGTATCTCAACTCTCTTGAACACGAAATTGAATTATTACTGGCTTACTCTAGTATGATATTTCCTCTATGTTCCTTAATCATTATCTCTTCTACTCTGGGTTGTATGTGGTTAATGTATTCTTTCCTCTCTAATTCCTCTTCTGACCAGTGTTTCTATTCTCTAAGTTCTGCTGGCTCGTAGAAGGACCAGGATCGATTACAACATCTTGCCTTTTCCTTTGATTGTCAGCTTCTTTATCCCTTAATTCTTTTAAGTATTGCTGGCTTTCCTTTTCTCTTTGCTGATATTGCTCAGGTGTCATAACCTGACTTTGAGTATTCTGGTTTCTATTTTGGTTTTGGTTATTCCTATTATAGTTACGATTATACCCATTATTGTTATAATATCTGCCTCTTCCATTATAGTTTCCTCGGTTGTAGTTCCAACCTCTTCTCTGTTGATATGGTCGGTAACCTTGTGATCTGTAATTTCTAAACTGATTATTCCTGTGAGGACCTACATTGTCAGTTTTCTCCTCCTCTGGCTTGTCAGTTTGTTGGACTTGGTCCATGTATACCGTATTGATTTCCTTATACTCTTGCCTTTGACCTTTCTGGACTACGTTAGGCATTGGACTTGTGTAGTCTAACCTTCTTAGTAATTCATCCATGCTGGATAAATCCCTGATGTTGGACGAAATTATAAGTCTCCTCACTTCAATTGGCAGCATACGAGAAATCGCATCTATTAGTTGCTCCGTGGACAATGGTGGTTGCAAAAATCTCAAGCGGGACAACTGACTTGTAAAGAAATCAGCGTACCTCGTTGGAAGAGTACCTGAGTATTTTCTTGAATATACCTCCGCTCTTAACGAATTCTGCGCTTCTATGGACCAAAATCGTTTGATTAATGCCTCTGCAAACTCGTCAAAGTTGCTGAATGTATATCTAAAAGCTCTAAACCATTCAAGGGGTCCTCCAATCAGATATCTCTCTACAATTTTCATCTCTCTCTCTCTGGGAATGTGAGCTTCGATGAAATAATCTTTGAGATTCCTTATATACTCTATAGGTGTCAAACTATCAGTGTTACTGAATTTTTGTGGTTTGTCCTCGAAATTCCTAATGACCGTCACGTTCCTCGGATATGAATCCGGATAGTTTTTCCCACTATCTCGATAATTCCACTCAGATTCCATATTCCTCTCGTCATCCTCCTCTCTGAATCTGGATACACGTTCTTCAGGAGTCACGTCTCTTTCTTCTAGATCTAGGTGACATCTTCTGGTATGCTTCCTGTTCAATTCGCAAGCAAAGCCTTCTGTATCCTTGTCGGTGATTTCTGTTAAGACTTTCTTGACTATCTCTTCCTTGTAGTTCTCCATTAAACTAGCCTCTCCTAACTTCAAATTTTTCAGTTTACTCGTCGTTTCGTTTACGTCAGAGACAACTTTATGAATTTGATCCTCTAATGTAGATTTTAAAGTTTGCATATCCTGATCTAGTTGTGTTCTATCGTCAACTTGTTTTTCGGATAGCGAATTTATCCTGACGCTTAAATCTTTTCTAACCTGTACTACCTCATTGTTAATTTCTATCTGCGTACTGGCAAGTTTTCTTTCAATCCTTTCCTGAATTTGGGTTACATGTTCCCCACTTGACTTATTCCACTCGTCTTTCCATACCGCTACGTTTGCTGTTAACATCTCGGCTATGTCTACTTCGATATCCTCTTTTAATACTCTATTGTGGTCTAATACCTGTGTTCTCATGACCTCTACGTCATACTTCAACTCTGCTAAGGACGTTGTTGTTCTAACCGATTCATCGACTAACCTAGTCGTTAATGCAGTTATATTACGCGTACAAAGAGTTTTTGAGTTTTCGATTTCTTCCCTGACTTTATTGACATCAGTTTGGACTTTAGTGATATCTACAAAAACTGTGTTGACCTCTACCTGAATCTTAGTTACATCACTTTGAACCTCAGTTATATCCGCATGAATGTTGTTAATGTCTACCTGAACATTAGATACATATGTTCTAGCTTTTTGAATTTCTTTCTGGACTTCCTCGACCTTGTCTTGGACAGTCGCTACATCGTTTTTGACAACAACTACTTCGGCTCTAGCACAAGCAATATCCCCTCGGACATTAGCTACATCTAAGTTTAACATTGTAAGGTCCCTCTGTACCTTAGACACATCATTTTTAACATCATCAACACTTTTATGCACAATAGATACATCTTTATGGACATTAGACACGTCTGTACGCATGTCCGTTACAGTATTCTCAATTCCTAGGGTATTAATCTGTAAACGCGACATATTATCCTCCAAATTGGCAGCACTAGTATGAAGAACCTTCATATTCTCCTCCATTCGACTAGTATTCCTAGCTTCCATCTCCTTCATACTACTATTCAAATTAGCATACATATTACTAGCATTTTCCTCCATCATCTGCTTCATGCTACTATTCATGCTAGCTTTCAAGTTAGCAGACATCTCCTCTAACATTTTCTTCAAACTTTCATCTGCCATTATAATATTGTTATTCAAAATGGATTGCTGTAGGGACATACATCAAAAAGAGCAAAATAACAACGTTTGAGCAACACTTTTCACCATATATAAATTTGATCAATTTTCTGTCTTAAATCTAACTTATAACTACCTTATAATTAATATTCGAAGATACTTCATGTTGAAACAAACTCAAGCACATGTTCAAATTTCTCTGGCTCATTTTAAAATATCCTAACACAAATAATTTACATTTACAATCCAAATAATTAATTTTATCTTTAATATGACTAAAGTGTCATAAGCCGGTCAAATAAAATAAGATTCCAGATTATAGGCGATTTTTCTAAGTTTCCTGCCCATTTAACCTTTCTCAAGTTGTATAAGATCTGATCTTTTCTGAGTGTAATTTTCCTAATACAATACAACATTTAATTCCTATATAATCACACTCTTAAATACTACAATTGGCCTAGACATCTAACAAAGAATCAACCTCTTTATTTGAGTCTAATCGAACCTCACGTTTTAGGTTTGTCAATCTTTCTGGTGTTCAACCTGGTAATCCAGTTTTGTCGAATACGTCCCACATATTAGGGTCAATCTTACTGTTGACTCGATCCCCACGCTCTTGGATCGCCAATCTTTCTGTCCCCGTTTACCTGGATAGTAGGCTGTCAGATATCCGCCCCCTCAATCGGATTGCCAATAATCAATCGCACCGGCACAGTTACATCAATGAAAATGGCACTGACAGATACTATCGAGATAAGAGCACAGAAATTCACAGGAAATCATTGTGGAACACACCAAAATAGACGGGGGGTGCATACTTACCGTTGCTTACCTCTTAATTATCTCGGGGTTTGAGTTGACAACAGGATCATTAAAAGTCTGTTCACACAATAATCTCCGCCATGACATTTAAAAATGAACCAGAAACGAAGACGAGAACTTTGAACTGTACAAAAGCTTTATTTCTAATAAAGGGTGTGATTTTCCTAACACAACAAAATATACGTGGCTAT
The DNA here is from genome assembly GCA_946902985.2 of Meconema thalassinum. Taxonomy (NCBI): domain Eukaryota; kingdom Metazoa; phylum Arthropoda; class Insecta; order Orthoptera; family Tettigoniidae; genus Meconema; species Meconema thalassinum. Next base: position 241,725,081 of record OX336396.1, read on the forward strand.
CAGTAGCCCAAGTCAATCTGACTACGTCCTCCAGTAGGACTTGCAAAAATAATATACAACATGATATATAAAACATTTTAGCTCCCAAGAGCTCCAAATAACGTAATATTCATAACACTATTGGATTGGAAAAGGACGTCAGGGTGTGACATATATAGAGCATTTGTTTCCTTTTAATAAACAAGAGAATGGTATTTATAGTCGCAAGGCCAGAGTGAACGACCTCACTCTCTGAAAACCATATGTTGACACAGCTGCGGGCTACCTTCCAGCCTGACGCATACTGGTCAAATGCACTCCCTTCTCACACGCTATGTTACGTAAGAATCCAGCCTGCACTCTCAAGCTTTTAAATGTCTTACAAGACAACTCACATTATATTTACGCAAATCTTTCAAGTACTTTGATCACATCCTAATGGATCATTACATAAATTTCTTAAACTTGTTAACTTCAATCCAAATGTTTAACTAGCTCTTAAATGTTTATAACAAAATCACATAAATTATTTATAACAATTAGAAATTGTTTATAATATTTGTCAAAGACAATAAAAATATTATAAGCATGCCTTTAACATCACTCTCGTTCCATATTATTTTCAAAATATTTACAACAATTATTTACAATATTAACCGTTAAATTGTTTAAATTATTAATTTAATAAATACATTAGCCACATGTTCATTCGGTTGGTAATTTTATAATCCTGTTTAATATAATCGACCAATGAAGGTTAGTTATACATTTTAATGTCACAATCTGGTTTTAATAAAGTTCTTAATAATGATTTGTGACGGCAACCTTCATTCAACATCTTGTCTCAAATTCTTTCAAAACTCGTGTTAATTATAACAGTAAATCACTTGATTAATTTTCAACGAACTATAACAATCTTACTCCAGCGGAAAATCCTTCGCTAACAAGTTAATGCACAATCTGCATTAAAAATATGCCCAAAATCATCATATATTAATCTATATGGCATTTACAACTTTCACATCACTTACAAAACTTCCACAAATAATTCTTTAACATTTATTCCTGTGGGAACTTCCTTCATATTCAAGGGCATTATATCTCAGCGACTTTCAACACGCGCTGCACTAGCGATTATACATTCATAGTTCCACTTAAAAATTTTATAATCATAAATTGTTTCAAAACTGTTTTTCTATTTAACCTTCGTAGATTTCATTCATGAACTGAAATGAAGTCAAAACTTGCCAATCACAAACAAATTTAATAGTGAATACGCTTATATACGCCTGTCTGGTCTATCAAAATTTAAGACTAACATCTTAAAAGAAATTGTAGTATGAAAATACTATCTTCAAATAAAGTGCGACTAAAATGCAAAGTAGTCGAATAGAATCCAATTAGACTGGGGAATGCAAACATCGTCATATAATTCTCTAATTGAGAAAAACTCCTAACAAAAGTACTTGACTTTAATGCATTCAATAATTCATTATTAACATTACTCTTTCACAAAAGTGTCTATGATGCAATGTTCATTCATAACTGACGATAAATGTCTGTGTTGCAATCAATACAAATAACGACTAGTATTTCCAAGATCGTCGATAACGTAAGAGATTTTAACGCTCTAAAATCATTTAAATGTTCTTCCTTCTTGATGATGACAGAAAATTGTTCAAAGTAATTAAACTGGGGTAGAATTACTTTAATAAAATGACACGCTGTCTGAATTTAAATCTGCCATAAAAATCATTAACTTACAGTCAAATCGTGACTACAAAAAAATTAATTACTGAAAACTCTAAATATCAGTCTCAACTGATTCAAAATCGTCAACTATGCCCATGACATAACAATGTCTTAATAGATCGTCGAAAAATGCAAAACTCAACAAGGTGTACTGAGAATAAGAATCTCAACAAGAAAATAAGGCAAAATACATGAGGATAAAAAAATATGGGAAAAATGGTTGCTCAAACATTACTAGGTTACTCAAATACAATAAACGTTCACGACTACCTTATCTGCCGATTGACGTTCCAGAGGAAAATTCCCCAAAGAAGACTGCTGATGGATCCATTTCACCACGTTAAAGCTGAGCTCCATCCTCGAAATAGGAAATAGCACCATCGGAGAATCGAACTGCTTCCTTCTCCGTGAATCGCTCTGCTCCTCGAATACGAATAGACATCCTTCCGGCAATAATCTTCATTGTGAGTCGGGACTACCCTGACCTCTCTTGAAAAATTCCCTGAAGTTCCAGTAGACAGTCATCATGACGTTTTGTAGAAATTTCCGAAGAAATTATTCATATTCAGAGTATGAAATTGTTTCTATGGCTGTTCGATGGTATTCAGCCTTTAATTGCGAAACATGGGTGTAGATGGTATTCACCGCATGTTCGCTTGTGTGGAATAGCAATTAGCGAAGTTCCATGTCGCTATCTTACTCCAATGAAGTATGTCCCAATTGCAATAAGCCTCTTAGCCTTCCATCTGCACTTCGGTTGTAGTGTCAGAAGAAAAAACTGCCGTATTCAAATGCCCCATTATATTGTATCGTTCTGTAAGCAAGCAATCTGAAGTCCTTTTACTCCACTCACAGCGTCAGCCTTGCGTTAATTCTGGCTTATACAAAAGTGTTTCTCTAGTGGCGAGATAATCACTTTTGCCAGTCGTATAAAACAGCTAATATCTTTTGAAGTACTCGGTCGAAATTGTTCAGCTTTTTTCTATAATTGCATGTAGTACTGCACAATACAACTATCTTATCGTAGACCGCTAACTGTTTGAAGTTAAACTTATAGAAGCTTTCTAAGGTCCGTTTCAACTTCACCTAGTTTGACCTGTATCTCGTTAACATAGTGGCCTCGCCACGCGTTATAAAAACGATTCTTTTCACTTGCTGTTCACTTTGATGTCTCACTATATTGAATATATAAGAAAATGACTTTCACAAATACTTCGATGATCTGAGCATTAGATCTCAGAATGATCAGCGAACGAAAGAGAAGAGAAGAGGCTCCTTTCTTCTGCGCAAGCCCTTTTATTACCTTCTCGAGGGGCGTTACCATCCCTTCCAAAGCGTGATACTGCGTCATCGCTAGAACTTCCAACTTCGTTAATACATGACGGATTTTCAAAATTCAAAAACTGAAAATAAATTTCACCAAAATTCCAAATCAATGCTTTTACTGCAAATGGATTTCCACAATTCTGCATTCAAAAAGTCATAAAAATACCATAGTTTCAGCAATCTCCGTCTTCCTTTAAACTATCGTTCATTGGTTCATGCCTCTCCTCCAATAGCATAGTTTCTTCCTCAGCAGAATTCCTCGTTTCCTGCGACTGCGTCGTACATCTTGGAACATTCTGGACTAAAATGCTGACGTCACTGAGAATCTCAGCTCAAGTAGCTTGCTGGCATAACATTTACGTCATCCGTGCTTACGTCATGACTACCCACGTCATAACTATGACAGCCATAACTCTAATCATAATTTCAAATATAGCCACCGTGGTCTCTACATAATTCAATTACGGGGGCAGTACATTTGTAAATCTTGTATATATATTTTTTTTGGTTGGTTGGTTGGTTCCTCAGTTTAGTTAAGTTCGCGATACCTTGACCTAGTTATATCGCACACTTTGGTTGGCAGGAAACCTTCACAATGTTTTCTGACACAGTTTGCGTACATTTGATGATACAAGGTAACGCCTGACCTCTATCGTCCATGAATATTGAGACTTGCCGTAGCGTGTAATTGCATTTCCCTGACCTTTGCATAGGAACCTGAGCGTTGTTTTCATTTTTAACCTAATTTAGCTTCACACAGGTGTAATTAGTGGAAGGTTCATTAACATCCCATAAATCTATGACATGGGACCGCTGGCTTTACTTCCCCTCTGAAGGAAGGCATACTGAGGGATTTTTAACGCTCTTAAAAAAATCCGACAACTTCGGCTTTGTTTGAACCCGCAATCTTGAGCATAGAAGCTCAGCATGCTACCTACTACGCCACCGAAGCCACCACGTATATATTTTTAGCCTACTTTCGAGTTTTGCAAAAAATGAAAGTAGACTTATGAGCTCACTACAGGGCGAAAAAAGTGTGTCTGTCTGTGTGTGTGTATGTGTGTGTGTGAATCTGTGTGTGTGTGTGTGATTGTGTGTACTCTGAATGTCTGTCCCCCCTATCAATTCGAACACGGTGAGCGCAAATTGAACGAAATTTGGTACAAAGGTAGCACTAGCAAAGGACACCTCAGTGTCATGTTTTATATCGCCGCCATCTTGACGGAAACGTAATGGCGGCCACACAAATGTTCAAAGCTTAAATCAAATTACGACTAACCTAATCATCCGATCTCTACCAAATTTTGCAACAACATATCTTTATGGGGGCAGCATCCTTTGACCAAACTAATAGGTCATCAGCCTAATAGTTTGCGGATGGCGGCCATCTTTGTGTGAAAATCGATTGCCCCTATTAATTCGAACACGGTGAAACCGAATGGAATGAAATTTGGTACAGAGGTAGCACTAGCAAAGGGCACCCCAGTGTCATGTTTTATATCGCCGCCATCTTGACGGAAACGTAATGGCGGCCACCCAAATGTTCAAAGCTTAAATCAAATTACGACTAACCTAATCATCCGATCTCTACCAAATTTTGCAACAACATACCTTTATGAAGGGAGCATCCTTTGACATATCTAATAGGTCATTAGTCTAATAGTTTGCGGATGGCGGCCATCTTTGTGTCAAAATCGATTACCCCTATTAATTCGAACACGGTGAAACCGAATGGAATGAAATTTGGTACAGAGGTAGCACTAGCAAAGGGCACCTCAGTGTCATGTTTTATATCACCGCCATCTTGACGGACACGTAATGGCGGCCACACAAATGTTCAAAGCTTAAATCAAATTACGATTAACCTAATCATCCGATCTCTACCAAATTTTGCATCAACATACCATTATGGAGGGGGCATCCTTTGACCAAACTAATAGGTCATTAGCCTAATATTTTGCGGATGGCGGCCATCTTTGTGTGAAAATCGATTCCCCCTATTAATTCGAACACGGTGAAATCGAATGGAACGAAATTTGGTACAGAGGTAGCACTAGAAAAGGCCACCTCAGTGTCATGTTTTATATCACCGCCATCTTGACGGAAACGTAATCGCGGCCACCCAATTGTTAAAGGCTAAAATTTAATTACGACCAACCTAATAATCTAGTCTCTACCAAATTTTGCAACAACAAATCTTTATGTGGGAAGCATATTCTGACCAAACTGCTAGATCATCAGCCCAATAGTTTGCAGATGGTGGCCAAGTATGTGTGCAAATCGATTCCCCCTATCAATTCCAACATGGTGAAACCGAATTGAACGAAATTTGGTACAGAGGTAGCACTAGCAAAAGGCACCTCAGTGTCATGTTTTATATCGCCGCCATCTTGACGGAAACGGAATGACGGCCACCCAAATGTTAAAAGCTTAAATCAAATTTCGACCATCCTAATAATTTGATCTCTACCGGATTTTGCAACAACATGCCTTTTTGTGGAAAGCATCTTATGACTGACTACAAGGTCATCAGCCCAATAGTTGGCAAATAGCGGCCATGTATGTGTGCAAATCGATTCCCCAGATCAATTCAAACACGGTGAAACCGAATTGAATGATTTTTTTTTACAGAGGTAGCACTAGCAAAGGGCACCTCATATTCATGTTTAATATCCCTATAGCACGTTGTATTTCAACAAGCTACTACAACCAACATTCAATTATACTCCTTGAAAAGGACAAAGAGTTATAACAATACCCATGCATTTAGGAGAAAGTAGGCTATATGTTCTCTACTGAACATCTTGTTTTTCTTTGTGTTCCAAAAGTGATGTGTAAATGCCATACGATTAATAATAATATTTGTACGGAAGCCTGATGCTATAGAATCTGGCCAATCACAAATCGGTAGGGCGGTAGACACTTCCAGAGTTCCTTTGTAAGAACACTGACTCTAGAGTTCTACGATCAGATCCAGACTTCAGTGACTGTATCATAATACTGTGGATCATAACTCAAGCGAGAAGTTTCTAGAAAGTTTTCGCTGGTACTAGCAGTAATGGCAAAACTCTGAATATAAACGCCAACAGTTTTCATGGAACAACTTTTAACATTTACCAGCAATAAATTATTTTACAACTGAACCAAACTGCACGTGCTATTTCTGCCAAAGATACTTTATAGACTACTAGCTAACGTAACCCATCGTTGACAGGTTCACGGAGTAAACGAAGTCAGTTTATGACGACATCTACCAGGTCATCTCCCTGCCACTGAAGGAAAGAAAGACAAGTTCTGTGACAGAAGAACCGAGGACAGTGGTTTGAGGAGAGTGTTGCCCTCTAAATCTCTAAGAGTGGAGTATAATAATAATAATAATAATAATAATAATAATAATAATAATAATAATAATAATAATAATAATAATATTAATATTGTTTGGCCTCGAGTGCCGGGTGCAAGCTTTGTTAATAGACGCCCAGAAGGCAGCTTGCATGTCGAATTGTATCGCTCCTTGAAGCGCTATCAAAGTCAAGGAGGTTAGATATCTAAGCTCCTTGACTTTGATAGCGCTTTCTAGTAGAGAAATGAGGAACTTAAGTTGGCGGAAAATACCGAGATTAATTTTACCACTATGAACACGGCCTACTGAACTCAAATTGGTTCTTTAACATGCCAACATCGAATGACATGAGTTTCGTGATTTTTGTCGTCTTTTAAAAATCACTTACGACGGCCTGGAGTGAACCTAAGAGTGGAGTAAATTAAACAAACTCGACGTTCCGTGAAGAATTAAGTAGGCTAATTGCTAACATTGGAATCTTCAAAAAGAAATCAATGTGAACTGTGCACTTCCTGGCGTAGTGGTTAGCATTCTTGGTTGTCGCCCCGGAGGTCCTGGTTCGATTCCCAACTCTGCCATGAAATTTAATTTTGGTGTGAGGGCTGGAATGGGGTACACTCAGCCTAGTGAGGGAAAACTGAGAAGAGGTGGGTTTGATTCCCACCTCAACTCTTCCTGGAAGTGGTTTTCTGTGGTTTCCTTATTTATTTACGTATCAACGCGCATGTACCAGAATTTGAGGCTCGCAAACTGTATGGTATTTCAAGAAGCTTTGCAGGTTTTCTATCACTATTCAAGTTATTCCTGACAATATTATAGTCTAACTGTCCAGTATCGCTGCCTTCTGCATTTTCGGATGGATGTTGAATGGTAGATTCAGTTGGTGGAGAGCTGTTTTGAGCTGTATCGGTATTACTCCCGTGGCTGAGATTATAACTAAAGCCGCCGTGGTTAACTGCAGCGGGTATAGTTTGTGTGTCTCTGTGGATAGCGGATAATCTGCGGATAATGTTCGGAGTAAATCTGCGGATAATTTTTAGAATACAATCCAAACTTGTTGAATATCATTACTAAGACTCCGATGTTTATGACATGGCATATTTTTCAGTTTTGTTGTTTTCATGACAATCTCGTTCAAATTATGTCATTAAGTACAATTAACACTAACATTAACTGAAAAGGGTTGCAATTCTTGCTGTATAACATTCATTTTAAATACAGCACTTGAAACATAGCCTCCTCAAGTGTCTAAATGTGTTGCTGTAATATTTTAACTGATTGAAAATATTAATTGTAATGCCAGCAGATTCAGATAACAAACGTGCGAATGTGGATAACAGACGTGCGATTGCGGAGCGGATGCGGGGCGGATGAGGATAACGTTTTGTTCATCCGCGCAGGGCTCTAATTATAACTGGGATGACAGTGACTGTTTTTTGTATATTATTGATGTTATCTTCTTCTTGCTCTCGTTTCGGCCATATACGGACCACGCTATTTCAACTGCCATTTTCTATGTCTTTGTGCCTGGGCCTTAACGGTCGCCCAGTATTCCCGCATTCGTTTCCTAGCTGTTCCTTCCTAGCTTCAATCCATATCTTGCCAGTTTTTAGTTTTGGCTTTTCTTGTAAACTATCATGTTCTTGGAGTTTCAACTGTGGAACACGTTTCTGGATATCCTCCTGGGTTATGACCACTTCACGCAGGTCTTTTTCTACTTTGGTGAATCACGCCTTCTTGCTAAGAAAAAAAACTGAAGATCCTATTGCTCAACCTTGTTGAACTCATACAAGCAATGTGGCCATAGAAAACTATCCTTTGAGCGGCTTCGGTGGCGTAGTTCGTAGCATGCTGAGCTTCTATTCCCATGGTCGCAGGTTCAAACCCGGTCGAAGTCGTCAGATTTTTTGAGAGCGTTAAAAATCCCTCAGTATGCCTTCCTTCGGAGGGGAAGTATAGCTGGCGGTCCCATGTCATAGATTTATGGCATGTAAAAGAACCTTCCACTAACTAAACTTGTGTGAAGCAAAATTTGTAGGTTAGGTTTAATTAGTGCTCTTGAGTTCCAACGTTCGGCACCGGGTGCTGGTTGCGATGGCATCTAGTAGTAGCCAAGTTCACAGCTAGGTGTCGTGGACAGTAGCATTTGGTAGCGAAAGTAGGAACTACTTGAAATTGTCGTCTGCAGTCCTTACTTGAATTAAAAACAGATAGCTCACACTAATACAGTCATCACAATTAACACCGGTTATCAGACAGATTCTACATACACCCAAAATACACGGGGCTACATGTCGCAGCCCCTAAGGTAAGGAACCAACAAAAACTATCCTTCTCTTACGAATGGAGTCCGTGATCTTTTCTACATGAGAGTAGAGTTCATGGTTGTGTCGTCTTCTGAATTCATCATTTTCTTTGATTGGACCTAGGATTTTTCTCAAGATCTGCCTTTCTCTTATATTTAGCTTCTCGATCATAATATTTCTACTCATAGCAAGACATTCGCTACCATACAAAGCCTCTGGTCTTATTACTTTGCAGTAATGTCGTTTCTTGGCGTTAATGTATATCGATTTCTTCTTGTAGACATTTTTAGTTAGTTGATATGCCGTTCCCATTTTTCTGATCCATGAGGCAAAGGCCTCTTTCTCCGAGGTGTTGGGATCCATCCACTCTCCATGATATATGAATTTCCATGTTTGTGAGATTTTCCCCATCTCCTACCTCTAACACGTTGGGTGCTGACTTAATGTTTGGTGTTTTATTATTAATATTAGCATTATGGGGTTTGACGCCATTTTTCAGTATTGCCTTGGTAAACAAAAGTTTGGTGCTTTTCAGTCGGTCAACATGAATGTACCCAAAAGAAATTGGAATCTCTGTTCACAGGTTACATTAAGCTTAATGTAACCTGTGAACATGCTGAACGCAGTTTTCAGCGAAACGTCAGGGCAACAAAATGGCCTTAGAACACGGCCTATAAGCCCGCGAAACAGAGATTTCTATTTCAACGCCGGTCGTGAAAGTCTGAATTTGCACCCAAAAGAGTTGGAGTATACCCTAATCCTGAAAAAAATTACATGAGATTTGTATTAATAGTCTATTAGTATTATTATCATTATTATTAATATCGTTATTATTATTCTTTCTTATTATTTCTTAGTTGGCTTGACGACTTTTGCCTTCCTCTTCTCCCAAAATCACTTTGATGTACTTACTGTCTTGCCTCTTGCGTTCTTTTCTCCATCTTGTGGCAGTCCTGCTGAGTTAGTATTATTGCTATTATAATTGAATCGGGCGGAGCTGAAATGTATTAAGTCAGTTTTCATTACTTTTCAGGAGGCGGATAAAACGTAATTGACAGCACATAACTTAGCAAACACACTATATTAGTCATCTATGTTGTGAAACAAGTTTTCAGGTTATACAGGGCGCCAGGAAATGTTCTACGCATTGGCTCCGTGCAGCTGCGAGAGGTTACGTCATCAGTTTAGTTGGCAGCACAGTGTCATTGATAGGGTGAAGGCCACACGTGTCGAAATGCTGTCGAAATTGACAGTGTGTATAGTTAGAATATTGGAAGAGTGCAACAGTATGTTATGAATGGATGTGGTGAGTACAAAGTTTACTGTTTGTTTGTATTGATACAAGCGACAGCCGTGCTGCCAACGTAACTGGTGACGTAATCTCTCGCAGCACCTTGTAGGCATTGCGGAGAACATTCTCTGGCGCCCTGTATTTGTGTTGGCGGAATATCAATTTTAATTTAATAAAAAAAATTCAAGTCAATTTTGGAAACGTGACCGAATGCTTTTCAAGTCCGTGGTCAGTTTCGTGCGGCATAAAGTCATCCGGAATGAATATTTCATATGATATTTTATCTTAAAATGGCTTTCAAACATAAACAAGAAATTCCGTGACGAACTAATGAGCCTACTTTTCTTAAAATTTAAGATTCATGCCAATGTATAATCTAGAATAATGACGAAATTAAGTTGGTAATATCGACATTTCTAATTAGTTCGAAATACTGTATATCTGCCATAATGTAGCCTAATAGAGAACTACAGTTGGCAGCCCTGGTGACTCAATATATTCTCAGTTCCATCTCTTAACGTACAGAATACAAAATTTGGTTGAAGTCCAATGGATAGCATGGATGTTACATGCAGTTAAACATTGGACCTAGCAGAGTGCGTAAAATCATGTTGGCAACAATGACATACATGTATTGGTCAGAAATAATCTGAAATAATATGATCTATTGTTGTGTCAATTTTGAATGAAATCCATTAGTTAGTATAGAAGTTACATGCATTTTAAAATTGGAATTATCAGCAGGCTTAGAATCATGTTGGTAGCACTGACGTATATAAGTTACTCCAAATTAATATAGAATGTCAGGTACTATACTTGTGTATAGTTTAAAGCTGTCGACTTGCATACTTTGTGATATATGGGTGTTTGGATTTTTAAAAATGAGAGCATTTATTAACAGTTGGCAGCCCTGGTGGCTCTTAAGAATACGCTCAGTATATCTGTTTATGTACACATAGCACATACGAAATTTGGTTGAAATCCAATTGATAGTGTAGAAGTTATATGCATTTAAAATTTGGACCTATCAGCAGGCTTATAATCATTTTGGCAACACTGCCATGTATGGCCTCCTGGAAATTAAACTTCAATATTATCTATACGCCTCCGTGGCTTAGGCGGCAGCACGCCGGCCTCTCACCGCTGAGTCCGTGGTTCAAATCCCGGTCACTCCATGTGAGATCTGTGCTGGACAGAACGGAGGCAGACAGGTTTTTCTCCGGGTACTCCGGTTTTCCCTGTCAAAATTTCATTCCAGCAACACTCTCCACTATCATTTCATTTCATCTGTCATTCATTTAATCATTGCCCCAGAGGAGTGCGTCAGGCCTCGGCAGCCGGCACAGTTCATATCCTCGCCGCTAGATAGGGGCTTCATTCATTCCATTCCTGACCCGGTCGGAGACTGGAAGCAGGCTGTGGATTTTCATTTTCATTATCTATACGTGTGCCAATTTTGAAATAGCTCCCATTCATACCTTCCAAGATATCCAAAATGGAGCTCAAATTTCAATTGCGATTTTTCAGCACTTGGTAGCACTGACATCATTTTCAAATATGGCCGTGAGATATTCAGATATAGATCCTTACTCCTACCAAATTTTGTTTCGATTGCTGCAGCCGTTTAGGAGTTGATAGGGGGGGGGGGACACAAACACAGCCAGACAGACAGACAGATAGAAGGACAGGCAGACAGACAGACACACATTTGCCCGATCTCATAAGTCTACTTTTTCCTAATTTTTGCAAAATGTGAAAAGTAGGCTAAAAACACCGAAATCTTGTACAAATATAATTTACAATAGCACTGTAACACGCGGGAATCTTGCAGTGTGACCAACATTAAGTACGGAATACGGCGCAAGTCATTGACTTAATGCTTTTCTCCTCTGATCGCACTACATGTAACAGTGGTTTCTGGCTTGCACAGAAGGTTGACTTAATTCTTTCCTATGCCGTTCCAAGGCCCTTGGGTCAATACTTCAGAATAATAAATGTTTTAAAATGGCTATTTTTGACTTAATGCTTTTCAGCTCAGGCCGATTAAATTATTATTATTATTATTATTATTATTATTATTATTATTATTATTATTATTATTATTATTACTGTACTGAATCTCTACTACCATGATCCAAGATTCAGGCATAAGGTCTCTCACAACATACAAACAAGAGCCATAACAAGTACTAAACATGTTAAACCTTTATGTATAAATAGCTATGGTTTCAAGAGACTAAATTATATTATACCATCACTACTTAATGAACTACCACCTGGACTGACAAACATTAACAGCAAACAACTAGCTATAAGTCGCATTAAAAATATTACTTAACCAAACATTAACTCATAACATAAATTTATTAATATAACTACCATAGTGTAATTTTTTGTATCTTTAATTATTTAACCTTACAAAAAAAATGCATGCACTCTTGTACTGAAATATAATCTATATATATGTTGTAAATAATAATTAATATGTCTCACAGATAATCTGTACTGTCATCAGATTCGTGAGACATATCACAATAATGTAACATAAATAGTATTTAATAAATAAATTAAATTAAATTAAATTAAATTATTATCCCATTAACACCAACCTACACATATGGGGTACCTACAGGTTCAGCATAACCCAATGCGTAAGCGAAGCGCACTCACTTACTCTTTAAATGCCTCACAATTAAATAAATACCTTAAAACATGTATATTTACAATGAAATAACGAAAGAATGCAACACGGTAACCATGGTAACAGAATCTCAAAGGTCCATCTATTTCTGTAAGACGCAATGCAATTCCAATTATTACATTGCTGTGAAAGTTTCCAGATGGTTATAAGGTTATCACTGAACTAAATTAAGCTGTAAAATTCCTCAATACATACAGTATAATGCGCTTAAGGGGGTCAAGAGGCACTCTAGAATTTTTTCACGCAATTTTCACGTGTGAGTGTGGTACGAAAGGTCTTTATCATCCGACTATAAAGGGTCTCCGAAAACCACATTTAAAGGCCCTTAAATTAACAGTGTCTGTGATATTCCCAGAAAACTAACTTCGCTCTGATATACCTATGAAGGAATGACAAACCCCTAACCACTGCACCAGTAGCTGATCATTCATACCAAGGATAAATCAGTCATAGCATTCATGATTGAGATTTTGCTAATTGTAAGTGTACCCTTTACAACTAGAATATTCACGGGCGAAGCCGCGACGGGTAATGCTAGTTATTATTATTACTATTAGACTGGTGTAGAATCTTGTTAACATATGAACAAGCAGATCCACTGCATCGCTTCAGTTAATAACGCTTTGTTCTCAATATGGAGGCTGGCCTCCGTGAACTAGTTCGCGATACCTTGACCTAGATTTATCGCACACTTTGGTTGGCAGGAAACATTCACAATGTCTTCTGACACAGTTTGCGGACATTTGATGATACAAGGTAACGCCTGACCTCCATCGTCCATGAATATTGAGACTAGCCGTACCATGTAACCGCATTTCCCTGACCTTTGCATAGCAATACCACAGGGGACAGAGCTGTGTTCAGGCGACATAGGAACTGGACGGGGGGAGGGGCGTTACATTTTTCGAGGTACGGTTGTTGGAAATTCGAGATCTATTCCCAGTAATGACAAATAATAATAATAATAATAATAATAATAATGCAGAAGGCCGTCATCTTGGAGACCTGTTCCATTTTCGCTCGTTTCTCAATGTGCCACCTTAAGAGAATTAGCCATACCGTCTTGCAAACAAGCCGACGATATGTTGATATGTCCCACTTATGTGGTGAAATGAATGTAGAAATAATAATAATAATAATAAAAAATACAATCATCCTTGGTGGGATGTTGATTGAGAGAATGCACTCATTATCAGGAAATTGGCATATCAGAAATACAACAGTAAACAAGATGTTCGGGAAAGAACATATAGCCTACTTTCTCCTAAATGTATGGGTATAGTTATAACTCTCTGTCCTTATCATCTCCTAATTTCTTCCTATTTGAATTGCAAATTGGCACACAGGATTTGAACAGTGGCGTTCAAACCATAGTTTATAATTTACCCCAGCATTTTGCAATTTCATCAGCAAACACTCCAAACACCGACTACTTACAATAATTGAAACTTCGTTGCTCTAATAAGGCCCATCTACAATGCGCAGTCGGCAGTCCGTAGTTGGTAGTCCTCGGTCGGCAGTCGCGATCGACTCCGTGTATACTATAGGCACCATACACAACATGAAGTTGCAGTTGGTAGCTGGCAGTTGGCAGTCGCGAATTTTATCCTTGACTGCCAACTACCCGACTGCAGCAATGTAATAGCCAATCAGAGCAGATCAGAAACTGACGTCACGTTGTTGTTCTGTGTCGTATACGAATGATATAGGACTAAGTGAAGTAACTTCGCAACCCGTTAATTTATAGGCTAATCTTAAATACACGGTATAACAAAATAATCCATCTCCAAATCATCCATATTGCAAGTTTTGAGGTTATCAACAACGCCTCTGTGCACAAGGAATAAACGAATGTTACTGTATTATTACTCCTAGCCGTCGTTAAGACTGGGTTCACTAACTGGCCGGTATAGAGCGCTGCTCGAATCTATAGTTACAGGACCTTCTATACTACCGGACCTGACACTGAAATCCAAGATGGCCGCCGTAGTTGGTGGTCGGACATTAAACGCATGACGTCGGTCAGAATCCAACACAACACAAAATAACATCATGACGTGATTTTGTCTGCTGTTAATCCATTTTATGGGCTTGGGACATCTTGGTCATCAGCCCCGTGCAGTTGGGTTTGGGTTGAATTCCTCCAATTACGTGATTATTGTAGTAGTGTGTGTAGCTGTGTACGGGACAGGCATGGGGAGGTGCCCCGGGAGTTAAAATAAGGTACTACCGGAGTTCCATCAGGAAAGGAATAAAATAAAATAATGTTGAGGCCCACAGGAGAGATCTGTAGAATATCTTGGCTGAGTGAACAGGGAAAGTTGTAAATGATGATGTTGATGATAATTGTTGTCTTAAGGGGCCTAACAGTTAGGTTATCGGCCCTTAATGGTTTGGGTGATGGTGAAGCTGATAATGAAATGTAAACTATAACTAAAACTACTAACTTATATACTGTACTAGGAGAAGAAATGGAAAACAAAAGGAGAACAAGGCAAATAAAGGACAGGAGGAAAAGAAATGCCCTCGACCCTCGAGGAATGCGGATTGAGGGACTTGGAAGGAAGGAGAGCCATAAAAGGCAGATAGGAAAGTGAAAGAGGAGAGGGTCCGCCCCACAGGTAATGGATAAAAGAGGGAAAACCGGACCCAGCTCAGGAATCCCTCGGGGTCGCCAACTCTCGAACTCACCAGCCGTGAGCCCCTGAGGGTGTAGCAATATCTAGGGTGCACCAGAAGTGGTGGGGCTACATACACCCTACCTCCTTGAGGGCCTTGAGCAGAAGGCAGGAGATAACAGGAAAAGAAAAAGAAGGCTGACCCCTCACAGAAGGAGGGTATCAGAAAAGATGGGACAAGGGCCAATTAAGGCGGGAAAGGAAGAGACTCCCTAGGCCTCGGATACCCTAATACCGTCGGGGTCGGGAGAGAGTAAGAGTTGACCAAGTGAAGTCGACAGGAAAGAAGACGGAGAGGAGCCCGGCAAAAGTAAGTGGAAGCAATGCCGGACTCAGCTGGGGCCCCGTGGTCGCCAACCCACGTCCCACTAGATGTGAGCCCCTGGGGGGAGTTGTATATGTTCCTGTAGGAATTTCAATCTCTTTTTAGTAAGTTACCTATTATTCTGGGCCTGTTTGCCATCTCTTGATGAATGCAGTACATTTGCATTTTTCTGTTGGCACAGGCTAGAGTAAAATGAGGCTTTTCACCGATGTCTCAGTCTCACTCTTGACTGTGATTATATGGAAACTACTGAGGTATAGGTGGTGCTTAGTAATGACATTCAGGGCACAGTCAGTGTCTGTTGGGGCACAGGCTAGAGTATCACCAATGTCTCAGTCTCACTCATGGCTGTGATTGTATGGAAGCTACTGAGATATGGGTGGTGCTTAGTAATGACTTTCAGGGCACAGCCAGTGTGTGTTGGCACAGGCTAGAGTATCACCGATGTCTCAGTCTCACTCTTGGCTGTGATTATATGGAAGCTACTGAGGTATGGGTGGTGCTTAGTAATGACATTCAGGGCACAGTCAGTGTCTGTTGGCACAGGCTAGAGTATCACCAATGTCTCAGTCTCACTCATGGCTGTGATTGTATGGAAGCTACTGAGGTATGGGTGGAGCTTAGTAATGACTTTCAGGGCACAGTCAGTGTGTGTTGGCACAGGCTAGAGTATCACCGATGTCTCAGTCTTACTCTTGGCTGTGATTATATGGAAGCTACTGAGGTATGGGTGGTGCTTAGCAATGACATTCAGGGCACAGTAAGTGCCTGTGGATGCTGTGAAAGGTTCTACTCATAGGGTTAGTACTGCTGTACTGACTCAATGAGGAAAGCAATGATAATCTACCTCACTCCTCTTCTTGCTTAGTACGCCTCAATATAGCTCTGCCTTGGGTTTCTGTGGGTATCTACCCACATAACCTAACGGCAGTGCCTTTTGAGGATCCAACCAGCCTTCGGGCTGACTACCTAACAGACAGACATATTATCCTTAAAAATAAATGTGACCAACCAGGTGGTGTAGTTCTTGGTTATCACTTCTGAGGTCCAAGTTTGATTCCTGACTGTCAAAAAATCTTAATTCTAGTCTAAGGGTATGAACGGGGTACACACAGCCTTTGAGGTAAACCGGTAAATGTTGGGTTCGATTCTCCGCGTAGCCACCCAGCAAGTGGTTTACCAAGGGGTCCCACACATACTGAAGATAAATGCCTAGGTAATTCCTATCATAAGGTCACGACTGCCTTCTGTAAATCCGTCAACAAGTAGGCTAGTCGTATTCATTCATTCCTATTCATGAGATTAAATGGCACTCTGTCAAACGCATGACGTGTGTCAGAATCCAACCCAACACAAAAAATAACATCATGACGTGATTTTGTCTGCTGTTAATTCATTTTATGGGCTTGTGACTTCTTGGTCATCAGCTCCGTGAAGTTGGGTGTGGGTTGAATTCCCCTGATAGGAAATTAGAAAATAGGCACCAATGGCTTATCTTTATAATAATTGGATTTGCAACCAGTCATACAACAGTTTCAAGGCATATCACCACAATTTTAGCATAGCCTATGCATGAGTAAGCCTACTGGTAGTTTATTAAAACGGGATTCACACCAAGTACGTGATAAGATTGATATCCTTGAACTAGCAGGCGTATAATTGGATGAAAGAACACTGCAGACAATTTAAAAAGTAGGTTATGTTCATACGTACGGTAATCAATTTTCAGATCTTCTTAGGACTTAAATTGGAATACGTTAATTATTACTATGCTTGCTCATAATGAATTACCAATACTAATAATTTATAAACCCTAAATAGAATAATATATAGGCCAAACTTACCCTCTGATTGGCAATAGTGATGGTATCACAAGCGTAACAGAAGTCACCGGTATCTCGTATTTATGAAGTACTAATGCAGACATTTACTTACACGAACGTGTAATATCATTAAGCAATAATCAATAAGCACAGATAATCAAAGGAGACGATTGCTAACCGAAATTCATACCACTATCATATCGTAAACAAAACGACTCAACTTATAAACAAAGCATGTAATCACCAACAGCGACAGCCCTCTTTCATCTGTCCCGCCGCTAGTGTCAGGTCCGGTATTATAGAAGGTCCTGATAGTTACTGCATAGTACAACTGAAGGCTGGTAGATGTCACTCCGGTGGAGAATGTCGTTTTTTATATATATAATTTCCATTGCAAAAAGCACCATATAACGCTTTATTTTATAACGTCTCAGTACTCAAGAAACAATGAATATAAAAAAATCAAGCAAAAAAGTTCTACTCTGATAGGATTTGACCCCCGGCCAGCCACATGAGAGACGGGAGCTCTAACCACACAGCCAATCGTACACTCATAAATCACGCATTATCGATTAAATACATCTAACGTACTGTATTAGCAAATGATCACTTGGACTGAAGATTTCTTCACTGGAGTATATTTCAAACCGAGTTCATTTCGTATTAAGTTCATATAATTTTTATCAGTAGGTTATATTGCAGGCAACATACTGAAATTAGTAAAATATAGGTCAGAACGAGAGATCAGCTGCCATCTTGTCAAATAGCCGAGATGATTCAGATTTTTAAAGTCACTTCTAGATTATAATGTTACAATATAAACTTTTAATTTCGAACGAACCACGTCGCTTAGAACAGATTAAACGATTCTTGGTTCGATAATCGGAACTGGTGGGTCCCATGTTATGGATTATAAATTTTGCACAATTCACACGGCCGCCATCCTGAAATGGTACGTTTGATGACCTTGTAGTTTGGGCACAAGACGCGCCCCATATGAAGGTAGGTTGTTACCAAATTTGGTAAAGATCCGATGATTAGTTTGGTCGTAATGCATTATTAAGTTTTGACCATTCGATTGGCCGCCATTACCTTTTGGTAAAGATGGCGGCAATATAAAACATGACACTGAGGTGCCCTTTGCCAGTGCTACCTCTGTACCAAATTTCATTCAATTCGGTTTAACCGTGTTCTAATTGATAGTGGGGGGACAGACATTCAGAGTACACACACTCACACACACACACACACAGACTCACACACATACACACACTCAGACAGACACACTTTTTTTCGCCCTGTAGTGATCTCATAAGTCTACTTTCATTTTTTGCAAAAATCGAAAGTAGGCTAAAAATCACCAGAAAATTTACAGACTTTCCATGAAACACGAAAAACAACCGCAAACATTATCAGACAATCCAAGAGGAGATACCTGAAGGAACAGTTGGACTCCATTGAGGACAACTTCCGTAACTACAACGTAAGGGACTTCTTCAGAACGTTTGCAGGACACATCAGAGGGTACACCACCAAATCTTTGCTTCAGAAAATGCGATGGAAAATTAGCACTAACGAATAAGGAGAATTGCAAGGTGATGGCACAATACTTCTCTGAACTTCTCAACTGTCCAGAACCAATAGAGAGATTCTCAGAGGATGAACCTACAGGCAAGAACGCAGACTCATTACCTCCGACACAAGAGGAAGTTCACAGGCGCATCCTCAAACTCAAGAACAACAGGATATCTGGTGAAGACGGTATAGTGGCCGAACTACTGAAAAACCTAGGGCCACACTCACTTAGGGAACTCACACAGATTTTCACTGACATCTGGACATCAGAAAAGCTACCAGATGAGTGGAAATGTGCATTGATCCACCCATTACACAAAAAAGGCGACCGCTCTGACGTAAACAATTACAAGGGCATTTCCATAATACAAGTTACGTACAAGATCCTCTCAGCGTGCCTACGCCAAAGGACTCAGGACCAGCTGGAACACAAGATTGGCGAGTACCAGGCGGGATTTCGTCGTGGTCGCTCCTGCGCGGAACAAATCTTCAACCTAAAAAGTATATTGAAAATCAAAGCCCTCAGGAATACCCCAGTTATATGTACTTTCGCTGACTTCAAGAAGGCATATGACTCCATTGACCGTCAGTCATTGTTCAACATCTTACACGAGGAAGGTTTGGATAGCAAGACCTTGCGATTGATCAAACAGACACTGACAGACTCGACATCAAAAGTGAAATTCATGGGAGAAATCTCAGAAGAATTTCAGATCAATACAGGTGTTCACCAAGGTGACGGGCTCTCTCCGCTCCTCTTCAACCTAGTGCTGAACAAAGTTATCAAGGAATGGGAGAAAGAGCTGAGACTTCAAGGTTACTGGAGGCCAGTGCAACTAGGACAACCAAAGGACGAACTGGAGGTTGGATGTCTAGCCTTCGCGGATGATCTGGCACTACTCTCAGATAACGAAACCGCATCAATCATACAGATAGAAGTACTCCAAGAGTGCGCCAAAAAAGTAGGACTACAGATCTCGTTCCAAAAGACAGAGTTTTTCTGTACGAAATTCGACATACAGAATTTAAACACGAAATATGGCAAGATCAAGAGAGTCGCCCACTTTAAATACCTAGGTGAAGTGATTGAACCGACGGGAAAAGAGAAAATCGCGCAGAACACTAGGTTAATGAAAATGAAGGGAGCCTTATACAAGACACAGGGTGTCTACAACAGAAAATGTCTGTCAACATTCACTAAACTTCGTCATTACAACACGGTTATTAAACCTGAGGTGCTTTATGCTAGTGAGACGTTGACGTTACACACTAAGGGCGACTTGGAAAAAATCCTCACAGAGGAAAGTACAATAATAAGGAAAATAATTGGACCAAAGCACACAGATGAAGGATGCAGGCTTCACTCCAGAGACACCACAGAGAAATTGTCCAACCTCGCAGCAGACATCAGAAAGAGGCGACTAAAATTTTACGGCCACATCAGCAGACTCCCACAAACCAGACTCACCAACAAAATTCTTAGATACATACAGCGACTCAAGATTACTACACCCTGGATGATGCAAGTCAAAATTGATCTAGTAAAAGCACAGGTCGACCCAGAAGACGTCATAGACAAAAGCGTATTTAGACACAAAGTATACAAGTGGGAAGTGTTGTCAGAGAGAGCTGCACCTACAGCCCAAAGACCAAAGTGGACCGAAGAAAGGAAGAGGGCCTTTAGTGCACGAATGAAAGAGTACTGGAAAGACAGGAAGAACAAAAAGTCATGGTTGCTTCGCGTGGTCAAATAGGCCTGTAACGTGTAAAATAAAATAAATAAATAAATAATAATATATATATATATATTATACCCTTGGAAAATAGCATGTAGACAAGATTCAAAATTTCGGGTCGTAATGGATTCTTGTGAATGTGATTTAGAGGTTTATGCTATTTACAAAACTTCCAGGGTTCATAAGGTTAACTAATTATTATAAAGCCAAGAAAACAACAGGATCTACTAACAAATAAAATTTAATAACTGAATCAAACATAAAACACTTATCGATAAACCACCCTTACATTGTTCACTCGCACGTGAACAGATCTGACACTGACCAGCCTGACGTACCATGATAACACGGCATGACAGCTGTCAAATAAGCATTATGACTGCAATGTCACTTAATTCAAAGTACAAAAGAAATGGATCACAAGATCCAAATAACAAACAAATAAAATAGTACAAGAATTTAATATTTATGAGCGACACGGGTTTTAAGACTAGTTCAAGTAATGAGCATTTTGACGGGCGCTCGTCTCCGACCAAAACAGTCGTTTCGGGAACGAACTCCGTACTGCGAAGGACGAATTACGGAAATGTGGGAACAACAATTACATAATTATATACACTACTGACATGCTCTAACCTTAGATTACCACAAACAAATACACGTGTGTATTATTTAAAATAAGGGCTGCGGAATTACCGTCTTATACCTTAAACACTAGGAAAGCATAACATGACATGAACAAGTTTGACCGGTTGCCAAATTATATTTATAATGAATACAATGGCCTTGAAAATAAGAGCCAACAACAACAAAATACAAATTTTAATTTTCACGCCAGAAAATTTGGCGTTTTAAAACAATGAACAAATAAGTCGTAGTAATGATAAAAGAAACTTGGATCGACAACATGGCAACTCCCCAAATTAAACCAAATAAAATAACCTTAACTCATTAGGCTTTAAATCAAGCATAACGTGTCATAACCGAGCTGGAGACAGCCGGGCCTATTATCGCATCTCCGAGTGAGTGGCTGATTTCTTCCCCCACGTAGTAATTAGTGCCACGCTAAATATAGATTCTGGCCCATAGCCAGCGTCCAGCACCTTTGCTAATCGCCACCTGTTAAACGCGTACAAACAAATATCACATTATCTCAAAACATCCTCTCAGGGATTTTTAAGAAACACATCTCCAGGTCAAACTTACCCCCAAGGGTAACTAATTTGCCGGAATGATGTCGCAGTCAAGGACAGGCTTTACCTCTCCTCATCATCATCACTTACACCCAAACACACGTGGCACATTTCTCGAAGATCTCGTCGTAGCATGAATCAGCACACCCCTCAGATAAATGACACACGTCATGTCCAAATGACAATAAAGAATTAATAACTGGAATCGGACTTAGCCCGAGTTATCAAAGCAACTAAAACACTAATTTTCCCCCCACGTAGTAATTAGTTTAACATATCATTAATTCAGTCCATTTATCATTGTCGTTCCTAGGTTCTCATTCATGACTACACTTTTTATTGATACGTTAATCATATGCGACCATTTCGCTATAAGAATTACGTATACATAAGGACAACATTTAAGTTACAAAATTTACTGTACAACATAATTGTCACGCAATGCCAAAATTTACTACACGCATGTCAGTTAAGAAATCAAACCCTAAAATTTAAATTAAACCACACAAAAAAATCTGTACAAAGTTCCACACATCTCTCGCGATTCCCCTCGTCCAAAATCAATAAATCAATTTTTTAATACTCATCACTTAAACTGCTTTCCAGAGGACTTCCGCCTCGTCATCTCCCATCATTAGGCCTTTAGCCCATAAAACTCATGGTAATGGAGGATGAAACTTGTTGTCTTCTCTCCATGGTCGTCATCTTGCTGCTGTTAAAACACAATTAAATTAAAGTTTTAAAACTGTTCTATCTGCGTTATGAGTATTTTATTTCCTCATATCGTCCTATGCAGAATCGTAGACTTTCCCTATTCTATGGCTAATTGCCATCTGTTAATTTATGAAATTTATAACTTCGTTGTCGACACACAACTAGAATTTTAAAACCATACCGTCTTAAGGACGTCTTAAAATGACTGTCGAAGAATAATTAGGAGTGCCCCGGTTCATCTCAGACATTTGTATATATACAGAAAGCCTAAAGTTTCAATGGTGGGAGAAAATAGCTCCTCAATATTTTAAGTAATGGGCCTATAATTATGTGTGACCTCTCAAAAATCTCGTATTTTCTCATAGGTCGCGAATCTGCCGTCGAACACGCAAACCGATCGCTAGATCTTTTTATAACCGATTGGCGCGCAAAACACACTGACGCTATGTTCTGGCGTCATGTTTTCTTATTGGTCAGATAAGTTGGCGTCGGAGTTCTGACCTTACAAATCCCGCCCTTATTTTGACGTCACGACTATTCTCCTCTCTCTCACTCCTTGCCTTGTACCCAGCATTTTGGCCTGTCGATGGTCACGTACGCCACAGCGTCATATCTGATTTTCTCAGAAATATAAGAATAGCATTGGTTGTGAAACTGTCGGTAGTTTCCAGTCAGCACGTAGCCCGTCTTACCAAGTCCAGATTGCTTGCTACATCAATTTTGCTCAAATATCCAGCATATCATGTATTTAGCATTTCCAGCGATTTTAATAATATGAAACATTATTATTGGACACAATGATAAGGGTTCATCTGACCCCTAGTTGATGAAATTCGAACTCAATATGAAGTCGAATTTCACATCCCCTACTTTTCTGGCTCAAATTTGAAGTTGCTGGTCACCCTCAAAATATAATGACTGTCCGCCTCTGTCTGTTTCAGTAGCCGTCTCGCTCCAAACTCATTAGGAAATTCCTGTACGCTTATGCCTTCCGGCGTCTTTCCTCGCTACTCGTCTCCCCTCTCACTCTTTCAAAACATCAACATTGCTGATTTACAACTTCCGCCTGAATTTGTAAACACGTCTGAGCCGTCTTTCGAGCGCATTCACCACTAGAGTACCCCCGTATCTTTTGTTGTATGTTATCACGCGAATGTTTAATTTGCTGCAGTAACATTATTTCTCGGTTCGTATGGCTCTCTCTGATGATACAATTTTAAATTTGAAATATTATACACAGCCATGTTTCCTGTGCTCACCTCCCGGACTCTGTAGGCATTGTTACCTAAATTCGTAACCCCTAGTTGAACTTCCTTAAGCCGCTCCTGTCTCTTCTCCATTTCACCGTGATGTCATCTCCTTCTTCTCCCCCGCGTTGCCATCTTCTTCCTTCTCCCTTCTTCTTCTCCTATTCCCGTACAATAACTTTTTTCACCATATTTCGAGACCCTTGCCTGACACGGCCTGCGAATCTCTTCTGCTATTCTTCTGTTTCCTATTGTCGGCTGCTCTATTTTCTTCTTCTCCATGCAGCTCCTCCAAATATCTCTGGGTTTCTACATGCATGGCCTCCAACATTTGATGTGTTCCGTTTTCCTCCTCGTGGTTGTCGGGATTCTTCCGCCGATCTATTGCTCTTTCCCATTTATCCTTTTTGTTTCCCTCTATGTTACGTGGATTCTCCAGGTCCTGTTGTGACTCAGCGTGTCTCTCGTTCCAATTTCTCTGATCACCCCTTGGATCCGATTGTTCGTTAAACCGCTGGTTATCCTGTGCGTTATGTTGTTGGTTGTAACGCCTATTGTCCCTGGGCCTATATTGTTGATTATAGTGTCCTCCACGCCATCCCCGATTATAGGGTGCGTTATTATTATTATTCCTATTGTATGACGTTTGGTATCTCCTATTATCTTGCCACTGCTGATTGTTTGTGTTCCGGTAGCGGTTAGTTTCTTCCTGATTGTTATGGTTTCTGTCCCTATTTTCGTATCTCGGTTGAGATCTCGGCTCATATTCTTCGGTGCTCTGCCGTCTTTGATTATCCCCAGTGTTTGTAGCTTGCGACCTCGTGTTTTTGTTCGGTGTCTTGACTACTTCGACTGCATTAACTAACTCTATCTGTCTCTTCTCTGTAATTAGTGGTTTCATCTATCCTCCTTAATACCTCTTCTGCCTGGACCACGGTCGTAATATTTGCCGCCACCAAGAATTGCTGAACGCTAATAGGCATCTGTTTTCCTATAGTAGTTATTAGCTCCATTTCGCTCGGGGGATTATCAAGATCTTGCAATTTGACAAGTTGCATGGCGAAAAAATCTGCATATTTCGTCTGATGAGTGGAATGGTATTTGCGCGAGTATAAGTCCATTCGCAAGCTTTGTTGATATGACCCACTCCAGTATTTGCTTAGGAAGGCCTTGTGGAAACCTTCCATTGATTTAAATGTGTTCTTAAATCCAAGATACCAGGTAAGTGCTGAGCCCGCCAAAAAAATTTCAACCATTCTTAATTGTCGCGTTGAGCTAACATTTTGGTCCGAAAAATATTCTTTCAGTTCTCTTAAGAAAGCTTTAGGTGTCCCTCCGCTCTCTGGTAAAAACTTATTCGGTTTAAATTCGTTTCCACGGATGACTTGTATAACTTGCGTGGGAAGTTGTGTGTTTTGAGGTGTCGAGCTACGACCCTCATAATTCTGGAATGCTTGCGTGTCTATCGTTCTTGGACTTTGCCCAAGCTCGTGGCTGTCTACTGTGTGCTCTCTTTCCGCATTCTCTCCTTTCCCCTTTTCCATTAGTGTCGCAAACATCGTATTATGTCCAAGTGACTGCAACTCCGATTTTATCATGCATTCCTCTTGAATTTGAAATCTTAACTTCATATTTTCTTCTAACGCCTGTATTTTCGCGTTTAATAATAATAATATGAAACATTATTATTGGACACAATGATAAGGGTTCAATATATATATATATATATATATATATGCCTCAGAAACCATATGCCTGGGTGGCCACTCTAAAATTGGAGACATTAAAAACATGAACGGAAAATTCTCCGGAAAATTTATGGTCCCACGAGATAAAATGGAATGTGGATTAAGAGGAGAACAGCGGACCTCTACTCCTTCACTAACAGGTTCACTGACGCCGTACGGAAGCGACGGCTGAATTTCTATGGCCGTATCTACAGAATGAACAGCGACAAACTAACTAAGAGATTATTCAGAGTAACTCAAGGAAGGTCAAGATAAAATGGCTAGAAAAACTAAGGCGGACCTCCAAGACATGAATATCACAGACGACATCATAGATAATCGTGGGGCTTTTAGGACAAAAGTAGCTAACCATAAATGGAGGTAGAAACCCATAAGGAAAACTGGTAGGAAGTGGTCGACAGAACGCAAGATGCAACACAGAGATTTGAGAGAAGAGATTTTGGGAGAATAAGAAGGCGAAAACCATCAGGCCAACTAACAAGTTCAAACGCGCTCTTTGAATGGGCATAACAACGAAAGAAGAAATAATAATAATAATAATAATAATAATAAACGGTCGATTGGTAGGCCCAGGCTCTTCATGGGCTGTAGTGCCAGGGGTTATGTATTTGTAAAGGTATGATTTTTTCGTATTAACGATAAACGCGACAAAAATATTTTGAAGTGATTTTGCAATGTCTTTAGGAACCATAATTATGTTTCTGGTTAAGAAAATAAGGATATTTTGTTCGCGAATTAAAGCGATAAGCGCGATATTACAGCGAAATCTGCAGTGAATAACGAGCTTGAAATTTTGTTTCAAAATTATGTATGAAAAGAAAGAGAAGAGTGAACAAAGATTCAACAAGTTGTAATAATTCAGTCTCTGCTAACATTAAAATGAATGCAAAATCAGGAATACAATAAAATAATATTGGATGCTTACTAGTAATTTATATATCTACCATTCATATAAATAATTCAGAACCACAATAATGAAGCCTTTAATGATTAATTTTAGAATTTCATTTAAGCGTAATTAAAGCGATACAGCAATATCCATTCCGCGAAATACCCTGATAATTAGTTTTCTTCTCGCAAATTCTTTCAAAAATTAGTGCTAAAACATAATGCCTCTGTATATTTGTAAGAGCTTTCCATTCATTCTTAAGTTCCAAAAACGATAATTTTGTAAAATGTATGTGGATATTTGGAAGTTATTCATGTAAAATTAACAAACTGTTTTCTGCCAACTAAAAAAATTATATTTTCCAAACAATAACCTTCGTTTTAAAAATCTTCGTTTCAGTATAATAATAATATCGTATGGCCTCAGATGCCGGGTGCAAGCTTTGTAATTTGACACCCAGAGGGTAGCTTGCATGTTGAATTTCGTTGTTATTTGAATCACTATGAAAGTCAAGGAGGTTAGATATCTAAGCTCCTTGAACACTATAGTGCTTTCTAGTAGAGAAATGAGGAACTTTGTGTTGGCGGAAACTCCCGAGATTAATTTTGCCATTATGAACACGGACTACTGTATTCAAATGGGTTCTTTGACATGCCAACATCGTATGACATGCGTGTCGTATTTTGCCGCCTTTCAAAAATCACTTACCACGGCCAGGAGCGAACCTGCAATCTTGGGGTTAGTAGACCGTCACGCTATCCACTCACCCATATGTGTTAATAAAGTGTAAAATAATTAAGTCTCTATGGCAATATTTAGTGAGAAAATGTTTCTTAAAGTTGGTGTATTTTAACATTCAAAAGATTGGTGATTTCCGTATGCCCTTAAATGGCGGTCAGGAGGTTGCATAACGGTGTTTAAATGATACTCATCGAATAAGAAATGAAGTTCTTTTGCTACGAACGGACAGTAAAACAACTTAATTTGTAAACCCTTCACTACTGAAGCCTATCTGATTTATTGCGCTTTTATGACAGAAATTATGTTCAATGAAGCGAAGAACGCTATTCATCTCCGCGAAGCGTAAAAAAAATATACTTGATGGATTAGTACACGGAAGATAAAATACATGCGACAAGAACTGCACTTCTTGAATGTGAAAAACGCATCAATAAAATTCCATGCTCGTTAAATCGTGCACCATGGCCGCGAAGGCAGCTGCAGCAAGTTCCGAGATCGGAGGTTCGAATCACGGCACTGACCGCGGCCATCCTGAGTGTGGTATTCCCCACACTTCCTCCTGGAAATTGCCGGGATAGTACCTTATTTCAAGTCTCGGGGCACCTACCCCATCCCTTCCCTTACTACAGCTATGCACACTACTTACTTACTTACTCCTTGACGCTACGGTCTTGGCAGAACCTTGGTCTCTGCATCTATCTTCTTCCTAAGTTCTCTGTTGATTGCCTTGGTCCTCCATCTCCTGACTCCCATGGTACGTAGATCGTCCTCCACTTCCTCGATCCACCGCTTTCTTGGCCTTCCTCCTGGATGCCACTCCAGCACTTGAGTTCTTCTTGTAGTTCTCTACTTTTTCCTGGCTGGAAGCTTCTCTCATTCCAAGTCGCTAATACCAATCCATAACCAATTCCTTGCTTAGGTCGTTTTTCCGTTTTATCCGTCAGGTTTGTTATCATTCTTTGCGGCTTCTCAACACACAAATTTTACGGGATAGGGGTGTCAGCCCTATGCCCAACCCCCAACCTGGAGGTATCCCTTTCAGTCTGGATCATCACCTTCGACCTGTCCGGCTTGGGAGGCCCTACCAGTAGCTAAGCTACCGTCGGCATAGCTCTCAGGATCTTCTGACCACGCAAGTCCCACCACCACGGCAAGGTAAAGATACCATCGATGGGATGCACACTACTACAGTTATCAAATAAATACAGGTTAACAGTCAGGCTCAACACACACCCAACTACACGGGGATGATGTCTAAGATATCCCAAGCCCCTTAAATGATTTAAAAACTCAATAAAATTGCAATTTATTAAAGAACGGCCATGATTAGGTTTATAATATCTATTAATCTAAACAATACCTATTTAGAGATACCGTACTAATCTCTTCTTATGCCTTCATACATGGTATCTGTCGTAGAAAATTGTCATTTCAGCCGATCAACACTATTGTGCTCAATGAATGGGCGGTGAACGAGATATAAATATTGTTACGGCTGCGCGGTTAGTTCATCAGCCCGCCTCGGGCTACCCCCTGCCCCTGTGTTTACCAGCGATTTGCGCAACAAGAAGACAGGCAGTAACAAAGAGACCGTCCAGATTGTTCGTGACCTAACTAGTGATGGAATTCTCGAGAAGCTGTGAACCCTGGACTGCTCTGGAAACATCCATTGGGTCACCAGCCCGCTATATAAAGCGACCTGGCCAGCGAGGGACAATCTGTGTTTTGAGCGAGTGTGTTTCCCAGTGCGACGGAGGTTATTGTGGTGTATTGCGAAACGCAGTGGACTTTTTTCCTAGCCTGCAGACAGCGAGATAGTGTGTACTCAAGAACAAGTGAGTGTCAGACTGCGGCTTGTTGACAAGAGGAAGGGTACAATTATTTCTAGCCAGCGCACGGGTCTACCTCATTAGCGAGGGATTAACTTCTGTGAGTGAGTGAAAGAGTGAGTGTACTCCATAAGGGAGCGAACTTGACTAAGACTGCTAATTGGTTTCTGAGTGTTTATTGTGTGGTGTACTGTAACTTGCTAGACCTGCAATACAACTTATATTTCTTTAAAGGGCCAATTGTGTTGTACTTTCTACCTACTGTGGTCCAATTAACGAACGTGCTACTAGGGCTAACACGTAACAATATGTAAATACGAAGGGCGTATTATATTGTTTTACACTTTATTTTTTTCTACCCAAATGAAGTACATTACACATCAGTTGTTACGTCCACCTTCGCAACACAATCTCCCTGTGACTTTATGCACTTTTGGCATCGATGTGTCAATCTCTTTAGACCATCCTGAAACCGTTGTTTCGGAGTGCTGCGTACCCATACATTGACAGCTGTGTCCAGAGGTTTCTTCATGTTCCCAAACGGGTGATAATCACTTGGTGCCAAGTCGGGGGAGTATGGTGGCTGTGACAGCACCGTAAAACCCATTTGCTCAATGGCAGCGGTGGTCTCTCGGCTAGTGTGGGGGCGGACATTGTCATGTTGCAGAAGCACACCTTCATCCCATTTTCCTGGCCACTTTTTTTGAATGGCACAATGTAAGCGCTTAAGAGTTGCCTCATATGCTGCACTGTTAACCGTGGCCCCAAATTCAGCCAATCAATGAGAATGATGCCCTTTGTGTCCCAGAACACTGTCGCCATACCCTTGCTAACTGATAATAATAATAATAATAATAATAATAATAATAATATCGTATGGCCTCGGGTGCCTGGTGCAAGCTTTGTTAATTGACTCCCAGAGGGTAGCTTGCATGTCGAATTTCGTCGTTCCTTTGAACGCTGAAAGTCAAGGAGTTTAGACATGTAAACTCCTTGACACTACAGCGCTTTCAAGTAGAGAATGGAGGAACTTTGTGTTGGCGGAAAATCCCGAGATTAATTTTGCCATTGAACACGGCCTACTGAATTCAAATGGGTTCTTTAACATGCCAACAACGTATGACATGAGTATCATGATTTTTGTCGCCTTCAAAAATCACTTACCATGGTCAGGGGTGAACCTGCAATCTTGGGGTTGGTAGTCCGACACTATAACCACTTTTTTTTACCACTTTTTTTTATTAGCTCTTTACAGAATTACAGAATTTTCAGATATGATAAATACCATACTAATACATCACAAGAAATCCAGATAGTGTCCATATTTATCGTACAATTGTCCACTTTCACTAAGCTTCCAACGCTCTTTTTGCAGGTGGTACCTGAGATCCTGGAACGAGAAATGTTGATCATTGTCCATCACGAAGTGTACATATTGGCCCATTATCCACACAATGGCAGTCTGTTTAATTTGGGGGAAGGCGGTCATCGACAATCGAATCAACTTCCTGTCATCAAGGTCATCCGTGGGCACATTTAATAGTTGACATACTTTTCCCTTACACCACAGCCACGTGGAGGCAGCTCGCGTGCATGATGTGAAGCGGTGTATCGCCGTATCAGTTTGACCACATATAGTACACCATGGGTAAGCTTCAAGACGGATGGTATATCGCCGTAGAGCGGTTGGGATGAGATCGTTGAGGAAGATAAAAACCTGGGAGTGTACAGCAGAAGAAATGGTCATAGCCCCAAAATTTTTCCAAACAGTGGGCCAATGGACATAGAGGGTGGTGGCCTCGATTCGCGGTTTGGAGTGTACCACTTGCCGCAACATGTTATAAATACTTTTCGTCGTTGGAACCGTCCCTGAAGGCATTTGGCGAACAGTTTCCAGAAGGTGCTGTTGATGGTCCCTAAATATCTTCGGCAAAGCTCTATCACAACCACGGGCTGTGTTTCGAATATCTTTGTATAGCGCTTTTGTAAAAGTGTCATGTTGGGAAAGAATGGTGATATCATTCTTGCAGAGGAGTGCACGGCATTTCATGCCATGAGCTGTTAGCCCTAGCCCGCCATGCCGGGATGGGAGATACAACTGTTCCCGTTGTACTCGGAACAAAAATCCTTGCCATATAAACCAACCTGTATATTTTGCCAATTGGCTCTCAAACATTTTGGGAAGTGGGAAAAGTTGTGCAACATACCATATTTTAGAGAGCGCAAACACGTTGAGGATCATGACCCGTTGCACTATATTGAGGTTTCTTTGACCAAATTGGATCAGCACTCCCCTAACTTTGGCAATGACCTTAGTCCAGTTTGCTTGCATTGTGTCCAGAAGCGATTGCTTCCAGGTAATGCCAAGAATTTTCACCTCATTTACTATCCGGAACCAGGGCTGTTGGGTAATCACTGAGTGAGTATTGAGCGGAAGCAAAGCAGTTTTCTGGGGGTTCGATTGTGCTCCAGAGGCGATATGGTAGCGCTGAAGGGCGCTATCGATGTGGGAGATATCTTCATTATTGCGGATCAATATTGATACGTCATCAGCATAGGCGCACATTCCAAAAACATGTGTGGACAGTTTGTAACCCTGTAGCTTCACCTGGGTAGTCCGAATGAACGGTTCAAGGCCAATGACAAAAAGTAGCATAGAAAGGGGACATCCTTGCCTAACTGATCGTTGTATTGGAATCAGAGGGGAAAGAAAACCGTTGACGAGCACTCGAGACGTAGCATTACAATTTATCATACGAATGTAGTCAATAAGGATTTCAGGAAATTCAAAGTGTTGCAAGACCATGTACAAGTATTCATGACTGATGCGGTCGAAAGCTTTATCAAGATCTAAGGTGAGAAAACTCATTGGCTCAGTGGGGAGCATTTCAGCTTTTAGGTGTAGGTCCCGTAGTATCGCTAAGTTTGTTAACAGAGTTCTTCCAGGAATACTGCAACATTGTTCAATACCAAGGATATCATGTATAACAGTCTTCAATCGGCATGCAAGTACTTTGGTAAGGACTTTATAATCACTGCAGAGCAGAGTAACTGGTCGGAAGTCACCAACTGCCATGGGAGAGGATGTTTTTGGTATGAGGACTATGGTACCTTCGTGATGTGACTGACAAAGAGCACGACGTTGGAGAATGGTACGCAGGACATGACAAAATTCTTTGCCAATGAGAGGCCAGAAGTGTTTATACATTTCATATGGCAGTCCATCAATGCCAGGTGAGCGGTTGTTTGGGAGTTGCTTAACCACAGAGTGAATCTCTTCATCCGTAATATCCGCGCTGAGCAGAGTTTTGTTGTCCGGAGATAGTTGGGTACTGCAAGATGAAAGCAATAGGGTCACCTGCTGTGGATCAATTTCAGCCTTAGCGTAGAACCGTTGATAAAATAATGATATTTCACTACGTATAGCGTCAGGAGAGGTGACTACACTTCCAGTACTGGTGCGTAGGCGGTGGATATATTTACGTTGCCGCTCCCGTTGTCCTTTGGCGATATGGTATACACTTGCACTTTCGTCCGGGAGCACTGTACGATCTTTTAAAGCCACGTTTATATGAGCGAGCGTTCGTTGTTGTAGGGACAGGAGCTTGGTTTTAACTTCCCGAATCTGGTCATATATACGCTCCCCAGCATCAGATCTTTGCTGGAGCTGGCGAAGAACTCGATAGTAAAATTCAACTGTATCCCGTCTTTCCCGACCTCGTTGGTAGGATATGTTCTTAAAGACGCGGCGGATCCCTGGTTTAACTAAAATATCCCACCAGTCTGCGCAGTCGCGAAATTTGCATTTTTGTTGGACCCATCGAGTCCAGTGTTGTCTGAAAATATCTTGGCATTCCTCCTCCAGTAACAGCGAGCAATTCAGCTTCCAATAACCTCTTCCTATGTGAAATATGGGATGGAGGTAAGAGATTGTACATACGACAGCATGATGGTTAGTGAAACTGGCAGGTATCACTTCATATCGTCTAGGCTGGATAAGTTCCTGTGAACAGTATATGCGGTCAATTCGTGATGAGGAGTTGTGACTTATACAGGTGTAATGGGGCAGGGGCACCCTTAAACTATCCACAGCATCAATGAGGTGTAGGGAGTTAAGAAGGGTCCTGAGAGCCGGGTTGATACCTTGGTATGAACTAGTGGAATCCTCTGGGCGTTGAATACAATTGAAATCCCCTGCAAGAATAAGTTTTTCCTTAACGTCGTGCAGATGAGGCAGTATACTCTGTTGAAAGAACATATTCCGTTCCACACGCTTATTTGACCCGGATGGGGCATATACATTTATCAGGGTGGTATTGTTTATGTGTCCAGATATTATGCGTCCTGATGGATGGCATCGCACACCTTCGAGTGGGATATCATGTCGTATGAGGAATCCGGTCCCTCTATTCGTATTACCGGTATTGATGTATTGTTTGTAGAAGGCAGATATTGGCAAACAGGGTATATCAACTTCTTGAATGAAGGCAATGTCAATGTCTGCATCTCGAAGGAATCTCTCCAACAGTTGAAATTTCAGAGGGCATTCTATTACATTGATATTCACAGTGGCCACAGTGAGAAATTGCGCCATTAAGAAAAGTATAAAAGCTGTGCTAGACATACTGGAAAGTGGACTCGAGAAAAAAAAGAAAAAAAAAGACGCAGGTGAGAAATATACTGGTGCACTATGTCAAATTAGGTTGAGATAGTTCCTTATGACTGCCATTCATAGGCCGGCTGTCAGCGTTTGAGAGCGTTCGTGGGTCCCTAGATGACGTAGAATGAAGATTTTGTTTCTTTTTCACAGCTGTGGAAACGTTTGTGGAGCCAGTTTGATTCTTCGGGGCTGGTACGGCAATCGAGGCATTTGTTTTAATCTTCTTAGATACATTCTCGGATCCCCGATCAACCAGCTTAGGTGAGTCGGTAGATACCAGAGAAGGTGGTGGCAGTGAAGACAAAATTTCTGTGGCAGCCTGTAGTGACGGCATAGTCGGTTCTAAGGCTGCGATACAGGTTGCCGATATCACAGGGGCACTCTGTGACTCACTGCTCTGGTCAGGGCAAGTTACCAGTTCTGCGTCATATGTAACCGAGGTCACTTCTGGTGTTGTCCCAGCTGACTGATCAATAAGCATGTTTTCATATGACGTTTGCTGCGTCACAACTTCCGAGTATTGGGCACGTCGTTGTTGTGTAGGAGTTATACCGAGGGGAATCATTTTCTTTGGGCAGTTGATACGTAGATGGGTGGTAGCATTGCAA
Source organism: Meconema thalassinum (assembly GCA_946902985.2). Classification (NCBI taxonomy): domain Eukaryota; kingdom Metazoa; phylum Arthropoda; class Insecta; order Orthoptera; family Tettigoniidae; genus Meconema; species Meconema thalassinum. The sequence continues at coordinate 241,759,545 of OX336396.1, forward strand.
ATTAAACAGGTCTGTTTCTGTCCATTATACGTTATATAGCCAGAATGGCCACCAAAAGTCTCAGTGGAGGGGATATCTTGTTTGATTTCCATATTGACGGCACGTATTCCATTATACACCGGGAACTGATAAGCAGAAGACCATTGTTCTTTCCTGACGTCACTCACAGTGCCATATTTCGACAGGACGGATTTGAAAATTTCAGGAGGAACTTCGAGTGGGACATTAAATATCCGCACTGTGGTAAAATTGGAATCCGCTGTGGAGAGCTTAACATTTGTCATTTCGCCTGAGTCATACTGAAATTTAATAGGATCTGCAAAAGTATTTAACAATTTCTGATAAGTAGATATGCTGATTACCTTGATGTACATGGTTTTCTCGTGCGCATTTAACTGGATGGCTTCTACTTGGTCGACAGTCAACCGGAGGGTATCGCCAATCCAGCGGTGAATTTCTCCTGGTGAGGGGCGAGAACTCTGCCTGTCCCATTGGCAGCGTACGGTGTTCTTCCTCTGGTATCCGGACATGATTTTCAGCGGGGTTTTCTGGGTTTCTGGTTTTGTTGTCCTATCTGGAACACTACTTGAAACAGTATTGTCCGAATGACACACGGAAGGTCAGTACACACGTGGAACTAAGGAAGCACCGGTATTAGGAAACCGTACACTCTTCCAAATGCGGTCACACAGCGCGCACACACGTACCTCACTCGGCCACGACCAACCTACTGACCACTCACCCACCGTGGCAAGCTTGCTAACTGATGAAACAGTTCGACATTTCTTTGGCGGTGGACTGCCCCTATACTTCCAATGCATGGTCGCCGTTTTGCGGATTTTGCAGAACTGGACACAGACGTCAAGGCAAGGGCATGCAGCACTCCGAAAGAATTGTTTCAGGAAGGTCTGGAGAGACTGACACATCGATGGCAAAAGTGCATAAAGTCACAAGGAGATTATGTTGAGAAAGGTGGACGTAGCAACTGATGTGTAATGTACTTCATTTGGGTGGGAAAAAGGAAAGTCTTAAACAATATAGAACACCCTTCGCACACTCCTGGAAATAAAATACATGTTTTAGTTAATTATCACAATTGTCCCATTTAATTTCTTGTACCCCGCCCATTCAATGGGCACAATCGTGTGGACCGACTAAAGAGCTACGAATGACAACTTTGTATTGGCAACACTTAAAGAACGGCTTCAAACGGCCTGATCATAATGGCAAAATTAATCTCGGGAGTTTCCGCCGACACAAAGTTCCTCATTTCAGTACTAGAAAGTATTCAAGGAGGTTAGATATCTAATCTCCTTGACTTTCATATTGCTTCAAGGAACAACGAAATTCGATATGCTAGCTACCCTTTGGGTGTCAAATAACGAAGCTTGCACCCCGTACCCGAGGCCATACGATATTATTCTTATTATTATTATTAGCTCGCCACGGTGGGTGAGCAGTTATCGTGTCGGACTCTCAACCCCAAGCTTGCAGGTTCGCTCCTGGCCGTCGTAAGTGATTTTTGAAACGCGTCAAAAATCTTGGCACGCATGTCATAAGTTTTTGGCATGTAAGAACCCATTTGAATTAGGTAGACCATGTTCATAACGGCAAAATTAATCTCGGGATTTTCCGCCAACACAAAGTTCCTCATTTCTCGACTAGAAAGCGCTATAGGCTAGTGTCAAGGAACTTAGATATCTAACCTCCTTGATTTTATAGCACTCCAAGGAACGACAAAATTCGATATGCAAGCGGCCCTCTGGGCATCAAATAACAAAGCTTTCATCCGGCACCCGAGACCATACGTTATTATATTACTGTAATATATTTATAATTACTAGTAGTATTTTTTGTATCGTTGTGGCCGTCTAAGGAGTGCAATTGAACCTATCAGCTGATCCTGCTTTCTTATCCTCCCAAAATGTCTTCATCTTCTCGTTATGGCGCTTTCTGCGCTCCTCCGTCCAGGTTCTGTTGGATGCAATGTGTGGGTGGTCTGAAAATTGTAGATTGTCAACTAGTTCTCCGAATTTAGATCTGTGCAGTACCATATCACTTGAGATATCTACTTTCTGAAGGTATTTTTAGCCTATTTTCACTTTATGAAACAAGAAGTTCCGTGAAGAACTATACAGCCTACTTTTCATGCCAATGATTATTCTACAGTATATGAACCTATCTAGAATAATGACGAAATTAAGTTGGTAATATCGAAATATCTAATTAGTTCAAAATATACCTGGTATGATGTAGCCTAATAGAGCACTACAGTTGGCAGCCCTGGTGACTGAATATGTTCTTTGTTCCATCTCTTTAGGTACAGAATACAAAATTTGGTTGAAGTCCAATGGACGTTACATGCAGTTAGACACTGGATCTATCAGCACGCGTAAAAGCATGTTGCCAACAATACCATACGTGTGCTGGTCAGAAATAATCTTAAATATTATGATATCTTGTTGTGCCAATTTTGGATGAAATCCATTTGTTAGTATAGAAGTTACATGTATTTTAAAATTGGATATATCAGCAGGCATATAATCATGTTGGCAGCACTGCCTTGTATTAATTACTCCAAATTAATCTAGAATGTCGGGTGCTATACGTGTGCAAAGTATAGAGCTGTTGGCTTGCGTACTTTTTGATATATTGATATTAGGGTTAAAAAAATATAGACAGCATTTATTAACAGTTGGCAGCCCTGATTGCTCTTAACAATACTTATAGTTATATCTGTTATGGTACACATAGCACATACGAAATTTGGTTGAAATCCAACTGATAGTATAGAAGTTACATGTATTTAAAAATTGGTACTATCAGCAGGCTTATAATCATGTTGGTAGGACTGACGTATATAAGTTACTCCAAATTAATCTAAGATGTCAGAATATACGTGTGCATAGTTTAAAGCTGTTGGCTTGCATACTTTCTGATAAATTGGTATTTGGATAAAAAAATAGAGAGAGCAATTATTAACAGTTGGCAGCCCTGGTGGCTCGTAAGAATACGCCTAATAATGTCCGTTTATGTACAGATATTACATACAAAATTTGGTTGAAATCCAATTGATAGTGTAGAAGTTATATGCATTTAAACATTGGACCTATCAGGAGGCTTAAAATTATTTTGGTAATACTGTCATGGTTGGCCTCCTGGAAATTAAATTGAAATAGTATTATCTACATGTGTGCCAATTTTGGAATAGCTCCCATGTATACCTTGCAAGATATCCAACATGGAGCTCATATTTCTAGTTCGTTTTTTCAGCAGTTGGTAGCACTGACATCATTTTCAAATATGGACGTGAGATATTCCGGTGCACATCTTTACTCATACTAAATTTGGTTTTGATTGCTGCAGCCGTTTAGGAGTTGATAGGGGGGGACACACACACAGCCAGACAGACAGACAGACAGACAGACAGACAGAAGGACAGACAGACAGACAGACAGACATACAGACAGACGGACAGACAGACAGACAGACAGACACACATTTGCCCGATCTCATAAGACTACTTTTTCCTCATTTTTGCAAAATGTGAAAAGTAGGCTAAAAATAGGCTTATGAGATCACCTTTTGTCCGTGTGTCTGTGTGTGCGTGTGTGTGTGATGGTGTGTGTGTGTCCCCTCTAATAATTTCTATACGGCTGGAGCGATTTCAATGAAACTCGGTAAGATCAAAGCACCATTCCGGACGACCCCTACAGTGCCCTTCAAATTTTATTGTATCTCACCAATCCAACATGGCGGCTGTGCGAAATATTTCACCAGTATTCAGTATCTCCGAAACTATTACCGATATCACCCTGAAATTTTGTACGATGATAGAGAGCACTACTAGAAGTTCACCTATGAGACTTTCAAAAACCTGGTAACTACAAAACCACATGGCGGCCAAGTGAATTTGAGTTTTTTAAATAGACTTTTCTCGCGATTTAACCAACCAAACTCAATAAAACTTGGTACAGCAAATGTTTATACATATTGTAATGCACTGGCTTCTAATTTATATCAATTGTTTTCATAACCTCAAAATGGCAGCTGTGCGAAATATTTCACTGGCATTTTATATCTCCGAAACTATTACAGATATCACCCTGAAATTTTGTACGGTGATAAAAGGAACTGCTGCAAGTATATCTATGTAACTTTCGAAAACCTGTGAAGTACAAAACGAACATGGCGGCCAAGGGAAGTTGAAACATTTTAATAGACGTTTCTCGTGATTTAACCATCTGTGCGCAGTGAAATGTGGTACAGTAAATGATCATACGTATTTTAATGCACTGGCATATAATTTAGTTCAATTGTTTACATAACCTCAAGATGGCGGCTGTGCGAAATTTTAAAATTAAACTTTTATTTCTTGTATCGTAATCATGCGATCGAAGTGAAAGTTTGAATAATGAACCTACGCAATAATTGTCCTTGAATGGTACATATCTCTATGGCCTATACATATAACAATCCAAAATGGCGAGCATCCAAATATACATTTGACGGTTCCCAATATCTACGAATCTTTAACAGCAATCAAACTGATTTTTTTATGTACATAGAGACAGATCATTGATTTACGTCAAACAAACTTTTTTGTAAACTTCCTAGTTTCCAAAATATAGGATTTTCAAAATTCGAGTGTTTTCAAAAAACATAAAAAATAAAAAAGTTTTATTAAAAAAATAAAGGTCATAAAGACCATTCGTTTGAGCCATGGCACAACGTTCTATCATCTTTGGTTTTCAAACTATTACCTATTTTCGAAAACGAAAATTAAAAAAAATATATATATATATATATATAACGAGTGGTCCACAGCAAAGAGGACGTCAGCCCGAGTCCAATGACACGTCATTTGTCAAAATCGGAATATGCGTTCGAGAGATATTTAACATGGCTGAGGCTTAGTAGTGGGTCGAGGAGGGTTCTGGAGTGAGTTGGAATCGGCCTCACTCCACTACTATTATTGTGTACGTGTGGTATTCAGACTTCAATCGCATGATTAGGACACAAGAAATAAAAACGAGATTTTAAAATTTCGAACAACTGCCATCTTGGGGTTATGGAAACAATTGAAATAACTGAAATGCCAGTGGATTAAAATTTGTATAAGCATTTAACGTGTCAAGTTTCGCTGCACTCGGATGGTTATATCGCGAGGAACGTCCATTAAAATATTTATATTTCGCGTCGCCGACATGTTGGATTTGTGTTCACCAGGTTATTGAAAGTACAACAGGTGAGCTTATGTTCATATACTCCCTCTACCTCCAAAATAAATTTCAAGTCTCTAGGATGAAAACCTGTTGTAGTGGGGTAACACGGGAGCTGCTTCCAAAAGCAAGTGGTGAGCCCCTGCGACCTTGGAATGGAAGGAGCCATGCTAGGAGGACGTGCTTGGATTCATTTTTTTCATCTCGTTGTGCTCTTTACGGGACTGTAGGTGTCGCGAAAAGGTGAAAATCTGAAAACACGGATTTTTTGGGGGGAAAACGTGATTTTGAACTTTTTGCTATATCTCGCGAACCAATCATGATAGAGGCGTGTACGACGGGTCCAAGGACTCGGGGTGACGTCCTCTTTGCTATGGACCCCTCGTTATAATTTTTTTAAATTTTGGAAACTCGATTTTGGAGTAAACACGTGTTTTTTGTGATTTTTGCCGATATCTCACGAACCAATAACGCTAGAGACGTGTACGAGGTGTCCTAGGACTCGGGCTAACGCCCCCTTTCACATGTGGTAGATATTTTTTTTCCAAAAAATAATTCACAAAGGGCCTAACGCCATACATGTTGAAAAAACTTTTTCTTTTTCTTTACCTGGTTAAAATGTCTATGAAGCGTGGTGGTTGAGAGAGACGATACTGCTGTGTGTGTGTTTCAACGAACCTGTCGCTAACCACAAGGACCATGCTTAATAGAACAATCGCTATTTCGGCGGGTCGGTGTATGACAGAGCGAGCGTGCGTTTTCCTGATATTTTACCTTTAACGTGTAAACGGTGATGAGAACTTGGTTCTATGTTGGTCGAAGCGAGTACAGAAAACACACTTGCCGAGGAGCAAGAGGTGAATGTCATTTGAGCTTATTGGAAGGCGTTGATCTGACTTGACAACAGGTGCAATGGAAAAATGACCATGACGCTTCAAGGTGAAATAATCTGACCATTGTGGTGGCAGGGAAGAGCGAAAGGCATGTGAACACATGTGTGAAACCACAGGCACGCTAAACCAGTGACATCCTGTCTTGCTTCGTACGTGACAAAATGCAAGTCCATGTGAAATTTGATCTACCGCAGGTGTTCGCTTGGGACGTTAGCTGTCCACGTGCGCGATTACTGTTAACAAGTTACATCCTGTCTTGCTTCGTACGTGACAAAATGCAAGTTGACGTGAAATTTGATCTGCCACAGGTGTTCGCTTGGGACGTTAGCTGTCCACGTGCACGATAAGAGAATGTTCAAAGCGTGAAAAAAAAAGATTATACATGCAACATAGCATATATAAAGACATGTCGTTATCATTTCCACGCTCACTTAGGTGACTACCTTTGAACACACTGCGTTGCATGAAACCCCTGGTCTAGTTTATCAGTTTTGGTGTTGGTGGAAAATACTTAACCTTGTTGTGGGGTAGGTATATAATTATTTATTTATATATTTATTGATTTTTATATAAATACATGCAATTATTTATTAATTAGGTAATTAATGATTTTATTTATTTATTTATTTATTTGTATGCAGATAACGTGTATAGCCTAACTGTCGTGTGTCTGTGGGGAATATATTAAAGAAAGAGAAAGACAGACAGATAGAAGAGGAAACCATTTCCACACTAGCCCACGAGACGGGAATATAGCAAAGCATTACACGTCAAGGTGAGATTTGTTTTTTATATATTATAACCTGTTTGATTTTGTTTTGTTTATGAAATGCATAAACTATATGGAATGGATATACTTATGGTGGTTTATTTTATTTCTTTTTAGATATTTGAAAAAAAAAAAAGGTTCACTGCTACAGCAAATACAGTTGAAAACCAAGTGGCTTTAGAGTGGAACCATTGTCAAGCAGTCTACAGCTGAAAACTCAGGTGAGAGTGTTCTTTCAAAATAATGTCTTTTACTGCTGCGGATACGTTAACTTGGGAGCCCCTTGAGTCTTGTTTCAAATCGCGTGTGTGCTCTGGCCGCGTGGTCAATGTTAGAAAAAGTTTGATTCCCAAAGAATTTTTAGAATCTTGTTTTGAAATTTTTAGCCTACTTTTCACATTTTGCAAAAATGAGAAAAGAGTAGACTTATGAGATCGGACAAATGTGTGTCTGTCTGTCTGTCTGTCTGTCTGTCTGTCCTTCTGTCTGTCTGTCTGTCTGTCTGGCTGTGTGTGTGTCCCCCCCTATCAACTCCTAAACGGCTGCAGCAATCGAAACAAAATTTGGTAGGAGTAAAGACCTACACCTGAATATCTCACGGCCATATTTGAAAATGATGTCAGTGCTACCAACTGCTAAAAAATCGCAATTGAAATTTGAGCTCCATGTTGGATATCTTGGAAAGTATGAATGGGAGCTATTTCAAAATTGGCACACGTACAGACCATAATATTTCAGTTTAATTTCCAGGAGGCCAAACATGGCAGTGTTGCCAAAATGATTATAAGCCTCATGATAGGTCCAATTTTTTAATGCATATAACTTCTACACTATCAATTGGAATTCAACCAAATTTCGTATGTTGTATGTGTACATAACCAGATATGACTGAGCGTATTCTTAAGACCTACCAGGGCTACCAACTGTTAATAAATGCTCCTAATTTATTTTATCCAAATACCAATATATCAGAAAGTATGCAAGCCGTCAGCTTTAAACTATGCACACGTATAGTACCTGACATTCTATATTAATTTGGAGTAACTTATATACGTCAGTGCTACCAACATGATTCTAAGCCTGCTGACAGGTCCAACTTTAAATACATGCAACTTCCATACTATCATTTGGATTTCAACCAAATTTCGTATGTGTTATGTGTACCATAACAGATATGACTATGCGTATTCTAAGGAGCAACCAGTGCTGCCAACTGTTAATATGTGCTGTCCCTATTTTTGTTTCCCTAATATCAATATATCAGAAAGTATGCAAGACAATAGCTCTAAAATTTGCACACGTATAGTACCTGGCATTCTAGACGAATTTGGAGTAACTAATATACGTCAGTGCTGCCAACATGATTCTAAGCCTGCTGATAGGTCCAATTTTAAAATGCATGTAACTTCTATACTAACTAATGGATTTCATTCAAAATTGGCACAACAATAGATCATATTATTTCAGATTATCTCTGACCAATACATGCATGACATTGTTGCCAACATGATTTTACGCGCGCTGTTATATCCAATGTTTAACTGCATGTAACGTCCATGCGATTCATTGGACTTCAACCAAATTTTGTATTTTGTACCTTAAGAGATGGAACTAAGAATATATTCAGTCATCAGGGCTGCCAACTGTAGTGCTCTATTAGGATACATTATGCCAGGTATACAGTATTTCGAACTAATTGGAAATTTTGATATTAGCAACTTAATTTCGTCATTATTCTAGATAGGTTCATATTCTGTAGAATAATCATTGGCATGAAAAGTAGGCTGTATAGTTCTTAACGGAACTTCTTGTTTAAATTGAAATTTGTACAGCGCAAAGGTTGCATACGGCTTTAAAGGTGAATATAGAACTGGTGTGCGATTTCATATATAAAAAGAAGGACGCAGATCATAAAGAGACATTTTATATTTGTAGTAAAATGCAAGAGCTTTTGATAGCCCATAATATGGAACAGTGGTATGAAACCCACGTGGTGAATGCCTTGCTATCAAAATTTGATAAACTGCAACAAGGACCGAGTGGTCTAGCCTTAGACAAAATTCACCATCTACAAATCAACATTTGTCAATTCAACCCGTTAAATGCTGGGTCTAGCTATATTAAAACACCACCAGCAATAGCTTCGAAAAATGCTGTGGTCAATATAAAGAATCGTGACAATGATTGCTTTCTGTGGTCTGTGGCTGCGTATTTGCAGCCAGCACAACATAATGGTTGTCGACCAGGAATGTACAAGGCCAAGTTTGTTGAATTGAAACAAACTTTAAATCTAACTCGAGTATCGTTCCCTATGGACTTAACCGAGATCCATAGGTTTGAACAAGACAACCAGGACTTTTCGTTCATGGTGTATGGCCTTAATGTTAATGTGATTGTGGGTCCTCTTTATGCCACAAAAGAACCGAAACGACATCACATTCATCTTTTATATTTATCTGTAGGAGAGGTGAATCACTATTGCCTGATTAAAAGCTTATGTAGATTGCTAAGCAGTCAAGCATCCAAAGATCAACATAAGAAACATATTTGTGACCGTTGCTTGCAATATTTTAAAACCTCCATGCTCTTAAAACGTCATAGGGTAGATTGTGTTTCTCAGGAAGCGGTGAGACTGATATTGCCACAAGGGGACAAGGCTGTGTTAAAGTTTAAGGACATTCACAAGCGTGACACTGTTCCCTATGTGGTATACGCAGATTTCGAAGCACTCACCACACCCATGGCGGGATGTGAACCAGATCCCACCATAAGCTCAACCACACCCATTCAAAGACATGAACCTTTTGCCATAGGATTTAATGTGGTGTGTGCCCATGACCCCACGCAATCCGTTTACAAATACCGTCAGGGGCCAGATTGTGCCAAATGGTTCTTGGATGAACTTGTCAAGTTGCCGACCATGTGCAGGAATTACTGGACCACCCAGCACCCATGAGCCTATCTCCAGAACAACAGCAGCAGTATGAGCATGCCAAGACATGCCATATCTGCGAAAAGCCACTGATCAGTGCTGAAGACACCGTTCGTGATCACTCGCACTTTACGGGGGAGTTTCGTGGAGCTGCGCATAGTAAATGCAACTTGAACTTTCCAGTTCCTCGTTTCATCAGTGTCTTTTTCCACAATCTGGCAAATTATGACATTCAGTTTTTGATTCGTGAATTGGGTCATGTCAATAAGGGCTCGTTTACCATTATCCCCCAAAACCATGAGCGTTTTACAGCCCTGACATGGTGGTTGGGCGACTTTAGCATTCGATTTTTGGATTCCTTTAAGTTTATGGCATCCTCGCTAGACAGCCTTGTGAATGGCTTGAATGAGGAAGAATTAAAAAATACTAGACTGCATTTTAATGATCCTGAGCAATTTCAATTGTGCATTCGGAAGGTATATTCCCGTATGATTTCTGCAATAGCTGGGACGTGTTAAAGCAAAGATAACTCCCACCACAAGAGAAATTTTACTCGAAACTAACACGCAGTACCGTTTCCGATGAAGACTATGCACATGCATGTCAAGTTTGGCGAGTGTTTGGCATGAACACGCTAAGTGAATATGCTTTACATTACCTAAAACTGGATGTATTGCTGCTCACTGATGTGTTTGAAAAATTCCGTAACTTGTGTCAACACATTTACGGTCTTGACCCGGCTCACTATTATACGAGTCCTGGACTCTCGTTTGATGCCGCTTTGAAATACACTCAAGTGGAATTGGATTTACTCACTGATGTAGACATGGTTCTATTTTTTGAAAAGGGCATTCGTGGCGGCTTTGTGTCGCGTAACCAACGCCATGCTGAAGCGAACAATGTCTACATGCCTGATTATTCACCAGACAAACCAGAATCGTACTTAATGTACTATGACGTGAATAATTTGTACGGTTACGCCATGAGTCAGCCTTTGCCCTATGGGAAGTTTGCTTGGCTGACAGAGAAACAAGTGTTAGAATTTGATGTGATCAAGGCTAGCCAAGAAACAGGCCGTGGATATGTGCTAGAAGTGGATATTGAATATCCCTCATCCTTGTATGATGAACATGCCGATTTCCCATTCTGCCTTGAGCAAATGGTTCCCCCTGACAGTAAAGTGAAAATTGAAAAACTCATGGGTAAACTTTATAACAAAAATCGGTATGTGCTACATATCCAAATGTTAGTGCAATGCCTCGCCCAAGGCTTGGTGTTGAAGAAAATCCACAGGGGTATTTCTTTTGCTCAAAACGCATGGCTTGAGCCATACATGCGACTCAACACAGAGCTCCGACAAATGGCAACACAGCAGTTTGAAATTAATTTTTTAAATTAATGAACAACTGCATTTATGGCAAGTCTATGGTGAATGTCCGCAAATACCGTGACATTAAATTGGTGAATGTCTGGGAGGGGCAGTGGGGTGCCCGGCGGTACATTGCCAAGTCAAATTTCAAATCGATCAAAATTATCGATGAGGATTTGGCTACTATTGAAATGAGTAAGACCAGCGTGACCATGGATAAACCCATTTACTTGGGTCAAGTCATTTTAGACTTTTCTAAATCGGTCATGTATCGATTCCACTATGAGTTTGTGAAACGCCATTTTGAGGACGTCTCTCTTTTGTATATGGACACGGACTCATTCATTTACCACATTCGCCACTGCAACCCCTATGACGTCATGAGGCAACATAGTGACTGGTTCGACACCTCTCGCTATAGTGCTGACAACGTGTTTCAGCTGCCCATAAAAAAACAAAAAGAAAATGGGCGTTTTAAAAGATGAATGCGGTGATTCCATTATGACGGAATTCGTAGGTTTGGCTTCAAAAATGTATGCTTATCGCACACTCAACTGTAAGGAAGCCAAAAGAGCAAAAGGTGTAGGTAGAGCAGTGGTAAAATCGCTACGTGTTGATGACTATCTAGCGGTTTTACGCACTGGCAAAGCTATGTCTCATACACAGTGCAGGATACAATCCAGCAACCATCATGTGTATCTTGTGGAACAGAGAAAACGCACCCTAGCCTCCATGGATAACAAACGTGTGTGGGCTGATGATCTGCTCACCAGCCTGCCCTGGGGTTATGATCTCAAGGAGGAGGAGGTGTGATTTCACTGTTTAATCGTTTATGGGACATAGCTTTATGTAACTTGTAAATTTAGTATTTTGTAAATATTGGTTTCTGCCATTGTAAATAGTAGATTTTGTAAATAGTGGCAATCCACATGGACCTTTTGCTCTTTAAAAAGTTCTATGCAACCTTATTTTTTATTTTTTTTTGATTGGTAAATAGTGTGATTATTTTAACGCTGTACAAAGTTGAGTTTTTTTGTAAATATGTAATGAGTAATAGTATTTTTAGTAACTTTAATAACTAGTATTTAATTATATTTTGAAATAGTAAAATGGTAAACTAAAAAAAAAAATCTTTTGGGATGAGTGTGCATGTCGAGAATGTGCTTTTGGGAATAAATAAAGTGGTTGTGTTTGTTCCCAAAGGCAGGTGTGAATGTATGAGTGGAGAGAGAAAGCTGGTGTGTATGGTTGACCAGAGCAAACACGGTGAGGTAGGGTGGGGAGGGGGGTAAATGGTCACATATATACTCATTTTGTTTTAAATAGTTTTGTTTTTTCATTGAAATGTAGCAGTCAAAAGACATTATTTTTGTAAAAACAGTCTTACCTGCAGTAGTGGTAGACCTCGACGTTTCTCCAAACACCCATAAACTCACTGCAGCATCGTCATGGTCAAGCACTTGCATCAACATCATTGTCAAATCTCAACTTTCGACATACACCAAATGGAAAAATGTGAAAACAGCAAAATGGAAATTCCATGTTTCCATATCACCAAAAACGCAAAACTTAAACGGACATTTTTAAAAACTGGAAATGGCCATATGTGAAATATGAAAATTCCAAAAACTTCTAACGGTCATTGTTTAAAAAGTGTCATCAGCAAAATGGAAAAATCCATATCATCAAAAACGTTAAACTTGAAACGAACGTTTTCAAAAACTGTAAATTGCAAATTAGCAAAATGGCAATGTGTGAAATGTGAAAATGAGAATTCAGCCATCAACATCCTGATTTTTAAAAATAATAAAAACACAAACATCGTGCTCTGGTAAACCTTTGTTTTTATTTCATAGTCATAGTGAATTGACAAAAGAAAAATAAAATTCAAACACATCCCAATTCCTCACTCCTCAATGTTTATGTCCATGCATCATCAACTTTCCTTTCATTGCACTCATGACAATCAGGGCTGCCATTCTTTCACCCACTGATGCATCACTGGATGTGAAACGTTGTTTAGCTTTCTTCAATAACAATTTATCTGCCACATGCCTTAAACCATGATGACTATGGCGATAAGAAAGGTCATGTTCCTTGCATGCTTGATCCAAAAGATTAATGGGTACATCACCACGTTGTAAACGTTTTTCGACACGAGTTCCAGGGCCGCAAAAACGATAACCTGGAAGATGGATTTCGAAAGGTAAGTATTGAATCACTTTGTCAATGACGCCATTGCCAGTACAGGTCTGGCATATCCTTTTCCATCGATGGTAAAAAGGTTTGGTCTTCCTCCTCCTCCGTGGACGATGTTTGTGTTTGTTGTTGTTGTTGTTGCTTTTTCTCGCCATGGCACTCGTGGAATGATTCAACAAAGTCTTTACACGGACTTTTATGACCGTGATACAGTTTCACTAGCTGGCAAGTCGCACACTGACGCATAGACGGTATTTTTGCCATGGCCACTTGCTTATGGTGATCGTAATCCGTACAGGGTTGCAATTCATTCAACACAGGGTCTTGAGTCCATGATTTTGGTACATGTTGCCAGATTTCTTTGACCGCGTTGGCGGCCACATGATAAATGAACGACTTGGGGAGCGCCAAGAGTTCCTCTTTGGTAAAACTGTCTAGTTTCTTTTTGCACACAAAGAACTTGCGATGGCTTTGTCCGTAGCATTGCCTTTCTCCATGGTATCACGTGCTGTAGATGTTTACACGTCGCTTGTAGAAATCTCACTGGCGTCATTCACAGAAAAATCTTGAGTTATAATTTTGTTCAACAACTCCCAGCAGGCATGGGTGGTTAACCAATGAAAGAGATGCCACGCATGCGATAGGGCTGTATGGGTAATGTTGCCACAGGAACAAGTATCCATGAGCGTTTGCAGGGAGGGGCAGCCCAACTCCATGAGGTCGATACATTGGCAGTAAGACGCCAAAAATGGTTGCAACCATTGACGTTTTTCATTACCTTTCACAAATACCACATTGGCCGAGGACAAGTGTGCTTTCATGACCACGTCCAAATATTTATAGGAAATGGTTCCCTGATTCCAGTCTAGTAGCCTATGATTTTCAATTCACTGGGTTTGTTTACGGTCTTTTTCACACAACAAATCAAAAGCATGGGGTGGTTTAAATAGCAAATGCGTAGCTTGCGATATCCAAAACGTGGTACAATCGATCATGGCCACTTGTTAAATATATATTTGTTGTCACTAATTTTAAACCCTCGGCAATCCACAATGAGTGTGCGCAACATGTTGACGCTTGCCTGGACCAAGTTCAACTGACGACTGACAGACGATGAGGTGTGATCATGTCATGGACTTACCTGCCATGCTAGTTTCAAGTTGAGGTTAGGGTAGGACAGGGGGACATGCAAAAATTAGAATTTAAGAATTACATCATTTTATTATCATAACACGTCTTACAGACTTTTCTCATTTTGGGATAAGGACGATAGCAACTGATACAACAATATAGTCTCTTGTGTTTGTAACGTCCATAACACCGATGATGTCCCAATGTCTCTAAACTAGGCGTTTTTGATGGTGAGCTGCTCACCGAAGCACCATGGATACCATACGGCCCACATGTATCGTAACTTGTTTTTTTTCATCATCCAGAGACACAAGTGAGGGATAGCTTGAATGATAGGGTATATTTCCCACTTTCATTCTACACAGGTAGGGGCAGGTGGGTGACCAGCGCTGATGTTCCTGCATGGGTTCATCGCCCTCCTGCCATTGGTCTATGATGATGGGACAAAAGGCACATTTCACTTCATCCCTTGTTTTTAAATAGTAGAATCCAGCGGCCGCCAAGGCTTGAGGGTTTATGAAAGGCACTGGCCATGTGGCAAAAGTCTTGAAACGTTGTTCCTCAGAGTTTAAATTCATGGATGTAACGTCTCTTGAGGCTTTAAAGCAAGACATGACTGAGCGGCTTGACGTGGGATGACCTGTTATTTATACACTCGTCACTTGGTTGGACAGTGGATAATAGTTGACTTGTTTGTGATGAATAATCAAACAGTAGGCCGTCGTATTGGCTGGTACATTGTCATGCGTTTCAAAATCTAGTCGAATGTCGATATTGGATGGCTTGACAGACTCTTCCAGGTAAGAACAGTCAAAAACAATCAGTGGCGCTCTTGCCTTAAACGCTTGGGGTAGTAGCATGGGGCCGTTCTCTTTTTGATAATACGACCATCGAAATTTAGAAAACAAGTCGTACAGGGGGCCAAACTTATTTTTTGAAAAATCCAAATCCAGTCCTTCATAGGGAAACACAGCTCCGTTGAGGAAAAGACGTGCATTTCTCAATTGCAGGTGATCAAATTGCGTGGCATCTTTGGTTTGTTGATTCTTGCGATTCGTTTGAAAACCCACGATCAGGTAGAGAGGTCTCTCAGTATAGCGAGCTGCTTTTACAGACCAACTGTGTGTGTTGGTGGTGGGCAATAGCGGATACTCATGGAGTGCCCAGCTTCTAAATTCCATGGGTAGCGGCATATCTCTCTTTACCATTTTGAGTATGTCCAGTTTTTTGCTATCTTCAAGGGTCACATGGGGGACTTTCCATAGCAAGCGTTGTAGTTGAATTTTTGAATCGATGGGGGCATTGTCGGCTCCCTTGAGTGCATTATTATCACTCCTGTCTCTCACTAGATAAAGCACTTGCCTTGCGTTGACCACAATGCGTTGGTGATCTTCGGCAAAGCCTAAAATCAATTTAAGAGGTAAATATCCAGTAAAGGTCCCATCGGTGTGTACCATCCAGTCATTGGTCGAGTCAGGACACCAACCTGCCATGCAAAGTGTTTTACCTTCTTCCTCACTATAAGAGGGGTATAGTTTCATGACACTGGAAATGCCCACATTTCGAGTGCTATCCACCACGATATCGTTAATGACATACCGCACTTCAGAAAACAGAAAGGCTAAACCATGGTGGGCCAACTTGGATGTGGTGGGTGTAGAGCCATCGGCTTTGGTGAGCCGACCTTCAATCTGAATGACACTTTCATGCGGTAGGGTGTAAATATCTTGGTTGTTGATAACAAATTGAATTTCATCATTGTTATTGAGTCCAGGTGTTTGAGCTTGATAGGAATGGAGATCAATTCTTACCACTCCTGGTTGCTCCTCGATGCGGTTCGCTATCTCTAGGATAGAATTCATTATGAGGGTTGACGTGGTAACCCAAATGCTGTAAAATCTGCTTGCCTTGAGATGTTAACGTGTATTCACGTGGCAAACAACTAACACCATTCCTAGACGGTGTTGTTGCATTATACACAAACTTCATAGTGGCTTTAGCACCAACTTGTAAGTCACTGGTGTGGTAGAATCTAGATCAATGAGTTGTTGATCTCTATTGATCAGTATTAATGTTATATTACTAATACTATCGACAGCCACAGAATGAAAAAGCACCACTGGAGGGTTTTCACGAATAATATACCCATTGGGTGATGTCACAATAAAGTCATAAAGCGAATGCGATGGTTCTTGATTGGTGTACACTTGGCTAATAATATTACACGTCACCGACACATGATGGTCCTCAATGAATTTCACTTCATGGTCTGATTCATGTTTTTTGTTGGGCTCCAACACACGTGGTTTAAATCCTAGTAATGGGCCAATGGAATCGGGGTGTGTTTTAAAGTCAATGTTGAAGGTAGAGAAAATACTGCAGCCATGAGTGTTGGTATTGCCTACAAGTTCAAACTTGTGCGTTCCGTCGAGAAATGACTTTAAACCATATTGATTGATCAACGCCACATAAATGTGTTCATAAATGTCATCGATCGTGTATCCGCCAGAGTTCAAGGTGAGCACAGATTCATCATAGTAAAACTTGTTGTTCACATTTTCACGTATGTTGTATATTCGATTGTACGTTTCAAGAGAAACAAGTCCTAAACCATAGGGTTTTTCACTCAATTCGATAGGCGGGTAAAAGTCTAGGCTGACTTCAGGTCCACGTCCATGCAGTGTAAACGTTTTACTTTCTGCCGACATACTGGTGGCGTTTTAGCTTATGCTGCGTCTTATATAAAAAAATTAAACACAAACGTCCACACTGTTGGCTGTTAAACGTTTGCTCACGTTTCACATTATAATATATCTTGATCTTGTTTCCAAAATAGGTCACTAGTTCCATGGGCGGAGGCAAATTCCCAAAACTGTCAAAGTACCATACCATGGATCCCTCTTTGACATAAGCTACATAATGCGTTCCTGGTCCTCGGTGATCATCCAAATTGACAACAGCACATTCCTGTTTCCAGGGTCGTGGGGGTAATTGGTTTCGCATAAACACACCTCGAAAATGAGAAAGCTTTAGTTGTTAAGCATAGCTTTCCACTTGTTGATGCGTCAGGGCATGTCTTGCTATGGCTGAGGTTAATTTTTTTTTATTACTTTGAAATGGTGAAATCCCAAATCCTTGTTGATAAAAGGCTGGCTTTAAATTGGCATTTCTAGCCCCCATGGCAATCGCTTCCATCGTTTCATTGTGTCGCTGACTTTCTTTGAGTTGTTGCTTGCCCTGCTGCGCGGCTTTAATGGTTTTCGCCACTGCACTGGCACCGCCCAAAAGTGAACCTAGAGCAGCCAGACCGGCAAATAATACAGGTAAAAATCCGGCTCGTTTGGGGACGGGAATCACTCGCCCTTGGTTTGAAACCTGTCGCCGACGTTTTGGAATAACATGTCTCTGTGCTGCTCGAAAGCCTTTCCTTATGGTCAATACATTATTTTTTCTTTTTTTCTTTCGCAAGGGCTTGTCCTCGAATGTTGTAAGCCCAGGCTTTGCCAAGGACAAAGTCCTTTTTTTAGTCTTTCTCACTGCATACCTTTGTTTCACCATGATGATAATGACCAACAACCTTTCACAAGAAAGTTTAAATCACAACTAACGTCAGATGGTTATTTCATGGCTGCATATTCCAATTCCATATAAAGTGGGAAATCGTTTATGGTTTTTCCCGCTTGCTTTTCATCCCATGTCAACATGAGATGAAGGGATAATTCGTCACCTGCATTGACCATTTCATGGTTATGGATCAACATCCTATGACCATTTATCTTTATTTGTAAATGGTTCTCATCAGGTATGGCATATTTGATGTGAATGGTTCCAACACAGTGTAATCGATAGTGGCTTAAACCCGAAGCAAGCACATAGGTCAAGTGTTGATCATGGACTAGCGGTAAATGGCTTCTGTCATTCACAGGTTTTTCATTTGTCAGATACACTAAAAATACAGATGGGATAAATTTATAAAGCCTTTTCATTTCATGGGTCACGTAACGCTTGGTACAAACATCGTCGTTGTCTTGCGGGTCTTCCACATGAATAATCCGATGGTGATTAGCGCTATAGCCATTCACCGTAAGCTGTGGCACTTTGTCATAAAACTCATACACTTTGTTATCCACATACTTTTTCGTAGTAACGTCTGTAGACACTTGAGGATGTTTTACATGGGTTAACCGCTTTCCCTTAAAGTCATAATCTCCCTGTTTTGTGCGTGGCACTACTGACCTATCCACATAGTGTTTATTAGCAGGATCTGTTTCTTGTTTAGGATCATGTATGGGGACAGGCCTAGCTTTGGCCATCAACGCACGACCAAAGACATCCATCGTCAACCTGTAGTACCAGTCTACTGTTTCTATGACAAGGTTCGGCGTCCTGTATATAGACAGCCTGCTAGCCTGTCTAAGCCTTAGTTGAAATTAAGATTATTAAGCAGCAAGAGTCATTCCCTGTGGGGGACATGGTTTCCCATCTCTGTCCCACATCACGTGAACAACGCCATGGTTCACTGTTTCCATCTTCCATTCGCTGCATCATTGTGGGGCCTTCCGGCTGTGGAAAGACAAATCTTTTGCTAACGCTCATCACAGCGCCCAATGGTCTGCGTTTTCAAAATATTTATATTTTTGCAAAATCTCTCTACCAACCCCTCTACGTGTTTCTGGATCAAGTCATGTCTGGATTACAAAAAGAGAATATGGTTTATTTTACATTTTCCATGCAAGAAAATGTGATTTCACCGGATGAGGTAAAGCCAGATTCACTCATGATTTTCGATGATGTATCCACTGAACGTCAATGTATCATTCAAAGCTATTTCAGCATGGGTCGTCACAAACATATCGATTGCTTCTATCTTGAACAAACGTATTCTAAAATGTCCAAACAGTTGATTCGTGACAATGCCAATGTCATTGTTTTATTTCGCCAGGACGAGAGGAACAGTCGTCAAATTTATAATGAACATGTGAATCCAGATATGACCTTTCAAATGTTTACAGAATTGTGTGCCAAGTGCTGGAACACTCAACGTCATGTCTGTTTAGTGATTGACAAACAAAGTGAACTCAACCAAGGACGGTATCGCTTAGGGTTTGATCATTTTATTGCTATTTAAGGCCCTGTCTCATTCCCCGGCAAGTCATCTGTCAAGACACCATGGCGTTAGCAGAGAGTCAATTGAAAAAGCATATAATTAAAGCAAAAAATACTATTCGCCAAAAGTTTCGTCAATTGAAACAATCACGTGCAAATCATGCTTTGTTTATTCAGCAACATTTAGCACCTCCACTAAAAGCCATGTTGAAACCCTCTTTCAGGCCATCTGAAACGCTACCCACCGTTTCACAAGCCACGCAGACGCTGCACGAGGACCCTGAGGAAGAGGAAGGGGAACAGGAAGATTTGACTAGTGTTAGTGAAGTTGAGGATGAGGAGGAACCAGTGTTTACGCCTCAAAAAAAAAAGGCCGCACCCCTTGCAGAGTTTTTGAGAAAAAAGAAATCCTTGGCTATGGTCGAAACACCTTGCCCTTCCAGAGCGTCTCCGTTTTCACAACTCTTGGCCACCCCTCAACATAAAGCTCAACTGAAAACCATTTTAATAAAATATTATGGATCAACATTGGAACCCTATTTCACCGATCTATTTATTGGAAACACAGATACCACGTATGGTGTTCGCTATGAGGATGATAGTTTTAAAATTGGCGATTCATCCATTAAATTTGCTCGTACTAAAGCTGTCATTAAAACATCAACTATAAATTAACGCCAGGACTGTTAAAGCTGCTCTTTTCTCGGACCCCCTCTTCCCATGATTATACGTCAGAGGACCTTTACAAATATAAATCCATTTTATTGGATACCCATGCCCACAAAAGACAGTATGATCCCGCTCAACAAGTGAATTCCAATATATCTCAAAAATATAAAACCATCATTGCAAAAATGTTTCCCACCAGTCAAAGTACTCGTCGTAAAGCGTCCGCTTCGGGAGTGACATTTAAACCATTAAAACCCCTTGTGGATGTTACCTACTGGCACAATCCCAATAAGCTCGTCCAGCGGCTACAGTTGTTGCATGCCTCACGTCAAGCTGGCCATACCGGTCACGATTGGGAAATTCAAGAAATTGAACAAGAACTTCGAAATGCCAAAATTATTGTTTAAGCCCTCACCCATTAAAATGGGTATTGCTCACGAGTTGCATCGCCCAGCTAGGCGTCACTATCCGCGACTCAAGGTGATTTCACGAGGTGTGGATGAACTTTGGCAGGCTGACTTGGTTGAAACGATACCCTATGCTAGCGTTAACGACGGTGTACGTTATATGTTGACCGTCATTGATGTCTATTCCAAAATGGCCTTTGTTGAACCTGTGCGTCGCAAGTCTGGCCCACTAGTTACCAAGGCCTTTCAACATATTATTCAACACTCCGAACGTCAACCTCAGCTGCTACAAACTGACCAGGGGCAAGAATTTTTCAACAAGGATTTCTCCAGTTTTCTCAAATCTAAGGATATTCACCATTACACCACGTACAGCAACCTCAAAGCCAGTGTGGTCGAACGGTTCAACCGAACATTGAAAACCCATATGTGGAAAGCGTTTACCGCTCAGGGCACGTATCGCTGGTTGGACATGTTACCTGAGCTAGTATCACGTTACAATGACACCAAACATAGAACGATTGGGACCAAGCCACGTCTCGTAACTAAAAATATTCAGCGATTGGATAAACTGTTTAACCCCATAAAAACAGCCGATCCTAAACGTCACCGACTGAACATTGGGGATTTTGTTCGTGTGAGCAAATTTAAGTCTGCCTTCAATAAGGGCTACACGCCTCAGTGGGAGACTGAGCTATTTCGAATTCGTCGAGTCAACCTGGACAGTCCAGTCACCTATTTACTCGAGGACCTCAACCATCAACCCATAAAAGGTAGATTTTATCTCCATGAACTTCAGAAAACAGCATTTCCTCAGCATTATCTTGTGGAAAAAGTGTTGAAACAAAAAGGAAATAAACTCTACGTCAAATGGTTAGGGTTTAACTCTACGTATAATTCTTGGATCAATAAATTACATGTTGTGTGAACCTGTGTACTTTTTATTTATTCACACATGTTGTACACCACCTATAGCTCTATGTGTACAGCGCTCCGCGCTTCATGCATGTTCATACATGTTTGTCTTTCCCTTTCCTCCTGTGTTCTCTCATACATTACCCCTCCCCTCTCCCTCCCTTCACCTCCCACCACTGCTGTTTGCAGCTCTTGCCTATCTATTGATTGTGACATCATTCCCACAAGTTGCATCATACTTTTTACTGATTCAGCGATTCCCACGCTTTGAAGATTCTGTTATCAGGCACGTGGACAGCTAACGTCCAACGTGAACACCTGTGGCAGATCAAATTTCACGTCAACTTGCATTTTGTCACGTACGAAGCAAGACAGGATGTAACTTGTTAACAGTTATCGCGCACGTGGACAGATAACACCCAAGCGAACACCTGTGGAAGATCAAATTTCACATGGACTTGCATTTTGTCACGTACGAAGCAAGACAGGATGTCACTGGATTAGCGTGCATGTGGTTTCACATGTGTGCGCGCATTTCGCACTTCCCTGCCACCACAATGGTCAGATTATTTCACCTTCAAGCGTCTTGGTCATTTTTCCATTGCACTTGTTGTCAAGTCAGATCATCGCCTTCCAATCAGCTCAAATGACCTTCACCTCCTGCTCCTCGGCAAGTTTGTTTTCTCTACTCGCTTCGACCAACATAGAACCAAGTTCTCATCACCGTTTACACGTTAAAGGTAAAATGTGTGAAAAAACGCACGCTTGCTCTGTCATACACCGACCCGCCGAAATAGCGATTGTTCTATTAAGCATGGTCCTTGTGCTAAACGACAGGTTCGTTGAAACACACACACCCAGCAGTATCGTCTCTCTCAACCACCACGCTTCATGAACATTATAAACAAGTATCGGTAAAGAATTTTTTCTCAACATGTATGGCGTTAGGCCCTTTGTGAATTATTTTTTGGAAAAAATATCTACCACATTTGAAAGGGGGCGTTACCCCGAGTCCTAGGACACCTCGTACACATCTCTAGCGTTATTGGTTCGTGAAATATCGGCAAAAATCACAAAAAACACGTGTTTACCCCAAAATCGAGTTTCCAATTTTTTTAAATTACATCGAGTGGTCCATAGAAAAGAGGACGTCACCCCGAGTCCTTGGACCCATCGTACACGCCTCTAGCATGATTGGTTCGCGAAATATAGCAAAACGTTCAAAATCACGTTTTTCCCCCAAAAAATCCGTTTCCAGATTTTCACCTTTTCGCGACACCTACATTCCCGTAAAGAGCACAACGAGACGAAAAAAATGAATCCAAGCACGTCCTCCTAGCATGGCTCCTTCCATTCCAAGGTCGCAGGGGCTCACCACTTGCTTTTGGAAGCAGCTCCCGTGTTACCCCACTACTACAGGTTTTCATCCTAGAGACTTGAAATTTATTTTGGAGGTAGAGGGGGTAGGGATCATTGATTTACGTCAAACAAACTTTTTTTTAAACTTCCTAGTTTCCAAAATATAGGATTTTCAAAATTCGAGTGTTTTCAAAAAACATAAAAAAATAAAAATAAATATTAAAAAAATAAAGGTCATAAAGACCATTCGTTTGAGCCATGGCACAACGTTCTATCATCTTTGGTTTTCAAACTATTACCTATTTTCGAAAACGAAAATTTTCAAAAAAAAATCAGAAATATAACGAGTGGTCCACAGCAAAGAGGACGTCAGCCCGAGTCCAATGACACGTCATTTGTCAAAATCGGACCATGCGTTCGAGAGATATTTAACATGGCTGAGGCTTAGTACTGGTTCGAGGAGGGTTCTGGAGTGAGTTGGAATCGGCCTCACTCCACTACTAATAATCTTCATGAAATAGTGCATAAATAAAAATCCAACCTGGTGACCATCTGAAATATTTAGACGGTTCTCAATATCTACGAATATATCACAACAATCATACTGAAATTATGTATGTTGATAGAGGCAATTACATGAGTAGGATATATGAAAATAGGCTGTATAGTTCTTCACGGAACTACTTGTTCAACTTCTAACAGCCTGTTGTTCTTAGCTTTCATTGAGAGAGTTAGATTTAGAATTCTTTTAGTCGGCCTGTATTCACTCATTCTGCCCATAACATTTCAAAAACCTTTTCCTAAATGTGTCTAAGATTTTCTCCGAAAACTGACAACGTTCTTGGAATTTCCTTTTCGTCTAAATTCACTCTCTAAAAACTGGGCCAAACATTTTCCTCGAGATTATTCTTCTCCTATTTTTGTATATCATTTATTAGTGATCTGCCCCCAATGATCAGTGCTTCAGAGGCGTATAGTGCCTCGAGTTTTATTACCGTGTTGTAATATCATATCTCCCAGGGGCTCACATCTTGTGGGACGTGGGTTGGTGACCACGGGACCCCAACAGAGGCCGGCATTGCTTCCATTTACTTGTGCCGCGCTTCTCTCTGTTATCTTTCCTCTGGACCTCCCTTGGTCAACTCTTGTTCGTTTCCGACCCCGACGGTATTAGGGTATCCGAGGCCTACGGAGTCTTTCACTTTCCCGCCTTAATTGCCCTTGTCTCATCTTTCCTGATACCCTCATTCTTCGCGGGGTCAGACCTCTTGTTTTCTTATCATTGTATCTCCTGCCTTCTGCTCAAGGCCCTTAAGGAGGCAGTGTGTGTGTAGCCCCACCACTTATGGTGCACCCTGGATAATGCTACACCCTCAAGGGCTCATGGCTGGTGAGCTCGGGAGCTGGTGATCCTGAGGGATTCCTGAGCTGGGTCCGGTTTATCCCCTTTTTCTATTGCTTTTGGGGTGGACCCACTCCTCTTTCCCCCTTTTCTATCTGCATTTCATGACTCTCCTTCCTTCCAAGTCCCTCAGTCCTCTTTTTTTGAGGGTTGAGTGCATTTTTTTCCTCATGTCTTTAATTTCTCTTATTTCTTCGTTTTGCCCTTATCTTCTTCTAGCCCCTAAGTTTTGTAGTTAGTTTTAGTTGTAGGTTTCATGGCATTATCATTCATTATCATGAGCACCCAAACCATTAGGGGCCGATAACCTAGATGTTACACCCCTTAAAACAACAATTATCATCATTATCATGTAATGTCATAATTTGGGAGATGGATTTCTTATCATACCTGTCCCATGTGATTCTATAGGCTTTTTGCAATTTAGAGATTCTCCCATTGTTTGCGTCACGATTCAGACCTAAGGGTTGGATCATTTCGCCTAGGTACTGTATTTGAACTTAGACACTTGAATTACCTTGCTGAACCGATTTACCAATGGTTGTCTATCGATGTACGGTACCGATCAGATCCTTCCATGGACTGGTTTATTTGGTATGAGATTTGGAGTCCGGTTTTGGCTGCAATTTCATGGAGTTTTTCAAAGGGTTCAATCGCTTCCTGTTTATTATTGGACAAAATTGCCCGAGGAAGATTAAATACTACGGACAGTCCATCTCCTTGTCGTAATCCAGTATTAACATAAGAAGGTTCAGACATTTCACCTTTGAAGTGGTACCTGTTAGTGTTTGCCTGATTAATTCTCTTGTTTTCCTCTTTACTTTGAATTCTTCTATTATTATTATTAATCTTCTTGTTTCGTATAGGCCATCTAAGAACCACGACATTCTACTGTTACATTTGGAGTGGGCTTTGATGTTTGCCCAGTAGTTACGCATCCTCTGGCTGTATTGATCCCTCCTCTACTGTGTCCAGCGGGCACCTATCTTCTTTCTTGGTGGTTTGTCTTGCAACCTCATTTGCTGAAGCATCTTCCTAAGAGATGTCCGGTCTTTTAAGATTCTTTCAGTCCCTCCAAGTTCTTGCAGATCTTTGCTCACTTCGCACAACCATGGTGACTTGGTCTTCTGCTTTTGCCAGTAACCGAGGAGCTGGTTGGTCAACCTGGTAGGATGCATCCTGTAGACGGTTGGTTGGTTCTTAAGTTTAGGGGCTGTGACAACGCGGTCATGTAGCCCCGTGTACTTTGGGTGTGTGTAGAATCTGTCTGATAACCGGTGTTAATTGTGATGACTGTATTAGTGTGTGTTATCTGTTTTTTAAATTCAAGTAAGGACTGCAGACTTTTGAATTTTTTAAATAGTTCCTACTTTTGCTACCAAACGCCACCGTTAACGACTACTAGTTCAGAACTTAGCTACCAGACGCCACCGCAGTCGAATCCTGTAGACGTGTCCATAAAATGCTAGATGTCGTTTCCTAGCAACATCCGTGATTCATTCACAGTACGTGTAGAGCTCTTGATTAGGTCACCTTCTGTATTCATTCCCTTCCTTAACAGGCCCCAATATCTTCCTCATTATCTTTCTCTCCTGTACTTCGATTTTGTCCGTGAATCCCTTCCGGTTGAATACTAGACATTCTGAAGCATTATTATTATTATTAGTATATTATTATTATTATTATTACTACTACTATTATTTCGGTATCATTACTGGTTCTCCACGCCTAATCGTTTAGAGGCTTGTCTCGAGCCACTTTGACCTGAGGCTGAATTGAACGTGTAAACGTGTGATGGACAGAGTGTAGGCGGGACCCGTTCTTCAGATTTTCCTGCCAATTATTATATACAAGAACTGTTCCGCAATCACTCATTAATCTTAGCTGCAAGCCATCCTCAAGGCACGTCTTTCTGACCCGGAACTTGCCCTGCCTGGATACAAGTTAAGCTGTTTATTATAATTATATTCATAGATTGATATTTTAATGGGTGTTTACAGTTAAGGTGTTCAACGTAAAGTTCGCACGCCTCTGGAAGACGAAATTTAGAAACTAAAGATGAGTGAGCCTGCCACAAAAGCTGTAGGTGGAAGCAATGACAGATGCGTGCTAGATCTGTCTGTTGAAGGTTCACATTTCAGTCGGACGATACGAATTCATGCCCAATTACATGAGGCCTAGGCGGGAAATATAAGCCTACCTGATAAGATCTACAATGCCTACCGATAGTTAAGACCACTAGCTTATTCTCAAAAAGAGCTCACTTATCTTATAAGTGTTGGTTAGTTCCTTAGTTTAGGGGCTGGGACAAAGCGATCATGTAGTCCCGTGTATTTTGGGTGTGTGTAGAATCTGTCTGATAACTGGTGTTAATTGTGATGAGTGTATTAGTGTGTGATAACTGTTTTTAATTCAAGTAAGGTCTGTAGACGATAATTTCAAATAGTCCCTACTTTCACTACCAAATGCTACCGTCCACGACACCTAGCTTTGAACTTGGCTACTACTAGATGCCATCGCAACCAGCGCCTGGTGATGAACGTCGGAACTTAAGAGCATTAATCAAATCTAACCTATAAATTTTGCTTCACACGAGTTTAGTTAGTGTAAGGTTCTTTTACATGCCATAAATCTATAACATGGGCCCACTGGCTTTACTTTCCCTCCGAAGGAAGGCATACTGAGGGATTTTTAACGCTCTTAGATCTTATAGTTAGGCTATACAGTAAATTTTAACAAATACTTTATGTATAGTTAGTTATTGTTGTATTAAAGGGCGGAACAGCGAGGTAATCTGTCCCTGCCAATAATGTTATTAAAATAATTTGTCCATTTGGTGATCTTGTTAATTCATTTTGTCCGCCTCCTGGCGTAGCGGCCAGACTTTTATGTGTCACCGTGGAGGTCCCGGTTCGATTCCCAGCTCTGCTAAGAAATGCATTTCTGGTCTGAGGGCTAGAACGGGGTACATTCAGCCTCGTGAGGCGAAACAGAGAAGAGGCGGGTTCGATTCCTACCCCAACCATCTTGGAAGTGGTTTTCCAAGGTTTCCCACTTCTACTCCAGGCAAATGCAGGGATGGTTCCTATCTTAAGGCCACGGCCGCCTCCAATCCTCATCCGACCCCAATTATAAATACACAAAATACTACAGCCATCACAGTAACACAGGTTAACAGACAGATTCAAAACACACACCCAAGTAGGCTACATGGAGATTCGTGACCACGATGCCTTAAAGTCCCACTGTATGTCTATATTTACCCCTTATTGTTCCCGTTGGGTTGCGATGAACGTGCGTAGATGGCGGGTGGATTTTACGTCCGGATGCCCTTCCTAACGTCAATCTCACGAGAAGAGTATGGCAGAAAGCGTCCGTGGCCTGTTAGAAAGTACCAATCCAGCATTTGCCTGGAGTTGAAAATGGGTAACCACGGGGCTCTAACCCACGTCCACTGAGTTGACAGATAGCTTGGTCCAATGGTGAGCGTAGCTACCGCTGTCGGTGTAAAAATTGCTGCCACCACCGGGTAAAAATGAACGAGGTGGCATCGTATCTAAATACAACTCTGCTCCCGAAGTCAGTTTCCTCGTGGAAGTGAACAACCGGCCTACTTCACGCTAAATTATCCGCATCGTGCAATTGAAGTAGACAAGTTGAAATATAGCTACAGGTATATGCAATCGTTTCCACTTAACTTTAAATAGCATTTAGTTTGTGACATGAAACAAATTGCTCTTCCAGACCGTGCCTAGCAAGAATAAAAACCTGCAGGTAAAAACGTAGTGCATGAGAATTTAATTCTTACCAAGTGATTGCATTCCCAAGTGACTGACACGTGGTGAAGTAGACTAGCACAGTGCCTGTCCAAAATAGAACCCACAAAGCAGGTATAATAATAATATTGTATGGCCTCGGGTCCCAGGAGCAAGCTTTGTTAATTGCCGCCCAGAGGGCAGCTTGCATGTTTACTCCTTGGAGCGCTATGAAGGTCAAGGAGGTTAGATATCTAAGCCCCGTGACACAATAGCGTCTTCTAATAGAGAAAGGAGGAACTCTTTTTGTGTTGGCAGAAATCCCCAGATTAAATTTGCCATTATGAACACGGCCTACTGAATTCAAATGGGTTCTTTAACATGCCAACAACGTATGACGTGCGTACTGTGCCCGTCAGAGGAGCTATCAGGTTTGCCAACAGCCGAAACGACATCCCTAACACCTCACCCGCCGGACCCATGTGCCATGAGGATTAGGTGAAATTCTTATAGGTCATAGCGGCACGAGAATCCATGATCCAGAGGATCCGTGATAACATGGTTGCTAAAAGGTCATTGACATCCCAAGAAAATACACCTCCTAAAGCTAGACTGAGAAATTAAACTTCCAGACTTAGGTAAAACTTGAAGAAATATTTATTCAAAATATTCAGACACCTAGCCTAGTTCGAAGGGTTTCTATCGGCTAATCCGCAAACTAATAAATAAATAAAAATAAAAGATCAGTGCCCTAACTGTAAACTACTGTAAACCCTCGCGAAAGATCTATCTGACAAAGTAAAGCAACAACAGCAACGCTGGGAAAATGGTACGTCAACAGTCTCTAAATCAAGTTACAAAATAAGCGAATAACAGAATTTACATTTAACAGGGTAGCAATAGCAAGTCTAAGTTAGGATGATACAATTTCCTCATTTACATTTATTTTTAAATCTAGCTAATTCCTAACAATTAATACAAAATTTACGGCGATGACGTCCGTAAAGCAAAAGCAATTTAATACAAAATCAACATCACAAACCGTCAAAAAAATAAAAACTTTAAATGCCCTCTTATAATCTAAGTAAAGGGTAAACAAGGGGTTATCATACACTTGAAATAAGTAAAACAAGACCATAAACATTATTATTCCTGCCTTCGCCCTGGGTTACTCTTTGTAAACCAGTGTCATCTACGTGCATGTGATTTACGTTGGCGATTGCGTAGTGAAAACTACGTCTAACGTCGCATGAGGCTCACGCTCCACCAGCTACTGACTAAAGGTCGAGCAAGCACTCCGTCGATAAAAATTAGACAGTGTCATCTGTCCTAGATTACTTCCAGGAGAGAAGTGTGCACAAAGCAAGTGCGTGCCATCAGGTCCAAAATGCAAGAAAATCAAGGTTAAATGCTATAAGTAGTTAATTATCATCAGGTCTATAATAATGACGTTACTGATTATTAGAATCGTTGGTTTAAATTATCGTTGGTTTATGACGAATAGGCTGACAATCCTGAATACCTTGGGCTCAGCAGTAGCAGTCTCGTGCGAGATCAATCTCTGCTATAAAACACCGTCAACGAGCTCTCCCGCTCGGACATAACAATAACACAGGTTATTAGTGGCTCTCGGCTCACTTAATTTACCTCTGGGTAAGGCCTGGTATGAACATCAGTTACCTCCCTACAATAACACAGTCAACAGAATCGAAGTCTGGACACCCATAAATATAGCCTCTAAACAGGTGTCTCATCTAGCCTCTTAATTACCATAAATAAACCTTAACATAACGTGAAAACATTCTCAGATGGAGAAGAAAGATATTCGCTTTAGTAGCGATGCAAACACATGCTCTCGCCAGTCATCTCTAAGTAGCAAAACATATGATTATTACAAAATGGTGGCCTAGAAATTGACCTACTTATGAGACACGTCATCTAAATGTTAGTAATGCTATAAGCATTGTCAAAGAGTCTGGAAAGTTTATGGTCTCACTGGGTGAGTGGTGCTCTAGTACACTGCATGCTGGGAACTGTTACCACCTGTCCATGATTCGAGCTAGCCTCGCTACTCGCAATCATCTACACGGTCGGTTTGAAAAAATGAACATCACTGAAGGCAGGCAGCTTTCACGCAGAGAGTCCTATTAGAAAACTGGCCTTGTTTTCATGTCCCAGATATAATAGAAATTTACATAAACATTAGGCTTGAAATCACGCCTCAAAACTATGCTCAAAGATATAGCATGTTTGAAAATTCAAAGAAAAGAAAAACATAGATATTCCACTTCATCTGAATCTCTTTGAAATGTGCAGATATGTCAGTTCATAACTGCTCTGTCTAAATATAACCAAAATAACAACTGTGTCGAAACACTGACACGAAATAAACATTATAAAGGCGCAAATCTTACAATTGCTAAGTTAGCCAATGATACGACATTCGTTGCAGGGTTCCATGCTAGATTGCATACAAAATGTAACACTCTGAATGTGTTCAAACTTGAACTGGATGGTTTCATAGCACATCAAAATGAAAAATTACATAGTATTACAAAACTGATAGCTTCAGTCGGCCATCCAACGATACGGACTGTTCCGACTAAATCAGTGGCGTGACAACATTTACTAAAAAGGGGTGTTATAAAAATAACACTGGCCATGACGTTTGATCGTCATCCCAAATAACTGTACACAAAATCACCCACCTAGGGTTGAAAAAAAAAACGTTGTAACAAGACTACAGTCACGCTTAGCAGGGCTAGAAATAACATCTGAACGATGTCCCTCAGAATGCACCGTGATCGAAGAGAAATTCAATCACAACAGGTGACTAACAATCACTGAAAGTGAACTACAAGCATTAATTCTAACAGTATAAAACCTACCTATGGCTTTTCAAGGAGTTCGGCTGATTCTACAATAAACTACAATAAACTACACTAAGCTACACCACAAAAGAACCTCACAGGGAATGAATATTTCGGACTCACAAGAAAGGATGTCTACATCTCGGTCGTTCCAACGACCCGAGGGATATAATAAGGCTTTGGTCTCCGGACAAGGGTTGTCCAAACTGAGCCTTCACATCGGCTCTATCCATTTCCTCGGCCTTTATTCGTCCTCGTCGTTGTCGTGATGATATAACCAGACTCCTCCTCTAAGTCGTCATCTTCCTTGGATTAGCGGATGCTAAAGCCATGGGTCTTCCGTCATCGGCTGTAGTTCTCTGGTCCTCTCCTTCACATGATGAAGCTTAACAGCTCATCTCCACAGGTGATGCGTAACAAGAATTGTCGTACACGTGGTCGTCAAGACATGACATCTTGAAGTATGACTTTACCACTTGGAGGTACGATAAATAAGCGTAGCACAATTTCACACAAGCTAGCTTTAACGTGGCACTAAACTCACTGCTGCTACACGGCGCAGATGGTTTAAAAATTGGCCATGCACTATTATCTGCTTCACTGATACAGATTTCACATGCCCACAAATCACGTGGCATCGGCGTTGTGCTTCACTGAAAAGAATCGCGCTTGCGATTAAATCAATATTCGTAGTTATGAGTGATGAAATGATTCACTCGGTTAATAATAATTCCACTGTGAGTGATGCATATATCGCCACTCGACGATGTCGAAATATGATGTTCTAACACGTGGCTGAAAATGTGATGTTCCATGATTATGATCACTTTTCCCAAAAATCCACAGTATTCGTAGCACAAGCCTTCTCCGGCTGTATTATTTAATAATATCATGTACTATTTGGATTGAAATAAAGTGCGATGCACTAGGATTGCTTTCCTCGCCTTCAGGCGGACTGTTACCTCGTCTTATAGACGGACTTGACACAAACGGCATCCAACTTGGATGGTAATCCAAACACTTGTGAGTAAGCTCTCAGCCATGCGCTGCGTTAGCTTGTGACTACACTGGTCGTGCAGCGTCTGTCTGGTTCCGGTTCGCGTATCTGCGGGGTTACTACCTTACCAAAAGCAGAAATCACATTCTAAAGAATGTTTCGATGATACAGAATTACAGTGTGATAATATCTGAGCTTCGTAGAAAATATAAGTGTCATAATTTAGCCTCGGATTATTTAATAGTGATTTTCTCCGTAGTCAAAAGATCACCCATTTATAACTTCAAAGAATGTTAGCATGTAGCGACAGCATGGTCGGTCAGTGGGTGCGTTCTAAAGTGATGCATCAAAAATGCGTTGCGGTGAAAAATATCACATGAACCAGTGGTTAGCGGGTTCAGTACCGTGATTTTTGTTGCCTTTCAAAAATTATTTACCACTGTCAGGAGCGAACCTGCAAGCTTGGGGTTGGTAGTCCGACATAGATAAACACTCACCAACCGAGGCAAGCTACTAAGTAGGTCGGGAATGCATGTAGATACTGGTATCCCATCCCACATTAAGGTGGCGCTTACTGAATAGTCGAACAGAAGAGTGCCGTTTCTCTGTATGATCCCACCACATGAACTACCGAATCGGCGGCTTCAGTGGTGTATTTGGTAGTATGCTGCGCTTCTATGCCCAAGATCGTGGGGTCAAACCCAGCCAAAGTCGCTGTAGTTCTAAAGTGCGTTAAAATCGATCAGTAGGCCTATGCCTTCCTTCGGAGATTAATGGCGTTTTTTTGAGTCGTTTCGGCCATCAATGGACCACGATGTTCCTCACTCACATGATCACTGTAATGCTTGTTTCCTTGTCTGCCAGTAGATCTTCATTCTTGACGAATGTTCAGCTCTCCTTTCTTCCGTCCACTTGCAGTGAGGGCGAGGCATCACAGATGTTAAAGGGCGTAGATTACTGGTTGATTTAACCGCCTTTCTGAACAGGTTCCTATCCCAAACTAGAGCTTGATTGATTCGAGCTTCTGTTAGGTCCTTTTTAACTTGCATCGACCATTTACAATAGGTTTTTTTTTAAATTGATGAGTGTATTCGATATGAAAGTTGATGATGCTCCATCCGTTCCAAATGTCCAAAGAAAGACATTCTCCATTTTCTCATCACACTCACCAAATCTTCTATATGTTCAAATAATTCATTGTTATGTCTTCTTCTGTAAGTACCATTATCATTAACAGGTCCTAATATTTTCCTTAGAATTTTCAGATCCTTAAGTTCTAATTTTCTCAATGGGCCTTTGTTTGTCATCTGTAAGCATTCTGCGGCATACAGTGCTGACGGCCTAATTACTGTGTTATAATGACAAAGTTTAACATTCCGGGACAAGCTTTTACTTTTGTAAATGTTTTTGCAGGTTTGAAAGGCACCTTCCAATTTTTTTTAAAATCTGGTCTCAATGGCAGCTATTTCTGAATTATTAGGAGTAATCCATTCCCCTAGGTAAAATGATGAAATGATAATTGTTGTTTTACGGGGCCTAACATCTAGGTTATCAGCCCCTAATGGTTTGGGTGATCGTGAAGATGATAATGAAATGTAAACTATAACTAAAACTAACTACTTACTTATATACTACAAGAATAAATGGGAAACAAAAGGAGAATAAGGCAAATAAAGGACAGGAGGAAAAGAAATGCCCTCAACCCTCGAAAAATGCGGAGTGAGGGACTTGGAAGGAAGGAGAGCCATGAAAAGACAGATACGAAAGTGAAAGAGGAGAGGCCCCGCCCCAGAGGTAATGGATAAAAGGGGGAAAACCGGACCCAGCTCAGGAATCCCTCGGGGTTGCCAACTTCCGAACTCACCAGCCGTGAGCCCCTGAGGGTGTAGCAATATCCAGGATGCCCCAGAAGTGGTGGGGCCTCCTTGAGGGCTTTGAGCAGAAGGCAGGAGATAACAAGAAAAGAAAAAGAAGGCTGACCCCTCGCAGAAGGAGGGTATCAGAAAAGATGAGACAAGGGTCAATTAAGGCGGGAAAGGAAGATGCTACCTACGCCTCGGATACCCTAATACCGTCGGGGTCGGAAGAGAACAAGAGTTGACCAAGTGAGGTCGACAGGAAAGAAGACGGAGAGGAGCCTGGCTCAAGTAAGTGGAAGCAATGCCGGACTCAGCTGGGGTCCCGTGGTCACCAACCCACGTCCCACAATATGTGAGCCCCTGGGGGTATGGGGTGTAAAAGAACCTTCCACTAGCTTCAATTGTGTGAAGTAAAATTTATAGGTTAGATCTGATTAATGCTCTTAAGTTCCAACGTTCGTCACCAGGTTCTGGTTGCAATGGCATGTAGTAGCCATGTTTACAGCTAGGTGTCGTGGACGGTAGCTTTTGGTTGCAAAAGTAGGAACTAGCCTACTTGAAATTATCGTCTGCAGTCCTTACTTGAATTAAAGGAACAGATAACACACACTAATACAGCCATCACAATTCACACCGGTTATCAGAGGAATTTTACATACACCAAAAATGTCGAAATTTTTCGGTACCCATTGCAATAGGTCGCATGAAATCTACCTTGCAGAATAGACTAGGCGCTGAAAGACAAAATATTCTTAAATGAAAATGAATAACAATGATTGAACAAAGAATCGAATAAGGTAACACTGGAAAAAGAATGAAAAAGAAGCTTTTAAGTTTACTAAGCACAAATCATCCCTATCAATATCGTTTTATACAAGTGTCACTATAAAACTGATTGCGTTATACTGTAGATGGTATCGCGCTCTGTGATGATTAATTAGCACAATGGCCATTGTGGTGAAAGCAAGTGGTCTTTCCTTATAAGTTCAGATTAAGTGGGAAGATGAATGTCCTCTTACTAAAAAGAACAAATGACTTCATTAAAACACCCTCGCAACCTAATACCAAGGTCATTAGATCCATCAGCATGTTTGTTGATTAATGGAAGTCTGAGAGATAATTTGAAGGTTATCTACACCCAAAGTTCAATGCCAGATCAATTTTTTGTTCATTTTATGTCGGTAATTTCATCCAGTTCGGGTAACTACGCAGGTCAACTCGCCAGACCTTGGGACCAGCTGGACAACTTGGAAACAAGAGAGTTTCTACTCAACCATCGGCCACCCTAGAAATTGTTTTCCTGGATATCAGAATTTATAATAATAATAAGAATACATCGGATGCAGGAGAAATCGGAACAATTCAAGTCGACGGCGATGATCTGCCTCGAACGACAAAATTTAAGTACCTTGGCTCTACGATAACTGCTGAAGATCGTCTCACCGAGGAGGTAAACGTAAGAATTAATGCTGCGTCGATGAATTGGCAAACAACGACAGGTGTCACGTGCGATCGCCAGATGAAAGACCATCTTAAATCGAAGATTTACCGCACTGTCATTCGTGCCGTGGAGCTTTATGGTACTGAATGTTGGCCGATCACCAAGGAAGCGGAACGTCAGCTAAGTGTCATGGAGACCAAGTTGCTTAGATGGACAGCTGGCATTACTAGGTTGGATCACATCCCCAAAGAAAGAATAAGGGAATGATTTGGTGTCGCGGCAATCAACAATAAAATGCGTGAGGGTCGTCTGTGATGGTCTGGGCATGTGCTTAGCGGACACCATTGCAAAACAGGGCTACACACTAGAGGTCGCCGGGAAGAGACCGAGACAACGTTGGGACGATACGCTGCACAGGGATCTGAAAAGCGTCAACCTACATCCGGACATGGCCCATGACCGAGTAAAGTGGAGACAGTGGATTCACATAGCAGACCCTGCCACGAGGCGGGACAAACGCTAAAGCAAAATAATAAGAAGAAGAACTACAAGACAACAACAAAGAGCGTTCAAAATTACTTGGAACAGATACAATAAAAGAAGGCAAAAATAAGACATTATAACACAGTCGTTAAAACAGAAGCTATATAGGTCTATGCATCTGAAACTATTATAATTAATGGCAAATCTCAAACAAAATTGATCAAAAAACAAGAATCGAAAATCGTAGGACCAAAGTGTAAAAATGGAATTTGGATGAAAAAGAAATCACATGCAATTTATCAAGCTACAGAGAAAATCACAGATTCCATAAGGACACCTATAGGCCTATAGAATGGATAATAACAAGCTCACAAAGAAAATTTTCAACCTAGCAATGCAAATTCAAAACAACTGGCTAATCAAAATCAGTGAAGACATAAATGAAATTGGCTGTCATGAAGAACTCATTCAAGACAGAACAATATTCACAACTTTAATTCACATCCACAAATTTTCTGAGAAGCCCACCCGACAAAATACAGGATGGACAGAACAGCGTAAAAGGGAACACAGAGAGAGGATGAAGAGATATTGTGAAGGGAAGAAGAACAAGTGCTAATTAGTTCAAACGCACTCCTTACTTGGGCACAACGAATCAATAATAATAATAATAATAATAATAATAATAATAATAATAATAATAATAATAATAATAATAAAAGACAAGACAGAGTCATTCCTACAAGGAAATGCAGGAGATTCACCTTAAAACAAACCGGGTGAGCTAGCCGTGGTTGTTACGGCGTGGCTGCAGGCAGTCGCTCACATCCGGTAGGCGAGGAGGTTCGAATCCCCCCGCCGGCAACCTTGAAGATGGTTTTCTGTGGTTTCCCATGTTCCTTCCAGGCAAATGCCGGGGTTGGTTCCTAACTATAGGCCACAGCCGCTGCCTTCCAACCCCTAGTCCTTACATTCACACTTTCCTCCCCAGACAACACTCCACACGCGACGGTACTTGTAGCTCACCCCATGGGTGTCCGTAAAACAGACAGAAGATGACGATAAGTGTCGAAAATGTGGCAAATATGGACTACACTGAGCGCCACAATAATGTTGCTAAGATCGTGCACATGGAGACTTGATGACTCCTCGCTTCTGTATTATAAATAGTTAAATACCAATCAAAAGATGTTTCGGACAATGGCACCCATAAATTATGCTGGGACAGAGAAATCCGCACTGATAAAACCATCAAAGCTAACTGACCTAATATTCTCCTCCGTAATCGTCAGAAGAATGTCGGCTCATAAGAACAGCTTCATCTAGCGTGTTCATTTCTAACTTAGCATTTATCTCTTCATTACGAGTACCCTCCTCCCATTGTTCCCATCTATTTGTCCTAGCAATCATTCGTGCTACCCTCATATCAGTTACCTCTAGCTTATGTATCAGGTATCCAGAATTTACCAAGCTCTCACTTCCATACAGCAAGGTCAGTCTGAATACTGAGCGATGTAGGGAGAGTTTCGTGGCTACACTTACTTCTTTCTTACAGAATACTGTAGATCGCAACTGAAAAATCACTGCATTGAACTCGATCCTATTTCTTCCCCTACACTACCATTCTGAGAGAATAGGCAGCCTAAGTATTTAAAAAGTTCCATCAGCACCAAATTAGTCCCTCCAACCTGACATTCTGTTTTCTTGTGTTATGGAGATATGCAGCAAACATGCCAAATTTGTGATGTAGTGGTCGCGAAATACTGCATGTAAGCTTACAGCATATTTGTCTAAATCTCTACAAAGTCCCCGATTCTTGGATGTACCGGTTAATCTCGAGAACCACAGGATGGACTTAAATGCGGTTTTCACCATTCTGTAAAGGATTTCTTGAGGAAGGTTTCTGTACAAAAACATTCATTTATGACAAAAGGAAGCCGAGCAGTAACAATTTCTGTGAATCTAGTCGAAGAAAAACCTGCCGTCCGTGCGCCTTTTAAGCTCACGCTTGGGTAAACCGTTAAAAATATCTATGTACTATGAGTGTAAGAATATTGTTCAGCAACGTTCAACAAAAAAGTCCGGGACAGCATATCTCTATCTTTAATACATCGCCCACTATAAGTGTTTCTACGTTTAATTTTTGCCAAGAATCTCCATTAAGTGGAAATTTAAATTACTAGCATCGGAGCAAGTTTACGAGCTAGCGAGCGAGCCTATCATCCCAGATTCGGCCAGCTTCACACTGTCCAGTCGTGTCGAGTTAAGACTTCTAAGAGGAGCATTTGTTTTTGGAGTTTTGCTGTACACCTCAGCTTTTTTTAATTGCTTCTGGAACCTGCCGTCCCTGCGCCTTTTAAGCTTACGCAGGGTAAACCGTTAAAGATATCGGGCGAAGCCAATGTGGGTTGATAGTTTAAGTAATGAAAGTGAATGTTGGTAACAATCACGCCTCTATTATATTATCTAAATTAAATTTAACAATACAAAACACAGACAGGCCTTTCTCTACTTTTTCGTGCCTTGAATTAATTCGCCATCTTCTTCTACTTCATTTTATGAGCACGAGTAGCTTGGTTGTGAAAACCATATAAGTTTCACTCTAAAAATAAGTGAATGAATGATATATAGAACAAGTTTAAGTGCCAGGGACAAAACTCGAAAATTTCGAATTAGAAAAATTCGAGTCAAAGAGAAACAAGTATTTTCATATATCTTACTGGTCTTAATAATTATTAGGACACGAGAAATGACTACGAGATTTTTAAACAAGAACTATACAGACTATTTCCATATATCCTACTTATGTTAACTGCCACTATCAACATACAACATTTCAGTTTGATTGCTGTAATAGATTCGTAGATACTGAGAACCGACTAAATATTTCGGATGGTCGCCATGTTGGATTTTATATATGTAGGTCCTAGAGTCATGT
Organism: Meconema thalassinum; assembly: GCA_946902985.2. Lineage (NCBI taxonomy): Eukaryota > Metazoa > Arthropoda > Insecta > Orthoptera > Tettigoniidae > Meconema > Meconema thalassinum. The sequence continues at coordinate 241,798,261 of OX336396.1, forward strand.
ACTGTTACATGAAGATTATTGTGTACGTGTAGCATTCAAACTTCAATCGCATGATTAGGACACAAGATGTAACAAGGAGATTTTAAAATTTCGCACAGCTGCCATCTTGTGGTTATGGAAACAATTCAAATAAATTAGATGCCAGTGGATTAACATTCATATAAGGATTTACTGTACCAAGTTCCACTGCACTCGGATGGTTAAATTGCGAGATACGTCCATGTGAATATTTATACTTCGCGTCACCACCATGTTGGATTTGTGATCACCAGGTTATTTAAAGTCCTATAGGTGATCTTAAGTTCATAGCCCCTATGAGTATAAAAAAAATCAGTTTGATTGCTATAATAGATTCGTAGATATTTAGAGCCGTCTAAATATTTCGGTTGGTCGCCATGTTGGATTGTTAAATGTATAGGCCATAGAGTTATGTACCATTAAAGGAAAATAATTGCGTAGGTTCATTATTCAAACTTTCACTTCGATACCATGATTACGACACAAGAAATATAAACTTAATTTTAAAATTCGCACAGCCACCATCTTGAAGTTATGTAAACAATTGAACTAAATTAGATACCAGTGCATTAAAATGTGTATAAACATTTCCTGTACCAGATTTCATTGCGTTTGGAACATTAAATCGCGAGAAAGGTCTATTTAAATTCGCCATGTTAGTTTTGTAGTTAACTGGTTTTTGTTGAAAGTCTTATAGATGAACTTCCAGTAGTGCCCTTTATCTCCGTACAAAATTTCAGGGTTATACCGCTAATTGTTTCAGAGATATAGAATGCCGGTGAAATATTTCGCACATCCGCCAACTTGTGGTTATGTAAACAATTGAACGAAGTTAAATGTCGGTGCATTACAATGTGTATAAACATATACTGTACCAAGTTTTATTGCGTTTGGTTGGTCAAATCGCGAGAAACGTCTATTTAAAAGTCGCAAAATCGCGTGGCCGCTATGTTGGTTTTGTAGTTACCAGTTTTTCAAAAGTCACATAAGTGAACTTATAGCAGTTTTCTTTATCACTGTACAACATTCCAGGGTGATATCGGTAATAGTTTCGGAGGTATTGAATGCTGGTGAAATATTTCGCACAGCCGCCATGTTGGATTGGTGAGTCGCAACAAAATTTGAAGGGCACGGGGTCGTCCGGAATAGTGCTATGAACTTACCGAGTTTCATTGAAATCGCTCGAGCCGTTTAAGAGTTATTAGGCGGGGGGGACCCACACCTCACACACACACGGACAAAAGGTGATCCCATAAGCCTATTTTTCAAAATTGAAATAGGCTAAAAATAAGTGATATATAGAACACGTTTAAGTGCCAGGGACAAACAAGTATTTTCATGTATCCTATTGGTTTTAAAAAATTGCACAGCTGTCATTTTCAAGTTCTCGTAAAACTCCTTTAAGTTAGATGTCAGAATATTAGGGCTTGTATGAAGGTATATCTAGTCAAGTTTCACAGCGCTCGGATAAAAAGTGGCGAGAAAAATCCATTTAAGTACTTAAATTTCGTGACACCGTAATGTTGGTTTTGTGGTCACCAGGTTATTGAATGGTCCATAGGTGAACTTATGTTAATAGCCACTATCAACATACACAATTTCAGTTTGATTGCTGTAATATATTCGTAGATATTGAGAACCGACTAAATATTTCGGATGGTCGCCATGTTGGATTGTTGTATGTGTTGGCCATACAGATAATTGCGTAGATTCCTTATTCTAACTTTCACTTCGATTGCATGATTAGGACGCAAGAAATAAAAACATAATTTTAAAATTTGGCACAGCCACCATCTTGAGGTCATGTAAACAAATGCACTAAATTAGATGTCAGTGTATTACAATGTGTACAAACATTTGCTGTACCTAGTTTCACTGCGCTCGAATTGTTAAATAGCGAGAAAAGTCTATTTAAATGTTTCAACTTCGCTTGGCCGCCATGTTCGTTCTGTACTTAACAGGTTTATGAATGTGTATATTAAGGCTTTCACGGCCCGGATTACTATATAAATAATTCATGATTGTTGGGCTAATGCCGTGTGTATTTAAATTAGAATCATACGTTTCGGAGAAACCTTTCCTCCTTTTTCAATGGAATCAAACAATGTGGCCAAAGAAAGTATAGCAATGAGATTACAAAAAAATACATAAATTCCTCTGTTCGTCGCCAGAGAGCAGCTGCCAGAAATTACTGTACGGACCACGGTAGAACGACGGACAGAGAAGTAAGTAAGGAGAAGGTAAAGGTGGCGGGGTGAAAATATAGGGACTCCTCGAAGAATGAGGATGTCCAAAAGAAAAAAATGGGGGGGGGGGGGGAGGGCGGGGGGAGTGTTAGATGGATATAAGGAAACATAAACAAAAGGAAAGTGTATCTGAACGATACCTAACGTCATACAGGCAACGGCGAGAAAACAGATGGAAACTCCTCCAATGACGAACAAAGGAGATCAAATCCAGGCTCTGAGCCCTAGAGGGAAAATGTACAATTTGAAATAGGTGAAGAACAGAGAGACTGAGAGGAACTATCTCCCTAGATCCTTAATAACTGGTAGCCAAGTGTCACTTAGCTGATATCCAGTGTCTCTGTTAAAATTATTGGGATTTTTACGAATTTCAACTGCCTCCCTTATAATTTTAGACCAGTTGTGCTTAACAAGGGCAAGCGCATGAGCATCCTTGAAACATACATCGTGCCCTGAAGACAGGGCATGTTCAGCTATAGCTGATTTGCCATGTTGGTTTAGACTGATGTTCCTTTGATGCTCTTTGATGCGAGTTGCAATGGACCGCTTTGTTCGTCCAATGTAGACCTTTCCGCAAGTACAAGGGACTTCATACACCCCAAGTTGTAGTATTGGGGACAATTTATCATTGTTTAATGCTAAACGTTGACCTGTTTTCGTCATAGTGACGAAAACTGTTTTTATCTTGTGCTTGCGCAGAATCTTAGCAACGCGGTCAGTGGTGTTGTGAATATAAGGGAGGTAAGCAGTAAATGTGTTCGTAAGTTTCAGTGTTGTGCAATGTTTACTTGTGGGGGAACCTCAAACAAAAGGTATACAGAAACAATCCACGTACTCTGGAGGCTCTCGAGAGCGAAATAACTGCACTGATACGAAATATCAGTGAGGATGAATTACAGCGAGTGTATTAAGACTTCCTATGTTGGTGCAATGTGTGTTTAGAAAATGAAGGACAGAAACTACTCTTAAATTTATGTGAGTAATTACGATTATTAAATAGACTACGTTAAAAAGTGTTGGTTGGTTCCTTACTGAAGTTTATGGGCTGCGACAACGCGGTCATGTAGCACCGTGTACTTTGGGATAACCGCTGTTAATTGTGATTGCTGTATTAGTGTGTGTTATCTGTTTTAATTGAAGTAAGGACTGCGGACAATAATTTCAAGTAGTTCCTACTTTTGCAACCAAATGCTACCGTCCACGACACCTTGCTTGCGGACTTGGCTACTAGATGGCATCACAGTCAGCAGCTGGAGGTTAACTTTGGAACTAATAGAGTGTTATCAATTCTAACTTACAGATTTTGGCTTCACACAAGTGTAGTTAGTGGAAGATTCCTTTTCATGCCATAAATCAATGTCATGGGACCACCGAATTTACTTCCCCTCCGAAGGAAGGCATACTGAGGGAATTTTAACGCTATTAAAATCTAACGACTTCGGCCGGGTTTGAACCCATGACCTTGGGCATAGAAGCTCAGGATGCTAGCAACTACGCCAACGAAGCCGCCGTTAAAATAGAAAGTTTTAATGTGTTAAATTAGTTGGGCGCTACGTTCCTATTACTGCGAGTCACAGTGCCCCGGCCGCCACGCGGCCTCTCCGAGGCTCCGTTCTATAGGGAAACATCGAGGTTCGGCTGTATGTTTAAACCGTCAGAAAGTAAATTTTTAAAATGGACACTTGTGTATGACAGGAATCATATGATGATGATAATTGTTGTTTTAAGGGGCCTAACATCTAGGTTATCGGCCCCTAATGGTTTGGGTGAAAGTGAAAGACGAGATGAGAATGAAAACTATAACTAATACTAAAAAAAAGGAAGGAAGCTTGTAGTTTAACGTGACCGTTAATCTAGAGAACATGAGCCACGGGACGTCCTTTTTACGTGGAATCCGAACCACAGAACGTGGCATTTCACTTCGAAAATCTCACATGCATTGACCGGGAATCGAACCCGGACCGCCTTGGTGAGAGGCATACAGCTAGACCGCTGAGCCACCACGCCCCCCATAACTAATACTAACTTCAAACTTACCTACTAGAAGAAGAAATGGTAAACAAATAAAGGATAAGACAAATGAAACACAGGAAGAAAAGAAATGCCCTCAACCTACGAAGAAAGAGGATTGAGGAACTTGGAAGGAAGGAGAGCCATGAAAGGCAAAGAGGAGAGGGCCTGCCTCAAAGACAGTGGAAAAGGGGGAAATACGGACCCAGCTCAGGAATCACCGGGACACCAACTACCAAACTCAACAGCCGTGAGCCCCTGAGGACTTAGCAATATCGAGGGTGCACCAGAAGCGGTGGGGCTACAAACACCTGCCTCCTTGAGGGGCTTGTGTAGAAGGCAGGAGATAACATGAAAAGAAAAAGAAGAAGGAGGGTATCAGAAAAGATGAGAGAAGGGTCAAGGGGAGAAAGTAAAATACTTCCCAGGCCTCGGATACCCTAATACCGTCGGGGTCGGAAGAGAACAAGAGTTGGCCAAGAAAGGTCGACAGAAAAGAAGACGGAGAGGAGCCCGGCACACAATGCCGGACTCAACAGTGGTCCCGTGGTCGCCAACCCACGTCCCACTAGATGTGAGCCCCTGGGGGAGGGGGACAGGAAACAGTGGATGTCGTAGAAGACCGGTTACGAAACATATCGAGCCTTCAGTGAACTCCTTGACCTCACACATATACACCGTAAATCGAAGAGGCACATGTTTTACCATATTAGCGGTCAATTCTGTTATCTGCTACTAGTCACTGTTATATCATGTCAGACAGTTACTTGACTGCCACGCCAGTTTAAGATATGGGCACCGTTAGTTCCGTGGCAAGATGCCATTGTGTATCTTTTACCAGCAAGAGCAGCGACCACATAAGTGATTGCGAGGCGTTTTGGTAGGAGGATCACGTAGCCTGGAGACACTCGAGCAAGTGTAACGGAACTGTATCATCTAGTGAAGTAGCAAAGAGAAGCGCTTCGGGCACTTGTCTGAGTAATAACAGTTATCAGCAGTGACATGATGCATTGTGCTGTACTTAACTACTGAACTGAGGCTACGTCAATTCTACTAAAGAGAGCTTTGACCTCTTACTGGAACCATGTCTTCCTTCTTCTTTGATGAAATCCTCCTCCATCTTCATGTAATACCGTACACCATCATAACCAGGGTTGTCAACTTTATAGAAATAACGCTCTTTTATTCATTCATTCCTTTACTTAATTTGCAATGGGAGGGGTAATTCCTCGGTGGAAAATACAGAAAATTACCAACAATAATATTCTTCTTTTGCTTTAGAGTTTGTCCCGCCTCATGGCAGGGTCCACTATGTGAATCCACTGCCTCCAGTTGACTCAGTCATGGGCCATGTCCGGATGTACTGTAGGTTGACGCTTTTCAGATCCCTGTGCAGTGTATCGGCCCAACGTTGTCTCGGTCGCCCCTTTGTTCTTTCCCCAGCGACCTCTAATGTGTAGCCCTGTTTTGCAATGGTGTCCGCTCCTGACCGTAGCACATGCCCAGACCATCGAAGACGAACCTCACGCATTTTGTAGTTGATTGCCGCGACACCAAATCATTCCCTTATTCTTTCATTGGGGATGTGATCCAACCTAGTATTGCCATCTTGGTCTCCATGACACTTAGCCGACGTTCTGCTTCCTTCGTGGTCGGCCAACATTCAGTACTATAAAGCACCACGGGACGAATGACAGTGCGGTAAATCTTCCACTTTAGGTGGTCTTTCATCTGGCGATCACACATGACACCTGTCGTTGGTCGCCACTTCATCCACGCAGCATTAATTCTTACGTTGACCTCCTCGGTGAAACGACCTTCAGCAGTTATCATAGAGCCAAGATAGTATTAAACACACTTAATACCAGCTAATTCGAGATGTCTACAACAAAATATCAGTGTCCATCAACGCCAATCTTAAGCATTATTGTTCAGTGATTCGCCCAGAATCCAACAGAATGCCTGGCAATGAATACAAAAGGTCTAATTGAAAAGTTAGAAGCCAAAGAAGGGAAAATCCTGTGGAAGATCCTTGGACCAATCAGAGAAAATGACGAGTACAGGAGACGGCATAACAAGGAACTCTATCTGCACATTGAGAGACTAACAGACACCATTCGAAATAGGAGCATTCAATTTTATGGCCACATAACACGCATGAGCTCACAGACACACCACCAAGATCTTTCCCTACGTTATTAACAAGAAAGCAAGGGACCTAATTTATCGAAGTTAAAAAAGATCTTCGAGAAGTAGGAATCACACTTGAAGACATCCAAGAAGTCTCCAGAGAAGACTTCTAGCATTCAAGAGCTTCCAAGAAAAGCCAAAATTGAAAACCTGCAAGAAGTGGACTGACGAAAGAAAGGAGGTACACAGAACGCGCGTGAATGCGAGAATATTGGGGAAGAGTTAAATGGTTGAAGTAACGTGGTCTACAGTAGACCGAAACGAAGAAATAAAGAAAGAAAAAAAAGAAGAAGAAACACACTTAATGCACACAAATTGCGGGTTGGGAACTAGGCCTAGAGTAACTACGAGGGGTGTTCAAATGAAAAGGTACGAATCGTCGTAAAATCAAAACCGGATGATATTTGAATACACCGCTTTGGGATAACGTAGAACGACATCTAGGAGATGTATTGTCGGGCGTGGTATTGCGCATGAGTCGGCGCACACACATGACGCAGAAGAGAAGCTGACAGTTGGACGTTCCGTCCCGTCCAGTTGAAGTTAAAGTTAAAGCACGGACGAACCACTAACAGGACGTGTAATGTGCGACACTCCATAGCCCATGTAAGTCCATCAAGAATAAACGGCCTGGACTGCTCACGAAGGGAGTGATTCTGCTCCATGATAACGCTCGCCCACGCGTCTCTAACGTCACACAAGGTGTATTGGCCACGTTCAAGTGGGAGCAACTTGAGATCCGCCCTACAGCCAGGACGCGAGATTGCATTTTCTAGTTCACTTTTAGCATTAGAGAGCGATACGGCTTTTTGTTTGGCTGTTCTGACGAAACACAACTGCACCAAGGGCTGTGATTAGTCAGCGTAGTTATAGAGAGGAACCTATCAGCGATGTCATTCCAGTTTTGAATAAATTATGTTGAACTCCCACTGTTTTAACTTCCTATTTTCTTGGTACCTTCTATTGTAATGTGCCTAGCAATAGTTGCATGATCATTGTTCCTAGACCATAAGTGTTTCCGTATCTTCTGAAGTCAAGAACTGCGGTTAATGGCAAGCTCAATTTTCCTCTCCGTGGTTGCCATTCATGCCTTTCAGGCCTTCAGAAATAAAATATTTTGAACCACCTCCCATGTGCATACAATTCTTGATCGGGAGTGGATGATAAGCTACTGCCCCATTCGTACAGAGTAAATGAGCTATTCGATGAAAAACAATCTGGTAATGATTCTTCTTGATTTAAGAAGATACGGATACACTTATGGCCTAGGATCAATGATCATGCAACTATAGCTTGGTGCATTACAACTTATACGGGTACCTAGGAAATAGGAAGTTAAAACAGCGGGAGTTCTACATATTTTGTTTCAAACCTGGAACAACATCGCTGATAGGCTCCACCCTATAACTTCGCTGACTAATCACAGCCCTTGGTGCAGTCAGGTTCCGTCAGAATAGCCAATTAAGAACTGTATCCTTCTCCTATCCTAAAAGTGAACTAGAAATTGCAATCTCGCAGCCCAGACTTGTCACCCTGAGACTTCCATCTGTTTGGTCCGTTAAAAATACATCTCAACGGAAAACGTTTCCAATCGGTCGACAAACTAAAGAACACTGTACAGGATTGGCTCCTGTCACAACCACAAGACTTTAGGGAACAGGGAATCCTGCGGCTAGTGAAGCAATGGGACACCTGAGCCCAGGCCTGTGGGGATTACTTTTGAATAACGAATAAATTGTTCCCACAGTATCGTTTCGTACCTTTTCATTTCAGGGTATACATCGCAGTATTTACACAAAATGTCAATCTTCTCTTAAACACAACAATATGTTTGGGGAAAGGCTTGAAGACTTTGGCAGGTAATGAGTTCCAATTATCAATATCACGACTAATGGAATAATATTTCCCATAATGTGTACCCTGCGGTCTGCCCTTAACTTTGTACGGATGATCTGTCCTGCTCAGGTAGGTGGGATTTCCCAGACGTTTGCTTAGGTTTCCCCATGCTGGCCGATTAATGTAAGTGTTAAATATAGCGTACAGTCTGGATTTCGTCCTTCTACCTTTTAGATAGATTTCCTTACAAAAGCTGCGTATTGAAATGGATACCTTGTTGCTGCTTCCGGAAAATGTCCATAATGCTATGATAATGTTAATTAAATATATCTAGAGCAAATAGTTCCTGAGATATCTTGACTTAGTAAAACAAGAGCTCACAAAAGCTGTAAAAATGAATGACTTGTGCAATAAAATATTTTAAAAGAAATTAAAAACAAGAAGTTCAGTAAAGAACATATAGCCTACTTTCTCCTAAATGTATGAGTATAGTTATAACTCGTTGTTATTATCAAAGAGTATAATAGAATCATTTCTTGGTTGAAGACCTTAGAAACTATTTACCTCTACCAAACGCCACAACCTAGAAAAAAACTACTACCATCATTGAAGAAAGATAGGTAAGAAGTATCTCAAGAATGTTATGGATCTGGAGACATAATCGACCGGACTGGCTGCGTGGTTCTGCGGTAACGTTCTCGCTTGCTGGGCCCTAGGTTGCAGGTTCGTATCCTGGCGCAGTCAGCTGGCATTTGAGGGTGCACAAATGCGAGCGAGCCGTGTCAGTAGATTTACTGGCACGTTAAAGATCCCCTTCGGGCCGAAATTCCGGCACCCCGGCGTATCTAAAAGCAGCAGTAGTTAAAAGGGTCATAAAACAAATAACATTATTATTATTATTATTATTATTACATAATCGACCTGCCGTGGGCAACATCCAACTTTGAGTTGAGGCATGTCTTTACACGTCTTGTTGTGCATGGCTTTCACAACCCTAATTGAATTAACAAATCTTTCCATGTCCCTACAGAGACGTGTGTATACAAACTATGTGGATATTATCGATTGCTATTTGCCTGAAATAAAAGTATTAATAACCTGAACTAGTACCAACGGCTAGAATTCAGTTACTATGTGAAATCGTTTTGCTCTTTACTTCAAATAACATTTTCAAATAACGCACAATAGGCTGTAACAAACCCTTTAAAATAAGAAGTAAAAATGTATCATAGTATCATCCTGCCATTCTTCAAATTCGATGCGCATAGAATGCCAATGGTATACTTTCAATGGAGTCCCATGTAGACCAGTCGTGGAATCTAGTGGAGAAATATCGAACAATGAAATCCTAACAGGGCGAGTGCATTCTAGCGGCCATAAGAAGAAACTTTTCAATAAAATCTGGAAGTTAATAAGTAGGCCGGCGTGCAGTTACCTTTTTGGCTGCTAGATGTCTCGAGCAAATCTGCTGGCGAATTATGTTTTAATTAAATATATGTTTTGCACCGTAATATGCACAATATAAGGCTTAATTTTAAAATGTCTGAGTCATTACAAAGCAACAAATATGTAAAATTTCAAGCAAAAAACCAAACTCTGATGGGGTTTGAACCATAGGAATATGAATGACAGACTAACGCTTTACCACGGAGCCATTTGTGTCAACGATCATTGATCTATATAAAATGACTTACATAGAAATTGTTAGCAAATAATGATTTAGACCTAACGATTTCATCGGTGGAGTATATTATTTATGTATAAAGCATTTCATACTAAGTTTATTTATTTTGTATCAGTACGCTATATTGCATGCAATACTCAAATTAGTGAAATATAAGTCAGGCACAAGATATCCGCTGCCATCTTGTCTTCTTACCGAGACGGCTCAGCTTTTAAAAATCACTTCTGCACTATAGTATTACAAAATAAACTTTTAATTTCAAACGTGCCTCTTCCATTAGAACAGTTAAATCGATTCTCGGCTCGATTTAGTGTTTTTAGCACCAGATCTGGTGTTTCTGAAGTTCGTCTGGTGCCAAAAATGTTCTAAATAGAGCCATAGCAAAATACTGGTGTTATTTAAATAAAACCAGTGCCAAATCTGGTGCTTAACGGATTTGCCATGAAATTGTCTCCTATGACAAATAAGTAAATCCTGGAAGCCATGTAATAGTTTTAATAAAGTTAATCATTTAAGATAGGCAATGTTCAGCCTTAAACGTGTCAAGATCAACACTCCAACAGGTGAAGTCCCTCAAATTCTCATTCACGTGCATAAGTGCTATGTAAGAGTAACATGCAGGGCTGTGTGCTAGTGCACTTGTACAAAGAATCGACCTATCATCTATTTTCTTCCCAGCTGCCAGGGGATTTCCCAGTTTCATGCGAAGGCAGTTTATGTACTTTCGCTCCCTCAGTGTAAAGCAGATATAGTGAGAATGTTAAGCCAAGTTTAATTGGTGAAAACAAAGCAAAGAAATCGAATGAAAGTTAAAAAATTGCATTCCATTCTGTGTGTGCGAATTGGACTAAAAACAGAGGGAAAATGCTATCACGACTACGAACTTCCGAAGGATATAATAGTGGCCAAAATTGGAAGTATGCAGAGCTACATCAGTACTACACCTTCCTGCTCTAAAGATGTAATTGCCGCAAGTGAAGAAGACGATTTTTAATGAAAGAAATGTAAGTAAAAAGCCGTTTATATATTTATAATTTTGGGTGTTTTTCTAGTGTTTTGAATCATAGAGTCCAGCTGGTGCTTTTCTGGTGTTTTAAAGCATAGGGTTTAGTTCTTTCCCATTTCAAGATTTGGTAACACTGAATTTGTAACCACCATGTTTAAGAGGCGCGGACACCTTCCCCTCCCCCTTGGCTACAGGTCTCGTCTGGCCACTTGCCGCTACATTTCCGCACGTTATTGACCATGACGGGATAAAAATAAAATTGCGTAAGCTTGTATCAATACTGCTACTAGTCTGGGACACAATGAGGAAATAGATTCCCCTTCATCTTACGTAACAAGATTAATGAACACACTTCGCAATCCTTACAGTACCCATGTTCCAGTGTGTTGTATAACACTTGATATTTGATGGCAGGATAACGTAATATCTCCACGAGTAAAGAAAAATTACACCCAACATACTGACGGACTTGCTATTAGAGGCAGTTCGTGCTGAATTATTATAATGGTGTACTACCTCGAGCTGAAGGAAGATAAATACCATTTTCCTGTTTATCATGCAGAAAACTGTGGTTATCTCCTTAGAATTAAAATTATCCGTGCTTGTAACACGAAAAAAAAATCTAATTAACACCAAGTCAAATGTAGAGTATCTGTTCAGGTACATACAACTTCTCTGATGGCTTAGCCTATGTGTTATACACGCGTTCGTCCCGGTACCCATTATTACATATTTTTAAATGTATTTATTTATTTATTTATTTATTTATTTATTTCTTCTTCTTCTTGTTCCGTATAGGCCAACTACGGACCACGATATTCAACTATTTTGCTTGGAGTAGGTCTTGATGTTTGCGGGGCAGATGGCCTCGTAGTTCCGCCCCTTAAAACAACAATAACTTACTAACTATTGATGTTTGCCCAGTAGTCACGCATCCTCTGGCTGTGTTGTTCCCTTCTCTCCTTTGTCCAGAGGCCACCTGTCTTCTTCTTTGGGGATTTTTCCTGGAACTTCGTTTGCTTTAATTTACTTCTGAGAGACGTTCGATATTTTATGTCTATTTCCGTAACTCCCAGTTCCAGCAGATCTTTGAGCACTTCTATCAGCCATGGTGACTTGGTCTTCCTTCTTGCCAGTACGGTGTGTGAGAAGCTGGTTGGTCAGCCTGTAGACGTGTCCATAAAATGCTAGACGTCTCTTCCTGGCCACGTCTGTAATTCTTTCCGAGTAACTATAGAGCTCCTGGTTGGGTCGTGTTATGTATTTACTCCCTTCCTTGATTGGTCCCAATATCTTCCTCATTATCTTCCTCTCTTGCATTTCTAGTTTGTCCGTGAGTCCTTTCCTGTTTAATATGAGGCATTTAGAGGCATATGTTTATTTTACAACTAAACCTACTAACATAAACACTAATTGAATAAAACAAAGAAAGGAATTCTGGTTATTGAATACAGGAGTAAAGAAATTATCTCAGCCCTCAGAGGAATGAGAGACTTGGGAAAAAATTTAAAGACTTTATGAAAGGTAGACAGGAATAATGGAAAGATGAGATGGTCCGCCCCAAAGACATATAATTCATAATTTGAGGGGTATTTAGTGCCTGCCACCCTCCTCTCCTTCTGCCAAAGTCGACACATATTGACGGCATCACCTTAGTCCACGAGTTTGAGTATGCGTACACGTGAGTACTCAGCAGTGATGCTCGGAGCACGGTTGGAGAGGGACTGGGGATGATAGCCAATACGTCACTGAGCGATGGTCATGTCATAACACAAGCCCATGCGCTTCCTGCCAGTCTTGATGTATTCACCGCGCAGTGAGGGCAGCCCCCACATCAGAGCTGTATTGCATGTTGCATGTTTACTCACGCAAGGCGGCGAGTACTCGGCTGATCACTGGCGAGCTGCTCGGCTGGAACAGCCTGCCTTAGTCTCTACATACAGTAGTATAAAACAAATTCCCCTATTATTGGATGTTCCGGGTAATCTCGAGAACCACGGGATGGATCTTGATGCGGTTTTCACCATTTGATAAAGGATTTCTCGAATAAGGTTTATTTTGACCAAAGAAAGCCGAGCAGTAAAGGTTTCAGTGAATAGAGTCGAAAAGAACCTACCGTCCATTCGCCTTTTAAGCTTAAGCTGGATGAACCGTTAAAAATATTTATATACTTTGAGTTTAAGAATTGTTCTGCTTTAAAAGATCTACAAAAACGTCCGCGACAGCATATCTCTATCTTCAATACATCGCCCACTATAAGAGTTTTTACATTTTCATTTCTTCCAACAAACTCCATTCAATTACTAGCTTCGGAGACAGTTTACGAGATAGCTAGCGAGTGAGCCTATCATCCCAGTTTCAGCCTTCGTACCTCATAATACACAGTCAAGTTTAGATTGGACGGCAGGAGGATTTGTGTTTCATGCATCTCACCATTCTTAAATTACGTCTGACAAGAATCCGTTGCACATGCTATCTCCATGATAATATAATTAATAGTCCAGTCAGTGATTTTAACCCATCATTCCGAGACGGAGAGCCTCCGTGGCTTAGGCGGCAGCACGCCGGCCTCTCACCGCTGGGTCCGTGTTTCAAATCCCGGTCACTCCATGTGAGATCTGTGCTGGACAAAACGGAGGCAGACAGGTTTTTCTCCGGGTACTCCGGTTTTCCCTGTCGAAATTTCATTCCAGCAACACTCTCCTCTATCATTTCATCTCATCTGTCATGCATCTAATCATTGTCCCAGAGGAGTGTGTCAGGCCTCGGCAGCCGGCACAGTTCATATCCTCGCCGCTAGATGGGGGCTTCATTCATTCAATTCCCGACCCGGTCGGAGACTGGAAGCAGGCTGTGGATTTTCATTTTTCATTCCGAGACGGAAGACGGATATAGGTCGTAGTTAATTCACATCGAAAAAATAGGTCTTTTAAGCATACACTGGGCAAACAGTTAAAGATACCTGGCGACGCAACATTTATTCTTAAGAGATTTTTTCTTTGCTATATACTGAACCCTTATTAATCTGCGATGAATAAGTATTCATGATTTATTATTATTATTACTGCGGCCCAGGCAGTACATGTGGAAATTGACAAAGAGGAAGGCAAGTTAGTGTGTTGCAATGATTTCCACAGAAGCAGAGCGTGGCAGCTATTCTTGAAGACGACCGGGTAAGCCGAGTTCAAGGACAAATTGTGTAACAACATGCACCAAAATTGGAGTCATGAGGGGATGGTCACGAGTTAGTTGCAACCGACCTACGATTGAATCAGCCAATCAGATGAGACCACGCCAAAACCACGCGATGGGTAGTGTCCCTGGTAAAAAGCGCGCGAAATTGATTATCTAAAGAACCGCCGATCCGAAATATCTCCGCATGAGTGCGCTGAGACGTTTGAATTAATTGATGAAGATTGACACTAGTCCCATGTGTGTGAGATGAAAACTCTGGAATATTTTTTCTTAATTCTCCCCACTCCACCTCACTCTGTCAGTTTCCAATAAATTGATCGAGGAGACGCTGTTTCGAAGACAACCGTTTTGAGCTCTGGTGAGCTAGGTTCACGCCAGTTTGCGTGGTGATTTTACGCTCTTAAGAATTATTCTAAAGACAACTAGTTTCAGCTCTTATGAGCAAGACTCGAGTAACATTCCAATTAGCGCTCAACGCGAGCAAAGGTTCACAAGTGCAGTAGAGATTATCTAACGAGATAAGGGCTGCGAGACAGTCATATTTAAAACTTGTTTCAAGCCAGTGACGATTTGTTTGAAGTGTATAATTCATGTAAATTTTTATTGTATATTTTTCAAGTGTTATATTGTGCGTGTGTAAGCGAATGCTATGTAGGGAAAGTCTTCGTTGATTAATCGCATAGGACAATCGTGGGTGAAAGTAGTAACTCACAGCGATTATAGCCAGGCAATTTATATTAACATCGAACATTTCTGTCCAAGAGACTACACCAAGATGTCCGACGTTTGGTCAGGAGCCGGAGTGATGTCCAACGCTTCTATGGAGTCGACGATGGAGGGCTAATTTTCCGTAGGGAAATGGGCCGAGATGGAAGTTATATGTTCTACAAGCTGATACGGTGATGTACAAAAATTGATTTACTCAATATGTAGTTAGATATGGCGGGGGAACTTTGTAAATAGTTCATTTATTCTTTTTCTTGTTTAGATTGATTTTCTTGCACCGACACTAATGTTTTTTAAATATACGTTGGCGCGTGGCCAAAGTTGTTTGTTGTATTTTTTCTTTGGAGTCATATTTAGTGTACACGGCGCGTGTACTTGATTTTATCCATGCGAATGCGGAACTCGTTGCATTCGATAAGTGGTGCTTTATTAAAGTTCATATTTGTGATAGGAAAGGGAGGTAATTTATGTAAGATTTTGCTGAACAGGTTATTACTCATATTAGGGTTGCCGAGCGCAACAAATTAAGATGTAATTGTAGAACACCTTAGTTCTAATTTTTTAGATTTCTTTTAGTCCTTTTCAGGTTCGATAGTCACGGCCTAGAACGGAGGCGCCAGCTGGTGGAAAATATTTATGTCATTTTATTTCAGGGTCTGTCAAACCCATACGTGTGATTCTGTGTGTGTTATTGTGTCAGGTGTGTGTTTTGATTCTACGTGAAGATGGGTAGAGGTCCTACCGCCCTCATATTTGTTGTTGTTGTATTTTGATGGAAAGGCAGGGTGCTCCGAGGAGACCACTGTACCTTGTCCATATGCTGATTCTTGGATTTCCTAGGGGAAATGCTGAGATATTTTGTTCTGACACACACACGTATATATTGTGCTTTGGGGCACGCATCTTCGAGACTCGATCCCATGCCTTGGGAGGTCGATGTTATTTTGACACGTGGGTTGACAGATATGCAGATTTCCACGTACCGCCCGTCTAGCCATGGTGACTTATTTTTGATAGGCAGTCCTGTTGTCCGACTGGCCCCTTTAAGCTATCATTAGCAAACCTGTTCTTTTGTGATGGTTATTTGAACCATAATTAATTGGGGAGTTCGCCATGTTTGTGACGGATTATTGCATGTCGTATGGATGGAATATTGTGTTAATGATGTAAATGTTGGCTTTGAGCCTAGTGATTTTGTTCTATGACTCAGTTCATGTAAGTTAGTCTGTGTGACACCTGTGTGGTGTAGTTGTATTTACTTGTAAAAATGACGGCGGTCATATGTGTATTTGTTTGTTGGTCACGTGTTAGCTTACTTGTGTTGATTTGTGAGAAGTCCTAATTTTAGGCAGTAATGTTTTGCTACGGCAGTTTTGATTCCAATTTCATGCGGAAATTATTTTATTGTTTATTTTAGTATAGGAAGTGTCGGTTTAGTTTTAAGTTGTGTATAGTTGTTCCCCGCGTCTGTCTAGCTCTAAGTAACGCGGATTCGTCTTCTGAAAGTTTATCCGGATGATGACGAATCATGCATTCAATTGTACTCATCGTGAAGCATGTAGAACAGCACACGCGCATACATTGTCATTATTGTTGATTTTTGGGACATTTGGTCCGAGTAATAATCTCTCCTGAGATTAGGCCTAGTTTTTTTTGCAAGTAATATATTCAGTGGGAGTCATTATGGGAGTTTTGTTTGTTTAATTCATTTGTAAATAGCTGATCTGTCATAAAAATTCACTTGTTATAACCCTGGCTTCACTTTTTCCTGCATGTTATTTTGTTATATGTTACCCTGCATGTTAATGAAGCGCTTTAACAACAACTTACGATATGGACTGTTACACCCCCCGAAACTCTCATAAGCTTCTTTGCAAGGGTTCAATACTAACATCACATTCATCGTGGGTAGCCTTTCAGAATCACAGGAGCTAAGGATCTAACTCGTTATAAGTACCTACATTGAGGTCGATATGTGATGTAATTGATTTGGGTGTAGTAGGCCTAGCAGACCAACTGTCATGTTATTTGCGGATCGCTTCCTGATTGGTGGTTGCCCGTGGCTGATTGGTCCCAGTTACGCCAGCAAGAGACAGAGAGAGAGAGAGAGAGATTGTGATTCATGGTCCTGCTGAGTATCGCTCAGTTTATGAACTACTGGTATATCAAGCTGGCACGGAAACAGGTTCTTCAAGAAAGCACACCTCATTCATATCTTCAGACAATACGCCCTTGTCAACTCAGAGAAATCGGTTTCAAGTTTATGCCAAACAATCAGGGAAGTGGCTATAATGCTTTCTATCGTAACCCACACAATAGTGCGGGTTTGGTTTCAATTTTCTCCTTGTGAAAACCACTCACTGTTCTGAGCAGTACAATCACATGACGAAATAACTGCATTGCCGTACAAAGCCGGTCATGGAGAAGTCTTCTTGTTTCTTTTATTTTATCTTTTATCAATTCAGCATGTCTTCACGCACGGATTCTGCGAGGGATCATTCCTCTACCGTCGCAAGGAGAGTGTATGGAAACTGAACACACTTTGTCAGCAGATACAACTGGGCTTGGTGACAGTTGACCGCTAACTTGGGTCTAATTAAAGGGAAATAGAATCGCCTATAGGAATCTCCGTTTCGCGGGCTTATAGGTCGTGTTCCAAGGACACGACAAAATGTCCTTGGAACACGACCTATAAGCCCGCGAAACGGAGATTCCTATTTCAACGCCGGTCGTGAAAGTCTACATTTTTACTTAGAATCGCCTATCTTCACAATGTTCATTTATTGGTAGATTTTCTTGGAATCCATGATAGCTACATAGCTCTAATTTTTACAGCGTAGGAATACAGGCATTTTACGTATACTGAAACGATAATATTTGTTAATGGGTATAGCCTAATGTCTGTTAGGTACACTAGTCAGCCCGAAGTTTGGTTGGATCCTCAAAAAGCACCGCCGTTAGGTTATGTGGGTGGATACCCACAAAATCCCAAGGCAGCGCTATAGTGAGGCGTACTAGGCAAGAAGAGGAGTGAGGTAGTTTGCCATTGCCTAATGAGGGAGATATTATTCTTCATCTAACGTTATTCTTACCTCCTGTCTTAGGTTAAACAAATTAATATATCCCTCATTATTCTCATTAACAAAATATTATCGTTACAGTACACGCACAATGCCTGTGTTCATACGCTGTAAAAATTTGAGCTAGGTAGCTAACATTGTCTCCATGAAAATGTACCAAAACATTAACATTGTGAATATAGGAGATTCTATTTCCCCTTAAGGAAAGGTCAGGGAAGGGATTTTGGTAGGAAGTCGACCTTGGATGGGCCTGTTGAAAGAAACTGTCCCGGAATATACCTGGGGGGTGAAAATGGGAAACTATGGAAACAAACATTGTCAGGACATCCGATGTGGGATTCAAACCCTCTCTCTACCAGTGCCAGCGAGACACGGGGTTGGTGTTGATGATTTTAAGAAACTATTACAGTGAAACCTCTCTAAAAGACCACCCCTATTAAAAGACCACCCCTCTCCCCGACCAAAGACCAGGCATTTCCTCAGTCTGACCTCTTTCAAATGACCACTTCTCGTCTGCCTCCCATTGGAGATGGTGATGAGGGTGATGATGTAAACAATGGTTCTGTTGGCTGCATCAGCATACAATGTCATTAGAAAAAGTGTTATGTAACGTATAACAAGTAGTTCCGTGAAGAACTAAATAGCCTATTTTCATATATCCTACTTATATTAATTGCCTCTATCAACATACAAATTGTCAGTTTGATTGCTGTAATAGATTCGTAGATATTGAGAACCGTCTAAATATTTTGGATGGTCACCATGTTGGATTTCTACGTTGTAGGCCTTAGATTTATGTACTATTACATGAAGATTATTGTGTAAGTGTTTTATTCAAACTTCAATCGCATGATTAGGACACAAGAAAAAAGCGGGATTTTAAAATTTCGCTCCGCCGCCATCTTGTGGTTATGAAAATAATTTAAATGAATTAGATGCCAGTCGATTAAAATTTGTATAAGCATATACCGTATCGTCAAGCCTCCGTGGCTTAGGCGGCAGCTCGCCAGCCTCTCACCGCTGGGTCCGTGGTTCAAATCCCGGTCACTCCATGTGAGATCTGTGCTGGACAAAACGGAGGCAGACAGGTTTTTCTCCGGGTACTCCGGTTTTCCCTGTCAAAATTTCATTCCAGCAACACTCTCCACTATCATTTCATTTCATCTGTCATTCATTTAATCATTGCCCCAAAGGAGTGCGTCAGGCCTCGGCAGCCGGCACAGTCCATATCCTTGCCGCTAGATGGGGGCTTCATTCATTCCATTCCTGACCCGGTCGGAGACTGGAAGCAGGCAGTGGATTTTCATTTCATATACCGTATCAAGTTTCACTGCGCTAGAATGGTTAAAACGCAAGAAACGTCCATTTCAATCTTTAAATTTCGCGTCGCCGCCATGTTGGATTTATGCTCGCTAGGTTATTGAACGCCCCGTTGATGAACTTATGCTTATAGCCTCTATACACTTACAAAATTTCAGTTTGATTGCTGTAGTAGATTAGTAGATATTGAGAACTGTTAAAATATTTCGGATGGTCGACATGCTGGATTTTAATATATGTAGGCCATAGAGTTATGTACTCTTAGATGATGATTATTGTGTACGTTCATTATGCAATTGTTGATTTCGATCGCATGATTAGAACACAAGAAATAAAAACTTAATTTTCGAAATTTGCACAGCCGCCATCTTGAGATTACGTAAACAATTGAACTAAATTAGCTACCAGTGCATTACTATGTGTATAAACATTTGCTGTACGATATTTCGTTGCGTTTGGATCATTAAATCGCGAGAAAGGTCTATTTAAAACCATCAACTTCGCTTGGCCGCCATGTTCGTTTTGTAGTTAACCGGATTTTCAACGTCTCATAGATGATCTTCCAGTAGTGCTCTTTATCTCCGTACCAAATTTCATGGTGATACCGGTAATAGTTTCAGAGATATAGAATGCTGGTGAAATAATTGGCACAACCGCCATCCTGAGGTTATGTAAATAATTGAAGGAAGTTAGATGTCGGTGCATTAAAATGTGTATGAACATACACTGTGCCAAGTTTCATTGCGTTTGGTTGGTTAAATCGCGAGAAAGGTCTATTTAAAAGTCGCAAATTCGCTTGGCCGCCATGTTGGTTTTGTAGTTACCAGTTATTCGAAAGTCACATAGGTGAACTTCTAGTAATTCCCTTTATTACCGTAATAAATTCCAGGGTGATATCGGGAATAATTTCGGAGATATTGAATGCTGGTGAAATATTTCGCACAGCCGCCATGTTGGATTGGTGAGACGTAATAAAATTTGAAGGGCACGGTCCGGGTCGCCCGGAATAGTGCTATGAACTTACCGAGTTTCATTGAAATCGCTCCAGCCGTTCAGAAGTTATTAGGGGGGACACACACACCTCTCTCTCTCACACACACACACACACACACGGACAAAAGGTGATCTCATAAGCCTATTTTTAGCCTACTTTCGATTTTTGCAAAAAATGAAAGTAGACTTATGAGATCACTACAGGGCCAAAAATTGTGTGTCTGTCTGTGTGTGTGTATGTGTGTGTGTGAGTCTGTGTGTGTGCGTGTGTGTGTGTGAGTGTGTGTACTATAAATGTCGGTCCCCCCCTATCAATTCGAACACGGTGAAACCGAATTGAACGAAATTTGGTACAGAGGTAGAACAAGCAAAGGGAACCTTAGTGTCATGTTTTATATCGCCGCCATCTTTACCAAAACTGAATGGCGGCCACTCAAACGTTCAAAACGTAAAATCAAATAGCGACTAACCAAATTATCTGATCTCTACCAAATTTGGTAGTAACATACCTTCATTTAGAACGCGTCTTGTGACCAAACTACAAGGCCATCCGCCGTACCATTTCAGGATGGCGGCCGTGCGAATTATGCAAACTTTATAATCCATATCATGGGACCCACCAGTTCCGATTATCGAGCCGAGAATCGATTTAACTGTTCTAAAGGAAGAGGCACGTTCGAAATTAAAAGTTTATTTTGTAATACTATAGTGCAGAAGTGATTTTAAAAAGTTTAGGAGCCGTCTCGGTAAGGAGACAAGATGGCAGCGGATATCTTGTGCCTGACTTATATTTCACTAATTTGAGTATTGCATGCAATATAGTGTACTGATACAAAATAAATAAACTTTGTATGAAATGCTTTATATATAAATAATATACTCCACTGATGAAATCGTTAGGTCTAAATCATTATTTGCTAACAAGTTCTATGTAAGTCATTTTATATAGATCAATGTTCGTTGGCACAAATGGCTCCGTGGTAAAGCGTTAGTCTGTCATTCATATGCCTATGGTTCAAACCCCATCAGAGTTAGGTTTTTTGCTTGACATTTTACATATTTGTTGCTTTGTAATGACTCAGACGTTTTAAAATTAAGCGTTATATTGTGCATATTACGGTGCAAAACATATATTTAATTAAAACATAATTCGCCAACAGATTTGCTCGAGACATCTAGCAGCCAAAAAGGTAAATGCACGCCAGCCTTCTTATTAACTTCCAGATTTTATTGAAAAGTTTCTTCTTATGGCCGCTAGAATGCACTCGCCCTGTTAGGGTTATATTGTTCGATACTTGTCCACTAGATTTCACGACTGGTCTACATGGAACTCCATTGATAGTATACCATTGGCATTCTATGCGCATCGAATTTGAAGAATGACAAGATGATAGGCTACTATGATACATTTTTACTTCATACTTTAAAGGGTTTGTAACAGCCTATTGTGCGTTATTTGAAAATGTTATTTGAAGTAAAGAACAAAACGATTTCACATAGTAACTGAATTCTAGCCGCTGGTGCTAGTTCAGGTTATTAATACTTTTATTTCAGGCAAATAGCAATCGAAAATATCCACATAGTTTGTAAACACACGTCTCTGTAGGGACATGGAAAGATTTGTTAATTCAATTAGGGTTGTGAAAGCCATGCACAACCAGACGTGTAAAGACATGCCTCAACTCAAAGTTGGATGTTGCCCACGGCAGGTCGATTATGTAATAATAACAATAATAATAATGTTATTTATTTTACGACCCTTTTAACTACTGTGGCTTTTAGATACGCCGGGGTGCCGGAATTTTGGCCCGAAGGGGATCTTTAACGTGCCAGTAAATCTACTGACACGGCTCCCTCGCATTTGTGCACCCTCAAATGCCAGCTGACTGCGCCAGGATACGAACCTGCAACCTAGGGCCCAGCAAGCGAGAACGTTACGGCTGAGTCACGCAGCCAGTCCGGTCGATTATGTCTCCAGATCCATAACATTCTTGAGATAATTCTTATCTATCTTTCTCCAATGATGGTAGTAGTTTTTTCTAGGTTGTGGCGTTTAGTAGAGGTAAATAGTTTCTAAGGTCTTCAACCAAGAAATGATTCTATTATACTCTTTGATAATAACAACGAGTTATAACTATACTCATACATTTAGGAGAAAGTAGGCTATATGTTCTTTACTGAACATCTTGTTTCAAAATTGAAAATAGGCTAAAAATGTGCTAATCTGAAACAGAGATCAATACATGACTTTTTTAAATGATAGAGCTCTGAAAATAACTAATAGTGATTAATTTGTACTAAATGTGAACCAATGCAGTGTTCCAACTGTACTTTATTAATAATGCAGTATAAAATTATTTTCAATGCACATGCACACCACTTCTATTAAGAGACCGCCCCCCTAAAAGACCAGTTTTCCATAGAACCGTCACTGGTCTCTTAATAGAGGTTTCACTCTACTTGAAAGTCACAGTTGAAATTTTTGCATGTGTGCTTTTTTGTTTTTTGTTTGTTTCCGAATTTGGCCAACTATGGACCGCATAAAACTTAAGGCTTTCTGGTCAATCTTTTCTCATCCTACCATAACTTCTTCACTCCTTCACTTTGAATCCTCCGCTGCTCCGCAGGAATTACCAATTTAGGCCTACATTTTGGTGGATAGTCCTTAAATGTCTTAACGTTGCCAATGTGACTGCGAAACATCCTCCTATTGTGGATTACGGCGGCAGTAATTCCAATTTCAACCGCGTCTTTCTTGACTTCTTCTACCCATTTTCAGTCTTGCAATGTTCTCGAAGACTGACTTCGTCAATCGATTCCCGTCCATTCTCATCAGATGTCCATAGAACTTCAGCTGTCGTTTGCACCTTGAGCCAGTGATGCTTTCAGTGTGCCAGTAATGGTCCTCGTTCTTCCTTTCCTTCCAAGTCCCGTCAGCACTTTTACTTGGTCCTATTCTTAAGATTTTCCTTTCCTTGAGTTCAAGTTCTTTCATCTCTCCTTTTTTATCATTTCAAATTATCTTGTCGACTTCATCGTTATGCTTAGGTCTACCGTTATGCGTCACGGTTACGGCGTGTATGACGTCATCATGTTGTTCAGTGCATATGCACCGTGTCTGAGTTTACTCCTGGGGTCTGGCGTTATGCGAACGGAGACGGCGAGTGCATGACGTCATGCAGCCCCCGCGCGGGAAGCCTAAGTTAAAGGGTAATGGAGTCTGTTGAGTCTGAGTTTACTCCTGGGGTCTGACGTTATGCGAACGGAGACGGCGAGTGCGTGACGTCATGCAGCCCCTGCGCGGGAAGCCTAAGTTAAAGGGTAATGGAGTCTGTTGAGTCTGAGTTTACTCCTGGGGTCTGGCGTTATGCGAACGGAGACGGCAAGTGCGTGACATCACTCAGCCCCCGCGCGGGAAGCCTAAGTTAAAGGGTAATGGAGTCTGTTGAGTCTGAGTTTACTCCTGGGGTCTGACGTTATGCGAACGGAGACGGCGAGTGCGTGACGTCATGCAGCCCCCGCGCGGGAAGCCTAAGTTAAAGGGTAATGGAGTATGTTGAGTCTGAGTTTACTCCTGGGATCTGGCGTTATGCGATACGGAGACGGCGAGTACGTGACGTCATGCAGCAGATTGCACGGGAAGCCTAAGTTTCTAACATGTATAACATTTGTAGCATGCGTCATTTGAAATAATATAAAGTCTAGTCTCTCAGACTGACTGTATCTTTATTTATTCATAGGCATGTGGGCTTATATTGACAAATATGCTACTGTACTTTGCGTGAGGAGAAAATAAGGCTTCAATGTGAACTCATTGATTATATATAATTTCCTAATTAGTATGGTACCTAGAACATTTATAATTAACATTGCCATAAGTATATATCATTAGCAATTACAAACCCGCTATTAAAATAAATGGCCAATAATCTGTATAACGATCCAATAAAATGAAATACTCCTCACTCACCATGAATTACCCCAGAGCTGTGAGTTACTTCTCCCTCGCTTTAGTCACGAGCAACTTGCTGCGAATTGTCTGTCTCTGTGGCTAATTGGTTAACGTACTCGGCTTTGGCCCGAATGTCCTGGGTTCGATTTCCGTCTGAATCCATGGAGATATTAATGTACCATACTGTGGTTGATTCCCCTGGCTCGGGGACCGGGTGTTGTTGATGTCTTAATGATATAAATACTCATTTCTTCGGCTTTTCCCACTTAATTGGGGTCGCCGGAGCCAACCAGGCTCATTTTGGTTTTGGCCGGGGATTTAAGGCCGGATGCCCTTCCTGACGCCACGTGATTTTCGAGGTGAAAAGTCCACCCCGTCACCGGGATTCGAACCCCGGGTGAAAGGCGAGAAGCTAAGCCACTGCGCCATCACGCTCCCGTCTTAATGATATAAATAATGGACGTAAAAGTAAAATCTAGAAAGTACTGTAAAACAAGAGTCAAAAAGAAAAAAAAGTAAGAAAAAGAAAATTTTAAATAATTTGAAAAAATAAATTTAAAACAAGATGTTCAGTAAATAACATATAGCCTACTTTTTCCTAAATGTATGAGTATAGTTAGGTCTACAACTCTCTGTCTTTATCAAGGAGTAGACTATAATAGAATCATATCTTGGTTGAAAACCTTAGAAACTATTTACCTCTACCAAACACAAGAGCCTCGGAAAAACTACTAACATCATTGAAGAAAACAAAATACATACCTCAAGAATTTTATGGAACTGGAGACATGATCGACTGGACGTGGGCAACATCCAACTTTGAATTGAAGCATGTGTTTACACGTCTGGCTGGCCATGGCTTTCACCACCTTAATTGTATAAACAAATCTTTCCATGACCCTACAGCAGGGCCATCCAGTCATTGCGCTCCGAGGGCGTGGCCGCGCTCGAGGAGCACTGGGCAGTCAGACAATTGCGCCTTCCCCTACCACCGCTACATGTGGCAGCGAGGAGACTTTGAGACAGATGGACAATGCTCGGACCTCGCTGACTAGATACGTATGGTACGTAGTCTACAGTCGTGCGGCCGACGGCTTTTGTGGGTTTGTTGACATCATATTGATAGTGCTGTTTTACCATAAAAAATATACCGCATATACAAATCGAATGGCACTCCGATGTATGGAGTGTGCAGGAAACGAACATATTAGAGAGGAAAATTCAACAATATTTTACCAATATGAACAAATAGTACAGACCGTGAGTGACTTTTGCTCCGTCGTTCTTACGAGCTTTTACTTGGAGGAAACAATCTTCTCCAAATTGGGTACAATACTTCAGGACACAGCTATTCGAAAACAATTGCGCACGTTTCTATTACTCATCGTTGCACGATGTTTACTTTTGGTAATTTTAAGAACCGAAAAAAAATGCTAACAAATGTACGTTGAGACAAACATTGCTCTCTTCGGCGCGGAGGGCAGACTGCGCTCACAGCCAGCGAAGCTCCTCCCACCACTACCTTCCACCAAAGAGCTCGGAGCACTGGCTTAGAGCGCGGCCGGATCGCTGTGTGGATGGCCCTGCCCTACAGTGACGTGCGAATGCGAACTGTGTGGACAAGCATGCGAACGCTACCACTTAGAGCTCTGTAGTAAAAGAAAACAATCAATCAAAGACTATGCAATTCAATACGCCAGAGCGCAATTTTAGTGTACAGTACATGTTCATTCTTTATTTCTGATTGCTATTTAGCTGCAATAAAATTATTAATTAATATCCTGAACTAGCACCAACAGCTAGAGTACAGGTACTAGGTGGGATCGTTTTGTTCTTTAGTACAAATACAATTTTCAAATAACACAAAATCGGCTGTTACTAACGCTTTAAAATAAAAATTTATCGTATTATCAACTTGTTATTCTTCACATTCAATGCTTATTGAATGACAACCAATGGAGTCCCACATAGACCGGTCATGAAATCTGACGGAAAAGTTTCGCATAAGATAATCCTAATAGGGCGAGTGCATCCTAGAGGCCAAAAAGGGAAACTTTCCAATTAAAGCTGTTCCAAAGTGCAGGCCGGTGCGCAGCTCGCAACCCGTTCGTTGGCCATGATTGTCACCCTCATAGTTCCTCTGATTGCTGTTAGATGTCTCGTGCAGATCCGATGGCGAATGTTGTGTTAATCAAATATATATTTTCCATTGTAATATGCAGAATATATCGCTTAATTTTATAACGTCTGAGTAATTACAAACCGATAAATGTAAAAAAATATTCAAGAAAAAATCCCAACTCTGATAGGTTTTGAACCCCAGTCAAACGGGTAAAAGACTAACGCTTTACCACACAGCCAAACATGTCCACCGAAATTCATCGTTATCAATTGACTTACATACAACGTCTTTGCAAATAATAATTTGGAATGAACGATTTCTTCAGTGGAGTATATTTTTATATGTAAAGCATTTCATACAAAGTTTAAATTATTTCTATCAATAGGCAATATTGCAAGCAATACTCAAACTAGTGAAATATAGTTCAGGCACAAGATATCAGCTGCCGTCTTGTCTTGTAACCGAGACGGCTCGGCTTTTTAAAGCCGCTGCTTCCATGTAATATTATAATATGAACTTGAAATATCGAAAGGGCCACGTCCTCTAGGACAGTTTTAACCATTGTCGGTTCGAAAATCAGAACATGTGGATTCAAAGTTATTAATTATAATGCGTCCAAAATTCACATGACCGCCATCTTGATCAATAATAATAATAATGTTATTTGTTTTACGTCCCTTTAAACTACTGTGGCTTTTAGAGACGCTGGGATGTCGGAATTTTGCCCCGAAGGGGATCTTTAACGTGCCAGCAAATCTACTGATATTCCGCACCCTCAAATGCCAACTGACTGCGCCAAGATTTGATTCTGCAACCTTGGGAACAGCAGGCGACAACGTTACCGCAGAGCCACGCAGCCAGCGATTTTGAAAATTTGAAGTATGGCCAGATATTGAAATAAATTTCTCTAAGTCAAAAAAAAAAAAATAGAAAAATTATAAAATCTATCACCTATTCTCTGACTTAAGACATATTATTAACATGTGGTATACAACATGCAGTATTAAAATAGCTCCAATTTGATATGATATGCATGTGGATTGTATTATTATTTGTGGAAATACAATATCTGTATTTTGAAAGTTTTGAAAATTTCTGAACTTCTCAAAATATTTGGGACTTCATACTAAAAAATATATTATTTGAAATTACCATTGTAATTCCATATGTTTTGTACGTCAGTTTATTACCTTTGTTAATGTACCGTATATATATGCTGAAACCAAAAATATATTATTTGAAATTACCATTGTAATTCCATATGTTCTGTACGTCAGTTTATTACCTTTGTTAATGTACAGTATATATATGCTGAAACCACCATATAAGTTTCAAAAAGATTAAGTAAGAACTATAAAAGTTTATTTGCAACGTGAACACATACTTTAATGACCACTATGTCAAAGCCCTTTAAAAAATTAAACATATTTTCAACCAGATGCTTCCTATGTTTTGGTTTGTTGTTAATTCATATTTGGGGCTGGGACATCTTGTTCATCAGCCCCATGTAGTTGGGTGTGTGTCAAATTTGTATGATAACCTTTATTTATATAACTAGAATAAATAATTATTCTTGTAATTATTTATTCTAGTTATATAATCTCGTCAATTCGGAACAATGTCAAATATCAACAACCTTGATGTTAACATGTCTGATAACTTTTATTGATGTAATGACTGTAGTAGCTCGTTTTGTTTGTTGAGCTACAGAGGTGTGCAAATTATAATCCCTCCCTATATTATTCTGCTAAGGTCCCATTCCAGTTTTGTACCGACAATAAGGACCCATTAAGACCAACCTACACATATGGGATACCTACAGGTTCAGCATAACCCAATGCGTAAGCGAAACGCACTAATTTACACTTTAAATGCCTCACAATTAAATAAATTCCTTAAAACATGTATATTTACAATGAAATAATGAAAGAATGCAACACGGTAACCATGGTAACAGAATCTCACAGGTCCATCTATTTCTGTAAGACGCAATGCAATTCCAATTATTACATTGCTGTGAAAGTTTCCAGACGGTTATAAGGTTATCACTGAACCAAATTAATCTGTAAAATTCATCAATACATACAGTATAATGCGCTTAAGGAGGTCAAGGGGCACTCTAGAATTTTTTCACGCAATTTTCACGTGTGAGTGTGGTACGAAAGGTCTTTTTCACCCGACTATAAAGGGTCTCCGAAAACCACATTTAAAGGCCCTTAAATTAACAGTGTCTGTGATATTCCCTGAAAACTAACTTCGCTCTGATATACCTATGAAGGAATGACAAACCCCTAACCACTGCACCAGTAGCTGAATTGATAAAGTCTGATTATTCATAACAAGGATAAATCAGTCATAGCATTCCTGATTGAGATTTTGCTAAGTGTACTCTTTACAACCAGAATATTCGCGGGCGAAGCCGCGACGGGTAATGCTAGTTGTCCTTATTAGACTCGACGACAGTTTTCCAAAATTCCATTTTTACCTTTCACGGCTTATGCACTAAAAATGTTTACAAGGCGGTGAAATTACTTCAAATGTTTAACCAAGAGTTTAATTATATTTTCATTTAAGAAACTCGAAGTAAAATTTTATATTATAAGTTCTATTACCAGAGGAGCCTTGCTACTGCAAAATGCCATGCGTTGTCTTTTGATTACTTTATTCTACTCTTAGTGTGAATTAGAGCAGAAGGATTTGGGGTCTCTTTTACTGATGATCCGCGTTTTTAAACTATTCATGAACCATGGATTGAAATCACCTGACTAACGATTAGTTAGTTAATTCACATTGAACTTAAATACGCGTTTTAATGCGTGATTATCTTCGATGCATTTCACGAGGCCATTCGTGTTCGCAATTACTTAAATAAGATTTACGGCTATCGCGCATGCGTAAACTCGGTTTCATCTTGGAGAACATGGCGGACAGATCAAGAAGCGTCTACCACTGATCGTTGTTTGCGATACTTCCTTGAAACTTTCTGGAACATAATTATAAAGGAAGGGAAATACAGAAGACCTTATTCTTGGCAAAAGCTTAAAATGATATGAACATATTATTTAGGAGAACTGGCAGTTGTGTGAACAGATAGCTTAACAGGACACGCTTACCCAGTTGTCTTCGTAGCGTAAGCGGTTAAGGTGCAGTCAATTAATTAATTATACAGCGCTGGAAGGAGTTCGAATCCCTCTTCGGATATACTATTTTTAAAATATTTCCGTATTCGTCTTTCTTGGTATTAAAACTTAGTAGGCCTAATGTGTGCGATATTTTATAATTTCATTGTAATAAACATATTTTATATTCATATGGATGAAAGTTCGTGTGAAACTCGGAAACAAACCGCCATTGTGAAATGTGCAAGGCACAGTTCAGCTGTTTTCCACCACTTTAAAGATGCTTTAGAGAGTTGAGTGGCCAGATTTGGCCATTTAACGTATTGTAATTCCTTGCTAGTGGTAAGTTAACGATCGTTTCTGTGTGGTGAAATGCTCGTGCAAAGTTAAATAACCTTTAATGATGAATTAAGACCTATACAGTAATTGACGTTGGTGAAAACGGCCTTAGAGGGCAAAATACCAAAGTCAATGAAAAAATAAAAAACGGTCCCAGCTCTGGTATCCCTCGCGATCCCCAATTCTGAACGTTTCTAGACGTAATTCCTTATGGGAAAAGGTGCAAGTCCACGGGGGAGAAAACATTACTAAGTAGGGTCACAAAAGATACCAGCAGTTAGTCAATAAAATGATTTTGAACAAAAAATTGTGGCTGATTTAAATTATTTTATTTGATTCTAGTAATGTTCACACCTATGTAAGTTCCTTTCGGATTCTTTACGCGCTGAGTAGTATCGTATTCAATAGAAATTCAGAAGTCCAACTTGGTAGAATACTTGATATTTATTTAGTTAGAATATAAATACAGAATAGTTACAGAAGCCATAGGGCTTGACGTTAATGCCACTTATTAATAATGACACAGCGACAGATTATAGAATAATGATCCCTGAGTTAGTAAGGACTGTAGGAGATTACTGTGCCGCAGACTGGATCAACAGCGCTTACACGAGGCTTGTTGATGTTCAACTGAACCAAACCATGCGCATTATGACAGGCACTTTAAAGAACATTTTGGCTTCCAATCCTGAGCCGTATTGAACCTCCTTCCCTGCGACGAGAATGTTCACTTCTGCGTGAATTCACGAAAATAACTGCTAGTCCTGAGCTCCCTACTCATGATGACATCCCTGCCATCAACGCAAAGAGACTCCGTTCCCGTCATCCTCCATTACAAACTTGCCAAGTTAATAACAATAAATATGATATAAGTGATCGATGGACTAAATTATGTCAAACCAGTGCTACAAAGGAACAACTGAGATGCCCTGTATCAAAACCAGGCCACCAGGATTTGATAAACACAGGAAGATTTGGACCACTTTGAATAGAATACGAACTAACTGAGGTAGGTGCGCCGATTCCCTACATAAATGGGAGATGACATCCTCCCCGTGCTTTGATTGTGGTGTTGAACGTCAAACGGTTCAGCACATTGTCCAAGCGTGCCCCTTACGAGCATTCCGTGGTGACCCGCAGGAGTTCTCCTTCTCAAGAAATAATGCTATTGAATTCATCACAAATCTGGATATCTGTTTGTGACTCAGTATATAGATTATTATGTAAATATGTATATAGACTATAATTATCTTTGTGCAATGTGTTTCCAAAAGCTAAATAAATAGAAAGGACTGAGTCTTAGATAATGTTATACTATGGGCGTGTTGACCTCAGTACAGTGGGAAAACGCCCGTAGCTTAGTCAATCATATTCCAATATTTCTCTGGAAGAACAATAATGCTTTTAAGTGAAAGGTAGTGGGGGTTTGAAATATTGATGTTCTGAGAGTGGTTTACCCTTGTTATACATGGTTACTTAGCTTCTTGGTTATTCCGAGAAGCTTTAATGGATTACGATTGTTTGTTACTCAAAAGACGTGGAGTCTTTTCCTGTTGACCAGTAATGAAGATATATTCAACCTGGCCTATTCCGGGATGGGCTTTTCATGCTCTCATAGTATTACAAGCTAGTTTACTTAAAGTTGATAACCAATACATGATTCTCTAAGGAGTGGGCACATTCCTAATGTATTACACTTGACATGTGGTGAATTTCCACATTGCCTTCATTTTCACAGTAATAATAACAACAACCCCTGGAACTACAGCTCGTGAAGGGTCTAGGCCTACCAAGCGACCGCTGCCCAGCCATTTGGCCTGCAGATATTGAGGTGACGCGTGATCAGCGCATCGGGTCCCCTCGGCCATTAATCTTGGTTTTCGTGATCGGGGCGGGGCGCTGCACAGTGGTCCTTTTAGGGTATCTGGCCGCGCAAAATACCTTTGCATATAGAAATGGTCTATTAACAATAAAATAACTGTTCAAAATTATGTAAAACAATTTCCTTATTCTCATTTATGATAATTTAAGTTTGATTGTCGCCCCGGAGGTCCATGTTCGATTCCCGGCTCTGCCAAGAAATTTTAATTCTGGTGTGAGGGCTGGTACGGGGTAAACTAAGCCTCCTGAGGCAAAACTGAGAAGAGGAGGGTTCGATTCCCACCTCAACCATCCTGAAAGTGGTCCCGGAGGTCCGGGTTCAATTCGCGGTTCTGCCAAGAAATTTTAATTCTGGTGTGAGGGCTGGTACGGGGTAAACTAAGCTTCCTGAGGCAAAACTGAGAAGAGGAGGGTTCAATTCCCACCCCAACCATCCTGAAAGTGGTTTTCCGTGGATTTTCCCACTTCTACTTCAGGCAAATGCTGAGATGGTTCCTAACTTAGGGCCACGGCCACCATCTTCCCAATCCTATCTCAAATGAACAAATAGTAGAACAGGCATCACAATAACACAGGTTATCACACACATTACACAGACACACCCAAAATGCATGGGACTATACGACCACGATGTCGCAGCCCCTAAAATAAGCAACAACAACAACAAGAATTGAGGTTAAACTTCTCTTATTAGCCTAATAATAATAATAATATAATAATATTTTTCAACTGGATTAGGATTTTCCTCAACGCCGCTAAACTGGCAGAAAATTCTGCATTTTTTTTCAGTAAGTTCAGTGGTGTCTTTCCTTCCTTCTAAGCTATACTCACTTGACCGGCTAACGCTAGCTCCTCCCTGCTGAGTTTTTGTATTAAAGGTCGCAATTTCCTTCGTTTCGAAAATTCACTCCACTCCACGAATGATTGAGAAGGACGACCCACATTACCTGTATTCCCTCTCCATGTTCCCTTCCAGGCTATTCTTATTTCGTGACAAACTTTCTTAAGATCCTGCGATTGGCAACTCACGTGTTTCTTAACTGCGCGGAAAAATTAATAAGATTTTTTCTAACATTATTTTAACAGACTGTCCAAGGGATTTCAGATCGCTGTTTTCTATTAGATAGGTTCAAATCCTTTCGCTTTTCCACCTGCATGGCGCCAAGCATCGGAAAGATCGTTCCGCGAAAATCCTCCCGACAACATTAAAAGGCGAGCAAAAGCCAAAGTTGCAAAAAGTTGCAAATAATTTTTACACAGAAAACATAATAGGGTGTAGGCTATAGGCTTATGGAAAGAAATTCACCAATGGTTGACAATTGTGAATTTCCTGGTCTGAAAACCCATAAAAGAAGAATTATTTTATTTAAAAAATCACTATTTTCAAACGTTTATCACATAAACACAGCGATTTTTATAAGATTTTTCAAATTTCATAAAGAAAGATCATATCATAGTCTGCCATATCCACTGGCAAACTATGAAGATAGCTGAACTAACAAGTCTTTACAAGCACAAGATTCAAACACAAATAATCACCCTTGCTTCCAGCTGTGGATGCGATAAGAAACGTCCTACTTCAGCGGTCTTTCACATTCCAGGGGGTGAACAAATAAGACATATAAGTACATTTCTGAGGTCTTCTGACATTGCTGACACTAAAAATGTCATACAACATGAAAATACAAGACATTTATTTTTTACATTTTGAGCGCCCAGATCGTGCAAAAGGACCACTGTGCGCTGCCTCACTGTCAGACAGCTACTCAATTGTCCTCACGAGGCTGAGTGCATCCCGCTCCAGCCCTCACATCAGCTTATAAAATCCATGAAAGAGCCAGGAATCGAACCCGGGGCCTCCAGGTGAAAGACAGGCACGCTACCCCAACACCACGGGGCCGGTTTAATACCAGGCAAGATATATAAGTCTCTTTGAAGTCAAGGGATATAAGTGGCGTAGTATTTCACTTGGAAAGAAAAATAGTCAGAAGATAACGAGGTATGGATGGGGAAATAGAAGAACGAAAACTCTGATATACTATGCATTAGTCGAAAAAGGACATCGGAAAGAGCTAATGGATGTCACAGCCATGCCAGAGGAAGCCTTTGGAGGAGACCATAGGGCAGTGGTAGCAAAATTAAAAGTAGGAAAGGTCATCAGATTACCAGAAAAAAGGGAAAGAAAGATTAAGGTCTGGAGACTAAAGGAAAAGGAGGTTGCAGAAGAGTTTAAGAGAGAATTGCAAGAACAGATACCAAGGACGGATATTACCCATCTGGAACAAGAATGGGAAAAGTTTAAGAGTGCATTTGTAAACAGTGCAGAGAAAACATGTGGTAGAACATCAGGAAAGGTACGGGAAAAGGCGACAAAATGGTGGAATGATAGAGTGAAAGAAAAGGTAAGAGAGAAGAAGAAAGCTTGTAAGGAATGGAAAACAAAAAAGACTGAAAAACGTAGAGCAAAATATATAGAAGCAAACAAAGATTGCAAGAAAGTAATTGCAGAGGAAAAGAAGAAAAGCTGGGAAGAATTCACTCCGAAAATAAGGGAGGATTTACATTATGGAAAGAAATTGCTGTTTGGAATTATAAAAAGCAGAATGAATGAAAAGGTGGACACTGGGTTCGTGAAAAACAAAGAAGGTGAAATATTGACAAAACCAGAAGAGATAACGGACAGATCGAAAGAATATTTCAGCGAGCTGTTGACGGTGAGACGCCAGGCATGCGGAGAAGTTACGCAGACAGCCAAAACGGTGGAGGAAGAAATGGAAGAAGAACCAGACATTACTAAGGCAGAAGTGGAATGGGCAGTTAGGAAGATGAAGATGGGGAAAGCTGTGGGAATGGACGAAGTAGCAATAGAAATGATCAAGGCGTCAGGATCAGTGGGACTGCAGTGGACATACAGACTTCTCAGGAGTGTGTGGAGAGAGAAGAAAGTACCTGAAGCCTGGGAAAAGGGAATAATATCGCCAATATTCAAGAAAGGAGACAGGAAGGTGTGTGGTAACTACCGAGGAATCACCATCATCCCGCATGCTGCCAAAGTAATGGAAAGAATTCTAGAAAAAAAGAATTAAAGGTAGAAAGCCAAATAGAGGAGGAGCAGTTTGGATTTAGAGGGGGCAGGTCAACAGTGGAACCACCGGGTGAGTTAGCCGTGGTGGTTACGGCATGACTGATGGCAGTCGCTCACATCCGGGAGGCGAGGAGGTTCGAATCCCCCCGCCGGCAACCTTGAAGATGGTCTTCTGTGGTTTCCCATCTTCCTTCCAGGCAAATGCCGGGGTTGGTCCCTAACTATAGGCCACAGCCGCTACCTTCCAACTCCTCGTCCTTACAATCCAACTTCCCTCCTTCCCTCCCCAACGGTACTTGTAGCTCACCCATTGGGTGTCCGTCTCGAAGCAGCTACAAAACTGGCGAGCCGAACATGTCCTCGGACACTCCCGGCACTAATAGCCATACGCTAAAAAAAAAAAAAAAAAAAAAAAAAACAGTGGAACCCATTTTCATTCTGAGACAGAACATTGAAAAGAGTTGGGAATATGGGAAGGATATGGAATTGACTTTTATTGATCTAGAAAAGGCCTATGATAGCATCCCTAGAACAAAAGTTTGGGAAAGCTTAACAAATAGGGGGATAGGCAAGGAACTGAGAGACATGATAAAAGGAATGTGCATGGAGTGCTACAGTAGTGTGAAGACTAGAGTCGGGACATCGGAATGGTTTAAAATTGACACTGGACTAATGCAAGGAAGTGTGTTGTCACCATTATTGTTCGTAATGGTGATGAATGACACCATGAAGGCAGCAATGAAAGAATATAGTAGGGCAAAGATGAAGGCAATGTTGTTTGCAGACGATGTTGTGATCTGGGGGCGAAGATGAGATGGAGGTACAAGAACAGTTAGACCTAATAAATGAAAGGATTGAGCAATGGGGATGGAAGATAAATGTGGAGAAGAGTAAAACAGTGGTGATGAGTAGAGATAAGAGAGAAGGAAAAGGAGTAATCAAAGTAGGAGATAAGGAAATGGAAGTAGTGAAACACTTCAAATACTTGGGAAGTGAACTGACTGAAGATGGAAGTCTAGATTTGGAAATTGGCAGAAGAATACAACTCGGGAGTGCTTTCTACCAACAGGTACGGAGACTAGTATGAAACAAGGATATACCTATTAAGACTAAAGAAGTTATGTAAAAAGCATATTATGTTCCTATAATGACATATGCAGAAGAAACTTGGACATTGACTAAGAGGGATGAGAGCAGAGTACAAGCACCTGAGATGAGATTCCTGAGAAGTATGGTCCAGAAAACGAGGAGGGACAGAGTGAGAAATGAAGATATACGGAAAGAACTGGGAGTACAGAAACTAAATGACAAACTGGAGCAAAACAGATTGAAATGGTTTGGACATGTCAAACGGATGAATGAAGTAAGGCTACCAAGACGAGCACTGGAACGACGGACGACAGGGAAGAGAGGACGAGGAAGACCAAGAATGCGTTGGATGGACACGGTGGAGAATAGTATTAGAAAACGGAGCCTGGATTGGAACACTGTGTCGGAAGAGGAATGGTGGAACGACAGAACAAAGTGGAGAGGAACCATATTTTCCCCCATCCAGTGTCAACTGGAAAAGGGGAAATGAAGATGATGATGATGATGATGATGATGATGATGAGTATTTCACTTGGATAATCACTCTTATGGAGGTTTGTTTCAAAGGTCATTTTCCCACGCTTCTCAGCAGCCATCCCTTGTCCGCCTTTGCTTCTGATCGCCTAAACCAGAAGAAGAAATGAAGAAAGGAAACAACAGAAATAAAAGACAGGAGAATAATAATAATTTTATTGCGCACAATGTGCAAGGAATAAAACATAAAATTGACTATCCACAACCCTGATCTACAGTTTTTGGTCACTGCTCAAAATATTTTGTGATAACCATCGTTCACAACACAGTCATGATATCTTGCACAATGCTTCCCACACATCATACAAATACACTCTTCATCTGGAGTGTGGTAAGTTGGTCTAACGCACACTCTGAAGTGGAAACCGTGCACTGCGTAGCGTGTCCAGGTGTGATGCAGTTCATAATCTGGTCCTTTCCATTCTGGGTTCAGCATCGCTTCAGTTCCGTAAAATTCCATCCAAATTGCCTCACGCTTTTCTTTAAGTTCGGCCATTAATTCCTGATAGGCTCCTGTATATGGTAGAAGTAACATCTTCATCCGGAGCTGTTCTATTAGGAATGGTTCGCTTCTAGGCTCATTAGTCAGCCTGGATGATGTATATCTAGATACGCAAAGAATTATTTTGAGAAAAGTCGATTTAACTTTCTCAATTTTCTTGAAGTTGTTTTTATTCATGAGATCCCAAAATAACTCAATTCCGTAGGTCACGATGGGTATCATCTTCCTAGAGAATACCTTAATGGCCGATTCTATGGACATTCTTCTGAGAAACTGGACATCATTCATTGCTCTTATTGCTGCCGAATTTCGATTTTCAATGTGTTTCGTAACTGTGTTCCCAGACGTCTGTAATATATATATATATATACTAGCTGACCCGGCAGACGTTGTCCTGCCAATCAAAGAAAGTGTTGTAACTTTGCTTCTTGAAGTGCTTTTGGATACACAATATGTTTTTCAATTTCTGTTAGCTGACTCTAAACTATCGCGAAATGTATTAACTAATCTAGAAACATTCGTGGCAGCGTGCACAACAACTCTCCAAAGTTTCATCGCAGTCGGATAAATGGCATATAACACATACGGGATTTTGTTTAAATGATTCGTGCGCTGTCACTCATTTGTTGAATCCACTCGTGCTCTACCAACTGTGAAATGGATTTACCAAGTTGAACACCTTCCCTTGTGTGTACACAACAACTCATCAAAGTTTCATCGGAATCGGATGAATGACATATCAACGCACACAGGATTTTCTTAAAAAAGGATACGCGTGCCGTCACACATTTGTTGAATCGACTCATGCGCTACCTATTGTAAAATAGTTTTACTAAGCCTGAAACCTTCTCTGGAGGGTACTCAATGATTCACCAAGGTTTCATCGCAATCGGATGAACGATATACGACCACATACGGGACATTGTGGAAACGATTCGCGCGCCGTCGCTCATTTGTTGAATCTACTCGTGCACTACTTATTAAAAACTGGATTTACTAAGCCAGAAACCTTCCCTGGAGTGTACACAACAATTCACCAAAGTTTCATCGCAATCGGATAAATGGTATATGAACGCATACAGGTCTTTGTTGAAACGATTCGCGTGCTATCGCACATTTGTTGAATCTACTCGTGCGCTACCTATTCTAAAATGAATTTACTAAGCCAGAAACCTTTACTGAAGTGTACACAACAATTCACCAAAGTTTCATCGCAATCGGATAAATGGTATATGGACGCATACGGTACTTTGTTGAAATGATTCGCGTGCCGTCACACATTTTTTGAATCTACTCGTACGCTACCTATTGTAAAATGGATTTATTAAGCCAGAAACCTTCCGTAGGGCGTACACAACATCTCACCCAAGTTTCATCGTAATCGGACGAATGGCATTTGAACTCATAAGGGACATTTTTGAAACGCTTCGAACGTCGTCGCTCATTTGTTGAATCTACTCCTGCGCAACCTCCTGTGAAATGGATTTACTAAGTTAGAAACCTTCACGTAAGTGTACACAACAACTCATCAAAGTTCCATCTCAATCGATGAGTGGTATATAAACTTATACAGGATTTGTTGGAACGCTTCGCGCGTCGTCGCTCATTTGTTACATCTACTCGTGCGCTACCAATATTGTAAAATGGATTTACCAAGTTGAACACCTTCCCTGGCGTGTACACAACAACTCATCAAAGTTTCATCGGAATCGGATGAATGACATATGAACGCATAAGTGATTTTCTTTAAACGATTCGCGTGCCGTCACTCATTTGTTGAATCTACTCATGCGCTACCTATTGAAAAATAGATTTACTAAGCCTGAAACCTTCTCTGGCGTGTACTCAATGATTCACCAAGGTTTGTTCGCAATCGGATGAATGATATATGACCGCATACGGGACATTGTGGAAACGACTCGCGCGCCGTCGCTCATTTGTTGAATCTACTCGTGCGCTACTTATAAAAAACTGGATTTACTAAGACAGAAACATTTCCTGGAGTGTACACAACAATTCACCAAAGTTTCATCGCAATCTGATAAATGGTATACGGCCGCATACGGTACTTTGTTGAAATGATTCGCGTGCCGTCACACACATTTGTTGAATCTACTCGTGCGCTACCTATTGTAAAATGGATTTATTAAGTCAGAAACCTTCCGTAGGGTGTACACAACATCTCACCCAAGTTTCATCGTAATCGGACGAATGGTATTTGAACGCATACAGGACCTTATTGAAACGCTTCGTGCGTCGTCGCTCATTTGTTGAATCTACTCGTGCGAAATCTCCTGTGAAATGTATTTATTAAGTTAGAAACCCTCACGTAAGTGTACACAACATCTCACCCAAGTTTAATTGCAATCGGATGAATGTTATATGAACGCATACGGGACTTTGTTGAAACGCTTCGCACGTCGCCGCTCATTTGTTGAATCTACTCGTGCGCAACCTCCTGTGAAATGGATTACTAAGTTAGAAGCCTTCACTTAAGTGTACACAACAACTCATCAAAGTTTCATCTCAATCTATGAATGGAATATAAACTTATACGGGATTTTGTTGAAACGCTTCGCGCGTCATCACTCATTTGTTGAATCTAGTCGTGCGCTACCTAATGTGAAATTGATTTACTAAGCAAGAAGCCTTCCCTGGAGTGTACACAACATCTCACCCAAGTTTCATCGCTATCGGACGAATGTTATTTGAACGCATACGGGACCTTTTTGAAACGCTTCGTGCGTCGTCGCTCATTTGTTGAATCTATTCGTGCGCTATCTATTGTAAAATGGATTTGCTAAGCCAAACACCTTCCCTGGAGCTCACTCAACCTATCACCCAAGTTTCATGGCAATCGGATGAATGGTATATGAACGCATACGGGACTTTGAAACGCTCTAACGTGCAGAGACAAACAGTAGAATTCGACATCACTGCCACCTTTGGTATAAAACACAACTTTTCGCCACGGGCGGAGTGTATGTAATGGCGGTAGTTGCACAGGTTGCGACCAGGTGGCTCTACGTGCTAAATCCAAAAGCATCACTTTTCACTAAGGCTAGCGGTTTCCTTGACGACTGTTTTTGACTGTATATTGTGGTTCTAAAATTATGTGAAAATTGTGGTTCTAAAATTGTGTTCATTCCACCTACCGGGTCAGATTGTGAATCTAAACCATACATGGACCCACCCTAATATACATACCAAATTCCATCAAAATCGGTTCAGTCGTTTAGGAGGAGTTCAGTCACATACACACGTGTCGAAGAATTATATACACACATCAAAAAGTTTTGCATCACCTCGGTTCCCAGATCTCCGGCATATAGACGTTGACTGTGTATATTGTATCAAAGATACAGTCCCTTTGACTGTTCATAGATGTCACTAAAACTGCTCAAAGATGTAAACAACCATGCATGAGCAGGGCCTATTAGACGGAGGGGGTACGACAGCCGATCAGTTCCAGTCATTCCACCAGGACGAAGGTACGCTGCTCATGTTGTCTGTAGTTCTACCATGCCTAGAAGGTCAATACCGCAGTTCGATCGCGTCCGCATTGTTACTTTGTGTCAAGAAGGGCTCTCAACAAGGGAAGTTTCCAGGCGTCTCAGAGTGAACCAAAGCGATGTTGTTCGGACATGGAGGCGGTACAGAGATACAGGAACTGTCGATGACAGGCCTCGCTCAGGCCGCCCAAGGGCTACTACTGTAGTGGATGACCGCTACTTACGGATTGCCGCTCGGAGGAACCCTGACAGCAATGCCACCATGTTGAATAATGCGTTTCGTTCAGCCACAGGACGTCGTGTTTCAACTCAAACTGTGCGCAATAGGCTGCATGATGCGCAACTTCACTCCCGACGTCCATGGCGAGGTCCAGCTTTGCAACCCCGACACCATGCAGCGCGGTACAGATGGGCCCAACAACATGCTGAATGGACCCCACAGAATTGGCATCACGTTCTCTTCACCGATGAGTGTCGCATATGCCTTCAACCAGACAATCGTCGGAGACGTGTTTGGAGGCACCCTGGTCAGGCTGAACGTCTTAGACACACTGTCCAGCGAGTGCAGCAAGGTGGTGGTTCCCTGATGTTTTGGGGTGGCATTATGTGGGGCCGACGTACGCCACTGGTGGTCATGGAAGGCTCCGAAACGGCTTTACGATACCTGAATGACATCCTCCGACCCATAGTGCACCCATATCGGCAGAATATTGGAGAGGCATTTGTCTTCATGGACGACAATTCTCGACCTCATCGTGCACATCTTGTGAATGCGTTCCTTCAAGATAACGACATCGCTCGACTACAGTGGCCAGCATGTTCGCCAGACATGAACCCTATCGAACATGCCTGGGATATGTTGAAAAGGGCTGTTTATGGACGTCTTGACCCACCAACCACTCTGAGAGATTTACGCCGAATTGTCGTTGAGGAGTGGGACAATTTGGACCAACAGTGTCTTGATGAACTTGTGGATAGTATGCCACGACGAATACAGGCATGCATCAATGCAAGAGGACGTGCTACTGGGTATTAGAGGTAGTGGTGTGTACTGCAATCTGGACCACAAATGCTGAAAGTCTAGCTGTATGATGGTACAACATGCAATGTGTGGGTCTCATGAGCAATAAAACGAGCTGAAATGTTGTTTGTGTTGATCTCTATTCCCTTTGTATTTAAAGGTTCCGGAACTCTTGGAACCGAGGTGATGCAAAACTTTTTTTGATGTGTGTATATAAAGATAACGTGTTCTGCCCTTAGGTAGGTCTTCACACAGCAGCTCTCCATGCGGTCCTGTCTTCAGCCTTTCTCTTCGTTTGGTGGTAATTTCCTGCTATCTTGACACTGTCCACCAGCTGGTACCTTCTCCGTCCTCTTCCCCTCTTTCCGTTTACTGACGCTGTGAGAGCATCCCTCAGTAAACAATCTCTTCGCTGCCAGTGCCCAAGCCAGTTCCTCTTCCATGTATGGATAATGTGTAACAGCCTCCCATTTTCTCCAATTCGCTCCAATACCTCCTCATTCCGGACCCTTTCCTCCCAGGATATCCTTTCCATTCTTCTCCATAACCACATTTCAAACGCTTCTAGTCTTCTTTCATCATCCTTCCTTAGCGTCCAGGTCTCGGCTCCGTAAAGTGCCAAACTCCGAACAAAGCATTTTGCCAGCCTCTTCCTTAACCCTCGAACAGTACCCTTATTCTCCAGAAACAGTAACGTTATCCTGGGGCACTGAGTACCCCAGGACAGAAACACAACTCTGATGCATTAAAATTATGTATTACTAATAACTGCAACTACAAATGAGTAAAATCAATCCTGTGGCACGGACTACTTTAACTATGAAGGCTGTAAAATGAAAATAACTGTGTGAATATAATGAAAACAAAAATGTTAGCAATTATTCAATGTTATTGTAAATATTCTTTCTTTGGTCATCATAATCATAATCACCATTTTCACTTCTCACATTCACTACAAAACACCAAGCTATGATGTTTACGCACAAAACTCTTGCTCTCTGAGCTCACCACAGTGGTCTTGGTGTCCTTGAATCGTGGCCAGATGGAACACTCAATGCCCTGGAGACACTGTTTTGGGTATAAATAACCGTCATTGCTAAGAAGTATACACATTGACTGAAAGACAGTCAAAGTCAAGTAAAATTCAAAGGAGGTGGCCGCTTTTCAGGCGTACCAACATAACGTAATCGGGGAACGAAAATTCACTGGGGCACTGAGTGCCCCACTGTACTGTTCCAGGGGTAACCTCAAGTCCAAGTGTCCACACAATAGTCTCTTCTTTCTGTTGATGGCTTCTTTAGCAACGGCAATGCGAGTTCTTACCTCTTTACTGCTTTAGTATGCTTGAGCGTTAGTGAGCTTCCTAGATATTTGAAAACTGACACTTGTTAAATATCGCCCTGGCCTATCCTGATGTTTATTACTGTGTTCGCTCTTGCGCTTATCACCTTACTCATTGTCTTAATGCGCATCCCATATTGCTCTCAGGTTGCATTCAGATCTGCTATCATTCCATTCAGTATCCTTTCATTCTCTGCTAGCAACACCATGTCATCTGCAAATCGAATACACTCTATTCTCCTGCTACCAATATGTACTCCTCTTCTTCCATCCAGACATTTCCCAACGACGCGACGTCTGTAATATAATTCCTAAATAGTCAAAATGATTAACTATTTTCAACGGGGGGGGGGGGAATAGAAACGCGTTTAATCCTCGAAGAATAAGGATTGATGTACTTGATTTGATTTGATTTATTTTCACTGCTACACTTAGAGCTTAAGAGCTCCTTTACAGTAGCGCCCTACATAAAATAAGGTTAGGGCTTATAAAAGTAAAACATTTCACCTACATTCACAATATAAATAATCATAGTCTAACAATTATAGTAACAAAAATATAGTAACAATACAATAATAATAATATTACTAATGATAATGGAAAAATTATATACAAAAGAGTGAGAGTGCATACAGACTATCAGCCCGAAAAACAAACACCATATACTGTACAAGAAGAGCTATTGAAGTAGACAGGTTGTCAGCTATTGTCCTTGTGTTCTAATTGAACTTTGAAAAAGTATTTTAACATAATACAGTAATCAAATGTGAGAGGTATACTGCTCCAAGAAGCAGGATGAAAGATGTCTTTTGAAAGCTGCAGTGCTTGCAATGTTGACGAACTTATATAAATCGAAGGTGTTGAAGAGGCGTGAGGCGGTGCAAACAAAGGATTTATTGAACTTCATGGTTCGGTGTATAGGAATCTGGAGTGTTAATTTTGTGTATCTATTTTCTCGATTATGAACAGAATGCATTGGTGTAAAGGCATTGTAGAGATATAACGGGGTCTTGGTATGTAATATTTTATGTGTCAGAATGGCAACTGATAACTGCCTGCGCTCGTGGAGTTTCAGCCATTTCAGCTGCACGTAGTAAGGTGTGATATGTTCATCTCGCCTTACATCGAGAATGTACCGAACACATGCATTCTGGACTCTTTGTAATTTGATGTTCTGTGTTTCTGGTAAATCATTGTATACAGCAGAGCCATAATCAATGATTGGAAAGATGAGAGTTTGGACGAAGAGCTTACGTATGTTCTTTTCAGGAGATGCATAGTTGATACAACCTTCCTTACCACATTAGACGTATTCTCTGCCCACGACAGTGTTCTATCAAATATCACTCCGAGATTATTGACAGTGTTTCTATATTTAATATTATTGTCTAGTATCTTGATGGGTGGTAGTGAATTAAAATCTACTGAATTTAGAAGTTTTGTATATCCAGTGGATATAAGTTGTGTTTTAGATATGTTCAAGTTAAGATTATGATTTTGGGCCCATTCACAAAGCCTGTCAATGTCTTCATTAAACAGATTTATACGATCGCATGCAGTGTTAGGCGTGAGGTGAAAATAGGCTTGGAGGTCATCAGCGTATATATGAACAGAACTATTTCGGAATTCATTAGAAACATCGTTTATATATAGCGAGAAACATAGTGGACCTAAGACAGATCCCTGAGGTACTCCACTTTCTACCGATTTCCAGTCTGAGGAGGAGCCATCCGCGAGGACCACTCTTTGTGTACGCATGGAAAGGTAGGATTTGAACCAGGAAAGAGCACTCTGAGAGAAGCCAAAAGATTTCAGCTTTGCAAGAAGTATATTGTGGTTCACACAGTCAAA
Organism: Meconema thalassinum; assembly: GCA_946902985.2. Classification (NCBI taxonomy): domain Eukaryota; kingdom Metazoa; phylum Arthropoda; class Insecta; order Orthoptera; family Tettigoniidae; genus Meconema; species Meconema thalassinum. Next base: position 241,842,913 of record OX336396.1, read on the forward strand.
AGCCTTACTGAAATCGAAAAGACATAGGATTGTAAGCTGACGCTTGTCCATAGCTGAGCGTATATCATCGCTGACCTTTAACAATGCAGTGGTGGTACTATGACCCTTTTTAAACCCAGATTGGTAAGGATTGAAGATATTAAATTTAGTTAGGTATCCACATACTTGTTCATGAACTATTTTCTCAAGCGCTTTACTAAGGGCACAAAGGATATTTATTGGTCTAAAGTCACTACAGCTAGTGGGGTTTTTATTTTTTGGCACTGAACGTATGTTAGCACACTTCCAAAGAGACGGGTATACTCCACTTTGTAGAGAGAAATTAAATAGATGGATAATTGGGGGTCGAAATACTTCAAGACAGTTAGAAATAAGAGAAATTGGGATGCTATCAGGGCCTCTTGCTTTTGTACGAATTGATTTGATGGCTTTCACAATCTGGTGTGGGTAAACATACATAAAGAAAAATTTTTCATGGGCAGGGGGAGGGATGGATGTGTATTTCGTGACGGTCTCTGATACTCTTAATACATCACCAATTGAGGCAACATTTGAGTAATGTTCATTTAATTGTGATGCAGAGACAGGCATCTCAACATCAGTGACTGAACTGGCACCAACTCCCAATGATTTTGCAGCACGCCATCTGGCGGAGGTGGTTTTACAGTCACTGAAGAGGTTGTACATATATTTCACTTTTGTGTTCCTGATTGTTTGTTTTGTCTTATTACGCAGAATTCTGTACTCTTCATAGTCAATGGTAAGTTTAGATTTAATAAATGTTCTTCGTGCTTTATCACGTTTCTTTAAAAGCGTTTTGATTTCTTTACTGATCCACGGAGCAGAGTTATGTTTTATATTCACTTTCTTTTGCGGTGCATGCATATCATATAGTTCATTTACACAATCATTAAATAGAGTCACTTTCTCATCTATGTCAGTGGATTGGTAGAAATTCTGCCAAGGGAGTAATTCTGCATCCGTTTTAAAATCATTTAAATTAAATTTACTGAAGTCACGTACAAAGATTGATTTTGGTCGAAGTTTCGGGGTAGATAGAGAAAACACTGCGTACAGAAGATCATGGGTTGAGAATCCAGCAGCTGGTTCTTGTTCGTAGTCAACAACGAGGTCATTACAGTTTGAAGAGATAATATCGAGAGAGCTGTCACAAGTAGCTGTGTGGAATGTAGTATCGAATGGTAAACATTCAACATTACAGGAACAGAGCACATCACATACCTGTTCAGTTTCAAAAGCTCCACTACCAAACCGAGCATTAACGTCCCCAACAATAAAAACATATTTATAATCAAGAATGAATTTGTACATGTCATTCAGAAAAATATCTAGGTAGCCAGCTTTCGGTGGACGATACACACAAGCAAAGAGAATTTTAGTTTCGGTAAGAGAGATGTCAAGTATAATGTATTCAGGCCTCTTATTATATTCACCAGGAGACTGACTTAGCACGCTATACTTTATGTTATCCCTAAGGTAAACTGCAACACCACCTCCACCGACGGTTAATCTGTCATTTCTAATTACTTTATAGCCTGTGAGAGAGACAGCAGCATCTGGAATTGAGGGCTTGCAAAAGGACTCACTTACTGCAATTATGTCAAAAGACGAACCACCAAAGACGTGACAAAATTCAGAATAGTGAGAGGAGTCAACTAATGATTGAGCATTGATATGAGCAAGTTTTAGGCAGTTGGTGTTTTTCAGGCTGATAGCGGAATGTATGTCTGGAAGGAGGGGAGTGGAATTCAGCTGTATGCCTACTAACTACAGACACAGAGTTTCCAGAAATATTACATATTAAAAGATGGTCCTAAAAAGAAATGTTGCATAATTATTTAAATATGTGAAGTAAATTAAAAATAAAATTTTAAAAACTAAAAGGAGGAATAAGAGTGAGTAATATGAGTACGCTAGTTATCTTCATTGTACCTGGAACTTAGCAGGGGGTGAGCTTTTTAAGCTCGGCTGCGTTTCTCACACGGTGTTTGATGTCACCTCGCAGTACAATTAACGTACCATCTGACGTCCACACTTGTTTCTCCGTGAAGATGGAGACCGCTTGCTTCAGTAGATGGTGTCTGGTGGAGGTGAGATCCTCTCGAATTGTCACCCTGGTTCCACGCAACGCCCTCTTTGCGCGAAAAATCGCCGACCGTTTCCCATACGAAACAAACTTGCACAGGATAGCTCTAGGCTTTCCACCCCCCGGGGCTCCAACCCTATGCGAACGGTCAATGTCATCCACGGTCAACGGGACGTTAAGCTTTGCAGCAACATTGAGCACTAATTGGTCTGTACTTTCACTTCTCTCTTCAGGCACACCAAAGATTCTTAGATTGTTCCTCCTTAAATATTGTTCTGTTTCCTCAATTTTGTTGTGAAGTGAGGACTTCAGTTCAAGAATTTCATTTTCGCGAGCTTTGAGTTCATGTTTTAATTCTGCAATCAGCTCATTGCTGAAAGCCAGAGAGATGTAGAGCCATGAAAGGCTGTTAGGAAAGGGAAAGAGGAGAGCGTGCTCTCCAGAGGTCTGGGAAGAAAGGGGTAAAACGGACCCAGGTCAAGAATCCCTCATCCCAACCAACCTCTGATCTCACCAGCCATGAGCCCTTGAGGGTGTAGCGCTTTCCAAGGTTTACCATAGGGAGGTGAAGGGCTGCTTGAGCCTTTTGCTTTCAGAATAAAGAAGCACAGGTGTGCTTCTTAAGAAGGGAGGTAGTGCGCAATTCGCTACTCCTATAGGGGTCCGGGCACAGACACCAAGAGCCCGCTGATGAGCCAACTTCGTGTTCCTAGGTGAAACACCACACAAGACACGGCATAAACCTAGAAAAAATGCTGAGTTCTAGGACCAAATAAATGTTGGAAAACTGCCATCGAGTTATAATAATATCGTATGACCTCGGGTGCCGGGTGCAAGCTATGTTATTTGACGCCCAATGGACAGCTTGCATGTCGAATTTTGTTGTTCCTTGGAGCACTATGAAAGTCAAGCAGGTTAGATATCTAAGTCCCTTGACACTATAGCGCTCTCTAGTAGAGAATGGAGGCACGTTTTGTGTTGGCGGAAAATCCCGAGATTAATTTTGCCATTATGAACACGGCCTAATGAATTCCAATGGGTTCTTTAACATGCCAACAACATATGACATGCGTGTCGTGATTTTTGTCGCCTTTCAAAAATCACTTACCACGGCCAGGAGCGAACCTGAAAGCTTGGGGGTTTGTAGCCCGACAAGATAACCACTCACCCACCGTGGCAAGCTATCGAGTTATATATCGTGGAATGAAATTGGGACCCCCAAAGTGACAGTCAACAATGTTAGCAGGAGAGAAAAAGAATGCTGAGAATAAACTTCAGGTATTCACAAATAACTTTAAAAGGAGAAGAGAATGGCTAATTAAGAAGGAATGTCGCACTTTTAAAAAAGAAAATGGATTGTCCTGTGCTATTTTGTCACTCTTGAAGGTCTTGCGTGTGCTTAAAGAAATCCGTGTTAAGGCTATGTCACATAGCTCAAGAGGTGTTCACTGTGACAGATCTGCCTGACCGCTTCCACTTGGCAAACAGCGCGAGATCTATTAAGGTCACCTTTGAGCACACATCCCGGCACGATTAGTCATCATAGCAATTATAGCTTGCGTTATCTGGATACCAAGTTATTCTCAATTACAGACTCGACGCCAGTTTCCCAAATTATTATTATTAATCGTATGGTTTACCGTAATATTAGATACCGTATCACAAAAGAACAACATACAGTAAACTCTCGATTATCCGCTTTGCGGATTATCCGCGGTGCCTGTAGAAGGACAGTTTTATAAAAAAGGAAGGTTTTGAAACCGAAAACTATTTCTCAAAAATTAAAATAAAGTTACTAAATACTTAAACGTAATAAAAATCGTAAATCGCAAATACAGTACAGTACACTTAATAATGTACAGTACAAAACGTGTACTGTAGTTCAGTATTACTGTACAGTACTGTACTGTATAGCTTATTGGTATACACACTGTACGTCGTGTGTACGCTGATGCAGAGGACCGTTACTCATAATGCAGCATAAGGACACATTGACAGGATTCTTCAATACCTTGAGGAGCAAGACGACGCGTCACTTTGTGACAAGATGGTCTTGAGAAAACTCAAATCACAAATAAAGAAGAGGTGTTTCCCTACGAAAAAGCAAAAGCAAATGACCGATTTTTTGTTAAGCAGTAAACAAGACTGTTTAATAACACACATAACATCGATTGAGTTTTGTTATCATATACGTCCTTTTATTGTATAATAAACGTATTTAAAGCACTTGTGTGTTGTTTTTTAGTGCCTTCGACCTTTGTTTATCCATTACCAGCAATTTTGCAGCTTATCCTCGAAATTCGATTATCCGCGGTATCCGCGGCAGTCAATTCCGCGGATAATCGGGAGTTTACTCTATTTACATCTGGAGTCACATGCACAAAATCCCCGAGGATGCCTGGATATGCCCTCAGAGAACAATCACCTAAAATAAGGGAGATAGTATGTCTCTCATCACCACAATCACATGCAGGAGATGGTAATTTGGTCCATTTGAACATTGCATCAGCATAAACACCATGACCAGTCCATATTCTGTTCAGCCTAGTCCATGTCCTTCTGGGTAGATTGAATCCAGGGTCCTTCACAGTTACGGAAGGCATATCACGGAGCTCTGCAGTACAAGTCCGTAGCCCATTGATTAATGACATCTAAGTTTGCATCCACTAGTCTCTGAGCGGTATGTAATGGTGAGCTCCTCGATTTGAGCCTCCTAAGCTGTAGATCAGCAATATCAGATTGAATAGGCAGCTATTGATTAATTGATAGCCTGTGATATTCCCTTACCGAAGCATAATGTCTGAAAATTAGTGTAGGAGCAGTGCTTGAGATTATTCTCATGGTATTATTGAGTTGCACATCAATTTTCTCTACATGTTGGCTGTTTAACCAAACAGGGGCACAATACTCAGCAGCAGAAAATAGTTTCCCAAAATAACATTTATATAAGGTGCGTTCAAAATGTAACGAGCCGGAGGCATAATTACAGAAACCAGTACCTGTATGTTAGAAGTATTGGCCCTGGCTGTTGAGGCACTTGTCTCACTGTGACACGAGGCGGTGAATGGATGAACATAAAATTCCCTGGGCTGCGATGTGAACCATTTCCGCACGTAGCCTACAGCTGGACGTCGGCGTCCGAGGTGTATCGTTGGCCCCGCAGTGCCCTTTTCAGGGGACCAAACATGGCGTAATCACAGGGAGAGAGGTCTGGACTGTATGGAGGGTGGCCGAAAACCTCCCATTTGAATTTCTGCAGGAGTGCCACGACTGTGTTGGCCGTATGAGGTCGTGCATTGTCGTAGAGCGACCATGGCGGCTATGGTGTTCACTGTCACTCGGCGGTCCTGGGTAATGAGTGCATCAACCAGCTGGACGTTGTCATCAGTAATGCAGGGGGTGCCCCAGACCGGGCATCATCGGCTAACGACACCCGTCCATCCCTGAAGCGCAGGTGCCACGCCTTGACCCTTGCAAGGGACATGCAGTGTTCGTCGTACACTTGTGACATTCGGCGATGAATGTCCGTTCCTCCTACTCCTTTCGCTGTCAGAAACGGAACTACACCTCTTTGCTCTTCGTTTGACGCCTCCATGTCACTGTTTGCAATGCGACTGGCAGCATTGGACGAATGATGCATGCTGCTGCTCGCTTTGTATCGTCACGTGACGTGCACGAGTGCCCTATAGCGACGGGCTGTGATCTTCCACGCTCTGGTCGGAACCACACCTCGTTATACACGCCACGATTAGCTGATGTAGTCACCGGTTTGAGCATTCCAGCCTCCGGCTCGTTATTTTTGAACGCACCTTATACTTTTCACGGCTTAATGCACTAAATATATTTACAAGGCGGTGAAATTTCTTCCAATGTTTAACCAAGAGTCTTACTTATTTTAAGAAACACAAAGTAAAATGATTATTTTATCAATGACAAATCAAAACAACTGACTAAAAGATATCAGTGAAGACATAAATGAAATTGGCTGTCATGAAGAAACCATTCAATACAGAACAAAATTCGGAACATTAATTCACAAACACAAATTTTCTCAGAAGCCTACCTGACAAAATACAGGATGGACAGAACAGCGTAAAAGGTAACACAGAGAGAGGATGAAGAGATATTGGGAAGGGAAGAAGAAACCGTGTTAATAAGTTCAAAAGCGCTCCTTAGTTGGGCACAACGAATAAAAGAAACTATTATTATTATTATTATTATTATTATTGGTCGCCTCCGTAGCGTAGTGGTCAGCATGGTTAGCTGCCGCCCCGGAGGTCCTGGGTTCGATTCCCGGCTCTGCCACGAAATTTCAAAAGTGGTACGAACTGGAACGGGGTCTACTCAGCCTCGGGTGGCCCAAATGAGTAGAGGGGGTTCGATTCCCCCTCAGCCATCCTCGAAGTGGTTTTCGGTGGTTTCCCACTTCGTCTTCGGGCAAATGCCGGGATGGTCCCTACCGTACGGCCACGGCCGCCTCCTTCCCTCTTCCTTGCCTATCCATCCCAATCTTCCCCTCCCTTCCCTCATGAGGCCCCTGTTCGCTTTGCAGGTGAGGCCGCCTGGGCGAGGTGCTAATCCCACCTCACCAGTTGTATCCCTTCCGATTAGATGTTCCCAGCTCTAGGACACTGCCTGGATAGGCAGTAGGGGTGAGTTCCCTCGCTGAGTCCCTGGGAGCCACCACCCTGGAGGGTAAACACGATTAAAAAACAAAAAAATTATTATTGAAGACATTAGTAATATCTAAATTACAATCTACTTCATACCCAAACCCGCGAGGGCTGGCGCATGCATATTTTTGACCCAGGCTCTATATTTTCGTTTTGGTCAGCCCTTATTTCCTGTCGCTTACAGTACCTTCCTTCCTAGCCTTGAACTTCACCCTGCAAAAGCAACTTGTCCATATAATTAGGAACACTCAAGTTATTTCTATATTATTTACGGTCGGGTCAGATTTACCCATGGCGCCAGTCCTCACGTGCCAATTTTCGTCTTATGTTGGTCGGGACAATCTTTATAAAATAAGGGGGAAAATCCAAATATATTGGTGCAGCACAATCACATAGTTCACGTTCTTGTTGATCCATGTTTAGGGTCTAGGGATACATTGGTCATCAGCTCCTTTGTTCAAAAAAATCGAAATGACTGCTTTACCCCTACTATGAAGGCCAATTATACTGTTATGAAGATTATTGTCATTTTTCTGCATATTAATTTTGAAAAATATAAATAAATCTCATTTTATATTGGGAATAATTCATAGGAAGATACAAGGTGTAAAATTACTTCATTAAAATCCGTACAACTACGACTAAAATGGAGTGATACACTATGGGTCAAAATGAGCCGGTGCCAGTTCTCAAGGTCAATACACATTTATATGTATGTTTTATTTAAAATATCAATTGTTATTACCTTTTCATTCTCCCGTGCCGTCCCGTGAAGGTACGGCCAATCCTCGTCCACGTCTTCCAACTTGAGGAAGGCTAGCGCTCCAGACATTCCGATAGTCTTCCGGAAGTCTTCATCATGTTCATATTGAGTTGTGAACCAGGACTATAAGAATTTATAGCTCGTTACAAATGGGATACTACACGATCACTTTATTATCCGACGCAAATAGGAATCGTCGCAAACGGGACGACACTCCCCATACAACCGATTAAATTAATGCAAGGTTACATACAGCATTCATGTTATATGAAGATAAGATGAATTTTCAATAGGTGGACTTTACTTGTGAGTTATTTATGCAGACAGGCACAATAAGACTTGAACTGGTACTTAGTAGTATATCATCTTCCTCATGAATAAGTAATACTCCGCTTAACTTGTATCCCGCTAAGTATGGGGTCATGGTAATGATCCCTTACTGGAGCCCCCTACAGAGAACCAATGGCATCTCAATGATTGCAAAAATGAAATTCACGGGGTGATGTGTGACCTCGAAGAAAACCTGTTCCATATAGGATTGCTTGAAATTGATTCATTTTGAGGATGAACCATAAGGACAGACATTAAAAAGACCCTCGACTGGTGATTCACGAAGGAATAAGAAAGAAGGAACCAAATATGTCAGTAAGGTCTTTGCAGGCTATTCCTTAATTAAAGAGTTAGTTTCTAGAATGCATAGGAGAAAGCAAGTATACACCAAACACAATGGCATATATCCTAGTAAGATACACTTTCTACCTGAAAGACATAAGGCTCAAGCAATCAACACCAAATACAGGCATGCGGCTTCAGTGGCGTAGTTGTTGCATGCTGAGCTTCTATGCCCAAGCTCGCGGGTTCAAACCCGGTCGAAGTCGTCGGATTTTTTTTAGAGCGTTAAAAGTCCCTCAATATGCCTTCCTTTGGAGGGGAAATAAAGCCGGTGGACCCTTGTCATAGATTTATGGCATGATAAAGAATCTTCCACTAATTACACTTGTGTGAATCTAAATTATAGGTTATCATTTGACTAACGCTCTTAGGTTCCAACGTTTGTCACCAGGAGCCAACTGCCGTGGCATCTAATAACAGAACTGGAACTAGTTGGTCGTTGACGGTGGCGTTTGGTAGCAAGAGTTGGAACTACTTGAAAATCGAATGTCTGCAGTCCTTGCTTGAATTAAAAACAGATAACACACACTAATGCATCCATCAGAATTAACACAGGTTATCAGACAGATTCTTCTTATTCTTATTCTTCTTATTCTTCTTCTTCTTCATGTGCCGTCTCCTCTAAGAAGGTTGGCGATCATCACTGCAATCCGGTTTTTGGTAGCAGCACTGAAAAGTTCACTGGAACTACACTTGAACAATTTTTTTAAATTGTCCAACCAAGAGATCCTTCTTCTTCCTCGACTCCTTCTGCCCTCAACCTTCCCTTGAATAATTCTGCACACACCCAAAATATCACGGGGCTACATAACTGCGTTGCCGCAGCCCCTAAACTGAGGAACCAACCAAATACAGGCACTTACAACGAAGTAATAGAAAATGGAAACAAAAGAAGAAAGAGATACCGACTTCTTCGGAACAGACGCCATGATTAATAGACAATGGACCAACAGTAATCGAACACAGAGGTATGCAATGATAGGACTCACGATTCACGGATTCCACCATAAAATGGGTGTAAATGCAAAATCTCATCAAGTAAATGATCAATGATTGTGGAAAATATGTAGCAAAAAGTGTGAACTTTACCACTTCAATCAGTGCAAACACAGGACACGGTCTTTAAATGAACTTATAAGAGCAAACAAATACACAGTTAGAGTGCAACTTTGATTTTATTAATAGACTAGCAACCCACCCCGGCTTCGCCCGGGAATAGTTATGAATGAATTACGTGCTAGCTCGTAAACTGTTGCCTCAGTAATTGAATGGAGATTATTGGAAGGAAGGAAAACGTAACAACACTTAGTGGCCGATGTATTGAAGATACGCTGTCGCGGAATTTCTTGTAGAATTTTTCATGCTGAACAATTCTTACAATCATAGTTTATTGATATTTTTATCGGTTTGCCCACCGTAAGCTTGAAAAGCGTCCGGACGCCAGGTTTTTATTTCGACCTTTTCACTAAAATCGTTAGTGCTTGGCTTCCTTTGATCATAAATAAATTTTTTCTACAAAAACCTTCCTCGAGATATCCTTTACAGAATGGTGAAAACCACATCAAAATCCATCCAGTGGATCTCGAGATTACCCGTGACATCCAAGAATCGGGACCTTTTTTATTAAGTAAAGATATTGTGAACGCTTTCGTGGCAATTCGGCTGCAATAAATATAAGCCTATTGTTGGCAACTCTGGCACTGTACATACTCTAATGACAGTTGGTCCCCCTGCTGGAGGGTTGTTGACCCATTAAGAGGAAGGGTCGTTTTCTTACCTGCGTCAAGCAGGACTCACTTGCAAGTAGGTAGCAGTGGCTACCGGACATGGTGTCATAGCACGCATGTAATATCTACTGTACTTGTTCAGTGTTTAATCATGTACATACAGTGTAAAATATATTTCTTTATACAGTCCACCACATCGTATTCTATGTATTCGACATAAGTTTTGGTCCTCCGGGCATGATTATATGGCAAGAAAAACAGTGAAAATTGAACTCGTGTGATCCAAAGACAGCATGGTTTCTCACAAATGGCGTGGGTGGTTACCAGCATGGCGACTACTGGACAACAGAATTCATCATCCTGGTAAGTCACCGATCATCCTTAATTATTCCTTGTGACTAATATGCATTCCTTTCTTTCTTCATTCAAAACTGTTCGTTTGTACTTGCAATGTATTGGTATTGCTAGTGATCACACATGATTTCGCCCGTAAAACTGTATGTTATTTGTACGCAGTTTTCCCGCAACTCTTTGAAACAAAACCAGGAGTTCATCTTTGTATTATGTAAATATGTTAGGTATTTGTCTTTTCGTTTTGTCATTCTTTTACGTATAGGCATTTGGTCTATTGTGATTTTATATCATTCAGCAGTTTATTGGGAATTGCTAGTGAAAAATGGAACAAAAGATAAAATCACTGTGTAGCAAAAGGGGTAGGTTAAAGGCTAGCTTATCTCGCATACAAGGCTTCGTAGAGAAATTAGATTCTCAATCTAAGGACGTAGATCAGTTGGAAGATCGACGGGCTCACTTATCAAAAATCTGGGAAGAATATGAAACAGTTCAATCACAAATAGAGGATTTGAAAGAGGATGAATCATTTCAAGCAGAACAAGAATCTTATCGCTCCGACTTTGAGGAGCAATACTTCAAAACATCTGGTCTTATAAGATCCATAAACAGTGCAATTTCCAAGTCAGCAACTTCGCTAAGTGATTCTATTGGTGAATCAACTACCAGTTCGCAAACACGTTCAGTTAAACTGCCTCAAATAAGTTTACCTACATTCGCAGGTGATTATTTAGAATGGCCCAATTTTGCCGATACTTTTAAGAATCTCATTCATGAAGATGCAAATTTGTCAAAAATACAGAAATTTCATTACCTAAAATCAGTGGTATCAGGCAGGGCGGCAGACGTGTTACAGTCTCTAGAAATATCTGCAGCGAATTACGACATAGCGTGGAACCTGTTAAATGAAAGGTTCAATAACCGGCGAGCAATTGTTTCCTCCCACATTAATTCGGTCCTTCAGATTAACAAAATAGAAGTAGAATCTTCCAAGGCATTAAGAGACTTGTATGACGGCTTCAGAAGGCACATACAGTCGCTATCAGCGCTTGGTCTGTCTTGTGAAGAACAATTAGATGCCATTTTGATACATTTAATAACAAACAGATTTGACGCTGAAACATTAAAAAAATGGGAGACCTCGTTACCAACCTTTGATCTTCCATCGTATCAGACACTGGACAAATTTCTACTCGAAACATGTAATGCATTGGAATCGATAGAAACTAAGAATTGTGATCGCACAAAACAGCTGAAGCAGGTAGGCGTTTCATCTAAACCGAATGCATCTGGTTTCAAACCGAGGCCATTCACGAACCCAGGGAAAAATTGTTTCCTTTCACAGAAAAATCAGAAATGCCCATTTTGCACGGAAGAACATCCCATATTTAGATGCAAAACATTCACTTCTATGTGTGTTTATGACAGATGGCGGGAGATCAAGAAGCATAAGCTCTGTGTTAATTGCCTGTCTGGAAATCACTTCGCTAACGAGTGCACTCGTTCATGTTGTAAGCTGTGCAAGGATAAACACAACATCTTGCTTCATAGGGACCAAGGGTCACCGAACCACAATAATAGTCAAACTTCAAACAAGAGTATTGTGTCCAATAATACTTCATTGTCTCCCCTTAATGAGCAACATAGTAGTAATGCTGTTTCATTGCACAATCACAACAATGATGTTTCCTCTCATGTATTGTTGTCGACAGCAGTAGTGAATGTCAACAATTCAGAGGGAAAAACCCGTCATGCTCGGGTTGTGTTAGACAGCGGCTCGCAACTCAACTTCATAACCAGGGAATTAGCTCATCAATTACGATTGTTAAAGACAATGACTAATATTCCGATACATGGGTTGCATAACACTACCATCAAGGTGGGGTCGGTGGTAAGAACAAAGATTTCTTCGCGGTTCGGTTCCTTTGAACGAATCATGACATTTCACGTAATACCTTCAATTACTGGTCAGTGCTTACCCACTAAAAATATCAACATCACAGATTGGAGTATTCCAGAGTTTATATTAGAAAACCTTGCGGATCCTCAATTTAATGTGTCATCATCCATAGACATTCTCATTGGAGCAGAATTCTTTTCCGATCTTATCGGCGCAGAACAATTTCAGCTCGACAGTTTCTCAAACAAACTACCGTTGTTTCGCAACACGGCTCTTGGCTGGGTAGCAGCAGGTAGTGTTGGTTTGTCTGAAAGGCACGCAGATAACAGTTCTTCCTGCCTCTTTGTGTCAGGTAAGATATTCAATGAGCCGGGGAAAGCACTGCTTGGCCAAGGACATTCTGAGCAAGAGATTAGTGAGAGGCTATTTACTGACGGTCACAGAAGGAATCCACAGGGTAGGTTCATAGTCCCACTACTCCTTAAAGAGGACCCGAGTCAGCTAGGTAGCAATGTTAATGAGGCAATTAGACGGTTTCACAGCCTAGAGAAGCGTTTTGAAAGGCAGCCCCAAGTCAAGTCGGAGTACGTACAGTTTATGAGAGAGTACACTGACCTGGATCATATGGAGGAAATTCCCAGTAATGAGATAAACAAACCATTACAGTACTACCTTCCGCATCATTGTGTATTTAAGGGTAATTCATTGACAACGCGCACTCGCGTGGTATTTGATGGCAGCTCGAAGGGCGATTCTGTATTATCCCTCAATGATTTGTTATTAGTAGGACCGATCGTTCAAGATGATTTATTTTCAATATTGGCTAGATTTCGCATGCATCGCTATGTATTGACCGCTGACATAGAAAAAATGTATCGACAGGTCCTCATAGAACCTGCACATACTGACTTTCAGCGTATCGTGTGGAGGGAGTCCCCTAAGGACGAGCTTAAACATTATCGTCTCAAAACAGTCACATATGGCACGTCATGTGCACCCTTCCTGGCCACAAGATGCCTCTCTCAATTGGCGAATGACACTAAGGAGGAATTTCCTGAAGCTTCGAATGTAATACGGCGGGATTTTTATGTTGACGATTTAATGACAGGTTGTGAATCAACTGACGGCTTAAGAACCACTCACAAGTGTGTTTCAGATATTTTATCCAGTGCGGGTTTTACCTTAAGAAAATGGTGTTCGAATGAGCCCAATGTACTATCGAGCATTTCTAACCACGAAACAGATCCCAAGTACATTATTAAGGTAGATGAAGCTGAAGACTTGAAGTTGTTGGGGCTATCTTGGAAACCCATCACAGACACTTTTCAGTTTGAGTTGAGAAGTGATTTCAGTTCGACACAGATAAACAAAAGAATAATTCTTTCAGACCTGGCTAAAATATTTGACCCCTTAGGGCTTTTGGCCCCAATATTGATTAAGGGTAAGATTTTCGTCCAGCAACTGTGGCAAATGAACTTAAATTGGGACGACGTTCTCACAATAGAACTTCAAATTAAATGGATTCGTTATATGCAGGATATTGCTAAATTGAAGGAGTTCAAAGTGCCTCGTCATGTTAGGGCAGTAGAATTTGTGGAGTATGAAATTCATGGATTTTGTGACGCGTCTCAGATTGCTTACGGCGCTTGTGTTTATGTAAGATCTCAGACAGGAGATGGTAAAATAACAGTTCACTTATTGTGTTCCAAGTCTCGCGTTGCGTCATTAGGCTCAGTAACTTTACCAAGATTAGAACTATGCAGTGCTGTATTACTTGCTCAATTGGTCGAAAGAGTCATGAGATCCATAAACGTAACTAAAGACAAGTGTTTTTGTTGGACTGACTCCACAATAGCATTAGCATGGATTTCGGGCCATCCACACCAGTGGAAAACATACGTCGCTAATCGAGTGTCGCAGATTCAACAGTTGACAAATATTGATTGTTGGCAGCACGTCTCTACTCATCATAACCCAGCAGATATGATCTCGAGAGGAGTTACCGCGGAGAAGCTGTTAAATTCATCATTTTGGTTATCGGGACCATCTTGGCTTTCAGATAATAAAGACGAATGGCCTTCACAGCAGAGGCATAGCTCTCAAGAATTACCTGAAGTTAGGAAAACTAAAATCGTTCTAGTGTCATCTACAGAATCCCTTGGATCGAATCTGATTAACAGATACTCTTCCTGGAGCAAGCTGATTAGAATAACAGCTCTCGTGCTCAGATTTATCAAAAATCTTAAAACTAAAACAGACAGACAAACAGGTGCTCTTAATCCGGTAGAACTAGAGCAGGCTAAGTATTTATGGTGTAAAATTGCGCAAGGTTCTGAATTTTCACAAGACATAAAGGCTCTCAAACAAAATTTGCCACTACCCAAGGGAAGCAAATTACATGGATTAGCACCGTATTTGGATGAGCAGGGTCTGTTACGGGTAGGAGGCCGTCTGCAAAATACTAAACTATCGGTCAACAGAAGACATCCTATTTTATTACCTGGCAATCATCGCATTACAATAATGTTATTTGATCATTTTCATTTTGTTTTTCTTCATGCTGGAGCTCAGACTTTATTGACAATGATGCGACAGCAATACTGGCCTCTATGTGGGAGGAACGGTGCTCGAAAAGCAGTGTATCGATGTAAGACGTGTTTTCAATTCTCGTCTCGGCCGTATCAACCGATAATGGGATCGCTACCTGAAAGTAGAGTAGTTCCCAGTCGACCATTTGCATCTTCAGGAATAGATTTCTGTGGCCCAGTATATTTACGGCCTTCCTCCAGGAAGGGCGCTCGGATTAAGGCATATATAGCTATGTTTGTTTGTTTTGCCACAAAGGCTGTACATATTGAACTTGTAAGCGATCTGTCTACAGCTGCTTTTTTAGCATCACTGAAAAGATTCATGGCTAGACGAGGAACTTGCACCCACATATTCACTGACAACGCAACTAATTTCGTAGGTGCATCACGTGAGCTAAAGAAATTCTTTGATATGAATTCCAAGCAGTCACTCATAAGCTTTGCTACTGAGAAGGGGATTCAGTGGCATTTTAGTCCTCCTGGTTCACCTCACTTCGGAGGGTTGTGGGAGGCTGCAGTTAAATCAGCTAAGTATCACCTTAAGAGAATAGTAGGAAATGCTGCATTGTCGTTTGAAGAAATGACTACAGTGCTTGTACAGATAGAGGCAGTTTTGAATTCGCGCCCCCTCTGCCCACTATCCTCTGATCCCAATGATCCGGAAGTATTAACCCCATCCCACTTCCTGATCGGTGGCTCATTTCATCTTCCTGTGGAAGAAGATGTGTCTCAGACTCCCTTGAATAGACTGAAGCGCTGGCAACTGCTTCAGGCTATGTTCCAGCAATTTTGGCGTCGATGGTCCAAGGAATATCTCGGACAACTCCAACAGCGTTCTAAATGGCGGTCGCCCGGACAATCCCCACAAATCGACACTCTGGTTGTTCTGAAGGAAGAGGGCGTGCCTCCACTTCATTGGAAACTGGGCCGTGTCGCAGCAGTGCATCCAGGAACCGACGGAGTTACGAGGGTTGTTACCATTAAAACACCCAGCGGAGCTCTTTTGAAAAGAGCAGTGTCAAGACTTTGCCCATTGTTGAGTGAAGAGAAGTGAATTGTTTAAATGTTTGTGTACATAGTGTTTATTTCAACTCTTATTCCAGTTAATAGAACAAAGTGACAGTATTTAATTGTTGTTTGAAATATTTGCTATTTCAAGGGGGGGAGTATGTTGGCAACTCTGGCACTGTACATACTCTAATGACAGTTGGTCCCCCTGCTGGAGGGTTGTTGACCCATTAAGAGGAAGGGTCGTTTTCTTACCTGCGTCAAGCAGGACTCACTTGCAAGTAGGTAGCAGTGGCTACCGGACATGGTGTCATAGCACGCATGTAATATCTACTGTACTTGTTCAGTGTTTAATCATGTACATACAGTGTAAAATATATTTCTTTATACAGTCCACCACATCGTATTCTATGTATTCGACACCTATTATTAATAAAGTTTGGATGTTTAGGAAATTACGTGTTTTTCCTTGACTGCATTTTCATTAAGAATTGTAATTGAGCAGGAGTTCAGTGTTCCGATTTTTAGGTGTATTTTATTCGGCACTAGCAGAAGTACCCGTTCTTCGAACGGTGTTCGGTGTTAACACCAGACATTATCAATTGAGCTACTGTTGCAATGGTTAGCGGTTTGTCATTCCTTCATTAGTTCATCAGAACGAAGTTAGTTTTCTGGGAATATCACACACACTGTTAATTTAAGAGCCTTAAAACGTGGTTTTCGGAGACCCTTTATAGACTTGCGAATTTTGTGTCTCACATTGAGAAGTGCAACATATGCTTTGGTCGTCCTTCTAGGATAATTTTTATATTTCGCCTATTTTAGCATGTATTTTGAGACGTTTTTCCCTATATCCACCCTTCTACTGTATGAGAAGTACGGTGAAGAGTTTTATAAATGATTGGTGTATTGACTCATGTTTACCATACCTAATTTTACGATGCACCAAGCATCCGAACACGAGTTATAGGCGTACTTAAAGATACACCGAAAGACAGACAGACAATTCTATTGTCTACAACATATCACCCAGAAATCCAAATATGGGTATGTCTACCACACAGTATCAAATAAAATCATCCTTACGATGAACCCGTATGTCGACAAACAAAAAAAAAAAAAAAAAAAAGATTAGTTGAAATGTGCTCTCAAACTAAATTCACCTAACGTGTACTTTCTGACATGGAATGGAATAGCAAGCCTGGTAGATGAAACGCAATACACGTCACATAAAAACTGACCCTCTACGTTGTGTTAGGTCCCCAAACACAGGAAGACTTCTATCATAAATTATAAAAGCTTGTGGTGCATGAAAATTCAGGTTCTTTAGTCTCAAATGGCCCAAATTCCTAAAAGCCGCAAAGAATGCTGATTCAATTCAGGAATTTTTGAAAATAATGTTGCTGTTTGGAGATATAATAGAACTTCTGTACTATATGTCGCACGTGAAAATTGCATGAAAAAATTCTAGGTTATCCCTTGACCTCCTTAATTGCATTGATGAATTATACATTCTACGTTGGTTCCGTGATAACCTTATATTTGCAAACTTTCATAGAAATGTAATAAATGTAATAAATGTAATAAATTGCTTCTTACTGAAATAGATGGAAAGTTGGATGCCACTCCTTGAGATAATGTTGTCATGGTTACCGATTTGCATTCCTTCATTAGTTGGTTAAATTAAATTAAATTAGTTTTCTGGGAATATTTCAGAAACTGTTGGTTTTAGAGCCGTATAATGTAGTTTTCGATGACCCTCGAGTTTTGTTTCTGGCACCGAGGGGCTTTGTCTCGTCGCTGTATGCCATAATATAATACTAATAATAATAATATAATATAGGAATAGAAATATAATAGACCTGCCGTACCACACCCACAAGTGTAAATCGCGTGAAAAAAATCTAGACTACCCCTTGACCTCCTTAAGCGTATTTTATGTATTGATGAAATTTACAGCTTAATTTGGTTCCGTAATAACCATATAGCCGTTTGCAAACTTTCACACTAATGTAATTAATGGAATTGCATTGCGTTATAGAGCAATAGATGGACCTCTGAGAATCTGTTGCCATGGTTATCGGCTTGCATTCGTTCATTAGTTTATTAAATGAAATTAGTTTTCTGGGAATATCTCAAAAACGGTTGGACTTAGGACCTTAAAATGTGGTTTTAGGGCCCCCGAGTTTTGTCTCTCACACTGAGGGGCAGAAAATGAGCTTTGTCTCGTCCTTCTACTCCTATTTCAGCATGTATTTTAAGGGGGTATGTCCCCTTTTATGAGAGATACAGAGAAGAGTTACATCAATGATTAGTGTCGTGCCTCTGATGGATATCTGTACCAAATTTCACATTGATACACTCAGCCGTTCTCGAGTTATAAGGGAACAAAGTTGTCCACAGACAAACAAACAGACAGACAGACAGACAAAACAAAATATTTTTGCGCGCATCTGTCATAAAACAGTATGAAACGCGTAAATAACTCAAATTTCCGTAGAAATTCAGAAAAAAAAAACAGACAAACTTTAATTTTTTTTTATGTAGAGATATCCTGCACCGCTCGGTGCTGACCGTGTTTTATTGCACAAATTTAGCTTTTACTCGCTAACCGTTGGAGATACACGAGAAGTGTTAAGGACCTTTAGGATAGAAAATTGAATGTTAAAGCTCGTGTATGCCATCAAAAGGTTGCTATTTCTTAGCGTTCTCTTTTTATTTGAAATGGAAATATGAAATTTTGAAACCGAAGGGTGTAGTGACGTCACAAATGTGGGTTTTACTCGCTAACCGTTGGAGATACACGAAAAGTCAAGCTCGTATGTACCGTCAAAAGTTTACCATTTCTTAGCGTTCTCTTTTTATTTGATAAGGAAATATGAAGTTTTGATTAAAGGGTGTAGTGACGTCACTAAAATGGTCGCCATTTTTAATAGTGCAAAATATTGAATTAAAATGTATCCTATAAGTAAACCTGGTAAATCAGCTACATCCATGCAAAATTTCATTTAAATCGGACCAGTGGTTCTTGCGTTATTGAGTAGCACACAGACAGACAGAAAGACAGACACACACCATCTCATTTTTGGCCTATTTTCAATTTTGAAAAAATAGGCTTATGAGATCACCTTTTGTCCGTGTGTGTGTGTGTGCGTGTGTGTGTGTGTGTGTGAGGTGTGTGTGTGTGTCCCTAATAAAATCTAAACGGCTGGAGCGATTTCAATGAAACTCGGCATGTTTATAGCAATATTCCCGGCGACCTCGACCGTGCCCTTCAAATTTTGTTACGTCTCACCTATCCAACATGGCGGCTGTGCGAATTATTTCACTAGCATTCAATATCTCCGAAACTATTCCCGATATCGCCCTGAAATTGTGTACGGTGATAAAGGGCTTTACTAGAAGTTCACCTATGAGACTTTCAAAATCCTGGTGACTACAAAACCAATATGGCGGCCAAGCGAAGTTGAGACTTTTAAATAGACTTTTCTCGCGATTTAACTATCCAAACGTAATGAAACTTGGTTCAGCAAATGTTTATACACATTGTAATGCACTGGAGTCTAATTTAGTTCAATTGTTTATATAACCTCAAAATGGCGGCTGTGCGAAATATTTAAACTGACATTCTATATCTCCGAAACTATTACAGATATCGCCCTGCAATTTTGTACGGTGATAAAGGGTACTGATACAAGTTTACCTATGTATATTTCATAAACCTGTTAAGTACAAAACGAACATGGCGACCAAGCGAATTTGAAATATTTTAATAGACTTTTCTCGTGATTTAACTCTCTGAGCGCAGTGAAATGTGGTACAGTAAATGATTTTGCACATTGTAAAGCACTGCCATCTAATTTAATTCAATTGTTTACATAACCTCAAGATGGCGGCTGTGCGAAATTTTAAAATTAAGCTTTTATTTCATGTGTCGTAATCATGGGATAGAAGTGAAAGTTTGAATAATGAACCTAGGCAATAATTTTCCTTGAATGGTACATAACTCTATAGCCTATACATAAAACAATCCTAAATGGCGAGCTTCCGAAATATTTAAACGGTTCTCATTATCTATGAATCTCTTACAGCAACCAAACTGAATTTTTTATGTTCATAGAGACTATGAACATATGTTCACCTATAGGACTTTCAGTAAACTGGTGAGCACAAATCCAACATGGCGGCGACGCGAAGTATAAATATTTAAATTAACGTTTCTCGCGAATTAACTATCCGGGTGCCGTGAAACTTTGCACGTTAAATGCTTATACAAATGTTGATCCACTGGCATCTAATTTATTTCAATTGTTTGCATAATCACAAGATGGCTGCTGTGCGTAATTTTAAAATCTCGTTTTTACTTCTTGTGTTCGAATCATGCGATTGAAGTCTGAATACCACACGTACACAATACTCTTAATGTAATAGTACAAAAATAAAAATCCAACCTGGCGACCATCTGAAATATTTAGACGGTCCTCAATATCTACGAATCTGTTACAGCAATTAAACTGAAATTGTGTATGTTGATAGAGGCAATTAACATGAGCAGGATATATGAAAATAGGCTGTATAGTTCTTCACGGAACTACTTGTTATATATTAGTATAGCAGAAGTACCCATTCTTCGAACGGTGTTATATATTAACACCAGACATTATCAATTGAGCTACTGTTGCAATGGTTAGCGGTTTGTCATTCCTTCATAAGTTTATCAGAACGAAGTTAGTTTTCTGGGAATATCACACACACTGTTAATTTAAGGGCCTTAAAATGTGGTTTTTGGAGACCCCTTATAGACTCGCGAATTTTGTGTCTCACATTGTGAAGCGCATCATACGCTTTGATCGTCCTTCTAGGATAATTTTTATATTTCGCCTATTTTAGCATGTATTTTGAGACGTTTTCCCCTATATCCACCCTTCTACTGGATGAAAAGTACGGTGAGGAGTTTTATAAATGATTGGTGTATTGACTCATGTTTACCGTACCTAATTTTACGATGCACCAAGCATCCGAACACGATTTATAGGCGTACATAAAGATACACAGAAAGACAGACAGACAATTCTTTTGTCTATAACATATCACCCAGATATCCAAATATGGGTATATCTACCATACAGTATCAAACAAAATCATCCTTACGATGAACCCGTATGTGAAAAAAAAAAAAAAGATTAGTTAAAATGTGTTCTCAAACTAAATTCACCTAACTTGTACTTCCTGACGTGAAATAGAATTGAAAGCCTTGTAGACGAAACGCAATACACCTCACAGAAAAGATGACCCTCTACGTTGTTTTAGGTCCCCATACACAGGAAGACCTCTTTCATAAATTATAAAGGCTTGTGGTGCATGAAAATTCAGTTTCCTTAGCCTCAAATGGCCCAAATTCCTAAAAGCCGCAAAAATGCTGATTCAATTCAGGAATTTTTGAAAATAATTTTGCTGTTTGGAGATATAATAGACCTTCTGTTATGTCGCAAGTGAAATTGCATGAAAAAATTCTAGGTTTCCCCTTGACCCCCTTAATTGCATTGATGAATTATACATTCTACGTTGGTTCCGTGATAACCTTATAGCCATTTGCAAACTTTCACAGTAATGTAATAATTGGAGTAGCCTAATAATAATAATAATAATAATAATAATAATAATAATAATAATAATAATATCGTATGGCCTCGGGTGCCGGGTGCATGCTTCGTAATTTGACACCCAGAGGATAGCTTGCATGTCGAAATTTCGTTGTTCCTTGAATCACTACGAAAGTCAAGGAGGGTAGATATATAAGCTCCTTGAACACTATAGCGCTTTCTAGTAGAGAAATGAGGAACTTTGTGTTGGCGGAAACTCCTGAGATTAATTTTGCCTTTATGAACACGGCCTAGTGAATTCAAATGGGTTCTTTGACATGCCAACATCGTATAACATGCGAGTCGTATTTTTGCCGCCTTTCAAAAATCACTTACCACGGCCAGGAGTGAACCTGCAATCTTGGGGTTAGTAGACCGACACGCTATCCACTCACCCACCGTGGCAAGGTATAAATGGAGTGACATTGCTTCTTACAGAAATAGATGGAGAGTTGGATGCCACCCCTTGAGATAATGTTGTCATGGTTACCGATTTCCATTCCTTCATTAGTTTGTTAAATTAAATTAAATTAGTTTTCTGGGAATATTTCAGATACTGTTGGTTTTAGGGCCTTATAATGTAGTTTTCGAGGCCCCCAAGTTTTGTTTCTGGCACCGAGGGGCTTTGTCTCCTCGTCGTACGCCATAATATAATAATAATAATAATAATATAATATAGGGATAGGTATATAATAGACCTGAAGTACCACACCCGCAGGTGTAAATCGCGTGAAAAAATTCTAGTGTACCCCTCTACCCCCTTAAGCGCATTATAGGTATTTATGAATTTTACAGCTTAATTATGTTCCGTGATAACCTTCTAGCCATTTGCAAACTTTCACGCCAATGTAATTAATGGAATTGCATTGCGTCTTACAGCAATAGATGGACCTCTGAGAATCTGTTGCCATAGTTTCCGGCTTGTATTCGTTCATTGGTTTATTAAATGAAATTAGTTTTCTGGGAATATCTCAAAAACGGTTGGTTTCAGGGCCTTAAAATGTGGTTTAGGGCCCCCGAGTTTTGTCTCTCACATTGAGGGCTGAAAATGATCTTTGTCTCGTCCTTCTACTCCTATTTCAGCATGTATTTTAAGGGGGTAGGCCCCCTTTTATGAGAGGTACGGGGAAGGGTTACATCAATGATTAGTGGCGTGCCTCTGATGGATATCTGTACCAAATTTTACATTGATACACCCAGCCGTTCTCCAGTTATAAGGGAACAAAGTTGTCCACAGACAAAAAACAAACAGACAGACAGACCAAAATTTTTTTTTTCGCGCTCATCCGTAATAAAACACTCTGAAACGCGGAAATAACTCAAATTTCCGTAGAAATTGCGAAGATAACATACAAACTTTAATTTTTAGCCTATTTTCAATTTTGAAACAAGATGTTCGGGAAAGAACATATAGCCTACTTTCTCCGAAATGTATGGGTATAGTTATAACTCTCTGTCCTTATCATCTCCTAATTTCTTCCTATTTGAAGTGCAAATTGGCACACAGGATTTGAACAGTGGCGTTCAAACCATAGTTTATAATTTACCCCAGCATTTTGCAATTTCATCAGCAAACACTCCAAACACCGACTACTTACAATAATTGAAACTTCGTTGCTCTAATAAGGCCCATCTACAATGCGCAGTCGGCAGTCCGTAGTTGGTAGTCCTCGGTCGGCAGTCGCGATCGACTCCGTGTATACTATAGGCACCATACACAACATGAAGTTGCAGTTGGTAGCTGGCAGTTGGCAGTCGAGAATTTTATCCTTGACTGCCAACTACCCGACTGCAGCAATGTAATAGCCAATCAGAGCAGATCAGAAACTGACGTCACGTTGTTGTTCTGTGTCGTGTACGAATGATATAGAACTAAGTGAAGTAACTTCGCAACCCGTTAATTTATAGGCTAATCTTAAATACACGGTATAACAAAATAATCCATCTCCAAATCATCCATATTGCAAGTTTTGAGATTATCAACAACGCCTCTGTGCACAAGGAATAAACGAATGTTACTGTCTTATTACTCCTAGCAGTCGTTAAGACTGGGTTCACTAACTGGCCGGTATAGAGCGCTGCTCGAATCTATAGTTTCTGCATAGTACAACTGAAGGCTGGAAGATGTCACTCCAGTGGAGAATGTCGTTTTTTTTTAATATATAATTTCCATTGCAAAAAGCACCATATAAAGCTTTATTTTATAACGTCTCAGTACTCAAGAAACAATAAATATAAAAACTAGTCGTGATATCTAGTTGTGAAATATCGAACAATATAATCCTAACAGAGAGAGTGCATTCTAGCGGCCAGAAGAAGAAACTTTTCAATAAAATCTGTTACCTTTTTGTCAGCTAGATGTCTCGATTAAATCTGCTGGCGAATTATGTTTTAATTAAGTATATGTTTTGCACCGTAATATGCACAATATAACGCTTAATTTTAAAACGTCTGAGTCATTACAAAGCAACAAATATGTAAAATGTCAAGCAAAAAACATATCTCTGATGGGGTTTGAACCATAGGCATATGAATGACAGACTAATGCTTTACCACTGAGCCATTTGTGCCAACGAACATTGATCCATATAAAATGACTTACATAGAACTTGTTAGCAAATAATGATTTATACTAAACGATTTCATCACTGAAGTATATTATTTATATATAAAGCATTTCATACAAAGTTTATTTATTTTGTTTCAGTACGCTATATTGCATGGAATACTCAAATTAGTGAAATATAAGTCAGGCACAAGATATCCGCTGCCATCTTGTCTTATTAATGAATCAGCTGAGCTTTTTAAAATCACGTCTGCACTATAGTATTACAAAATAAACTTTTAATTTCGTACGTGCCTCTTCCTTTAGAACAGTTAAAACGATTCTCGGCTCGATAATCGGAACTGGTGGGTCCCATGATATGGATTATAAAGTTTGCATAATTCGCACGGCCGCCATCCTGAAATGGTATGGCGGACGACCTTGTAGTTTGGTCACAAGACGCATCCTATACGAAGGTATGTTGTTACCAAATTTGGTAGAGATTGGATGATTTGGTTAGTCGTTATTTGATTTTACGTTTTGAACGTTTGAGTGGCCGCCATTCAGTTTTAGTAAAGATGGCGGCGATATAAAACATGACACTGAGGTGTCCTTTGCTAGTGCTACCTTTGTACCAAATTTCGTTCAATTCGCATTCACCGTGTTCGAATTGATAGGGGGGGACAGACATTCAGAGTACACACACTCACACACACACACACAGACTCACACACACACATACACACACACAGACTCACACACACACATACACACACACAGACAGACACACTTTTTTCGCCCTGTGTTGATCTCATAAGTCTACTTTCATTTTTTGCAAAAATCGAAAGTAGGCTAAAAATAGGCTTATGAGATCACCTTTGTCCGTGTGTGTGTGTGTGTGCGTGTGTGTGTGTGTGTGTGTGAGGTGTGTGTGTGTGTCCAATAAATTCTAAACGGCTGGAGCGATTTCAATGAAACTCGGTAAGTTCATAGCACTATTCCGGGCGACCTCGATCGTGCCCTTCAAATTTTGTAAATTCTCACCAATCCATCATGGCGGCTGTGCGAAATATTTCACCAGCATTCAATATCTCCGAAACTATTACCGATATCACCCTGGAATTTATTACGGTGATAAAGGGAACTTCAAAAAGTTCACCTATGTGACGTTTGAAAACCTGGTAACTACAAAAACAAAATGGCGGCCACGCAAATTTGCGACTTTTAAATAGACGTTTCTCGCGATTTAACCAACCAAACGCAATATAACTTGGCACAGTATATGTTTATACACATTGTAATGCACCGACATCTAACTTGGTTCAATTGTTTACATAACCACAAGATGGCGCATGAGCGAAATATTTCACCGGCATTCTATATCTCTGAAACTATTAGCTGTATCACCCTGAGATTTTGTACGGAGATAAAGGGCACTACTGTAAGTTCATTTATAACACTTTCAAAAAGCGGTTAACTACAAAACAAACAAGGCGGCCAAGCGAATTTGAAAATTTAAAATGGACCTTTCTCGCGATTTAATGTTCCAAACGCAATGAAATCTGGTACAAGAAATGTTTATACATATTGTAATGTACTGGTATCTAATTTAGTTCAATTGTTTACATAACCTCAAGATGGCGGCTGTGCGAATTTAAAAATTAAGTTTTTATTTCTTGTGTCGTAATCAAGCGATCGAAGTGAAAGTTTGAATAATGAACCTACGCAATAATTTTCCTTTAATGGTACATGACTCTATGGCCTATACATTAATAACAATCCAACATGGCGACCATCCGAATTATTCAGACTACTCTGAATATCTACGAATCTATTATAGCAATCAAACTGAATTTTTTATGTTTATAGGGGCTATGAACATAAGTTGACCTATAGGACTTTAAATAACCTGGTGGTCAAAAATCCAACATGGCGGCGACGCGAAGTATAAACATTCACATGGACGTTTCTCGCAACTTAACCATCCTAGTGCAGTGAAACTTGGTACAGTAAATCCTTATACGAATGTTAAACCACTGGCATCTAATTTATTTGAATTGTTTCCATAACCACAAGATGGCAGCCGTGCGAAATTTAAAATCTCCTTGTTACTTCTTGTGTCTTAATCATGCGAGTGAAGTTTGAATGCTACACGTACACAATAATCTTCATGTAACATTGCATAACTCTAGGACCAACATATATAAAATCCAACATGGCGACCATCCGAAATATTTAGTCGGTACTCAATATCTACGAATCTATTACAGCAATCGAACTGAAATTTTGTATGTTGATAGTGGCAGGTAATATAAGTAGGATATATGAAAATAGGCTGTATAGTTCTTCACGGAACTACTTGTTATGTATCCAGAAATATACTGCACCGCTCGGTGTTGACCGTGTTTTATTGCACATATTTAGGTTTTACTCGCTAACCGTTGGAGATAAACGAAAAGTGATAAGGACCTTTTGGATAGAAAATTAAATGTTAAAGCTCGTGTATGAATCAAAAAATTGCTATTACTTAGCGTTCTCTTTTTATTTGAAATGTAAATATGAAATTTTGAAACCAAAAGGGCGTAGTGACGTCACATATGTGGGTTTTACTCGCTAACCGTTGGAGATACACGAAAAGTGATAAGGACCCTTCGGATAGAAAATTACATTTTGAAGCTCGTGCGTCCCATCAAAAGTTTGCTATTTCTTAGCGTTCTCTTTTTATTTGCTATGGAAATATGAAATTTTGAAACTGAAGGGTGTAGTAACGTCACTAAAATGGTCGCCATTTTTAGCCTATTTTCAATTTTGAAAAAAATTGGCTTATGAGATCACCTTTTGTCCGTGTGTGTGTGCGTGTGTGTGTGTGTGTGTGTGTGTGTGTGAGGTGTGTGTGTGTGTCCCCCTAATAAAATCTAAACGGCTGGAGCGATTTCAATGAAATTCGGTTCATGGCGCTATTCCCGGCGACCACGACCGTGCCCTTCAAATTTTGTTACGTCTCACCAATCCAACATGGCGGCTGTGCGAAATATTTCACTAGCATTCGATATCTCCCAAACTATTACCGATATCACCCTGAAATTGTGTATGGTGATAAAGGGCACTACTAGAAGTTCACCTATGAGAATTTCAAAAACCTGGTGACTGCAAAACCAACATGGCGGCCAAGCGAAGTTGAGACTTTTAAATAGACTTTTCTCGCGATTTAACTACCCAAACGTAATGAAACTGGGTACAGCAATTGTTTATACACATTGTAAAGCACTGGAGTCTAATTTAGTTCAATTGTTTACATAACCTCAAAATGGCGGCTGTGCGAAATATTTCACTGACATTCTATATCTCCGAAACTATTACAGATATCACCCTGCAATCTTGTACGGTGATAAAGGGTACTGATACAAGTTTACCTATGTATATTTCATAAACCTGTAAAGTACAAAACGAACATGGCGACCAAGCGAATTTGAAATATTTTAATAGACTTTTCTCGTGATTTAACTCTCTGAGCGCAGTGAAATGTGGTACAGTAAATGATTTTGCAGATTGTAATGCACTGCCATCTAATTTAATTCAATTGTTTACATAACCTCAAGATGGTGGCTGAGCGAAATTTTAAAATTATGTTTGTATTTCTTGTGTCGTAATCATGCGATTGAAGTGAAAGTTTGAATAATGAACCTAGGCAAAAATTGTCCTTGAATGGTACATAACTCTATGGCCTATACATATAACAATCCTAAACGGCGAGCTTCCGAAATATTTAGACGGTTCTCAATATATACGAATCTTTTACAGCAACCAATCAGATTTTTTTTATGTCCATAGAGACTATGAACATATGTTCACCTATAGGACTTTCAGTAACCTGGTGAGCACAAATCCAAAATGGTGGCGACGCGAAGTATAAATATTCAAATGAACGTTTCTCGCGAATTAACTATCCGAGTGCCGTGAAACATTTCACGTTAAATGCTTTTACAAATGTTGATCCACTGGCATCTAATTTATTTCAATTGTTTGCATAATCACAAGATGGCTTCTTTGCGTAATTTTAAAATCTCGTTCTTATTTC
The DNA here is from genome assembly GCA_946902985.2 of Meconema thalassinum. Lineage (NCBI taxonomy): Eukaryota > Metazoa > Arthropoda > Insecta > Orthoptera > Tettigoniidae > Meconema > Meconema thalassinum. The sequence goes on from OX336396.1 coordinate 241,870,967, forward strand.
TTGTGTTCTAATCATGCGATTGAAGTTTGAATACCACACGACCACAATAATCTTAATGTAATAGTACAAAAATAAAAATCCAACCTGGCGACCATCTGAAATATTTAGACGGTTCTCAATATCTACGAATCTGTTACAGCAATTAAACTGAAATTTTGTATGTTGATAGAGGCAATTAACATGAGCAGGATATATGAAAATAGGCTGTATAGTTCTTCACGGAACTACTTGTTTAATAGTGCAAAATTTCGAAATTAAAAGTATCCTATATGTAAACGTGGTAAATCAGCTACATCCATGCAACATTTAATTTAAATCGGACCAGTGGTTCTTGCGTTATTGAGTAACACACAGACAGACAGACAGACAGATAGAAAGACAGACACACACCATCTCATTTTAGCCTACTTTACACATTTTGCAAAAATGAGGAAAAAGTAGACTTATGAGATCGGGCAAATGTGTGTGTGTCTGTCTGTCTGTCTGTCTGTCTGGCTGTGTGTGTGTGTCCCCCCCCCCTATCAACTCCTAAACGGCTGGAGCAATCGAAACAAAATTTGGTAGGAGTAAAGATCTATGCCTGAATATCTCACGGCCATGTTTGAAAATGATGTCAGTGCTACCAACTGCTGAAAAATTGCAATTGAAATTTGAGCTCCATGTTGGATATCTTGGATGGTATGAATGGGAGCTATTTCAAAATTGGCAAACCTATAGACAATAATATTGCAGTTTAATTTCCAGGAGGCCATACATGGCAATGTTGCCAAAATGATTATAAGCCTGCTGATAGGTCTAATTTTTAAATGCTTATAACTTCTACACTATCAATTGGAATTCAACCAAATTTCGTATGTGCTATGTGTACATAAACAGATATCACTGAGCGTATTCTAAAGGGCCTCCAGGGCTGCCAACTGTTAATAAATGTCTCAATTGTTTTTATCCAACTACCCATATATCAGAAAGTATGCAAGCCGACAGTTTTAAGCTATGCACACGTATAGTACCTGACATTCTATATTAATTTGGAGGAACTTATATACGTCAGTGCTACCAACATGATTCTAAGCCTGCTGAGAGGTCCAACTTTAAATACATGCAACTTCTACACTATCATTTGGATTTCAACCAAATTTCGTGTGTGCTATGTGTAGCATAACAGATATGACTATGCCGATTCTTAAGAGTAACCAGGGCTGCCAACTGTTAATAAATGCTGTCTCTATTTTTTATCGTAATATCAATATATCAGAAAGTATGCAAGCCAACAGCTCTAAACTTTGCACACGTATAGTACCTGGCATTCTAGATTAATTTGGAGTAACTAATATAGGCCTACGCAAGTGCTGCCAAACTTGGTAGTATTTCTAACTTAGGGCATTTTATTTCTCTTTTATAGGAAATTAGCTGAAGTACCCGTTCTTCGAACGGCTTTTAATACTTGCTAGCCTAAATCATTAATATATACATCACACATCTGCTGATAGGTCGAATTTTTAAATGCATGTAACTTCTATACTAACTAATGGATTTCATTCAAAATTGACACAACCATAGATGGTATTATTTCAGATTATTTCTGACCAATACATGTATGTCATTGTTGCCAACATGATTTTACGCGCGCTGTTGGATCCAATGTTTAACTGCATGTAACGTCCATGCTAACCATTGGACTTCAACCAAATTTTGTATTCTGTACCATAAGAGATGGAAATAAGAATATATTCAGTCACCAGGGCTGCCAACTGTAGTTCTCTATTAGGCTACATTATGCCAGGTACACAGTATTTCGAACTAATTAGAAATTTCGTTATTACCAACTTAATTTCGTCATTATTCAAGATAGATCCATACAGATTAATTATTGGCATGAATCTTCAATTTTAAGAAAAGTAGGCTATTTAGTTCGTCACGGAACTTCTTGTTATATATTAGTATGATTTAAATGCATATCTGGGTCATTTTCATAGTTATTAGCATATTTCATCAACTTTAGAACATAAAAGATTCATTCTGGTTCCGCCTGATCAGGCGGAACTTTTAACCTGTTTATACTAATATTTCATCAATATGAATGTTTTAAGGTCATATTTTGGTAATATTTTAGGGGTAGCTGGTGGGCTTAAAATATGGTGTCCACTGCAAGGGTTCTGTGCGTTAGCGACACTAATAATTTAAAAACTTGCCAATTGCAGCAGACTATCAGAAAATATTTAACTGTAAATAAACTTGGTAGTATTTCTAACTTAGGGCATTTTATTTCTCTTTTATAGGAAATTAGCTGAAGTACCCGTTCTTCGAACGGCTTTTAATACTTGCTAGCCTAAATCATTAATATATACATCACACATTCCTAATGTAGTTATGTTATTTCCATGTTACCAACTAGGGCCTACATGTGTAGACAAAATGCATTTTCACTCACCAAATTATTAATCAGAGGTAGGAAAGTGATAATCCTTAGCCTGCTTTCAGTCGACCGACCGGGTCAGGGAATGGAATGAATGAAACCCCCATCTAGCAGCGAGGATATGAACTGCGCCGGCTGCCGAAGCCTGTCGCACTGCCCTGGGGCAATGATTAAATGAATGACGGATGAAATGAGATGATAGTGGAGATTGTTGCTGGAATGAAATTGTGACAGGGAAAACCGGAGTACACGGAGAAAAGCCTGTCTGCCTCCGCTTTGTAGGTGAGAAAGTGCGTTTATATATGGGAAATAATTAAATAAATATCAGCTTCTATGTAGTAAAAGTTAAATAACCTGTCTTAAATATTGAACCCCTATCGTTTAACGTCTTCATACTATATTTAAACATATCAACATTATGTGAAAAATACATCAAACTTGATAGCAATTATCATATCCGCAATAAGTAATATTGTGGAAACTACGTACCATGACATGATAAAGAGTAACAGTAACGGAACAAACTTCAATCATCCCAAGTTATAATAACAAAAACAAATTAATCACAGAAACATTTTCTAAGTTTATGCCGTATCTTAAGCGAGATTACGCCTAGTAACTTCGAGATGGTTCATCAGCGGGCTCTTGTGGTCTATTTGCGGACTACCAAAGGAGTAGCAAACTGTGCGATACCTCAATTCTTATTTAGAACACTTCCGCTACTTTACTGCGAGAGCTAAACACTAAAACAGTCATTCACCTCCCTATTAAGGCTTCCAATATGATTGTATTGTTACGGCTGTGAGTTTGTTCCGTCGCCTCGCCGCGCGAGTCACAGCTGCCCCGGGCTATGCTCTGCCTCTGTGCATTACCAGCGCCTTACGCAATGGGCTGCGAGGACAAAGGGATGGTCCAGAATATTCGTGACCCAGCCAGTAATGGAAATCTCGAGAAGCCGTGAATCCTGGACGATTCTAGGAGCATTCCTTGAGTCACCAGCCTGCTATATATGCGGCATCATCAGCGAGGGAGGGACTGGGTTTTTGAGCTAGTGCGTGCTTTTACCTGAGCGACAGTAGTGCGGCGACGCGACGTGCGAAGTTACGTAACCCTAGCGAGGCTGATTCTCCAGACAGCGAGGCCGCGTGAATCATTCGGAGGGACTGAGTTTTGAGGAGTGTGTACCTAGGTACTTACCTAGTGCGACAGAGATATTGTGGTGAATTGCGAAACAGAGGGGGCTGTTCCCTAGCCAGCGGACAGCGAAGCAGTGTGTAGTGGTGAGTGACTGGCTATCGTAAATAACTGTAGTTTGCGTACAAGGCAGAGTTGCAGGTATTAATAGCGAGGACAGTAGTGTGAATGTAGGCTAAGTGTGGAAGCTATAGTGACTAGTAGTGTCTTATGAAGTGAGGTTCAGTGCTTATTGTGTGGTGTATTTTTTTCCTGGCCTGCAATAAAGCTCATATTTCGTTGAATAAACAAATGTGTTGTGCTTTCACCCACCGTAATCCAGTTAATGAACTTGCCACTAGGGGTGGCACGTAACAGTATATTGAATTTCAGGGCCAAGCAATTAAAACTCAGCAACTTTTCTAGGTTTACGCCGTGTTTTGTGCGTTATTTTTTCCTTATTGGCCGTGAAAGGCAAAATACCAACTTTATTGAAATAAATTTGTCCAGTTCTGCAGTAAGATTAATATGAACACTAAATAAACTAATGTGACAGTCGATAGTCTTCGACACATACGTCTGTGAATTTGGGTTTCTGATCATGGTAAAAAACTACAAAAAGTAGATAAATATTGGCCAACTGAAATATTCATTTAACGAAAAACAAATTGATAAAAAGGATGAACGCATACCGTGCAATGTAGAAAGCACTGTAACATTGTGAAACAGCGTAAAGATCCAAATACCCACATACAATAACAGACATAAAGAGTATAAAATTAGACTCAAAACACGTCTCGTTTCGGACCCCACAAACTACCTCTATAAATAAAACAGTTCATGTAGGGACTAACATAGACTAACATCGCTCGGCGTTGACCGTGTTTTATAAGACATATTTAGGTTTTACTCGCTAACCATTGGAGATACACGAAAAGTGATAAGGACCTTACGGAAAAAACAAATTTTAAAGCTCGTCGTGCCATCAAAAGTTTGCTATTTCTTAACGTTCTCTTTTTATTTGAAATGGAAATATGAAAATAGTCGCCATTTTTAAATAGTGCAAAATATCGAAATCAAATGTATCCTATATGTAAGCCTGGTAAATCAGCTACATCCATGAAAAATTTCATTTAAATCGGACCAGTGGTTCTTGCGTGATTGAGTAACAGACAGACAAACACCATCTCATTTTTATATATTAGTATGATGTAATTTGTGTAGCAGGATTTAATGCGAGAAAAGGTGAAGAATATGCTGCTTTCTGGGAGTCTCTTGATTCTGCGATAAAAATTTGAGAAAAGCTTTTTTATCGTAGGCCTATTCATGACATCAGCGTAGATTTTGACAATTTTTTTTAGTTTGAATGTAGAATTATAAAAAAATACATTTCACTACATTATTAACACTCGTTTTTAGAAAACATGTAATATTAGGTAATATTGTTCCTTTTATGGCTCATATTTCAGTACTTTTAGGGCATATTTTCCTGAAAATTTCTCGTTTCTTTAGGTCCTAAGCAACCGAACCTTAATTATTATTAACTAAAGAGCTACTGTAGGTTCTAGAAAGTACCAAATAAACTTTCTCAATTTTCTTGAAATGGGGAAAAAATCCATGGGACCCGGCACAGTATGAAACTAATCGATCCATTCTTATCTTAATACTCTATTGATTCCTGACGTAGTTGGTAGCATGCTGTACTGCTATGCCAAGATCGCAGGTTCAAGCCCAGCCAAGGTCGTTGGATTTTTAAGAGCGTTAAAATCCTTCAGTATGCCTTTCTTGGGAGGAGAATTAAAGCCGGCGGGCCCATTGTCATAGATTTATGGCATAAAAAAGAACCTACCACTACAATTGGTAGTTTGTAGCCAAATTTTTAGGTTATATATTTGGTTGGTTAGAAACGCTCTATCAATTTACAACGTTTGACGCTAGGTGTCACTGACAGTGGCATCTGTTAGTCATAGGTCGGCTGGTTCCTTAGTTTAGGGGCTGCGACAACGCGGTCATGTAGCCCCGTGTACTTTGGGTGTGTGTAGAATCTGTCTGATAACCGGTGTTAATTGTGATGACTGTGCTAGTGTGTTATCTGTTTTTAATTCAAGTAAGAACTGCAGACGATAATTTCAAGTAGTTCCTACTTTCGCTACAAAATGCTACCGTCCACGACACCTAGCTGTGAACATGGCTACTACTACAGTAGATGTCATCGCAACCAGCGCCTGGTGACGAACGTTGGAACTTAAGAGCAATAATCAAACCTAACCTACAATTTTTTGCTTCACACACGTTTAGTATGGTGGAAGGTTCTTTTATATACCATAGCTCTATGACATGGACCCGCCGGCTTTACTTCCCCACCGAAGGCAGTCATACTGAGGGATTTTTAACGCTCTGAAAAATTCGACGATTTGGCCAGGTGTGACCAACGACCTTGGGCATATAAGCTCAGCAGCTACCAACTACGCCACCGAAGCCGCTGGTAGCCAAAGTTAGAACTACTTGAAATTGAATTTGCTGGGAGCCGATGGACGTTTAATTTAGAAAATACCCTGCTATGGTCATTGGCTGCAATTCATATACGTATAATAATTATAATTACCATAGTTTCCAAAACTCAACTTGAGTACTGTGCCCACTGGGGCACGGCTCACTGGCATCGAACCGGGGTCTCTATAGAGGAAAGATCAGGTCCATGATTTTCCTAAGAATCGAACCATTGATCTCCGAGGGGGAACAGCCTGGAATCAGCGCGATACAAGGGATCAACAGCCAGATAACAGAAGACGTTATGGCCGAGATGGGAGTAACCAACAATGGAGACCCCAAGAACAGAGTCGCGGGTTCGACGAAGAAGCAGACGAACGTTACCAGGCCTCATTAAGATATATGGAGGAGCGTGGAGACGACAACAGGAAATCGCAAGTTCATTGGGATGAAGCGATTAAAAATAGGTCACCCGACATCTATAAAAATCTATAAAAATGATGACGGAGCGAAGAGTCTGGAGCTTCAACAGCACGAAGACAGACAGAGGAACTCTGGAAGAAATGGAGCAATAAGAAAAACCAGCCAATTATGATACAGAGAGAAGGAAATACCCGAAAGTCAATCCAAATTTCACAACCCCTATGTAATTATAAGAGATTTGCAAAATAATGCCTACAGGATCAAAAATAAAGAGACGGGAAAGGAAGTTGTGGTAAATGCTGCCAATCTCAAAGTATAGGCTATAATTCACCGGAAGAGTTTGAAACCACACAAGAAGCCATGCACACCCAAGTGTACGGGGAATCATTATGTATGCACGCAGAGAGTCTACAGAGAGGCCAACACCAGTCTGAAAGGAAACAAGACAGCCAGCCCGCAGACCCTATGGAAACTAGGAAAGAATGCAGCTGTCAACTGAGAGAGTTTTACAACCAGCTAAGGGAAGCAGCAAGCGCACTCCAATCTATGAATGAGGCTTTGAGGAAAGAGAACGATAGTATGCGAGACGGTAGGCAGACCCAAGGAGGAGGGGGAGCGAGACGACCCGCCGCCCGGGAGCACTGACCGCCTAATGTAAACATTGCATACAAGGTCGATGCAGTCAGAGTGAGGCTTGAAAGAATTCACACTGTCATATGAATTTTTCAAACTAAGCTGGGGAAAGATGTGCCCACTAGGGCACGGCTGACTGGCATCGAACCGGGGTCTCTATAGAGGAAAGATCAGGTCCATGATTTTCCTAAGCATCGAACCATTGATCTTCGAGGGGGAACAGCCACACTGAACACAAGGAGCAATGAGATATAACAGCATATAATAATAAAAGCTTAATTCCACGTCCAGAACGGGAATTTTAGGCAGTAAAAAGTTGGAATATTGAGTAAACTGCAAGCCAATATATGAACATGCTAGCAAGAACTACAGAAACAGAGCCAACTTGACAGCTAATAGATTGGATTTAAAAGTGGGAGGAGCAGACGTGACGCCAGCGAATTATTTCTTGGCGACAGTGGAGTGAGAAGACAGTGAATAATGACCATGAAATCCCCGTTCAACAAGGCAGACGAGAGAAGAGGGGATGGTCATCTACAGAAATTAATTAATTACTGCCAAATAAAGCATTCTAATGGGATGAGACTTACACCCAGATACTTATATTTGATGAGAGGTAATTTAGGAGTATCTGCACACCTAAATTAAGGCCTGTATGTGATTATGAGCATATTCACACTCATTCTGCGGAGGGGCATTGGTCAGTCTCGTAGCAAGAGGGGATTCACCCAAGATAGTGTTACCACGCCATGGAGGAAAGAAATTAATTTTAAGTAATTGAACGAAGGAATTGCCAGCACGCAAGTGGATCTGGGACCTCCATGAAAGGACGACTAAGAATCACGCTTTACCTTGTCAGTAAAAGCGATATTTCAGAAAAGAGTATCTCCTGAGATGCAAGTGGACTACTTTTCGTCAGAAATCCTTATATGGGGGAGGAAGGAGAAGAGAGTTCAGTTCTTCGTTAACTCAACTTGCGATACGACATGCTGTCCAGGCACACGGTAAAGTGCGTGCGTTATGCAGGTCGTACGAACAGAATCTTTTGTGATGAACAATGAAAGGTGCATTAGGCAGCATAGTACAAGTAATTCTGCAGTAATATTATAAACATTATACGGCAGACATATAAGCAGGCAGTATACGCGACTAGTAATCGTTACAGCGTAGAGATATTGCAGTACGATTTTGAAAGACAATGAACTTATTCACAGGAAAAGTTATGATCTCTAAAGTATCATATGTAATGGTAACCGATACTACAGATTACGGGAACCTGGAAGGCATCACAAGTATTTGTGATATATAATTGAGCAGCACACTACAAGATTGAAGATAGGAGTTATAGGAGACGGGAGATGAGCACACGTACTCGAGGTAGACTTTCGGGGGAGACAGGCGGGTGTCAGAAGTTTGCAGCGTCGCATCTCTGAAGTGATGCAATAGTGGAAAGCCCAGCAAGGCTCCGTGTGTAAATTACCTGTATAGTTAGTGATAAAAGTGACAATTAAAAGTGTCTAAAATTGTGTGTTAAAATAATGTATAGTGTTTCAAAGTGTAAAATGCCGGTATTACAAGATGTAATTACCATGTGCAAACCATATTCAATGTTCTGTGTAAAAAGTGGTATGATGGCTTAGAAGAAAAGCAAAATGGTGAGTGAATTGCTGTCGTGTTGGATAAATCCAGCAAAAATGAAAGTGAGTACCATCCAAATATGTTAATATGATTTAAGAGCTCACCATTCAACAATGTCATTCCCTCAAATACTAAGAATTTGCAGTCATGTGTATACGAGTTCACATCCCTCGTATTTTAATAAATGTATTGCTTTGAGGATGATAAATTTACGACCATTTAGGCGTAAGATGTTGATGAAAGTAACGGTAACGTTAACTAATAATAATAATAAATAATCTGAGGTCGATGTCAATAATAAATGTAAAAATCGGCATATTGATGCCTATAGAACGTGCAAATTGTGTCATATCCAATGAATGAATACAGTTTTATTATGAAAAGTGAAAAAGGGAGATATAATAGCGAGATAACGAGAGTTTTTCAGTGTCATTGAAATATTAAATAATGTTAAATGCTACATGGTTGTGTTTGAGAGCCATTAAGGAATTTAATGTAAGTGCCAGTAAATTAATACATGTTTTAGAGCTACGTAAAGCCTTGGTTTATAATTAATTGAATGGAGGACATGAGTGCGTTATGAATCGAGTCATCTAAAAGAAATATTGTTTTAGCCGCTACCATCGAACATGTAACGCAGAATCAAGAGATTTGCGTCAATAATTGTAGGGACCATCCAAAATAGTTCACGCGTTGATGAATCTAGTAGGCCAATCTTCGAATCAACGATGTGGTATCGCCTCAGAGCATACATGTATATTTTCAAGAGAGTTGGGGCAGATGCCATCTGTAACCCACTGTTAGCAGAGTCTTCACTGCCAGGGAAAACAATGAGACACCCTAGGTAAGCCAGTGTAATAATTGATCTACCCATGGAGGTAAGACAATTTTTTCGAATAGGAAACAGGTTGATTTCCTTAATATATATTCGTACCCGTTCAGCGCGAGATAACAGTTTGAAACTCGCCTGGTACGCGTCCAAGAGTCACTGATTACATCCATAAAAACGGTGAAACTATTATAGATCCATCCCTAGCTATGAATACTAATTAGGAGACGAATTGAGCCCATTAGCTACCCTAAGTGTAGGTGTTAAATACTTGGATCGACTCCTTTCATAATGTCACGACCCATCATGTTCATCTGAGGGAGCTGCACTAAGGGTGGGCACATGGCCAGGTTTGTTTACTAGTAGAATGTCGGTCAGGAAGGCAGATGAGGGCAGCCGACCGGGTAGCCATCTTGAAGAGGGCGGAACTTGACGACTCTTTTGTGTGTTCACGCCGAGGGGAGTCAATTAACCGCGACCCTTTTATTTGTTCTTTTAAGGTTGTACTGGTACACTGAAGAATCTCGTTATCTCTGAAAGTAATTGAAATATGCTTGATATTATGGTATCAAATGAATTATATGCATTAAATCCATTTGAATGGAATGTTGGATCAAAGTAATCGGGTATGATTTGGCCAAGTTATTGTCTGAGGACATATTAACTGCACCAAATAAATAAATGCATTTTGCAAAGAGTAATTACCTAGTTTATGTTAATTTACTCAGAAGGGTAGCATAATTTAACGATATGACACGTTTTTAATGATAGTAATGACATGACCAGACCCAGAAGATTGTTGTATGGTGAAGCTAAAATTCAATAACTATGTGTATTTTGGAGGGGAAGGTATATCACTTCAGCGTTTGAAATCCATGGGAAAGGAAAACGATGTGCGCAGAAAAGCAACGCATGTTAAGCAAGGAATAAGATAATGAAATCAATGTTATTCAAGGTAAATGTTCCGTTTCAAAACGGACAAGTATTTTAATAATTGCACATAATGATTATTCAATTGTAATTTGTGTTGTGATATGCAAATTTATGTTAAATTGTGCCATGTGAAAGACACTATGAACGCTCGTCAATGTCGAAGAGTATCAGTGATAGGATATCTAGGATAGATATGGGTGCGGAAGAGCGCCAAACTCTATGAAAAGAGACTCACATCTAAATTTTGTTTTTGTGTTATGGGAAAGTAATTATGATATTAGTGTGTTTTGTTGTGTTTTGCCATGAATAATACCATTAAATGATATATTTAGGAATTTGTTGTTTCTTTCAAGTAGAGTAGTTACCTGACAGACTCAAATCCTGAACATGTGGTCGTATAGTGGGATGAAAGCCCCATACCTCGAAAGACCGTGAACTAGCTGGGATAGGAATACATGTTCCATATGATGATAATTGTATTTGATATTATTGTTACTTTTATTTATTTATCGTATGATGTTAACACAACACAATCACCTACATAAATACAGATTCATATAACACAGCAATAATACTAACAAATTATATAAATTATAAAGCAGATAAAAAATAATTATAAATCAACGTCCAACTCGTTGATCCATTTGACAGCCTCAGTTGTAGCAGAATGCAGGTCCTCCAGACTTCCTGGAAAAACTCGGAGAGGACATTCCAGTACTAAGTGCTCCATTGTCTGTGGAATGTCAGCGCAATCGCAATTCGGTGAGTCTTTCCAACCCCATTTGTGGAGAACAGAAGTACATCTTCCCAAGCAACATCTAATACGATTGAGTCTACTCCAGGTATTGTACCCGATACCTAGGTGAGGCTATCGGCTACGCCAGCAGACATTAAGCCGTAGTTGAGATTTTGGGAAGAGTTATGAAAAGATAGCGCTCAGATCGAGTCAAGAGGAATGTCAGGATGACGTAGTAGGTCTAGGATCAAGAAGGCACTGACATCTGTAAGCGGATGGAATTATGGATGGATTTACGAAGCTTTATTAAGATCTATATGGAACATGGTATTTAAACATCTTAGAAGAGGAGATATAACATGCATTATATGTGGTAATAATTTTAAGGAAGTCAGATAACCCTTAAGTTATTTTATATCTTAATAGCCGAGATGATGAGGGTTCGAGATTATAGTTGTGACGCAAGAGCATAGTGGTGGGGAGAACGCCACGTGACTGCGCCAAGCAGGTAAGGGTCAAGACAGTGCAGAGACAGGCAGTCGAGCTCTGTGAGCCAAGCAAGATAGTCGAGCTGAGTAGCACACGCCAAGCGCATGGTACAGATCGCGTAGCGAACAGAAACTGTCACGGCAAGTGAAAGCGACAGTTTCGGCTTCACCGAGCAGCGAACGACAAGTAGGTCAGTGAACCGGGCGGACATACGGAGCAAGCAAGCATAGACGGCCGGGATTTTAGAACTGCATTGCGATTAGTTGGAGAACTTTATTCCAAGCTGCATTTCAACGCAGAACAGAATAGTAGAGCGACATGGCGAGGCCAGCTTTAGGCGGAGATGATTATAGCATTGCAGTAAAACCGAGCGTGTTATTTCCCATTATATACGCAAGCATTATAACAGAAGCTGAACTTCATTACAACATTGAGTTGGAACGTTTATTCAGCATTTGAATCATAAAAGCAGATAGTTACGAGATACTGCAACTTTGAACTTCGAATGAACATAGTTTTTCTTACCGACATTACGACTATGCATTTCATAACGCATTCCAAGTAACATTAACAATTATAAGCAAACGGAATGTTGTAAGCATATGCACTTCTGAACATTAGCTCGTGCATTAATGCAATTATTTCTTATGCACTGTTGTAAATTACCGAGTATGAACACAACTACAGGGTGTTTCATAAACTCAGACACTCTCATATAAAATTTTATTTTATGAAAGTGAGACTTAGCAGTTATCGGAGATTGAACTTTCAACACTCAAACTGAACATTGCATGGAACAGTGGCGTAACGTAGAAGAGGCATAGGGGGTCCGCTGTTTCTATGAACTTTTTCGTGAAGATTTGGACAATATCCGCTATGGATAATCAGAAGTTCATCATGTCGGAGTAAACGCAGACAGAGACGCGATGGCACCACAGAGCGATGGATTCGATTCCTGACGAGAAGGAGGTCCACCAGCTGATTCACTTGGGATTTCGAATGCAATCGTCATTGCATGGATGGAATGATATTCACGCCGATCTTTCGAGAAATTCATTATATAGGGAAAATCGACGATCTTTGAAATTTAATAACAGCTGATTATGAAAAGGTACTGTAAGAGTTATAACTTCCTGATACGATTATTTTCATGAATACTGGGCACACATGTATATGTTTCTAATAGGAGTGATACGATTATTTAGACATGGTTTGACTTTATATGCTTCGAATTTTTGCTAGAATATGGCGTGACCATATGATATGGCAAGCATCATTATACGAAATTCTCACCATTGGTTGGCTTTATTAAGCAGATGTTTGGTCTTTTAGACATTTTTCCAGCAAGGATATTTTTCATGAATAGTTTTTTTTGTGTAACGAGTATTTCGAACTCGTGATCTGCAATTGATTATCTAAAATTACTTCGTCAGTTCATTGCATACTAGCGAGTGTGTGTTATTCATCAGTAGGGATTTTTCCATTGGATTGTTTGGAGATATTAAGAAGTTATTCACTTTAGTGAATGAATATCGCTTTTATATGACAACTAGAGACTTGTTGATTCCTATCTGGTACATTCACTCATATAGTCTTCGAGATGGGGTCTTTCGTACTTATACGATTGTATGGTGGCTACTCATCTTACCCATCGTTCAGGGTACTATCATGATTAGTCGACGGGGCGAGGTCTTTCGTATTTATACGATTGTACGGTGGTTACTCATCTTACTTGCCATTGAGGGACTCATTTTTATCATCCGAGTGTACATGAGATTGTAAGTGAATCAAACAAGGAACTACTAGTCACATATCAGTCGAATTTTTGTTAAATAAAGTAACGATAAATGTCAGCAGGGTTACGTTTGTAATTCTTGTTTGCCAATCCAATATTTTGTTGCTATACTCTTTTGAGAGTACTTTCAGTTTAACAGCTGGTACAGCTGATGCTTTTGATGATTTTTATAATTGTGTTTGATACCTTTGAGAAGGATTTAAAGTAATTGAATCTTGTAAGATGAATCATTAATGGTCAGATTTATTTTAAGGCAGATCAGTATTGTAGATTTTGATATGAGAGATTATAGCACAATGGTGTTTTTCTGTGATGTGAATTATGAGAATTGTAAGAGAATTTATGCTATTTGAAAGCAGATCTTGAATTACTAAGGTAATATTTTTTCCAATTGTTTAAGAAGTTGTCTAGATGTGATCAGATTAATTACAGTTATTGGAGATTGTGTGCGTTGATAATTTGAAGCCAGTTATATATTTTTTGTAGATCATGCAACATGGTTAAGTGAAGTTTGTGATAGGCATTTTGTGGAAGTTGCCAAGTGATAGTTGCAATATTGCTGATGTATTTTGAAGCAGACATGAGGTTGTCGAACCCAGTCTAGCGTATTTGTTGAGATTCATGCTGTATGTGCTGAATATTTATGGAGTTTTGTGGAATAATTGTTGTATTCAAATGTGATATTTGAAGAATTGAGGATATATAATGTCGTTGTGGATAGTTAGATCCAACGTGATGTCGTGAAGGAAATAATATTTTTTGGCATGATAATTTAATACGAGATATAACTTGGAAGTGATAAAACTGTAAGACAACGTTCTATAACCCTTATTAAACAATTTGTTAGGAAATTAAACAAATAAATAAAGTTGATAATATAAGATTTTCTGAGAATAATAATTAATGAAATAATAATCTGAAATTTAAGCATATTAATGATCTGACCTAATGAAATAAAAATCAGAATGACTAGATGAAATAATAAAAATCTAAATAACCAGGAGAATGAAATTTAAATTAATTAATAAATTATGTTTTGGAATAAATCAATGAATTAAATAAATGGATAAATTAAAGATTGGATAAATAAACTGATTTAAATAAATTAATAGATGATTGGATATATGATGGATAACTGAATTAGAAGGTGATAATTACTTAAAGAAGCTGATGATTAATGAATTTATATGGAATTAAATACATTTAATTGAGATATAATTTGAGGAATTGCAACTTGAGTTGAGGATTTAACTGATTTAATGGTGATGAATTAATGATTCTGACAGGAATATGTTGAATTTTGAGATAAGAATTAATGTGAGGAATATTTAACTTTGATGATGATGATAATGATGACCAATGAGCCGTGAATTTTCTGTAATTCACAAACAAGCGATTTGTAATGACAATGTAAATAGTGTAAATTAATTATTCAATGTTTAGGAGCATTTTTTCTAACATGTTCAACATTTAAATTATGCCATGCAAGCCATAAATTACGTGATGTTTAAAATATGTGATTATAATATGTGTATGTTTAGACAGATTAATAACTTTTTCAAATCCACATTTATGATGTTAAATTAAAGGGAAATTAGGTCTCAGGTATCACAAATGTCAGTGACGAAAGACATAGTGCTACAGTGATCCTGAGAACCAAAGAGAACTTGAGAGATTTTTCTTGTTCTATGTGGATGAAATATTTTTGATTAGAAAAGAGATGGTTCGATTTTTGGACAATGACAATTTAACGTTGGCATTCGACCATACTCTCAGGTAGGAGGTATATTTAAAATGTCTGTCTGACTATCAAAGTGAAATAAATTTGTTTTTATCTTAGTTGTGATCTGATGATGATGTGATTTTCCTTTTTCTTTCCTTGTCTTGAGTAAGGCTTAACCGGAAAGGAGGTGGTTTGCAAGGAGTTCAGTTGATGGTGCCCATTAATATTTGCATTATTTTTATTAAACTTAAGCCCGTAACGACCCTAGAGATACTTTGTCTCGTGTTACCCACTGCTTTTTCGATAACTCAGCTGAATTTCCGACACATTCCTTATTTGACTAGAGGTTCATTTAACTCCGCTCTGTCCTGGAACTCCAGGAATGCGATGTTATAGCAGATGGGTCATCGCATCCCCAGGACGAACGGGTACAGTATGTCTGGGCAGATTGAAGCCAGCAAGTTTTATGTGAGGATCCTCAACGTTCACGATGCCTGGTGGTGTAGATGTTGTCCACTCAACCCGCCAATTTTCATTAGGTTTAAAATTTCTGCTTGTTAAATCCAAGGCAGTTTTCCTTGCAGGTTTACGGGATTTCAATCTAGATGGGCCAAGATGTTTCATGTCTTCATGTATTGGGAGGGCCTTGTTATTTTGCACTCTCGACCAAAGATGAACCAGATTTTTTCTGCCTTCTGATATGAGGATTATTGTTGCTAATTTTCTGTAAGTGAACAATTTGCCATCGGGGAATATCCCCCATTAGCATATAAAGTAAATGAATGAAAAGGAACCCGCCCAAAAGTCTGTTCGCCGAGGCGAGATAGTGGAAGTAAACACAGCTGTACACGTTATTGCAGGGCTGCCCGCAAGATGTGCATAGAGCTGTGCCTGTTGAACGTACGCCAACTTCAGTGCTGTGTATAGCAGTCTTGCGCATAATAGTTCGCGGTTGGGAGCGATCAGTTTAGTTCGCAGCTTCTTAGCGAACTAGTTCGCTCTTTTAGTTCGTTAGCTCCCATCTCGAATTTCCTGTAAGACAGATCGTTCGCTCGCCTCGCTACTGCCACTGCACGCGCTCTTTGTTTGTCATAGCAGTCTGTCACCAGTGATTACTCGTCACCACTGATTGCTCATCCACATTGCTCTCGTTGCAAGCAATACTGTAGGATACTGTAAAAGTTAATGTGCTCGCCGCACGTGCAGTTCGTGTATTAGATATTGACCTGTTGCGTGTGTAGTAATGTGTTTTACATTTTGATATTCGAAGATAAAAAATATACAAAAATATCAGTATTGAAACACTAGTGAAATTCCTTATTCCTTCCTTATTTCCTTTTATTCCTTGTAGGAACATAGGGCAGCTACAAACTTCTTCCATCTCACTCTATTGTTGGCCACTTTTAATTAGGGTCCATGTCTTTCCTTCTGAGAAAACTTCTCTTTCTATTGTTTATAAAGCCAAAAGTCGTCATTTGTTTATCATTAGTAAAATACCAGTACCGTAACTAAAAGAATAACAGTATGGACGATGGGTTCGTCGAAGCATAAACTTATTATTCTCTTTATTTTCTTCTCGCGTGGGGCCGATAACCTAGATGTTAGGCCCCTTAAAACAACAATTATCATCATTAAGGTTCGGATGTTAAGGAAAAGTCATATTTTTTCCTGAGCTCATTTTACCCGAAATCTGAAAAAAAAAAGTTCGAATGACGGGTCTCTGAACACGTTTAAAGCAATTTAATGTTGCCTATAAATGCATATTTCGGCCATTTTTAGCCTATTTTCAATTTTGAAAAAATAGGCTTATGAGATCACCTTTTGTCCGTGTGTGTGTGCGTGTGTGTGTGTGTGTGTGTGTGTGTGTGTGTGTGTGTGTGATTCATGTGTGTGTGTCCCCCTAATAAAATCTAAACGGCAGGAGCGATTTCAATGAAACTCGGAAAGTTCATAGCACTATTCCCGGCGACCTCGACCGTGCCCTTCAAATTTTGTTACGACTCAGCAATCCAACATGGCGGCTGTGCGAAATATTTCACCAGCATTCAATATCTCCGAAACTATTACCGATATTACCCTGAAATTTTCTACGGTGATAGAGAGAACTACTATAAGTTCACTTATGTGACTTTTGAAAACCTAGTAACTACAAAACCAACATGGCGGCCAAGCGAATTTGCGACTTTTAAATAGACGTTTCTCGCGATTTGACCAACCAAACGCAATGAAACATGGTACAGTATATGTTTATATACATTGTAATGCACCGACATCTAACTTCGTTCAATTGCTTACATAATCACAAGATGGCGGATGTGCGAAATATTTCACCGGCATTCTATATCTCTGAAACTATTAGCGGTATCTCCCTAAAATTTTGTACGGAGATAAAGGGCACTACTCGAATTCCATCTATAAGATTTTCAAAAACCGGTTAACTACAAAACGAACATGGCGGCCAAGCGAATTTGAACATTTTAAATAGACCTTTCTCGCGATTTAATGTTCCAAGCGCACTGAAACCTGGTACAGGAAATATTTATACACATTGTAATCCACTGGTATCTAATTTAGTTCAATTGTTTACATAACCTCAAGATGGCGGCAGTGCGAATTTTAAAATTACGTTTTTATTTCTTGTGATGTAGTCATGCGATCGAAGTGAAAGTTTGAATAATGAACCTACGCAATAATGTTCCTTTAATGGTACATGACTCTATGGCCTATACATTTAACAATCCAACATGGCGACCATCCGAAATATTTAGACGATACTGAATATCTACGAATCTATTTTAGCAATCAAACTGCATTTTTTAATGTTCATAGGGGCTATGAACTTAAGTTCACCTATAGGACTTTAAATAACCTGGTGATCACAAATCCAACATGGCGGTGACGCGAATTATAAGTATTCACATGGACGTTTCTCCCAATTTAACCATCCGCGTGCAGTGAAACTTGGTACAGTAAATCTTTATCCGAATGTTAATCCACTGGCATCTAATTTATTTCAATTGTTTCCATAACCTCAAGATGGTAGCTGTGAAAAAATTTTAAATCTCCTTGTTTTTTCTTGTGTCTTAATTATGCGATTTAAGTTTGAATACTACACGTTCACAATAATCTGCATGTAACAGTAAACTCTAGGACCTACATATATAAAATCCAACAGGGCGACCATCCGAAATATTTAGTCGGTTCTCAATATCTACGAATCTATTACAGCAATCAAACTGAAATTGTGTATGTTGATAGTGGCAATTAACATAAGTAGGATATATGAAAATAGGCTGTATAGTTCTTCACGGAACTACTTGTTATTGTTTTGGTCATATTTTAGTGATATAAGGTCATATTTGGTTATATTTTCAGCATTTTTGTTTAAATTCAGGCGTCGTTAACAAGGTACGTGTTATCTGCGTCGAGTTTCAAACAAAGGTTTTCCGATTGGTGTAGTAGATACAGCATATTTTTCTTTCTTTTCCCAGAACTGGCAGATAGCAGGTTTAGAAAGACCTGATTCCAAGAAGGTGCTCCTCTACGGAAGTCTTTTAGCATATCAATCTGGACAAGTTAGACTGCGACACTGAACGTATGAGGTCACGGAACATGGGGATAGTGTGCTTCTCTCTTCCAATATGATGTCACTCCAGTAGTTATATTTAGTTCAGAAGCACTTAGCAGACAAGGAAGTGCCATGTTATGTCTTTTAGGAAAACCGAGCAAGAACTGCATCTCAAGGATATGATACTGAATGAATGTTGAACATTTTAATGTACTGTAGCTCTCTGTCAGTTTGTATGATTAAATGTGTCTGGTGTATTATCACTGATCACGCTTTAGCACTTAAGACCGTTTACTGTATGTTAGTGATACTCTACCTATCCCAAAAATTCATGTCATATTTCATAGTTTTTAGATCATATTTTATAGTTATAGTTATAGTTATAATCATATTTAGCTAGTTTTAGGGCATATTTAGCTAGTTTTTAGGGCATATTTGCTTGCATATTTTGTACTTCTTTAGGTCTTAAGCTTCCGAACCCTAATCATCATCACTTTTCGCGTATATCGGCGCGTCACCTTCCGATTCCATTTCCTACTTGTCACTAGGTGATGATAAGACGTACCCCCCCCCCCCCCCCCCACCTCAATTAGGTAGATTTCTTTAGAAAGCTAACTATTGCAATGGGTCCCATGTTTCGACTTCCGGAAAATTTCGACATATCTTCGCGTTTCACATCCCCCAGACCCCAAAACCACCGTCAGTTCAAAAGTTTATATATAATTTATGTATGTATATATATATATATATATATATGTATATATGTATATCAGTTTCTTGTGGACACGATAACTGCCGTAATTTTGCACCAATCACTTTGATATTTTTACATAATAGGTATCCCTATAAAATCTCGGTCGAGTTCGTTAATGGGCAAAATCGGTCGAAGGGGGTGAATATGGGGGGCTTTTTTCGAAAAATTGAAATTTCGCTATAACTCTCTTAATACGCGAAATATCGAATCCATTCAAAGTTTATAATAAGTGTCGGATAAGTGCCAACAATTTATGTCAAATAAGTTTTTTGATAGCACCAAACATTGACCAAAGGGGTGGAAAAAAGTGGGTTTTTCGGGAAACATTAATCATATCTCACTTAATAGGCACAATATCAAAACCGTACAAAATGGACAATATTCCCCTAATAATTACCTAAAACTTTTGTCAGAAAGAATTTTTGATATGACCCACCATTACGCCAAGGGATGAGAAAAATGATTTCGGAATTAGAAAATGCCAAGAGCTATCAGAGGTTGCCATGGCAACACTACTAAATTGATGAGGGATGAGCCGTTGCCATGACAACGCACTTGCACGAGATCAGATTCAGTATTTCCATCTGACTAAGCCGGCCCCGTGGTGTTGGGGTAGCGCACCTGCCTCTCACCCGGAGTCCCCGGGTTCGATCCCCGGCTCCGTCAGGGATTTTAAAACTGACGTGAGGGTTGGAACGGGGTGCACTCAGCCTCGTGAGGACAATTGAGTAGCTGTCTGACAGTGAGACAGCACCCCGATCACGAATACCAATATTAATGGCCGATGGGACCCGACGCGCTGATCACGCGTCACCCCAATATCTGCAGGCCAAAAGGCTGGGCAGCGGTCGCTTGGTCGGCCTTAGCCCGTCATGGGCTGGTTGGTGCCACGGGTTGACTTTGACATCTGACTAAGTGGGAAGCGGGTTCGGTGACGTAACTGGTAGCATGCAGAATGTCTATGCCCAAGGTCGCGGTTTCAAAGCCGGCCGAAGTCGTCGGATTTTCTAAGAGCGCTAAAAATCCCTCAGTATGCTTTCCTTTGGAGGGGAAGTTCCAACGTTCGTTACGAGTTGCTGGTTGGGGTGGCATCTAGTAGCCAAGTTCACAGCTAGGTGTCATTGACGGTAGTACCTGGTAGCAACATTAGGAACTACTGCTTGAAATTGACGTCTGCAGTCCTTACCTGAATTACAGACTAATACATCCATTACAATTCACACCGTTTATCAGACAGATTCTACACTCACCCAAAGTACACGGGGTTAGATGACCACGTTGTCGCAGCCCCTAAACTGAGGAACCAACCAGAGGTAGATTTCATTAGAAAGCTAACTATTGCAATGGGTAGGCTACCATGTTTCGACTTCCGGAAAATGTTGACATATCTTCGCGTTTCACATCCCCCAGACCCCAAAACCACCGTCAGTTCAAAAGTATATATATATATCAGTTTCTTGTGGACACGATAACTGCCGTAATTTTTCACCAATCACTTTTTACCGAATATGTATACCTATAAAATCTCGGTCGAGTTCGTAACTGGGCTAAACCGGTAGAAGGGGGTGAAAATGGGGTTTTTTTTTTCGAAAAAGTGAAATATTGCTATAACTCTCTTTATATATGAAATATCGAATCCGTTCAACGTTCATACTATGTGTCGGATAAAGCCCAAAAATTTATGTCTGAAGAGTTTTTTTATATCACCAACCATTGACCAAAGGGGTGGGAAAAGTGGGATTTTCGGGAAACATTAATCATATCTCTCTTAATAGGCACAATATCAAAACCGTACGAAATGGACAATAGTCCCCTAATAATTACCTAAAACTTTTGTCTGAAAGAATTTTTGATATGACCCACCATTATGCCAAGGGATGAGAAAAATGATTTCGGAATTATAAGAAAATGCCAAGAGCTATCAGAGGTTGCCATGGCAACACTACTAAATTGATGAGGGATGAGCCATCAGACGTTGCCATGACAACGCACTTGCACGAGATCAGATTCAGTATTTTCATCTAAGTGGGAAGCGGCTTCGGTGACGTAACTAGTAGCATGCAGAATGTCTATGCCCAAGATCGCGGTTTCAAAGCCGGCCGAAGTCGTCGGATTTTCTAAGAGAGCTAAAATCCCTCAGTATGCTTTCCTTTGGAGGGGAAGTTCCAACGTTCGTTGCGAGTTGCTGGTTAGGGTGGCATCTAGTAGCCAAGTTCACAGCTAGGTGTCGTTGACGGTAGTACCTGGTAGCAACATTAGGAACTACTGCTTGAAATTGACCGTCTGCAGTCCTTACCTGAATTAAGACTACTAGAGCCATTACAATTCAAACCGTTTATCAGACAGATTCTACACTCACCCAAAGTACACGGTGTTAGATGACCGCGTATCGCAGCCCCTAAACTGAGGAACCAACCAGAGGTAGATTTCATTAGAAAGCTAACTATTGCAATGGGTACCATGTTTCGACATCCGGAAAATTTCGACATATCTTCGCGTTTCACATCCCCCAGACCCCAAAACCACCGTCAGTTCAAAGGTTTATATATAATTTATATATGTATATGTGTATATATATATATATATATATATATATATATATATTATATATATGCATATCAGTTTCTTTTGGACACGATAACTGCCGTAATTTTGCACCAATCACTTTGAATATTTTACCGAATATGTATACCTATAAAATCTCGGTCGAGTTCGTTAATGGGCTAAATCGGTCGAAGGGGGTGAAAATGGGGGGCTTTTTTTTCGAAAAAGTGAAATATTGCTATAACTCTCTTAATATGTGAAATATCGAATCCGTTCAACGTTCATACTATGTGTCGGATAAAGCCCAAAAATTTATGTTTGAAGAGCTTTTTTTATAGCACCAACCATTGACCAAAGGGGTGGGAAAAAGTGGGTTTTTTCAGGAAACATTAATCATATCTCTCTTAATAGGCACAATATCAAAACCGTACAAAATGGACATTATTCCCCTAATAATTACCTAAAATTTTGTCTTAAAGAATTTTTGATATGACCCACCATTATGCCAAGGGATGAGAAAAATGATTTCGGAATTATAAGAAAATGCCAAGAGCTATCAGTGCTTGCCATGGCAACTCTACTAAATTGATGAGGGATGAGCCATCAGACGTTGCCAAGATAACGCACTTGCACGAGATCATATTCAGAATTCCATCTGACTAAGTGTGAAGCGGCTTCGGTGACGTAACTGGTAGCAAGCATGCTGAATGTCTATGCCCAAGGTCGCGAGTTCAAAGCCGGCCGAAGTCGTCGGATTTTCTAAGAGCGCTAAAAATCCCTCAGTATGCTTTCCTTTGGAGGGGAAATTCCAACGTTCGTTGCGAGTTGCTGGCTGCGGTGGCATCTAGTAGCCAAGTTCACAGGTAGGTGTCGTTGACGGTAGTACCTGGTAGCAACATTAGGAACTACTGCTTGAAATTGACCGTCTGCAGTCCTTACCTGAATTACAGACTAATACAGCCATCCCTAAGTACACGGGGTCACATGACCGCGTTGTCGCAGCCCCTAAACTGAGGAACCAACCAAAATCTCTGCGGGAGATATAATTTTGCGTGAAGAAGTAACAGACCGTTACATAGTTACACATCAGTGTCGAAACCTAGCATAAGGACAGTGTGACCACAAGTATAAAAATGGACCCCAAATGACAAGAAGGATACCGTTCCCATAAGACAATAAAATGTTTAAGATAAGCATAAAATGACGAAAAACAAAGTTAATTAAGCTCCAATTATAAAATACCTTCTCGCAATAAATGAGGTCTGATCCTTCTACGAAAACCTGCATATTCTGCCTATTTTCGCCTATCCCCAAGTTTGTCCGGTGAAATCTACCTCCGCCTTCCGGCGTGCCGAGAGGACTTTTTTTTTTGTTTCATTTCTTACTTGCTTCGTGATATTCATTATTTGCCTGCTCTGAAACCGTTGGGTACATTATCTTTATGGCATGAATGGGAGGAATAGGTTTTATTAGTTCAGAGTTTTTGTCCATAGAAGTTCACTTTTCTTTGTGAATCATCGTCATAATGTTCATTTCATTAAAAAAAACTGGTAAAAAGTAGTTCTATCGCAATGTATCGACAAAAATAAATATCAACCAGTTCATTAAAATGGTAATGTTAATCCAGTTCGCCTATTTTCTAAATAATTGGACATATTTTCAAATAATCCAAAATGACCAAGTTAAATGAAACTGTGGAATTATCCCCACATCTAAATCAGTTAACTATCAGTACCGGTAACTTCAATTTATAAACCGCCACTGTATTACATTACAAATATAAGGTAGTTATTACCTATTACCGTGTTAGCACTAGTATTGTGTTATACTGTTATTATTATAAACCAACATTGAACATTCACCGCGCCAAAACTTGACAATCTTCCCACTAACAATAGATACACAATCAACTGAACTGACAGAACGAAACATAGCGCGTGATTGTGCAATGAGTGGTGACGTGACGAGCTGACGATCTACGGTGGACCCGCGCTCTCGCACTGTTACAAGTCGGTCAGCGGAAAAAGATCGAACGAACTAACAAGCGAGGGATCTGGGAACTAGTTCGGTAATTCGTCTGTGGGGCCCGCTCTTCCGAACTAGTTCGTTCGCGAACTACACAAGACTAGTATGGCCTACATGTGAAGCGTGCTGACTTAGCGGTTACATGCTACAGCGCGGTTTATTTATTGTTCGCTTATGTATTTAATTAATTAATTAATTAATAAGTTCTTAACTGCTTATGACATGCAACAGTATACAGTGCAGCACAGCACTAAAAGTGCAACAAGTCTTGTCTTTTCTAGGGCTACGGCCAGGTGCTGTGCTGAAGTGCTGCAGCACATTGTTTCATTTGAAAATGAATTAATTTAGTAATCTTACAATCAAATACAGCAAATTAAAAAGATGTCAGTAAAATAATTGGAAATATATCAACTCCCATCACAACGAGGTATCTAGCCTTGCGCTTCTTTCCACGTCCGGCAATGGCTGTGTGGATCGCAGCTCAGCGAGAATTTCACGTTTATTGCCAGCAAACTTGAACTATGCTGTTTGCGTATGCGTGCTCACGTTATCCGTTGTGCTGTTGAGACAACAGCCAAAACCAGAGGTCAATACATCGCAGCAATTCTTCGTTCGAGCACACAGCGACAGTACTGGTCGTACGAAAGGAGAACGTAGCAGGTGGCTTCTTCTAGACTCTGCGGTAGTATTTCAGAGGGAATCGCTCAAAGCAAATGGTGGACAAAATAGAGGAAGCCATCAGCTGTTCCCACCAGTAGGTCTTTTAATACTCCCAACTTACCTATCCCATAGCCACATTTTGTAAATCGATGAATTATAGTTTGTTGAGTACGGAAAACTCAGTGAAGAGCTTCTTAAGTGTTACTGAGTATTTCTCTAAATTATGCTTCTATATAATTTTATTCTTTGGAGAAGGGATGGGTTACAGCACACAACTTATTTTCTTCACCAGCCGCCACTGGCTATGGCATGACATGATCTCGGAGCAGAACCGATGACGTGACTGGGCGTGTTTCCCTGTCCGGGTAGCCAGGGGCACTGTCTCGACTCGGCGAATAGACTTTAGTACAAGTGCCTACATGACTGCAATGTCGCAAAGCCCCTAAATCAATCAACAACAAGAACAATTAGAGGGCTAGAAAGTAACTTACTCCCCCGCGAATTTGGTGCCCATGAATTACTTCGTTTAAACGAGCATTGTTCGTGTACTTGTACAATCAATAGAAGAGCACAAAGCAAGATGGATGGCTTCTTTAAACTAATTTGGATCCATTAATCATGGCGCACTGTGTTGCACGTAATGAGGGCAGAACAATTCAAAATTTGTGATCCATTACAATATAATGAGGCCATGAAAGGTCAGGCTCGGCCGGAAGTTTGTTTCCATTAGTTGTAAATAGTTGAGAACGATATGGAGTAGGTAATAAGTAGGTCTTTGCACAAAGTCACATTGCTCTTGCTATGAGGCGTATTTTATTGCGCTTGTTTAAGTGGGTAAACAATGGAGTGCCGCGGGTTTTCTGTAATGGCTAAGTGGAATCGTTTGAAATCATTTAGGAAGAACCCCAGGCTATTGTATGTTTTGTCTTTCACCAGCAATTTCTAGTACGGTTGTAGGCGTACATGTTCAGGAAACAATATAGGTATACTGCATGTTTAGTAGTGACCTACTTATTTGTACAGTTTGCATATATGCTGGGAGATCTTTAGAAGATACTATAGGTTCAGCAGCCAATATTATTGCTTCCTTAGCACCACCCGGGGGTAATAAGATCGACCCCTATCCACTGGCTTCCTGTCCTGAGCAACATCATGCCTAATTCATTCCGTAGAGCACAAGCACTGCTAAGAGAATACTCCAAGATACATGAGAACCCTGACTTGCCCATCCACTCCAATAATCCTGACCTTTAGAGGAACCGGTTGAAATCTAGACATCCGCCAGTTAAGTTCACTCAGAAGCTCACAGAAGATAATTTCGACCCCTATGCCCAATGGAAGGAAGAATGGATCTTAAAAACAGATGAACATCTCTGGTCTTTGTTCACATCTAATTCAAGGTTTGATCTCCCAAGAAGAACTTGGACCTCCCTCAACAGGATTCGTTGTGGTCATGGAGTCTGTGCTGCGTCTCTCTAAATATGGGGAAAGATACAATCCCCCATGTGTGACTGTGGTGCCCCTCTTCAAACCATCGAGCACATTGTAAGGGAGTGTAGTAGAAGAGCCTACCCTGGAAATAAGTTTGATTTTCTAGAGGCCACTACAGGGGCTCTGGATTAGATTAGAACAGTGGACATTAAAAATAAGGTACCTGCTTTCCTGTTTTTGTGTATACAAGGTGTCTTTTATGTAACTTTGGAGAATGATAGGTCGTGTAGGGGATGGGTATAGAAGTAATTTGAGATAGGGAACTTGGGGTCGAAGCGGCCACCTTAATCCCTAAAATAAGGGTTCATTCAGGCCCTCCATCCCGTAAGTTAGGCAACAAACCCAAGCCTCTATTATCTTTCTCAATCCTTTAACTTTTGGCAAGCTTCATTTCACGATGTGGCGCTGGCGTAATGGATAGCGTTGCGGTGCGAAAGACCGGTAGTCCCAGGTTCGATTCCGGGCTTGGTCAATTTTTTAAAATGTTATTTGTCGTATTGTAGTCACATGGTTTAATTTACCGAAGGTATCAAGCTTACAAACCTTACACCTAAAATAACATTTAAAAAATTTGGCCCATGCCCGGAATCGAACCCGGGACTACCGGCCTTTCGCACCGCAACGCTATCCATTAAGCAAACGCCACATGGTGAAATGAATCTTGCCAAGAGTTAAAGGATTGAGAAAAGTAATTGTGGCTTGGGTCGGCTGCCTAACTTACGGGATGGAGGGCCTGAATGAACCGTTATTTTAGGGGTTAAGGAGGCCGATCCGACCCCAAGTTCCCTATCTCAAATTTCTTCTATACCCGTCCCCTACACGACCTATCGTTCTCCGAAGGTACATAAAAGACACCCTGTATATGCCATAGGATAAATAAATAATAAATAACGTACTTATTTGATCCTTGTCGAGGCATACGCACAGTACAAGTTCAGGTGTAAAGAATGCCACTGCTATCTTACTGTCCCCACATCCCCACCGAACCTACCTCCCACACCTCACCCCCACTGCCGCAAACACACACACATGCACAGAGAAGTAAATACGTACGATACGGGATTTTCAACTTTCAATTGACGTAACTCTTGGTTGGTTCCTCAGTTTAGGGGCTGCGACAACGCGGTCATGCAGCCCCGTGTACTTTGGGTGTGTGTAGAATCTGTCTGATAACCGGTGTAAATTGTGATGGCTGTATTAGTGTGCGAATCTGTTTATTAATTTAAGTACAGACTGCAACTTAATTTTTTTTCAAATAGTTCCTGATTTTGCCGCCAAACGCCACCGTCAACGACTACTAGGCCTAGTTCAGAACTTAGCTACTAGACGCCACCGCAGATGGCTCTTGGCAACGAACGTAGAAACCTAAGAGCGTTGTTTACATTCTTAACCTATCCAATTTAGCTTCTCACAGGCGTAATTAGTGGAAGGTTCTTTAACATGCCATAAATCTGTGACATGGGACCGCCGGCTTTATTTCCCCTTCGAAGGAAGGCATACTGAGGGATTTTTAACGCTCTTAAAAAATCCGACGGCTTGAACCCGCTATCTTGGGCATAGAAGCTCAGCTTGCTACCAACTTCGCCACCGAAGCCGCCTTCCGTTTATAGGCTGCAACAACGCAGTCGTATAAGCCCTTTGTACTTAGGGTGAGGGTAGAATCTGTCTTATTACCGATGTTAATTGTGACGACTGTATTAGTGTGTGTTATCTGTAATTTAGGTAAGGACTGCAGACGATCAATTACAATTAATTCCTACTTTTGCTACCAAATGCTACCGTCAACGACACCACAACCAGCACCTAGTGGCAAACGTTGGAACTTTAATAGAGTGTTAATCGAATCTAACCTACAAATTTAGCTTCACACAATTACTGTATTGTAGCTAGTGGAAGGTTCTTTTATATGTCATAAATCTATGACATGGGCCCACCGGCTTTACTTCCCCTCCGAAGGAAGGCATACTGACGTAACTATAATGTTGTTTCACTTTGTTGTTGTTGTTGATTCTTTAAGGCCTTGGCGACATCGTGGTCATGAAGCTCCGTGTGCTTAGGTATGTGTAGAATCTGTCTAATGACCTTTATCGTTGTTATGTATGTTCTAGTGTGTGTATTTGTAATTGAGGTAGGATAGGATGAAAAAAAAACATAACGGAAAAATACGATTTGTCATAAACATTCGGGTCTTAATTTATTTATTTATCCGAGTCCAAAATACATACATATATACATATAAATTACACTAAATTTCATTACTCCAGTGTTCAACTGTTAGAATGGCACAGTCATTGGCTTCTATCAAGTCCTGCATAGTACATGGTCTTGATAACATGCTGCAATTCAGAAGGTGCTCAGGGTCTTGTCTTTCACCACATCTACAAAGTTCTTCAGCACTGTATCCCCACTTCATTAAATTGCTTTTGCACCGACTCACATCAGTTCTGAGTCGGTTTAGCGTCTTCCAGGATTGGTATTGTAGGTGGTAGCCAGCTGCCGGCTTCTCCTTCATTTCCCACGATCCTCCTGGTGATTTTGCTTTCCAAAGTTCAATTCGGCGAGCTTCAGCTGAGGAATGAATTGATATTGTTGTTGGGAGGAAGCTCTTTCTTGATTTTAGCCTAGGTGGATGGACATCAAGTCCATACATTGGATGTCTTGAATCTGATTCTCGCTTTTTCTTCTCTACTTCTGCCGCTACTTGTCTTCTAACTTCTGGAGGTGCTACTCCCATAAGCGGAAAGATCTTATCGACAGAAGTTGGACGTAGACAGCCTGTCACAATGCAGCCTGTCTCATGGAGGGCAACATCTACTTGGTTGGCATGAGCAGAGTTCCTCCAGACTGGGGCAGCATATTCTGCAGCAGAGAAACTCAGAACAAGGGCAGTTGTACGCAGGCCACTAGGCTGAGCTCCCCATCTGGTGTTTATGAGCTTCCGAACGATGTTGTTCCTGGTGCATACCTTCCGTTTGGTGTCCATGCAATGCTGTTTATAGGTCAGCGCGCGATCCAGCTTTACTCCTAAGTATTTAGGATGAACACAGGGTCTTAATAATGATATTAAACAAGTTCGAATTGTATTCTGAAAACTATCCGCAAATTTTCTCCAAACATTAAGCGCATCTTATCCGCTATTCACACAGCCATGCAAACTATATCCGCAAAAGGATTTGCGGATATCTTAAGGTTAATCCGCGGATATCCACATCCGCACAGGGCTTTAGCTATAACTTGCACACGAAAACATTTTACGGAGCTACAACATTAAAGGTAAAATATTCTCAATAGTAACTGTGAAACACAATGAAAATGACCAAACTTGAGCTTGAAGTGCAAGGCTAAAGGAATCTGGAATAATGCCAAAACTTGCGATTAACCAGAGTAGGCCTAGATAGTGTCGCCTCCGTAGCGTAGCGGTCAGCATGGTTAGCTGCCGCCCCGGAGGTCCTGGGTTTGATTCCCGGCTCTGCCACGAAATTTGAAAAGTGGTATGAGGACTGGAACGGGGTCTACTCAGCCTCGGGTGTTCCAAATGAGTAGAGGGGGTTCGATTCCCACCTCAGCCATCCTCGAAGTGGTTTTCCGTGGTTTCCCACTTCGTCTTCGGGCAAATGCCGGGATGGTACCTTCTTCATGGCCACGGCCACCTCCTTCCCTCTTCCTTGCCTATCCATCCTGACCATCCATTACCTTTCCTCATGAGGCCCCTGTTCGCTTTGCAGGTGAGGCCGCCTGGGCGAAGTGCCAATCACACCTCACCAGTTGTATCCACTCCGATTAGATGTTCCCAGCTCTAGGACACTGCCCGTAGAGGCGGTAGTGGTGAGTTCCCTCGCTGAGTCCGTGGGTTCCACCAACCTTGAGGGTAAACGACTAAGAAAGAAAGAAAGAAAAGGCCTAGATAGTGAAGAACACCGTAAATATCAGCGCTGCTTGACATATTGCGACAATATTAATCTTCACGTCCAGTTTGGAGTGGGATGCAGGGAAACACGCTTCAGACAACTTCCCCTGTTTGGATTCTCCTAATTGACCCCCGTCAAGAGAACCCATTAGCGCAGCTCGGTATCACCCCATTCCTCCACACCAATAGACCCGACGAGAGGGAGGGGCAAGTGCGGCTGCAGTCCCAGGGCCCAGATTTGATGAGGGGCCTGAGACAGTAAAAGTACTTTAGAGTGGACAAATTTATTTAATTTAATGTCTAAGCTATTATGTATATTTCTGATATGCCTCTGTTCGATGTAGATACAGCCAGTGAATAGTATCCAAAACATTACTAAGAGAACATACGAGTAGAGTGTAGACTATACTGTAATTCATTTTGTAAATAATAATTGTGGGACACTAAAATTAAACATTACAATACTGTGGTGAGACCTGAAGCACTCTTTGGAGCTGAAAGATTAAAGTTAATGCGCAAAGGTGACATAAACAAAATCATGCTCATGGAAAGAAGATTAGTTCGATGCATCCTTGGCCCAAGGAAAACAGAAACAGACTATAACAGACCACGACCTAACAAGGAAATATACACCCAAGTGGAGAACCTATTTCGCACCATGCGCAAACGACGAATGTAATTTTTTGGGCTAAATGCCCAATAAAATGAATAATGACAGGCTAACAAAACAACTTTTTTTTATAAAATTTTAAAACTTAAAGGTCAACCAGCGTGGTTTACACAGACATTAAAGGACCTTAAGGAAGCCGAGATTGACATTACAGATGCATATAATAGGAAATTATTTCGGGACAAAATTCAAAAGTGATCTTCAGGGAGGAACAAGAAAGACAACGAAAGCAGCCACGGAACATTGAACAGGTCCAGAAGCAGAGATCAGAGAGGATGAAGCGAATGTGGGCAGAGAGAAATTAGACATGTGGCAAGATTTGAAGTATTGATTTTACGCGCTCTGTAATAGTGCTATTCAATTAAATAATAAAATATTAATTGTGTTTTTCGTTTTTCTTTCGGAGATAAGGCAAAGTTGCCAGAGTTGTCCATTTAATTTATAACGTGCTAAAGTTCAAGAGGTCTTTACGTTTCTAATTAATTCTCAGAAGAGAGCGACTTTTTTTTCATACATTTTGAAAAGAAAGATGGCTTATTCTAGTGGCGCCTGAAAATGGAATTGTTAATGCACATTGAGCATGAATGTGTCTAGGACTAATGGAAGTAAGAGAACAACCAATGAAAGAGAGGAAAAAGAAAAAAGGAAGCTTGTAGTTTAACGTGACCGTTAATTTCGCGATCATGAGCCACGGGACCTCCTTTTTTACGCGGAATTCGAACCACAGGACATGGCATTTCACTCACATGCATTGACCGGGAATCGAACTGAGGAAAAAGAGAGAGAGTGAATAATCCATTCGATTACCCTCTAGTTTGGTGGTTCCCACGGACTCAGCGAGGGAACTCACCACTACCGCCTCTATGGGCAGTGTCCTGGAGCTGGGAACATTTGGACGGAGTGGATACAACTGAGGAGGTGTGATCAGCACCTCGCTCAGGTGGCCTCCTCACCTGCAAAGCGAACAGGGGCCACATGAGGGAGGGCAAGGTTGGGATGGATAGGCAAGGAAGCGGGAAGGAGGCGGCCGTGTCCTTACAGTGGGAACCATCCCGGGTTTTGTCCGAAGACGAAGTGGGAAACCACGGAAAACCACTTCGAGGATGGCTGAGGTGGGAATCGAACCCCCTCTACTCATTTGGGCTACCCGAGGCTGAGTAGACACCGTTCCAGTCCTCATACCACTTTTTCAAATTTCGTGGCAGAGCCGGGAATCGAACGCAGGACCTCCGGGGCGGCAGCTAACCATGCTGACCGCTACGCTACGGAGGCGACGTGACTGAATAACTGAAAAGAAAACGTAAAATTATAATAATTTGGGCAACCTACATTCCACGAATGAAGACGATTGAAGTTTTAAGGGGAGCAGAACTGCATGAAGCTATTGTGTGTGTGTGTGTGTGTGTGTGTGCGGGGGGGCTACGGCCCTGCATACCGATCCTGGTGTTTGCTGACCTGTGATGATCAGTGTTGCCAAATCTTGAAATGGGAAAGAACTAGCTCCTACGCTTTAAAACAC
Source organism: Meconema thalassinum (assembly GCA_946902985.2). Taxonomy (NCBI): domain Eukaryota; kingdom Metazoa; phylum Arthropoda; class Insecta; order Orthoptera; family Tettigoniidae; genus Meconema; species Meconema thalassinum. Next base: position 241,903,383 of record OX336396.1, read on the forward strand.
CAGAAAAGCACCAGCTGGACTCTATGATTCAAAACTGTAGAAAAACACCAAAAATTATAAATAGTCTATATAAACGGCTCTTTACTTACATTTCTTTCAATAAAAATCAACTTCTTCACTTGCCGAGCCTGCTACCGCTATTACATCTTTAGAGCAGGAATGTGTATTACTGCTGTAGCTCTGCATACTTCCAATTTTGGCCACATCCTTCGGAAGTTCGTAGTCGTAATAGCATTTTCCCTCCGTTTTTAGTCCAAATCGCACATACAGAATGGAATGCAATTTTTGAACTTTCATTCGATTTCTTTGCTTTGTTCTCACTAGTTAAACTTGGCTAAACACTCTCCCTGCATCTGCATTAGAGTGAGGGAGCGAAAGTACATAAACTGCCTTCGCATGAAACTGGGAAGTCCCCTGGAAGCTGGGAAGAAAATAGATGATTGGTAGATTCTTTGTACAAGTACACTTGCACTGCGCCCTGCTTGTTGGGCTTAATTAGCACTTATGCACGAGAATGAGAATTTCCAGGACTTCCCCTGCTGGAGTGTTGACCTTGACACGTGTAAGGCTGAACATCGCCTATCTTAATTGATTAACTTTATTAAAACTATTACATGGCTTTCAGGATTTACTTATTTGTCATAGGAGACAATTTCATGGAAAAATCCGTTGAGCACCAGATTTGGCACTGGTTTTATTGAAATAACACCAGTATTTTGCTATGGGGCTATTAGTACATTTCTGGCACCAGACGAACTTCAGAAACACCATATCTGGTGCTAAAACACCAAATTGGTAACACAGGTGATGATACAGATTATTAGTCTACTCCACGAGTCTGGAGGGGATGGAGGGACGCATAATTTGTTACGGGTCAGTAGTCATAGAAACAAGTAAGAGGATGAAACAGCTAGGCGCAGAACTCAATTATACAAGTATCTGGTCCGTAGCGAAACTTTTCACTTAACTGGCTGGCTCAGCCGTAATGAAATCTCCCTTCATGTCTAACCGAGGAGTTGTGGTCTCGCCTATAACTTGAGTTCCACGCGGGTTGACACACAGATACAAATGGCGAAAGACTCAAGTTCTTCTTTACGTAGTCTCGCGGTGTACTGTAGCAGAGCTCGTTAAGTCGTGCACCATGGCCGAAAATCCAGAGATTGCAGGGTCAAATGCTGACGCTGACGACGGCTATTCTGAGTGTTTTTCTTCCCCATATTTTTCCCAGACTCACTCCAGGCAAATGCTGGGATAGTACCTATTTCAAGTCCCGGGGTAACTGTCCTTAATAGAGTTACATACTGTTACGAGTGCCAAACAGCTTCGCCGCTTCGCGCGTGACTCAGTCCGCCCCAGACTATCCCTGACTGAGTGTTACCTGCGCCTTACGCAACGGGGCTGTAAGAACAAAAGGGCATGATCCAGAAGGTTCGTGCCCCGCCTAGTATTGGAAATCTCGAGAAGGTGTGAACCCTGGTCTACTCTAGAAACATCTGTGAGTCATCATCTCCGATGTATAATGAGCGATCCTGGCCGGTGACGGGGACTATGTGTTTTTGGAGTGTGCTTTCCAGTGCGAGAGAGGTGTTACGGTGACGTGAGAATTGCGAAACAGTGTGTATTCAAGAACAGTGAGTGACAGACTGTGGCTTGTGTACAAGAGGAAGAGTTGTTGTTACTTCTAACCGAGGACACCGGTCTCATTAGTGAGGGGATTAACTGCAGGAGCAAGTGAAAGGGTGAGTGTGCTCCATAAAGGAGGAAGCTTCTGTAAGACAGCTAATTGTTCCTACTTGCTTATTGTGTGGTGTAACTTTCTAGTCCTGCAATAAAGCTAATATTTCTTTAAATGACCATTTGTGTTGTGCTTTTACCCATTGTAATCAAATTAACGAACTTGCTACTAGGGGTAGCACGTATCAATACAATACTAGTCACCATACAAATACAGGTTATCAGACAAATTCAATACACACCCAACCATTTTACGACCAAAGTATACATCGAGTTGATAAAGGTCATACTTAAGTTGCTGACATCAGGTCAACATACAACGAAACGCAAACATCAATTTTCACTTCACACAGCCTAAAAGAATGTCATCATCGGTAAAAAAAAAACATCCTAGCTAAGTTTCGATTTTTTTTTAAATAAGGGCAGCTAGATGGCTTTAATTTCAGCATTAAAATTAATAAATGTTTTAGAGCACAAAATATGCAATTGAATTAAGCATAACTTATCTTTTTCTCGAACATCATAGGAAGAGAACAGAAATTTGTCTGGACTTTTACAGCACAGACGCGACGATCACCGACAAGTGGAAAGACGCCAACTATGAATTATGACACATAACGATCAGACTAGCTGTGCACGGATTTCACCCCAAGCTATGCTCCAAGAAGACGCACCACTCACCGAACGAGGAATGCGTGTGCGCCCCATGCAGGAAGCAATGTGACCGTCATCACTAGAGTTGTTTTTTTTATGTAATATCAAGTGGCATAATATGTACATAAATATGTAACAAAAAGCACCAACATATGTAGCAAAATATGTAGATTGGGAAAAATATGTATTATCATATAATTAATATAAAGTTACCATTTTGTCAGTTACAACACACTAAACACGCTTTATATTACATTTTGTAGCACAATGAACAATTAAGTATTTTCCAATGTTCTTTAGAGTCATATTATATGAATATATCACACACATATTCAATAGAAACTTATTATTTTCATAACTCAAAGCACGTTTATTCATTAAATGTTGTAGCACAGTGAATTATTAAGTATTTTTCGATGTTCTCTGGGGTCATAGAAAGGAGTTTGTCACTTAGAATGTTCTTATATGCAGAGAAACATCTTTCAACATCACATAATGTAACTGGGGCAAATTTTAGGAGAGGAATTTTCGCTGGAGAAATGTCCTCGGGAGGATCAACGTCATCTCCATTTAGAATTCGACACACACTGTGAAATGTTGAATAACCAGGATTTCTCTTCAACCCTTTTTGCAATTTACTCAGTACACTTGCACCAGTTTCCCCATGTACAGCACTTATCATCCTATCATCCTCTCAAATACCTGTCACTCATAATTACCTTAATCCCCCTGTTGAGAGGACAGACAACAGCCCCACATTAAGTGTGAAACTTCAATTCAGCAATTTATTTCATATAAAAACAGGAAAACTCTGAAATATGTAATTTTATGTAATATCACTAAGAATATGTAGAATACCCACAAATATGAAAAAAATATGTAAAATATGTAATTACATAGAAATCCCAGCTCTGACCATCACGCACTGAATTGTGCAGGAAGGACAATTCCTTTAACTAGGTTCTGCACAGAATGACTGTGAAGAAATCTTGCACATTGTGCGTTTTGATAAATTAATTAATTAATGAATTACTTATCACTAGTACAAAACTGTCACAGAGATAAATTCCTCTGATCACACCACATTACATAATATCTGTTACACGCTTTGCCGCAGAGGGCACAGACGCACCTGCAATCCGGCTGATGGTAGATTTTGTTTGCACACACCCTGAAGTGGAATCCATGCACCGAGTTTCTGGTTATCAAGTGTCTCATCTCATAGAAATCCCTCGTCCAATCCCGCGATGTCATCGCATCCGTGACATAAAATGCCGGCCATATACTTTTCTCTATAACTTCGTTTCCTGCATTAGTCTCTCATAACCCGATGTAAATGGCAGGAGCAGCTGCAATCTGAGGTCTTCAACAAAAGGAGGCTCTTTCGCGAGTTCATACACCAACCGAGAAAGAGTGAATTTCGAAAGATACAGTATCCTTTTCAGGTAGGTAGTTTTCACCTTCTCCAACTCTACGAGGTGCTTATACTTAAGGTGATGCCAAATACTTTCCAAACCATATGCAACTACGGGAATTATCTTCAGCGAGAAAAGTCTCATCGCAATCTGTAATGGTAGTGTTCGGAGATGTCGTATGCCACTCATGGCCTTTATAGCCGCGTTTGTTCTATCCTTAATGTGAATTGTGAAGATGTTTCCATGAGTTTGGAACGTCACCCCCAGATACTTGAACTGCGTAACACATTCCAGCATTAAAATACACTCAAAATAAAAATCGCAGCCGACAACACAAATTCTCTTTATTACTGGACCTACTGTACTGTCCTGCTATCCTCGCTTTCATCATCGCTCCTGGATTAGTTGCAAGCGCTGGTGTGTCTCCAGGAATGAGTATATCTCCAAGAAGTAACGACTGAACAAAGTAACTTAAGTCTTCAGATCGATAATGATGTTGTTGTTGTTGTTGTTGTTGTTGTTGAAGAGAAGAGATAGGTTGGAAGGACACATACTAAGACACCCAGGAATAGCAAACTTAGTTATGGAAGGAAAGATTCAGGTAAGAAATGCAGGGGTTGGATTTTGTTAAAGAGATTGCCTCGGGTGTAAGGTGTGCTATACCTCGAGTCACCTCAAGACCTAAGCGGTCCCTTCCATGTTCTGGTCAGTGAAGAGGCTAACGCGCCAGGAAATAGTTCCCACTTTTCCTGCTTGTTTTTGGCGTAAAAGATTTTCCAACACTCATGTTGCTATGTTTTCATCAGCTGGCTAGATTACTTTTCAGTATTTCCTGTGTAAAAATCATTTTCACGTTCATTGGGACCGTTGCCAACTTTGTTTTCATGTGATGAATTGTGTGTGTGAATACAGTTTTTAGTGGAATTTGGAACGATAGACAGAGTAATTCAGTACTAATTTGATATTAAATTACATTTTGTTTTGTAGAAACCCTGTTTGGGCGGCAAAAGTGCACCCGACATATTCAGGTTTATGGCGAATCAGGCTCAAAGGTTGGTAAATCTGTTACGATTGCACAAAGTTCCACAAGTAGACAAACTTCAGCTGTAAAGATTGAATAACAAATAAAATACTTCAAAGATAATAAAAGGGGAGAGAAGTTGAGTGAAAGGTGCAAACAAATGATTTTGAATGCACTGTAATAATAATAGTAGGTTGAGAGATGACAATCTCGAGTTTCCATGTCTGAAGGAAAGAAGGAACAGGGGGAAGAGATACGGGGAGTGATAATTTCCTCAGGACTTGACCTGACGTTTGGTATAGCTATGTATAGATGAAACGATTAGCTCAGGACAGGGAGGATGGAATACTGCATTTTTCTTTTTTTTTCTTTTCTTAGTCGTTTACCCTCCAGGTTGGTGGAACCCACGGACTCAGCGAGGGAACTCACCACTACCGCCTCTACGGGCAGTGTCCTAGAGCTGGGAACATCTAATCGGAGTGGATACAACTGGTGAGGTGGGATTGGCACCTCGCCCAGGCGGCCTCGCCTGCAAAGCGAACAGGGGCCTCATGAGGGAAGGTAATGGATGGTTAGGATTGATAGACAAGGAAGAGGGAAGGAGGCGGCCGTGGCCTTGAAGAAGGTACCATCCTGGCATTTGCCCGAAGACAAAGTGGGAAACCACGGAAAACCACTTCGAGGATGGCTGAGGGGGAATCGAACCCCCTCTACTCATTTGGGCCACCCGAGGCTGAGTAGACCCCGTTCCAGTCCTCATACCACTTTTCAAATTTCGTGGCAGAGCCGGGAATCAAACCCAGGACCTCCGGGGCGGAAGCTAACCATGCTGACCGCTACGCTACGGAGGCAGACAATAAAATACTTCAAAGGTAATAAAATGGGAGAGAAGTTGAGTGAAAGGTGCAAACAAATGATTTTGAATGTACTGTAGGCTATATATAGGCTAATACAGTAGTAGGTTGAGAGATGACAATCTCGAATTTCCATGTCGGAAAAAAGAAGGAACAGAGACAGGAGATACGCGGGGGGATATTTTCCTCAGGACTTGACCTGACGTTTGGTATGGCTATGTATAGATGAAACGATTAGCTCAGGACAGGGAGGCATGGAAGGCTGCATTAAACCAGTTAAAAGACCGAAGACTCAAACAACAACGGGAACTATGATTAGGATTTCTGTATAAGTTTGTAATGTTTGTGGTGAAAGATGATATGTCGGGAGCTTCGGTGGCGTAGTTGGTAGCATGCTGAGCTTCTATGCCCAAGGTCGCGGGTTCAAACCCGGCCGAAGTCGTCAGATTCTTTAAGACCGTTAAAAATCCTTCAGTATGCCTGCCTTCGGAGGGGAAGTAAAGCCGGCGGTCCCATGTCATAGATTTATGACATGTAAAAGAACCTTCCACTAACTACACGTGTGTGAAGCCAAAATTTGTAGGTTGTTGTTGTTGTTGTTTGAGACTTCAGTCTTTTGACTGGTTTGATGCAGCACTCCATGCCTCCCTGTCCTGAGCTAATCTACATAGCTACCACACCCTACATCCGAGGCAATCTGTTTAACATATTCTAACCTTGGTCTACCCCCTACAGTTCTTGTCCTCGACCCTTCATTCCATAACTAAGCTTGGTATTCCTGGGTGTCTTAGTAAGTGTCCTACTAGCCTATCCCTTCTCTTCATTAGCAGAAACATATCTCCTCTCCCACTCGTCTTATACCTCTTCGTTTGTAACCCTATCTACCCATCTGATATTCACCATTCTCCTGTAACACTACATTTCGAACGCTCCAATTCTCCTCTTTATGAAGATTCCAACGTTCGCCGCCAGGTGCTGACTGCGATGCCATCTAGTAGCTAAGTTCGCAACCTAGGCGTCGTGGACGGTAGCATTTGTTAGTAAAAGTAGGAACTACTTGAAATTATCGTCTGCAGTCCCTACTTGAATTAAAACAGATAACACACACTAACACAGCAATCACAATTAACACCGGTTGTCAGACAGATTCTACACACACCCAAATTACTCGAGGCTACATGACCGCGTTGTCACAGCCCCTAAACTGAGGGACCAACCAACCAACGTCCTGTTTATCGCCGTCAATGCCATCGGACATTGGAGCAGGATTGCTTAGAATGTTTTGTCGCGTGGTTCGCAACAGTGAACTAGTCTGAATTGACCGACATTCCTGCTTCCCACTGACAGCTCTGAAAGCCAAGCTTTCTCCACCAGTAGTAGCTCGCATTTATCAAAATTGTAATACATTTACGATTGTTTGCGCTCTCATACATTGAGGCCATGAAAGGTCGACAGACCAGATGTCAGTTCTGGGTCATGGAAAGATAAACACTCTCAAGCGAATGAAATGTTACTTGCGAACTTGCTTCTCGCTCCAGTGGTTTCTACTACACCCATGTATGTACCTTACCATTACCAACATAACTTCTTGTTGTTCTTGTTTCACTTAGGAGCTTGGATAATATACTCATTTAACCCCATATACTTGGATGTGTATAATTTGTCTGATAACCTGTGTTATTGTGGTGTCTGTAATAGTGTGTGTATTTGCAATTTTAAGTAAGTTCAGTCATCAGGTCAGCCTATCATCTCGCTGTTGAAGGTCAGAGACGCCGTGAGAGACCTAAGCTAATATGGCTAGACACTATAAACTCAGATCTAAGATCAAGAAGCCTAAACCCACAGGAAGCGATCCATCGAAAGAAATAGCGTGCATTGACCCGAAAAGCGGACCTCGTTCCATCGGGAACACGCTAAGAAGATGAAGTATATAGGGAAATGACCGACCGTGCCCTTAAGTTAGGAACCTGGAACAGATGTGTAGCCTACTTTACCACAGAGAACCTATTCCAGGATGACTGTGACGGTAATCGAACCCACCTCGTCTCAGTTTTGCCTCACGAGGCTCTGCCGAGAAATTTAATTCTGGTCTGAGTGCTAGCGCGGGGTACGCTCAGCCTCGTGAGGAAAAACTGAGAAGAGGCGGGTTAGATTCCTTATCTCAGTCATCCTAGAAGCGGTTTTCCGTGGCATCCCTCTTCTACTCCAGGAGAATACTAGGATAGTTCTTTACTGATGACCACGGCCGCCTCTTTCCCAACCCTCAACTTAATTACAACTACACACACTAATAAAGTAATCTCAATAACACAGGTTATCTGACAAATTCCACACACTCTTAAGTACACAGGGCTACATTACCACGATGTCGCAAAGCCCTGAAATGAATCAACAACAACAGAGACATCGGAGTGCCGGTAAGTTGCCCTGAAGGTGATCTTTATTGTGCCAGTAACTCTACTGACACGGCTCCTTCACATTCAAGCACCCTCAAATGCCAACTCACTGCGCGGGGCAAATGGTAAGGGTACATTGTTAGTAACAGAACGTTATCCGTATCTGTCCTACAACTGCACGACTGTTATCCGTATCCGGCCTACAACTGCACGACTGTTATCCGTATCCGGCCTACAACTGCACGACTGTTATCCGTATCCGTCCTACATCTGTACGACTGTTATCCGTATCCGTCCTACTTCTGTACGACTGTTATCCGTATCCGGCCTACATCTGTACGACTGTTGTCCGTATCCGTCCTACATCTGTACGACTGTTATCCGTATCCGGCCTAACACTGCACGACTGTTATCCGTATCCGTCCTACATCTGTACGACTGTTATCCGTATCCGTCCTACAACTGCACGACTGTTATCCGTATCCGTCCTACATCTGTACGACTGTTATCCGTATCCGGCCTAACACTGCACGACTGTTATCCGTATCCGTCCTACATCTGTACGACTGTTATCCGTATCCGGCCTACAACTGCACGACTGTTATCCGTATCCGTCCTACATCTGTACGACTGTTATCCGTATCCGGCCTAACACTGCACGACTGTTATCCGTATCCGTCCTACATCTGTACGACTGTTATCCGTATCCGGCCTACAACTGCACGACTGTTATCCGTATCCGTCCTACATCTGTACGACTGTTATCCGTATCCGGCCTACAACTGCACGACTGTTATCCATATCCGTCCTACATCTGTACGACTGTTATCCGTATCCGGCCTACAACTGCACGACTGTTATCCGTATCCGTCCTACATCTGTACGACTGTTATCCGTACCCGGCCTACATCTGTACGACTGTTATCCGTATCCGTCCTACATCTGTACGACTGTTATCCGTATCCGTCCTACATCTGTACGACTGTTATCCGTATCCGGCCTACATCTGTACGACTGTTATCCGTATCCGTCCTACATCTGTACTACTGTTATCCGTATCCGTCCTACATCTGTACGACTGTTATCCATATCCGGCCTACATCTGTACGACTGTTATCCGTATCCGGCCTACATCTGTACGACTGTTATCCGTATCCGGCCTACATCTGTACGACTGTTATCCGTATCCGTCCTACATCTGTACGACTGTTATCCGTATCCGTCCTACATCTGTACGACTGTTATCCGTATCCGTCCTACATCTGTACGACTGTTATCCGTATCCGGCCTACATCTGTACGACTGTTATCCGTATCCGTCCTACATCTGTACGACTGTTTTCCGTATCCGTCCCACATCTGTACGACTGTTATCCGTATCCATCCTACATCTGTACGACTGTTATCCGTATCCGTCCTACATCTGTACGACTGTTATCCGTATCCGGCCTACATCTGTACGACTGTTATCCGTATCCGTCCTACATCTGTACGACTGTTATCCATATCCGGCCTACATCTGTACGACTGTTATCCGTATCCGTCCTACATCTGTACGACTGTTATCCATATCCGGCCTACATCTGTACGACTGTTATCCGTATCCGTCCTACATCTGTACGACTGTTATCCATATCTGGCCTACAACTGCACGACTTTAATCCGCGTTCGCACGTTTGTTATCCAAATCCACTGACATTACAATGAAAATTAAAATCCACAGCCTGCTTCCAGTCGACCGACCAGGTCAGGGAATGGCATGAATGAAGCCCCCATCTAGCGGCGAGGATATCAACTGTGCCGGCTGCCAAAGCCTGTCGCACTCCTCTGAGGCAATGATTAAAAGAATGACAGATGAAATGAAATGATAGTGAAGAGTGGTGCCGGAATTAAATTTTTGACAGGGAAAACCGGAGTATCCGGAGAAAGACCTGTCAGCCTCCGCTTTGTACAGCACAGATCTCACATGATCTCACATGGAGTGACTGGGATTTGAACCACGGACCCAGCGGTGAGAGGCCGGCATGCTGCCGCCTAAGCCACGGAGGCTTTGACTTTGCAATGATATTTTTAATTTATTCATCTAACAAATAAAGCAACACATCTAAGCATTTGAGGAGAAATTCGTTCGCCTAGACTACGTGTGAATCGCAAGACAATGTTGACTGAGTTTTGTCCCTCTGAGTAACGGCAAGTCAAACAGCGCGTGGCTAATTATAGCACTTACTTAGGTGGCGGATATATCCACGCAGGCAAGCGCAGGTATAAAGGATTTTTAGCCTACTTTCGATTTTTGCAAAAAATGAAACTAGACTTATGAGATTAACACAGGGCAAAAAATTGTGTGTCTGTCTGTCTGTGTGTGTGTGAGTCTGTGTGTGTGTGAGTGTTACTCTGAATGTCTGTCCCATCCTATTAATTCGAACACGGTGAAACCGAATTGAAAGAAATTTGGTACAGAGGTAGCACTAGCAAAGGGCACCTCAGTGTCATGTTTTATATCGCCGCCATCTTGACGGATACGTAATGGCGGCCACCCAAATGTTCAAAGCCTAAATCAAATTACGACTAACCTAATCGTCCGATCTCTGCCAAATTTTGCAACAACATACCTTTTTGTGCGGAGCATCCTTTGACCAAATTACATGGTCATCAGCCCAAGAGTTTGTGGATGGCGGCCATGTTTGTTTGCAAATCGATTCCCCCTATTAATCCAAACATGGTGAAACCGAATGGAACGAAATTTGGTACCGAGGTAGCACTAGCAAAGGGTACCTCAGGGTCATGTTTAATGTTTCCGCCATCTTGATGGAAACGTAATGGCGGCCACCCAACTGTTCAAAGCCTAAATCAAATTACGACTAACCTAATCATCCCATCTCTACCAAATTTTGCAACAATATACCGTTTGGTAGGGAGCATCCTTTTACCAAATTACAAGGTCATCAGCCTAATAGTTTGTGGATGGCGGCCATGTTTGTATGCAAATGGATTCCCCCTATTAATTCAAACACGCTAAAACCGAATGGAACGAAATTTGGTACAGAGGTTGCACTAGCTAAGGGCACCTCAGGGTCATGTTTCATATTGCCACCATCTTGATGGAAACGGAATGGCGGTCACCCAAATGTTAAAAGCTTAAATCAAATTAAGACCAACATAATTATTTGATCTTTACCAAATTTTTCAACAACATACCTTTTTGTGGGATGCATCTTTTGACTGAACTACAAGGTCATCAGCCAAGTAGTTTGCAGATAGCGGCCATGTATGTGTGCAAATCGATTCATCATATCAATTTAAACACGGTGAAACCGAATTGAATGAAATGTTGTACAGAGGTAGCACTAGCAAATGGCACCTCATATTCATTTTTAGCCTATTTTCAATTTTGAAAAAAATAGGCTTATGAGATCACCGTTTGTCCGTGTGTGTGTGCGTGTGTGTGTGATTCGTGTGTGCCCCCCCCCCCCCTATTAAAATCTAAACGGCTGGAGAGATTTTAATGAAACTCGGTAAGTTCATAGCTCTATTCCAGGCAACCCCGACTGCGCCCTTCAAACTTTGTTACGTCTCACCAATCCAACATGGCGGCTGTGTGAAATATTTCACCAGCATTCAATATCTCCGAAACTATTACCGATATCACACTGGAATTTTGTATGGTGATAAAGGGAACTACTAGAAATTCACTTATGTGACCTTTGAAAACCTGGTAACTACAAAACCAACATGGCGGCCAAGCGAATTTGCGACTTTTAAATGGACGTTTCTTGCGATTTAACCAACCAAACGCAATGAAACTTGTCACAGTATATGTGTATATACATTGTAATGCACCGAAATCTAACTTCGTTCAATTGTTTACATAACCTTAAAATGGCGGCTGTGCGAAATATTTCAGAGGCATTCAATATCTCCGAAACTACCTGAAATTTTGTACGGAGATAAAGAGCACTGCTACAAGTTTATCTATGTAACTTTCAAAAACCTGTAAACTACGAAACGAACATGGCGGCCAAGCGAATTTGAAACAATCTAATACATTTTTCTCGTGATTTAATCATATGAGCGCATTGAAATGTGGTACAGTAAATGATTATACATATTGTCATTCACTGGCATCTAATTTAGTTGAATTGTTTACATAAACTGAAGATGGCGGCTGTGCGAAATTTTAAAATTAAGTTTTTATTCTTGTGTCGTAATCATGCGATCGAAGTGAAAGTTTGAATAATGAAGCTACGCAATAATTTTCCTTTAATGGTACATAACTCTATGGCCTATACATATAACAATCCAAAATGGCGAGCATCCGAAATATTTTGACAGTTCTCAATATCTAAGAATCTTTTCCAGCAATCAAACTGATTTTTTATGTTCATAGAGGCTATGAACATAAGTTTACCTATATGACTTTCAGTAACCTGGTGAGCACAAATCAAACATGGCGGCGACGCGAAGTATAAATATTTAAATGGACGTTTCTCGTGCAGTGAAACTTTGCACGTTAATGCTTATACAAATTTTAATCCACTGGTATCTAATTTATTTAAATTGTTTTCATAACCACAAGATGGCTGCTGATTGAAATTTTAAAATTCCGTTTTTACTTCTTGTGTAGAATCATGCGATTGAAGTCTGAAAACCACACCTACACAATAATCTTCATTTAATAGTCCATAAATAATAATCCAACCTGGTTACCATCTGCAATATTTAGTCGGTTCTCAGTATCTACGAATCTAGTATAGCAATCAAACTGCAATTTTGTATGTAGATAGAGGCAAATAATATGAGTAGGATATATGAAAATAGGCTGTATAGTTCTTCACGGAACTACTTGTTAATATCCGTATTACACGTTGTATTTCTACAAGCTACTGCAACCAACATTCAATTGTACTCCTTGAAAAGGACAAAGAGTTATAACAATACCCATGGATTTATGAGAAAGTAGGCTATATGTTCTTTACTGAACATCTTTTTTTTTTTTTTTGCATAAGTCAACACTAATTGAGGGTATTTTCCTGACTGGCGTCTCTCACTTCTCCATTCTCATACAATCCAAGCGAAAGCAAATAGGGAAATAACAAGAAACGTGAAAGACGCAGATCTTAGTAAAAAATATAATTATTTAAAACAAGAGGTTCAGTAAAGAACATATAGCCTACTTTCTCCTAAATGCATGGGTATTGTTGTAACTCTTTGTCCTTTTCAAGAAGTATAATTGAATTTTGGTTGTAGTAGCTTGTTTAAATACAACGTGCTATGCGGATATTATACATGAATATGAGGTGGCCTTTGCTAGTGCCTCCTCTATACAAAAGTTCTTTCAATTCGGTTTCACCGTGTTTGAATTGATATGATGAAACGATTTGCACACATATATGGCCGCTATCTGCAAACTATTGGGCTGATGACCTTGTAGCTCAGTCAAAAGATGCATACCACAAAAAGGTACGTTGTTGCAAAATTTGGTAGAGATCAGATGATTAGGTTGGTCGTAATTTGATTTAAACTTTTAACATTTGGTTGGCCGCCATTCTGTTTCAGTCAAGATGGCGGCGATATAAAACAAGACACTGAAGTGCCCATTGCTAGTGCTACCTCTGTACCAAATTTCGTTCAATTCGGTTTCACCGTGTTTGAATAGCTAGGGGGAATCGATTGGCACACATACATGACTGTCATCCGCAAATAATTGGGCAGATGACCTCGTGGTTTGGTCAAAAGATTCTTCATACATAACGGTATAATGTTACAAAATTTGGTAGAGATCAAATGATTAGCTTGGTCGTAATTTGATTTAAGCTTTTAACATTTCGGTGGCCGCCATTACGTTTTCGTCAATATGGCGGCGATATAAAACATGACACTGAGGTGTCCTTTGCTAGTGCCACCTCTGTACCAAATTCGTTTAATTCAGTTTCACCGTGTTTGAAAAGATAGGGGGAATCGATTTGCACACAAACATGGTCGCCATCCGCAAATTATTGGGCAGATGACCTCGTAGTTTGGTCAAAAGATTTTTCATATGCAAAGGTATAATGTTACAAAATGGGGTAGAGATCAGATGAATAGGTTGGTCGTAATTTTATTTAAGCTTTGCACAATTGGGTGGCCGCCATTACGTTTACGTCAAGATGGCGGCGATATAAAACATGACACTCAGGTACCCTTTGCTAGTGTTACCTCTGTACCAAATTTCGTTCAATTACGTTCCACCGTGTTTGAATAGATAGGGGGAATCGATTTGCACACAAACATGGCCACCATCCGCAAATTATTGGGCAGATGACCTCGTAGTTTGGTCAAAAGATTCTTCATACATAAAGGTATAATGTTGCAAAATTTGGTAGATATCAAATGATTAGGTTGGTCGTAATTTGATTTAAGCTTTGAACATTTCGGTGGCCGCCATTACGTTTACGTGAAGATGGAGGCGATATAAAATATGACACTGAGGTTTTCTTTGCTTGTGCTACCTCTGTACCAAATTTCGTTCAATTCGGATTCACCGTGTTCGAATTGATAGGGGGGGACACACATTCAGAGTACACACACACTCACACACTCACAGACAGACACGCAATTTTTGGCCCTGTGTTGATCTCATAAGTCTACTTTCATTTTTTGCAAAAATTAAAAGTAGGCTAAAAATCGAGTTCAACTTTGTATTGTAAAAACTATCCGCAAATTTACTCTAAACAATATCCTCAGCTTATCCACTATCCGCACAGGGTGGTGCGAACAATACGACATTCAGACGTGTGATGTTGCTAAATGGGGAAACGAGAACACGGTGTTGGCAATGTTACGTAGTCATGTATTTCCATCAGAACTCGCTTCATATTACACCAACGCGGGGCCTCGCTTATTTTAGGGTGGCACTACCACTCATGAGCAGAGAATGGCGGTGGTTCCCAACTGGTGGTACGCAAGAGCATTATTTTGTGGTGGTGCGCAGAACTGTTCAATAAAATAAACCCGTTTCCGCAAGAAATAGGCGTGCCGGAAGATATATGGAGGCAAAGTAATATTTCATAGAACTAATCAGTGACAGTTCAATGAAGTGGGATTGACGACCATGGAGCTCCAGCTGAGTCCGACATTGCCGGGATCCCCTCTCCTGCCAACCTCCTTTGGTTAATTCTTATTTTCACTTTCCCTCTTTAGTCTCCGATGAGTATCTCATGTTTTTTTATATATTTTTTTTTTAGCGTATGTCTTTTATTGCCGGGAGTGTCCGAGGACATGTTCGGCTCGCCAGTTTTGTAGCTACTTCGAGACGGACACCCAATGGGTGAGCTACAAGTACCGTTGGGGAGGAAAGTTGGAATGGAAGGGTGAGGAGTTGGAAGATAGCGGCTGTGGCCTATAGTTAGGGACCAACCCCGGCATTTGCCTGGAAGGAAGATGGGAAACCACAGAAGACCATCTTCAAGGTTGCCGGCGGGGAGATTCGAACCTCCTCGCCTCCCGGATGTGAGCGACTGCCAGCAGTCATGCCGTAACGACCTCGGCTAACTCACCCGGTATCTCATGGTATCTCATGCCTTCTGAAGAAAGTCCTAAAGGAAGCATAGCGCACCCTGGACAGTCCTACACCCTCAAGGGCTGGTGAGCTTAGACATTCAGTTCCCTGATCTGGGTTCATTTTCCTGATTTCCCCTTGACTTTGTGGTAGACTCTTTCCTCCTTTCCTTTCCTATCTGCCTCTCATGGCCACACTTCATTCCGAGTCCAACAGTTCGGAATCTTTAAGGTTTCAAAGCATTTCTTTTCTCTGTCTTTTATTTCCCTGATCCCTTTTATTTGTCCTTTTGTTGTTCTAGTACAGGAGGTATCCAAACTAAGGCCCACGCGCCAACTCCGGCCTACAACATTTTTTGGAAAATTTACGAAATTATAATCAAATATTTTTATTTAACAGCCAATTAAGAAACACAATAGTCTGACATTATTAATGAACTTGAACATTTTGACTGTAATTAATGACATGAGATTTAGTCTAAAAACTTATAGTAACTGACATACTCGTACATAGGTAGCCTAATTCATATGACTTGAGAATTAACATTTTAGGAAATTGTTGTCTGAGTCTTCAAACTTTTGACTGGTTTGATGCAGCCCTCCATACCTCCCTGTCTTGAGCTAATCGTTTCATCTCTACATTTCTACCACACCCTACATCTGAGGCAATCTCTTTAACATATTCTAACTTTGGTCTACCCTTAGAGTTCTTGTCCTCGATCCTTCCTTCCATAACTAAGCTTGCTATTGCTGGGTGTCTTAGTAAGTATCCTACCAACCTACACACATCAAAAAAAGTTTTGCATCACCTCGGTTCCCAGATATCCGGCATATAGACGTTGACTGTGTATATTGTATCCAAGATACAGTCCCTTTGACTGTTCATAGATGTCACTAAAACTGCTCAAAGATGTAAACAACCATGCATGAGCAGGGCCTATTAGACGGAGGGGGTACGACAGCCGATCAGTTCCAGTCATTCCACCAGGACGAAGGTACGCTGCTCATGTTGTCTGTAGTTCTACCATGCCTAGAAGGTCAATACCGCAGTTCGATCGCGTCCGCATTGTTACTTTGTGTCAAGAAGGGCTCTCAACAAGGGAAGTTTCCAGGCGTCTCAGAGTGAACCAAAGCGATGTTGTTCGGACATGGAGGAGGTACAGAGATACAGGAACTGTCGATGACAGGCCTCGCTCAGGCCGCCCAAGGGCTACTACTGTAGTGGATGACCGCTACTTACGGATTGCCGCTCGGAGGAACCCTGACAGCAATGCCACCATGTTGAATAATGCGTTTCGTTCAGCCACAGGACGTCGTGTTTCAACTCAAACTGTGCGCAATAGGCTGCATGATGCGCAACTTCACTCCCGACGTCCATGGCGAGGTCCAGCTTTGCAACCCCGACACCATGCAGCGCGGTACAGATGGGCCCAACAACATGCTGAATGGACCCCACGGAATTGGCATCACGTTCTCTTCACCGATGAGTGTCGCATATGCCTTCAACCAGACAATCGTCGGAGACGTGTTTGGAGGCACCCTGGTCAGGCTGAACGTCTTAGACACACTGTCCAGCGAGTGCAGCAAGGTGGTGGTTCCCTGATGTTTTGGGGTGGCATTATGTGGGGCCGACGTACGCCACTGGTGGTCATGGAAGGCTCCGAAACGGCTTTACGATACCTGAATGACATCCTCCGACCCATAGTGCAACCATATCGGCAGAATATTGGAGAGGCATTTGTCTTCATGGACGACAATTCTCGACCTCATCGTGCACATCTTGTGAATGCGTTCCTTCAAGATAACGACATCGCTCGACTACAGTGGCCAGCATGTTCACCAGACATGAACCCTATCGAACATGCCTGGGATATGTTGAAAAGGGCTGTTTATGGACGTCTTGACCCACCAACCACTCTGAGAGATTTACGCCGAATTGTCGTTGAGGAGTGGGACAATTTGGACCAACAGTGTCTTGATGAACTTGTGGATAGTATGCCACGGCGAATACAGGCATGCATCAATGCAAGAGGACGTGCTACTGGGTATTAGAGGTAGTGGTGTGTACTGCAATCTGGACCACAAATGCTGAAAGTCTAGCTGTATGATGGTACAACATGCAATGTGTGGGTCTCATGAGCAATAAAACGAGCTGAAATGTTGTTTGTGTTGATCTCTATTCCCTTTGTATTTAACGGTTCCGGAACTCTTGGAACCGAGGTGATGCAAAACTTTTTTTGATGTGTGTATCTCTTCTCTTCATTAGCAGTCGCCAGAAACATCTCTCCTCTCTCAATCATCTTAATACCTTTTCATTTGTTACCCTATCTACCCATCTGATCTTCATCATTCTTCTGTAACACCACATTTCAAACGCTTCAATTCTCTTCTTTTCTGCTGCACCAATAGTCCAAGCTTCACTTCCATAGAGCACCATGCTCCAGACAAAGGCCTTCTTACATGACTTCCTAATACCTAAATCATCTATATTCGATTTAGGATAACAAAATTATAATAAATGAATTTAGTGAACTACATAATGCGGTCTAACGTGGCGGGCGCTCTACGGAAGTGAACTTGAACTGTTGGCGCAGCAGAACAGAGGAGAATAGAAGCATTTGAAATGTGGTGTTACAGGAGATGGGTAGAAACAGTAACAAATGGAGAAGTATTAAGACTAGTGGGCGAGGAGAGATGTTTCTGGCGACTGCTAATGAAGAGAAGAGATAGGTTGGTAGGACACATACTAAGTCACCCAGGAATAGCAAACTTAGTTATACAAGGAAGTGTCGAGGAAAAGAACTGTAGGGGTAGACCAAGGTTAGAATATGTTAAACAGATTGTAGGGTGTGGTGGCTACAGTACGTAGAGATGAAACGATTAGCTCAGGACAGGGAGTCATAAAGAGATTCATCAACCCAGCAAAAAGACTGGAGGCTCAAACTACAACAACAACAACAACAACAACATTAGTTTCATTATCAGGACCAGCTTGCCACGGTGGATGAGCTTGCAGGTTCGCTCCTGGCCGTGGTAACTGATCTTTGAAAGGCGACAAATATCACGACACGCATGTCATACGATGTTGGCATGTTAAAGAACCCATTGGAATTCAGTAGGCCGTGTTCATAATGGCAAAATTAATCTCGGGATTTTCCGTCAACACAAAGTTCCTCCATTCTCTACTAGAAAGCGCTATAGTGTCAAGGGGCTTAGATATCCAACCTCCTTGACTTTCTTAGCGTTCCAAGAAACAACAAAATTCGACATGCACGGTGCCCTGTGGGTGTTAAATAACAAAAGCTTGCATCCGACACCCAGGGCCATACGATATTATAATTCTTCTTCTTATTATTATTATCATGACCTATATTATTAAGACAGATGACCTAGATGTTAAGCCCTTTTTTTTTTTTTTAAGGGTATGGCTTTTAGTGCCGGGAGTGTCCGAGGACATGTTCGGCTCGCCAGTTTTGTAGCTGCTTCGAGACGGACACCCAATGGGTGAGCTACAAGTACCGTTGGGGAGGAATGTTGGATGGGAGGGTCGAGGAGTTGGAAGGTATCGGCTGTGACCTATAGTTAGGGACCAACCCCGGCATTTGCCTGGAAGGAAGAAGGGAAACCTCAGAAGCCCATCTTTAAGGTTGCCGGCGGGGGGATTCGAACCTCCTCGCCTCCCGGATGTGAGCGACTGCCAACAGTCATGCCGCAACGACCTCGGCTAACTCACCCGGTTGTTAAGCCCTTTATATATGACAACACTGTTACGGTAACTAAACAAGGAGGGAGAGAAGTGAAATGGTATATTGTATGCGTGAGTAAGAGCTCAACCACTCCACTTTTAGCTGCAGCTGATCGAGGTGGAACATGTTAATGGCCACTTAAAGATTTGTGGTAACATATGGCTGTTATCAGCATAACAGGTTGTTTGACATGTGGACAGTCAGTAGATCCTTAAAATAATACCCACTCTTCTCACTAGGTTCTCTCGAGTGCTTGTTGCAAAGTGGCACCAAGATATTATTTATTTATTTATTTATTTATTTATTTATTTATTTATTTATTTATTTATTTACTTCTTCTTCATTGTATCGACCAGCTATTGACCACGTTACTTCAACTATTTATGTCTTTGAGCTTTAATCTTTTCCCAGTAGTCCTTCATCCGTTTCCTGTGCGCCTCCTTTTGTCAGCCTCCACTTCTTGCCTGTTCTCAGTTTTGGCTTTTCTTGGAACCGCTGGTGTGCTCTAAGTTTTGTTCTGGAGAGGAAGACGTTCTTGAATGTCCTCAAGCAAAATCTCTACTTCTATAAGATCTATAAGATCTCAGAGAACCACGGTCCCTTGTTTTTCTTGCCTTCAAAGTAGGAAAATATGCGGTTGGTCAGTCTCTGCGAGCTCATGCGTGTTATGTGGCCATAGAAACTAATTCTCCTTTTTCGCATCAAGTCCGTTATCCTTTACACATGTATGTAGAGTTCGTTGTTAAGTCGCCTCCTGTACTCTCCATTTTCTCTGATTGGTCCTAGGATCCTTCTAAGCGTTCTCGCTTGCTGAGCCAAAGGTTGCAGGTTCGAAACCTGGCGCAGTCAGCTGGCATTTGAGGGTGCACAAATGCGACGGAGCCGTGTCAGTACATTTACTGGTACGTTAAAGATCCCCTTCGGGGCAAAATTCCGGCACCCCGGCGACTCTAAAAGCCAGTGTAGTTAAAAGGGACGTAAAACAAATAACATTATTATTATTATTATTGATCCTTCTAAGGATTTTTCTTTCTTTGGTCTCTAACTTTCCAACTAATCCTTTCTTATTCATTGCTAGGCATTCTGCTGCGTACAGAGCTTCTGGACGAATAACTGAACAATAATGCCTAATCTTGGCATTGTTTATTTATTTATTTATTTATTTATTTCTTCCTTGGTCGTTTGGTCCTACGGACCACGGTGCTTGTGCTTTGGCTGTTGTCTACCACTTCTGGGTTTTTTGGTGAATTGTTTGGCGACTGTTTTACTGCTGAAATTTTGAGTCTTTCTATTGGGCCAGTAATCTTTCATTTTCTTGATGAACTCTTTCTTACGTTCCTCGGACCATTTCCTGGACGCGTTGTGGTGAACTTCTGTAATGGATGTGAGGAAAGGCCTGGTTTCAATTGTCAGACGGTAGCGACTCCTGTCATTATTGTGTCTTGCTGAATATTAAGTTCAGGAAGATCCTTCTCAATTTGTTTGATCCACAAGGACCCAGTGGCTTTACTCTTCTTGGCTACCTTGAAGTTCTTATAAGGCAGCCTGTGGTGGTCCAATCTGCACAGGTGGCCGTAAAAAGCCAGGCGTTTCCTTCTGATGGCATCGGTGAGGTATTCTTGGTGTTGGTCGAGTCCACAATTTGGTTTGTACCATCGTCTTCCATCTGGTAAGATCCTTGGTTCCTCTATTTTCCGCAAGAATTTCCTTTCCTGTACCTCGTGGGCCCTTAGGGTGGTCTTCTTAGTTAGAAACTGACACCTATTTATTTATTTATTCATTTATTTATTTGTTTACAATTATGTTCAAATTATTTGACTCGACACACAAATTTCCACCATTTTTAAATATTGTTCAATATGGCTGTTCAAGAAAGGAAATTTTCTTGTTATACTGTTGTTATAATGCGTAATAACAGTTCCCACTCTATTTATGGATTCATTCAAGATGTTGGCAACTCTGCTTTGACCTTCAGCTGTTTGTTTAGAAGGGAGAGTCACTCGTTCTGTGCTCTGTGACCGAAAATAACAGCGAATACAACAATGAATTTGGAGGTTATGGTGCAGTATATTGTTAATAGAGAGATGCTAGGGAAGTGTAGCTAGTTAGTTATTGTTGTTTTATGGGGTGGAACGGCGAGATCATCTTCCCCTTAATATAGGTATTTCTCACCGTTAATTTCGTATTTCCATCATTTAGCGCCGTGCACAATACAATCGGTTTGTGTTTGGATAATGGGGAAAAGACAAAGACATTTCTTAACGTAATGTTACAGTTGTTAATTCTCTGCTGGATGAAAGAAGATTTAATAAAAACAAGTGCTTGAGTCTAATAATTTGAACAGATCTGTATTTATTATTGTGTACCATAACCCTTTATGGGATAGTGGTCTCTATATTAACCACCTGTCACAAGGACAGTTTATGCTTTCAAAGATGCTGATAGTTGAATCTTTCAGTCAACTTTCGGAAAATTTTCATGCCGAAGTGCAAGTATTTCTAACAATCAAATATTATATACGTATCTACTTGACGTACCGTAATGTTTTGGATAAAATTAATGTGTAAAAATTAAATATAAATACAGAAATAAGAATCAAGAATAAAAGAAATACACAAATTAAAATAATAAGCATAACTATAAAATAATTATGAAAATTCTTGTGAAAATCAATTCGAAATTAGTTAATTAATTAATTCAATAAAAATATCAAAATTAAATATATAAGAACATAAATTGAAAATTAACAAGTAGTTCCGTGAAGAACTATACAGCCTATTTTCATATATCCTACTTATGTTAATTGCCTCTATCTACATACAAAATTTCCGTTTGATTGCTGTAATAGATTCGTAGATATTGAGAACCGACTAAATATTGCGGATGGTCGCCATGTTGGAGTTTATATATGTAGGTCCTAGAGTTATGTAGACCTACTGTTACATGAAGACTATTGTGTGCGTGTAGCATTCAAACTTCAATCGCATGATTAGGATACAAGAAGTAACAAGGAGATTTTAAAATTTCGCTTAGCTGCCATCTTGTGGTTATGGAAACAATTGAAATAAATTATATGCCAGTGGATTAACATTCGTATAAGGATTTACTGTACCAAATTTCACTGCACTTGGATGGTTAAATTGCGAGAAACGTCCATGTGAATATTTATACTTTGCGTCGCCGCCATGTTGGATTTGTGATCACCAGGTTATTTCAAGTGCTATAGGTGAACTTAAGTTCATAGCCCCTATAAACATAAAACATTCAGTTTGATTCCTATAATATATTCGTAGATATTCAGTATCGTCAAAATATTTCGGATGGTCGCCATTTTGGATTGATAAATGTATAGGCCATAGAGTCATGTACCATTAAAGGGAAATTATTGCGTAGGTTCATTATTCAAACTTTCACATCGATCGCATGATTACGACACAAGGAATAAAAACTTAATTTTAAAATTCGTAAAGCCGCCATCTTGGGGTTATGTAAAAAATTGAACTAAATAAGATACCAGTGCATTAGAATGTGTATAAACATTTCCTGTACCAGATTTCATTGTGTTTGGAATAATAAATAGCGAGAAATGTCTATTTAAAATTTTCAAACCGTCTTGGCCGCCATGTTCGTTTTGTAGTTAACCGGTTTTTGAAAGTCTTATAGATGAACTTCCAGTAGTGTCCTTTATCTTCGTACAAAATTTCATGGTGATATCGCTAATCGTTTCAGAGATATAGAATGCCGGTGAAATATTTCGCACATCCGCCATCTTGTGGTTAAGTAAACAATTGAACCAAGTTAGATGTCGGTGCATTACAAGGTTTATAAACATATACTGTACCAAGTTGTATTGCGTTTGGTTGGTTAAATCGCGAGAAACGTCTATTTAAATTTCGCAAATACGCGTGGCCGCCATGTTGGTTTTGTAGTTACCAGTTTTTCAAAAGTGACATATGTGAACTTCTAGTAGTTCCCTTTATCACCGTAAAAAAATCCAGGGAGATATCGGGAATAGTTTCGGAGATATTGAATGCTGGTGAAATATTTCGCACAGCCGCCATGTTGGATTGGTGAGACGTAACAAAATTTGAAGGGCACGGTTGGGGTCGTACGGAATAGTGCTATGAACTTACCGAGTTTCATTGAAATCGCTCCAGCCGTTTAGATTTTATTAGGGACACACACACACACACACACACGGGCAAAAGGTGATCTCATAAGCCTATTTTTAGCCTACTTTCGATTTTTGCAAAAAATGAAAGTAGACTTATGAGATCAACACAGGGCGAAAAAAGTGTGTCTGTCTGTGTGTGTGTATGTGTGTGTGTGAGTCTGTGTGTGTGGCTGTGTGTCTGTGTGTGTGTATGTGAGTGTGTGTACTCTGAATGTCTGTCCCCCCCTATCAATTCGAACACGGTGAATGCGAATTGAACGAAATTTGGTACAAAGGTAGCACTAGCAAAGGACACCTCAGTGTCATGTTTTATATCTCCGCCATCTTTACTAAAACTGAATGGCGGCCACTCAAACGTTCAAAACGTAAAATCAAATAACGACTAACCAAATCATCCGATCTCTACCAAATTTGGTAACAACATACCTTCGTATAGGATGCGTCTTGTGACCAAACTACAAGGTCGTCCGCCATACCATTTCAGGATGGCGGCCGTGCGAATTATGCAAACTTTATAATCCATATCATGGGACCCACCAGTTCCGATTATCGAGCCGAGAATCGTTTTAACTGTTCTAAAGGAAGAGGCACGTACGAAATTAAAAGTTTATTTTGTAATACTATAGTGCAGACGTGATTTTAAAAAGCTCAGCTGATTCATTAATAAGACAAGATGGCAGCGGATATCTTGTGCCTGACTTATATTTCACTAATTTGAGTATTGCATGCAATATAGCGTACTGAAACAAAATAAATAAACTTTGTATGAAATGCTTTATATATAAATAATATACTTCAGTGATGAAATCGTTTAGTATAAATCATTATTTGCTAACAAGTTCTATGTAAGTCATTTTATATGGATCAATGTTCGTTGGCACAAATGGCTCAGTGGTAAAGCGTTAGTCTGTCATTCATATGCCTATGGTTCAAACCCCATCAGAGATATGTTTTTTGCTTGACATTTTACATATTTGTTGCTTTGTAATGACTCAGACGTTTTAAAATTAAGCGTTATATTGTGCATATTACGGTGCAAAACATATACTTAATTAAAACATAATTCGCCAGCAGATTTAATCGAGACATCTAGCTGACAAAAAGGTAACTGCACGCCGACCAGATTTTATTGAAAAGTTTCTTCTTCTGGCCGCTAGAATGCACTCGCTCTGTTAGGATTATATTGTTAGATATTTCACCACTAGATATCACGACTAGTCTGCGTGGGGCTCCATTGATTACTATACCATTTGCATTCTAAGCGCATCGAATTTGAAGAATGACAAGATGATACTACGATACATTTTTACTTTCTATTTTAAAGGGTTTGTAACAGCCTATTGTGCGTTATTTGAAAATGTTAATTGAAGTAAAGAACAAAACGATTTCACATAGTATCTGAACTCTATCGTTGGTGCTAGTTCAGGATATTAATTAATACTTCTATTTCAGCCAAATAGCAATCGAAAATATCCACATAGTTCGTATACACACGTCTCTGTAGGGTCATGGAAAGATTTGTTAATTCAATTAGGGTTGTGAAAGTCATACGCAGCCAGACGTGTAAAGACATGCCTCAACTCAAAGTTGGATGTTGCCCGCGTCAGGCCGATTATGTAATAATAATAATAATAATAATAATAATAATAATAATAATAATGTTATTGGTTTTACGTCCCTTTTAACTACTGTTGCTTTTAGAGACGCCGGGGTGCCAGAATTTTGTCCCGAAGGGGATCTTTAACGTGCCAGTAAATCTACTAACACGGCTCCCTCGCATTTGTGCACCCTCAAATGCCAGCTGACTGCGCCAGGATACGAACCTGAAACATACGGTCCAGCAAGCGAGAACGTTACCGCTGAGCCACGCCGCCAGTCCGGTCGATTATGTCTCCAGATCCATAACATTCTTTAGATACTTCTTATCTTTCTTTCTTCAATGATGGTAGCAGTTTTTATCTAGGTTGTGGCGTTTGGTAGAGGTAAATCGTTTCTAAGGTCTTCAACAAAGAATAGTTCTATTATACTCTTTGATAATAACAACGAGTTATAACTATACTCATACATTTAGGAGAAAGTTGGCTATATGTTCTTTACTGAACATCTTGTTTTTTTCAAAATTGAAAATAAGCTAACAATTAATATATGAACATTGAAATTAGAGAAACAAAAAATAACGCGTCCAGGAAATGGTCCGAGGAACGTAAAATAGAGTTCAGCAAGAAAACGAAAGATTACTGGTCCAATAGAAAGACTCAACATTTCAGCACAAAAGCAGCCAGCAAACAATCCACCAAAATCACCAGAAGTGGTAGACAACAGCTAAAGCACAACCACCGTGGTTCATAGGTGGCCCAAACTACCAAAGAAGAATAAATAAATAAATAAATAAATCAACACCCACATTATCAGCATTAAGAAAGAATTATGCTCAGAAAATATTCTGGATCAAATGATAATAACAACCAAGTGTGGACTTCAGAGAGGCCCGTGAGTTTCCTGCGTGGAGGAAGAAATGAATGATGACGATTACATGGGCACCCAGCCCCGGGTAAAACCTAACGACTCTGGGCTCCAATTCATCCATCACTAGTTATTTGGTTCCTAAGTAGCAGAAGTCTCCTACTTCCTTTAGCTTTTCGCCTACCAATTCAACGTCAATAAGGGTTTCTGATTTATTTCGACTGAATTCCATTATTTTTGTTTTACATTTATTGATTTGCATCATAAATTCTTTCCTCAAGATGGAGTCCATACCATTTAAAAACTCATTCAAATCCTCAGGCGTATCGGCCAAGATGACGATGTCATCAGCAAATCTCAAAGTTGAAATTATTTCTCCTTGAATCATTACCCTTACTTCATTCTTTTCACGAATGTCCTTCGATGTTTGTTCATTATAATTATAATTATTGGAACACAACTGTGTAGAAATATCAGAGGATATAAAAAGTAGGTTGACTCAGGCACGGAATGGATTTTTAAAGAAAAGAAATACTGCATCTGTCTGTCTGTCTGTCTGTCTGTCTGTCTGTCTGTCTGTCTGTATGTCTGTATGTCTGTCTGCTAGGTAGTCAGCCCGAAGGTGCTTGGATCCTCAAAAAGTACCGCCGTTAGATTATATGAGGGAAAACCCACAAAAACCCAAGGCAGCGCTATATTGAGGAGTACTAGGCAAGAAGAGGAGTGTGGTAGTTTGCTATTGCTTTCCTCACTGAGTCAGAACAGTAGTTCTAAACCTATGAGTAGAACTTTTCACAGCATCCACAGGCACTGACTGTGCCTTGAATGTCATTACTAAACACCACCCATACCTCAGTAGCTTCCATATAATCATAGCCATGAGTGAGACTGAGACATCGGTGAAAAGCCACATTTTACTCTAGCCTGTGCCAACAGACAAATGCAAATGTACTGCATTCATCAAGCGATGGCAAACAGGCCAGAAAAGAAAGATGTTGATATCAAAAAAAGATTTAGTTATTAGTAGGCCATTTTTGAAAGCCTCTACCTGGAACGTGGTGCTCTCTGGAAGGAAGGGTCGAGGACAAGAACTGTATTGTGTTTCTTGACGGAGACAATTGACTGTAATTTTAGGCTTTATAATGGAAGGATTATTCTTTTCTCTGATGATTGTAAATATTCCGATGAAGATCATCGTCTGAGTTTGAGAGTATGTAAACAAAATACAGTTGAAGGAAAAATAATACATTATCTTGCGGTCAACGGACAAAACTATTGGCGTACGACCTCGGTGCTGGGCGGAAGTGTTGAGGAAACTAACAAAGCAGTGGCAGCTAGCGTGTAGTTAGAAAGTTGGTACCAAGAGAAAGTAAATTCCCATCCCGTCTGTGTATTTCGTACACTTAGAGGGCTAAGACTAACGACCGGTCTACATAATCAATTTCACTAACTACTGCCTTTAAATGGTATAACATTTCACCTTCACAAACCGAGATATCTGCAAATCGAACAGATAGAAAGCAATACTGTTTATATCCCCTCCAATGCTTCATCAATAATTCTGGAGAGAGTGGTGTTTGGAGTGAAATCTCTTCTGTAGGTGGGGTGGTAAATGGAGGGGGCTGTTGTAGGCTTCTTGAGAAATCTTGGCCTCATGACAGCTGTGACGTGAGAGTCAAGAGGCCAAGTGGAACAGGAAAAAAAAGTGAATGTTCATGCTCACTCTTCGGATATGACAGATGAAAGTATCAGTGACATGCTTGTTATGACTGTTTAACACACAGCCTATCCTACCAGCAACTTTGTCATGACGTAGATATAGTGATCGAACAGCACGTTACGAATTGTTGTTGTTGTCATTGAGTTATATAGGGGCTTTGGGACATCGTGGTCATGTTGCCCTGCGTAATTTCTTTGTAGAACTGGGAATCGGACCACGGTGCCAACCAAGAATACTGCTAGTCACTTCATACGAGGTGAATACACGTTAACAAATGCTGACATGTTTCCTTAATTTAAAAAAAGGCCATACTAATAATAATAATAATAATAATGATAATAATAATAACAAGTAGTTCTATGAAGAACTATACAGCCTATTTTCATATATCCTACTTATGTTAAGTGCTTCCATCAACATACAGAATTTCAGTTCAATTGCTTTAGTAGATTCGTAGATATTGAGAACCTTCTTGATATTTCGGATGGTCGCCATGTTGGATTGTTATATGTATATGCCATAGAGTTATGCACCATTAAATGAAAATTGTTGCGTAGGTTCATTATTCAAACTTCACTTCAATCGCACGATTACGACACCAGAAATAAAAACTTAATTTTAAAATTTCGCACAGCTGCCATTTTGAGGTTATGTAAAGAAATGAATTAAATTAGAAGCCAGTGCATTGCAATGTGTACAGACATTTACTGAACCATATTTCACTGCGCTCAAATGGTTAAATCACGAGAAAAGTCTATTGAAATGTTTCAATTTCGCTTGGCTGCCATATTCGTATTGTTGTTACAGGGTTTTGAAAGACTAATAGGTACAAAAATTCAGGGTGAAATCGGTAATAGTTTTGGAGATATAGAATGACGGTGAAATATTTCGCACAGCCGCCATGTTAGATTGGTGAGACATAATAACATTTCAAGGGCACGGTCGGGGTCGATCAAAATGGTGCTATGACCTTACAGAGTTTTATTGAAATCGCTCCAGCCGTTTAGAAGTTATTAGGGGCACACACGCACACACATACACACACGGACAAAAGGTGATCTCATAAGCCTTTTTTTTTCATAAATGAAAATAGGCTAAAAATAATTAGACTGACACATGCAGCCACACGTTCAAAAGGTAATTTTTAAGGTGAACATTTTGACCCTTTTCCTATTCCAACCCTCAGACCAAAATTAAATGTCTTGGCTGAGTCGGGAATCGAACTCATGCCTCCGCGGTGACAGCTAAGAAAACTACGCAACGGGACGGACCTCTTTTACTAATAAGCTTGGAGTAGTATTCAGGGGAGATTGAAGCCACCTGCAAATCTCAGGTTTCTGGTACTTCTGTCAACAACCGTATTTTAACGCCGTATTTGTACCGTTTACTAACACAAATGAGCTGTATTGAGACTCCATATCGAGAAGTCCTGTGTTCGATTCCTGGCTTTGCCAAGAATTTTAATTCTGGTCTGAAGGTTGGAATGGGATACGCTTAGTCTCGTCAGGCAAAATTGAGGAGAGATTAGCTCGAATCCCACCTCAGATGTCCTAGAAATGGTTTATTGTAGTTTCCCACTTCTACTCCAGATGAATGCCAGGACGGTTTCTAAACTAACACCACTGCAATCTCCCTCCCTGTCCTGTTGTTGTTGTTGATTGAGTTTTTAGTCTTAACACTCGTTTGATGCAGACCTCCATGCTTCCCTGTCCTGAGCTAATCGTTTCATCTCTACATAGCTACCACACCCTACATCCGTGTCCTACCAACCTATCTCTTCTCTTCATTAGTAGTCGTCACAAATATCTCTCCTCTCCCACTCGTCTTAATACCTCTTCATTCGTAAACCTATCTACCCATCTGATCATCATTCTTCTGTAACACCACATTTCAAACGCTTCAATTCCCCTCTTTTCTGCTGCTCGAAAAGTCCAAGTTTCATTTCCATTGAGCGCCACGATCCATATAAATACCTTAACAAGAAGGTCCGTGACGAACTAAAGAGCCTACTTTTCATGCCCATGATTATTCTACAGTATATGAACCTATCTAGAATAATGACGAAATTAAGTTGGTAATATCGAAATGACTAATTTGTTCGAAATATACCTGGTATAATGTAGCCTAATAGAGCATTACAGTTGCCAGCCCTGGTGACTGAATATATTCTTAGTTCCATCTCTTAAGGTACAGAATAAAAAAATTGGTTGAAGTCCAATGCACGTTACATGCAGTTAGACACTGGATCTATCAGCACGCGTAAAAGCACGTTGACAACAATGTCATGAGTGTGCTGGTCAGAAATAGCCTAATCTGAAATATTATGACATCTTGTTGTGCCAATTTTGGACGAAATCCATTTGTTAGTATAGTAGATACATGTATTTTAAAATTGGACCTATCAGCAGGCATAGAATCATGTTGGCAGCACTGACTTATATTAATTATTCCAAATTAATCTACAATGTCAGGTGCTATACGTGTGCAAAGTATAGGGCTGTTGGCTTGCATACTTCCTGATATATAGATATTAGGTTAAAAATATAGACAGCATTTATTAACAGTAGGCAGCCCTGATTGCTCTTAAGAATACTTATAGTCATATCTGTTATGTTACACATAGCACATACGAAATTTGGTTGAAATCCAACTGATAGCATAAAAGTTACATGTATTTAAAAATAGGTACTATCAGCAGGCTTAGAATCATGTTGGTAGAACTGACGTATATAAGTTACTCCAAAATTAATCTAAAATGTCAGGTACTATACGTGTACATTGTTTAAAGCTGTCGGCTTGCATTCTTTCTGATATATTGGTATTTGGATAAAAGAATAGAGAGAGCAATTTTTAACAGTTGGCAGCCCAGGTGGCTCATAAGAATAAGCTCAGTCATATCTGTTTATGTACACATATTACATACAAAATTTGGTTGAAATCCAATTGATAGTGTAGATGTTATAGGCATTTAAAAATTGGACTTATCAGAAGGCTTAAAATTAATTTGGCAACACTGTCATGTATGGCCTCCTGGAAATTAAACTGAAATAGGGTTTTCTACATGTGTACCAATTTTGGAATAGCTTCATACCTTCCAAGATATCCAACATGGAGCTCAAATTTATAGTGCGTTTTTTCAGCTGTTGGTAGCACTGACATCATTTCAAATATGGACGTGAGATATACTAAATTTGGTTTCGATTCCTGCGGCCGTTTTGGAGTTGATAGGGGGGACACACACACAGCCAGACAGAAGGACAGACAGTCAGACACACACACATTTTCCCGGATCGATCTCATAAGTCTACGTTTTCCTCATTTTTGCAAAATGTGAAAAGTAGGCTAAAAATGACTTCCTAATATCTAAATCTATTTTCGATGTCAACAGATTCCATTTCTGTAGAAATGCTTTCCTTGCCTGTGCTAACCTACTTTTTATATCCTCTTTCCTTCGTCCCTCACTGGTTATTTTGCTTCCTAAGTAACAGAAGTCACATTATTCCTTTAGCTTTGCGCCTGCCAATTCGACATCTATAAGGGTTTCTGATTTCTCTCGACTGCATTCCAATATTTTTGTTTTTCATTTATTAATTTTCATCATAAATTCTTTCCTCAAGACAGAAGCCATACCATTTAAAATCTTATTCAAATCCTCTGGTGTGTCGACTAAGATGACGATGTCATCAGCAAATCTCAAAATGAAATAATTTTTCCTTGAATCTTTACTCCTACTTTGAATTTTTCTCCAATTTCCTTCATTGCTTGTTCAATGTATAGATTGAAAAGTATGGGTGATAAGTTGCAACCTTGCTATCCTAGCCCCAATTAAAAAGTAGACACACTACTACAGCCATTACGATGACACACACACACGAGTCGATGTAGCAAAGACCTAAATGAAATTGTAACTACATACTCGTACATTAGCTGGAAATAATGAATGTCCTTAGAAATCGACGTCCTTGTTCCGTTTCCATCAGATAGGAGAGGTTAAAATGGGCGTGTGAACGTTAAACGTCGTTTCTCTGTCTGAAATTAGTTAATTTAATAGACGACAAACCAAACAAACATTATTATAATCACCACACAAGCACAGGTTATTTATTTATTTATTTATTTAATAATTATTAGATACAACCATGAATAGGTCATTTTACACTAATATTTTAACAATTTTAAATAATATTAACAAAACAACAACAACAATAACAGGTAACAAATGGCAGTGATGGCAGCAAGGGACAAATCTCGGGAAAGACGTAGGGAATGATTGGGGTAGTGGGTGATTAGGAGGGTGAGGGGGTAGGGATTGAGGATGAAAGGGATCTTCTAATGTTATGTTTGAATGTTCTATAGGGAGAGAATATGCCAATATTTGGAAGGGAGTTGCTAAGGGTTGGCAGACGGTGGAAAATAGAGCGCTTCTGTACTTCAAGACGTGGGCGAGGTATGTGGTGTAAATGGTTCTGACGTGTTGAACGGGAGGGAACGTGGAGTGGGAAGTAGCTTAGTAGCATGTTACATTTTGTGTAACCATTCATAATTTTATGTAGGAAACACAGGTCAGTAAATTGTAGACGGCTTCTCAGGTCGAGTACATTAAGCTGATTTAGAATGTCGGATTTGGCAAAGTGCCTTAGCGAAGGATTGAGAGCTTTGACTATTGATATGAAGAAATTAAAGACACAGTTCAATTTAGAAATATTGGTTATTGCCGAGGCAGACCAAATTGGAGAAGAGAAATCTAGGATAGGGAGAACATATGTGGTGAAGTATAATTTATGTGCAGTGAGGTCTTTAATTTCTGTGAACCTGTATAGAATGCCGAGACTGCGCATTGCGCGAGATTTGATGTGGTCAATGTGGGGAGAGAATGTCAGTTTATCATCGTGAATAATTCCTAAATCTCTTACCTGAGAAGCCGTATCCAATTTATTTCCACAAATTTTATAGTCGGCCTGATTACCAGATTTCAGTAGTGAAAAAGTTCACGGGGATGAAGTCTGAAATGCTCCATGTACGTAATGACAAAAATAACCAAACCAGCAACGAGAATTTATTAACTTATCGACATTGCAAGACATGGGTAAACATGGACTTTCTCACTACTCGGGCAGTAATCGAATTCAGAGTCTACCATTGGTCGAGTGATGCAGCTGTTGTCTTCAGTGAGCGCGTTTCAATTGCATCCAATCTTGACTGTAACCCTGAAGTAGTTAATTCAATTGAATTACTAACTTGTCGACTGTCTTGAACACGTTGCTTGCAATGCTCCCAGATCTTGAAGCATATTTCATAATCAACCGACAGTTTATCTTGTTATATAAACCTAGGGCTTATTCGCTTCTGGTTACTTTATTGATAGTTCAAATAGTGTTGCCAACTCATGGGTCGTGAAAGCCAATAATACCATATTTTTAAATTCTTCTTCTTCTTCTTCTTCTTCTTCTTCTTCTTCTTCTTCTTCTTCTTCATCATCATCATCATCATCATCATCATAGCGTGCCTGTCCGTTTCGGACGCTGGCGATCAGCATGGCTGTTCTGGCTTTATCTGTGGCAATTCGGAACAATTCTTCAGAGCTTTTGTTGAACCCGGTTCTAAGGTTGTCGAGCCAGGAAATTCTTCTGCCGGGCGATCTCTTTCCTTCTATTTTTCCTTGTAGTATAAGTTGAAGCAGCTCATACCTTTTTTGATTTCTCATAATGTGACCAAGGTACTGTAGTTTACGACACTTAATGATGTTGATCAGTTCTGATCTATTTTCAACTCTGCGTAGAACTTCCTGATTTGAAACTCTATGAATCCATGATATTCTCAGTATTCTTCTGTAAAGTCATATTTCAAAGGCTTCAAGTCTTAACAGTTTGTAAGGGTCCATGTTTCTACAAGAGAACTGAGCACACATAGAACCTGAGGAACCGGGTTCATGGCAAGATCGTGGCTTTTGAAAATTGAGCTCATTGAGTTAAAAACACTCCTCGATTTTCCAATGCGTCATTTTATCTCTTGAGAACTGTCCCATGATTCGGTAAAGATGGTACCCAGATATGGGTATTGGGAAACTCGCACTATGCTATTACCATTAATGTACAAATTCACCCCTCTTTATTTACACAGAGAATGAGGAAAACAACACCGTAAGTCAATAAATTGTAGTTCATGAGTAGAGTGATATATTATAACCTTCTTCAGCCAACAGTAGTTGATAACCGAAACCGGAACACTGTAATGAATTGAGTCGTCCAGTTGCCAAACTCGTTTAATCCACTTGTGAATAAGAATCAAGTCGTAAAATTATTTATTTAATTAATTTGTT
Source organism: Meconema thalassinum (assembly GCA_946902985.2). Classification (NCBI taxonomy): domain Eukaryota; kingdom Metazoa; phylum Arthropoda; class Insecta; order Orthoptera; family Tettigoniidae; genus Meconema; species Meconema thalassinum. The sequence continues at coordinate 241,937,414 of OX336396.1, forward strand.
TTATTATACTTTATTTTATTTTGTTTTGTTCTATTTTGATTTTGTTTTGTTTTATTTTATTTCGTTTTATTTTGCTTTAAATTGTTTTTTTTTGCTTTCTTTTCTTTTATTTTGTTTTCTATTATGTTTTATTTTGTTTTATTTTGATTTTGTTTTGTTTAATTTGTTTTATTTTATTTTGTTTTGTTTTATTTTGATTTTCCTAAAAACAAACATAAAACCAGGAACAAAAAACACGAAGCAAAAATAAACATTCAAAAACAAAAGCAAAAGCAGAAAACAAAAAACTAGAAACTCAAATCAAAAAGCAAAATTCATAAAAGCAAAATCAGAAAACCAAGACCAAGAAAGAAAAACATAAAGTAAAATTCAAAAGCAAAGGCACAACGAAAACACAAAACCAAAATCACAAAGAAAAAAGAAAAAAGTAAAAAACAACAAACACAAAAGATACCTGAGGCAAAGTACAGATAAACGTTTCTCATGAAAATTATTCTTATTCACAAGTGGATTAAACGAGTTTTGCAACTGGACGACTCAATTATAATGTATTAACTTACGGTATTATTTTGCTATTTCGTTAAACTTTGTCAATAAGGATTTTGGGCAGACATGGACTCTTTGATGTCTTTGGTATGTTCATAGTTAACGCCCACATTGGAGCACTTAAATCAAACCAAATACATTTAAGTCCTCTACGGATTGACAGGGAATTCAGGGAACGTACCCATACTACGTGACCTATTTTTAGCCTATTTTAAATTTTGAAAAAATAGGCTTATGAGATCACCTTTTGTCCGTGTGTGTGTGCGTGTGTGTGTGTGTGTGATTCGTGTGTGTGTCCTCCCCCCCCCCCCCCTAATAAAATCTAAACGGCAGGAGCGATTTCAATGAAACTCGGAAAGTTCATAGCACTATTCCCGGCGACCTCGACCGTGCCCTTCAAATTTTGTTACGACTCACCAATCCAACATGGCGGCTGTGCGAAATATTTCACCAGCATTCAATATCTCCGAAACTATTACCGATATTACCCTGACATTTTCTATGGTGATAGAGGGAACTACTATAAGTTCACTTATGTGACTTTTGAAAACCTGGTAACTACAAAACCAACATGGAGGCCAAGCGAATTTGCGACTTTTAAATAGACGTTTCTCGCCATTTGACCAACCAAACGCAATGAAACTTGGTACAGTATATGTTTATATACATTGTAATGCACCGACATATAACTTCGTTCAATTGTTTACATTATCACAAGATGGCGGATGTGCGAAATATTTCATCGGCATTCTATATCTCTGAAACTATTAGAGGTATCACCCTGAAATTTTGTACGGAGGTATAGGGCACTACTGTAAGTTCATCTATATGACTTTCAAGAACCGGTTAACTATAAGAGGAACATGGCGGCCAAGCGAATTAAAAATTTTAAATAGACCTTTCTCGCGATTTAATGTTCCAATCTCACTGAAACCTGGTACAGGAAATATTTATACACATTGTAATCCACTGGTATCTAATTTAGTTCAATTGTTTACATAACCTCAAAATGGCGGTAGTGCGAATTTTAAAATTAAGTTTTTATTTCTTGTGATGTAGTCATGCGATCGAAGTGAAAGTTTGAATAATGAACCTACGCAATAATTTTCCTTTAATGGTACATGACTCTATGGCCTATACATTTAACAATCCAACATGGCGACCATCCGAAATATTTAGACGATACTGAATATCTACGAATCTATTTTAGCAATCAAACTGCATTTTTTAATTTTCATAGGGGCTATGAACTTAAGTTCACCTATAGGACTTTAAATAACCTGGTGATCACAAATCCAACATGGCGGTGACGCGAATTATAAATATTCACATGGACGTTTCTCGCAATTTAACCATCCGAGTGCAGTGAAACTTGGTACAGTAAATCCTTATACGAATGTTAATCCACTGGCATCTAATTTATTTCAATTGTTTCCATACCCTCAAGATGGCAGCTGTTAAAAATTTTCAAATCTCCTTGTTTATTCTTGTGTCCTAATTATGCGATTGAAGTTTGAATACTACACGTTCACAATAATCTGCATGTAACAGTACATAACTCTAGGACCTACATATATAAAATCCAACATGGCGACCATCCGAAATATTTAGTCGGTTCTTAATATCTACGAATCTATTACAGCAATCAAACAGAAATTGTGTATGTTGATAGTGGCAATTTACATAAGTAAGATATATGAAAATAGGCTGTATTGTTCTTCACGGAACTACTTGTTTTAAGATTGTTCGCCCCCTCCCTCCCCTCGGTGGCCACTCGTAGTATATGCCAAGACCCCCCCCCCCTTAAAGTTTTTACGTAGTATTGACAAGTATAATTTTTAATCATTTCCCAGGCAGAAAGTGAAACAAATGAAAATAATTTGACTCATATTCGTCTTTATTAATAGGGCGTTTATTGCATAAGACTGCATGCCTGCTTATAAACTGTTTTAAACATTCAAAAAAATGCGCTCAGAATACTCACCTTCAAGAAATAATTAAGAACACGAGCATTTTTCTTAGTCGCAATCTGACAAAGTTCTTCAATTTTTAACAATGTTAGACGCTCTAGCTCTTTCTGATTTTATTTTTTTGTGCACATCTTTCAAAGGCACCCAAAATTCATTTGTTTTTTCTTTGTATTGCTTGCATTGACAAGGAATCATTGTAACATTTTATAAAAGCTTTGTACAGCCGATCGTACAACGACATTATTGTACAGCAAGAACTCTCGTCGAATTGCTTGACTACTTCACTGAACTACAAACTGCCTTACAAACAGTGTCTGTTTTCGATCAGCTGACGTCTCGACATATGTGCGTCAGTGCCACCAACTGTGAGTTTAAGAAGCACTAAACACTGCGCGCCATATTCAAAGATAGGTCGAAAAAGCGCGAAATTTCTCTCGGCGAAATCGACTACGTAAAAAAAAATCTCCTGTGACTGAGCGTAGTATTTTGAAGACCTCCCTTCCCCCTTAAACGGGTCACGTAGTATGGGTACGTTCACTTAGCTGTCATCTTCCTCCTCTCCCCAAAACCCCTTCATTCTAGCTAACATGGCTGCTCTTTCTTCATCAGATATGACCCATTGGTTTCGTTGATTAATTTTTAGTATAAAATTATATGTTTGTTCTTCAGAATCCTTTTTCTTCTCTACATTCAATTCTTTCATTGTAATATTCATCCCATCTAAATCATTTTGAACTTCTTTGAACCAATTATTTTTATCATTTTAAATGATCTTGTCGACTTCGTCGTTACGCTGGGGTCTGGTCATACGTAACGGTGACGGGACAAAATGTACCCAGATGCACTGAGGTGTGTGACGTCATAGTACTGCTTGGTGCATGTGTTCCCCAGCAATCTCTACTTTGTTAGTATAAGACAAAAATCCCCGATTCTTGGATGTCACGGGTAATCTCGAGAACCACTGTATGGATTTTGATGCGGTTTTCACCATTCTGTAAAGGTATCTCGAGGAAAGATTCTCTAGAAAATAATTTATGTATGATCAAAGGAAGCCAAGCAGCAACGATTTCAGTGAAAAAGTCGAAAACAAACTTGGCGTCCGTGCGCTTCTTAAGCTTACGTCGGGCAAACCGTTAAACATATTCAGGCGCGGCTGGTGATTAAAGGCTCTTAGGTGGAACCTCTCTTGAAAGATTCCATAAATATACATATTTAATTGAGGAATTTATAATTTATATTGATTGGAAACATTTATAAATTTCACTCAATCCATTCAGTCACGAGTCAATATATTTGGAACTGTTGATAAAGAATGTTTTTCAGATGGATAGTAGCGCTGTTAGGCTGCGCCTTAGATGTCCTATTCCTTCCTATGTAACAGGGTTGGGGGGCGTGGTTATGAAAGCTCCATTCGTTTCAATTGTATCGCTGAAGGCTCAAGCCTAAGCCAGGCTTGCCAACCACGACAGGATGTTCTTATTCTTTGGAATGCATTCAAAGTTTTTCAAGGAGTCTCAAACCAGTCTCATGAAAGTTTATACTTTCCCTCTTTCACTCTCCGAAGGAGTAATAATAATTGACAAGTTACCAGAAACAGTTAGATGGACTAATAAGTGATATTCATTATTGAGAACTCAAATGGTATCCCTTAAAGTATAATAACTAAAATATTTCCGCCAGATAGCACCATGAGGTGGCAAGGGGTAGCAGAACCATCTACCGAGACTTAAGGAAGTATTCTGTTTAAAATCTGCCACCATGCGCCATACGTCCTCCTTGGTTCAAGCTGTGTATTTGTAAACAAGTGTTCGCGCGTTAATATCGTTGGTGTTACTTAATTAGTTCATTAATTATGTTGTTTGTCAGTGGCAAGACTTAATTTGCGTATATGGGCTACAGTTAGGGTTGCCAGATTTCAAGAATGGAAAAACGGAACACACGTCCAAAAACATTGCATTTTTTAAATCAAGGTCGTCAAGCGTTGTAATAAATAATACACATATGTATTAAATAAGCATTACATAATCAAATACACAACATTAAAACTAGATATTGCTGACATATCAAATAGGCCTATGACACCAGCAACTTATAAATGCTTTTCATTTGAACGACACTTGGCAAGGATTTTTCATTTGAAGCTAAGTATCTTTCTGATAAAATTCAGTATAATTTTCGCCATAATTGTAATATGTGAACAATTCTTGTTTTATCGAACGAATGGAGCTTCTGTTTGTATATTCTCTCCATTTGATATTCATGACAGAAAAAACTCTCACCGTAAAAGCATTGGAGGGAAATCTGCTGAGTATTAACTTCACAAGGACTATGATACTCCTTAATTTTGTTGCCCCTAATAAATCTATAACTTGTTATAGCCTTGTACGTGGGTGTCGTATAATGCATTATACCAGCATATTGCCACTAATACAAGTGCTGAGCCTTCCCCAGCTCCAACGCCACCAGCCACGGGTGAACATATCAATATAGGCTACTATGAGCGTAAGAATTGGTCAACATGAAAAGTTCTACAAAAAAGTCCTCGAGAGCATATCTCTATCTTCAATACATCGCCCACTATAAGTGTTTTTAGACTGGATGGAAGGGGCACGTCTCCGCGCGCTCTGGTGAGCGTGACGGCATCCCGCGCGCTTGACCTTGCTCTGCCCTTGGTTTGCACTTGCCGTTCGCGAGTAATTTGAAACAAGGTAAAGTATTATAAAGCAAGATAACTATTATGCAGATAATTTTCTAACATGTCAAGAGTCTTTGGCTTCGAGCGAAGCGAGATGCCTCCAGCCTTTCTAGCATTTTTCAGCATTTGTAGCATTTAAAATGATACAAAGTCTAGTCTTTCAGACTGACTTGCCACTTTTTTTGTTTTATTTTTTCTAAAGTAGTTAAATAGTCGTTTTAGTAGTCTATTGTCATGCCATCTTGATAAATGATAGAAAAAGGCAATTCTCCTTTTTCTCATCATGTCTATTATTGAATCACGTTGGCGATAGACATCTGTATTAGGCAACAATCTCCATTGTCCGTCCACCTGGTCTGTTTTACAAGATTGTTCGGATTATCCTTCAACCTTCTGCAGCGGATCTGTCGTTGATTTGGTGTTTGGTTGGTTGGTTCCTTAGTTTAGGGGCTGCGACAACGCGGTCTTGAAGCCCCGTGTACTTTGGGTGTGTGTAGAATCTGTCTGATAACCGGTGTTAATTGTGATGACTGTATTAGTGTGTGTATCTGTTTTTTAATTCAAGTAGAGACTGCAACTTTGAATTTTCAAATAGTTCCTACTTTTGCCGCCAAACGCCACCGTCAACGACTACTAGGCCTAGTTCAGAACTAGCTACTAGACGCCACCGCAGTCGGCTCTTGGCAACGAACGTAGCAACCTAAGAGCGTTGTTTACATTCTTAACCTATCCAATTTAGTTTCACACAGGTGTAATTAGTGGAAAGATCTTTAACATGCCATAAATCTATGACATGGGACCGCCGGCTTTACTTCCCCTCCGAAGGAAGGCATACTGAGGGATTTTTAACGCTCTTAAAAAATCCGACGGCTTCGGCCGGGTTTGAACCCGCTATCTTGGGCATAGAAGCTCAGCATGCTACCAACTACGCCACCGAAGCCGCCGATTTGGTGTTTAATTTAAGTAGTGTTTCACAAGCGTGAGTCGCTTCAGGTTCAACGAGGTAACAGTAGACTAATGTTGAAATTTAGCATCTATCGGAAGAGATTTCTTCTTGTATGTTGGTCAAGTAATTTGCTGTGCTTTTTTTAAATTCTACATTCTATGTCGATTTTTCATTGGAGTTCCACCGGGTGAGTTAGCCGTGGTCGTTACGGCATGACTGCTGGCAGTCGCTCACATCCGGGAGGCGAGGAGGTTCGAATCCCCCCGCCGGCAACCTTGAAGATGGTCTTCTGTGGTTTCCCATCTTCCTTCCAGGCAAATGCCGGGGTTGGTCCCTAACGATAGGCCACAGCCGCTACCTTCCAACTCCTCGTCCTTCCATTCCAACTTTCCTCCCCAACGGTACTTGTAGCTCACCCATTGGGTGTCCGCCTCGAAGCAGCTACAAAACTGGCGAGCCGAACATGTCCTCGGACACTCCCGGCATTAAAAGCCTTACGCTAAAAAAAATGAGTTCCAAGTGAGAATTTCTCAAAGAAATTTTAATTTGATTTTTATTGTTTAATTGAATAGCTGGTGCTGTAACTTTGAAGGTTGGCATTATTTCTGTTTTCTCACATAAAAGTATATTTTATTAAACTAATGAAGTTTTTAGTTGCCTAACAGCTATTGGTCGAATATAAAAGGTAAAGAAATTCAAATATTTGTTGCTGTTGGTGCATTTATTGTGGCTAAGTTAGGGCTCTAAGCCCTCTTTTACATTTAACCACACACAATATTCATATAATTATGTTATTCTTAACCTACCAAACTTAAATAGTAGGAAAACTTAAATACTAGAATTCAAGTGGTACCTGTATGATATTAACTATGCTATACAAATTACATAGAGTAATAACAATAAATGGAGTTTTAACAAAGTTTTACTATGGTCATTCACTCACACATTCATACAAAAATTGTTCTAGTTGGCCAACGAATTCAAGAGGAAATCTTTACGTGCACGTTTGAAAGTTGTTAGGGATGTACAATTTCTAACGTTGCGAGGACATTTATTCCAAATTCTAGTTCCCGACTCGACGGAGAGACAATTCAAGAAAATGGTTTAGAAAAATTTGCTAAAGAGGGGAGGATACACAAGTTGGAAAGAGCGTACGGTATACCGGTAACTAAAAATACCTACAACACAAAGTGCTCATCCAAAAATCTTAAAATAAAGCACTACAACACAGTAGTGAAACAGGAATGCCTGTATGCCAGCGAATGTCTAGTATTTGAATTACAAGCTTGATAAATAAGAAGTATTCGAAAGAAGAATTATAAGGAAATATTAGGTCCTCTAAAAATTGCAGGGTTTTGGAAATTAAGAAGTAACAATGAAATTTATCAGAAAACATATCATAAAAAATAAGGAAAAGAAGATTGATGTTTCTTGGACATATTTTCGGAATGGATGAAATTTGACTAATATGTTTGGGAAAAGAAATCAAACATCACCTGAATTCAAGAAGTCAAAAAAGATCTGGAAAGGAACAACATAAGAGATAATAATATTGTTATTGGTTTAACGTCCCTTTTAACTACTGCGACTTTAAGAGACGATGAGGTGTCGGAATTTTTCCCTGAAGGGGATCTTTAACGTGCCAATAAATCTACTGACACGGCTCCCTTGGATTTGCGCTCACTCAAATGCCAATTGGCTTCACCAGAATTCGATCTTGCAACCTCGGAAACAGCCTGCGGGAACGTTACCGCTGAGCCACGCAGCCAGCACAACATAGGAAAAAAAGAATTATTGAAAAGAGAGGTTTTTAGTAGGAAAGTTCTGCAACTGGAAGGATTACAAGGGAGGAAGGAAAAGAAAACATGTACAAAGTGGACTGAAGACAGGAAAAAGAATCATAGTGCAACAATGAAGAAATACTGGAAGAAACGGAAAGAACAACTAGAGAGGACGAATTGAAATTGTAATGTGGTCCTTAGAAGAGCGTAATGCAAGAAGAAGAAGAAGAAGAAGAAGAAGGAGAAGAAGAAGAAGAAGAAGAAGAAGATTTGAAATTAAAATTTTGATATTATCCAAGTGCACGTGTAAAAGCTATTTTCTGATTTTCTCCAGAATTACCGTATTTTCTACTGGCCCGACATGAATAATTATTACTGTTAAACTACGTTTATCATCAGAACGTTACATTATAAGCTTGCTAGTGTAAACATAAATGTTTCATCTTGCTTAATGCAAACTTCATTTGATCAGCTTATTAGGTGTTAAGGGTCTTAAGACTAAGAATTAAAACGACTACGATGAGGCATGATAGAAGGTGTTTTGAACATGTTCTCACATTAGAAAGCCTTCAAATCATTTGTTTGTTGCAACCATTAGTGTATGGCCTCAAAACCTGGTTCTGCCTCACAATTAGGAGCAATTGAACTCTTCCTTTATCTTCTTTATACAATAACGAGTTCAGTTCAGAAGGCTAACTGCTTGAGGAGGGGGAAGAGGAGGGGAGGGCAATTCGCTTCTGTAACTGCTGTGCAGAATACGGTGATCACTACAGTGGTACTCATAAGTTGCCTCTCATTTCTCTTCTTGTCTCGTGGTGGTTGTTTTTGTTTGTCTAAGAGGAAGAGGAAGAGGGGAAAATTTCGTTGAAAATGACAGATATTGAATCTTATTAAATTGTCTGACACCTCAATATGTGTTCTACTTTATTGAAACATGTTTTCTTTCAGCCCATCAGTGGGGACGTCTTCAGCTTGTTTGCTTAGCTTAACACTTCAAAAATGAACAAGAATGACAATAAAAATAATCACTATTTCGAAATGGACGTCCTTACGTTATTAATTACTTACAACCTACCCCGGCTTCGCCCGGGAATAGTTATGAATGCATTACGAGATAAGCGCTCTTTTTCCGATGTCAATGAACTACCACCTATATCCGGGTTACGTCTCGGCATGATAGGTTAAATCACTGACTGGACTATTAATTATATTATCATGGAGATAGCATGTGCAACGACTTCTTGTCAGACGTAATTTAAGAATGGTGAGGTGCATGAAACACAAATCCCCCTTCCGCCCAATCTTAACTAGACTGTGTATTTTGCGGAACGAAAAGTCCACATGCGAAATGAAGAAACTTCTAGGGAAACTTCAAACACAACTACATTATTATTATTATTAATACACTCATAGATAATGCTCTCAAAATCACATTGAAAACGACTACGATGAGGCATGTTAGAAGGTGTTATGATCATGTTCTCACATTAGAAACTCTTCAAGTCATTTGTTGGTTGCAGCCATATATATTCATATATATTTTATAAAAAAAAAACGAACAAGAATGGCAATAAGTTATACTGCACGCAATAGATGTTATCCAACTTACAGTATAATTAACTCTGGAACAATTATATTTTCATCTCCAATGCAAAAGAAAATCTGCTAGTCACACGAGAGCAGAAAATTACTACCGGTACGATTAAGAATATTATAATCCATTCCAAAAATAATAATAATAAGAAGAAGGCCTACAACAAATGATAAATATACAGGGCGCCCGAGAATGTTCTCCGCCGTGGTTACGTGCAGCTGTAAGTGGTTGCCTCATCGGTTTAGTTGGTAGCACGGTGTCTTTGACAGGGTGAATCCCACACGTGAGGGCGCTAGCCTGTCGAAATCGTCAGTGAGTATTGCAATTAGCGAGCGTATGTGTCATCAGCACTTCCAGCATCTGTTATGAATGGCTGTGGTGAGTACAAAGTATACTGTTTGCTTGTTATTATGGAACACAGCGATGACAGAGTGCATTCCGCACATAAGTCAAGCATTACTGCGCGTCATAAGAGCTCATGTCACCACGGACAGTAAGTTAAACGATGAGCTGAGTCATATCCTACTCGCGCAACTGTACCTGTCAACGAAGCAGAGTGACGTCTGACACAAGTAAACAAAGAATAGTTCCCATCTCGACCGCCGGCAATCAATTCGTGAAAGGCTAATATGTTGCAAGCGACAGCCGTGCTGCCAACGTAACTGCTGTAGCTAGCTCTCGCAGACGCATGTAGGCGCTGCGGAGAACATTCCCGGACTCACTGTATTAAGGCCACAAATCATTCACTCAAATACGACGGGAATAATCCAGGAAGCTAATATTTCGGATTTCATTGAAGTACAGTATAAACCAGTATGGCAGGAAGACGATTTGGACGCCCCTCCACATCCACTGCTGCAACAAAGAGGTGAAACAGACTGTGATGAATGTGCTGAAATCACTAACCACCAATATTTACCAAGAGGGCTCCCAAGCTCAATTCCCGGGTGGGCCGTGGGTACTTTTATCTCCTGTGGTTGGTTGCTCTGGGTCGGGGACTGGGAGTTTGTGACGTATTCATGAAGAACTACTGAAAATAGAGTAAAAGAAAAGTTAAAAACAACAAATAGAACTTAAATAAAATAATATTAAGTGCTTTTCAATAAAGAAATTGGGTTTCTTAAAATTAAATCCACGGCATGACAAATGCATCAATGTTGGTAGGGACTTGTGGAAAAATAACCAGGCAAAATGACAATATGGATCTGTATTTGTAATACTGTTAAGCTTTCCTGTGATTAGCCTACTTTCGATTTTTGCAAAAAATTAAAGTAGACTTATGAGATCAACACAGGGTGAAAAAAGTGTGTCTGTGTGTTTGTATGTGTGTGTGTGTGAGTCTGTGAATGTGTGTGAGTGTGTGTACTCTGAATGTCTGTCACCCCCCCCCCCCCCCCCTATCAATTCGAACACGGTGAACGCGAATTGAACGAAATTTAGTACAGAGGTAGTACTAACAAAGAGCACCTCAGTGTCATGTTTTATATCACCGCCATCTTGACGGAAACGTAATTGCGGCCACACAAATGTTCAAAGCTTAAATCAAATTACGATTAACCTAATCATCCGATCTCTACCAAATTTTGCAACAACATACCTTTATGGAGGAAGCATCCTTTGACCAAATTAATAGGTCGTTAGCCTAATAGTTTGCGGATGGCGGCCATCTTTGTGTCAAAATCGATTCCCCCTATTAATTCAAACACGGTGAAACCGAATGGAACAAATTTGGTACAGAGGTAGCACTAGCAAAGGGCACCTCAGTGTCATGTTTTATATCGCCACCATCTTGACGGAAACGTAATGGCGGCCACACAAATGTTCAAAGCTTAAATCAAATTACGATTAACCTAATCATCCGATCTCTACCAAATTTTGCAACAACATACCTTTTTGGAGGGAGCATCCTTTGACGAAACTAATAGGTCATTAGCCTAATATTTTGCGGATGGCGGCCATCTTTGTGTGAAAATCGATTCCCCCTATCAATTCGATCACGGTGAAACCGAATGGAACGAAATTTGGTACAGAGGTAGCACTAGCAAAGGGCACCTCAGTGTCAAGTTTTATATCACCACTATCTTGACGGAAACGTAATCGCGGCCACCCAAATGTTAAAAGCTAAAATGTAATTACGACCAACCTAATAATCTTGTCTCTACCAAATTTTGAAACAACATATCTTTAAGTGGGAAGCATATTCTGACCAAACTGCAAGATCATCAGCCCAATAGTTTGCAGATGGTGGCCAAGTATGTGTGCAAATTGATTCCCCCTATCAATTCAAACATGGTGAAACCGAATTGAACGAAATTTGGCACAGAGGTAGCACTAACAAAGGGCACCTCATATTCATGTTTAATATCCCTAAAGTGCGTTGTATTTCAACAAGCTACTACAACCAACATTCAATTATACTCCTTGAAAAGGACAAAGAGTTATAACAATGCCCATGCATTAAGGAGAAAGTAGGCTATATGTTCTTTACTGAACATCTTGTTTTTGTTTTGTTTTTTGTTTTTGTCGAGTGACCTCCTGTGAGGCCGAGTGCAGGTCTTTCTGGTCGACGCTCGTGGGCGACCTGCGCGTTGGGATGAGAGATGGAATGGATGAAGATGAATGTAATTGGGCAAGGATGTGGAAGGAAGCGGCCGTGGCCTATCAGAAGTTACCGTCCCAGCATTTGCCTGGTGTTGAAAATGGGAAACCACGGAAAACCATTTCAAGGACGGCCGACGGTGGGGCTTGAACCCACTCGTCTACCGAGTCAGCAGAGAGTTTGGCCCCATGACCTTACGCTGCGCTTTAGCCAGCGTAGCAACTGCTGTCGGTTTTCCTGTTAAATGAAATCATGTAACATATTTTTTCGGAACGCCCCTCGTACATCTATTGGGGAGGGTGGGGGGAGGGCTACTACTGCTGTCTCTACAGCACTGTGTTGGTAAGGTCCACTGTGGAACACATTCGAATTTGATTTTTTTCTCCATGATTTGAATAACAAAATGTGCTTTGAATACTACTTTTGTTGTTGTTGTTGTTGTTGTTGTTGTTTCACTTGAGGAGCTAGGATATCGTGGTAAGATATCCCCGTGTACTTGGGAGAGTGTGGATTTTTTCTGATAGCCTGTGTTACTTTGATGGCTGTAATAGTGTGTGTATTTGGAATTCAAATGAAGATTGGGTAGGAAGCAGCCATGGCCTTAAGGTAGGCACTATCCCGGCATCATTTGCCTGGAGTGGAAGTAGGAAACCATGAAATCCCACTCCCAGGATGACTGAGATGGGAAACAAATCCACCTCTTCTCAATTTTACCTCACGAGGCTGTACCCTGTTCCTGAAATGTATTTATTAGTAGATCCCGGAATCAAACACAGACCCCAGGCGTGATAGCCAAGAATTCTAGCCGCTGCACCACCCGGTGATTGGAAATAAAAGAGACACTACCACATATTGATGACAAAAGTCAACATATTTCATCAATTGTTTTCAAAATGTGAAAATGAAGGTTAAAACAGCTGCCACATAAAAATACCACTACTACTACTACCATTAATAATAATAATAATAAGAATAATAATAAGAAGAAGACGACAATCCTGGCAGAACAACTGGAAGCCAAAGAGAGGAAGATTTTAAGGAAGATCTTGGGCCCGGTCAAGGAACAAGGGGAGTATAGAAGACGACACAACGACTCTCCTTTTATGGCCATTTAACACGAATGAGCTCCGGAAGATTGTCCAATCAAATCTGTGTCCTCTTTGTGGGAAAGAAAACCAAAGGGATCTGGTTTACAGAGGTGGAAAAAGACCTACAAGAACTGAGGATATCACATGAGGACATCTTGGAACGTGACTCTGGGGGAAATACAGAGTTTTCAGCATAAACCGATATTGAAAACCGGCAAGAAGTGGACCGAAGAACGAAAATAAGATCACCGAAGAAGAATGTGTGAACACTGGGCCAATCTGAAAGAACGAGGGAGAAGGCAGTTGAAATAACGCTGTCCGTAGAAGACCGAAATGATTATTTAAAAAAGCAACACACTTCAACGGATATCACAACAGTTCTGTTGATCAGATACATTGTATTTTGGTAAATCCACACAGGTATACCGGGACATTACCAAGATGTCCATATTCTTAATTGAAATAACAACAACATCTCTTCTCACATCTCTTCTGGCCACTTATAAATGACGATAAAAAGCTTATACTACATTTTATTCATGCATTTATTTATTTATTTATTTATTTATTTATTTATTTACTTATATACTTTTTTTCACTGGTGGTTAAAAGCTACGACCAAAGGTATATCACCAATATTGTTATTATTATTATTATTATTATTATTATGAAGAGAGAGCGGCAAGGTCAACTAGAATGAAAATGTTTTGGGAAAAGAAGAAAAATAAGAAGCTGAATCTCTAATATTGTTTTTGAGATATGCATATACTTGTTTTGGTTAAGTGCTCCAATGCGGGCGTAACATATGTAAATAAATAAATAAATAAATAAATATCATTCCTTTAACTCAGCTTTGGGGAACATTAACTCATACACTTTTTAATGTTCTGTGCTTTCCTTGTAGCCCAGTATTACCTCATCTTGCTTTCCTTTCTTCAACAGAAATTTGGATCTTTCTCCTGGAACCGTTTTTTCTTGTCCTTGGTTATGGTTTTGGTTGTTTTATCCACGAGTATGTTTTCTGTGATTTGGAGTTCTATTAAGTATTTCCCCGTTTCCTTAAACCAAAGTGGTTTGGTTCTTTTGTTACGGAAGTAGTCAAATAATTTTTGGTTTGTCTATTTAAGTTCATTCAGAGGATGGGCCCATAAAATTAATACTTCTATTTTTGATTGCGTCTGAGAGTTTTTCTGTACTTTGATAAAGTGTTTCATTTCTTATGTGGATTAATTTTTGTTACAGAATTTGGGGACTCAATAGGATCCGGACTAACCACGGAGTCGGTGCTGAATCACTCTTTAAATGGGGCAAAATTCCTTCTCCCCAATGTGACTGAGTTGCTCCTTCACAGTCAGTTCACCACATTGTTCAAGAATGCCATCGAAGAGCATATCAGGGTAATCGGTCTGACTTCCTGTTGGCAACACCTCCTACAGCATTGCAATGGATACAGAGTTTAGATTTAAAGATACAAGCCTGCCTTGTCATGTGTCCCTGTAAATATGTATACATCAATGTATATGTGTATATATTTATCTTGCTTGCTTTTTGTTTGTATGTTATACGATAAATAAATATTGGGGACTAAAATGTTCCGTTATATTGTTCTTGTTCTTGTTCTTATTCTTCTCTTCTTCTTCTTCTATCATTGTTATTATTATGATGATGGTGATTATTATTATTATTATTATTATTATTATTATTATTATTATTATTATTATTATTATTATTATTATTATTGTCGGGAGTACGGTAGCTCTATCAGTTTCGTTCTTTCGCCAAATCAGTAGTTATTTTCTATTGTGACACAGATAAACGTTGATTGTTGCGAGGTTACTCGCGTTCCATATTTCATGCATGCAAGAATCTGTTCTCACACAATTGTTAGCCTACTTTCATCGTATAGAAAGTATGCATATGAATACACCTTTTCTCCTGACGCGTTCGAGCGTAGGAGTATGTGTGCGTGTGTTCCTAATACCTCTTTAATGGCTCAACAGATTTACTTCAACTCGATAGTACGCTGACCTCAATCTATAATCTTGTATAGTACTTACCCGGGACTGACTGTATTACTCCTGAGTGCACTAGTTTGTAGCCCTTATAAAAGACAATAATAATAATAATAATAATAATAATAATAATAATAATATAAATAATAATAATTTATTTATTTATTTATTTATTTATTTATTTATTTATTTATTTATTTATTTATTTATTTTTCGTATGGATTTTAGTGCCGGGAGCGTCCGAGGGCATGTTCGGCTCGCCTGGGTCTGTAGCTGCTTCCAGCGGACACCCTTAGGGTAAGCTACAAATTCCGACAATTTCAAGTACAGTAGTTCCAACTTTCGCTACCAGATATCAATGATGCCTAGTGGTGAACATTGGAACTTTGGTAGAGCGTTCCGACGAAATCTAACCTGACAATTTAGCTTCACACAAGTTTAATCTGTGGAAGGATTTTTACATGCCATAAATCTATGACATGGGACCGCCGGCTTTACTTCACCTCCAAAGGAAGGCATACTGAAGGATTTTTAACGCTCTTAAAAAATCCGACGACTTCGGCCGGGTTTCAACCCGCTATCTTGGGCACAGCAGTTCAGCATGCTACCAACTACGCCACCGGAGCCGCTTATAATAATAATAATAAAATATTATTTGACTTCTTTTCCAAAAATAAGATTAAACCTAATTGGTGTACGGAAGTGGAAATGGATCTGCGAGATGTCCATATTACTGAACTCATGTCAATGAATGGTACAGCCAAAACCGTGACCAAAGACAACACTAAGAAGTTCCAAGCCAGTGTCGACACCAGCAAAACGATGCATATATCAGAAGAAAAAAGGAAGAGGAGATCAGACAGAATGGAGAAGCAATGAGAGAACAGGAGAGCACAAGGATCTAAGAAATGAGAGACCTGACATACCCCAAAGTGGGTGATTCGAAAAGAAGAGAAGAAAGAAGAAAATATTCTCGCTTGCATGAAATATATTTATTATTATTATTATTATTACCGTACAGTTTCGGAACCTGCAGTTCTGGTTGTCTCAGGTGTTGCGCCAATAGACTTACTCGCGCAAGAACGTAAAGACGTATACGTCCGACGAGTAGAACTGGGCAAGGCTCAAGCCCGGAAGGAAGCCGTAGCACGCAAGATGGAGCTTTGGCAGCAGAGGTGGAATGACGATCTCAGAGGAAGATGGACAGCTCAGCTGATACCGAGTCTGGTCGAGTGGACAAGTAGAAAACACGGAGAAACTAATTACTTTCTGACTCAGATGTTGACAGGTCATGGCTACTTTCGGTGTTACCTTCATCGTATGGCCAAAGTAAGGAGTCCAGTTTGTATTTACTGCGAGAACGAACGAGATGACGTATATCATACGTTCTTCGTCTGCGATCGTTGGGCAGCGGAAAAACAACAACTTGAAGCTGAGGTTGGTCCAATAACGCCGGACAATTTAGTTGGCATTATGCTGAGGAACGAGCTCAGTTGGGGTACGGTCACTTTCTTTGTTGAGGTGGTGGTCCTTCGTCAGAAGAAGTCGGATGGGGACTTGCTCGATTTAGTTGATTAAGTCTGCGATCCGCGGACTATGAATGGAGAAGTAAGATGGTGCATGTGAAGCAAAGAAAATGGCTCCATCCTGAAGTAATACGAAAGTGGTCCCGGGATGGGTTTTGTCAAGAGGACAGGGTGTGGTTTTCTAGTGGGTAAGAATCCCACACTCTTGAGGAGTGGAGGAGTTCGGACCCTTCTCAAGGTCTTATGCAAGATTTTTCCACTTCCCTCGAAAAAAAAAATATATATATATATTATTATTATTATTATTATTATTATTATTATTATTATTATTATTTATTATTATTATTATCCTTCCGTTGAGGCCCTCTAGGGACATCGTGCCAATTCTTCCATCATTTCACCGTGCTTCTCTCATCTCTCCTCGAACCACTTTTGATGAGTTTTCTTTTTCCTCGTGCTTTGCTATCTCGCTTCCCATTAGTTTATTCTTCTCCTACATCATTTAGTGCTAAAACTTTCTTAATATCTTGAGTACGCCTCGTTGCGTAGTAGCTAGCATTCTTGGCTGTCAACATGGAGGGCCTGGTTTGAATCCCGGCTCTGCCAATAAATTTGATTCTGGTCTGAGGGCTGGAATGGGGTAGGCCTACACTCAACCTCGTGAGGCAGAACTGAGAAGAGGCGGGTTCGATTCCTACCTCAGCCATCCTGGAAGTGGTTTTCTGTGGTTTCCCACTCCTATTCCAGGCAAATGCCGGGTTTGAACCCGCGACATTGGGCATAGATGCTCAGCATGCTACCAACTACGCCACCGAAGAAAGTGACCTTGTCCCAGCTGTAATGTTTCCTTAGCATAATTTCGACAATGTTGTCTGGAGTTATTGAACCAACGTCCGATTCAAGTTGTCTTTCCGCTGTCCATCGAACCCAACCGAAGAACGTAAGATATACGAGTACAATCATCTGGATTATTTTCGCAGTAAATTATATTAATAATAGTAATAATAATAATAATAATAATAATAATAATAATGCGCAATGCCTTGGTGATAACGAAATTAATTCTGACTCTCATCGCTCCTCCACCCTACCGTATGCGTTTCATAGTTCCTTTTTTTCCCTCTTTTCAATTGCTCCCTTTTTGTGTTAAATTTACTGCACGTGTCTCCTTTCAGACGGCACCCTAGAGCATGACCTAGTTTCTCTGTTGGGAATTCTGGCTCGGCGTATTTGGAGATCGCTACAGTGAGCACGACTGTGCAGGTTATATTGGTCCCATGGCCTTACCTGATGATTCACACTCCTGAAACCAAGAAGGAAGTTCCATCTGACCCGTCGAAAATGAGGATGGTTATGGTAGTTGTTGTTTTTGTGTGAAATATCTAGATCAGGGGTTCTCAACCGGTGGGTCGCAACCCCCTGGGGAGTCGCAGGATATGTCTTGGGGGCACGCTAGATACAGAGAAAATGTTAAAAAAATTAGTTATAGCTGTAGTCGTTTATTAAAAAAAAAGAATACACTCACATTGTACTTAACTTAAAGTTTTTTATTTTCTTCTTCTTCTTTTCGTTTGGGCCTACTGAGGACCACGGGGCTCGTTTTGACTTCTTTAAGGAATTTATGTTTCTTCCTAGCCCAGGCAGCTTTCATCTTCTGGCTGTGTGTCTGCTTTCTTTCCTGTGTCCACTTCGGTCTGGTAGTCCCTGTACTCTTCCTGCTGGTGAGAGACACTGGAAAGACACCATGTTGAATCATCTGTCGGAATTGTGATCGATCCTGTATGTTTTTTGATGAAATTCCAAGTTGCTGTAGGTCTCACTTCACTGTGGTGATCCATTTGTTTTTGGACGCTTTCCCTCTTCGTGTCGTGGTGAAGATCTGGCTGGTAAGTCTATCTGGACCCATGCGTGTCAGATGTCCGTAGAAAGCTAATCGGCCCTTCCTCATGGATGTGACGATATCTTCTTGATGATCATAGAGCTCATTGTTGTGCCTGATCCTGTAAGTACCACCCTCTTCCCTTATTGGTCCTAAAATCCTTCTAAGTATTTTCCGTTCCTTGAGCTCTAGTTTCCTCAGTGGGCCTTTCCGGTTCATCAGGAGACCCTCAGAGGCATATAGAACGGAAGGTCTTACTACTGAGTTGTAATGTAGAAGTTTAAGGTTCTTAGAGAGGCACTTGGATGTGTAGATGCTCTTACAGGAGTGGTAGACCCTTTCCAGTTTCGTGCATCTAGTGTCTATTGCTAAGGTCTCACTCTCGTTTGATGGAATCCACTCCCCTAGATACTTCACTGCAGGAACTTTTTGAATTGCGGTGTCCTTCACAAGAATAGTAGATGGGGCTCCCTTTTAGGTAGATTTCATTAGAAAGCTAACTATTGCAATGGGTCCCATGTTTCGACTTCCGGAAAATTTCGACATATCTTCGCGTTTCACATCCCCCAGACCCCAAAACCACCGTCAGTTCAAAAGTTTATATATAATTTATGTATATATATATATATATGTATATATATATATATATATATGTATATCAGTTTCTTGTGGACACGATAACTGCCGTAATTTTGCACCAATTACTTCGAATTTTTTACCGAAGATGTATACCTATAAAATCTCGGTCGAGTTCGTTACTGGGCTAAATCGGTCGAAGGGGGTGAAAATGGGGGGCTTTTTTCGAAAAAGTGAAATTTCGCTATAACTCTCTTAATACGTGCAATATCGAATCCATTCAAAGTTCATAATATGTGTCGGATAAGTGCCAAAAATTTATGTCAAATACGATTTTTGATAGCACCAACCATTGACCAAAGGGGTGGAAAAAAGTGGGTTTTTCGGGAAACATTAATCATATCTCTCTTAATAGGCACAATATCAAAACCGTACAAAATGGACAATATTCCCCTAATAATTACCTAAAACTTTTGTCTGAAAGAATTTTTGATATGACCCACCATTACGCCAAGGGACGAGAAAAATGATTTCGGAATTATAAGAAAATGCCAAGAGCTATCAGTGGTTGCCATGGCAACACTACTAAATTGATGAGGCATGGACCATCAGACGTTGCCATGACAACGCACTTGCACGAGATCAGATTCAGTATTTCCATCTGATTAAGTGGTTGGTTGGTTGGTTCTTAAGTTTAGGGGCTGCGACAACGCGGTCATGTAGCCCCGTGTACTTTGGGTGTGTGTAGAATCTGTCTGATAACCGGTGTTAATTGTGATGACTGTATTAGTGTGTGTTATCTGTTTGTTAATTTAAGTACTGCAACTAACAATTTTTCAGATAGTTCCTACTTTTGCCGCCAAGCGCCACTGTCAACGACTACGAGGCCAAGTTCAGAACTGAGCTACTAGACGCCGCCGCAGTCGGCTCTTGGCAACGAACATAGAAACCTAAGAGCGTTGTATACATTCTTAACCTATCCAATTTAGCTTCACACAGGTGCAATTAGTGGAAGGATCTTTAACATGCCATAAATCTATGACATGGGACCGCCGGCTTTACTTCCCCTCCGAAGGAAGGCATACTGAGGGATATTTAACGCTCTTAAAAAATCCGACGGCTTCGGCCGGGTTTGAACCCGGTATCTTGGGCATAGAAGCTCAGCATGTTACCGACTACGCCACCAAAGCCGCCTGATAAAGTGGGAAGCGGCTTCGGTGACGTAACTGGTAGCATGCTGAATGTCTATGCCCAATGTCGCGGTTTCAAAGCCGGCCGAAGTCGTCGGATTTTCTAAGAGCACTAGAATCCCTCAGTATGCTTTCCTTTGGAGGGGAAGTTCCAACGTTCGTTGCGAGTTGATGGTTGGGGTGGCATCTAGTAGCCAAGTTCACAGCTAGGTGTCGTTGACGGTTGTACCTGGTAGCAACATTAGGAACTACTGCTTGAAATTGACCGTCTGCAGTACTTACATGAATTAAGACTAATACAGCCATTACAATTCACACCGTGTATCAGACAGATTCTACACTCACCCAAAGTACACGGGGTTAGATGACCGCGTTGTCGCAGCCCCTAAACTGAGGAACCAACCAGAGGTAGATTTCGTTAGAAAGCTAACTATTGCAATGGGTACCATGTTTCGACTTCCGGAAAATTTCGACATATCTTCGCGTTTCACATCCCCAGGCCCCAAAACCACCGTCAGTTCAAAAGTTATATATAATTTATGTATGTATATGTATATCAGTTTATTGTGGACACGATAACTGCCGTAATTTTGTACCAATCACTTTGAATTTTTTACCGAATACGTATACCTATAAAATCTCGGTCGAGTTCGTTACTGGGCTAAATCGGTCGTTGGGGGGTGAAAATGGGGGGCTTTTTTTTCGAAAAAGTGAAATATTGCTATAACTCTCTTAATATGTGAAATATCGAATCCGTTCAACATTCATACTATGTGTCGGATAAAGCCCAAAAATGTATGTTTGAAGAGTTTTTTTTATAGCACCAACCATTGACCAAAGGGGTGGGAAAAAGTGGGTTTTTCGGGAAACATTAATCATATCTCTCTTAATAGGCACAATATCAAAACCGTACAAAATGGACAATATTCCCATAATAATTACCTAAAACTTTTGTCTGAAAGAATTTTTGATATAACCCACCATTATGCCAAGGGATGAGAAAAATAATTTCGGAATTATAAGAAAATGCCAAGACCTATCAGTGGTTGCCATGGCAACACTACTAAATTGATGAGGGATGAGCCATCAGACGTTGCCAAGATAACGCACTTGCACGAGATCAGATTCAGATTTCCATCTAAGTGTGAAGCGGCTTCGGTGACGTAACTGGTAGCATGCTGAATGTTTATGCCCAAGGTCGCGAGTTCAAAGCCGGCCGAAGTCGTCGGATTTTCTAAGAGCGCCAAAAATCCCTCAGTATGCTTTCCTTTGGAGGGGAAGTTCCAACGTTCGTTGCGAGTTGCTGGTTGCGGTGGCATCTAGTAGCCAAGTTCACAGCTAGGTGTCGTTGACGGTAGTACCTGGTAGCAACATTAGTAACTACTGCTTGAAATTGACCGTCTGCAGTCCTTACCTGAATTACAGACTAATACAGCCATCCCAAAGTACACGGGGTTACATGACCGCGTTGTCGCAGCCCCTAAACTGAGGAACCAACCAAAATCTCTGCGGTAGATATAATTTTGCGTGAAGAAGTAACAGACCGTTACATAGTTGCACATCAGTGTCGAAACCTAGCATAAGGACAGTGTGACCACAAGTATAAAAATGGACCCCAAATGACAAGAAGGTTACCGTTCCCATAAGACAATAAAATGTTTAAAATAAGCATAAAATGACGAAAAACAAAGTTAATTAAGCTCCAATTATAAAATACCTTCTCGCATTAAATGAGGTCTGATCCTTCTACGAAAATCTGCATATTCTGCCTATTTTCGCCTATCCCCAAGTTTGTCCGGTGAAATCTACCTCCGCCTTCCGGCGTGCCGAGAGGACTTTTTTTATTTTATTAATTAGAAACTTGAGCTTATTTGGAATTATCCAATTTTTGAATGTCTAGAATGATTTTTGTAACACACAAAACAATGTCATTTTCCAGTGTTAGACGATTTATTGATTTGGTTTTTAAATTCACCATTATGCAGAATCCTAGTTCACAGTTGTAAGATGTAACGGTGCTGTGGACAGTTCTGGATATTCCTGTTTAATACTTATCCAAAATTTGTCGGCACAAGCATTGTTAAAAGTTAATTTCACTGACTGATCACTTGAAATCCCTAACGTTAAAACTTGGGGGGTCGCCAAAATACTCAGCGTAAAAAGACGGTCGCAGTGTCTAAAAGGTTGAGAATCCCTGATCTAGATCATCTGTCTTAATGAAAATAATAAAGGAAATGAGTGCATCTGGTAAGTGCTGATTTGCATCTAACTTACATTCTCAGACAAAGAAATGAACAAGACAACAAGGAATAATGGACTTAGAAGACTTATAAAGCAAAATAATGTCCTCAACTCCAACAGAATGGATTGGATTGAGAGAACAGGAGCAATGAAAGGCATATAGAAGAGGGAAAGATAAGAGGGTGCGCTTCATAATGACTGGACAAAATCCACAGGCAAGCAACTCAATGTTGAAAACATACTTCAACTAGAACCCGGTTCAACACTCAACCTTATTGTTGGCGTATTTATAATTTTCGTTGTTTTCTCCCCTTTTCCTAACCTTAATGACACACTAAGCGTTTCTTACGGGGTGCTGGCATGATGACACACGTTAGACTGGTGACTATTCCCCGAAAACTGAATCATAACCACTTGATTAGATTAGCAGTTTGCCTTTTCTACCACTACGAGCGCTAATGTGAGTCAACACAGATTTTTTTCAATTGAGCCCTTATAACTACTCCCGGTGTGAAGATATTTCAAAAAGTCAATAAATGCCTGAGGGTATTGAACCAAGGATCACATTGAGCAAAGAATTATGTAAATAAGTTAATTTGGCTAAAGTTTGAGTCAAGAAACAAGCGATTTTTGGTTCATTTTCCGAAAATGGATTTAGGCCGGAAGTGAATTACACACTCTTTTTTTTTTTTTAGTTTGATACAGCTTTCCAAGACTTACTATTTGAAACATTTCCGGGCTCTTTAGCCCTTCAATGTTTGGCACAATTGAGGGAATTGCTTAATCTTACGTTTTTGCTGAGATGGGGACCCCTACTTTGTCTGTTAAGAAATGTTCTCAACATAATAATAATAATAGCGTATGGCATCGGGTGCCGGATGCAAGCTTTGTTATTTGACGCCCAGAGGGCAGCCAGCATGCCGAATTTTGTTGTTCCTCGGAACGCTAAGAAAGTTAAGGAGGTTAGATATCTAAGCTCCTCGACACTAGAGCGCTTTCTAGTAGAGAAAGGAGGAACTTTTTTGTGTTGGCGGAAAATCCCGAGATTAATTTTGCCATTATGAACACGGCCTAGTGAATTCAAATGGGCTCTGTAACATGCCAACAACGTATGACATGCATTCCGTGATTTTTGTCGCCTTTCAAAAATCACTTACCATGGCCAGGAGCGAACCTGCAAGCTTGGGGGTTGGACGTCCGACACGATAACTACTCACCCACGGTGGCAAGCTTCTCAACATTAAGAAATATGCTCAGCCGCATACACGTTACTCCAGGCTACACCCACTTAGGACTTGGTGCTTGGCTTCACTCAAACGAGCTCTGGGCAACTCCTCTTGATTCTTTTCTCTGTTGTTGTTTGAGTCTTCAGTCTTTTGACTGGTTTGATGCAGATCTCCATGCCTCCCTGTCCTGATCTAATCGTTTCATCTCTACATAGCTACCACACCCTACATCCGAGGCAATCTGTTTAACATATTCTAACCTTGGTCTACCCCTACAGTTCTTGTCCTCGACCCTTCCTTCCATAACTAAGCTTGCTATTCCTGGGTGTCTTTGTATGTGTCCTACCAACCTATCTCTTCTCTTCATTAGCAGTCGCCAGAAACATCTCTCCTCTCCCACCCGCCTTAATACCTCTTCGTTTGTAACCCTATCTACCCATCTGATCTTCATCATTCTCCTGTAACACCACATTTCAAATGCTTCAATTCTCCTCTTTTCTGCTGCACCAATAGTCCAAGTTTCACACCCATAGAGCGCCACGCTCCAGACAAAGGCTTTCAAAAATTACTTCCTAATACCTAAATCTATATTCGATGACAACAGATTCCTTTTTTGTAGAAAGGCTTTCCTTGCCTGAGCCAACCTACTTTTTATATCCTCTTTGCTTCGTCCATCACTGGTTATTCTGCTTCCTAAGTAACAGAAGTCTCCTACTTCCTTCAGCTTTTCACCTGCCAATTTGATCTCCATAGAGGTTTCTGATTTATTTCGGCTGCATTCCAGTATTTTTGTTTCTCTATGGACAAGAAAGTTCACAGAGATCCCGGCACAAGTATGGAAAATTGATGATGATAATATTGTTGTTTTATGGGGCCTAACATCTGGGTTATCGGCCCCTAATGTTTTGGATGATCGTGAAAATGTAAATGAAATGAAATGAAACTATAACCAAAACTAACTAAGTTACAAACTAGAAGAGGAAGTGGAAAACAAAACGAAGAATAAGGGAAAAAAGACAGGAGGAAAGGAAATGCCCTCAACACTCGAACGATGAGAATGATGGGACTTGGAAGAAAAGAAAGCCAGGAAAGGCAGATAGGAAAGGTAAAGAGGAGAGGGACCACCCAAAAGGCGATTGAAGGAGACAAACCGGACCCAGTTCAGGAATCCCTCTGAGTCTCCAACTCCCGAACTCACCAGACGTGAGCCCCTGAGGGTGTAGCACAAACCAGGGTGCACCATAAGAGGTGAGGCTACACACACCCTGCCTCCTTTAGGGCCTTAAGCAGAAGGCATAAGATAACATGAAAAGAAAACAAGAGGTCTGACCCCTCGAAGAATGAGGGATCAGGAATGATGAGACAAAGGCCAATTAAGGCGGGAAAGGAAAAGACTCCCTAGGTCTCAGACATACTAATACCGTCGGGGCTGGAAAAGAACAAGAGTTGACCAAGGGAGGTCGAGAGGAAAGATAACAGAGAGGAGCCCGGCACAAGTAAGTGGAAGCAATACCGAACTCAGCTGGGGTCCCGTGGTCGCCAAGCCACGTCCCACAAAGTGTGAGGCCCTGGGGGAATGGAGAAAAGAAAACAATGCCAGACTGAGCTGGTTGCCAACCTATGTCCCACTAATTTTGAGTCCCTTGGAGAGATGAGGATGTGTAGGTCTCATTATCTTCATTAGCATCCAACCCGAAAAGAGAACTACAATTTACGAGTCTGGACAGAAAATAGGCTACTAATTAGCTCCGCCGTTTAACTGAACTGACTTGTGATCAGGCCACTTAACGATAATAGGAACCATTTACTTGTAAAAACTAGTCTCTAACGACCCACTGACATCGAACAGTATTCCATTCTTCCGTTATTCCATACTTAACAAAAATACGTGTTGCCAAACATATGCAAACATATCATTATCTTATCTCTACTTAGTACTGTATAAAACTAAGTCCCCGATTCTTGGATGTCACGGGTTATCTCGAGAACCACTGGATGGATTTTGAGGCGATTTTCACCATTTTGTAAAGGATATCTCGAAAAAGGTTGCTGTAGAAAATAATACAGGGTGATTCTCTATGTAGTTTACAACTTCAACAGTGTGTAATTATTTATTGGAACCACTTACAGACTTGGTTTATATGTTATTATATTGCAAAACACTTCAAGTTTTGACTCAAGTAGTTTGTAATTGCACAGTTGTCCGCCACGCGCGCCACCTGTCACTTGTTGGAAATGGCGTCTTTCACTGGAGCGGAAAGAGCGAAGTGCGTGTTCTGGTTTGAAGAAACCAAGTCAGCAACGAGTGTACAGCGGAGGTTTCACACAGAATTTGGCAAAGATCCACCCAGCAGACCAACACTGTACAAATGGCACCAGACATTTACCGAAACAGGTTGTTCTGTGCGACACACAAAGGCGCCAGGCCGCGCACCTGTGACTGGCGATGTGGTGGAAACAGTTAGGGAGAGGTTCGTCCGCAGTCCGGAAAAATCGAAACTGGTATCCCTCACACCACTGTTTGTCGGATGTTGCGTCGACATTTGGCCAAGAAAGTATACCGATTGCCCTTGGTTCAAGCACTAAGTGAAGCGGATAAACATACCCGACATGAATTCTGTGTTGAAATGATGGATCGCATCAGCCGTGATGAGTCATTCTTGAACAATGTGGTCTTCAGCGATGAATCAACGTTGCACCTTTCTGGCCGAGTCAACACAATTGTCGTATTTGGGGCATGGAAAAACCACATGGGCACCACGTGACAGCCCCAAAGTGAACGTTTTCCGCGCTGTTTTGAGAGAAACAATTACCTGGCCGCCACGGTCCTCTGATTACACACCGCTGGACTTCTTTCTGTGGGGCTTTGTGAAAGACAGGGTGTACATACCTCCCCTGCCTGCAAATCTTGATGAACGGAGACATCGCATCGCGTCACAACAGCCATCGCCTCTGTTACCCCGGAAATGCTGGTTCATACGTGGCGAGAAATCAACTTCCGTTGGGATGTGTCCAGGATGACAAATGGTGCTCACATTGAGCCGTAATGGATTTGTCAAAAAAACTTGAAGTGTTTAGCTATGTAATGATATATAAACCAAGTCTGTAAGTGGTTCCAATACATTATTACACATTATTGAAGTTGTAAACTACATAGAGAATCACTCTGTATATTTATGATCAAAGGAAGCCAAGCAGTAACGATTTCAGTGAAAAAGTCGAAAAAAAGCCTGGCGTCCGTGCGCTTTTTAAGCTTACGCTGGGCAAACCGTTAAAAATATCAATATACTATGATGGTAAGAATTGTTCAGCATGAAAAGTTCTACGAAAAGGTCCCGAAGAGCATATCTCTATCTTCAATGCATCGCCCACTATAAGTGTTTTTACGTTTTCATTTCTTCCAACAATTAAATCTCCATTCAATTACTGAGGCGACAGTTTACGAGCTAGCTAGGGGCAAGCCTATCACTCTAGTTACAGCCTAGCCTTATTCTATAATACGCTAAGGTGTATGTTTCACAAAACTCAAGCTCATAAACCAGAGGGAGTTAGAAGGTGTGGTTTGTACCAAAATCTTCCAAATCGTCTGAATAGTGCCGGAAAAATCCTACATTTCTTGAAAAGTCAAAAGAAATATATTTATTTGTTTATAAAGTGCTTTTAAACAAATAAACAAGATGATAGCTCCTGCCAGAACTGTGTCGGTTCCATTCCGCATGGCATTAGAGTCGAGCGGGTAGTCTCACACAGCCCATTATGCGAGAGTTCTCGCACGGGTCTGCTAGTTGTCATTAAAACCTGGTTTGTACGGAAGTACGGAAGGCTACAGTGTACGTCTCGGAAATTAAATCCAGTTTTGATGAGTGAGTCGGAAATAAGGAAGTCCATGGAGCTAATTTCGTTAGGTAACTTGGACGCGGCAGCGATCAGGTTAGAATCTCTTATCACAAAAGCCACGTTTGCCGCTTCAAGGGAAAGAAAGGCAAAGAGGTGGTTTAATGAAAGTTGCTACATGGCCCATAAAGAAGCATTAGAAGCTCTACACATAGCTCGCATGATCCATCAAAACATCTTCTGAAGGTTTATCGGCTCAAGAGGAAGAAGTACAAGAACATACTACAAACGGCCTAAGAATCCTACCACCAGGAGGAAGAAAGGAAACTAATTGACGAAGCAGAAGATAACCCTTATAAGGTGCTGAACCCTAGGCAACCAAAATATCCTAGAAACATTCCAATAGAGACTTGGGAAGACCACCTGACAGTAGTTTTACAAGGCAGGGATACCCGTCCTATTATTCAATCACCACCCTCCCCTATTTTACTAGAGGAATCAGAGCTGCTCTCGGACATGGAGGTCATGATGGCTATACGAAAATCAAAGAATAACAAGGCGTGTGGGCCTGAACTCATATACAACGAGCACCTAAAGCTTGCATCAATAGAACTGAGTACTGGTAGATGCTTAGTCGCTCTTTTTAATGCATGTTTAAGATATGGTACAATCCCTCACAGGTGGAGAAAATCGACAATAAAGATGCTGTATAAAGGAAAGGGAGATTGTGGGGACCCTAACTCGTACAGAGGAATTGCCCTAGAATCGACAGTATTGAAACTCCTCAGCAATATAGTTTGCATTCGTTTGACAAAGGCAATAGAATCTCAGATACCGGAAGAGCAATTTGGTTTTAGGAGGGGACGATCTGCGACTCAGGCTATACAATGTCTGCAGGCTGACATAGAAGAAGCCCTGAAACCACCCGGGGGAAAACTACATGTGGTATTCTTGGACTATGCAAAGGCCTTTGATATCATCAATAGACAAATGATAGTAAGGAAATTAGACAACATGATTGGTGAAGGCAACTACTTGGAGAGATTTGTTAGGACCCTGTTGAGCGAAAACTACATCGTTATTTCGAACAACATTACAACTTCCAAGGAAATACAGCAGACAATTGGAGTACTGCAGGGGGATCCCTTAAGCCCCATCCTCTTCGCACTTGCTACGGCAGATGTGGTGGAAATATTACCCCCAAATGTAAAAATATACATTTACGCAGACGATATAGCTCTAATTTCAACCAGGGAAAAGGATTTACAGCAGGCGTTTGGCAGAGTTGCGGAGTGGGCGGAAGAGAATGAACTCTATCTGAATGAAAGGAAAACAGTTGCAATGACTTTCAGAAAAGGGGGAAGAGGAGCGACAATTCTCCACAAAAATAGACCGCTGGTATGTGTTACGCACTTCAAGTATCTGGGGGTGACGTTCCAGACTCACGGAAATGTCTTCACTATTCACATCAAGGACAGAACAAACGCGGCTATAAAGGCCATGAGTGACATACGACATCTCCGAACACTGTCATTACAGACAGCGATGAGACTTTTCTCGCTGAAGATCATTCCTGTAGTTGCATATGGTTTGGAAAGTATTTGGCATCACCTTAAGTATAAGCAACTCGTAGAGTTGGAAAAGGTGAAAGCTACCTACCTGAAAAGGGTAATGTGTCTTTCGAAATTCACTCTTTCTCGGTTGGTGTATGAACTCGCGAAAGAGTCGCAACTTTTGTTGAAGACCTCAGATTACAGCTGCTCCTGCCATCTACATCGGGTTATGAGAGACTAATGCAGGAAATGAAGTTAAAGAGAGGAAGCATATGGCAGGAATTTTATATCACGGATGCGATGACATCGCGGGATTGGACAAGGGGTTTCTATGAGATGAGACACTTGATAACCAGATTCGCGTTGCATGGATTCCACTTCAGGGTGTGTGCAAACAAAATGTACCATCAGCCGGATTGCTGGTGCGTCTGTGCCCTCTGCGGCAAAGCATGTGACAGATATCATGTAATGCATTGTGATCAGAGGAAGTTATCTCTGTTACAGTTTTGTACCAGTGATAAGTAATTAATGACGATGATGATGTTCGAGGAAAAGATAAGTCATGTTTCATTCAATTGCATATTTTGTGCTCTAATAAATTTATTAAAATATGACGTGGTTTCAGCGTGGTCTCATTGTAAAGTCTTACTTATTAATCCACTTAAAAGGCGGTAGTTCCATCGCAAAAGAATTAGGATATTTGACCCTGGTGAGGTCAATCTTGGAATACGGCTCAGCGGTCTGGGACCCATATCAGGTAGGGCTCATCAATGAGCTGGAGAAGGTACAAAGGAAGGCTGCTAGGTTTGTGCTCAACGATTTTAATCCTACAAGTAGTGTAACTCGAATGATAGAAAAACTGGGGTAGGAATCTCAGGAAGTAAGAAGGACGAAATACAGACTATACACTATCCGTAGCCAGCATGGGGAGAACAAGGCAAACGTCTGGGAAATCCCACCTACCTCATCGGGGCAGATCAACCGCATAAGGTTAAGGGCCGACCGCAGCGTACAAATTATGGGAAATATTCTTTCGTTAACCATGGTATTGATAATTGGAACTCATTATCTGTCACAGTCTTAGAGCCTTCACCAAACATATTGATGTGTTTATGTTCGACCCTCACTATTATGTGTCAGATAACTGTATCATAATGATGGTCATTATAACACTGTTTTCCATTATGATACAGTTTCTCCAGCCAATCAGAGCTCGTTCATTGACCAATTAGGTAACGTTAACTTCGCGCATGCGCTCAAAATCCAACATGTCGGACATGAACACAACATCGAACTATAATAAATTACCGACATGGAATACCCACCGTCCATATGTTCGCGTAAATAAACTGGCGAATATGAGACAAGAAAGAGCACTGTACCTTAAAATCACCAACACTAATTTCTACACAGCGCATTGTCTTCAAATGACTGCGGTGACAATATTACTGAGGGACGGCTGATGTAAACATATGGCTGCATATGGCATTGCAAGCCCACAGAGCGCATGCGTCGGTCGTTCAAAGCTCTTGAAAGACAAAGATATAACACCCAACGCTCGCTCTGCGATCACAAAATTCCAATAGCTGACTCTCAACAGATATTTATGAATATTTATGTTAAAACATATAATAAAGTTATAATTATCGTCGAACATAAACAGTCGTATGCAACTCGCCTATAATGGTAATTAAGACACTCGTATGGAAATTATAAAACTCGCATACGCTCGTTTTATAAAAAATACTCGTGTCTTAATTATAGCCATTATAGGCTCGTTGCATAATGTAATATTAAGAGAAGACTGAATTTTGTGTAAAAATTATGATGTAATTACTATAGTTCCCACATCACGACTTGTGTACATTAAATGAGCCTAATATTATTGTTGGTGATTTTGTGTAATTGTACGATTTACCACCGGGGAATTACCCCCATTTTCAAATATAGTAAATGAATGAATGAATGAATGAATGAATGAATGAATGAACTTCCTGGTGTAGTGGCTAGCAATCTTGGCTGTCACCGCAGAGGCCCGGGTTTTATTCCCGACTCTGCCAAGAAATGTAATTCTGCTCTGAGTGCTAGAACTGTGTACACTCGACTTCGTGAGGCATAAATGAGCCCTCCTGGAAGTGGTTTTCGTTGATTTCCCACTTCTACTCCAGGCAAATGGTTCCTAACTGAAGGCCACGGTCGCCTTCTTCCCAATCCTCACCTGAATTACAAGTACACACTCTACTGCAGTCACCGCAATAACACACGGTATCATATAAATTGTACACGCACCCAAATACACGGGGGTAAAAGACCACGATGCCCGAGGCCCTCTATTGAAACAACAACTTTATTAAGATTTTGCGGTATCATTACGGGTTAGTGTTGGAGGAGCACGGCTGTTTGTTATGAGCATTGTGGGTCTTAATAGTGTTTGACAGAGCAATTACGCTTGTAGGCTATATGGGATCGATTTGATTGACCTTATTTGATGACGATCGCTTAACGAACGAAACACATCATCCATGTGACACCTCACTCCTCCTCCCCTGGTATTCTGTGCAAATAAATTATTCTTATGCAATGGCATTTAGGTAGAGTTCCGAATGCCCCGCCTGGAATAATAGAGCATAAAATCTTGATGACCAACTAAAAGTTACCTTTTAATGCACTGAAAAACAAGATACAGCCTACTTTCTCCTAAATGTATGGGTATAGTTGTAACTCTTTGTCCTGATCACCTCCTATTTTCTTCCTATTCGAAGTGCTATTCTCATGCAGTGACTTGCAAGTCACCTTAGAAAGGTGACTGCAGGAAGTGGCAGAGTCTGGTGCCCGTAAACCGGGCTCCTTTTACTCTAGTTTGAGGGGCTGAATTTTGGAGGGTGATTAAATAATACTGCAAATTGGCACACTGGATTTGAGTAGTGGCGTTAAAACCATTGTTTATAATTTACCCCAGCATTTTGCAATTTTATCAGCAAACACTCCTAACAACATGGGGATTCAGTATATTAACACCGACTAATTACAATTGAAACTTCGTTGGTCTAAGCGTATCACTGGGAGAAACTCATTTATAAACCTACTGCACAGCTAATTTTTAATCGCGCCTATCCCTAGGGGCGAGTGTGCTCTATCGGCAACAAGAGAAACGTTTTCAATTACACCCCAGGCATGGGTTCACTAACTGGCCGGTGTAGAGTGCAGCTCGCATCTAGTAGACCGTGGTTAGCTCCCGCATAGTTCAACTGGTTGCTAGTAGATATCACTCGTGCAGTTCTAGTGGAGAATGAAGTTTTAATGAAATATATATTTTCCATTGCAAAATGCACAATATTACGCTCAATTTTATAACATCTCAGTACTCAAGAAACAATAGATATTAAAAAAATCAGACACAAAAATACAACTCTGATATGTTCTGAACCCCGGTCGGCCGTGTGAAAGACCAAAGCTCTAACTACAGAGCCAAACATGTCCACCTAAGTTAAACGTTATCAATTGATTTACATACAACGTCTTAGCAAATAATGACTTTGGCTAAACAATTTCTTCACTGGAGTTATATCCTTTTTGTTTTTTCTTTAGTTTGATTAAGCTCTCCTAGGCTCTCAATTTGAAACCTTTCTGGGCCCTTTAGCCCTTTGCGTTTGGCGAAATTATTGATGAAATAGCTTGATTTTACGTTTTTGCCCTACAGTACTTTGTCTGCTAAGAAATGTTTTTAACATTAGAACATCGATTTGGCAAAAAGGAAAAATACATTTCATCATTACATTACAATCATATGTGAGGATTCTGTTCCGGCATGAAACATCGAAAACAGGAAGAATTAAGGCCATTTATGTAGATAATAGCTGAGAGAAAATGATAAGACTGAGACCTTTCGTCAATAATTAATATAGTTATTATTGTTCTTAAAGAAGCGGTTTCGTCCACATTTTCACCTTCATCAGCAAAATAATGTACATTATTAAAAAAGGAAAAAAAGTATTGAGTTGAAAGTCAATGAAGAAAAGTTACATGATAGAGTCAAACAATAGTTTTCTTAGGGCTGTTGAGAAGAAATGATTCAACATGTTTAGAAAAAGTGAATTTTAAAAATTCGATGTATCATAAAGGTGGTGAAATTAAGTAATATATCTAAAATATATTTTCTGTCTAAGATACTCAAAAATAAAACCAGATCTGTTACAAATTTGATTAATTAATGAGAAAAATTCTCCAAGAACAGCTCTTATCTTTATAGAACCAACTATCCCTTTTCTGCTTTATAATTGCCAGATTTTAAAATTAATGATATTACTTGAAAACAGTAACATCCTTTTTCGTAAAAATTTGAGAAATATATTTCTTTCATCTATTGTATTCTTCGAAAAAAAAATAAAGAAAAATCTCCATATTGGAGTGAGAGTAAATGGAGGATTACAACGAATGGCATCTCCTCTCCTATTAAGATACAAATACAAAGATACAATATGTGTAGCATATTCTCTATCACCGTACAAAATGTCAGGCTGATATAAAGAACAGTTTCGGAGATATAGAATGCCGGTGAAATATTTCGTGCGACCGCCAGGTTGGATTGTTGATATTTTTTAAAATTTGAAAGGCACGGTGGAGGTTGGGCAAGTTAGCAGTACGTCCCTACCAAGTTTAATTGAAATCGCTCCAGTCGTTTAGATTTTATAAGGACACATACACACACGGGCAAAATGTGATCTCATAAGCCCATATTTTATAAGGTTCGTTCAAAAAGTAACGAGCCGGAGGCATAATTACCGAGACCAGTACCTGTATGTTAGAAGTATTGGCCCTGGCAGTTTAGGCAGTTGTCCCACTGTGACACGAGGCGGTGAATGGCTGTCTCATAAAATTCCCTGGCTGCGATGTGAACCAGTTCCGACGTACAGGTGGACGTCGGAGTCCGAGGTGGATCGTTGGCCCCGCAGAGCCCATTTCAGGGGACCAAACATGGCTTAATCACAGGGAGAGAGGTATGGACTGTATGGAGGGTGGCCGAGACCCTCCCATTTGAATTTCGGCAGGAGTGCCGCGACTGTGTTGGCCGTATGAGGTTGTGCATTGTCGTAGAGCGACCACGGCGGCTATGGCGTTCACTGTCACTCGGCGGTCCTGGGTAATGAGTGCATCAACCAGCTGGGCGTTGTCATCGGTAATGCAAGGGGGTGCCCCAGACCGGGCATCTTCGGCTAACGACTCCCGTCCTTCCCTGAAGGGCTTGTGCCACGCCTTGACCCTTGCAAGGGACATCCAGTGTTCATCGTACACTTGTGACATTCGGCGATGAATGTCCGTTTCCCCTCCTCCTTCCGCTGTCAGAAACCGAGCAACACCAACACACGCGTGCCCTCTAGCGACAGGCTGTGACCTTCTACGCTCTGGTCGGAACCACACCTCGTTACACACGCCACGATTACCCGATGTAGTCACCGGTTTGCGCATTCCAGCCTCCGGCTAGTTACTTTTTGAACGCACCTTATATATGGTGATAAAAGTCTAAAATGAGATTATTCGTCATTCAGTCACTGGCAACCTGAAATGTTGTCGCTAAATGCTTGCTCAAATCCTCGAGATTTCTCTCTAAAGTTGGCTATACTGATGTCCAAGCATAAGCGGAAATGATATTACTCGCCACGTAATTTACATAAGAGACAGGTGAAAGCAATGATAATATAGCTTTTAACTGTCAGTCGAATAAAATTCATAAACGTTTATGTTGCAAGAAGCCATTTCTTTGGATTCTATAATTAACATTATTAACGGTGAAATGATTGCTTGTACATATCAGCGTTTCTTATGTGGACTCATTAGCATTCATTTATATACCGGTATACTGTAGTGGTTATTAATAGTGCGTATCGTTTCGTAAGCCTACAGCAGTTCCTATATCATTCTAACCTGGTTTATTTGCATCACTCGACTATCAAGACGAGAATAGAATTATGTCGCGTGACAGAAGGACGTGATTCTCAGCTTGTATCAGTTATCAGTTAACCTTTTAACAGATCTCATAAGATGCAGAATATCTAATATATAAAAGTGAAAGTCTGTATGTGGGTATGTGGGTATGTGGGTATGTGGGTCTGTTCCGTATACAAATCCACACCGTTCCACCAATCTCAACCAAATTTTGCATACACATAGTTTAGGACCCGGAAGGAACCGCTGGCTACATGAATTTTCGATAGTCTTTCTCATTCTTTTGATTTAGGCCCTTTTGGACTCAAGCACAGGCTAATCAAATCATAAAATATACTCATGAAGGAATGGCAAGGCAGATAGTTTCCATGGCAACATAGCTCAAGTCGAGACACGGCCGTCTGGATGCCAGTTGCGCTCTGCACTACTGGTATAGAAAATGAGCATCTTTACTTGAAATCCCGTTAGTTACTCACCTACTCACACAGCACTGTCAACCGAGTTTAGCATAACAAAGACTTGACACTATCTTCTACTATATATTTGTCAAGTACCACTCACTCATCATTGGGGCTACATGACCGCGTTGTCGCAGCCCCTAAACTAAGGAACCAACCAACCAATCACTCATTCATTCATCACGAAATCTCAGAAACCACCGAACGGATTGGAATGAAATTTGGTATGCAGCTTCCCCAAGGACCGCAAATGCCCACTAAGAAAGGATTTTTGTATATTCAGGTTCTAAAGGGGTGTTAAGGGGGTAGACCTGCATTTCATTGACTAGCAATATCTCCCGATTGGTTTCATTGGGGGATGTGATACTCGGCACATAAACTCATCATTAAAAATAAGAAGACACAAGTCTCAGGGTTTTTCGATGTGGTGTATATTATGAGGTGAAAGGGGTGAAAAGTGGGGATTGAAATATTCCTAATTGAGCGTGTATCTCTTAAACGACAAAGGCGAGGAGTTTGAAACTCAGCGAAAAAAATCAGCATAAAAAATAAGTAAATATGTGTTTGACCGTTTTTTTATAAATCCAATTTAAGGGGCCCATGGGGAAGGGTGAAATTCTGGTGGGGGGGACAGGAAAGAAAGTGTCCTAACTGATTGACTGACTGACTCACTCATCAAACTCAGGGGGAAAAACTGCTTTAAAGTAAGTAAATAGCTGTTCGACAGTTTTTTTTTCATAAATCAAATTTAAGGGGTTCATGGGGAGGGGTGAAATTCTGAAAAAAGAAAATTGAAAGAAAATGTCCTGACTCACTCACTCACTCACTCACTCACTCACTCACTCATCATCATCGCCCTGCCAAAATTATTGAAGTTAGAAACATGACCGTTTTGGGATATGTTCATTGTATGTCAAAACAGTCTACTAAGGGAGGATTTTCGGATATTCAGGTTCTAAAGGGGTCTTAAGGGGGTTAAACCTGCATTTCATTCAATAACAATATCTCTCGAATGGTTTCATTGGGGGATGTGATTCACGGCATATAAACTCATCATTAAAAAGTAAGAAGACACGTGTCCGATGGTTTTTCGATGTGGTGTATATTATGAGGTGAAAGGGGTGAAAAGTAGGGATTGAAAGATTCCTAACGGAGCGTGTATCTCTTAAACGACATAGGCGAGGAGTTTGAAACTCAGCGGAAAGAAATCAGCATACAAAATAAGTAAATATTTGTTTGACCGTTTTTTTCATAAATCCAATTTAAGGAGCCCATGGGGAGAGTGAAATTCAGGGGGGAAAAAAAACTGGAAAGAAAGTGTCCTAACCGATTGACTGACTGACTCACTCATCAAACTCAGGGGGAAAAACTGCTTTAAAGTAAGTAAATAGCTGTTCGACATATTTTTTTTTGGATAAATCAAATTGAAGGGGATCATCGGGAGGGGTGAAATTCTGAAGAAAAACAAATGAAAGAAAATGTCCTGACTCATTCACTCACTCATC
Source organism: Meconema thalassinum (assembly GCA_946902985.2). Classification (NCBI taxonomy): domain Eukaryota; kingdom Metazoa; phylum Arthropoda; class Insecta; order Orthoptera; family Tettigoniidae; genus Meconema; species Meconema thalassinum. Next base: position 241,974,576 of record OX336396.1, read on the forward strand.
ATCGCCCAGCCAAAAATTTTCAAGTTGGAAACATGGCATTTTGGAGATATGTTCGTTGTATGTCAAAACCGTACACTAAGGGAGGATTTTTGGATATTCAGGCTCTAAAGAGGTCTTAAGGGGGTTAAACCTGCATTTCATTGAGTAACAATATCTCAAGAGTGGTTTCATTTGTGGATGTGATACTCGGCATAAAAACTAATCATTAAAAATAAGCAGACATGTGTCTAAGGGTTTTTTGATATGGTGTATTATTATGAGGTGCAAGGGGTGAAAAGTGGGGGTTGAAGGATTCCTAATGGAGCGTAAAGGCCTATCTCTTAAACGACATAGGTGAGAAATTTGAAACTCAGAGAAAGAAAATCAGCTAAATAAATAAGTAAATCGGTGTTCGACCGTTTTTTTTTTCATAAATTAATTTAAGGGGCCAATGGGGTGGGGTGAAATTCTGGAAAAAAAAAGGAGAGAAATTGTCCTAACTGACTGACTGACTCACTCACTCATCATACTCAGGGGAAAAAGACAGCTTAAAAATAAGTTAATAGGTGTTCAAGAGTTTTTTCATCAATCCAATTTAAGGGGCCCATGGGGAAGGGTGAAATTCTGGTAAAAATAATTGAAAGAAAATGTCCTGTGACTCACTCACTCATCATGCCCAGCGAAAACTATTAATGTTGGAAACATGAAATTTTGGGAATATGTTCGTTGTATGTCGAAAACGTCAACTAAGGAATGATTTTTGTTTATTCGGGATTTAAAGAGGTGTTAAGGGGGTAAAGGTGCATTTCATTGAATAACGATATCACATGATTTGTTTCTTTGGGGATGTGATATTCGGTATAGAAACTAATCATTAAAAATAATCAGACATATGTCTAAGGGTTTGTCGATGTGATGTATATTATGAGGTGAAAGGGGTGAAAATTGGGGGTTGAGGGATTCTTAACGGAGCGTGTATCTCTGAAACGACATAGGCGAAAAAATTTAAATTCGGCGGGAAAAACAGCTTAAAATACAAGTAAATAGGTGTTCGACCGTTTTTTCATAAATCCAATTTCAGGAGCCCTTGGAGAGGGGAGAAATTCTGGGGGGAAAACAGGAAAGAAAGTGTCCTAAATGATTGACTCACTTAGTCACTCATCAAACTCAGGGGGAAAACAGCTTTAAATAAGTAAATAGGCGTTCGACCGTTTGTTTCATAAATCCAATTTAAGGGGTTCATGGGGAGGGGTGAAATTATCAAAAATAAATGAAAAAATGTCCTGACTGACTCACTCACTCATCATCGCCCAGCCAAAATTATTAAAATTAGAAACATGAAATGTTGGGGATATGTTCATTGTATGTCGAAAACGTCCACTAAGGAAAGAGTTTTGGATATTCAGGTTCTAAAGAGGAGTTAAGGGGGTAAACGTGCATTTCATTGAATAACAATATCTGACGAGTGGTTTCATTTGGGGATGTGATACTTGGCATATATACTAATCATTAAAAATAAGCTGACACATGTCTAATGGTTTTTCCATGTAGTGTATGTTATGAGGTTAAAGGAATGAAAAGTGGGGGTTGAAAGATTCCTACCGGAGCGTGTATCTCTTAAAAGACATAGGCGAGGAGTTTGAAACTCGGAGGAAATCAATCAGCTTAAAAATAAATAAATAAATAAAATAAATAGGTGTTCGACCGTTTTTTCATAAATGCAATTTAAGGGGCCTATGGGGAGGGGTGAAATTTTGGAAGAAAAACGTCCACTAAGGAATGATTCTTGGATGTTCACTCTCATCGACCAACCAAAACTATTAAAGTTAGAAGAATTACATTTTGGGGATATGTTCGTTGTGTGTCGAAAACGTCTACTAAGGAGGGATTTTTGGATATTCAGGTTCTAAAGGGGTGTTAACGGGGTTAAACCTGCATTTCATTGAATAACAATATGACACTCATTCGTTCATTCATTCATTTATTTGCAATGGAGGGTGTGGCCCCCGGAGGCAAATTGGATATACATAACAAATAAATAATTACACATAACAATTCAATTACAATTATACAACAATTAAACTGGAGTATTTACACAAATAGTCAGTCTTTTCTTAAACACACCTATATGTTTGGGAAAAGGCTCGAACACTGCGGCAGGTAGAGAGTTCCAGTTATCAATGGCACAGTTTACAAAAGAATATTTACCATAATTTGTTCGCTGTGGTCGGCCCTTAACTTTGAAAGGATGATCGCTCCTACCCATGTAAGTAATGTAAGTAATGACGCGAGCGAAGCAAGGCTAAAAATGAGATGGTGTGTGTCTGTGTATTACTCAATCACGCAAGTACCACTGGTCCGATATACGTGAATTTTACATGGAAGTAGCTGATTTACCTGGTTAACATATAGGTTACTTTTGATTACAATACTTTGCACTATTTAAAGATGGCGACCATTTTAGTGACGTCACTACACCCTTTGGTTTCAAACTCATATTTCCATTTGAAATAAAAAGAGAACGCTAAGAAATAGCAAATTTTGATGGCATATACGAGGTTTAAAATTACATTTTCTATCCGAAAGGTATCTCCAACGGTTAGCGAGTAAAATCTAAATTTGTGCTATAAAACACGGTCAACGCCGAGCGTTGTAGTTGGACAAAATGTTCCATCCTTAATCTCCCTCTGCGCAGCACCTCGCCTATCCCCTGTTTAACTGTTACCTTCACATTTTAATTTATTTATGACGCGTAGCGAAGCACGGGTACTTCAGCTAGTTTACGATAAAAATCACCCACTTAAGCAGACAAAAGGCGGATTCGGTGGCGTAGTTGGTAGCATGCTGAGATTCTATGCCCAAGGTCACGGGTTCAAACGCGGCCAAAGTCGTCGGATTTTTTTAAGAGCGTTAAAAATCCCTCAGTCGCCTCCGTAGCGTAGCGGTCAGCATGGTTAGCTGCCGCCCCGGAGGTCCTGGGTTCGATTCCCGGCTCTGCCACGAAATTTGAAAAGTGGTATGAGGACTGGAACGGAGTCTACTCAGCCTCGGGTGGTCCAAATGAGTAGAGGGGGTTCGATTCCCACCTCAGCCATCCTCGAAGTGGTTTTCCGTGGTTTCCTACTTCGTCTTCGGGCAAATGCCGGGATGGTACCTTCTTCAAGGCCACGGCCGCCTCCTTCCCCCTTCCTTGCCTATCCATCCTGACCATCCATTACCTTCCCTCATGAGGCCCCTGTTCGCTTTGCAGGTGAGGCCGCCTGGGCGAGGTGCCAATCACACCTCACCAGTTGTATCCACTCCGATTAGATGTTCGCAGCTCTAGGACACTGCCCGTAGAGGCGGTAGTGGTGAGTTCCCTCGCTGAGTCCGTGGGTTCCACCAACCTGGAGGGTAAACGACTAAGAAAAAAGAAAAAAAATCCCTCAGTATGCCTTCCTTTGGATGGGAAGTAAAGCCGGCGGTCCCATGTCATAGACTTATGGCATGTAAAAGAACCTTCCAATAATTACACTTGTGTGAAGCTAAATTAAAGGTTAGATTTGTCTAACACTCTTAGATTCCAACATTCGTCGCCATGAGCCAACTGCAGTGGCATCTAGTAACCAAGTTCAGAACTAGTTGTCGTTGACGGTGGCGTTTGGTAGCAAAAGTAGGAACTACTTGAAATCGAATGTCTGCAGTCCTTACTTGAATTAAAAATAGATGACACACACTAATACAGCCATCACAATTAACACATGTTACCAGACAGATTCTACACACAACCCAAGTACACGGGGCTACATGACCGCGTTGTCACAGCCCCTAAACTTAGGAACCAACCAAAGCAGACAAATAATTAAATGTATATGGACCATCTGCACAAGCCTCCGTGGCTTAGGCGGCAGCACGCCGGCCTCTCACCGCTGGGTCCGTGGTTCAAATCCCGGCCACTCCATGTGAGATCTGTGCTGGACAAAACGGAGGCAGACAGGTTTTTCTCCGGGTACTCCGGTTTTCCCTGTCAAAATTTCATTCCAGCAACACTCTCCACTATCATTTCATTCCATCTGTCATTCATTTAATCATGCCCCAGGGGAGTGCGTCAGGCCTCGGCAGCTGGCACAGTCCATATCCTCGCCGCTAGATGGGGGCTTCATTCATTCCATTCCTGACCCGGTCGGAGACTGGAAGCAGGCTGTGGATTTTCATTCATGTACCACCTGCGAGGCACAGCAGTAAGGTGGTCTGCCATGCCTGAGGTTACGGGATCAAACCCCAGGCGTCTGCGACAGTCCATTAGCATTCAAGGTTGCTTCAATGTCAGACCCATGTCAGTAATTTTACTGCGACGTTATAAGATCCTCGGCTGGGAAACATTCCGGCAGTAAGGTTTCTTTAAGGCTGCAGCAGTTGAAAGGGACGTTAAGTTCCATTTATTATTGTGTTGTTATTGCTACGGTGGGTGAGTAGTTACCGTGTCGGACTACCAACCCCCAAGCTTGCAGGTTCGCTCCTGGCCATGGTAAGTGATTTTTTTGAAAGGCGACAAAAATCACGCTACGCATGTCATACGATGTTGGCATGTTAAAGAACCCATTTGAATTCAGTAGGCCGTGTTCATAATGGCAAAATTAATCTCGAAATTTTCCGCCAACACAAAAAGTTCCTCCTTTCTCTACTAGAAAGCGCTATAGTGTCAAGGAGCTTAATTATCTAACCTCATTGACTTTCATAGCGCTCCAAGGAGCGATAGAATTCGACATGCAAGCTGACCTCTGGGCGTCAATTAACAAAGCTTGCACCCGGCAACCGAGGCCATACGATATTATTATAATTGTTGTCATTACCGGTACTTTCCACATCGTTATGCCCATCTGTGGAGCGCTTATTTAGCAAATGATGTTGATCTTTTCTTCTCCCAAAATCTCTTCATCTGAGCACTGAAGAGTTTCTTCCGTTCTTCAGTCCATGGTTACCTGGTACTGGTACTGAGTTTCTCCTCAAAATGATGGTTGTTGACAACTGTTCTGAATTTGGATCTGTCTTGTATGATATCCTCCACGATGCCAACTTCTTGAAGATCTTCCTCTACTTCCTTAAGCCAGTAGGTCTTGATTTTCATTAAGAGAGCAAGGTTGAGAATCCTCTTCGTCGGTCTGTCTCGGTTATGCAAAGAATTTGGCCATAGAACTTTAATCACCTTTCCCTGAATGTGTCAGTGATCCTTTCAGAGTGACGATATAGCTCCTGAGATGATAGAGGGTAGGCATTGTTGTTTAAGGATATAACATCAAGATCATCTGCTTCTCGAACAATAGGTGTGGTGGTGGTGGTGATGGTAGGGATTTCTGTTTTAAGGTAAATACAGTAATAACACGGTAATCTGCCCCTAGATCAATAGGTGTGCTGGTGGTGATAGGGATTTCTGTTTTAAGGTAAATAACAGCAAGTTCATCTGCCCCTAGTGCAATAGTTTTGGTGATAGAGGTGCTTTAGTTTAGGTTATTTGCCCCTAGATCAATAGGTGTTCTGGTGGTGCTGAAAGTAGGGATTTTTGTTTTAAGGTAAATAACAGCAAGGACATGTGCCCCCAAGATCAATAGGAGTTGTGGTGGTGGTGAAAGTAGGGATTTTTGTTTTAACGTAAATAACAGCAAGGACATTTGCCCCTAGATCAATAGGTGTTGTGGTGGTGGTGAAAGTAGGGATTTTTGTTTTAACGTAAATAACAGCAAGGACATTTGCCCCTAGATCAATAGGTGTTGTGGTGGTGATGAAAGTACGGATTTTTCTTTTAAGGTAAATAACAGCAAGGACATCTGACCCTAGATCAATAGGTGTTATGGTGGTGGTGAAAGTAGGGATTTTTTTAAAGGTAAATAACAGCAAGGTCATCTGCGACTTCGCTAGCGTAGTCAGTAGCATGTTGAGCTTCTATGCCCGACCGAAGCCGTCGGATTTTTTAAGAGCGTTAAAATCCTTCAGTTTGCCTTCCTTCGCAGGGCAAGTGAAGCCGGCGATCCCATGTCATAGATGTATGGTATGTAAAAGAACCTTCCACTTATTAAAATTGTGTGAAGCTAAATTTGCAGTTAAGATTTCATTCAAACGCTCTATCAAAGTTCCAATGTTCACCAGTAGGTGTCAGTGACATCTGGAGGTGAACGTTGGAACTACTTGAAATTGAACGGAACTTGTAGCTCACCCCATGGGTGTCCTTACTAAAACTGCGAGCCTAACATGTCCTTGGACACTCCCGGCACTAAATGACATACGCTAAATAATAATCTTCCCCTAGATCAATAGGCGTGGTGGTGGTGATAGTAGGGATTTTTGTTTTAAGGCAAAGAACAGCAAGGTCGTCTGCTCCTAGAACAACAGTTTTGGTGGTAGTGGTGTTTTTGTTTAAGGTAAATAACAGCGAGGTCATCCGCCCCTAGATCAATACGTTTTATTCTGTGTTACAAGAAGAGGAGCAAGGCAGGGCGAGGTCGATGCCCTGAGGGAAGTGTCCCCATTCCTGCCGCTAGCTCGATACAGCCTGCCCGCTTTGCCACTTGCAAATGATCACACGAATTGAGGTCGACCTAATGAGCCCGCAAGCTGGCAACTCGCTCTGCTTTGCTATGCTAAGCTCAGGTCATTGCGATAACACAAATATAACATTCCCCGCAAGGTTACTTCAGCTACACCTACTTCTGTTCTCGAAACCTTTTCGCCAGGCTTGAACATCTCCTCGCGGCGCAGCTCTGGGTGGTAATTCGCTCATCAGGGCGGCCTTCGGAAACTACTGTATAGCTAGAGCCCTGCTCGGATAAACAAAATGCTATCCGGCGATCCCATGTCATAGATGTATGGTATGTAAAAGAACCTTCCACACAACTGTTATCCGCATCCTCCCCGCATTCGCACGTTTGTTATCCGAATCCCCTGACAGTACAATAATATTTTTAGCCTACTTTTCAGATTTTGCAAAAATGAGGAAAAAGTAGACATGAGATCGATCCGGGAAAATGTGTGTCTGTCTGTCTGTCAGTCTGTCTGTCTGTTTTTGTGTATCTCCCAATCAACTCCTAAACGGCTGCAGCAATCGAAACCAAATTATATCTGACCAACACATGCATGAAATTGTTGCCAACATGATTTTACTCGTGGTGATAGATACAATGTCAAACTGCATGTAACGTCCATGCAAATTTTGTATTCTATACCTTAAGAGATGGAACTAAGAATATGAATTCAGTCACCGGGGCTGCCAACTGTAGTGCTCTATTTGGCTACATTATACCAGGTATATTTCGATATTACCAACTTAATTTCGTCATTATTCTAGATAGGTAAATATAGATTAATCATTGGCATGAATCTTAATTTTAAGAAAAGTAGGCTCTTTAGTTCGTCACGGAACTTCTTGTTAATTTATTAGATAAAGCATAAATACGAAATGAGAAAAATTAGGCAACAGCTCAATTTGGATATAAGTCTGCTTGACACACTAGAACTATCTAGATTGAAATGGTATGGGCATGGCCCCTGACAGAACACCAATATTATATTTTTACCAGGCCATTTCTAGGTAAGAGACATTTGGGAGAAGCAAATCTGGAGAGACTTGGCCAAAAGGGATGCAGATTGGCAGAATAAATTGGAGCAAAATATGTGGGAGAACCGGACAAACTGGAAGAGGCTCATTTATACCCGTACGCGGCTTGTTGAAGCGGCGAATGGATGATGATGAGATAAAGCATTAAGTATTGAGGAGAAATTCGTTCCTCTTATTTTGGTATGTCAATACTGAGGATATTTCCATGACTGGCTTCTCTTACTTCTCTATTATCCTCATACAATCCAAGCGAAAGGAAATAGAGGAATAACAAGAAACGTGAGAGCCGCAGAAAATAGCAAAAAATAAAAGTATCATTAAAATATCCAAAAATGCTAAGATCTGTCACTACAGAACTGCTGTCAGACCACAGTTTCTGTACGCCGCAGAGACCCTCTTGATGAACAGAAAAGGCACCATGAATGACCTGGAGAGAGCTGAAAGACGTATCCGTAGGAAAATTCATGGTCCGAGATTTCTCCCAGATGGAACCTACCGTTTGAAATATAATTCTGACCTGTATCAAGAGTTAGAATCAGCCGATATCAGTATGCGACGTAGGAGGCTAAAGTTCTACGGGCACTTAAAACGAATGAACAGCAACAGGCTTGCCAAGAAGATCTTCTCCTTGGTTAAAAGCTACAAGACTGGAAGCCAGTGGCTTAATGAAGTACTCAAGGGCTTGGATTCGGCTGGAATTGCTGACTTTGATGTAGAAGATCGTACTAAATTTTGTGCTATGGTACAGTCTTGGACCCCACCACCTAGAGACCCTAAATGTCGGAAGCCCCTTTCGCAAGAGAGAAAGGATAAATTATCAGCAGGGCTCAAGAGATATTGGGAACGGAAAATAGCATCCAAGAAGAACTAGTCCTAAGCGCTCCGTAAATGGCTTTAATCAATAATAATAATAATAATAATAATAATAATAATAATCCAGTTCATCACTGTATTCTAAAACTATCCGCAAATTTAGTCTAAACATTATCTGCAGCCTATCCGCTATCTTCACAACCAAGCAAACTATATCCCTATGGTGAAAAATTTTGCGGAACTCCGCGGGTTTATCCGCGGATATTCGCAACATTTAGGGCTTGAATTATAGCCGGGATAGTCGACTATCTTATTTCAAGGCCTCTAATAACTAGTCACACACACTACTATCCCAATGACCACAGGAACACAGGTTATCAGAAAAATTCAACGCACGCCAAAATACACAGGGTTGTGGGTAATTTCCCTGGCTCTCATACTGGGTGGACGGAAGTCTTCAAGAAAATAGAGTAAACAAAAACTGTAAATCGAAATGAGCCAAGTAAAATAAAACTAGCGGCTAGCATTTTTGGCGGTCGTCCTGAAGATCAGGGTTCGAATCCTGGCTCTGTCAAGAAATTCTCATTCTGGTGAGAGGGTTGGAACGGGGTATACTCAGCTCCGTGAGGCGAAACTTAGAAGAGGCAAATTCGTTTGCCACATGAGCCATCCTGGAAGTGGTTTTCTGTGGTTCCCCCCTCACTTTTACTCCAGGCAAATGCTGGTATTGTTCCTAACGAAAGGCCACGGCCGCCTTCTATCCGATCCTATCCCCAATTTACTAATACACACATTAGTACAGCCATCACAATAACACAGTTTGGATGGTTCCTCATTTTTTAGCGTATGGCTTTTAGTGCCGGGAGTGTCCGAGGACATGTTCGGTTCGCCAGTTTTTGTAGCTGCTTCGAGACGGACACCCAATGGGTGAGCTACAAGTACCGTTGGGGAAGAAAGTTGCAATATAAGGACGAGGAGTTGGAAGGTAGCGGCTGTGGCCTATAGTTAGGGACCAACCCCGGCATTTGCCTGGAAGGAAGATGGGAAACCACAGAAGACCATCTTCAAGGTTGCCGGTGGGGGGATTCGAACCTCCTTGCCTCCAGGATGTGAGCGACTGCCAGCAGTCATGCCCTAACGACCATGGCTAACTCACCCGGTGTTCCTCAGTGTAGGGGCTGCGACAACGCGGTCATGTAGCCCCGTGTACTTGGGGTGTGTGTAGAATCTGTCTGATAACCGGTGTTAATTGTGATGACTGTATTAGTGTGTGTTATCTGTTTCTAAATTCAAGTAAGGACTGCAGACATTCCATTTTTCAAGTAGTTCCAACTTAAGCTAGCAAACGCCATCGTCAACGATGAACTTGTTCTGAACTTGGTTACTAGATACCACCGCAGTCGGCTCCTGGCGACGAACGCTGGAACCTAAGAGTGTTAGTCAAATCTAACCTATAATTTAACTTCACACAAGTGTAATTAGTGGAAAGTTCATTATCATGACATAAATCTATGACATGGGACCACCGGCTTTACTTCCCCACCGAAGGATGGCATACGGAGGGATTTTAAACGCTCTTAAAAACTCCAACGACTTCGGCCGGGTTTGAACCCGCGACATTGGGCACAGAAGCTCAGCATGCTACCGACTACGCCACCGAAACCGCCAATAACACAGTTTTTCACACAAATTAAACACACACCTAAATACACTAAATAAACACATTTTTTAGTTGCTTCGGTGGCGTAGTTGGTAGCATGCTGAGCTACTATGGCCAAGATCGCGGGTTCAAACCCGGCCGAAGCTATCGGATTTTTAAGAGCGTTAAAAATCCATCAGTATGCCTTCCTTCGGAGAGGAAGTAAAGCCGGCGGTCCCATGTCATAGATTTATGGCATGTTAAAGTACCTTCCACTACTTACACCTGTGTGAAGGTAAATTAGGTTAGGTTAGGAATGTAAACAACGCTCTTAGTTTTCTACGTTCGTTGCCAAGAGCCGATTGCGGTGGCGTCTAGTAGCTAAGTTCTGAACTAGGCCTAGTAGTCGTTGACGGTATGGTTTGGCGGCAAAAGTAGGAACTATTTGAAATATTCAACGTTGCAGCCCTTACTTGAATTAAAAAACAGATAGCACACACTAATACAGCCATCACAATTAACACCGGTTATCAGACAGATTCTACACACACCCAAAGTACACGGGGCTACATGACCGCGTTGTCGCAGCCCCTAAACTTAGGAACCAACCAACCAAACACAAATTTTAAAAATAGTCTGGAGGGCGTAGGTGGACGACCGTGGGACTCCCGAATAATCCAACATTGCTTCCATTTACTGGCACTGAACTCCTCTCTTTCATCTGACTAGTTACGTGGCGCAGTGGTTACGATCCCGACTGATTGCCCAAGATTGTGGGATAGAATTCTTGTGCAGTCATTTGGCATTTGATGACGTATCAATGTGTCGGAGCAGCAAGTTAAAGGCTCCCCTCACAGCAAATTTCCGCAGGCTTGCAACAGGTGCAGCCAGTGCCGGGTTAAGGTAAAATGAGGCCCAAGTCCCTCAGATTTTTTGGCCCCCTTTATTTTTTTTCAAATAATCTTTATTTTTAGCACCTGTACATTTAATAAAGTATATACAAGAGTTTTTTTTCTCAAGATGAATGATACACTTTTTATTAAATCATCTATACATATACAGTATACATACATTTCAATTGAAACGATCATCATTATTTGAAAACATTTCAGATGATTTGATGAACAGTTTAACAAATCACACTATTTTTAGCCTACTTTCGATTTTGGCAAAAAATGAAAGTAGACTTATGAGATCAACACAGGGCGAAAAAAAGTGTGTCTGTCTGTGTGTGTGTATGTGTGTGTGTGTGTGTGTGTGTACTCTGAATGTGTGTCCCCCCCTATCAATTCGAACATGGTGAACGCGAATTGATCGAAATTTGGTACAAAGGTAGCTCTAGCAAAGGACACCTCAGTGTCATGTTTTATATCGCCGCCATCTTGACAGAAACGTAATGGCGGCCACACAAATGTTCACAGCTTAAATCAAATTACGACTAACCTAATCATCCGATCTCTACCAAATTTTGCAACAAACTACCCTTATGGAGGAAGCATCCTTTGACCAAATTAATAGGTCATTAGCCTAATAATTTGCGGATGGCGGCCATCTTTGTGTGAAAATCGATTCCCCCTATTAATTCGAATACGTTGAAACCGAATGGAACGAAATTTGGTACAGATGTAGCACTAGCAAAGGGAACCTCAGTGTCATGTTTTATATCACCGCCATCTTGACGGAAACGTAATCGAGGCCACCCAAATGTTAAAAGCTAAAATGTAATTACGACCAACCTAATAATCAAGTCTCTACCAAATTTTTCAACTACATATCTTTATGTGGGAAGCATATTCTAACCAAACTGCAAGATCATCAGCCCAATAGTTTGCAGATGGTGGCCAAGTATGTTCCAAATCGATTCCCCCTATCAATTCAAACACGGTGAAACCGAATTGAACGAAATTTGGTACAGATGTAGCACTAGCAAAGGGAACCTCAGTGTCATGTTTTATATCACCGCCATCTTGACGGAAACGTAATCGAGGCCACCCAAATGTTAAAAGCTAAAATGTAATTACGACCAACCTAATAATCAAGTCTCTACCAAATTTTTCAACTACATATCTTTATGTGGGAAGCATATTCTAACCAAACTGCAAGATCATCAGCCCAATAGTTTGCAGATGGTGGCCAAGTATGTTCCAAATCGATTCCCCCTATCAATTCAAACACGGTGAAACCGAATTGAACGAAATTTGGTACAGAGGTAGCACTAGCAAAGGGCACCTCAGTGTCATGTTTTATATCGCCGCCATCTTGACGGAAACGGAATGATGGCCACCCAAATGTTAAAAGCTTAAATCAAATTACGACCATCCTAATAATTTGATATCTACCAGATTTTGCCTTTTTGTGGAAAGCATCTTATGACTGACTACAAGGTCATCAGCGCAATAGTTTGCAAATACCGGCCATGTATGTGTGCAAATCCATTCCCCATATCAATTCATTGAATGACATTTTTTACAGAGGTAGCACTAGCAAAGGGCACCTCATATTCATGTTTAATATCCCTATAGCACGTTGTATTTCAACAAGCTACTACAACCAACATTCAATTATACTCCTTGAAAAGGACAAAGAGTTAGAACAATACCCATGCATTTAGTAGAAAGTAGGCTATATGTTCTTTACTGAACATCTTGTTTACTTCTGTAAAATGTAATCAATTTTTTTCGGTCAATGAAGTCTTCTAAAATGTTATCAAAATCAATTTCCCACAGAACATCTGACTCGATATACATTAAACTTGGCATGTCTAATCGTTCTTCTGACATGTTACTACTACGCGCATTTTTGATCCGTTTAAATTTTGAAAACGAGCGCTCCGCCGAACAATTCGTTATCCTGAGGGTCAGGAAAACGCGGAAAGCAATATCAACGTTCGGAAAAAGAGACTCAAGCTTGTCTCTAATAAGAATTTCGTAAAGTTCAGAATGAGTGAACTCAGTTTTTAAAGGACATTGTAATTCAATATAATGCTGAAACTGTCTCAGTTCTGGATATTATTTTTCTAAATCTTCGGACATTTCTTTGGGGGCCCTGAATAATTGGGGGCCCTAGGCCTGGGCCTAGTCGGGCCTAATGGGTAATGCAGCACTGGGTACAGCATTATTACATTTACTGTCAACATATCAGCAATGGCTGAGGTTTTCACTAACGACGAGCAAGCACACATAATTTTAATCTACGGAGACTCTGGTCGCAATCCCGCTGAAGTTCCCACATTATATGACCAGGAGTTTCCAAATAGACGCCTGCCTTCTGTACACATATTCCATCAAACAGAGCTGTAATTAAGAGCTAATGGATTGTTCAAGCACATACCAGCAAGTTGTGTAGACCCATCTGTGGTCATGCAGCCGTTGTGCAGAGTGTAGAGTGCCGTGGTCGAATCCTTTACACAGTACGGTACGTTAAATTGCACCGCACTGTGATAAAAATAACAATAATAATAATAATAAGTATAGGTCAATAATGTAAATGAGCTATTTAGCTCTTCATTGTTGGTCTCATCATCTTCTTGGTTGGTTGGATGGTTGGTTGGTTGGTTCCTTAGTTTAGGGGCTGCGACAACGCGGTCATGTAGCCCCATGTACTTTGGGTGAGTGTAGAATCTGTCTGATACCCGGTGTTAATTAGTGTGTGTTATCTATTTTAATTCAAGTAAGGACTGTAGATGAAAATTTCAAGTAGTTCCTACTTTAGCTACCAAATGCTACCGTCCTCGACACCTAGCTTGCGTACTTGGCTACTAGATGCCATCGCAGTCAGCACCCGGCGGCTAACGTTGGAACTAATATAGCGTTATCAATTTTAACCTATAAATTTTGGCTTCACAGTAGTGTAGTTAGTGGAAGGTTCTTCTTCATGGCATAAATCTATAACATGGGACCGGCGGCTTTACATCCCCTCCGAAGGAAGGCATAGTGAGGAATTTTTAACGCTCTTAAAAATCCTACGAGTCCGGCCGGGTTTGAACCCGCAATCTTGGGAATAGAAGCTCAGCATGCTACCAACTACGCCACCGAAACCGCTCATCTTCACCTTCGATTATGATATTCCAGTACGGTGCTTCTACTGTATCATCTTTGTTAGCTAACCAATGAGCTAGCGCCTTCTTCTTCGGTATGTTTAACATCTACGCGGGCCAGCAAATCATTGCCTTCACACAAAGATACCATTTTAGTGCTTGCCACGGTGGGTGAGTGGTTATAGTGTCGGACTACCAACCCCAAGATTGCAGGTTCGCCCCTGGCCATGGTAAGTGATTTTTGAAGGCGAAAAAAATCACGATACTCATGTCATACGTTGTTGGCATGTTAAAGAACCCATTTGAATTCAGTAGGCCGTGTTCAATGGCAAAATTAATCTCGGGATTTCCGCCAACACTAAGTTCCTCCATTCTCTACTTGAAAGCGCTGTAGTGTCAAGGAGTTTAGATATCTAACCTCCCTGACTTTCATAGCGTTCAAAGGAACGACGAAATTCGACATGCAAGCTACCCTCTGGGTGTCAATTGACAAAGCTTGCACCAGGCACCCGAGGCCATACGACATTATTATTATTATTATTATTATTATTATTATTATTATTATTACCATTTTAGTGCTCTTCTTTCTTTGCACATTAAATGTTCAAATAGTGCTTGAGCAGAACTATCTAATTCCTCAAAGTGACTCAGTTCTTTATCGTAAATCATTCGCCAAAGCTTATTAATGTTTAACTTCTTCTGCCTTGTCATACCCACTCAAATTGCATTTGTATCAAAAGCTTATTTACTGGGTCATTATCTTTGTTCTCCCCGGTAAACACGGTATGCTGAGCTGGCATTGACTGGCGCTGATCGCGGGCGCGCGTACATGGTTCAGTCTGTTGTTGGCGCGCACTCTTACACGCTTTTCCAAACATGTTCAATAACGTGTACTTACAGTGCTCATAGCCTCTCTTGTAACACATACCTGACATCTCCTGATGAAAGAACGGACAACAATCTCATCTAAAGTTTGTTCTGTAAGAACACAACGTTGTCTGTTAACCTTTTCTGATGTGTAATATCTTTCCACTCGGTATCTGGATATTTTTGTGGCGCTCGGTAGCTGGACATGTTTGTGGGAGTGATTTTGGAAAAGGGACGGAAATGGATGGGACGGAAGTGCATGGGACGGAAACAATAAGTGCGCGTGGTGGCGGAAATCGGTACAACGACGTACTGTAGGTCGTGTGGCTATGGGGAATGTATATCGCATACAGTTTAGTTCAAGGTTTGGAGACCCCATTTAAGATATTTCCACAATAAATCATCTTCAAGTTGTCGTTCTTTGGTGTGAAAATATTAATTTTATCATATTTGCTGAAAACAATTACGATTTAGCCTATTAAATCTTCATACTTTTGCTGTATTCTTATTTAATGTAAGCACTCGATGTACTGTCGTCCATGTGGCTATGTGGATCACATCAACAAACACTCCAAACAACGTAGGAATTCAGTATATTAAAGCCGACTACTAACAATAATATTGAAACTTCGTTGGTCTAAACAAATCACTGGGAGAAACACATTTAATATACCTTCCGCACACCTAATTTTTAATCGCGCGTTTACTTGGCTGTGCGCTCTATCGACTAAACGAGGCCATTTTCAATAACATCGCTGGCATGGGTTCACTAACTGGCCGGTATAGAGCGCAGCTCGCATCAAGTAGGCAGTGCTTTGCTTCCGCCACGGCAAATAACAATATGTTTCATTACGGTCAGGATTTGGCACTGAAGTTATACGAGTAGTTATTTCAATGACCAACAGAGTTCACTGTCAACAAGGGATTTGCGCTCCCGGGACCCACATAGTAGGATGACATGTCACATGTTACACATCATATGCAACTACTGTATGCCTCGTATATTTTTAGCCTACTTTTCACATTTTGCAAAAATGAGGAAAAAGTAGACTTATGAGATCGGGCAAATGTGTGTCTGTCTGTCCGTCCTTCTGTCTGTCTGTCTGTCTGTCTGTCTCTCCTTCTGTCTGTCTGTCTGTCTGTCTGTCTGTCTGTGTGTCCCCCCCTATCAAATCCTAAACGGCAGCAGCAATCGAAACAAAATTTGGTAGAAGTTAAGATCTATACCTGAATATCTCACGGCCGTATTTTAAAATGATGTCAGTGCTACCAACTGCTGAAAAATCGCAATTGAAATTTGAGCTCCATGTTGGATATCTTGGAAGGTATGAATGGGAGCTATTTCAAAATTGGCACACGTATAGATAATAATATTGCAGTTTAATTTCCAGAAGGCGATACATGGCAGTGTTGCCAAAATGATTATAAGCCTGCTGATAGGTCCACATTTTAAATGCATATAACTTCTACACTATCAATTAGATTTCACCCAAATTTCGTATGTGCTATGTGTACCTAAACAGATATGACTGAGCGTATTCTTAAGAGCCACCAGGGCTGCCAACTGTTAATAAATGCTCTTATTTTTTTAAATCCAAATACCCATATATCAGAAAGTATGCAAGCCGACAGCTTTAAACTATGCACACGTACAGTACCTGACATTCTATATTAATTTGGAGTAACTTATATACGTCAGTGCAACCAACATGATTTTAAGCCTGCTGAGATGTCCAACTTAAAATACATGTAACTTCTATACTATCATTTGGATTTCAACCAAATTTCGTGTGTGCTATGTGTACCATACCAGGTATGACTATGCCGATACTTAAGAGTAACCAGGGCAGCCAACTGTTAATAAATACTGTCTCTATTTTTGTTACCCTAATATCAATATATCAGAAAGTATGCAAGCCAATAGCTCTAAACTTTGCACACGTATAATACCTGGCATTCTAGATTGATTTGGAGTAACTAATATACGTCAGTGCTGCCAACATGATTCTAAGCCTGCTGATAGGTCCAATTTTAAAATACATGTAACTTCTATACTAACTAATGGATTTCATTCACAATTGACAAAACAATAGATCATATTATTTCAGATTATATCTGACCAATACATGTATGTCATTGTTGCCAACATGATTTTACGAGCGCTGTTAGATCCAATGTTTAACTGCTTGTAACGTCCATGCTATCCATTGGACTTCAACCAAGTTTTGTATTCTGTACCTTAAGAGATGGAACTAAGAATATATTCAGTCACCAGGACTGCCAACTGTAGTTCTCTATTAGGCTATATTATACCAGTTATACAGTATTTCGAACTAATTATATATTTCGATATTACCAACTTAATTTCGTCATTATTCTAGATAGATCCATATAGATTAATAATTGGCATGCATCTTAAATTTTAAGAAAAGTAGGCTCTTTAGTTCGTCACGGAACTCCTTGTTTATTATTATTTACGGAGCCTGTTTTCTTGAATTGTTTAGCGAGCGTCCTAATTGTCCTGGCATTAGACACTGGTCTTCCTGGAAACCTGATTCGAAATTTTCGTCTCATTTCAGAACAAGACTTTCTGCTTTCAATATACGAATTATGGATATACACACGTTCACGCAATGTGAACTGGTGTCTAGACATGACCAACAATCACAGTAATCACAATACTCACTAATCGTGCAACACTAACGTCTAAGCTTTGCAGATACACGTCCATATGAATGACAAACCAAGTGTGAACTACGAAATGAGGCAGTGGAGCGCGGTATTGCGAGGTCAACTCGCTCCGCACCTGGCCAGCCAAATGACGCCATAGTTTGCCGCGATTACCGGGGCGTACAAAGATAATAACCCTGTATAATGCCACTATCTTATGGATACGACAACTCTCGCCATTTTGCACCAATCACTTTCAAATTTATACAAAAAAATATAAACATTTAAAATCTCGGTCGGGTTAGTTAATCGGCAAACTCGGACTAAGGGGGTGGAAATGGGGGGAGACCTTTTTCGAAAAGGTGAAATATTGCCTTAACTTACTTAGTGTGAGAAAAATTGAATCCATTCAAAGTTCATAATATTATTTGGATAAAGTCCCAAAACTTATCTCACTAAAGATTTTTCATAGCACCATCTATTGACCAAAGGGGTGGGAAAAATTGAGTTTTGAGAGGAAAAGAATCATACCTCCCTTAATAGGCATAATATCAAAACCGTTAAAAATGGTCAATACTCTTCTGAAATTTACCAAAAACATTCGACAGAAAAAATATTTTTCTTTACCTGGTGAAAATGAATTAATAAATGTACAACAAAAACATTATAATGCAGCCAAAATAAATGAGAATCATCTATGGACATCAAATTAGCATGTGAAAAACTAAAGGAAGTAGGAGACTTCTCTTACTTAGGATGCAAAATAACCAGTGATGGACGAAGCAAAGAGGATATAAAAAGTAGGTTGGCTCAGGCAAGGAAAGCATTTCTACAAAAAAAGAAATCTGTTGACATCGAATATAAATTTAGGTATTAGGAAGTCATTTCTGAAAGCCTTTGTCTGGAGCTAGGCACTCTATGGAAGTGAAATTTGGACTATTGGTGCAGCAGAAAATAGGAGAGGGGGGCGTGGTGGCTCAGCGGTCTAGCTGTATGCCTCTCACCAAGGCGGTCCGGGTTCGATTCCCGGTCAATGCATGTGAGATTTTCGAAGTGAAATGCCATGTCCTGTGGTTCGGATTCCACGTAAAAAGGAGGTCCCGTGGCTCATAATCACAAGATTCACGGTCACGTAAAACTACAATCTTCCTTCCTTTAAAATAGGAGAATTGAAGCGTTTGAAATGTGGTGTTACAGGAGAATGATGAAGATCAGATAGGTAGATAGGGTTACAAATTAAGAGGTATTAAGCCGAGCGGGAGAGGAGAGATGTTTCTGTGGACTGCTAATGAAGAGAAGAGATAGGTTGGTAGGACACATACTAAGAGACCCAAGAATAGCAAGCTTAGTTATGGAAGGAAGGGTCGATTACAGAATTGTAGGGGTAGACCAAGGTCTGAATATGTTAAACAGATTGCCTTGGATGTAGGGTGTGGTAGCTATGTAGAGATGAAACGATTAGCTCAGGACAGTGAGGAATGGAAAGCTGCATCAAACCAGTCAAAAGACTGAAGAATCGAACAACAACCTGGTGAAATCAACCTCCGCCTTGCGGCATGCCGAGAAGGACTTTTAATTGTTTAACAGACAGTGCAACAAATCCCGCATCTGAGGTCAATGCCCATCGAATCTGGCTGATATAGTCACCAGGAGATATGTTAATGAAGAGATCTTAGAAACGTGTGTCGTTGACGTGTTTCAAGCCACTATAAATCCCTGTCTTGTTATGGCAATCATTGTGTCGCTGACAGAAACGTGAAAGTTATGCACAGACGGTGTTTGATGTCAAGCTGAAGATAGATTGTAATATCATACATGATACAAACCTACTAGGAATACATTTCACTCCGAGTAGGACCAGCGAACACGATCATTAGTAAAATTCTTACCGTACGGACCCTCAGGCGGTGTCTGCCTCAAACAGAGAAGTCGCGAAGATGTTAATGACAATCTTAAAAGGTTGTTCGTGTGTCTGAATTTTATCTTGTACATATTTCTTCTACGAGTTTAACATTCGAAATCCGTCCACCTGCGGATACAATCAAAGCCTTGAACATTAATTTAAAGAGTTTGTTAGCCTCGTATTCTCATTTGACAAACATTTTCATTGATCTCGGGCTAGACTCCCTCTTCTTTCCATTTCCTATCTGCCTTTCATGGCTTTACTTCTTTCAAAGTCCCTCAATCCTCATTTCTTTGAGGTTTGTAAACATTTCTTTTCCTCCATGCTTATGTTTTTCTTATTCCTTTTTCTTCTTTTTCTATATAATGTAGGCTACCCGTTGAAATCAAGGGTACAGTAAGTCACCACGAGGGCCCGGGTTTGGTCTGAGGGAAGGAACGAGGTACACTGAGCCTCGTGAAGCAAAACAGACAAGAGGCAGGCTCAATCACTACTACAGTCATCCTGGAAGCGGTATTCCAGGGTTTCCCACTTCTATACAAGGTAAATGTCGGGATGGTACCGATCTTAAGTCCACGGCCACGTTCTACCCAAATCCTACCTGCATTACAAATACACACACTAGTACAGACAACACAGTGACACAGGTTAACAGACAAATTGTACACACATCCAAGTACACAGGGTACATGACCACGATATCGCAAAGCTCCTAAAATAATGGACAAAAACAAACTCTTTTTCCAAATCACGTGACTGCACGTCGTAGATCAGAGGTTCGAATCCCAGCATTGATAGCAGCTATAGTCCTATCTTTCTCCAGTTCTCTCACACTCCCTCCTTGCAAATTCTAGGACAGTACCTTATTTCAAGCCCCAGGGCACCTGCGTTATCCCTCTCCCAAATTCAGTTACACATACTGCTTTTAATCATCACAGAAACACAGGTGGGCGATAACCTAGATGTTAGACTCCTTAAAACAACAATTATCGTCAACATTAGAAACACAGGTTAAATTATGACTACACCTCAGATTTTATAGCAAATGCCCAGTTTTTAACCTACTTTCGATTTTTGCAAAAAATGAAAGTAGACTTATGAGATCACTACAGGGCCAAAAATTGTGTGTCTGTCTGTGTGTGTGTGTGTGTGTGAGTGTGTGTACCCTGAATGTCTGTCCCCCGCTATCAATTCGAACACGGTGAAACCGAATTGAACAAAATTTGGTACAGAGGTAGAACAAGCAAAGGGCACCTCAGTGTCATGTTTTATATCGCCTCCATCTTTACCAAAACTGAATGGCGGCCCCTCAAACGTTCTAAACGTAAAATCAAATAGCGACTAACCAAATTATCCGATCTCTACCAAATTTGGTAATAACATACCTTCATATAGGACGCGTCTTCTGACCAAACTACAAGGTCATCCGCCGGACCATTTCAGGATGGCGGCCGTGCGAATTATGCAAACTTTATAATCCATATCATGGGACCCACCAGTTCCGATTATCGAGCCGAGAATCGATTTAACTGTTCTAAAGGAAGAGGCACGTTCGAAATTAAAAAGTTTATTTTGTAATACTATAGTGCAGAAGTGATTTTAAAAAGCTGAGCCGTCTCGGTAAGAAGACAAGATGGCAGCGGATATCTTGTGCCTGACTTATATTTCACTAATTTGAGTATTGCATGCAATATAGCGTACTGATACAAAATAAATAAACTTTGTATGAAATGCTTCATAAATAAATAATATACTCCACTGATGAAATCGTTTAGTCTAAATCATTATTTGCTAGCAAGCTATATGTTAGTATAGAACAATTTTCGTTGGCACAAATGGCTCCGTGGTAAAGCGTTGGCCTATCACTCATATGCCTATGGTTCAAACCCCATCAGAGTATTTTTTTTCCTTGAAATTTTATATATTTATTGTTTTGTAATGACTCAGACGTTTTAAAATTAAGCGTTATATTTTGCATATTACGGTGGAAAATATATATTTAATTAAAACATAATTCACCAGCAGATTTGCTCGAGACATCTAGCAGCCAAAAAGGTAACTGCACGCCGGCCTGCTTATTAACTTCAAGATTTTATTGAAAAGTTTCTTCTTATGGCCACTAGAATGCACTCGCCCTGTTGGGGTTATATTGTTCGATACTTCTCCACTAGATGTACCGACTGGTCTACGAGGGACTCCATTGGTTAGTACCGTATACCATTGGCATTCTATGTGCATCGAACTTGAAGAATGGCAAGATGATACTACGATAAATTTTTACTTTTTATTTTAAAGGGTTTGTAACAGCCTATTGTGCGTTATTTGAAAATGTTATTTGAAGTAAAGAACAAAACGATTTCACATAGTAACTGAATTCTTGCCGTTGGTGCTAGTTCAGGTTGTTAATTAATACTTTTATTGCAGGCAAATAGCAATCGAAAATATCCACATAGTTTGTATACACACGTCTCTGTAGGGTCATGGAAAGAATTGTTAATTCAATTAGGGTTGTGAAAGCCATGCACAACCAGACGTGTAAAGACATGCCTCAACTCAAAGTTGGATGTTGCCCACGGCAGGTCGATTATGTAATAATAGCAATAATAATAATGTTATTTGTTTTACGTCCCTTTTAACTACTGCTGCTTTTAGATACGCCGGGGTGCCGGAATTTTGGCCCGAAGGGGATCTTTAACGTGCCAGTAAATCTACTGACACGGCTCCCTCGCATTTGTGCACCCTCAAATGCCAGCTGACTGCGCCAGGATACGAACCTGCAACCTAGGGCCCAGCAAGCGAGAACGTTACCGCTGAGCCACGCAGCCAGTCCAGTCGATTATGTCTCCAGATCCATAACATTCTTGAGATACTTCTTATCTATCTTTCTTCAATGATGGTAGTAGTTTTTTTTTCTAGGTTGTGGCGTTTGGTAGAGGTAAATAGTTTCTAAGGTCTTCAACCAAGAAATGATTCTATTATACTCTTTGATAATAACAACGAGTTATATCTACACTCATACATTTAGGAGAAAGTAGGCTATATGTTCTTTACTGAACGTCTTGTTTCATTTAAGGATGGAAAGTAGGCGATGAGGTATCTTTTCGTCTCATGAACAGTTATCAATTCCTGGCCGTGAAATCCAATATACCATCAATTCCTATGAAGTATATTGCTTACTCTTACTCTCCTACAGTAGTTCCACAAACCGCAGTCGGTTCTTGACCTCATCAAGTAGCCTCCTCCTCCTCGTTCTGTCCTTGGCATCTTCCTCTCGAGCTCCTATAGTTGCTGGATGTCCTTGATTACCAGGTCTCTCCATCTCATTTTTGGTCTGCCTATAGGTCTTCGTCCGTCTGGCTTTTTCTCACACACTTCTTGCAGTCTAGATCCCTCTTCTCTTCTCTACACGTGACCAGCCCATCTCAGCCTTCTTGTCTTAGCTTCCGCAACAACACCGGTTTCTTTATACAACTCCTTTAGTTCCTTGTTCTTTCTCCTTCGCCACTCACCTGCTTCACAATTTGACCCGAAAATCTTTTTTGAGGATTTTATTTTTAAACACCTTTAGACAACCGGTATCCTTCTCTCTGTACAATAGCTTAATCTCCATATTTCTGCACCATATAGTAATACTGGCCTAATTATAGTTTTTGGTCCCTCTTGATAACAATTTGGATGTGAGTAGTTTGTTAACTGAGTATGATGCTCTGGATGCAGCTTTAATCCTCACTTCTATCTCCTGGTCTTCTTCTTTTCTATTGTTTATTATTGTCCCCAGGTATTTTAACTCGTCTACTTACTCAAACACATTTCACTGTACCTTCATGAATTTTGTTTTTTCATCATTCACTTCTAGTCCAACTTCCCCTAAAATGCCTATTTAACCCGATGGTGACTACTTTATATTTTTAGTGCCTAAAATGCCTAGAAGTGCATTTTCAGTGTATTGTTGAGAATGTTTGTTGTAAATTGATGGTGTTCTTAAATTAGTAACGAAAATAAGGTTCTGGACTATGAAAACTGTAATTGAAAAATATTAGAATACACAAAGAAGAAACAAGTACTGAATCCAGTCTTACTGCAGTTTATTGCGCTCCGAAGGTCACTTTCCTAGAGAATGAAGAGGGTGGTGAGATGGCAGAAGTGAAAGTTGTCAGGAATACAGAGTAGAGGATGCAGGGTGCAACATCTGCTTCAGTTGAAAAGTGTCTTTCTGCTTTTAAAATGATTGTTTCGGTCAATGAACGTTGACAATTTGGAATAACTGTTCGTAATACACTGTGCAGCCAGTTATGGTAGTGGACATTAACCACAACATGAAGACAAGCCCCTTAAAGAGACAGTTAATTGGTTTTGTATTTAGACTTACTCATAGTCCTTGAAAAAGTGCTTACTGTATAATTTTGTGACAAATAAATCGTTTTGTCGTTACTCATGTTTAAAATTTTTACTACCAGATTGATTGGTTGGTTGGTTGGTTTCTTAGTTTAGGGGCTGCGACAACGCGATCATGTAGCCCCGTGTACTTTGGGTGTGAAGGGATAGAATCTGTCTGATAACCGGTGTTAATTGTGTGATGACTGTATTAGAATGTGTTATCTTTTTTAATTCAAATAAGGACTGCAGATGATAATTTCAAGTAGTTTCTACTTTCGTTATCAAATGCAACCGTTCATGACACCTAGCTGTGAACTTAGAAAAAGGAAAATTAGGTAGCCATAGGAACTAGAAACTTGCAGTTTCCAGAGGTTTTCTATAAAATTCATGTCCGTGCACTTGTGATGTATTACATAAAACAAAAATAAAATCACAATAAAACAAGTGGCTAAGAGATTCAAACGTACAGGTTCAGTAAACGATAAAACTAGATGTAAAGGTCGTTACTCCCTTACTGAAGCTAAATTAATTGGAGTAACCGGAAACTTCATAAGTAGATGCCGATTATGTTTGGCAGCGGATGGGGAACATTTTCAGCATCTACTGTAATCATGGTGAGTAATAATGCATGATACTGATTTTAAGCACCGTATTCTGCCGTACATACGCGCACGTGGCAGCCGGCAACTGAAGCGTCACTGCCGGAGCGCGTGAGCGAGAGTGTCCTCGCCAAACAAATTCAAAGACCCTGTAATAGGAATTATTTATAATCCCCTCACAACGAGGTATCTAGTCGTGCGCTTCACTCCACGTCCGGCACCAGCTCTCTACATCGCAGCTCAGCGAGAATTTCTGCGTCTATTGCCAGCTAAGGTGAACTCTACCTTTTCCGCATGCGTGCCCAACGTTTCCGTTGTGCTGTTGGGTTAACATCCAAGACTAGAGTCAAGACCGAGTGGGTGAAACTTTATAGGGAGTTTTGGTGCCAACGCTAGCTTGCCTTGTAGTAGTACCTGCTGTCAACG
Source organism: Meconema thalassinum (assembly GCA_946902985.2). Taxonomy (NCBI): domain Eukaryota; kingdom Metazoa; phylum Arthropoda; class Insecta; order Orthoptera; family Tettigoniidae; genus Meconema; species Meconema thalassinum. The sequence continues at coordinate 241,999,473 of OX336396.1, forward strand.
TTAAAAACACTAGCAGTCATCGCGTACGACGATGTAGTTGAGTTGTACTTCTATAGATGGCAGCAAAATCGGAAAATTGGTGAGTATTCTAGTTAATGTTGTATATTTTTAAATTAATATTTGAATATATATCAATAGTAAATACATATTGCAGGGCTTAGAAAGGAATACAATCGGTTTCGAACAATATTATACGAAGAAATTGAATTATATTGAATCACACATCGATTTTAGTCGATACACTGCGCTCGAAAACGATATCAGATACTATCGATATAATTCAAACTAAGAGCTGGTTGTTCCAACGCTTCCCGTAATTTAAACGTGATATTTCTTAATTCGATTGATAGGAAGAACCACACTGACAATTAAATAATACTGGTGTGTGATAAGTGCAGCTGTAATTTTGTCTTACAATTCATTTTTAATATTGTAGTATAGTAGCCTACTCTTTCTATTTGTACATATCTGTGGGGTAGGCCTATGTCATGCTATGTGCTTTGTGGAAACATCCACAACTATTCTGATAGAGCCTATGTTTTCTTCTCTACCTGATATCACAGGGGGAAGAAATCGCCTATTATTAGACCAATTACTAAAATATGAATGAAAGAAAGGAATATAAAGTAGAGGTGGGGGGATAGAGTAGGGGAAAGGGAGGGATAGGCATGGGCCGGGAGGGAAGAGGAGCGAGTAGCCCAGGTCGGGGACGGATCGCGCTCGAGAGTGAATCGTCGCGCCATCTCATATTGTCAGTTGGAACTACTTGCGCCGAGCAATAGGTTGGTGTCAAAATTTTGCATTAAGATGCAGCTCTAGCCATATATCCTCCTTGGTCAAGACACCACAGCCATTCTTCGTTCGACCACAGAGCGACAGCACTGGTCACACGAAATGAGGTGAAGATTTTGTCATTGCAAGTGTTATTGCGTGATTAGTTATTTTTTATGAGGAATGTGTTGAGTTTGTTCAGTATGGAAAATTCCGTGGAGAGCCTGTACGTGTTTCTATAAATATGTTTCTACGTATATTTACTCTTGGAGGAGGGATGGGTTACAATACATCAGCCGCCACTGAATGCTGCTGCACATAGACTCGCTCTCATATGGAATTCATTATTTACGCATGTACCAACAGGTAATACAGGCCGGACGTTTGTTTTAGACGATTGCCCTTGACGTTGAAGCCTGCGGGTGAGCCTACACACACTCACTCTCTCACCCTATCGCTTCACACATGTCACCACCGATCTGATGTAATGGAATTCCAGACTTGAGCAGACAGTACAATCCACGTCGAAGTATTGTGTGACGCGGAAGTACACGTTACGTAGTTACAAACAGAACGTCATTATATTTGCCAATGACTGTACTTCAGCAGTAGTGTGAAACAGCTTTGTCAATCATCGGACCGCTTGGGGCAGCTGATAACAACACAGGTACTGTAGTAACTCACCTCCAGGCTTCCATTAAGAATTTTCACTCGTCTAAAACAAACGTCCGGCCTGTAATTGCGGTATTCATCCTCAAGCCTCACGGCTGGTGACCCCGTGAGTTGGCAACCCAGAGGTATTCCTGAGCAGTTCCGTTTCCACTTTTTCCCATAGCCTTTGGGGCCGGGCCCTCCCCTATTTCCCCTTTCCTATCTGCCTTTCATGTCTCTCCTTCTTTCCAAATCCCTCAATTCACATTCTTCTTTTCACTGTAGTTTATTTTCCATTTTTGTACTTTACTTTCTACTAATGCGAGCTGAAGAGTTGACTAGCGGAACGGGAGGTGTGACGGGGAAGCAACTTTCTCTCTCAAGCCTGTCACTCAGGTACGTACAGAAGCTTAAGGACGGAAGCCAGGGGTAGGGGTGGGAGGCGTGTTTTGGCCACAGTCCTCACGTAACGCTTCTCTCTAGCTCCCATCAATAGTACGTTAGTTGTTAGTTTTTTGTTGTTGTTCTAATTTCATTTCTGCATCAATATTTTCACCCACATCATTAGGAAACACTAGTCGACAAAAACAACTTCTTATTTGCTTCTTTTACAAAACAAAGTGACAGTCAGTCTGAAAGACTAGACTATGTATCATTTTAAATGCTAAAAATGCTGAAAAAATGCTAGAATGGCTCGAGGCTTCTCGCTTCGCTCGAAGCCAAAGACTCTTGACATGTTGGAAAAATATCTGTATAATACTTATCTTGCTTATCTTGTTTCAAATTACTCACGAACGGCAAGTGCAAAGCAAAGTAAGGCGCGCGGGATGCCGCACGCTCACCAGAGCGCGCGGGGACGTGCCCCTTCCATCCAGTCTAAAAACACTTATAGAGGCCGATGTATTGAAGATAGAGATATGCTCTCCGGGACTTTTTTGTACAACTTTTCATGCTGACCATTTCTTACGCTCATAGTATATTTATATTTTTAACGGTTTGCCCAGCGTAAGCTTAAGAAGCGCACGGACGCCAAGTTTGTTTTCGACTTTTTCACTGAAATCGTTACTGCTTGGCTTCCTTTGATCACACATAAATTATTTTCTACACAATCTTTCCTCGAGATAACCTTTACAGAATGGTGAAAACCGCATCAACATCCATCCAGTGGATCTAGAGATTGCCCGTGACATCCAAGAATCGGGGATTTTTGTCTTATACTAACGAAGTAGAGATTGTCGGGGAACACATGCACCAAGCAGTACTATGACGTCACATACCTCAGTGCATCTGGGTATATTTCGTCCCGTCACCGTAACGTAACGCCAGACCCCAGCGTAACGACGAAGTCGACAAGATCATTTAAAATGATAAAAAATACTAGTTTTTTTTACTAAATTTGTGTCAGGAAAACCGAATATGACCTTAGAATTTAATTATTAGCTCCGTTTTTTAGATATACTACTTGTGATACATGTAGCCTACTTATGTAGTCTGTAGTCAGCCCGGAGGCTGGTTGGATCCTCAAAAAGCACCACCATAGGTTATGCGGTAGAAACCCACAAAACCGAGGCTGCACTATAATGAGGCGTACTAGGCGAGGTGAGAAGTGAGGTAGTTTGTCACTGCTTTCCTCACTGAGTTAGTACAGCTGTACTAACCGTATGAGCAGAACCTTTCACAGCACCCACAGGCACTGACTGTGCCCTGAAGGTCAGTACTCAGCACCACCCATATCTCAGTAGCTTGCATATAATCACAGCCATGAATGAGACTAAGACATTGGTGAATATACCGGGTGAGTTAGCCGTGGTCGTTACGGCATGACTACTGGCAGTCGCTCACATCCGGGTGGCGAGGAGGTTCGAATCCCCCCGCCGGCAACCTTGAAGATGGTCTTCTGTGGTTTCCCTTCTTCCTTCCAAGCAAATGCCGGGGTTGGTCCCTAACTACAGGCGACAGCTGCTACCTTCCAACTCCTCGTCCTTACAATCCCACTTTCCTCCCCAACGGTACTTGTAGCTCACCCATTGGGTGTCCGTCTCGAAGCAGCTACAAAACTGGCGAGCCGAACATGTCCTCGGACACTCCCGGCACTAAAAGCCAAACGCTAAAAAAACAGGTAGTTCCGTGAAGAACTATACAGCCTATTTTCATATATCCTACTCATGTTAATTGCCTCTATCAACATACAAACTTTCAGTTTGATTGCTGTAATAGATTCGTAGATATTGAGAACCGACTAAATATTTCGGATGGTCGCCATGTTGGATTTTATATATGCAGGCCCTAGAGTTATGTACTGTTACATGAAGATTATTGTGAACGTGTAGCATTCAAAGTTCAATCGCCTGATTAGGACACAAGAAGTAATAAAGAGATTTTAAAATTTTGCAGAGATGCCATCTTGTGGTTATGGAAACAATTTAAATAAATTAGAAGCCTGTGGATTAACATTCGTATAAGGATTTACTGTACCAAGTTTCACTGCACTCGGATGGTTAAATTGCGAGAAACGTCCATGTGAATATTTATACTTCGGGTCGCCGCCATGTTGGATTTGTGGTCACCAGGTTATTTTAAGTCCTATAGGTGAACGTAAGTTCATAGCCCCTATGAACATAGAAAAATTCAATTTGATTGCTATAACAGATTCGTAGATATTCAAAGCCGTCTAAATATTTCGGATGGTCGCCATGTTGGGTTGTTAAATGTATAAGACATAGAATCATGTACCATTAAAGGAAAATTATTACGTAGGTTCATTATTAAAACTTTCACTTCGATCGCATGATTACGACACAAGAAATAAAAACTTCATTTTAAAATTCGCACAGCCGCCATCTTGAGGTTATGTAAACAATTGAACAAAATTAGATACCAGTGCATTACATTGTGTATAAACATTTCATGTACCAGATTTCATTGCGTTTGGAACATCAAATCGCGAGAAAGGTCTATTTAAAATTTTCAAATTCGCTTGGCCGCCATGTTCGTTTTGTAGTTAACCGGTTTTGGAAAGTATTATAGATGAACTTCCAGTAGTGCACTTTATCACCGTACAAAATTTCAGGGTGATACCGCTAATAGTTTCAGAGATATAGAATGCCGGTGAAATATTTCGCACATCCGCCATGTTGTGGTTATGTCAACAATTGAACGAAGTTAGATGTCGGTGCATTACAATGTGTATAAACATATACTGTACCAAGTTTTATTGCGTTTGGTTGGTTAAATCGCGAGAAACGTCTATTTAAAATACGCGTGGCCGCCATGTTGGTTTTGTAGTTACCAGTTTTTCAAAAGTCACATCGGTGAACTTCTAGTAGTTTCCTTTATCACCGTAAAAAATTCCAGGGTGATATCGGTAATAGTTTCGGTGATATTGAATGCTGGTGAAATATTTCGCACAACCGCCATGTTGGATTGGTGAGAAGTAACAACATTTCATGGGCACGGTCGGGGTCGCCTGGAATATTGCTATGAACTTACCGAGTTTCATTGAAATCGCTCCAGCCGTTTAGAATTTATTAGGGACACACACACACGCACACACACACGGACAAAAGGTGATCTCATAATCCTATTTTTTCAAAATTGAAAATAGGCTAAAAATGGTGAAAAGGCTTGCTTCGGTGGCGTAGTCGGTAGCATGCTGAACTGCTGTTCCCAAGATAGCGGGTTCAAACCCGGCCGAAGTCGTCGGATTTTTTAAGAGCGTTAAAAATCCTTCAGTATGCCTTCCTTCGGTGGGAAAGTAAAGCCGGCGGTCCCATGTCACAGATTTATGGCATGTAAAAGATCCTTTCACAGACTAAACTTGTGTAAAGGAAAAATTGTTAGGTTAGATTTCGTCAGAACGCTCTATCAAAGTTCCAACGTTCACCACTAGGTATCATTGATATCTGGTGGTGATAGTTGGAACTACTTGAAATTAAACGGAACTTGTAGCTCACCTTTTAGGGTGTCCGCTGGAAGCAGCTACAGACTCAGGCAAGCCGAACATGTCCTCGGACACTCCCGGCACTAAAAGCCATACGATAAATAAATAAATTGGTGAAAAGACTCTTTTGTAGTAAAAACCAATATTATACTAATATGATATCTGTATACAACAGAAGTAACAATTGTTTTAACTCACTGTATGTACAGGTAAAATCCGTTTCTTCTTCAGGGCACAAGGTTTCCCTAGAAGGCCAGACATTTCTGTTGTAATGTGAATACCTATCCCTGCTGTGCCATAAGAAGAAGTCAACAAAGGTTATTCACAAACAACTAACAAAATATGGCTGGCAATGACTCAGGATATCTGTACAGGATTGCCAACCTACAATTTATTTAAATAAAAAAGTCCCTCAAATTCTTTAGTATTTAATGAAATATCGTTATATCTCAGAACATACAGCAAACTCAGCATTTCAAACTCCATATTCGTATTCCCCGTGCTTGAATAAACTAGAAATGACTGTTTATACTTCGGAAACATTTTCACTGTAACTAGGAAAAAGGGATTTCATGCATGTGAGGGCTTTGGAGCTCACACAAAAATACTCGTATTCGATACTGGAATCGAGAAATTCAATGCGAAGAGACTAACGTGTTATCGTATTGTATATGTGCATGTGATGTTCAGTAATCCTTTGAAATCCAACGGGGAGTTGGTATGTCTCCCTCTATTTCTTATAATATTTTTAAGATAATGTCTTTTTAAAAATAATTATTTATTTTTACTACCTATCATTGGTAGAGCCTCCGTGCCTTAGGCGGCAGCACGCCGGCATCTCACCGCTGGGTCCATGGTTCAATTCCCGGTCACTCCATGTGACATTTGTGCTGGACAAAGAGAAGGCAGACAGGTTCTTCTCCGGGTACTCCGGTTTTCCCTGCCACGAAATGTCATTCCAGCAACATTCTCCACTGTCATTTCATTTCATCTGTCATTCATTTAATCATTGCCCCAGGGGAGTGCAACAGGCTTCGGCAGTCGGCACAGTTTACATCCTCGCCGCTAGATGGCTTCATTCATTCCATTCCCTGACCCAGTTTATCAAATAAACTTTCGACTGGAAAGTTTTCATCTCTAACCAACAGTGAAAATGTTTCCGAACCAAAAACAGTCATTTCTAGTTTATTCAAGCATGGGGAATACGAATATGGCATTTAAAATATCGTTATATCTCAGAACATAGACTTAACTCAGCATTTTATCCTATTCCATTTTTACATTTTTTCAAGCATAACTCACCTCGCTGGGCCCACACAGTTTGCCCTTCGCTGACCCGGCAACCGAAGCCGTGCCAGTTTGTAGGAGTCTTGCTAATTCTGCCTTGAACTTTGTAAAGAGGTTGATCTTTAATGAGTGACCCCAACATGTCATGTCCCATCCAGCTGGTGACCCCATGAAGTAAGCGAGGCGGAAGGGCAAACATGAGCGATAAATTATTCAAATGCCTGACCGCTTCCATTCTTGATTGTGGTTCGAGTTTAGCAAGACACTCTTGGCCCCTGTACAACATTGTGCGGGCGACAGGCTATTTGTAGCAGTGTCCAGCTCGCCAATACCTGTGTGTCGTGTAGGAATGAGTTGAAGCACGAGGCTTGAATGTTATTACCAGTGATTAAAAGCATCTGTTTTATGATAGATACATTATAATACTATATACACTTTAGTTCCAGAACCTGCTGATTAAACAGAAGGAAGCGTCAATATAATGCACATCATTACATACATTTAAATGCATATATTTACAAACTTGATTCACTTAAATGCTTGATGAAAATTCACTTAAACACAGTTTAATACTTTCTGGGCTAGTAGATATCTTGAGTGACGTTTTAAACCCAGCGTCAGTCAAAAATTGAAGACCTCCCCGAAATGTGGGTGTCACCAACAAATTTTTGAAATCTGAGATTTCAATGGAAATGTGGTTTATTATAAACCGTGTCGTACTCCCGTCTTGTCTCAATACTTTAGCCGGCGGTCGTGCCATAAATCTATGACATGGGACCGCCAGCTTTACTTCCCCTCCGAAGGAAGGCATACTGAGGGATTTTTAACACAATTAAAAAATCCGACGACTTCGGCCGGGTTTGAACCCGTGACCTTGGGCATAGAAGCTCATTATGCTACCAACTATGCTATCGAAGCCGCTAGGGGGGCTGCGACAACGCTGTCATGTTGCCCCGTGTACTTTGGGTGTGTATAGAATCTGTATGATAAACGGTGTTAATTGTGATGGCAGTATTAGTGTGTGTTGTATGTCTTTTAATTCAAGTAAAGACTGCAGAAAATAATATCAAGTAGTTCCTACTTTTGCTACCGTCCATGACACCCAGCTTGTGGACTTGGCTACTAGATGGCATCGCAGTCAGCTCCTGGCAGCGAACGTTGGAACTAATAGAGCGTTATCAATTCTAACCTACAAATTTTGGCTTCACATAACTGTAGTTAGTGGAAGGTACAGTTGAGTTAAACGTCTTGATTATGGCGTTCACAGGACGAAATAGCGATCATTTGACTGTAGCACGCGACTATTCCCTTCTCGTCATTTTTGTTAGCAGTAGCAGTAGCTGCTCGAGTTTGTTCACATCACTGTACACTCTCCTCCAGTCAAACTTCCTCAACGACTCCCCTTATCCAGAATTTTAACGAGACGTCGTGCGTTTCTCTCTAATGACAGACGTTTCAACAACTCGAAACATCCTCTCAACATCGACTTGCAAATCCTCGTTCGTTCGTTCGTTTCCATAGCAACGCCACTGTGCCCTATACTGCTTCGCCAAGAATCTTGGCACATTCTGTCAAAGTAATGAGTTTGAAATCACTACATACGTTGGCCAACCGGGTGATACCGAGCTCCGCTAATGAGTTCTCTCCATGGGGGTCAATTAGGAAAATCGTAACAGGGGAAGTTGCCTGAGGCGTGTTTCACTGCCCCCCACTCCAAACTGGACGTATGGTAAATATATTTTGGAATGTGTCTACCTGCCCTGATCTTCCCGGTGTTCGCCACTATCTACTCTTGTTATCTCAAAGACGTATTCGATAGGCTACTACTCATTACCAACTTTTGCTATTATTCCAGATTCCTGGTTTTCTTTAGCCTTGCACTTGATAAATATAAGGTTCCGTTATTTTCTTTATGTTTCACAGTTACTATTCAGATCTTCACATTTTAATTTTTATGTTGTGGCTTCGTCAACATGCAAGTTTTAGCCTGCTTTATGAGCTTTAAAACTATATCTTGGGAACCAAAATGCTTATAAGTATTCTGCTACAAAGTGAGGTACATTCGTAAATGAATTCCTTGTTGGAACACTTCCACTTTTGGCCCCGTTGTGACAACTCAAACTTATAACATTTATAGTTTCCAATAACTCTCAATCGTGCACTTCTATGACTGTACATGGGTAACATGTTAGCTGTACTGATAATATCTACGGAAACTCCAGAGGGTCCAGGTGTACGTAGCTGTCAGTCAATTCATGGCTTAACCAACATTTCAGGGGAGCTGACAGGACTGTTTGGTTTTAACCTAATTAGCGGAGTTCGACCATTCCGGGCCAGCCAGGTTCAGGACGAACTAGCAGAAGCCTCTACCAACTTCAAATTGAAAATGGCAGGTTAGGGGAGACTATCGTCAACAGGATTCGAATTAACGATGCTAGGAGGTAGGGGCGTAGCTTCAACTCTATGAACGGGGGGTGTGGACGAAGTGTTTACGAAATCCTTTACTTGTTGTTTAAGTTTATAGGCTTGAACATCGTGGTCATTTCATCCCGTATATTTTGTGTGTATGTAGAATTTGTCTGATAAACTGTGTTACTATGGTGCCTACAGCAGTGTATGTACAGTATTTGTAATTGCAACTAGGATTGGGAAGGAGGAAGCCCTGGCCTTAAGTTTGGAATCATCCCGGCATTTGTCATGAACATAAGTGAGAAACAACGGAATAACTTCTAAGATGCCTCAGTAGGGAATTAAACCCGCACATTTTCAGTTTTCATTCACGAGGCTGAGTGTATAAGTTCATTTACTGCAAGTTTGCACTTTTTTGACAGTTCTCGCGGGAACGAATACTCCTACAGAACATATCAATCCGCCTCTACCACGTGCATTCCAGCCAATAAGCTATCACCCACATGGTAGCCAGCAATGGCCGCTGTATTCCGTCAAGGTGTCAACAGCTGTTATGAGTTGCCTAAACCTACATTCATCTCGCAATATCAATTCATTGCCCTTTTTAAAAGGAAACTTGTATTTCTTTGTGACATTTATCAAGTAATCGTTCTAACAGCACACCTAAAACCCACTGACGGCCCGCTGACAGAATATTACATCATTGGACGCGCTATGACCAAGACATTGGTTATGACACAGCAGCTGAACACTTAAATGTGAGAGTGGAATTATTTTAGGTGCATCATTTCACAGCTCGAGGAAAATGCTTACTAAGGTATGGTGTAAGATGTCCTTAAGACGATACGATCATTACTTGACCTGTTGGATTGATATTAAAATAAAACGTATGAAACATTTCACCATGTAAGTTAACTTTTAGGCCTAAAAAACTCACATTTTAGGCCTTCGTTTTTGCACAAATCATGCCATATAATAATTATTCACCAGGCCAATGTCCTTGGGAAAATAAATAGTTCTGCTGCCTTTTTTTACCTTAAAAAAGGAAATAAAATATATATCTTGAATAAGAAATTCCGTATCTGCTTCCGACGCGATATTAAAAACAAAGATGTCCGACCTGGAGACATCTCAGGCTACATATTTTCTCAACATTTAAGATAACCACTATATATTTATCTGAAATGTGAACACGCGTTCAAATGGAAATAATACTTTCAGACGACTTTGCGCAATATTATCAATTATAATTATTATTATTTAATATAACTAACACGTTATTTTCTCAAGCGGATGAACACCGTCAAGCGTCCATTGCCAACAGCACACCCATGGCACGAGCACGTGGTAGTTCAGTTTGATAATGCAACTTTTCAGTCTGGCCGACATAATATGTTACCAATATATTCACAATTAGTGGGACAAGCGAAAAAATAACCTGAAAAACCTTACATGTGATTAAAACATGTACTGTATATATTTGTTATCAACTACAGGTTATAAATTGAGTCTTTCCTTATGAAGGTTGGCTACCCTAGCTGTCAAAAAAGTGCAAACTTACAGTAGATGAACTATACTACGTTCCAAACCACAGATCACAATTAAATTCCTTGGCAGATCTGACATTCGAGCCTGGGCATCAGGTGTGACAGCCAATTAAGTAATTATATGGAGATACGACTTAAAAACTACAAGTAGTTCTTCTTATACTTCCCAGACTGTCAGTTAGAATCCAATAATAATAATAATACTGATAAAACCACACCAGCAAACCGGCCAGATATCATTCTTGTGTACAAAGTGTGGAAGAGAACCTTTCTCATTGATATCGCAGTGCTCAATTCCCATAATCTGCAACAAACCTGCTGTGAGAAGATCACCAAATTATTCGACAACTTCAATGTTTTGTCCCAGTTAACATTTAAAGTTAAAAGTTCACCCTGAATAGCTTAATAAATAATTATACTTTTAATTCCCCTATTCCGATTATTCCGATAGATTTGCCATTCCAGTGTGTAAGAGTGCAACTCCCTTTTGAAACAGTATTCGCAATTACTATTAACAAAGCGCAATGACGCACCCTTACAGCAGCAGGTGTACATTTAGACAAAACCAGCTTTTCCCATGGGCAACTGTATGTGGCGTGGTCACGATTATCCAGATAACAAAATCGTTATGTCTCAGCAGAAGATGGCAAGACCAAAAACGTAATTTTCAAACGTGTTCACATAAGGTAGCACCGTACCCTGTAGACTTTTTCAACTCTATGGAATTCCCCCTTTGAGGCTCATATCAATATACCGTCTATGTATCAGAATTTTTCGAATTAAAATGGACCCACCCGTATCCTTGATTGCTGTAATAGAATAGACCAATTTATCAGTAAAATTGCATCCTCCTCATTATTTTCATCGCAAGCGAAGCCGCGGGTATCTGCTAATTAAAGATAGGCCTATACTCGTACAAAAATAAGAAAAACAAATCTTGAGGATTTTTTTTGGCCCAGTTTATACTGAGGGAATTTGGATGAAAAAAAATCCCAGAAGCTTTATCAGCAATCGGAGAAAATTTCGGACACATTCAGGAAAAGACGTTTAAAATATACTGGGCATATTCTCAGAATGAATGTTCACAGGCTGATCAAAAGCATTTTAAATCTTACTGTCTCAAAGAAAGCTAAGAACAACTGGCTGCTTGAAGTTGAAAAAGACGTTCAGGAAATAGACATCTCAAGTGCTAATATAAAGGACAGATCAATTTTCAGACCACCCAAACATTGCATCCAAACAAACCTGGACGGAGGAGCGCAGAAAGTGCCAAAAAAAAAAAAACAATGAAGAGATCTTGGGAGAATAAGAAAGCAAGATCAGCTAGATAGGTTCAATCGCGCTCCTTATACGGACATAACGATGTAATAATAATAATAATAATAATAATAATAATAATAATAATAATAATAACGGACATCAAAGTTCAAATATCTCGGTGAGTGGGTAGAACTCAACGTCTGTGAGAAAGAAACCTTCACTTCACGCATGGATAACATGGAAATGGCGTACCAACTCACCAAGAACGTCAATATCCCTGAATGCAAAACTTCGGCATTATTGCACTGTCATACGACCAGAGGCACTGTATGCAGCGCAATGCCTCACTATGAACAAGAAAGGCCTGGTAGAAAAATTGGAGATCAAAGAAAGAAAGAAAGAAAGAAAGAAAGAAAGAAAGAAAGAAAGAAAGAAAGATCTTGGGGAAAATTCTTGGCCCGATTAAAGACAAAGGTGAATTATAGACGACAGCATAACCATCAGCTGTATATTCACGTCCAGAAATCTCTGATGTTGTGAGGAAAAGGAGAATTGCATTTTATGGCCACTTGCTAAGAATGAAACCCACACGATTGACGAACAGGATCTTTACCTATTTTAACAAAATGTTCAGTAAAGAACATATAGCCTACTTTCTCCTAAATGTATGAGTATAGTTATAACTCGTTGTTATTATCAAAGAGTATAATAGAACTATTCTTTGTTGAAGACCTTAGAAACGATTTACCTCTACCAAACGCCACGACCTAGATAAAAACTGCTACCATCATTGAAGAAAAAAAGAAAGAAAGATAAGAAGTATATCAAGAATGTTATGGATCTGGAGACATAATCGACCGGACTGGCGGCGTGGCTCAGCGGTAACGTTCTCGCTTGCTGGGCCCTAGGTTGCAGGTTCGTATCCTGGCGCAGTCAGCTGGCATTTGAGGGTGCACAAATGCGAGGGAGCCGTGTCAGTACATTTACTGGCACGTTAAAGATCCCCTTCGGGCCAAAATTCCGGCACCCCGGTGTCTCTAAAATCAGCAGTAGTTAAAAGGGATGTAAAACCAATAACATTATTATTATTATTATTATTACGACCTGCCGTGGGCAACATCCAACTTTGAGTTGAGGCATGTCTTTACACGTCTGGTTGTGCATGGCTTTCACAACCCTAATTGAATTAACAAATCTTTCCATGACCCTACAGAGACGTGTGTATACAAACTATGTGGATATTTTCGATAATATAATCCTAACAGAGCGAGTGCATTCTAGCGGCCAGAAGAAGAAACTTTTCAATAAAATCTGGAAGTTACCTTTTTGGCAGCTAGATGTCTCGAGTAAATCTGCTGGCGAATTATGTTTTAATTAAATATATATTTTACACCATAATGTGGACAATATAACGCTTAATAACATTTTCAAGTAACGCAAAATAGGCTGTTACAAACCCTTTAAAATAAAAATTTAAAATGTATCGTAGTATCAACTTGTCATTCTTCAAATTCGATGCGCATAGAATGATAATGGTATAGTAATCAATGGATCCCCACGTAGACTAGTCGGGACATCTAGTGGTGAAATATCGAACAATATAATCCTAACAGAGCGAGTGCATTCTAGCGGCCAGAAGAAGAAACTTTTCAATAAAATCTGGAAGTTACCTTTTTGGCAGCTAGATGTCTCGAGTAAATCTGCTGGAGAATTATGTTTTAATTAAATATATATTTTACACCATAATTTGCACAATATAACGCTTAATTTTAAAACATCTGAGTCATTACAAAACAATAAACATATAACATTTCAAGCAAAAAACCTAGCTCTGATCGGGTTTGAACCATAGACATCTGAGCGACAGGCTATCGCTCTACCACTGAGCTAATTGTGTCAACTAATATCGTTCTATTTAAAATGACTTACATAGAACTTGTTAGCAAATAATGATTTATACTAAACGATTTCATCACTGGAGTATATTATTTATATATAAAGCATTTCATACAAAGTTTATTTATTTTTTATCAGTACGCTATATTGCATTCAATACTCAAATTAGTGAAATATAAGTCAGGCACAAGATATCCGCTGCCATCTTGTCTTATTACTGAATCAGTTCAGCTTTTAAAAATCACGTCTGCACTATAGTATTACAAAATAAACTTTTAATTTCGAACGTGCCTCTTCCTTTAGAACAGTTAAAACGATTCTCGGCTCGATAATCGGAACTGGTGGGTCCCATGATATGGATTATAAAGTTTGCATAATTCGCACGGCCGCCATCCTGAAATGGTATAGCGGACGACCTTGTAGTTTGGTCACAAGACGCATCCTATACGAAGGTATGTTGTTACCAAATTAGGTAGAGATCGGATGATTTGGTTAGTCGTTATTTGATTTTACGTTTTGAACGTTTGAGTGGCCGCCATTCAGTTTTAGTAAAGATGGCGGCGATATAAAACATGACACTGAGGTGTCCTTTGCTAGTGCTACCTTTGTACCAAATTTCGTTCAATTCGCATTCACCGTGTTCGAATTGATAGGGGGGGGACAGACATTCAGAGTACACACACTCACACACACACAGACACACACACACACACACACACACACACACACACAGACTCACACACACACATACACACACACACAGACTCACACACACACATACACACACACAGACAGACACACTTTTTTCGCCCTGTGTTGATCTCATAAGTCTACTTTCATTTTTTGCAAAAATCGAAAGTAGGCTAAAAATAAGAAGACCAAGCCGGCCTGGTTCGAAGAGGTGGAAAGTGACCTGCATGAAGAAACAAAACTACCTCCAGGGTTTTCAAAAAAAAAAAAAAAAAGTTGAAGACGGGAATGATGTGGACGAAAGAAACGAAAAAGCAACACCGGCAACGAATGAAGGAGCACTGGGCAAAGATCAAACCCCAGGGAAGACAGTTGAAATGACGTGGTCCTTACTAGGCCGATACGATAAAAACATAATTATAATAAGAAGAAGAAGAATATCTACATAACCGATTCATCACATCACGGGGGTTTGCCAAACGTTAGCTCCAAAAAAATACTTAAGAGCGACATAACGTAGCGAAAGTAGTACATCAAATTTTTGCGCGGCGATACGATTGTGTTGAGAAGGAAGTCCCATATTATAAATGCAGACCTGATCAGGTTCTGAACAATGACAAAGCCAAGATCTTATGGGATTCCACTATAATAACTGATCGTTTTGTAGAAGCCAACAGGCCAGACCTTGTGATATTCGATAAGGAAGCACACGAGGCTATCATCATCGATGTTAATCTTCCACTCGATGAAAACCTACAGGATACGGTGACTGAGAAAAGGTGCAAATACCTGCCATTTACCGCTGAGTTCAGTCACATTTATACGTTTTAAGGGAAGTTATCACCATCCCAGTGGTCGTCTCTGTGAATGGTTTAGTCACAAAGGACTGGGAAAATGCAAAGGAGAACCTGGACTTGAACAGAAACCACATGCAGTTAATGCAAAAGGCTGTCCTCCTTGGAACTGCAAGTAGGTATAGTACGTAAGGTTTTGTCTCTTCAGTGAGTTGCTCTGAACATCTTGAGACCCAGCGCTATTATCATCAGTGTCTTTGGCTTGCAAGGAGTCCGACGTTGATGGTTTTGTATTTTTATGTCAATTTTATATATAATAATAATATATTTTTTTTTTCGTGTAGCCTCCTGAGAGGCCGAGTGCAGGTCTTTCTAGTCGACGCCCGTGGGCGACCTGCGCGTCGGGATGAGAGATGGAATGGATGAAGATGAATGAAACTGGGCAAGGATGTGGAAGGAAGCGGCCGTGGCCTGTCAGAAGGTACCGTCCCAGCATTTGCCTGGTGTTGAAAATGGGAAACCACGGAAAACCATTTCAAGGACGGCCGACGGTGGGGCTCGAACCCACGCGTCTACCGAACCAGCAGAGAGCTTGGCCCCATGACCTAATGCCGCGCTTTAGCGAGCATAGCCACTGCTGTCGGTATAATAATAATAATAATAATAATAATACACGGCTATATATATTAACTCCAGCAAATCTACCAAGTCGAGCTCATCAGCAGGGTTATGGTGCACCATACATACTGTAGACACCGCTGGGATAGTGAATCTTGCACTAAGTTCCATATATGAATCAAACATTCTAGGTAACTTTTAACTCATTATCCCAAACCACACCACTACGTGGACCCTGAGGTATCCTTCATAAATATGGTAAAAAGCGAAAAGTTCTGTGCACCCCTGATGACAATTCCAGATCTCACTACCTTGTTCTGGTCCAGAGACCGACTCCATACCTCACTCTTAACAACTGGCTTTACTCATTTGGCAATTGGATTACGCGGTACACACGTTTCCAGAACTGGTTTGCATGGTGAACAGCAACATAAATAAGTAGCGGCACAATAAAAGTAGAAACGAATTTAAAAAAAACTGAATTTAATTCCTTTCCAAAAAGGTAGTGCTAAATTGAAATTCATTCACTTCACGTATATAAATTCATGTATCAGATTATGTACCGACTGCTTGATAATTTTGTAGCATTTCTGAATGGATGACTTCATTGTAGTACGTCGCTAGAGGGACACACACATACAGTTCAGGGTGTCCACCAAAACCAACTAACAGATTTCCCTGAAAATTCCCTGATTTTTCCAGGATAAACCAGAAAATTCCCTGAGTAACAGTAGCGGCCATGATAAATATTGAACCCATATGCTATAGGGTCCAAGGAGTGCGAATCCATGCATTTGAGGAAGAAATCAAAGAAACGTACAGTTTCTAATGTAACTTTAAGAAAGATCAAGCTAGGAGGCCAGTATAAGGTTGTGCAACTAACGTGGACCAGGTGTTCGAGAGGATGATATCATCCCTCTTGACATTCTGAAGGGAGCGAGTCACGAGTATTAATAACCGAGTGGAACTTTCCAACGATTAGACAAGGAGACCTGAATCGGAATTCGAGCTGACGTTGCTGGAAATTGACAACACCGCTTATGCGCCAGGAGAGGAATAATTAAATTTAACCCGTTTACAAGTATAATAATGAGTAAACAAGTACAGTACAGTGAATCATTTTGAATGAGAGATTTTTCAGTAAAGAGAAACCATTTAATAATTGCGCAAGAGAAAACTGCCAACGCAAGACGACGTCATTGGGGAAGTACCAAGGCCTGTGTGGAGGGGAGAGAGCAAAAGAAATGCAACACCCACACATCTGAGGACGAGAAATTAATTAATATCTCCGAATTGCACGATCGATTCTTAGGTGCAATGAGATTATTTGACATTGAGAAGACGAGCTTTCGGAAGGTATAATTTTTATATTTGTGGCACCATTATTTTAGAAGTTGACCACAGAAAAGGCTAGAGTCTTATTTTTTTTGTAGTAAAATAGTATAAAGCTTCGGGCCTCACCAAGCCAATCATGCAGTCTCGAACAGCCCGTGAGGGGTATAATCACGCATCACGCAGTACAAATCCGTCCAGGGGGACGTAACGCTGGATCATCAGCACATGCAGTTTCAAACGGCCTGAGGGCACGTCACTAGGCTACATCAAACATCGAAGACAGTTACCAGTACTCCTTGAGGGGAGAAACGCTGTGTTACACCGCAGAAGTAATATCCGATAGCCATAGGCGTCGCAGTATTAAAGACTTGCTTGCCTCCATAAGGAGTGGTCAAGAAGAAATTTAAAGTATCGCCGTATTGAAGGAGTAGGAAAATCCTAGTTACAGGATTTAGGCCCGACTGTATACAAGTTATAGTGAAAGTTCGTAAGATATAGTCAGAGCAGGCTGCGAACGTCGGACTTAAAGGCGATAGGTCGTTAAATAGACGAACGAATAGATCATAACGTACGGAAGTACCGTACCAGAAAGATAAACTGTTATTTAAATTAAAGAACCCAAAAGGGAAGAACAGAATAAGGTTCGGAACGTACATCAGAGACGTAGGAGTGCTAGAACCGATCAGATAAAGAAGATAGGAGACTATAAACATTATCTCCAGAAAGCAGGCGAACTATTCTAAAAGTACTAGACTTGAGAAGTACTAGCTGCTATAAACTAAATCTATAGGTCATTGAGGAGACCTCGATCCGAATAGACTTTCGCTAGGATCGATAAACAGATCTACAAAGAAACCGTGCAAGCTAGATAAATAGCCGGTCATCCAGGATAGGAGTAGAAGAATTTGGGTTCCAGGGAACAATAGATGTTTCGAGACTTTCATATTCTGCAGGATAGGAAGCCGACATCGAATAAATTTCACCCTTGGAAACGGGAAATTAAGAAGATCACGTGTGATAGGCTCAGAAATACGGCCTAGTGATCAAGAATTGTGAAGTGTAAAAATTATCAAGATTGTGTGTTAAATTAATCTTTTTAGTGTTTATTATGTGTTCAAAAGGGACACATCAGTGTATAAAAATGTCGTCAATGTTAAGTATTTTAAATATATGTCAAAAAGTGTTTATACATAAGATGAATTACTTTAATATGGAGTAAAAAGTTCAAAGTGGGCCCAAAATGAAGCACCGCACAAGAATAAAGATCATGGGACGATCTTAATAACATGTGAGTACTGAATTTCATTTTATTTTGGTGTCAGAAATTGGTTGTGTACAAATCCACCGGAGTTTTTGAGTAAAAGGGATGTGTTTTAATAAATAAATACTGAATAAGCAAGAACGCGGTCTGAACAATAATAGAAAATTTGAGAAATTATAAATGATTATGTAAAGAATAAATCCCGTAGAGGAAATAAGTGAATAAAATGTTAAGGTATTTAACAAATGTCATAAGAGCAAGCGAAATATCAGTAATTATCATGAAAGATATTCAAATAAAGTAAAGTTGAAATATGAAAGAAATAGCTTTTGAGCTTGTGTAAAGAATAAAGGTAATAAGAATAACTAAATATGGAATATTAAATAAAGATCAAATAAATTGATGTGAACATAAGAGCGTTAAAGCCTTAATGTATGTGTAAGATATGATGTTCAATGGAATATTTTAAAAGGGAGCGATTTATCGGCAACGGAAAAGATTAATATAAGAATAAAAATAATATGAATTGTTACTAATGAGATTTATCAGTTCTTGGGAAGACAATTCGGCTTAAAATAATGCATAGCGCAAAAGAGCGCCAATAATATTGAAATGTCACGCTAGGAACACGTAGTGGTTAAAATACTTGGTAAATTACTTATGGAGGGTAGTTGATTGCAGTGAATTGATAATTGTATAAGTCCTCTATTTGTGACGTAGTATCACGAGGCATTGTGTATGTATTTGAAAGGGAGCCAATATATGGTATTATTGAGCGTATGTCATATGGGCCACGGCCGACTTTAAATCGCATTTTGTATAAGTCCTCTGTAAGGGAATGGTTCCCGAGGCACGTGAAGAGATTCGAATGCAGAATCTTCTTATGATAAAAGCCCCTTAATTCTTCGTCGTTGAATGTGTATTAATCTTCCCAATCAATGAGGACCCTCTCATAATTAATAAATGCCAAGGTTACGAAAGTGGTCTTTGAACCAAAGAATAGTTGTTTGAATGAGTACGGTACAGTAAATGCCGGTCTCTCCCCAGAACTGAATATAATGTGAAGGTTTGTTTGAAAGCCTTGGAAATAAGCTACTACGTGGGTTAGACAGGGAGTCGCCGTTACCCTCCGTGTCATAAATCGCGCCCGAGTATAAGGGTCTAGCTTTCTTAGAGTGAGAGTGGCCAGAAACCGTCTCGTAAGATGTTGTAAAGAGAAATGAATACACCAGGAGGGTTTAAAAGTTGTTAATGACCCGGGCGTTGAACCGAGGTCCTTGTAGATTGATATTTTCGTTTGCCTGTTCAGATCGTAGTTTCTTATATGATAATGGTCTTATAAGACATAAGAGATAAATAACAATCCCTATTGTAATGATGTATGGACGTAGGATTCCACGAGTTATTTGAAGGCAACTAAGTTTCGGGAGTAACTATAGTTTTTTGACTGTGTCAAGTATCTTCACGCTCTGGAGTACACAATTGATTTCCTGATTACCTTAATATATTTGTGAAAATAAAGAGAGATGATAACAACTGAATGTGTGGACATGCCCAAAAATATTGAGTTAGATAATTAACATAGATTTTAAATGTAATTATATATTTGTTTTTGAGAAATAATAAAATATAAAGGATAGTATTTGAGGTGTACCAGAATGACACCATTATTATGTAAAGCATGGAGCCAAAAGAGCTCGGAGTTATATAAAACTTATAGTGATGCTTTATGGAAGTAAGACTAAGTAGGAATTGTTGGTTTATGTGGAAACCATATGTTTGAATACAATATTTGTTTTATTATATTTGTGATTCCTTGTTCATTTGGAGCAAGTAGATGATTATGGGTCAGTAATTAAATTGTTAAAGTGTTTGTAGCGCCATTAATTTTATGAATTAAATGTGTTAAAATAGGAGTTGATTTTGTTGTTATTTTTGCAAGTGTATCCTCTAATTAATCCAAAATATGTGAGTCACAGAGTGGGGGAACTTACCGCTGCCCCGAAAATTCCGAATTGAGCTACGCTGGTATACTGTGATTGGCATATTTCTTGCTAAAAGGGCACAATATAGACTATAAAATAGGGTTTGTAATTAAAGAGCAGTTCAAAAAGTGCTCGATCAATAAAGGGTAGCATGATAAGTTGGAAAATATATATATATATATTTTAATATTTTGCCAATTTCGAAATTTCTCATCCAGAAATCTATCCTACTTGTGAGTATTGAAAGTAGCTCGTCAATAGTGATGCTCTCAAACACAATACAGTTGCACATTTATATACAAATACAGCGTCTTTCATATACAATAAGAACGGCAAGTGGCAGTTTTGATATTCCCTGCTACGGTGGCCTTGGCCGAGCTTGTGGCGTGCCACGGCCCCCTGCTGTACTATTGAAAGTGCGTGAATAGTACATATGAGGGTTGTTTTTTTTTTTTTTCAAGTTCCGATGTATAAAAATAACAGATTGGCATACCAAACTGATTTTACTACTTAATGTTTGCTTGTTTTATTCGTATGCCTCAACATAATCGCCAAAACGATTGAACTTCAAAGAAACAAAACAAAAAAAAAGCAGCCCTCGTATGTACTATGCGCGTGCTTTCAATAGAACAGCAGGGGGCCATGGCGAATAACAAAACTGTCGCTTGCCGTTCTTACTTTATAGGAAAGACCCTGTACACAGTGTGACAGCTTACTAATTTAATGTCAGTAAGAACAATCATCACCAGGCAATACTTGAATGAGTAATTTCCAATTATTCAAGGTAAAACTAAAATTCCCTGAGTGTCATTAAAATACCCCGATAATTCCCTGAGATTTCCCGGTTTTAAAATTCCCTGAGAATTCCCTGTTTTCCATGTTTTCCAGAGGAGTAGACACCCTGAACACAGGACCTCATTTCCCCATGAATTTGTGCTTGCGTACTTATTGCACTAAAGGCTCCCTGGTTTCTATGATGTCGTCTATGATATTTATTACTTGTAGGTCCACCTTAGTTTCATCTAACACGTTTATTTTGGCCTTCTTTGAGTTGATTGTCCCTTTAATAGGTTAGTGGTCTCTATATTAACCAACTACTATAAGGACAATTTATATTGTCAAAGATGGTGATGGTTGAATCTTTCACCGATATTTGCTTGTGGAAGTGTTAATATTTCTGGAAACCAAATATTATCTCTTCACCTTCTTGATCTAAGGTGATTGAAAAAAAATATTATTTTAAATAAAAGCAATTGAAATTAAATTATTTCAAAGAAAATTATGATAGTAAA
Organism: Meconema thalassinum; assembly: GCA_946902985.2. Lineage (NCBI taxonomy): Eukaryota > Metazoa > Arthropoda > Insecta > Orthoptera > Tettigoniidae > Meconema > Meconema thalassinum. The sequence goes on from OX336396.1 coordinate 242,021,209, forward strand.
ATCAGAATTAAAATAAATATGGTTTCCATCATCATCATGTTTTTCAGTCAAGCGACTGGTCTGCCCCTACAATGAGTCTTTTCCACGTTGTTCGGTCTTGTGCTGTCCTTTTGACCATTTCATAACTTCGTAGGATAGAGCTATCTAGGAAAGATCTCATGAAAGTGTTCCGTGGCCTCCCGCGAGGGCGTTTTCCAGGTATGTTGCCTTCTAGTATGTCGATCATCAGGAGACCATGTCGTAACCTGTGGCCAAGCCAGGTGGATCTCCTTCTTTATAGCCTGGATCATTTGCCGTTTTTCCTTTATTCGATCCAGCACCGTTATGTTGGTCATTTTCACTACCCAACTGATCTTTTCCATTCGGCGCCAACACCACATCTCAAACGCTCTTAGTCGTTTAATATCACCTCTATTCTTTGTCCAGGTCTCACTGCAGTACATTGCAACTGGCCATATGTAAAAATAAAAAATAAATAACCTTATAAAATGTGAAATTATAATAATTTTGTAATCTTACCATTAAGATTATTAAAATAATATGAACATTCAAATTTTAACAAGAAGTTCCGTGACGAACTAAAGAGCCTACTTTTCATGCCAATGATTATTCTACAGTATATGAACCTATCTAGAATAATGACGAAATTAAGTTGCTAATATCAAAATTTCTAATTAATTCGAAATACTGTATACCTTGCATAATGTTGCCTGATAGAGCTCTACAGTTGGCAGACCTGATGACTGATTATATTCTTAGTTCCATCTCTTAAGGTACAGAATACAAAATTTGGTTGAAGTCCAATGAATAGCATGGACGTTACATGCAGTTAAACATTGGATCTAACAGCGCACGTAAAATCATGTTGGCAACAATGTCAAGCATGTATTGGTCAGAAATAATCTGAAATAATATGATCTATTGTTGTGTCAATTTTGAATGAAATCCATTGGATAGTATAGAAGTTACATGCATTTTAAAATTGGACATATCAGCAGGCTTAGAATCATGTTTGCAGCACTGATGTATATTAGTTACTCCAAATTCATCTAGAATGCCAGGTACTATCCGTGTGCAAAGTTTAGAGTTATTGGCTTGCATACTTTCTGATACTGTATATTGATATTAGGGTAACAAAAATCGGGACAGCACATATTAACAGTTGGCAGCTCTGGTTGCTCTTAAGAATACGCATAGTCATATCTGTTATGGTACACATAGCACATACGAAATTTGGTTGAAATCCAAATGACAGTATGGAAGTTACGTGTATTTAAAGTTGGACCTCTCAGCAGGCTTAGAATCATGTTGGTAGCACTGACGTATATAAGTTACTCCAAATTAATATAGAATGTCAGGTATTATACGTGTGCATAGTTTAAAGCTGTCGGCTTGCATACTTTCTGATATATTGGTATTTGGATAAAATAAATTAGGAGCATTTATTAACAGTTGGCAGCCCTGGTGGGTCTCAAGAATACGCTCACTCGTATCTGGTTATGTACACATACAACATACGAAATTTGGTTGAATTACAATTGATAGTGTAGAAGTTATATGCATTTAAAAATTGGACCAATCAGCAGGCTTATAATCATTTTGGCAACCCTGCCACGTATGGCCTCCTGGAAATTAAACTGCAATATTATTATCTATACGTGTGCCAATTTTGAAATAGCTCCCATTCATACCTTCCAAGATATCCAACATGGAGCTCAAATTTCAATTGCGATTTTTTAGCAGTTGGTAGCACTGACATCGTTTTCAAATATGGCCGTGAGATATTCGGGTGTAGACATTTACTCCTACCAAATTTTGTTTCGATTGCTCCAGCGGTTTAGGAGTTGATAGGGGGGGACACACACACAGCCAGACAGACAGAAGGACAGACAGACAGACAGACAGACGGACAGACAGACAGACAGACAGACAGACAGACAGACAGACAGACAGACAGACAGACAGACAGACACACATTTGCCCGATCTCATAAGTCTACTTTTTCCTCATTTTTGCAAAATGTGAAAAGTAGGCTAAAAATGTAGAACGGGTGGGCGAAGTAAGGTTATTTGGAGTTACAGGTAATTTTAACATTAAATAGTTTTATTTATTTTCTTACTGACAAGAACTGGAGATCCCGCCTGTTGTGTGATGCCGATTGATCAGTCAGAAGGGTTCGGTCCCAATACAACTTGTATTCCTTGTTTTCAAGGTCACACTTCGGTTGATATTTGTGATACGGAACTTTCTTCCCCTTTAGAAGCTGAAACTTATCAGCCAACACCTGATGCTAGATTTTAGCAACTACATCATGCCTTTGTTTGTGCTCCGTCGCCAGAAAATACTTACAAGCAGATGTAATATGTTGTATTGTTTCTGACTGTATTTATTATTATTATTATTATTATTATTATTACTATTATTATTATTATTAATGTGTATGGAGAGTTACAAAACTGGGCGTGGAACGACAACCACTCATGATTAGACTGTTAATGATTTAAATTACCGTCAAAGTGAAACTCTTTCTGCACAGTTTAGAAGTATGTCATCAGAGATGTCGTTAACCGGTGCATGCTCAACAAACACAATGGCATTTCGGACAACAGTAATTGGCTGTTTGACAATTGCAAAACCTCGATCCAATGCACAAATGTTAGAGAAAGTTACGTGTGAGCGAGAGAGAGAGGAGTGAAACTGTTTTTTAGCACACCCGGTATGGAGGGGATGGGAGGAGCTAATAGGCTACGCGCCACACGCTGACAAAAAACCACAGTCTGGCAAGCAACTCAATGTTGTAAACATTCTTTATGTTCGACTATGTCGATATGTAAATATTATATGTCAGAAAACTGTATCATAATGGGTGTCATTAAAGTACTACCTTTCATTATAACACTGTTTTTCCAACTAATCAGAGCTCAACATTTTCATTCATTGACCAATTAGGTAAGTATAGCGTCTGACATGCACTGAAAATCCAACATGTCGGACATGAATTACATGATTTGAAAGTTGGCAATGAAGCCTATATTGGATCAACATTGTAGTTACAATGCATAAACAAACTGGGCATTACTGCAAAAGAAATAGCACTGTACCTTAATATCCGCAACTCCAATTTCTACACATTCATAAGATTTCACCGACATAACACCATAACATCTTGGAGGAAGCAGGCGTATGACATTAGTTACACGGAAATTATAATCCAGCTCCCTGTTCAGTAAATGAATTTCTTATGCGAAACTTTTCCGCCAGACACCGTTACTGTTCTATTTGGGACTAAATTGATTTGCCTTCCGTTGACATTCTATACGCATCCAATTTGAAGAATAACTAGCTTATAACACGATACATTTTAAATTTAAAGAGTTTGTAACAGCCTATTGTTTGTTATTTGACCAAAATAACAACCTGTGCGCTATCTGTTGAGGCAACTTCAGGATTAGGGGCACATGACCTCGTAGTTCCACCCCTTACAACAACAATAACTAACTAACTAACAACTTCAGGATCAACAATGTTTCAAAGCTTTGGGATCCGTTATTGGGTAGAGATCAAATGCTGAGCCCATACAATTCCCGAGAAGAAGTCAACCGACAGAATATTTATGTTAGAATATATAACAAAGTTATAATTATCGTCGACCATAAACAGTCGTATGCAACTCGCTTCGCTCGTTTTATAAATATACTCGTGTCTTAATTATTGCCATTATAGGCTCGTTGCGTGAGAGATGGGTGGATTCAGGATATATCATGCATACGCTGGAAATAATTGATATGAGGGTAGCATGAATAATTTCTGGGACAAATAGAGACAAGTAGCGCTGCTATTTGAACCCATACCTCCGAGGCGACAGCCTAGAATGGTACACCACGTGGGGTTCGATATCTATTTTGTGTCTCCTTCAATAACGATGATGCTTACCAGATATAACTTAGGCTATACATAGCTGGGTTTCCTCCATAGTCACCCCCCGCCCCCCGGACTAGTATAGGCGTTTATCCTGGGTTCCTCCAATCTACATGTGCTTAATTCTTCCATTATTTACGTACTATCGACCCACCCCGGCTTAGCTCGGGAACAGTTATGAATGCATTACGTGATAAGCGCGTTTTTTTTCGATGTCAATGAACTACGACCTATATCCGTATTACGCCTTGGCATGATGGGTTAAAATCACTCACTGGACTATTAATTATAGACTATTATCATGGAGATGCATGTGCAACGAATTCTTGTCAAACGTAATTATATAATAGCGAAACGCATGAAACACAAATCCCCCTTCCGTCCAATCTTAACTTGACTCTGTATTTTGCGGAACGAAAAGTTCACAGGCGAAACGAAGAAAAGCCGAGTTGCACTTCCAGGAAAACTTCAAACACAACCACTCTTCTCTGAAGTCTTAATCAACACGACTTGACAGTTTGCTGCTGGCTGTAATAGGGGTGATAGGGTCCGCCCCCTAGCTAGCTCGTAAATTGTCGTCTCAGTAATTGAATGGAGATTGTTGGAGGAAATGAAACCATAATTAGAGTTATAGTGGGCGATGTATGAAAATAGGGATATGCTCTCATGGACTTTTGTGTAGAACTTTTCATGCTGAACAATTCTTACACTCACAGTGTATTTATATTTTTAACGATTTGCCCAGCGTAAGCTTAAAAAACGCACGGACGCCAGTATTTTTTGACTTTTTCACTGAAATTGGTTCTGCTTGTCTTTCTTTGATCAAAAATAAATTTTATTCTACAGAAACCTTCCTCGAGATATCCTTTACAGAATGGAGAAAACCGCATCAAAATCCATCCAGTGGTTCTCGAGATTACTCGTGACACCCAAGAATCGGGGACTTAGTGTTATACTAAGTAGAGATACTTAGGACGATCTTGCTGGCTTCAGTACCCAGCCTATTGGTCATTTCTCAAAGAACAGCTTGCTTTATAATATTTAAACTCTAAATATTAAATTTCCAACGAGCACTGTTTACCTGGGAGAAAGCGGAGACGAGATATAGCCTAGCCCAGGAAATGATGTCGCGTCACAGTGTACAAGTACATAATGTAAGCAAACGAGACAGTTAACACACCGTGCCAGAGGTTAAACATACTTTACATTGTAAATATGTTCTCAGTAACGGCGGGCATCGATGCCACTCTTGTAAGACATTAGTTGAAGAAAGGTGAGCTGGACACTTTAAAACATAGGCTAAACCAACTGACAAGTTACGGAATTTTTTAAAATTGTTTAAGTTTTGATAACAGATTTTTATGTAGTTTTTAGTACTGATTTAAGAAAGGATATTGGTTTTCTTCTATCACGTAATGTTCGTCTACAAAATGAGGTAAAACCCTTAGGAAAAATCCTAAAAAGGTCATTTTAATCCCTCCCTATATGATTCTGTTAAGGTCCCATTCCAGTTTTTGTACCGAAAATAAGGTCCCATTAACACCGACTTACACATATGGGGTTCCTACAGATTCAGCATAACCCAATGCGTAAGCGAAACGCACTTACTCTTTAAATGCCTCACAATTAAATAAATACCTTAAAACATGTATATTTACAATGAAATAATGAAAGAATGCAACACAGTAACCATGGTAACAGAATCTCACAGGTCCATCTATTTCTGTAAGACGCAATGCAATTCCAATTATTACATTACTGTGAAAGTTTCCAGACGGTTATAAGGTTATCACTGAACCAAATTAAGCTGTAAAATTCATCAATACATACAGTATAATGCGCTTAAGGGGGTCAAGGGGCACTCTAGAATTTTTTCACGCAATTTTCACGTGTGAGTGTGGTACGAAAGGTTTTTTTTTTCACCCGACTATAAAGCTTGCCACGGTGGGTGAGTGGTTATAGTGTCGGACTACCAACCCCAAGATTGCAGGTTCGCCCCTGGCCATGGTAAGTGATTTTTGAAGGCGACAAAAATCACGACATTCATGTCATACGTTGTTGGCATGTTAAAGAACCCATTTGAATTCAGTAGGCCGTGTTCAATGACAAAATTAATCTCGGGATTTTCCGCCAACACGAAGTTCCTCCATTCTCTACTTGAAAGCGCTGTAGTGTCAAGGAGTTTAGATATCTAACCTCCTTGACTTTCGTAGCGTTCAAAGGAACGACGAAATTCGACATGCAAGCTACCCTCTGGGTGTCAATTAACAAAGCTTTCACCCGGCACCCGAGGCCATACGATATTATTATTATTATTATTACCCGACTATAAAGGGTCTCCGAAAACCACATTTAAAGGCCCTTAACTTAACAGTGTCTGTGATATTCCCAGAAAACTAACTTCGCTCTGATATACCTATGAAGGAATGACAAACCCCTAACCACTGCACCAGTAGCTGAATTGATAATGTCTGATTAATCATACCAAGGATAAATCAGTCATAGCATTCATGATTGAGAATTTGCTCAGTGTACTCTTTACAACTAGAATATTCGCGGGTGAAGCCGCGGAGGGTAATGCTAGTCAGTATTATTTATGTACCATGTTATTAAACCACGTTAACATAGGTTAATCCTAAACATAAAGTAAGAAAAGTTGATAAGGGTTTATTACAACACTATCACAAGTCATTGTAGTAACGTTTTCTTTTTCCTTCAAAAATTATTTTTGTGCAGTTCCTGTTGTGGAGTTGAAGATTCTCTCTTTTTAACATCCAACAGTAGTCAACCATCATGTAAACGTCCCAGCCTCCTCGATATCTTCATTATAATTTGTGTGTATGTTGAAGCAGTTTGAAGCAATTTTTTCATCGCAGACCTGCGGAATCAATCGCAGAGACCACCAGTATTACGTAATTTCAACATGCCCACCGCTCAGTGGGGCAGATGGAGTTTCAAATGGCCAGGAAGTCAAAGAAAGAATGTTTCTTTTCGGGCACAGTGATGCAATGGAAGTTACATATCTAGTGCTTGAGTATATCCTAAAGGTTACATCATATGATGCCCTAACACGGACGGAATTACAGTAAGGATCGTCCCTATCGAACGGAGATTCGCGGTGCCGCGTGGCGGTCACGGCACTGTGGCTATTCGCGTGTCGAGCAAGGCACTGGCGCTAGCAGCAGCGTAGTGCCCAAATAGTTTAACATATTTACACTTTTTAACGTACTTAATGATAATCATTAGGCTACTTACAGTACATGAATTTCAGAGTAGTTGCTAGAAATGCTGTCCTTCAATTTCTAAACACACGTTGCACCAATGTAGGAAATTTTGGTAGGCTCACTGTAATTCATCCTCACTGATATTTCGTATAAGTACAGTTATTTCGATCTTGAATGACTCCAGAGTACAGAGTTTCTGCATACCATTTGTTTGAACCTTACGAACACATTTACTGAAAGAGTTCTTCTTGAGGAGATGAGGTAAGTTTCCACTAGGATAATTCGATGTTTTGTTCCATACCTAACCATGTTCACAGGATACGAGACAGCCTAAAGTACTTCACCACACGTCTTAATTATCTCAACTAAGATATACCAGTGTCTCTAAAACCCTCAGTGATTAACAGGGACGTAAGGCCAATAACATTATCTTATTTTGTATAATATACTACGCTAAGCTGTATGTTTCACAAAACTCAAGCTCCAATACAAGAGGGAGTTAGAAGGTGTGGTCTGTACCAAACTCTTCCAAATCGTTTTAATAGTACAGGAAAAATCTTGCATTTCTTGATAAGACAAGGGGAATATATTTATTTGTTTATCAAGTGCTTTTAAACAAATAAACATGACGATAGCGCCTAGCAGAACTGTGTAGCCCGCATATCACTAGTGCTAGGCAGGTAGTCTGTACACATGGGGCGCACACAACCCATTATGCGAGAGGTCTCGCACGGCTCCGCTAGTTATTATTATTATGCCAGCTCCGTATGTAAATGCAATACCAACTTTCGGGACTTCGCGTCTTACTTTTGTGTTATCACTAAATGCTAGTCAAGTGACGGTGACTAATCACTCTCCGCCCACCCAGCGGGCAAGCTAAGCTCTGTTCTATATGGAAGGCCCTAATTGTTGATTAGACGAGAGCGCTATTTGGCACTGTGTTTATGTCTTAGTGACGGTTCTTGATAGATATAAAAATTGTATTCTTCAGGGTTTGTGGACCATACTAAAGCTGTTCGTGCGAGAATAATAGACTTTTGACAAAGGAAGGTTTAAGGGACTCCAAAATGTCCTATATATTGTCAGCTATGCCCAAGATCGTAGGTTCAAACCCGGTCGAAGTCGTCAGGTATTTCAGACCGGTAAAATCCTTCGGAGGGAAATTAAAGCCGGCGGGCCCATGTCATACATTTATGTCACTTAAAATAACCTACCACTGCAGTTGGTAGTGTGTAGCCCAATTTGTAGGTTATATTTGGCTAGTTAGAAACGCTCTGTCAAGTTCCAACGTTCGCCGCTAGGTGTTACTGACAGTAGCATCTGGTAGCCAAAGTTGGAACTACTTGTAATTGAACTTGTTGCGAGCCCTCAGGCGTTCCAACAAAAATACCCAGCTATGGTCATTGCCTGCAATTCATATACAGTACAGTATAAATGTCATATAATGGTAATTTCCATTTTTTTTACTTACCTTTTTCTCAGAAACTATTAACAGGAACCAATGAAACTATTTTAGGAAATGTTGTGTATTCGAACCCTCAGAAATGTATGTTTTAAAGAAATTTCATCCTCAACAGTTGGTAACACATACAAACCACCAGAGACTCAGTTATCGATTACTAGAGCGACCAGAGCCGTCATTATGGCGCATTGATCTGTATTGTTCCTTGTTCTGTATATAATGTTTGGCTTCCTCATAATAAATGGTGAATCTTAGAAAACACAAAAGAGGAGTTTTGAAAATAAATGTGTTTTTGGAATTTTCATGAATTTAACTGGATTACGGTGGGTAGAAGCACAACACAATGGTCCTTTTAAAGAAATAGTAGTTTTATTGCAGGTCATAGCAAGTTACAGTTCACCACACAATAAACAGATACAAGCAATTCGTATCTCACTCCAGGTCCCCTCTTGTTTGGAACACTTCCCTTGCACTCAGTCATGCAGTTAATCCTACCGTAATGAGGTCCGTGTCCTTGGCCAGAAATATCGCAACTCTTCCTCTTGTAAACAAGCCACACCAACTTGTTCTGATTGTACACTGTCTCGCCGTCCACAGGCTAGGAAAACAGTCCACTGCGTTTCGCAATCCACACAGCACTTCACTACAATAATCTCTGTCGCACTGGAAAACACACACTCTTCAAAACTCAGTCCCTCTGTATGCTTCACACTCCTTCGCTGTCAAGAGAATCAGCCTCACTTGGGTTTCGTAATTTCGCACGACACGTCACCAACAACTGTCGCACTCGCTCAAGAACACTGTTCCTCCCTCGATGGTGAGGCCGCTTTATATAGCAGGCTGGTGACTCAATGAATGCTTATGGAACCGTCCAGGATTCACGGATTCTCGAGATTTCCATCACTAGCTGGGTCACGAATATTCTGGTCCATCCCTTTTGTCCTCGAAACCCCGTTGCGTAAGACGCAGGTAACTCACAGAGGCAGAGCATAGCCCGGGGCGAAAGTGACTCACGCGGTGAGGGGACGAAACAAACTCACAGCCGTAACAATTGCATGCTTTTAACAGCGCTTTCATTAACATTTTCATTTGACAAAATTAAACTTACGTAAAATTTGGATAACGAACGTGATGAACTAGAGCAGAGGTTCCAATTAGGAATTTTTCTCGGACCCCCTAAAGCGATCGTTATGCAAGCACGGGCCCCCTGCTCCAAAAGATTCTAAGTCGAGAAGTAAAATATTTAAATTCCTAATAAAACCTCTACCTTGGAGTATTGTGCTCAATTATTTGTGTGTTAATATTATTTTATTTAATCCTATTACATCATCTAATTATCTTAAGTCGTAAAGGTAGGTAGTGCTACAGATCTAAAAATAACAATGCAGTGGTTGAGAAGGAACAAGTCCTATATATTATCATCTTGTTAAGAGCACGAATGTGTAAATCGGGCCGGCGTTCAATAAGACGAACGTAACCTATTTTCCCGAAAAGATTTCTCGAGGTCGGGTTGCAATTTCAAAATGTTCACCCTGAAATCAGGCCCCATATCTAGTATATTTCTATATTTGCTTTTCATTACGCACATTGTGGAAAAAGTTTGCCCGCACAACTAAGTTGTTACGACAGAAGAATAATGTTTATTGCCTTATCACTGATTCCCATGTAGGCCTTTCGAGCTGTCACCCAGAAGTCTGCTAGCTTTCTTTTTTCATTAAACATTTCCTTCATTTAATCACTTGAGGTCAATTCAACGAGTTGGTGTTGTTCCTCCTCTGATAGTAGCTGAATATTTTCAAGTTTGAGATTAGTGCTGAATTTTTCTCGAGTCCAGCAGTTATCGCCATCGGGCTCCGGAAAATATTCCCGAAAAGTAGTTGCAAGACTACGAGGATGAAATTTTATATTTTCTTTACCTCTCAAGACAAACCTTCTTTAGATGACTGTATCAACGTTTTTTTGTGTGGGGAAATAGGCATATGAGCCATTTTGGGCCCTTGTTCCCCAGATATTACACTTTTTTTTACAATCGCACTGATCTTGTCTTCAACTCTGAAGACATCAACGTAGTCACCTTGCAAACTCAAATTCAAAACATTTAAGTGTTCAAACACGTCAGCCAAGTAAGCAGTTCTGAAAAGCCAAGAAATGTCATTGAGCAAATCCTCATGTATCGCCCCATGAAGAAAGATCCGTACCTCATCTTTCATATCGAAGAACCTCGTTAAGATCCTGCCCTTGAAAGCCATCGCACTTCAGTATAAATGAGAAGCTGCTCATGCTCGCTACTTATGTCTTTGCAGAGCAATGCAATAATAACCTGCATTTAAAGGAGCTGGTTTTGGCATTGTTTATTATTTTCACTACTTCATTAAGGGTGCAGTCATTTGGCTACTAATGCTTCCTGGTGAATAAAAGCAATGTGTCCAATGTGTACAGCAATGAAATGAAAAAGGTAGCTCCAGACATGATGGCCCTTCCGGCATCCGGACAGAGCTTTAGCGCCATCTGTAGACAGACCCACACATTTCTTCCAGTTGATATCATGTTAATTACAATAATCGATCAGAGCTGCGAAAATATCGTCTGCTGTTGTGTGTACTAGTTCACAGGAAAAAAGAAAATCTTCATATATTTCGTCATGACATAAAAACACAAAAACCAACTTGATCGCTTCTTTTGATATGTCGGTACTCTCAGCCAACTGCAGAGCAAACTTGTCACACATGGGAGCCTTGCCAACAACATCTCTTCAATATTGCTTGACATATCTGTAATTCGCTTTTGCACAGTATTTTTAGACAACTGGACGGTAGCTTTGCGGCAGCATCGCCCAGCATTCTCTTGCACAAAACAATTGCTGAAGGTACAATGAGCTCTTCAGAAATTGTATGGTTTTTGGCACGTTTTGTGACAAGCTGAGGTACTTCGTATTTTGCAAGCGTTGAATTTTCATTCACATTTGCACCGGAACTTTTGGTAATTACTTCCTGGCATGATTTCAGTTCGGCTAACTTCATTTTGAAGAATTTAATGGATTTACCTTTGTGCTCCGAGTGTTTGGTATGTACTGTAGATGCCTCCGGAGGTTTACATGTTTCATACTCTCGTTGGCAAGGGTTTCAAAGCACATCACGCATTGAGGCTTAGGACAATCTTCAGGTCCACAATACGAAAAGTCAATTTCCAAATATTTTATGTCGTATTTTCTACTTTTTGCAGTAGGCTTACTCTTTGAATGGCTAGGCTGAAGAGAGGCAGCAGGTGGCCCATTCACTTCCTTATTTATAACCACAGATTTCTCTTCGTCACTATCTGTAGCAATGGGCCTACTTCGTTTTAAAGATCCACTCTTCAACCAACGATCCATATTCAATGGACTTTATTAAAGCAATCCTTTCTACTTTCAAAACTCATGTAGGCCTAAATACAGTATGTAAACACACAAAATGGCTGCGGAGCAGAACACAGGGAAACAGGAGCAGAACGCTCTACAGCGGGAAACTTGAAACGCTCAAAATACGCTGCGACACATATAAGTGCGCCACTCATACTGTGGGTGGCAACTCATATTATTATTACTATTATTTTTAAGGAACTCTTTGCACTTCCTCCGTTTTCCATTTTCATTATTGCATTATTTCTTGACGACTCTTCGCGGACCCCCGGGGTCCGTGGATCACCTAATGGGAACCTCTGAACTAGAGTATATCTTATAAGCTATATGGGAGAATTACATCTAAAAATTTCAGTTGGTTGAAAAGTTTCGAAGAAAAGAGTTCTTTCTTATTCAGGGAAACATTTTGGCGAGAAATTGGAATCAAAGATTCTCTCCGGTTTTTAGAACATGCCAGTACCATAGGATTCTTCTTCTTCCACTTGAAGCACTAGCTGTTGCTGTTGTTCCATGTCCAGGTCCTGCAAAGCTTCCCATTATCATTCTCGTTCTCATTCCCGTTTCCGGAGCCACAGCAAACTTCCCGTTTCCGTTCACATTCCAATTCCGGGGTCCACTGTGAACCGGAGTCTCAAGCAAGCTTCCCGTTCCCGTTCTCATTTCCATTCCCTGGTCAATTGTGAACCGGAAGCCCTATAAAGTTTCCCGTTCCCGTTCTCGTTCTCAATCTCGTTCCCGGGTCAATTGTGAACCAGAAGCCCTACAAAGCTTCCCGTTCCCGTTCTAATTCCCGTTCCAGGGTCAATTGTGAACCGGAAGCCCTACAAAGCATCCCGTTCCCGTTCTAATTCCCGTTCCAGGGTCAATTGTGAACCGGAAGCCCTACAAAGCATCCCGTTCCCGTTCTCATTCCCGTTCCAGGGCCAATTGTGAACCGGAAGCCCTATAAAGCTTCCCGTTCCCGTTCTCGTTCTCATTCATGTTCCCAGGTTAATTGTGAACCGAAAGCCCTGCAAATCTTACCGTTTCCGTTCTCATTCATGTTCCAGGGTCAATTGTGAACCGAAAGCCCTACTGAGCTTCCCGTTCCCGTTCTTATTCATGGTCCCGGTTCAATTGTGAACCGGAAGCCCTACATAGATTCTCTTTCCCGTTCTTGTTCTCATTCCCGTTCCCGGGTCAATTGTGAACCGGAAGCCCTACAAAGCTTCACGTTCCCGTTCTCGTTCTCATTCCCGTTCCCAGGTTATTTGTGAACCGAAAGCCATGAAAATCTTCCCGTTTCCGTTCTCATTCATGTTCCAGGGTCAATCGTGAACCGGAAGCCTTACAAAGCTTCCCTTTCCCATTCCAGGGTCAATTGTGAACCGGAGGCCCTGCAAAGCTTCACGTTCCCGTTCTCATTCTCATTCCCGTTCCCAGGTTAATTGTGAACCGAAAGCCCTGCAAATCTTCCCGTTTCCGTTCTCATTCATGTTCCAGGGTCAATCGTAAACCGGAAGCCCTACAAAGCTCCCCGTTCCCATTCCAGGGTCAATTGTGAACCAGAACCCCTACGAAGCTTTCCGTTCCCGTTCTCGTCGTCATTCCCATCCCCGAGCCTATTGTGATTCGGAAGCCCAACAAAGCTTCCCGTTCCCATTCCAGGGTCAATTGTGAACCAGAAGCCCTACGAAGCTTCCCGTTCCCGTTCTCGTTGGCATTCCCGTTCCAGAGTCTATTGTGATTCGGAACCCCTACGAAGCTTCCCGTTCCCGTTCTCATTGTCATTCCCGTCCCCGAGTCTATTGTGATTCGGAAGCCCTACAAAGCTTCCCGTTCCCATTCCAGGGTCAATTGTGAGCCGGAACCCCTACGAAGCTTCCCGTTCCCGTTCTCGTTGTCATTCCCGTTCCCGAGTCTATTGTGATTCGGAACCCCTACGAAGCTTCCCATTCCCGTTCTCGTTCTCATTCCCGTCCCCGAGTCTATTGTGATTCGGAACCCCTACGAAGCTTCCCGTTCCCGTTCTCGTTGTCATTCCCGTCCCCGAGTCTATTGTGATTCGGAAGCCCTATAAAGCTTCCCGTTCCCATTCCAGGGTCAATTGTGAACCGGAACCCCTACGAAGCTTCCCGTTCCCGTTCTCGTTGTCATTCCCGTTCCCGAGTCTATTGTGATTCGGAACCTCTACGAAGCTTCCCATTCCCGTTCTCGTTCTCATTCCCGTCCCCGAGTCTATTGTGATTCGGAACCCCTACGAATCTTCCCGTTCCCGTACTCGTTGTCATTCCCGTTCCCGAGTCTATTGTGATTCGGAAGCCCTACAAAGCTTCCCGTTCTCGTTCTCATTTCGTTCCCGTGTTAATTGTAAACCGGAGCCCCCAGCAAGCTCCCCGTTCCCGTTTTCGTTCTTACTCCCATTCCCACACCAGCCTTTACCAAGAGTGTGCTCATTCTATGTTTGAGCGACTGTACATGGTTTCATTTAGAGACTGATGACGTGCACACGAAACAGGCCTTCATATGTTATACAGACCACACACATCCAGTGGTTTCGTGTAAGTCGAGTGTGCACAACTTGTGGGAATAATACCTTGCCTTTAGGAGACAGCTGCTGGTTTATTAACAGCTTTAACTGTTGGTTTAGTGCGCTTCAAAGTGTGCAACGTGTGGGAGCAAAGAAATAAAATACGTTCCAGCCTTGGGCCTTTCATATGGTTTAAATTCTGTTTTGAAAATGCAGTAAGAGAAAATAGCGCGTGAAATACAATAGAAATTGTCATAAGCTGAGCAACTGATTGTAAAATATGTACCATTCACCCCCATCATTACTGTAGTAGCTAATGACAAGCATGTACTTTCAAACCGTATATTTGTAGTCTATTATCGGTTATCAGCTAGAGCTCAACATATTTTGCTTATTTGCCTTTCTTGTTCCTTTGTTTAGAATCGTAGGCTTTGCATTATAAATATGTTTTATGCTTACTGGAGTAAAATATACTGATTATATAGCGCCTGTAATTTACTATTTTCATAACGTGTCTCTTTCCGCAGCTTAAGGACCTATAATGGCTTTTTGATGCGTAACATCTTTCCATTCGGTTGCTGGATATTTTTGTGGGAGTGATTTTGAAAAATGGGACGGAAGTGGATCGGAACGATCGAGGTGGCACCAGCTGGCACACTTCGATCGAACGGAAGTGTGCTAGCTGGCAGTGGTGGATCGAACGGAAGTGTAAGACGCACTGTCAACTCGATCGATCGATCCAGCTGGCAGTGGTAAGAGAAACATAGAGAGCGCGGTGTCGGAAATTGATACCATGACGTACTCTCGGCCATGTGGAATGTATATGACATACTGAACGGTAAACGCTCATGCAAACTCTGGTGTCAAGTGATTGAAACAAAACACATGGTACATGTTCGAAGTCTTCGTATCAGCATTTAAATGGTAAACTGCCTTAATATCAAACATTGTAAGTAGTCGGTATTGCCGGTATTATGTTTCTGCACAATGGCTATTCAAATATTAACCCACATCACGGTAATGCAGTCATCTATATAATATAATCGTTGTGGTTACGCAAGAATTGAGCAATTGCAGAATACATTCTCTTTACCCACAAGAGGGCCTATTCATAAGGCATTTTAACCTCAATTTCACGCAGGAACATTATCGAAACAAGCAAAATATAAAAGAAACTTAATTCCGCAATGAAGAATTATTGGAACGTGGAAGTAAGTCACCATCTTTTGCACAATATTTGCGTAGTCGAAATAGCCGTGGGGTTAGCGCCTATGTCTGTGAATCTAGAGATCTTTGGTTCGAATCCCGGACGTGGTAGATATTTTTGCTACCAGATTATCATTCTAAACGATATTTATCATATCAATATGACTCATTTTAACAGAATCCATATGAAATTACGTGTTGGTCTATGAATCAAGAGGGCAAGCCTTTCATGATCTACTGCTGTACACATTGCATTTACTCGCAAGTTGGCCTATTTATAAGGCATTTAAGGTTATGAGCGGAGTCGCGTCTATTAATCTAGTTGATCCATATCGTATTCTTTATTTAGGCTAGTGCTGGTGGAAGCTACAAATCATCTAATAAAAATGAGTTCCGTATTATAAACTACAATATCTGTAAAACACTCCCTTTTATAATAGATTAATATTTGTGCCAATAATAGTATAAAATACCGGTGTAATTTATCAACAATTTCATGTCAGGTTTCTTCTATGTCAGATGTTACACATCATATGCAACTACTGTAAGGCTCGTAAATTTTATTCTTCTTCTTTCTTCGTTTCACCCTCTTTGGGGTGAGTACGTTGAAACAATAAGTTCCCTGTGTGTTGTTCTTTGCTTAGTACCCTGTATCTCTTCATTCTTTCTGATCCTCTTTTCCTGTCTTCTTCAGAGACGATGGGTTTGGATTTTAGTGAAGATTTGTCTTGGAACCTTATATTTTCGTCTTTTTGGCTTTTCGATTGTGTAGTGAATTTTCTTTTTTTTAGGTAGATTTCATTAGAACGCTAACTATTGCAATGGGTCCCATGTTTCGAATTCCGGAAAATTTCGACATATCTTCGCGTTTCACATCCCCCAGACCCCAAAACCACCGTCAGTTCAAAAGTTTATATATAATTTATGTATGTATATATATATATATATATATATATATATATATATATATATATGTATATCAGTTTCTTGTGGACACGATAACTGCCGTAATTTTGCACCAATCACTTTGAATTTTTTACCGAATATGTATACCTATAAAATCTCGATCGAGTTCGTTACTGGGCTAAATCGGTCGAAGGGGGTGAAAATGGGGGGCGTTTTTCGAAAAAGATAATATTGCTATAACTCTCTTATTATGTGACATATCGAATCCGTTCAACGTTCATACTATGTGTCGGATAAAGCCCAAAAATTTATGTTTGAAGAGTTTTTTTATAGCACCAACCATTGACCAAAGGGGTGGGATAAAGTGGGTTTTTCGGGAAACGTTAATCATATCTCTCTTAATAGGCACAATATCAAAACCGTACAAAATGGACAGTATTCCCCTAATAATTACCTAAAACTTTTGTCTGAAAGAATTTTTGATATGACCCACCATTACGCCAAGGGATGAGAAAAATGATTTCGGAATTATAAGAAAATGCCAAGAGCTATCAGAGGTTGCCATGGCAACACTACTAAATTGATGAGGGATGAGCCATCATTGTTGCCATGACAACGCACTTGCACGAGATCAGATTCAGTATTTCCATCTGACTAAGTGGAAAGCGGCTTCGGTGACGTAACTGGTAGCATGCTGAATGCCTATGCCCAAGGTCGCGGTTTCAAAGCCGGCCGAAGTCGTCGGATTTTCTAAGAGCGCTAAAATCCCTCAGTATGCTTTCCTTTGGAGGGGAAGTTCCAACGTTCGTTGCGAGTTGCTGGTTGGGGTTGCATCTAGTAGCCAAGTTCACAGGTAGGTGTCGTTGACGGTAGTACCTGGTAGCAACATTACGAACTACTGCTTGAAATTGACCGCCTGCAGTCCTTACCTGAATTAAGACAAATACAGCCATTAAAATTCACACCGTTTATCAGACAGATTCTACACTCACCCAAAGTACACGGGGTTAGATGACCGCGTTGTCGCAGCCCCTAAACTGAGGAACCAACCAGAGGTAGATTTCATTAGAAAGCTAACTATTGCAATGGGTACCATGATTCGACTTCCGGAAAATTTCGACATATCTTCGCGTTTCACATCCCCCAGACCCCTAAACCACCGTCAGTTCAAAAGTTTATATATAATTTATGTATGTATATAACTATATATATATATATATATATATATATATATATATATATATATATATATATATATCAGTTTCTTGTGGACACGATAACTGCCGTAATTTTGCACCAATCACTTTGAATTTTTTACCGAATATGTATACCTATAAAATTTCGGTCGAGTTCGTTTCTGGGCTAAATCGGTTGAAGGGGGTGAAAATGGGGGGCTTTTTTTTTTCGAAAAAGTGAAATATTGCTATAACTCTCTTAATATGTGACATATCGAATCCGTTCAACGTTCATACTATGTGTCGGATAAAGCCCAAAAATTTATGTTTGAAGAGTTTTTTATAGCACCAACCATTCACCAAAGGGGTGGGAAAAAGTGGGGTTTTCGGGAAACATTAATCATATCTCTCTTAATAGGCACAATATCAAAACCGTACAAAATGGACAATATTCCCCTAATAATTACCTAAAACTTTTGTCTGAAAGAATTTTTGATATGACCCACCATTATGCCAAGGGATGAGAAAATTGATTTCGGAATTAGAAGAAAATGCCAAGAGCTATCAGTGGTTGCCATGGCAACACTACTAAATTGATGAGGGATGAGCCATCAGTTGAGCCCTGCGCGGATAAAAAAAACTTATCCGCATCCGCCCCGCATCCGCACGACTGTTATCCGCATCCGCCCCGCATCCGCACGACTGTTATCCGCATCCTCCCCGCAACCGCATAACTGTTATCAGCATCCGCCCCGCATCCGCAAGACTTGTATAAAAATCCGCTGATATTTCAATTCTGGTTTCCTGACCTCCGCTTTAGACAAAAAACTGACTATACTTCTTTGGCTACTTTCGCACTTGTGCCGCAGTAGGTTTGATGTGCCTGATTTGTGTCCTGAGTATGAATACACTTATTTACAGGTAAAACATCCTACTATATCGTTCATCTCTTTGGTTCCATTGAAAACGTAACCAAATATCTGCCTTATCCTTGACTTGAGCTTTGTTTCACGCACTATTGAATATTCACCTTGTTTTGTTTTAATAGATATTTTATCAATGTTGGTTAAATGATGTCCATACTCCCGGTCGCGGTAACATTTACTGTACCCGTTCGTCCTGGGGATGCGATGACCCAGCTGCTATTACATCGCATTCCTGGAGTTCCAGGACAGAGCGGAGTTAAATGAACCTCTAGTCAAATAAGGAATGTGTCGGAAATTCAGCTGAGTTATCGAAAAATCAGTTGGGTAACACGAGACAAAGTATCTCTAGGGTCGTTACGGGCTTAAGTTTAATAAAAATAAATGCAAATATAAATGGGCGCCATCAACTGAATTCCTAGCAAACCACCTCCTTTCCTGGTTAAGCCGTACTCAATACAAGGAAAGAAAAAGGAAAATCACACCATCATCAGATCACAACTAAGATAAAAACAAATTTATTTCACTTTGATAGTCAGACAGACATTTTAAATATACCTCCTACCTGAGAGTATGGTCGAATGCCAACGTTAAATTGTCATTGTCCAAAAATCGAACCATCTCTTTTCTAATCAAAAATATTTCATCCACATAAAACAGAAAAATCTCTAAAGTTCTCTTGGGTTCTCAGGATCACTGTAGCACTATGTCTTTCGTCACTGACATTTGTGATACCTGAGACCTAATTTCTCTTTAATTTAACATCATAAATGTGGATTTGAAAAAGTTATTAATCTGTCTAAACATACACATATTATAATCACATACTTTAAATATCACTCAATTTATGGCTTGCATGGCATAATTTAAATGTTGAACATGTTAGTCAAATGCTCCCAAACATCGAATAATTAATTTACACTATTTACATTGTCATTCATAATTACTTGTTTGTGAATTACAGAAAATTCACTTCTCATTGGTCATCATTATCATCATCATCAAAATTAAATATTTCTCACATTAATTCTCATTTCAAAATTCAACATATTCCTGTCAGAATCATCAACTCATCACCATTAAATCATTTAAATGAAAATTATTATCATCACTTCATTATGCTTTCTAATTATTCACACACTCTTATCGTATCATCTACTTCAGATTAAATCGTCCTAAATCATCAACACAAATTGTTTAATTCCTCAACTCAAGTTGCAATTCCTCAAATCATATCTCAATTAAATTGTTTTAATTCAACATAAATTTATTAATCATCAGCTTCTTTAATTAATTATCACCTTCTAATTCAGTTATTCATCATCTATCCAATCATCTATTAATTTATTTAAATCGGTTTATTCACCAATCTTTAATTCATCCATTTATTTAATTCGATGATTTATTCCAAAATTTAATTTATCAATTTATTTAAATTTCATTCTTCTGGTTATTTAGATTCTTATTATTTCATCTAGTCATTCTGATTTTTATTTCATTAGGTCAGATCGTTAATATGCTTAATTTTCAGATTATTATTTCATTAATTATTATTCTCAGAAAATCTTGTCTTATTAACTTTATTTATTTGTTTAATTTCCTAACAAATTGTTTAATATGGTATATAGAACGTTGTCTTACAGTTTTATCACTTCCAAGTTATATCTCGTATTTAATTTTCATGCCAAAAAATATTATTGCCTTCACGACATCACGTTGGATCTGACTATCCACAACGACATTATATATCCTCCATTCTTCAAATATCACATTTGAATACAACAATTATTCCACAAAACTCCATAAATATTCAGCACATACAGCATGAATCTCAACAATTACGCTAGACTGGGTTCGACAACCTCATGTCTGCTTCAAAATGCATTAGCAACATTGCAACTATCACTTGGCAACTTCCACAAAATGCCTATCACAAACTTCACTTAACCATGTTGCAGGATCTACAAAAAATATATAACTGGCTTCAAATTATCAACGCACACAATCTCCAGTAACTGTAATTAATCTGATCACATCTAGACAACTTCTTAAACAATTGGAAAAATATTACCTTAGTAATTCAAGATTTGCTTTCAAATAGCATAAATTATCTTACAATTCTCATAATTCACATCACAGAAAAACACCAATGTGCTATAATCTCTCATATCAAAATCTGCAATACTGATCTGCCTTAAAATAAATCTGACCATTAATGATTTATCTTACAAGATTCAATTACTTTAAATCCTTCTCAAAGGTATCAAACACAATTATAAAAAATCATCAAAAGCATCAGCTATAACAGCTGTTAAACTGAAATTACTCTCAAAAGAGTATAGCAAAAAAATATTGGATTGGCAAACAAGAATTACAAATGTAACCCTGATGACATTTATCGTTACTTTATTTAACAAAAATTCGACTGATATGTGACTAGTAGTTTCTTGTTTGATTCACTTACAATCTCATGTACACTCGGATGATAAAAATGAGTCCCTCAATGGCAAGTAAGATGAGTAACCACCGTACAATCGTATAAATACGAAAGACCTCGCCCCGTCGACTACCATGATAGTGCCCTAAGCGATGGGTAAGATGAGTAGCCACCATACAATCGTATAAATACGATAGACCCCATCTCGACGACTATATGAGTGAATGTACCAGATAGGAATCAACAAGTCTCTAGTTGTCATATAAAAGCGATATTCATTCACTAAAGTGAATAACATCTTAATATCTCCAAACAATCCAATGGAAAAAATCCCTACTGATGAATAATACACACTCGCTAATATGCAATGAACTGACGAAGTAATTTTAGATAATCAATTGCAGATCACGAGTTCGAAATACTCGTTACACAAAAAAACTATTCATGAAAAATATCCCTGCTGGAAAAAATGTCTAAAAGACCAAACATCTGCTTAATAAAGCCAACCAATGGTGAGAATATCGTATAATGATGCCTGCCATATCATATGGTCACGCCATATTCTAGCAAAATTTCGAAGCATATAAAGTCAAAGCCATGTCTTAAACAATCGTATCACTCCTATTAGAAAAATATACATGTGTGCCCAGTATTCATGAAAATAATCGTATCAGAAAGTTATAACTCTTACAGTACCTTCTCATAATCAGCTGTTATTAAATTTCAAAGATCGTCGATTTTCCCTATGTAATGAATTTCTCGAAAGATCGGCGTGAATATCATTCCATCCATGCAATGACGTTGCCTTCGAATTCCAAGTGAATCAGCTGGTGGACCTCCTCGTCAGGAATCGAATCCATCGCTCCGTGGTGCCATCGCGTCTCTATCTGCGTTTACTCCGACATGATAAACTTCTGGTTATCCATAGCGGATATTGTCCAAATCCTCACGAAAAAGTTCATATAACAGCGGACCCCCTATTCCTCTTCTACATTACGCCACTGTTCTATACAATGTTCAGTTTAAGTGTTGAAAGTTCAATTTCCACAGCGGTTTAATTTTACTTGTAGAAAATAAAATTATTTTATCATAGTGTCTAAGTTTATGAAGCACCCTGTATCTGTGTTCATACTCGGTAATTCATAACACTTCTTAAGAATTACTTGCATTAATGCACGAGCTAATGTTCCTAATTGCATAAGCTTACAACATTCCGTTTGCTTAGAAATTGTTAATGTTACTTGGACTGCGTTATGAAATGCATAGTCGTAATGTCATTAAGAAAAACTATGTTCATTCGAAGTTCTAAGTTGCAGTATCTCGTTACTATCTTGTATAAATCAAATGCTGAATAAACGTTCTAACTCAATGTAGTAATGAAGTTCAGCTTCTGTTATAATGTTTGCTTATAAAGTTGGAATTAACCCGCACGGCTCTACTGCAATGCTATAGACATCTCCGCATAAAGCTGGCCTCGCCATGTCGACTTTACTATGCCGTTCTGTGTTGAAATGCAGCTTGGAATAAAATTCTCCAACTACTCGCAATGCTGTTTTAAGAAACCCCGGCCTCCTATGCTTGTCTGCTGCGGGTGTTCGCCCGGCCCACTGACCTGCTTGTCGCTCGCCGCTCGGAGAAGCCGAAACTGTCCCCTGCACTTTCCGTGACAGTTTCTGTTCGCTGCGCGATGAAGCTGAAACTGTCGCCACCACTTTCCGTGACAGTTTCTGTTCGCGACGCGATCTGTACCATGCGCTTGGCGTTTGCTACTCAGCTCGACTCTCTTGCTTGGCTCACAGAGCTACACTGACAGTCTCTGCACTGGCTCGACCCTTACCTGCTTGGCGCAGTCACGTGACTTCTTCCCACCACTGTGCTCTTGCGTCACAAATACAATCTCGAACCCCCATCATCTCGGCTATTAAGTTATAAAATAACTTAAGGGTTATCTGACTTCCTTCAAATTATTACCACATATAATGCATGTTATATCTCCTCTTCTAAGATGTTTAAATACCATATTCCATATAGATCATTAATAAAGCTTCATAATTCCATCCATAATTCCATCTGCTTACAGATGTCAGTGCCTTCTAAATCCTAGACCTACTACGTCATCCTGACATTCCTCTTGACTCGATCTGAGCGCTATCTTTCCTTAACTCTTCTCAAAACCTCAACTACGGCTCAATGTCTGCTGGCGTAGCCGATAGCCTCAACTAGGTATCGGGTACATTACTAAGTGAACTTCTCTTTAAGCTTGGAGAAAGGGATTGACATTGGGCCGGAACTTCCAAGTCAGTCATCATACTTCTGCCTCTTGACCCATCATGATGTCATAACTGTCTCCGTTGCAATATCACAGCCCACGCGTTTCAGTGCCAAGATGGAAATGAATCTACAGATAAACCTGGAACCAGATCTTCCAGGATAGCTTAGATCGCGAAGTAGCTGACTTGAGAAATGTTAATGATGTCACCACGATGAACTAACAAACTTATTGACAGCATTATATCTCGTGGGTAATGGCAGTGAGAAATTGATGATGATGAGGTGTCAAGACCTTCTACTACAAACATACGGTACTTAATAAAATGTAGTTGAAAGCATATGAGTAAAATAATCTTCTCGTGTATAACTGCAAAACGTACCCGAATATTTCGTACGCAATAGGCTATAGGAGTATTCCTCTTTTAAGCATGAAGCTGTAGATTGGCATATCAAATATGTAATATTATCGAAAGTTCCACATCGTATTCTAAAACTATCCGCAAATTTACTCCAAACATTATCCGCAGCGTATCCGCTATCCGCACAGCCATGCAAACTATATCCGCGTGGCGAAGAATGCTGCGGATATCCGCAGGTTTATCCGCGGATATCCGCATCCGCGCAGGGCTTTAGCCATCAGACGTTGCCAAGATAACGCACTTGCACGAGATCAGATTCAGATTTTCATCTGACTAAGTGTGAAGCGGCTTCGGTGACGTAACTGGTAGCATGCTGAATGTCTATGCCCAAGGTCGCGAGTTCAAAGCCGGCCGAAGTCGTCAGATTTTCTAAGAGCGCTAAAAATCCCTCAGTATGCTTTCCTTTGGAGGGGAAGTTCCAGCGTTCGTTGCGAGTTGCTGGGTGCGGTGGCATCTAGTAGCCAAGTTCACAGCTAGGTGTCGTTGACGGTAGTACCTGGTACCAACATTAGGAACTACTGCTTGAAATTGACCGTCTGCAGTCCTTACCTGAATTACAGACTAATACAGTCATCCCTAAGTACACGGGGTTACATGACCGCGTTGTCGCAGCCCCTAAACTGAGCAACCAACCAAAATCTCTGCGGGAGATATAATTTTGCGTGAAGAAGTAACAGACCGTTACATATGCACACATTAGTGTTGAAACCTTGCATAAGGACAGTGTGATCACAAGTATAAAAATGGACCCCAAATGACAAGAAGGTTGCCGTTCCCATAAGACAATAAAATGTTTAAAATAAGCATAAAATGACGAAAAACAAAGTTAATTAAGCTCCAATTATAAAATATCTTCTCGCAATAAATGAGGTCTGATCCTTCTACGAAAACTTGCATATTCTGCCTATTTTCGCCTATCCCCAAGTTGGTGCGGTGAAATCTACCTCCGCCTTCCGGCGTGCCGAGAGGACTTTTTTGATGTGTAACATCTTTCCACTCAGTTGCTGGATATTTTTTGCGGGAGTGATTTTGGAAAAGGGACGGAAAAGGGACGGAAATGGGAAAAAGGAAACAATGAGCACGTGCGGTGGCGGAGATTGGTACCACGACGTACTGTCGGACAACATACAGCCCTATGTGAAATGTATATCGCATACGGTTTACTTCAAGATTTGGAGGCCCCATTAAAGATTAAAAATGAAAATCCACAGCCTGCTTCCAGTCTCCGACCGGGTCAGGAATGGAATGAATGAAGCCCCCATCTAGCGGCGAGGATATGGACTGTGCCGGCTGCCGAGGCCTGACGCACTCCTCTGGGGCAATGATTAAATGAATGACAGATGAAATGAAATGATAGTGGAGAGTGCTGCTGGAATGAAATTTTGACAGGGAAAACCGGAGTACCCGGAGAACAACCTGTCTGCCTCCGTTTTGTCCAGCACAGATCTCACATGGAGTGACCGGGATTTGAACCACGGACCCAGCGGTGAGAGGCCGGCGTGCTGCCGCCTAAGCCATGGAGGCTTCCCCATTAAAGATATTCCTACAAAAAATCGTCTTCAAGTTGTCGTTATTTGGTGTAAAAATATTCATTATATCATATTTGCTGAAAACACTTATGATTTATTAAATCTTCATACTTTTGCTGTATTCTTATTTAACGTAAGCATTCGAGGTGCTGTCGGCCAACATAGAGCCCTATGCGGAATGTATATCCCATACGGTTTACTTCAAGGTTTGGAGGCCCCATTAAAGATATTCCTACAATAAATCATCTTCAAGTTGTCGTACTTTGGTGTGAAAATATTCATTATTTCATATTTGCTGTAAACAATTATGATTTATTAAATCTTCATACTTTTGCTGTGGAATGAATATCGTATACGGTTTACGTCAAGGTTTGGAGGCCCTCTTAAATATATTCCTCCAATAAATCATTGGTACCACGACGTACCTCGCGTATGCGCACTGGTCAGGATTTGGCACTGGAGCTTTACAGTAGTTATTCCAATGACCAACAGAGTTCACTCTAAACAAGGGATTTGCGTTCCCGGCAGACACAAGTCACTCGGACGAGACTTGCATCATCGCTGAGCCATCAAAATTTCATAGCATGAGCAGAAATAATAGTAATGGGAACTTACCGATGGTAATAACACGAAGGAATCCTTCATGTTTTTGTGGGAGTGTTTTTGGAAAAGGGACGGAAATGTGTAACAGGAAACAATGAGTGCGTGCGGTGGCGGAGATTGGTACCACGACGTACCTCGCGCATGCGTACCGGTCAGGATTTGGCACTGGAATTTTCTACAATTTTACATTTCTTCTTCACAAGGGGTGTCCTAGGACTCGGGGTGACACTCCCTGTTTTCCTATAGCTCCCTTAATTTAACCAAAGATCCCAAAACTAATAGGTCATCGGCTTTTTAATGCCTCGCAAACCAGTAATGCTAGGGACTTGTATAAGGTGTCCTAGGAGTCGGGGTGACGCCCCCCGTTTTTCAATCCCCCTCTTAATTTAACCAAAGGACCCAAAACTAATAGATCATCGGCTTGTTAATATTTCGCGAACAATAATGCTAGGAACTTGTATGAGGTGTTGTAGGACTCGGGGTGACGCCCCTTTTTTTCATGATTTTGTGATTTGCAGAGATGGGTAAATTCAGAGCAGAATATATGCGAAATTATCGACAAAAGAAACGTGAGAAAAAATTAAAAACTGGAGGAGTACAGCCATAAAAAAAATTGACTTCACATATATTTCATCTCAATTTCATAGAAGGATAACATGTCAGATGTTACACATCATATGCGACTACTGTAAGACTCGAATTTAAAAATAATAATAAGTTTGGTCTTTTTCAGTTCCTTTAAACCATGTGGGGGTTTTGCTTTGCGCTTACGGAAAAGAAACAAAGATTTGATTGGTTAATCAATTAGAGTTCATTCTGAGAAGATGACCGTAAAAGTGTTTCCTACTTTTTTGCATAGGAACTGAGAGTTTTTCAATTTTCTTGTAGAGAGTCTCATTCTTGATGAATATTATCCTATTATCCTGAAATTTTTAACCTATGGTGTTTCTTGGACTTTTCCTTTTCATTAATTGGAGTTTCTCCATCAGGGATTCTGCTGCGTAACTTACAGGGCTTCTGATTTAATCACTGTCTTATAATGCTTAATTTAGGACCGCCATTGAATAATTTTTTGTTTTATGTATCGTTTGTTAGTTGGAAGGCCATTTCAAGATTATTTTCCTTCATAGTGAGAACATTTATCAAGATTTTCGCCTATCGTTTTTTTTCCATTATTGTATATTTTTTATGGTTATTTATTAATGTCATTCATTATTGTGAGATAAACTTTGTATTCATCTTTATCATCATCCGTTACCGTCTCCAGCTAGCCGGGTGTGGTATATGAGCGCTCGCCATCACTGCATATCCAGGAAGATTTCTTCATCCAGTATCCATTGCCAGTCCAATCCTTGACCTTCCAGATCTTGTTGAACCTTAGTGATTCACTTGGCCGGGGTTCAAAACCTACCTGAGTTATTTTGTTTGCTTGAATTCTTTTATATTGACTGTTTTGTAATTGTTCAGACGTTATAAAATTAAGCGTTATATTGTGCATTTTGCAATGGAAAAATATCTCTACTTAGAATAAAACTAAGTCCCCGATTCTTGGATATTACGGGTAAACTCGAGAACCACTGCATGAATTTTGATGCTGTTTTCACCATTCTGCAAAGGATACCACGAGGATGATTTCCGTAGAAAATAATTTATTTATGATCAAAGGAAGCCGAGCAGTAAACGATTTCAGTGGAAAAGTCGAAGAAAAACCTGGCGCCCGAGCGCTTTGTAAGTTTACGCTGGGCAAACCGTTAAAAATATCTAAATACTATGAGTGTAGGAATTGTCCAGCATGAAAAGTTCTACAGAAAAGTCCAGGAGAGCATATGTCTATCTTCAATACTCGCCCACTATAAGTGTTTTTACGTTTTAATTTCTTCCAACCGTGTCCATTCAACTACTGAGGTGACAGTTTACGAGCTAGCTACGGGCGACTCTATCATCCCTGTTACAGCCTAGCTAGCGGGCGAACCTATTGCCCCAGATACAGCCAGCAGTAAACCATTGAGTCGTGTTGAGTTAAGACTTCTGAGAAGGGTGGATGTGTTTGGAGTTTCCCTGGAAGTGTAACTAGGGTTTTCTTCATTTCGCCTGTGAAACACGGTCAAGTTAAGATTGGATGGAAGGGAGATTTAAGTTTCATTCACCTCGCCATTCCCTGGAAGAGCAACTCTCATTTCGCCTGTGAACTTTTCGTTCAGTTAAATTCACAGTCAATTTAAGATCGGACGGAAAGGGGATTATATTATATTCAATTATACAGATTTGTGTATAATCTCCACTTAGTATACAACAAAGTCCCCGATTCTTGGATGTCACGGGTAATTTCGAGAATCACTGAATGGATTTTGATGCGGTTTTCACCATTCTGTAAAGGATATCTCGAGGAAGGTTTCTGTTGAAAATAATTTATTTATGATCAAAGGAAGTCAAGCATTAGCGATTTCAGTGAATAGGTCGAAAAAAACTGGCGTCCGTGCGTTTTATAAGCTTACGCTTGGCAAACCGTTAAAAATATCTATATACTATGAGTGTAAGAATTGTTCAGCATGAAAAGTTCTACAAAAAAGCCCGGGAGAGCATATCTGTATCTTCAATACATCGCCTACTATAAGTGGTTTTACGTTTTCATTTCTTCCAACAATCTCCATTCAGTTACTGAGGCGGCAGTTTACGAGCTAGTTAGGGGCGAGTCTATCACACCTGTTACAGCTTAGCTAGCGGATGAGGTTATTGCCCCAGATACAGCCAGCAGCAAACTGTCGAGTCGTGTTAAGTTAAAAACTTTAGAGAAGAGTGGTTGTGTTTGGAGTTTCCCTGGAAGTGCAACTCGGCTTTTCTTCATTTCGCCTCTGAACTTTTCGTTTCGCAAAATTCACAGTCAAGTTAAGACTGGACGGAAGGGGGATTTGTTTTTAATGCACCTCGCCATTTTTAAATTACGTCTGACAAGAATTTGTTGCACATGCATCTCCATGATAGTATAATTAATAGTCCAGTCAGTGATTTTAACCCATCATGCCGAGACGTAAAACAGATATTGGTCGTTGTTCATTGACATTGGAAAAAAAGCTCTTATGACGTAATTGTTCCCGGGCGAAGCCGGGTCGGGTTGCTAGTATTTAATTAAAACCAAGTTCTTCACCGGATCTGCTCGAGAGAAATCTGCCAGCAATCAGATGAACTGTAAGTTGCCAACCACGGCCGAATAGATGAAAATGATCTTATAATAATAAACTCAGCAATATTTCCCAAATTCTAAAAATGCATTATAAAATGGAGAAAATGATCTTATAAAAATAAACTCAGCCATATTTCCCAAATTCTAAAAATGCAGTATAAAATGGAGAAAATGATCTTATAATAATAAACTCAGCAATATTTCCCAAATTCTAAAAATGCAGTATAAAATGGAGAAAATGATCTTATAATAATAAACTCACCAATAATACAAAAATGACATCTGAAGCTCAAAATGAAAAGTCAATCAAAATTGATTTCTAGCACTTAACAAAAGGTTTATGTTCACTTTAGTCTGAGTTGCGCTGCACTACGAATGTCATTGTGATTTTGTCAAATGTAAATGATCTGCGGTTTCAGACAACAAGTTATTATATCTCGAAAAGCTGCGTTCAACCTCAAATGATGTGATCAGAGCGTACTTGAAGTGAGGAAGGTCGTTTACTGCTAAGTCTGAGAGACGTAACTCCCTCATATAAAGCTGTGACATGACTAAATTGAAAAAAAAAAAGACTTAAAAGGCCGATTCCTCTAAAATATGACCCAAAAAATCTACCAAACTTAAAAATATGCTCTTAAAATGGAAAAAAGCAAAAAAAAATGCAAAATGATGCAAAATAAAAATGACATATTTGAAGACGGGGTGGCCCGTCCGGAGTTTCTATGTACTTCAGCATTGTTTTAGACAGCTCAGGGAAAAGATGACACGTCATCAACATCCGGGCCCTAGTTATAACTATACCCATATATTTAGTAGAAAGTAGGCTATATGTTGTTTGCTGAACATATTCATTTTTATTAGGTTAGTCGATCAATCGATTGAACGTTAGTCGATTAATCGATTAATCGTTTTCAATTTATTTTAAGTTATGCGATTAACCGAACATTGCTTAGTAACAGCTCTAATAAGTATCCGATGATTACAGCAATGTGTGTAAAGAAATACGTCTAGTGGTCGATTTGTTCGAATCAGGGGTGATCTCGAGGGGTTGGATGGGGGATTAACTCTTCCCCCATTCATCTTGATAGATCCCTTTTGAATATTTTTTTTCTAGCGTATGGCTTTTAGTACCGGGAGTATCCGAGGACATGTTCGGCTCGCCAGAGTTTGTAGCTGCTTCTAAGCGGACACCCATGGGGTGAGCTACAAGTACCGTCACGTGTGGAGTGTTGTCTGGGGAGGAAAGTTTGAATGTAAGGACGAGGAGTTGCAAGGTAGCGGCTGTGGCCTATAGTTAGGGACCAACCCCGGCAATTGCCTGGAAGGAAGATGGGAAACCACAGAAGACCATCTTCAAGGTTACCGGCGGGAGGATTCAAACCACCTCGCCTCCCGGATGTGAGCGACTGCCTGCAGCCATGCCGTAACGACCACGGCTAACTCACCCGGTAATAAATAAATATCATTGAAGGCAAGCATCACTCTTGTTATCTGTTTATTTCTCTCTACATTTCAATTTCCCTTATGCTTTCATTGAATTTGAATGATTCGACCTGTTCGTCGAATCATTAAATGAGGTGCCTAGAATCAAAACCCGCCAAATCCATTCCTTCACTTTTTCGGCAAAGTGGCAAAAACTGTCACAAACGAACCAATACCCAAAACGAAATACTTTTTTCACAAAAAAAATGAATGAATTATTTTTTAAAACAGTGACGAAGTACGAAGCTGATCCCCGATATAGTTAAAAATGTATATAGAAAAATATAAAGCAATAATTCGGATTTGTCGGGGTTTGTTACTAAGATTTGGATTTGGCAGGTTTTGATACCAAAGAGCCCTAATACATTTGAAGTTGCGAAGAGATTGTAGAAACTGCGTAAGCTTTATTCAGAAATTAATATTTGAATGAAAGTTAACTAAATATAGGTTATAAATTTAAAAAATCGTACAATTTCTGTGTTTTGTTGTTGTTGTTGTTGTTGTTGTTGTTGTTGTTATTGTGTTTTATTAGAATAAACAGAAAAAGAATAAAACTCATATTACCCATTCAAGATTTGATTGCCCCTGAGTGTGGCTGTGCCAGCGTTTATGTTTATTGTAGCATGAGCTCTGCGGGGCGAAGCGGAGGACACAGCGATGACAGAGTGCAATCTGCACATAGGTCACGCTGCATTGCGTCAGATAAGCGTCACAGGAGCACATGTCACCATGGATAGTTAAATCCAAAACTGGAGCTGAGTCATATCCTACACGCGCAACTGTACCTGTCAACGAAGCAAGCTGACGTGTGACACAATTACATAAAGAGTAGTTCCCATCTCCACCGCCGGCAATCAATTCCTGAAAGGGTAATAATATTGTACAGTAAATAACCCCTGGCACTACAGCCCGTGAAGGGCCTAATCCCCAGCCATTTGGCCTGCAGATATTGGGGTGCCGCATGACCAGCGCATCGGGTCCCCTCGGCCGTTAATCTTGGTTTTCGTGATCGGGGCGCTGCCTCACTGTCAGTTACTCAATTGTCCTCACGAGGCTGAGTGCACTCCGTTCCAGCCCTCACGTCAGTTTCCAAAATCCCTGACGGAGCCGGGAATCGAACCCGGGGCCTCCGGGTGAGAGGCAGGCGCGCTACCCCAACACCACGGGGCCGGCAATACTGTAGCCTACAGTACTGAACAATAATAAGGAAAAGCGTCAAATTAAATTAAAATTCAATTACTATGGTCCAGGCCTTTAGAGACAAAACTATCGTCATTCAACTATTAAATCACATTCTTTACTGGAAGTTATAGCTACACAATTTCTGTTTCCTCAATAGTAGTTTCTCAATCATCATCATTCTCTTCGTGTTCACCACGACTTTGTAGAATGCAATAAAACTGCAGCTCTACATTTTCCCTCCATCTTTCTCCAGAATGCTTCGAAAGCAGTCTCGAAACATCTATCACTTCTTGTGCCTGAAGGACAATCCCTCTGTTTATAGCTTCCGGCTTTACGTGAGTCATATCAAAATCAGGTTTCGTGACACGTTTGTGTTCGCAAATGTCAGTTCTGTGGAAAACATCACCCAGAACAGAATGTTATTGTTCTTCTCGTTCTTTGTCAAAATTATCCAAAACAAATTATTATCAGAAAGTATAACAACATAAACCATTCTAATCACGTCAGGCAGGGGTACATTCTCCGACTAATGCACGTAGGTAAAGAGTACACACTTCGCAAAGCATTATGGAAGGTAAGATGGCGGATCTGGGTGCTCCTATTGGCTGATGTGGATGTGGCGGGTTTTGTGACCAAAAATGGCGAAACTGTCGTTGGACTTGGCGGATATTGCAACTAAGCCTCAACTTTAACTTCGTTTTACAGTAGGATGTAGCGGGTTTTGTAACAAAATAATAGTTTTAATGAATTCAGCGCAGCAAAAGCTATATGAAACAATGCTTATCTCAATTTTCATAAAATATGGATTTGGCGGGTTTTGATTCTAGGCGCCTCAAATAGTCTGGTTATTTCCTTAATGAGAATATTTCTACATTCGAATGTACGAATAGATTTTTTATGGGATACCGTGGGTAAATCTTCAAAAGACAGATTGCAAGCTTCCGGACTTACAACTGTGCAGGATACTTACATACCAACACCCCCACAAACCCTATACTTGGCTGGAAGGCCACCCCGGAACTACCTGTTCAGCCTTACTTCAGGGTGGAGCCACTGTTACGACCAGAGGTCTCCGTCAATTTAATTTTTCTTGATGATAATGAAAGTACTCATCATCATATTCACTGTCTTCAGCACCCAATCTTCTCGGTTCCTCTTCTTTTTATGGTTTTAGCAGTTCAGAGATGTAGTCAGCAATCTGTGCCTAACTCTCTCTGCTGCTGAGCATTTTATCCACCACATTGTCTGGTGTAATGACTCCAACTTTTGACTCCAGAAGTCTTCGAAGATTTCTCCACCTCAATCATGCAATGAACGTGTGCTGAATGTCATCCCATTGATCACCAAAATAAAGACACCGTGAACTTGATGATAATCCCATTCTATTGAGGTATGCTTCATAATAACCATGGCCAGAGAGAAACATGGTAATGTAATAATTAACCTCACCATGCTCCCCCGACAACCATGGCTTCAGCTGCTTGATAAGCCTAGCGGTCCACCTGCCACATGTCCACGTTCCCATTCTGCCTGCCGTTCCAGAAGAGATTTATCTCTTTTCTCCCTCTTAGACTGCTCTTCTTTGCGAAAGTATATACGGCACCTTTCCTTGGAAATTCTAATGTGCTAATAATTCAAATACACTTAATTTTTTCTACCCAAATGAAGTACATTATACATCAGTTGTTACGTTTACCTTCTCAACATAATCTCCTTGTAATTTTTTGCCTTTTGCCATCGATGTGTCAGTCTCTCCTGAACTTCCTGGATCCATTCTTTCGGAGTGTTGCATACCCTTGCATTGACAGCTGTGTCCAGTTCTGCAAAATCCGCAAAATGACAGTGATAATCACTTGGTGCCAAGTGGGGAAGGATGGTGGGTGTGGCAGCACCGTGAATCACATTTGATCAAAGGCAGCGGTGGTCTCTCGTCTAGTGTGGGGGCGGGCATTGTCATGTTGCAGAAGCACACCTTTAGCCCATTTTTCTCGCCGCAAACGAATCAACAATCGATGCAATGGAAGCAAAGGGGCAGTCCACCGCCAAAGAAATGTCAAACAGTGCCATTAGTTGGCAAGCTAATGGCGACAGTGTTCTGGGACACAAAGAGCATCATCCTTATTGACTGGCTGGAATTGGGGATCGCGATGAACAGTGCAACATATGTGACAACCCGTCGTGCCATTCAAACTAACAGATTGCCTCAGATGTAAAGTGTACAGTAGTTGCTAGGTAGAAACTAAACGGTTAGCTCAGAACAAGGAGGGATGGACTGCTTCATCAAAACAGACTCAAACAAACACATTATCACAACAATTAAATACTTATAACTAGGGCTCGGATGTTTAAGACCTAAAAATATCCCGAATGTGCAAACAAATATGTCCTTAAAAATGACGAAATATCACTCAAAAAAGACAAAATTCGACCTAAAAATGACTGATTTCAATATGGTCATTTTTTTTTATAAATCCCTTCGAGAATGAATTGTTAACAAAATTCGTTAGCCTATTCCTATTTCCATATTAATTTCCTGAATATAGCCTACATGTTTAAGTGGTTATTTACAGTCTATTTCTGTAAACACTAGATCCCGTTCGGTAAGTTGTGGATGATTGCGCAACTACTATTGCCGTCAAACTACCGAAATATGATGTTCTCACCAAAAATGCTCAAAATATAGGGCGCCCGAGAATGTTTCCCGCAGTGGGTACGTGCAGCTGCGAGTGGTTGAGTCATAAGTTTAGTTGGCTGCACTGTGTCCTTGAAAGGGGGACTCCCGCGTGTGGGCTGTTAGTGTGTATTGCGATAAGCGGGTGAGCCTGTATGTTTTCAGTGTGTATTGCGATAAGCGAGCGTTAAGATAGATTATTGGAAGAGTGCAACAGTATACATGCGGTAATGTTTACTACTGAAGATAGAGTTTTTTTTGGTAGAATACGTTTTTCTCGAAGGCGATCGGTTTACAAAAAATGTAAAATTAAGATTTCAGGCGCGGTTTCCTAATTCAAAGTGTCCAAACCGTGATACTGTTCGGGAGTTGATAAGTAAATTTCGTGTGACTGGCTCAGTTCACGAAGTACCGGGAGCAGGCAGGCCTACACTTTTAACGGACGAAAAATTTGAAGAAATCTCCGATATAATGCTGCGTAGTCCAAGTAAATCAACACGAAAATTAGCTCAACAAACAGGAATCTCTAAGTCGACAGCACATAAAGCTGTAAGAGACAAGCTTCAGTTGTTCCCTTATTAAGTTACCGTGGTTCATGAATTAAAGCAAACTGATTACGGAAAAAGAGTGATGTACTGTGAATGGTTCCAGCATCTGTTATGAATGGCTGTGGTGAGTACAAAGTTTACTGTTTATTCATTATGAAGCAAGCGGCAGCCGTGCTACCAACGTAACTGCTGTAGCTAGCTCTCGCAGACGCATGTAGGCGCTGCGGAGAACATTCCCGGACTCACTGTTTGACCTAATGGTTAAAAATGTTCGAAATATGCATTTATATGACAAATAAAAACCAATGTATTGTGACGATTATCACTTGATTTGCATCGGAAACCAATCGGGATTAAAATAGGGGTAAAGATAAAAATGTGATTTTTCTTAAACATCTGAGCCCTACGTATGACTTTATAATTCTCGAAACACTTGGACCGGTTGAGATTAAATATTGTAGGACGTCCACAAAGAAACCAATTTTATTCTATTTGCTTTACTCAGCCTAGAAACAGAATTGGACCGTAGTATTCTTGGAAAGTCTGTTCAACACTACCCACTGTAATTTAACTGAGGAATGTATTTAATAGGCCATTGTTCGAGGTAAAACATAGTTTCTAAGTCTTAGAAAGCTGTAATGTATGTCATGACTCTTCTCAATGTGAAAGGGGTCCTTTCCCCAATCCTGATGTATGCGCGAGCGTTTAATTGCTTTCGGATTAGTGACGAGCACTTTCCTCGACACGCCCGACACGCGCCCAGGTCCTGACCTCCATACTCACAATGGAGACCTTTAACACCTGCGCCTCCCAAGCAGAACTTTAATTAATAGCGACTACTGCGTGTGTTGAAAGCAGTTATTCCAGGTGAGGTAAGATGACCTCCGCCTCCATAGCAGAACGAGGAATATCAACCATTCTAATGTGCTAATCATTCGAATAGATGACCTATTCACATGTTCGAATCTAAAAATCGTATTCGAAATCATTCGAGTAATGCGATGACTGCTAATGAAGAGAAGATGATGAGGATGATGATAATTGTTGTTTTAAGGGGCCTAACATCTAGATTATCGGCCCCTAATGGTTTGGGTGAGCGTGAAGATGATAATGAAATGTAAACTATAACTAAAACTAACTATTAACCTATACACTAGAGGAAGGAATGGAAAACAATAGGAGAATAAGGCAAATAAAGGACAGGCGGAAAATAAATGCTCTCAACCCACGAAGCATGAGGATTGAGGGACTTGGAAGGATGGAGAGCCATGAAAGACAGATAGGAAAGTGAAACAGAAGAGGGTCCGCCCCAGAGGCAATGGAAATGGGGAAAAATCCAGACCCAGCTCAGGAATGCCCCAGGGTTGCCAACTCCCGAACTCGCCAGCCGTGATTCCTTGAGGATGTAGCACTAATGAGGGTGCACCAGACGTGGTGGGGCTATACACACCCTGCCTCCTTAAGGGCCTTGGGCAGAAGGCAGGAGATATCATGAAAATAAAAAGAAGGCTGACCCCTCGAAGAAGGAGGGTATCAGGAAGGATGAGACAAGGGCCAATTAAGGCGGGAAAGTGAAAGACTCCCTAGGCCTCGGATATCCTAATACTGTCGCGGTCGGAAAAGAACAAGAGTTGACCAAGGAAGGTCGATAGGAAAGATGACAGAGAGGAGCCCGGCACAAGTAAGTGGAAGTAATGCCGAACTCAACTGGGGCCCCGTGGTCGCCAACCCACGTCCCACTAGCCGTGGGTCCCTGGGGGGATGAAGAGAAGAAGTTGGTTGTTAGGCCACTTACCAAGGCATCCAGAAATCGCAAATTTCGTTATGGAAGGAAGGGTAGAGGACAAGAACAGTAGGGATAGACTGAAGTTACAACCAAATGCAGCTAAGACGGAAGTAACTACTTTCCACCTCAATATTAGACTGGCAAACACGGAATTTCAGATCTAATTTGAGGGAAGAATACTACAACATAGGCCTAATAGAAGTCCTAAATTTCTTGGGGTCATTCTGGACAGAAACCTAACCTTCAAACATCACTCATCAGGAACAGCTGGCAAGATCAATACTAGGAAACATATTTTGCAGAAACTTTGTGGGACTACATGGGGCTCATCAGCGGGAAGTAGTTTTTCGTGGTTTCCCTCGGCAAAGGCTGGGATGGTTCCTCAAATACAGTACAGCCACGGCCGCCTGCTTGTTTGAGTCTTCAGTCTTTTGACTGGTGTGATGCAGCGCTCCATACCCCTCTGTCTTGGACTAATAGTTTCATCTCTAAGATACTACACCATACATCTGAAACAGTCCACAGTACCTTTGTCTACCCCTGCAGGTCTTGTCCTCGACTTTCCTTCCATAAATAAGTTTGCTATTCCTGGGTGTCGTAGTATTTGTCCTTCCAACCTATATCTTCTCTTCATTAGCAAGATCTATGGAGGACAGCAGCCAAGGTAAAGTTGCTCAAGAAGATCACAACTCAAAAGAACTCTCCCTTGTACGATGCCCTACGAGATCCACCAACAACTCGTCTGAAATCACGCAAGCCACCCTGGTTTGATTTGGAAAGTGTCAGTTCCTTCAACGTGACCTCCAAATGGCGACAGCGCTGGCAAGAGCATCCACGCAACAATGCTTATCTAGTTCAAGATCCGACAAGGAAGGTTGAGGGATTCCATCTACCACGACAAACCTGGTCGAAGCTGAACCGCATTAGGACGGGTCAAGGGAGGTGTGATCACCCCTTGAAGATGTGGGGTTTCTGTTCATCTGCTGATTGCGACTGCGGAGCGGAAGACTAGACGATGGACCATATTATTAAAGAGCATTTGACGGTGATTTGAGGAGTATACACCAAGTGACTCCGAGTGCTCTGGACTGGTTGTCAAGTTTGGACATTTCCATTTGAATGATACTTTTGTATACTTGTAAAGCCATACGATATACTGTATATTTATTAGCAGTCGCCAGAAACATCTCTCCAATCCCACACGTCTTAATACCACATTATTTGTTTCTCTATATTGTACTCATCCAAATCCTTCTGATCTTCATCATTCTCCTGTAACACCACATTTCGAATGCTTCTATTCTCTTCTTTTCTTCTGCGGCAACATTACAAGTAGCGGACTGCAAGTTACCTCCCTTCTTATGAAAGGCACCTGTGCTTCTTTACTGCGAGAGCTAAAAGCTCAAGCAGCCTTTTCCCTTCCAGAAATTTTGTATATTGAATTTCACGGCCAGTGAATTAAAACTCAGCAATTTTTCTATGTTTGTGCCGTGTCTTGTAGCGCATTTCGCTACTCCTGGGGAGGTCCAGACACGGACGCCAAGAGCCCGCTGATGAGCCAGCTTGGTGTTCCTAAGCGAAATCCCACACAAGACGCGGTATAAACCTAGAAAAAATGCTGAGTTTTAATACACTTTAGTGTTTTATATACCAGATAAATCAGCAGCCCCTAATAGCCTAATATTGTTTTATGCAACCCAACTAACGTCGTTATCATGAAGGTGGATATTTCTCTGCCTGCATCCCGTATGGTGCTAAAGCACTGCAAGCATATCCTGCAAGCGATACTGAACACTATCAGTTTTCCCTCGATCTGACTACAGTCTAATACGAGGGAAAAATAGTAATGTTCAGTATCGTTTGCAGGATATGCTTGCAGTGCATTAGTACTATACGGGATGCAGGCAGAGAAATATCGACCTTCCTGACAACGCGCGTTAGTTGTGCTGCATTAATCAATATTATTAGCGGTAGGTAATTCACCCGATAAATGATGATGATGATCATAATAATAATAATAATAATAATAATAATAATTGAGATAGTAAAATATAACTTAAATAAATAAAATCCAATATGTGGGTACACTGTTCCGCTTTCGGTTATTTTATAACCTTCTTCAGCAGATAGGATTAGAATGAAGTTGAAAGATTACATAGTACTGTATAATTTTATAAAAGGTATGATTTCAAAAATATTTAAAAATAAAATTTAAAAATAAAAAATATAACAAGAAGTTCCGTGAAGAACTATACAGCCTACTTTTCATGCCAATGATTATTCTACAGAATATGAACATATCTAGAATAATGACGAAATTAAGTTGCTAATATCGACATTTCTAATTAGTTCGAAATACTGTATACCTGGCATAATGTATCCTAATAGAGCACTACAGTTGGCAGCCCTGATGACTGAATATATTCTTAGTTCCATCTCTTAAGGTACAAAATACAAAAGTTGGTTGAAGTCCAATGAATAGCATGGACGTTACATGCAGTTAAACATTGGATCTAACAGCGCGCGTAAAATCATGTTGGCAACAATGTCATGCATGTATTGGTCAGAAATAATCTGAAATAATATGATCTATTGTTGTGCCAATTTTGAATGAAATCCATTAGTTAGTATAGAAGTTACATGCATTTTAAAATTGGACCTATCAGCAGGCTTGGAATCATATTGGCAGCACTGACGTATATTAGTTATTCCAAATTCGTCTAGAATGCCAGGTATTATACGTGTGCAAAGTTTAGAGCTATTGGCTGGCATACTTTCTGATATATTGATATTAGGGTAACAAAAATAGGGACAGCACATATTAACAGTTGGCAGCCCTGGTTGCTCCTTAGAATACGCATAGTCATATCTGTTATGGTACACATAGGACATACGAAATATGGTTGAAATCCAAATGATAGTATGGAAGTTACATGTATTTAAAGTTGGACCTGTC
This sequence comes from Meconema thalassinum, assembly GCA_946902985.2. NCBI lineage: Eukaryota > Metazoa > Arthropoda > Insecta > Orthoptera > Tettigoniidae > Meconema > Meconema thalassinum. Next base: position 242,060,994 of record OX336396.1, read on the forward strand.
AGCAGGCTTAGAATCATGTTGGTAGCACTGACGTATATAAGTTACTCCAAATTAATATAGAATGGCAGGTACTATACGTGTGCATAGTTTAAAGCTGTCGGCTTGCATATTTTCTGATATATTGGTATTTGGATAAAATAAATTAGGAGCATTTATTAACAATTGGCAGCCCTGGTAGGTCTTAAGAATACGCTCAGTCATATCTGGTTATGTACACATACAGCATACGAAATTTATTTGAATTCCAATTGATTGTGTAGAAGTTATATGCATTTAAAAATTGGACCTATCAGGAGGCTTATAATCATTTTGGCAACACTGCCATGTTTGGCCTCCTGGAAATTACACTGAAATATTATGATCTGTACGTGTGCCAATTTTGAAATAGCTCCCATTCATACTTTCCAAGATATCCAACATGGAGCTCAAATTTCAATTGCGATTTTTTAGCAGTTGGTAGCACTGACATCATTTTCAAATATGGCCGTGAGATATTCAGGTATAGATCTTTACTCCTACCAAATTTTGTTTCGATTGCTGCAGCCGTTTAGGAGTTGATAGGGGGGGACACACACACAGACAGACAGACAGACAGATGGACAGACAGACAGACAGACACACATTTGCCCGATCTCATAAGTCTACTTTTTCCTCATTTTTGCAAAATGTGAAAAGTAGGCTAAAAATAAAAACCTATATTGAAAGCCGACAAGAGGTGGACCTTAGAACGGAAGGAAGCTCACCGAAGAAGAATGCGCGAATACTGGGCCAATGTGAAAGAACGAGAGAAATGGCAGTTGAAATAACGTGGTCCATAGATGACCGAAACGATTATAAAAACAAGTAGTTCCGTGAAGAACTATACAGCCTATTTTCATATATCCTGCTCATGTTAATTGCCTCTATAAACATACAAAATTTCAGTTTAATTGCTGTAACAGATTCGTAGATATAGAGAACCGTCTAAATATTTCAGATGGTCGCCTGGTTGTATTTTTATTTTTGTACTATTACATTAAGATTATTGTGTACGTGTGGTATTCAAACTTCAATCGCATGATTAGAACACAAGAAGTAAAAACGAGATTTTAAAATTACGCACAGCAGCCATCTTGTGATTATGCAAACAATTGAAATAAATTAGATGCCAGTGGATCAACATTTGTATAAGCATTTAACGTGCAACGTTTCACGGCACTCGGATAGTTAATTCGCGAGAAACGTCCATTTAAATATTTATACTTCGCGTCGCCACCATGTTGGATTTGTGCTCACCAGGTTACTGGAAGTCCTTTAGGTGATCATATGTTCATAGTCTCCCTGAACATTAAGAAAATCAGTTTGGTTGCTGTAAAAGATTCACAGATATTGAGAACCGTCTAAATATTTCGGAAGCTCGCCATTTAGGATTGTTATATGTATAGGCCATAGAGTTATGTACCATTCAAGGACAATTATTGCCTAGGTTCATTATTCAAACTTTCACTTCGATCGCATGATTACGACACAAGAAATAAAAACATAATTCTAAAATTTCGCACAACCGCCATCTTGAGGTTATGTAAACAATTGAATTAAATTAGATGGCAGTGCATTACAATCTGCAAAATCATTTACTGTACCTCATTTCACTGCGCTCGGATAGGTAAATCACGAGAAAAGTCTATTAAAACATTTCAAATTCGCTTGGTCGCCATGTTCGTTTTGTACTTTACAGGTTTATGAAATATACATAGGTAAACTTGTATCAGTACCCTTTATCACCGTACAAAATTGCATGATGATATCTGTAATAGTTTCGGAGATATAGAATGACAGTGAAATATTTCGCACAGCCGCCATTTTGAGGTTATGTAAACAATTTAACTAAATTAGACTCCAGTGCATTACAATGTGTACAAACATTTGCTGTACCAAGTTTCATTACGTTTGGATAGTTAAATCGCGAGAAATGTCTATTTAAAAGTCTCAATTTCGCTTGACCGCCATGTTGGTTTTGTAGTCACCAGGTTTTTGAAAGTCTCATAGGTGAACTTCTAGTAGTGCCCTTTATCACCGTACACAATTTCAGGGCGATATCGGTAATAGTTTCGGAGATATTGAATGCTAGTGAAATATTTCGCACAGCCACCATGTTGGATTAGTGAGACGTAACAACATTTGAAGAGCACGGTCGAGGTCGCCGGGAATAGTGCTATGAACTTACCGAGTTTCATTGAAATCGCTCCAGCCGTTTAGATTTTATTAGAGGGGGACACACACACGAATCACACACACACACACGGACAAAAGGTGATCTCATAAGCCTATTTTTTCAAAATTGAAAATAGGCTAAAAATGAGGAAAAAGTAGACTTATGAGATCGGGCAAATATCTGTCTGTCTGTCCTTCTGTCTGTCTGTCTGTCTGTCTGTCCTTCTGTCTGTCTGTCTGGCTGTGTGTGTGTCCCCCCCCCCCCCCTATCAACTCCTAAACGGCTGCAGCAATCGAAACAAAATTTGGTAGAAGTAAAGATCTATACCTGAATATCTCACGGCCATATTTGAATATGATGTTAGTGCTACCAACTGCTGAAAAATCATAATTGAAATTTGAGCTCTATGTTGGATATCTCGGAAGGTATGAATGGGAGCTATTTGAAAATTGGCACACGTATAGATAATAATATTGCAGTTTAATTTCCAGGAGGCCATACATGGCAGTGTTGCCAAAATGATTATAAGCCTGCTGATAGGTCCAATATTTAAATGCATATAACTTCTACACTATCAATTGGAATTCAACCAAATTTCGTATGTGCTATGTGTTCATAAACAGATATACCTGAACGTATTCCTAAGATCCACCAGAGCTGCCAACTGTTAATAAATGCTCTCAATTTATTTTTTCCAAATACCAATATATCAGAAAGTATGCAAGCCCTCAACTTTAAACTATGCACACGTATAGTACCTGACATTCTGTATTAATTTGGAGTCACTTATATACGTCAGTGCTACCAACATGATTCTAAGGCTGCTGAGAGGTCCAACTTTAAATACATGTAGCTTCTATACTATCATTTGGATTTCAACCAAAATTTGTATGTGCTATGTGCACCATAAGAGATACGACTATGCGTATTCTTAAGGGCAACCAGTGTTGCCAACTGTTAAAAAATGGTGTCTCTATTTTTGTTTCCCTAATATCAATATATCATAAAATATGCAAGCCAATACCTCTAATATTTTCACACTTATAGTACCTGACATTCTAGATTAATTTCGAGTAATTAATATACGTCAGTGCTGCCAACATGATTCTAAGCCTGCTGATAGGTCCAATTTTAAAATGCCTGTAACTTCTATACTAACAAATGGATTTCATTCAAAATTAACACAACAGGAGATCATATTATTGCAGATTATTTCTGACCAATACATGTATGTCATTTTTGCCAACATGATTTAAAGCGCGCTGTTAGATCCAATGTTTAACTGCATGTAACGTCCATGCTATCCATTGGACTTCAACCAAATTTTGTATTCTGTACCTTAAGAGATGGAAACAAGAATATATTCAGTCACCAGGGCTGCCAACTGTAGTTCTCTATTAGGCTACATTATGCCAGGTATACAGTATTTCGAACTAATTAGAAATTTCTATATTACCAATTTAATTTTGTCATTATTCTAGATAGATCCATATAGATTAATCAATGGCATGAATTTTAAATTTTAAGAAAAGTAGGCTCTTTAGTTCGTCACGGAACTTCTTGTTTTAAAACAGATCTGTTACAATTTGCTTTAAGTTAATGATGAACAAATTATTCAAAAAAAGACAGCCCGTAGTGAAGAAGTCAAACATAGGGAACGGATATTGTTGTCCAATTGAGAAATTTAGAGGTTGGTTGTATTAAAAGATCTTATTTTTATTATTATAATTATTTGTATTCTGCCCGAAGGCAGGTCCGTGCTTCCGAAGAGGCTATTCTCAGGCGGAGTTTATGTGCGGTAGGGTGGCCAGGGCCAAAAGCCCACGGTCTCACTGAATCGGCATTCCATCCAAGGTCCAATCACGCCCAATGCTTTTTAACTGCGGAGTTCTCATGGGATCCGGTATTTCAAATTGGCCAGGCCGTTGGTCTTGTGGAACATTATAGTGATAAGAGTTTGTTAAAATGCTAGAAAGGCTATAGATGAATGTATCATGTACCGAAACTGGTACAGTGTACCTAAATATTGGTTGGATGGTTGGTTCCTTAGTTTAGGGACTGCGACAACGCGGTCATGTAGCCCCGTGTACTTTGGGTGTGTGTAGAATCAGTCTGATAACCGGTGTTAATTGTGGTAGCTGTATTAGTTTGTGTTATCTCCATTTTTAAATTCATGTAAGGACTGCAGACACTAATTTCAAGTAGCCTAGTTCCTACTTTTGCTACCAAATGCTACCGTCCACGACACCTAGCTTGCGGACTTGTCTACTAGATGGCATCGCAGTCAGCACCTGGCAGCGAACGTTGGAACTAATAGAGCGTTATCAAAGTTTTGCTTCACACAAGTGTAGTTAGTGGAAGGTTCTTTTTCATGCCATACATCTATGACATGGGACCGCCGGCTTTACTTCCCCTCCAAAGGAAGGCATACTGAGGATTTTTTAACGCTCTTAAAAAGTCCGACGACTTTGTCTGGGTTCGAACCCGCGAACTTGGGCATAGATGTCAGCATGCTACCAACTACGTCACCGAAGCCGCCTCCCAAATATTGGATTTTATTGATTTAAGGTATCATTTGCTATCACAATTAAACTGTGCCAATAAGGATTTGGGCAGACCTGGTCCTTTTAATGTCATTTCGTAATAATAACAATAATAAATAAAAGATGTAGGCTACGGTTTTGGTTGCTATGAACGTTGGTAATCCTGCTTGTATTGACCTGTGTGCTCTCCCAGGCTAATTAAAGAGCTGATGGTGTCCAGACAACTGGGTTTATGTATCCTAATCACTGATGGCCAATGGCGAGCATTGGAGCTAAGTGCTCGTAGCCCTATAAGAGTCGAGCACAAAAGCTGACGACCGGCTTTATGTGACATAAAGAGTAGCCTGTCCATCAGCCTCTGGCAAACGTTTCTCTGTTGAAAACAATAACTCATTGCTTCAAAGTAATGACTTACTAGTAACGGAGATGTAGCCAGCATTCTTGACCGTCTAGCTGTAGGTCCGGGTTCGATTCCAGGATCTGCCGAGTATTTTAATTATTCTGGTCTGAGAATTGTTTGAATGGGATGCATTCCACCTCGTGTGGAAAAACCGAGAAGAGGCGGATTCCATTCCCTCCTCAGTCATCTTGGAAATGGTGTTCCGCTGATTTGCACTTCTACTCCGCGCAAATGCTGGGATGGGTCCTAACTTACAACCACGGCTGCATCCTTCCCAATCCTAACCAAAATTACAAATACACACATTGCAACAGACACATCAATGTCACAGGTTATCGGACAAAATGTATCACATCCATGTTGTTGTTAAGAGTCCTCAGTCTTTTGACTTGTTTGATGCACCTCTCCATCCCTGCCTGTCCTGAACAAATCGTTTCATTTCTACATAGTTATCACATCTTAAATCCGAGGCATTTTGTTTAACATATTCTAACCTTCGTCTAAAGCTGGGTTTTCCTAGGCGCGGAAGCGGAGAGCGGAACGCGGAGAGCGGAGTTGGCTCTCCGCTCGTGAGTCATCAGCTAGCTGAATTGTGTTTTCCTTGACGCGGACTCGTCCTCTGGCGGAGAGGGGAACGGTTGCTCATTTGTATACTAGGAGTGATAAGGTGAGGTCGATATGGACATGGAATCTAGACTTTCTATTTTATTAGGCTACACGTGGAAGAGGAGGAGGAGGAAGAGTTACAACTGCATTTAGTGAAGGATCGAAAATGTGCAAGTGACATATTTAAAACGCGTGAAAATGAGGGAGTGTTTAAAATTCTTATAAATAACCATTTAATTGATGACGAAATTAGATTCAAACAGTACTTTCGATTGACCAAAAACAAGTTCTATGATCTGTACCAAGAAATACAAGATGTAGAAGAACTGAAATCGCAGGTTTATAACAGAAACGCAACGCCAATTTTAGTGGATATGAAACTGGCACTAACACTAAGGTATGTACACAACTTGTACAGACGTCCAGCCACTCCGCCAGCCGACAGCGGACTCGTCTGCTCTCGGAGCAGAGGAACGCGGAGGAGCGAGTTCCGCTCGTCCAGTGGCGATCCACTCCGCTTCTAGGGAAACAGTACCATTAAAATTACATATGACCAGAGGAGAGCCGACTCCGCTCTCCACGTTCCGCTCTCCGCTTCCGCACCTATAAGGTATCCAACGTTTAGAATGAAGCACTGGTTAGATAGGGATAATCTTCTCTCTTTCTGTTGCACGCGAGACATGTATGATGCTGTCATTTTCTAGCACTCCACTGTTGCCATATCAGTCGAAAACTTTTCATTGTCGAAAAAAACAGCATATTCGGGTAGAACTATGTTTAGCCCATCTTTTTTGTCCTATATTAGAACTACGTAAACTTGATAGAAATGCTAGAAAAATTAGATATCCATATTTTTTAAAACTATAAACTGAGTCCTTTTTTTTTAGTAAAATCGATCTTAAATCCTGTTGCATTGACTTAGTGATGCCAATTTATCACACACGTGTAGCTAAATGTGCCGTCTTGATGATGGATTATTGAAATATTTTATACTAGCAATATTACAATTTTCATGTAGGTAAAACTTCTGAATATTCTCTCATAAACGCATAGCAGCATTGAAAAAGTTCGTATGCTGCCAACTTTTCTATTTTTAAAGATAACCATGTCACGTCAGTTTGAGAGTTGTAGAGGAATGATGGAAGAAGTTTTCTACCTGCTTACCCAGAGTGTAGGTTTAATTGTTTACACAGGCCGGGCTGTTCATTGACCGCGGATTATAAAAATGAAGTTTCGAAGGACAGCGGGGTGCAGCTTGCTACTCACAGCTTTATTACTGTGCCATTCGAGCTTGTATTTCAGTAGCTCGGCTGTCTCTATCTCGAGTGTGTGTGCAGCAGTTCTGTTAGATTTAACGTGTTGTATTTTACGTATTTCACGTACAATAATGGATAGTTTTGTGAAAAGAAAGCGTGATCAAGTGCTCAGAAGGAGGGAAAACAGGTCGTAATTAATGTGTTCAGTTATTTTAAGAACCTTAAACCCAACGAAAGTATAAATCATGAACGTTAAGCTAATGAGGAGTATTTTCTTTAATAACGTACTTCAACTTTAACTGCAGTCGAAACTTCACACATTTCCTTGGGCTTGTACTTTATTTATTTTATTTTGATTGTTTTCTCTATGTCACATTCAGCATACGATATAGTTAATTTAATTTAATGCCGTTGTATGTGTTATGTTAGCCTACGATTAGTATTATTATACAGTACTTAATTCAAGTCTTCGTCACTGCACAATAGCTGAATGTGCGGAAAGAGTACGCGAAGCGCTTTGTACTGCCTCCTGGCAACCCTGTCGTAACGCGCCATAAGACCAATGCTTAATTCTAAACGTTGGATGCCTTATAGGAAAACCCAGCTTTAACCTACAGTTCTTATTCTCAACCCTTCCTTCTATAACTAAGTTTGCTGTTCCTGAGTGTCTCAATTTGTGTCCTACCAACCTATCTCTTCTCTTCATTAGCAATCGCCAGAAAAATCTCTCCTCCCTCACGCGTCTTAATGCCTCCTCATTTGATACTCGTATCTACGGTTCCCATCTGATCTTCATGTTTCTCCAGTAACACCACATTTTAAATGCTCCTATTTTCCTCTTTTCTGTTACGCCAACAGTCCAAGTTTCATTTCCACCTCACTGCACACAATGGCTTTCTAATATTTGTTGTCAATGGATTTCTTTTCTGTAGAAATGCTTTCTTTGCCTGAGCCAGCCTACTTTATATATCCTCTTTGTATCGTCCATTATTGGTTATCTTACTTCCTAAGTAGAGAAAGTCTCCTACTTCCTTTATATTTTCACCTACTAATTTGACGTCATTAGAGGTTTCTGGTTTCTTTCGGCTGCATCCCATCCAAGTTGGCGAGGCTTAATGACCATGATGTCCAAGATCCTAGACAGAAACAACAACAACAACAACAACAATAAATATAAATCAACAGCATACATGAATTTATAGAATTCAATTTGGGTATTTTTCTTTCTTCAAGGTAAAATTACAGCAGTTGAATGAGATGCCGAATTCTAGTCGATATATTGTGGATTAGCATATATTTGAATGCGTAATCTGATAGATTTGCTGCATCCGACGTTGATTGTAGTTAGGTTGCGCCTGATGGAAGGTTTAATGATTCAAAAAACCGATTCAAAGTCCGAAAATATCACGCATTTAGTAGCTATTTACATTAACATTTTCATCGAAAGGGAGCCTTCGTGGCTTAGGCGGCAGCACGCCAGCCTCTCACCGCTGGGTCCGTGGTTCAAATCCCGGTCACCCTATGCGAAATTTGTGCTGAACAAAACGGAGGCAGACAGGTTTATCTCCGGGTACTCTGGTTTTCCCTTTCACAAATTTCTTTCCAGCAACACTCTCCCCTGTCATTTCATTTCATCTGTCATTCATTTAATCATTACCCCAGGGGAGTGCGACAGGCTACGCCAGCCGGCACAGTTCATATCATCGCCGTTAGATGGGGGGCTTCATTCATTCCATTCCCTGACCCGGTCGGTTGACTGGAAGCATCCTGTGGATTTTCATTTTCATTGAAGATGGTGATTTGGTAAATTTGGGATGAGAATATAAATATTTGTGTGATAAGCAAGGACAGTTACCAGTACAGACAAATAGATTTGAAGCCTGCAAGGAGGAGGAATAGACTCCACGAAAAGGGAGAGAGAAAATGAAAAGATATTGCACAGTTTCGATATTCCAATAAATCGGAGTTGAAATATTAGAATGAACAAAAATAATAAACCATCAGTTTCAGAGCACGTGCTTATTCACACTGACCTTGAACGCCGGCCGGTACTTCCCCGATCCTATCCCTCTCTGCCACTCCCTCCTTCTCACAAATGCCTCGTTAACGACCGGTGACTCAAACGTTACACCGTACCACGCGCCGACTATAACTATCGATAACCAATAGCTGATGGTCCTTGATCATTATTTATTTTTTATACTTTATTTCATTTATATTTAAGAATTTTTGATTTTTAATTTGTAATTCTTAATTTTAAAAGTTTAATTTTTAATTTTTAATTTTTAATGTTTATTTTTTTTAATTTTTAACTTTTAACTTTTAATTTTTAATTTTTATTTTTTATTTTTTATTTTTTATTTTTTATTTTTTTTAATTTTTAATTTTTAATTTTTAATTTTTTAATTTTTAATTTTTATTTTTAAAATTTTAATTTTTAATTTCAATGTTTTTATTTTAATTTAAATTTTTATGTTTTACTAGCAGAAATACCCGTTTTTCGAACGGTGTTCAGTGTTAACACCAGACATTATCAATTGAGCTACTGTTGCAATGGTTAGCGGTTTGTCATTTCTTCATAAGTTTATCAGGACGAGGTTAGTTTTCTGGGAATATCACACACACTGTTAATTTAAGGGCCTTAAAATGTGGTTTTCGGAGACCCTTTATAGACTCCCGAATTTTGTGTCTCATATTGAGAAGCGCAACATAGGCCGTCCTTCTAGGATAATGTTTATATTTCGCCTATTTTAGCATGTATTTTGGGCCCTATATCCACCCTTCTACTGTATAAAAAGTACGGTGAGGAGTTTTATAAATGATTGGTGTATTGACTCATGTTTACCATACCTAATTTTACGATGCACCAAACATCCGAACACGAATTATAGGCGTACATAAAAATACACAGAAAGAAAGACAGACAATTCTATTGTCTACAACATATCACCCAGATATCCAAATAGGGGTATAGCTACCACAGAGTATCAAACAAAATCATCCTTACGATGAGCCCATATGTCGACAAAAAATTAGTTGCATTAGTTAAAATGTGCTCTCAAACTAAATTCACCTAACGTGTAGGCTACTTTCTGACGTGAAATAGAATTGTAAGTCTTGTAGACGAAACGCAGTTCACGTCACCTAAAAACTGACCCTCTACGTTGTGTTGGGTCCCCATACACAGGAAGACCTCTTTCATAAATTATAAAGGCTTGTGGTGCATGAAAATTCGGTTTCTTTAACCTCAAATGGCCCAAATTCCTAAAAGCCGCAAAAATACTGATTCAATTCAGGAATTTTTGAAAATAATGTTGCTGTTTGGAGATAGAATAGACCTTTTGTACTATAATATGTCACACGTGAAAATTGCGTGAAAAAATTCTAGGTTACGCCTTGACCACCTTAACTGCATTGATGAATTATATAGTCTAAGATGGTTCCGTGATAACCTTATAGCCATTTGCAAACTTTCACAGAAATGTAATAAATGGAGTGGCATTGTTTCTTACAGAAATAGATGGAAAGTTGGATGTCACCCCTTGAGATAATGTTGTCATGGATACCGACTTGCATTTCTTCATTAGTTTGTTAAATTAAATTAGTTTTCTGGGAATAACTCAGAAACTGTTGGTTTAAGAGTCTTATAATGTATTGTTTGAGGACCCTTAAGGGCCCCCGAGTTTTTTCTGGCACCGAAAGGCTTTGTCTCGTCGTTGTACGCCATAATATAATAATAATGAAAATGAAAATCCACAGCCTGCTTCCAGTCTCCGACCGGTTCAGGAATGGAATGAATGAAGCCCCCATCTAGCGGCGAGGATATGGACTGTGACGGCTGCCGAGGCCTGACGCACTCCTCTGGGGCAATGATTAAATGAATGACAGATGAAATGAAATGACAGTGGAGAGTGTTGCTGGAATGAAATTTTGACAGGGAAAACCGGAGTACCCGGAGAAAAACCTGTCTTCCTCCGTTTTGTCCAGCACAGATCTCACATGGAGTGACCGGGATTTGAACCACGGACCCAGCGGTGAGAGGCCGGCGTGCTGCCGCCTAAGCCACGGAGGCTTAATATAATAATAATAATAATAATAATAATAGTAATATAATGTAGGGATAGGAATATAATAGACGTGCCGTACCACACCCGCAGGTGTAAATCGCGTGGAAACATCTAGAGTACCCCTTGACCCCCTTAAGCGCATTATACGTATTGATGAATTGTATAGCTTAATTTGGTTCCGTGATAACCTTCTAGCCGTTTGCAAACTTTCTCACTAATGTAATTAATGGAATTGCATTGCGTCTTACAGCAATAGATGGACCTCTGAGAATCTGTTGCCATGGTTACCGGCTTGCATTCGTTCATTAGTTTATTAAATGAAATTAGTATTCTGGGAATATCTCAATAACGGCTGGTTTTAGGGCCTTAAAATGTGGTTTTCGGGGACCCTTTCGGGCCCCCGAGTTTTGTCTCTAACATTGAGGGGCGGAAAATGAGCTTGGTCTCGTCCTTCTACGCCTATTTCAGCATGTATTTTAAGGGGGTAGGCCCCCTTTTAGAGAGGTACGGAGAAGAGTTACATCTATGATTAGTGTCGTGCCTCTGATGGATATTTGTACCAAATTTTAGGTTGATACACCCAGCCGTTCTCGAGTTATAAGGGAACAAAGTTGTCCACAGACAAGCAAACAAACAAACAGACAGACAGACAGACAAAACAATTATTTTCGCGCGCATACCTCATAAAACAGTCTGAAACGCGTAAATAACTCAAATTTCCTTAGAAATTTAGAAAAAAAAAAACAGGCAAACTTTCATTTTTATATATGTAGAGATATACTGCACCGCTCGGTGTTGATCGTGTTTTATTGCACAAATTTAGGTTTTACTCGCTAACCGTAGAGATACACGAAAAGTGATAAGGACCTTTCGGATAGAAAATTAAATGTTAAAGCCCGTGTATGCCATTAAAAGTTTGCTATTTCTTAGCGTTCTCTTTTTATTTGAAATGGTAATATGAAATTTTGAAACCAAAGGGTGTAGTGACGTCACAAATGTGGGTTTTACTCGCTAACCGTTGGCGATACACGAAAAGTGATAAGGACCCTTCGGATAGGAAATTAAATTTTAAAGCTCATATGTGCCATCAAAAGTTTGCTATTTCTTAGCATTCTCTTTTTATTTGTATTGGAAATATGAAATTTTGTTACCAAAGGGTGTAGTGACGTCACTAAAATGGTCGCCATTTTTAATAGTGGAAAATATCGAAATCAAAAGTAGCCTATGTGTAACTCTGTCAAATCAGCTACATCCATGCAAAATTTCATCTAATTCGGACCAGTGGTTCTTGCGTGATTGAGTAACAGACACACAGACACACACCATCTCATTTTTATATATTAGTATGATTATAATAGGCCTCCGTGGCTTAGGCGGCAGCGCGCCAGCCTCTCACCGCTGGGTCCGTGGTTCAAATCCCGGTCACTCCATGTGCGATTTGTGCTGGACAAAGCGGAGGCAGACAGGTTTTTCTCCGGGTACTGCGGTTTTCCCTGTCACAATTTCATTCCAGAAACACTCTCCACTATCATTTCATTTCATCTATCATTCATTTAATCATTGCCGCAGGGGAGTGTGACAGGCTTCGGCAGCCGGCACAGTTCATATCCTCGCCGCTAGATGGGGGCTTCATTCATTCCATTCCCTGACCCGGTCAGTCGACTGGAAGCAGGCTGTGGATTTTCATTTCAGTATGATTATAATAGCATGCTTCCACTATAATGCCACGTGTATCCCAGAGTCCGGCTCACATGTCAGGTCTCCAGTGTTGCACAGTTGCATCAAGTTCTGTCCATTCTCGCTGTTTGGTTTCTGTGGCCATAGTGGGGAGTTGACAACGCTGTGCCTCGAGCTGGGAGTGCTCCGGCTCCACGGAGACATCTAAGGGCCCGTACACACGAGCGATTTTCTGTTGACTGCAAAAATACGCTACTTTGTCGCTGCCCCGACCATTTCTGTAATTCAGTATGGCCACATTTTGTGGATAGGCCAGCGTCAAAACGTGGTTTGGCCAGCTTCACCGCGGATGCAGTAATATAATGGTGTATAACAATGTCGTTCGGCAAGTGGAACTTCGGTCATTCACAGTATGATTTCTGAAGAGGAGGCTGTATTTCTTATTCTCATGCGAAGACGCAAAAAAGAAGAAAAACGCGAAGAATGTGGATACACCCAATTGTAGAAGTCTGGCAACAGTATGGACAGTTTCATTCTTTAAATCACGAATTTTGCAAATCCGGATAAGTTTTTCCAGTTCTTCAGAATGTCTAATTTTTTTTCAATGAGCTACAACATGAAATTAAACCAATTATTTCAAGGATGATGAGTAAGGCAATATCGACAGAAGAAAGCCGGCTCGATGTGGCTGGTATGTCGCCCGTGTGAAAAGGAAAGCACTGCAGTCGGGATGTGATCAGTGGACTGGATCGGCTACAGCTAGCGACAGTGGTTTACATGTGGTCGGGAAAGCGTTCGTCTGTAAAACCGAAGTATTTTTAGCCTATTTTCATCTATGAAAAAAAAGAGGCTTATGAGATCACCGTTTGTCTGTGTGTGCGTGTGTCTGTTTGATTGAGTTGTGTGTGTGTGTGTGTGCCCCCCCCCCCTCTAACACCTAATAACATCTAAACAGCTGGAGCGAATTCAATGAAACTCGGTAAGTTCATAGCACTATTCCAGACGACCCAGACCGTGCCCTTCAAATTTTGTTACGTCTCACCAATCCAACATGGCGGCTGTGCGAAATATTTCAGCAGCATTCAATATCTCCGAAACTATTACGGATATCACCCTGGAATTTTGTACGGTTATAAAGGAAACTACTAGAAGTTTACCTATTTGACTTTTGAAAAACTGGTAACTACAAAAGCAACATGGTGGCCTAGCGAAGTTGCGACTTTTAAATAGACGTTTCTGGCGATTTAATCAAACGCAATGAAACATGGTACAGTATATGTTTATACACATTGTAATGCACCGACATCTAACTTGGTGCAATTGTTTACATAACCTCAAAATGGCGGCTGTGAGAAATATTTCACCGGCATTCTATATCTCAGAAACTATTACCGGTATCACCCTGAAATTTTGCATGGAGATAAAGGGAAGTTCATTTATGAGGCTTTCAAAAACTGGTTAACTACAAAACGAACATGGTGGCCAAGCGATGTTGAAAGTTTTAAATATACTTTTCTCATGATTTAATAAATCCAAACGAAATTGAACTTGGTACAGTAAATGCTTATACACATTGTAATGCACCGGTATCCAATTAAGTTCAATTGTTTACATAACCTTAAGATGGCGCCTGTGCGAATTTTAAAATTAAGTTTTTATTTCTTGTGTTGTAATCTCGTAATCGAAGTGAAAGTTTGAATAATTAACCTAAGCAATAATTTTTAGCCTACTTTCGATTTTTGCAAAAAATGAAAGTAGACTTATGAGATCAACACAGGGCGAAAAAAGTGTGTCTGTCTGTGTGTGTGTGTGTATGTGTGTGTGTGAGTCTGTGTGTGTGTGTGTGCGTGTGTATGTGTGTGTGTGAGTCTGTGTGTGTGTGTGTGTCTGTGTGTGTGAGTGTGTGTACTCTGAATGTCTGTCCCCCCCTATCAATTCGAACACGGTGAATGCGAATTGAACGAAATTTGGTACAAAGGTAGCACTAGCAAAGGACACCTCAGTGTCATGTTTTATATCGCCGCCATCTTTACTAAAACTGAATGGCGGCCACTCAAACGTTCAAAACGTAAAATCAAATAACGACTAACCAAATCATCCGATCTCTACCAAATTTGGTAACAACATACCTTCGTATAGGATGCGTCTTGTGACCAAACTACAAGGTCGTTCGCCATACCATTTCAGGATGGCGGCCGTGCGAATTATGCAAACTTTATAATCCATATCATGGGACCCACCAGTTCCGATTATCGAGCCGAGAATCGTTTTAACTGTTCTAAAGGAAGAGGCACGTTCGAAATTAAAAGTTTATTTTGTAATACTATAGTGCAGACGTGATTTTAAAAAGCTGAACTGATTCAGTAATAAGACAAGATGGCAGCGGATATCTTGTGCCTGACTTATATTTCACTAATTTGAGTATTGCATGCAATATAGCGTACTGATACAAAATAAATAAACTTTGTATGAAATGCTTTATATATAAATAATATACTCCAGTGATGAAATCGTTTAGTATAAATCATTATTTGCTAACAAGTTCTATGTAAGTCATTTTATATAGAACGATGGTCGTTGACACAATTAGCTCAGTGGTAGAGCGTTAGCCTATCGCTCAAATGCCTATGGTTCACACCCGATCAGAGCTAGGTTTTTTGCTTGAAATGTTATATGTTTATTGTTTTGTAATGACTCAGATGTTTTAAAATTAAGCGTTATATTGTGCATATTATGGTGTAAAATATATATTTAATTAAAACATAATTCGCCAGCAGATTTACTCGAGATATCTAGCTGCCAAAAAGGTAACATGCCGCCGGCATAATTTTTTTTTCAGCCCGAGCCTAGCCACAGTATGTAATTCCGAGCCTCTTATTGGCCGTTATGTCATTCAATTCTCCTGGTTCCGAATAGTGACGGTAGGTAGTAGCAGGGGTCACATCCGATCAAACATGGAGGAAGGTTATCGAGTGAGATGTGGATAATATTCGATGTTGAATTGCATTATTAGCGTGAAACAGGCATGAAACGTGCTTTAGATCAAGTTTAAAACAACCCACGCAGCAAATGAATGCGTTCCAATCAACATTTAAAGTCCAAGTGAAATCATTCGACATTTGACCACATTATATTAAGACCTATGATAATATACTTTTGTAACGAGCGGAAATGTGCACGAGTGGTAACGTGCGAGCTTGGTAAATCTGTGTCTCGGGTTCAAGACCGCTCGAGGCCAAAATTTTTTATTTCTTTCGAATTATCTTATTATATCCTCCCTCCTTTTTACTGCATGTTTTATGCCTTGCTTTATTGAAATTATCTGTATGGGTGATTGAAATAATAAACATTGTTAGACGGAAGGGTCGAGAACTGTACGGGTAGACCAAGGGTAGAATATGTCAAACAGATTGCCTCGGATGTAGGGTGTGGTAGCTATGTAGAGATGAAAAGATTAACTCAGGACAGGGAGATATGGACAGCTGCATCAAATTTGTCAAAAGACTGAAGACTCAAACACACAATCTCGCGATCGTTAAACATGGTACCTCCAATTTAGTTAGAAACCAAAACTCAGAACGTGATTATTCCCTTCGTAAATCTCACGTGAATTGACCGGGAATCGAACCCTGTCCACCTTGGGGAGAGGCAAGCAGAAGTTGACGCTGATGTTACTCTTGTTAATTTGATCAAATTGGACATGGTGGTCATTGAGCCCTCCTACTTGTAAATAAATAAATAAATACATACATACATTTCTCTGATAACCTGTGTTATTGTGGTGTCTGTAGTATGGTGAGTATTTGATATTCAGGTGAGGATTCGCAAGGAGGCGGTCGTGGCATTGTTATGAACAATTTCGGCATTTGTCTGGAGTAGAAGTGGAAATCTATGGAAAATCACTTCCAAGATCGCTGAGGTGGGAATCGAACCAACCTCTACTCAGTTTTGGCTCACGAGGCTGAATGTACTGCCCCCGTAAATTGAATTATATTGAGACCACGGTGGCTGTATTGGAAAATATGAAGAAAGTTATGGCTGTCATAGTTGTGACGTGGATATTCATGACGTAAGCACGGATGACGCAGACTTCATGCAAGTAGGCTGATTGAGCTGAGATTCTTGGTGACGTCATGATTTTGTTTGAGAAAGATCTGAGATTTACGACGCAGTCGCAGGGAAACATGGAATTGTGCTGAGGAAGAAGTTACGCGATTGGAGGAAAGACTCGAACCAATGAATGATAGTTTGGAGGGAGACGGAGATTACTGAAACTACCATATTTAACTACTTTTGGAATGCAGAATTGTGGAAAACTATTTTCAGTTATGGCATTGATTTGGAATTTTGAAGAAATTAATTTTGAGTTTTTGAAATTTGAAAATCCGTCAAGTATAGCCAAAGTTAGAAAGTCTAGCAATGACGGAGAAACAAGCTATGGAAGGGATGGATACGCCCCTTAAGAAGTTGATAAAAGGTCTTGCACAGCAGAGAGAAGCTCATACCGCATATATCATACCGCATATATGTCTCATACCGTATATATATTTCTGATGTCATATAGTCGTTTTCGAGTGATACAGTGAAGCAAGTCGTCTTTAGCGTGTGGTAAAGCCCACCGCATTGAACGAGCTTCGAGCGTGCCGCAGTTCCATTTTACGGTGATTGAAACTAGGCGAAGTTGAAACGCACACATTAACGAGTCTACGGGATAATATATCAAGAGTTGACTAATGCCTTTAAGCTAGTTCTATTGTGCAGTACTATATTAAAGTGTGTAGAAAGGTTGAACATTTTCAAGATTATAATTTGGAAGATATTGGCATTTTAAGACGGCAGACAAAAGTGATTTTCTCGCCACCTGAGAAGCACTTTTATAATATCTCATTCTACGCTACGGCTGACACGTGTAGTGCAACCGTGATACAGAAGATTGCTTTTGATGATATAACGCTACATACTACGATGCAACAATATAATATGGCAATTCTTTCAACTACTATAACGGAAATGGAGATGGAAGGCTAAGGACTTTAATGCAATTGGGACATATATCAATGGAGTGAAGTAGCAGCATGGAACTTCGCTAATCGTCTTTCTACAAAAGCGAGCATGTAGTGAATATCCAACTACACTCATGCCTCGTTGTCCAACGCTGAATTATATCAAATGGCAGTGGAAATATTTTCATACTCCACGATTATGAATATTTCTGCGGAAATAACTGCAATAAACTTCATGGCGAATTTCTGCCAGAACTTCAGGGAACTTTCAAGAGAGGCCAGGGTGGACCCGGCTCACAAAGAAGAGTTTTGCCAGAACTTCAGGGAACTTTCAAGAGAGGCCAGGGTGTACCCGGCTCACAAAGAAGAGTTTTGCCAGAAGGATGTCTATCGTATACACGGAGCAGTGCAATTTCCGGAGGAGGAAGCAGTTCTATTCTCCGAGGGCGCTGGTTCCAGGTTCGAGGTCGGAGCACATCTTTTTGGTGAAATGGAACCATCAGCAGTCTTCTTTGGAAAATTTTCCTCGAGAACTTCAATCAACAGATAAGGTAGTCGTGAACGTTTCTTGTTTTATTTGAGTCATTTAGCGATGTCTGAGCAACCATTTTTCTCATATTTTCTGTCCCATATATTTTGCTCCATTTTCTTGCTTGATATTTCTGTACTCAGTACACTTCGATGAGTTATGCCTTTTTCTACGATTTATTAAGACATTGTTATGTCAGTGGCATATTTAAATAATTTTGGATCAGTTGAGACTGATAATTTAGATTCTTTCAGTAATTTGCATATTTTTGTAGTCACGATTTGAATGTAAAGTAAATGATTTTCTATGGCAGATTTGAATTCAGACAGCGTGTCATTTTATTAAAGTAATTCTTTTCAGTAAATTACTTTGACCAATTTTCTGTCATCCTCAAGAAAGAAGAATAATTAAAAGATAGAGCGTTAAAATCTATTATTGTCGACGATCTTGGAAATACTAGTCGTTTTATGAACATGATTGCAAGATAGACATTTATCGTCAGTTCTGAATTACCATTGCATTATAGACAATTTTATGAAATATGAACTTTGAGTACGATTTATTGAGTACACTATAGTAATGAACATTTGATAGGAGTTTTTCTCAATTCTAGATTGGAACAATAATGTTTGCATTCCACAGTCTAATTGGATTCTATTCGACTTTTATGCAGTTTAGATGAACTTTGATTGAAGGTAGTATTTTTATACTACGATATTTTGAAGATATTAATCTCAATTTTGATAGACCAGGAAAGCGTGTATAATCGTATTTGCTATTAAATTTATTTGTGATTGGCAAATTTTTACTTCATATCGATTCATGAATGAAACCCACGAAGGTTAAAAATAATAACAGTTTGTCACAATTAATGAATATACGAATTTTTAAAGTGAAACTATGGATGTATAATCGTTAGTTCAGTGGACGTGTAAAAGTCGCTGATGAATAATGCCCTTGAATAAGTGAAGGAGATTCCCACAGTAATTAATGATGTTAAAGAATTGATAAGTGGAGGTTTTTGTATGTATTGTGGAAGATTTTTATACCATATATATTGAAATATATGATGAATTCTGGGCCTATTTTGTGCATTTTGTGCGTTTGAGCGAAGTATTTTTCCGCTGAGTTTATTGTCCAGGTCCTTTGAAAATTAATCATGTGAAGATACTGTTATAATTAACAAGAGTGTTTAAATAATTTGAGATTACGATTTTGAATGGATGTTACCGTCACAAATAATAATAATTATTGTTAAAACTTATTAAACCTGAATATAAGCTTAAATATAACTAACCTTCATTGGTCGATTATATTAACCTGATTTGAGTAATTATCAACCGGATAAACGTGTGGTTTAATGTATTTCTAAAATAAATAATATTAATATTGTAAATAATTGTGTAAATATCTTTAACAATAATGTGAAACGAAAGGAATTAAGAGAGGCGTGTATAGATTTTTCAATTGTCATTTGACAATATTATAAACAATTTATAATTGTTATAAACAATTAATGAGCATTTGTTATAAGCATTAAGAGTTTTGTTAACATATTCTAAAGAACGCTAATTATACATATGGATTAGGTAATTAAACAAGTTTTGGGATTATTAGAGTAATCCAGTAACATGTGATTAGAGCATTTAAAAGATTTGCGTGATAATATTTGAGTTGAGTTGAGGACATTTAAAGTGTTTGAAAAGGAGCTAGGCTCTGAGGTAACGAGCATATGCTAACGTTGGCCGGACCGGTGGGTCCACTTGACGACGTAGGCATGCGACATGGCGCAGCTGGCCTGACAACTGTATGTTAGAGGCCAAGGTCGACTACATAGCAGGCTTGCAGTTATAAATAAAGTGTGATGTTTATGAAAGAGGAAAACAATTGCTACATGTCTCGTCCCAATTCCCTCATCCATTCCAAGTGTATTACTATTATTACGTTCTTATAAGCTAGTGAAAGCTGAAAATGTTGTATGCTAAGTTTACAAGTCCTACAGGAGGACATGGTTATATTGACAATGGCTTCTGATTGCCACGTTTATTTTGTTTTTTATTTTTGTTAGAATCATTCCCTTATGTGAAATAAATTATTGTACAGTTTAAAGTTTCTTGTTTCCGTCTTGGTTCATTTTAAATATCATGGTGGAGGTTATTGTGAGGGCATACTTTAAGTGATCCAGTTGGCAACCCATACCCGAGATTAATTTGAATAGGTAAGTAAAGGTAAGTATGAACCCCCGTATATTTTGGTGTGTTCCACAATAATTTTCTTGTTAACTGCTGTGCTCTAATCTCGGTAGTATCTGTCAGTGCCATTTTCATTGATGTAGCTGTGCCGGTGCGATTGATTATTGGCAATCCGATTGAGGGGGCGGATATCTGACAGCCTACTATCCGGATAATCGGGGACAGTACCTCGTTGCAGTTCTCACACCAGAATTGAAATTTATCGGAAGAGCTGGGAATCGAACCCGGTCCACCTTGGTGAGACAAGCAGCTTGACCACTGTAGAAGTCGACGCTGATGTTGCTCTTGTTCATTTGAGCAAATTGGACATGGTGGTCATTGAGCCCACCTACTTGTAAATAAATAAATAAATAAATACATCGGCAGAGCTGGGAATCGAACCCGGACCTGTGGGGAGACAGCCAAGAACGCTAGCCGCGTTGAACAGTAAGCAGAGGATTATAAATTGAAGTGAGAACATGGAAGAATTCCGCCTAACAATGTTTATTATTTCAATCACCCATACAGATAATTTCAATAAAGCAAGGCATAAAACATGCTGTAAAAAGGAGGGAGGATATAATAAAATAATTCAAAAGAAGTAAAAATTTCTGCTCTCGGGCAGTCTTGAACCCGTGACAAAAAGTACCCAAGCTCGCACGTTACCACTCGTGCACATTTCCGCTCTTAAAGGAAGTATATTATCATAGGTCTTAATACATGTGGATAAATGTCGAATGATTTCACCTGGACCTTAAATGTTGATCGGAACGCATTCATTTGCTGTGTGGGTTGTTTTAAACTTGATCTAAAGCACGTTTCATGCCTGTTTCACGCTAATAATGCAATTCAACATCGAATATTATCCACATCTCACTCGATAACTTTCCTCCATGTTTGATCGGATGTGACCCCTGCTACTACCTACCGTCTCTATTCGGAACCAGGAGAATGGCATGACATAACAGCCAATAAGAGGCTCAGAATTACATACTGTGGCTAGGCTCGGACTGAAAAAAAAAATGCTGCCCGCCGACCTACTTATTTACTTCTAGATTTTATTGAAAAGTTTCTTCTTCTGGCCGCTAGAATGCACTCGCTCTGTTAGGATTATATTGTTCGATATTTCACCACTAGATGTCACGACTAGTCTACGTGGGGCTCCATTGATTACTATACCATCGGCATTCTATGCGCATCGAATTTGAAGAATGACAAGATGATACTACGATACATTTTTACTTTTTATTTTAAAGGGTTTGTAACAGCCTATTTTGCGTTACTTGAAAATGTTATTTGAAGTAAAGAACAAAACGATTTCACACAGTAACTGAATTCAAGCCGTTGGTGTTAGTTCAGGTTATTAATTACTACTTTTATTTCAGGCAAATAGCAATCGAAAATATCCACATAGTTTGTATACACACGTCTCTGTAGGGTCATGGAAAGATTTGTTAATTCAATTAGGGTTGTGAAAGCCATGCACAACCAGACGTGTAAAGACATGCCTCAACTCAAAGTTGGATGTTGCCCACGGCAGGTCGTATATGTAATAATAATAATAATAATAATAATAATAATAATAATAATAATAATAATAATGTTATTGGTTTTACATCCCTTTTAACTACTGCTGCTTTTAGAGACACCGGGGTGCCGGAATTTTGGCCCGAAGGGGATCTTTAACGTGCCAGTAAATGTACTGACACGGCTCCCTCGCATTTGTGCACCCTCAAATGCCAGCTGACTGCGCCAGGATACGAACCTGCAACCTAGAGCCCAGCAAGCGAGAACGTTACCGCTGAGCCACGCAGCCAGTCCGGTCGATTATGTCTCCAGATCCATAACATTCTTGATATACTTCTTATCTTTCTTTCTTCAATGATGGTAGCAGTTTTTATCTAGGTTGTGGCGTTTGGTAGAGGTAAATCGTTTCTAAGGTCTTCAACAAAGAATAGTTCTATTATACTCTTTGATAATAACAACGAGTTATAACTATACTCATACTTTTAGGAGAAAGTAGGCTATATGTTCTTTACTGAACATCTTGTTTTAAATGGTATATTATGACTCTTTGGCCTATACATATAACAATCCATCATGGTGACCATCCGAAATATTTAGACGGATCTCATTATCTACGAATCTATTACAGGAATCAAACTGGTTTTTTTAATGTTCATAGGGGCTATGAGCATAAGTTCACCTCTCGGACTTTCAATAACTTGGTGATCACAAATCCAACATGGCGACGACGCGAAGTATAAATATTCACATGGTCGTTTCTCGCAATTTAACCATCGAGTGCAGTGACACTTGGTACAGTAAACACTTATACAAATGTTAATCCACTGGTATCTAATTTTTTTCAATTGTTTCCATATTCACAAGATGGCAGCTGTGTGAAATGTTAAAATCTTGTTTTTACTTCCTGTGACCTAATCATGCGATTGAAGTTTGAATACTACACGTACACAATAATCTTCACGTAACAGTACATAACTCTAAGACCTACATATATAAAAATCCAACATGGCGACCATCCGCAATATTTAGTCGCTTCTCAATATCTACGAATCTTTTAAAGCAATCAAATTGAAATTTTGTATGTTGATAGAGTCAATTAAAATAAGTAGGATATATGAAAATAGGAAGAGCCTCCGTGGCTTAGGCGGCAGCACGCCGGCCTCTCACCGCTGGGTCCGTGGTTCAAATCCCGGTCACTCCATGTGAGATCTGTGCTGGACAAAACGGAGGCAGACAGGTTTTTCTCCGGGTACTCCGGTTTTCCCTGTCACAATTTCATTCCAGCAACACTCTCCACTATCATTTCATTTCATCTGTCATTCATTTAATCATTGCCCCAGAGGAGTGCGACAGGCTTCGGCAGCCGGCACATTTCATATCCTCGCCGCTAGATGGGGGCTTCATTCATTCCATTCCTGACCCGGTCGGAGACTGGAAGCAGGCTGTGGATTTTTTCATATGAAAATAGGCTTTAGTTCTTCACGGATCTACTTGTTTCCATTGCATTATATAGTAACGGCACGGTAGCGACAAGGGACCACACATGAACCACTTTTCGCAGTCGACAACGACGACTGAAAAACGCTCGTGTGTAAGGGCTCTAATGTAAACATGCCCGCCTAGCTAGGTTTTAAAAGCGAGCCGGTTGTTAACGAGGAAAATTTGAGTACTACTGTATACAGGGTGTATTTTATGTACCTTTGGAGAATGATAGGTCGTGTAGGGAACGGTTATAGAAGTAATTTAAGATAGGGAACTCGGGATCAGAGCGGCCGCCTTAACCTCTAAAATAAGGGTTGATTCAGGCCCTCCACCCTGGAAGTTAGGAAACCGCCCCAAACCTCTATTACCTTCTCAATCCCTAACTCTTGGCATGATTCATCTCACTATGTGGCGCTGGTGAAATGGATAGCGTTGCAGTGCGAAAGGCCGGTAGTCCCAACCAGCGCCACATGGTGAAACCAGTCCGGTTTTGGATCATATTGTTTGTGCAAGTGGCTGTTAATGTTTTGATTTTCTTCACTATGACTGCTGACAAAAGTGTAATTTCCCAAATGTGAATTTTGCTGTAGTTCACCGAGACTCTACTATATTACTAAGCATGAGTGATTAGCATCCGAGAAACATGCCATTGATATTGAGCGTTTTATGAAATAATGATCATGATCTCACTGGAACTATGAAAGAGAGAGGAGAGTCAGTAGGCAGCATCCCCTAAAACATCAATTACCACCATCAGACATATGTTTTTGCTGTCAAATAATATGTTTCAGTACTCGGGAATCGTATAGCTTAAAGTGACGTCAGGTTTGAATTACGAGAATGCAGTAAACAATATTTTATTATTATTATTATTATAATTAGTGAAACTCATAACAATAATGCCATGGCAATATTATAGTAATTAATATTCGATTTACATTGTTAACTAAGCATTTTCTAATCATTATCATCGTTTATCACTCGCGAAGGAGTATAATATTGTCTTCCATATCCTTCATTGGTGGGTTCTCAGGTGACTGGTAGCAAGTTTTATCATCAACTGGGTGCTGAGGGTTGTATCTTCTCATAGACTCCCGTTCTTTACGAGCGATTCGCTTCAGAGCCTCAGATCTCCGGCGGTTCTGCTCGAAACGTAGAGGGCCATTGTAATGATGTATTATTGAAACACTATGCACGCAATACTAACTGATATACTTTGGTCACGTGATAGTAACAACAACGTGTTTAACACTTTACTACAGACACCACAAGCGTAGACAAATTTCCGATAGTTAGTTACCATGGCAATAAGTATTCATCATCTAGTCCTCATATAGGCCTATGGTTACCGAGGCAACAAGTATTCATCATCTAGGCCTCTTATAGGCCTATGGTTACCGAGGCAACAAGTAATCATCATGTAGGCTTCCTATGGACCTATGGTTACCGAGGCAACAAGTAATCATCATGTAGGAGGCCTCCTATGGACCTATGGTTACCAAGGCAACAAATATTCATGATCTAGGCCTCTTATAGGCTATGGGTTATCAAGGCAACAAGTATTCATCATCCAGGCCTCCTATAGACGTATGGTTACCAAGGCAATAAGTATTCATCATCTAGGCCTCTTATAGGCGTATGGTTACCATGGCAACAAGTATTCAACATCTAGGCTTCTTATAGGCCTATGGTTACCAAAGCAACACGTATTCATCATCTTGGCCTCCTATGGACGTATGGTTACCAAGGAAAACAAATATTCATCATCTTGGCCTCTTATAGGCCTACGGTTACCAAGGCAACAAGTAGGCTATCCATCACCTAGGCCTCCTGTGGACATATGGTTACCAAGGCAACAAGTATTCATCATCTAGACCTCTTGTTAATGAAAATTCTCCACCAATCAATACTAATTCTACTCAAATGCTTATACTGTAGCATGAGACCTGCCTCTGCCCGGCCCGGTCGAACCAATCTAAACACAAAGTCGCATTTTGCGAGTTTGATTTGGGCATAAACTGATATTTTGGTGGCTTATTTGACTAATTCGATGTAGCTCTTTCGATAGGCGATGTCAGCGTGAACTTCACAAAAAAAAGAAACAAAAGTTTTAGAGCTTGAAAAGTACTTTCCAAAGCAAGTTTCAAAATTAAATTATCTTGAAAAACAAACGAGTTACAGCACAAAGTAGGGCTTGCTGCGAACACCCTATATATATAGATATGGCATCACAATCACGACGTACTTTGTAGCCTGTCCAACAACTAACATTTGGACATTCCCATTCATTACAATCTATTACAAGTGTGACCTGCTTGACGTATGAGAGCATAGTAGATATTTGCTTTTCTTGATTAGGCTTATGTCTTATTTTTCCCTCCCCCGTGTGTATATACAATATACATATTTCTTTTTACTCTGCTCACCCCTCTCTAGTGGCTTCGGTTGCGTAGTTGGTAGCATGATGAGCTTCTATGCCCAAGGTCGCGGGTTCAAACCCAGCCGAAGTCGGATTTTTCAAGAGCGTTTAAAATCTCTCAATATGCCTTCCTTCGGAGGGGAAGTAAAGCCGCCGGTTCCATCTCATAGATTTATGTCATGATAAAGAACCTTGCACTAATTACACTTGTGTGAAACTAAATTATAGGTTATATTTTACTAACGCTCTTAGGTCCCAACGTTCGTCGCCAGGAGCCGACAGTGGTGGATGATGATGATGGTGATAATAATTGTTGTTTTAAGGGGCCTAACATCTAGGTTATCGGCCCCTAATGATCTGGGTGATAGCGAAAATGACAATGAAATGGAAACCAGAACGAAAATTAAGTGAGAAGGAAAATACTTACAAAAAGGAACTCAGATTGAAACAACTCACAAAATGTTCTTACAAAAGGGAATTTAGAACGAAAAGATTCACAAAAGGAATAGATTGAAAAATACGCACAAAATCCAGGCTAGGTTCAAAATACGTACAAAATGCATTGTAGAGTCGAAATACTTACAAAATGCAATTGAAATTCAAAATACTTCCAAAATGCAAATGAGATCGAAAATACGTACAAAATGCAATTGAAATTCAAAATACTCACTAAAATGCCCTGCTCCTACATTGAAAGACTTAGGCCTACTAAAAAGCAATTTTGATTGTTAATGTTTACAAAATGCAATTGAGGTTGAAAACAATCGCGAAATGCAATTTAGTTGAAAAAACTTACAAAATGCTATGTAGATTAAAAATACCTACAAAATGCAGTGTCGATGAAAAAAAACGCTAAAGGGAATTTAGATACACGGGGAGCCAAGTGACAAAAACAGTGCGGGAAATGGAAATATAATGTAAAGAAAACAAGAGGTCTGACCCCTCGAAGAAGGAGGGATCAGGAAAGATGAGACAAGGGCCAATTGAGGCGGGAAAGTGAAAGACTCCCTAGGCCTCGGATACCCTAATGCCGTCGGGGTCGGAAAAGAACAAGAGTTGACCAAGGGAGGTCGACAGGGAAGAAGACGGAGAGGAGCCTGGCACAAGGAAGTGGAAGCAATGCTGGACTCAGCTGGGGTCCCGTGGTCGCCAACCCACGTCCCACAAGATGTGAGCCCCTGGGGGAGACAGTGGTGGCTTCCAGTAACAAAGTTCAGAACTAGTTGGTCGTTGACGGTGGCGTTTGGTAGCAAGAGTTGGAACTACTTGAAATCGAATGTCTGCAGTCCTTACTTGAATAAAAACAGATAATAATAATAATAATAATATCGTATGGCCTCGGTGCCGGGTGCAAGCTTTTGTAATTTGACACCCAGAGGGTAGCTTGCATGTCGAATTTCGTTGTTCCTTGAAGCACTATGAAAGTCAAGGAGGTTAGATATCTAACCTCCTTGAACACTATAGCGCTTTCTAGTAGAGAAATGAGGAACTTTGTGCTGGCGGAAACTCCCGAGATTAATTTTGCCATTATGAACACGGCCTACTGAATTCAAATGGGTTCTTTGACATGCCAACATCGTATGACATGCGTGTCGTATTTTTGCCGCCTTTCAAAAATCACTTACCAAGGCCAGGAGCGAACCTGCAAGCTTGGGGGGTTAGAAGACCGACACGCTATCCACTCACCCACCGTGGCAAACATTAAAAACAGATGACACACACTAAAACAATCATCATAAATAATACCGGTTATCAGACAGATTCTACACATACCCATAGTACACTGGGCTACATGACCGCGTTGTCGCAACCCCTAAACTAAGGAACCAATCATCATCCCTCTCTAGAAGCAAATCCTAGTTACGTCACTGTACAGGCATGACAACACTGCTGCGGTTATCTGGCGTCGCCGCGCCGCGCCGTAGCGAGGCCAGCCAGCCTCAACCGCGACCGCGTGGATGAGAAACAAAGACAGAATGGCGCTCAAGCACAAAAGCCCACCGCAACACATCCGGTCGAACGGCAGCTGCTGGAAACTGCCAACCGCGTCAGGCCTGCTGCGGTCTAGCGGGAGCGGGTTGCCCGGGCAACGCTAAGCCCGCCATTCGAGTCAGAGCGTTAGCGCAGTGCGGTAGCTAGCGTCATCATGTTTGACGTGGATAAATTTATCGAATGTGTGCGGCTGAATCCTGCTATCTGGGATATGGGATCCGAAGATTACCAGGACAGATCGGTGAGGAATGATAGCTGGTTTATCATTGGGAAAATGATGAACTCTGGATGGCCGGACATGACTCACGAGGAGAAGGAAGAACAAGGTAAGAACCGTTTACACTTAACCCGCGAGGACTAACGCATGGGTATTGTGACCCGAGGCTTAAATGATCCCCTATATTTTTGTTTTGGTCAGCCCTTATTTCCTGTCGCTTACTGTAGCTGCCTTCCTAGCCTTTTGGCGGCTTCGGTGGCGTAGTTGGTAGCATGCTGATCATCTATGCCCAAGATTGCGGGTTCAAACCCAGCCGAAGCCGTCGGATTTTTTAAGAGAGTTAAAAATCCCTCAGTATGCCTTCCTTCGGAGGGGAAGTAAAGCCGGCGGTCCCATGTCATCGATTTATGGCATGTTAAAGAACCTTCCACTAATTACACCTGTGTGAAGCTAAATTGTATAGGTTAGGAACGTAAACAACGCTCTTAGGTTTCTACGTTCGTTGCCAAGAGCCGACTGCGGTGGCGTCTAGTAGCTAAGTTCTGAACTTGGCCTAGTAGTCGTTGATGGTGGCGTTTGGCGGCAAAAGTAGGAACTAGGCTATTTGAAAAATTCAAAGTTGCAGTCCTTATCCTTACTTGAATTTTAAAAAACAGATACACACACTAATACAACCATCACAATTAACACCGGTTATCGGACAGATTCTACACACACCCAAAGTACACGGGGCTACACGACCGCGTTGTCGCAGCCCCTAAACTAAGGAACCAACCAACCTTCCTAGCCTTGAACTTCACCCTGGAAAAGAAACATGTCCATAGCTTTTTGAACACTGAAGTTATTTCTATATTATTTACGATTGGGTCAGATTTACCCATGGCGCCAGTCCTTGCGTGACAATTTTAGCTTACGTTATTCGGGAAAATCTTAAAAAAATAAGGGGGGAAATCCACCTATTTTGGTGCAGCTTGATTATATATCTCACGTTCTTGTTCATCCATGTTTACGGTCAAGGGGCTCCTTTGTTCAAAAATAAATAATTAAGATGACGGGTTTGCCGCCATTATCAAGTCCAATGATACTGTTACGGAAATTATAGTCATTTTATATTGGGTTCATAGGAAGACAACAGGTGTAAAAATAAAAATTACTTCATTAAAATCCGCAGGACTACGACAGAAAGGGAGTGACACACTACGGGTCAAAATGACACGGCGCAGTCCTCGTGCTATATTTTTTCACGCCAGTTCTCAGCACGTTATTTTCCCCATTATATTGCAGAGATGGATTTTAAATTTAATAATAATAATAATAATAATAATAATAATAATAATAACTAGAGGGCCCGTTGTACGGACTCGACCTGACAATTCTGCCAGGGGCTATTGTCTAGTTTATTTGTTTAAACGCACTTTATAAATGAAAAAAAAAAAAAAACATTTCCGTTAACTTGTCAAGAAATGCAAGATTTTTCCTGTACTATTGACACGATTTGGAAGATTTTTGCCCCAACCACACCTTCTAACTCCCCCTAGTTTAAGAACTTGTGAAACACACATCTTAGCGTTTTATATATATGATAATAATAATAATAATAATAATAATAATAATATTGGTTTTACGTCCCTTTTAACTACTGAGGCTTTTAGAGACGCCGGGGCGAAGGAATTTTTACGTGCCTTTAAATCTACTCCCATTTGCGTACCCTCAAATACCAACTAAATGTGCCAGAATCCGATCCTGCAAGGTTTTAAAATATGAAGCATTGTCTAATTTCACTAGGCTTTGCATAGGCTATATCTGGGTGACCTTGGTAACTAAATAATATTAATAATAAAAATAATAATAAGTTACGGCCACACTCGCCATTTTCCCAAACCTGACATTAATTACAAATACACCCATTACTACAATCAAACAGGTTATCAGGCACACACCTAAGTAATAGTAATCATAATAATATCTTATGGGTTTAAGGTGAAATGACACGCTCGTTAGTTGGCCTCGTGGTTTATGAACGCAAGATTAACTGTCATGCAACAGTATAAACTTACATCCTTCCTATCTTCCTTATTTCCATCCTTCCTCTCTCCATCCATC
Source organism: Meconema thalassinum (assembly GCA_946902985.2). Lineage (NCBI taxonomy): Eukaryota > Metazoa > Arthropoda > Insecta > Orthoptera > Tettigoniidae > Meconema > Meconema thalassinum. Next base: position 242,091,240 of record OX336396.1, read on the forward strand.
TCTCCTTTGTTCCCTCATTCCTTATTACCATCCTTCCCTCCTTCCCTCATTCCTTATTACCATCCTTCCCTCCTTCTCTCCTTCCCTCATTCCTTATTTCCATCCTTCCTCTCTCCATCCATCTCTCCTTTCTTCCCTCATTCCTTATTACCATCCTTCCCTCCTTCACTCATTCCTTATTTCCATCCTTCCTCCTCCCATCCTTCCCCCGTCCCTTCTTTCGCTCATTCATTATTTCCATCCTTCCTGCTCCCATCCTTCGTTCCTTCCCTTCCCTCCTTCTTTCTCTCCTTATATACTTTTTTCCTTTCCTCCTTCTTCCTTCTTTCCAACCATCCTTCCCTTCCATCCATCCTTCCTTCCCTCCTTCCTTACTTCCTTCCTTCCTCCGTCCTCCTTCCTCCTTCCATCCATCCTTCCCTTCCATCCTTCCTTCCTTCCTCCGTCCTCCTTCCTCCTTCCATCCATCCTTCCCTTCCATCCTTCCTTCCTCCGACCTCCTTCCTCCTTCCATCCTTCCTTCATTCCCTTCCCTCCTTACTTCTCTCCTTCCTTCTTCCCTTTCCCCTTTTTCTTCCTTCCCTCCTTCCTTCCTTCCTTTCTTCCTTCCTTTCCTCATTCCATCCTTATTTCCTTCCTTCCTCCTTCCACCCTCCCCGTCTTCCTTCGTTCGTCCTTCTATCCTTCCCTCCCTTCCTACTTCTTTTCCTTCTTCCCTCCCTCCCTTCCTTCCCTTCGCTTCTTCCTTCTCGCCTTCCTTCCATCCTTCCTTTCCTCTTTCCTTCCTCCTTCCTTACTTCCTTCCATTCTTATTTACTTCTTTTCCAACTTTCTTCCTTACTTCTTTCCTTCCTACTACCATCCTTCCCTTCTTCCTTCCATCCTTCCTTCCTTTCCTCTTTCTTTCTTTCTTTCTTTCTTTCTTTCCTTCCTTCCTTCCCTCCTTCCTTCTCTCCTTCCCTCCTTCCTTCCTTATTTTGATCCTTCCTCCTTCTTTCCGTCCTTCCTTCCTTACTTCCTCCCTTCCCCTTACCATCCTTCCCCTCTTCCTTCCATTTATCCTTCTTTCTTTCCTTTCCTCCTTCCTTCCATCCTTCCTCCCTTTCCTCTTTGTTACCTTCCCTCCTTCTTTCCTTCCCTCCATCTTTCCTTCACCGCCGCCACCTGAGAGACGCCGTTTTTTTGCCCTGAAGTGAATACATTATCCATACTGATGTCTCACATTTAAACAAACTTAAATGCCAACTGACCGCACCCGTCTTCAATCCCGCAACCTTACACTCAGAAGCCTACCGCTACACCATGCAGTCAGTCACACACCCAAGTACATGGCCTGATATCACACGTTGCAGGATCAACAAAAATATTTCCCGTGCATGATGATGAAAGATTTAGTTCTCAAACTTAGAACGGATGGATTTTATGGCAAGAGAACCAGTGGTGGATTATGAGCCCAGATACTATGGAGGCCAGTATAGCACACATAGGACAGATCTCATCTCTTGTTGTTGGACTGGTTTGATGCAGCGCTTCATGCCTCTCTGTTCTGAGCTAATCGTTTCATCTCTACATAGCTAGCACACCTTGTTTGCGAGATAATCTGTTTATCATACTCTAACCTTCGTCAACCCCTACAGTTCTTGTCCTCAACCATTCCTTAACTATGTTTTCTATTCCCTGGGAGTTTTTGTATGATTCCTACCAACCTATAGTCTATCTTCTCTCCGAAAGCAGTACCCAGGAACATCTCTCCTCTCCCACTCATATTAATAACTCCACATTTTGTTGTTCGATCTACCCATTTGATCTTCATCATTCTCCTGTAACACCACATTTCAAACGCTTCTATTCTCCTCTTTGCTACTTTTGTATAAAATATATATAGTAGCTTAAGAACGTTATTCCTATGATTTGGACGAAATAGTGGATTACAGTAAAATAAATAAAAAAAACTTAACCCCTGGCACTATACAGCCCATGACGGGCTAAGACCGACCAAGCGACCGCTGCCCAGCTATTCGGCCTGCAGATATTGGGGTGACGCGTGATCAGCTCGTCGGGTCCCCTCGGCCGTTAATCTTGGGTATCGTGATCGGGGCGCTGTCTCACTGTCAGACAGCTACTCAATTGTCCTCACGGGGCTGAGTGCACCCCGTTCCAACCCTCACGTCAGTTTTAAAATCCCTGATGTAACCGGCGATCGAACCCAGGCCTCCGGGTGAGAGGCAGGCACGCTACCCCAACACCATGGGGCCGGCTGGATTACAGTAAAATGGAAAACTTAAACAAAACCACACTACAACAACCTGGCGCCCAACGTGTAGTTAGTTTTAACCTATTTTCAATTTTGAAACAAGATGTTCAGTAAAGAACATATAGCCTACTTTCTCCTAAATGCATGGGTATTGTTATAACTCTTTGTCCTTTTCAAGGAGTATAATTGAATGTTGGTTGTAGTAGCTTGTTGAAATACAACGTGCTATAGGGATATTAAACATGAATATGAGGTGCCCTTTGCTAGTGCTACCTCTGTAAAAAAAATCATTCAATTCGGTTTCACCGTGTTTGAATTGATCTGGGGAATGGATTTGCACACATACATGGCCACTATTTGCAAACTATTGGGCTGATGACCTTGTAGTCAGTCATAAGATGCTTTCCACAAAAAGGCATGTTGTTGCAAAATCCGGTAGAGATCAAATTATTAGGATGGTCGAAATTTGATTTAAACTTTTAACATTTGGGTGGCCGTCATTCCGTTTTCGTCAAGATGGCGGCGATATAAAACATGACACTGAGGTGCCTTTTGCTAGTGCTACCTCTGTACCAAATTTCGTTCAATTCGGTTTCACCGTGTTTGAATTGATAGGGGGAATCGATTTGCACACATACTTGGCCACCATCTGCAAACTATTGGGCTGATGATCTAGCAGTTTGGTCAGAATATGCTTCCCACATAAAGAATTGTTGTTGCAAAATTTGGTAGAGACTAGATTATTAGGTTGGTCTTAATTACATTTTAGCCTTTAACATTTGTGTGGCCGCGATTACGTTTCCGTCAAGATGGCGGTGATATAAAACATGACACTGAGGTGGCCTTTTCTAGTGCTACCTCTGTACCAAATTTCGTTCCATTCGGTTTCACCGTGTTCGAATTAATAGGGGGAATCGATTTTCACACAAAGATGGCCGCCATCCGCAAAATATTAGGCTAATGACCTATTAGTTTGGTCAAAGGATGCTCCCTCCATAATGGTATGTTGATGCAACATTTGGTAGAGATCGGATGATTAGGTTAATCGTAATTTGATTTAAGCTTTGAACATTTGTGTGGCCGCCATTACATTTCCGTCAAGATGGCGGTGATATAAAACATGACACTGAGGTACCCTTTGCTAGTGCTACCTCTGTACCAAATTTCATTCCATTCGGTTTCACCGTGTTCTAATTAATAGGGGTAATCGATTTTGACACAAAGATGGCCGCCATCCGCAAACTCTTAGGCTAATGACCTATTAGATTTGTCAAAGGATGCTCCCTTCATAAAGGTATGTTGTTGCAAAATTTGGTAGAGATCGGATGATTAGGTTAGTCGTAATTTGATTTAAGCTTTGAACATTTGGGTGGCCGCCATTACGTTTCCGTCAAGATGGCGGCGATATAAAATATGACACTGGGGTGCCCTTTGCTAGTGCTCCCTCTGTACCAAATTCCATTCCATTCGGTTTCACCGTTTTCGAATTAATAGGGGTAATCGATTTTGACACAAAGATGGCCGCCATCCGCAAACTATTAGGCTAATGACCTATTAGATTTGTCAAAGGATGCTCCCTCCATAAAGGTATGTTGTTGCAAAATTTGGTAGAGATCGGATGATTAGGTTAGTCGTAATTTGATTTAAGCTTTGAACATTTGTGTGGCCGCCATTACGTTTCCGTCAAGATGGCAGCGATATTAAACATGACACTGGGGTGCCCTTTGCTAGTACTACCTCTGTACCAAATTTCGTTCCATTCGGTTTCACCGTGTTCGAATTAATAGGGGGAATCGATTTTCACACAAAGATGGCCGCCATCCGCAAACTATTAGGCTGATGACCTATTAGTTTGGTCAAAGGATGCTGCCCCCATAAAGGTATGTTGTTGCAAAATTTGGTAGAGATCAGATGATTAGGTTAGTCGTAATTTGATTTAAGCTTTGAACATTTGTGTGGCCGCCATTACGTTTCCGTCAAGATGGCGGCGATATAAAACATGACACTGAGGTGTCCTTTGCTGGTGCTACCTTTGTACCAAATTTCATTCAATTTGCGCTCACCGTGTTCGAATTGATAGGGGGGGACAGACATTCAGAGTACACACACTCACACACACACACACACACACACACACAGAGACTCTCACACACACACACACACACACACATACATACACACACACAGACAGACACACTTTTTTTCGCCCTGTAGTGATCTCATAAGTCCACTTTCATTTTTTGCAAAAATCGAAAGTAGGCTAAAAATAGGCTTATGAGATCACCTTTTGTCCGTGTGTGTGCGTGCGTGTGTGTATGTGAGGTGTGTGTGTGTGTGTGTCCCCTAATAACTTCTAAACGGCTGGAGCGATTTCATTGAAACACGGTAAGTTCATAGCACTATTCCGGATGACCCCGACCGTGCCCTTAAATAGTACATTATGCAACGAGACTATTAATGGCTATAATTAAGACACGAGTATCTTTATAAAACGAGCGTATGCGAGTTTTAGAATTTCTATACGAGTGTCTTGATTACCATTATAGGCGAGTTGCATACGACTGTTTATGTTCGACGATAATTATAACTTTATTATATGTTTTAACATAAATATTCATAAATATATGTTGAGATAGTCACTAGAATTTTGTGATCGGGTGCTGCGCTGAGTATAGGATATCTCTGATGTCCAAGCTCTCTGACCGACCGGCGCATGCGCTCTGTGTGCTTCAATGCCATATGTGCAGATTGAGCACCAGTATTCAGTAAAAATGTCACCGAATTCGTTTGAAAACAACGCGCTGTGTAGAAATTGGATTTGGAGATATTAAGGTTAGTGCTATTTCTTGTCTCATATTCACCAGTTTATTTACGCGAACATATGGACGGTGCACTTTCGGTAATTTATACAGACATGTTGGATTTTGAGTGCATGCGCGAAGGTATCCTTATCTAATTAGTCAAACAACTGTTTCTTGAGCTGTGATTGGTGGGAGAAAGTGTTTCATAATGAAACAAGATGTTCAGTAAAGAACATATAGCCTACTTTCTCCTAAATGCATGGGTATTTTTATAACACTTTATCCTTTTCAAGGAGTATGATTGAATGTTGGTTGTAGTAGCTTGTTGAAATACAACGTGCTATAGGGATATTAAACATGAATATGAGGTGCCCTATGCTAGTGCTACCTCTGTAACAAATTTCGTTCAATTCGGTATCACCATGTTTGAATTGATAGGGGGAATCGATTTGCACACATACCTGGCCACCATTTGCAAACTATTGGGCTGATGTTCTTGCAGTTTGGTCAGAATATGTTTCCCACATTAAGATATGGTGTGGCAAAATTTGGTAGAGACTAGATTATTAGGATGGTCGTAATTACATTTTAGCTTTTAACATTTGGGTGGCCGCGATTACGTTTCCGTCAAGATAGCGGTGATATAAAACATGACACTGAGGTGCCCTTTGCTAGTGCTACCTCTGTACCAAATTTCGTTCATTCGGTTCCACCGTGTTCGAATTAATAGGGGGAATCAATTTTGACACAAAGATGGCCGCCATCCGCAAACTATTAGGCTAATGACCTATTAGATTTGTCAAAGGATGCTCCCTCCATAAAGGTATGTTGTTGCAAAGTTTGGTAGAGATCGGATGGTTATGTTAGTCGTAATTTGATTTAAGCTTTAAACATTTGTGTGGCCGCCAGTACGTTTCTGTCAATATGGCGGCGATATTAATCATGACACTGAGATGCCCTTTGCTAGTGCTATCTCTGTACCAAATGTCGTTCCATTCGGTTTCACCGCGTTTGAATTAATAGGGGGAATCGATTCTGACACAATGATGGCCGCCATCCGCAAACTATTAGGCGAATGACCTATTAGATTGGTCAAAGGATGCTCCCTCCATAAAGGTATGTAGTTGCAAAATTTGGTAGAGATCGGATGATTAGGTTAATCGTAATTTGATTTAAGCTTTGAATATTTGTGTGGCCGCCATTACGTTTCCGTCAAGATGGCGGCGATATAAAATATGACACTGAGGTGCCCTTTGCTAGTGCTACCTCTGTACCAAATTACATTCCATTCGGTTTCACCGTGTTCGAATTAATAAGGGCAATCGATTTTGACACAAAGATGGCTGCCATTCGCAAACTATTAGGCTAATGACCTATTAGATTTGTCAGAGGATGCTTCCTCCATAAAGGTATGTTGTTGCTAAATTTGGTAGAGATCGGATGATTAGGTTAGTCGTAATTTGATTTAAGCTTTGAACATTTGTGTGGCCGCCATTACGTTTCCGTCAAGATGGCGGTGATATAAAACATGACACTGAGGTACCCTTTGCTAGTACTACCTCTGTACCAAATTTCATTCCATTCGGTTTCACCGTGTTCGAATTAATAGGGGTAATCGATTTTGACACAAAGATGGCCGCCATCCGCAAACTCTTAGGCTAATGACCTATTAGATTTGTCAAAGGATGCTCCCTTCATAAAGGTATGTTGTTGCAAAATTTGGTAGAGATCGGATGATTACGTTAGTCGTAATTTGATTTAAGCTTTGAACATTTGGGTGGCCGCCATTACGTTTCCGTCAAGATGGCGGCGATATAAAATATGACACTGGGGTGCCCTTTGCTAGTGCTCCCTCTGTACCAAATTCCATTCCATTCGGTTTCACCGTTTTCGAATTAATAGGGGTAATCGATTTTGACACAAAGATGGCCGCCATCCGCAAACTATTAGGCTAATGACCTATTTGATTTGTCAAAGGATGCTCCCTCCATAAAGGTATGTTGTTGCAAAATTTGGTAGAGATCGGATGATTAGGTTAGTCGTAATTTGATTTAAGCTTTGAACATTTGTGTGGCCGCCATTACGTTTCCGTCAAGATGGCAGCGATATTAAACATGACACTGGGGTGCCCTTTGCTAGTACTACCTCTGTACCAAATTTCGTTCCATTCGGTTTCACCGTGTTCGAATTAATAGGGGGAATCGATTTTCACACAAAGATGGCCGCCATCCGCAAACTATTAGGCTGATGACCTATTAGTTTGGTCAAAGGATGCTGCCCCCATAAAGGTATGTTGTTGCAAAATTTGGTAGAGATCAGATGATTAGGTTAGTCGTAATTTGATTTAAGCTTTGAACATTTGTGTGACCGCCATTACGTTTCCGTCAAGATGGCGGCGATATAAAACATGACACTGAGGTGTCCTTTGCTAGTGCTACCTTTGTACCAAATGTCATTCAATTTGCGCTCACCGTGTTCGAATTGATAGGGGGGGACAGACATTCAGAGTACACACACTCACACACACACACACACACACAGAGACTCACACACACACACACATACACACACACAGACAGACACACTTTTTTTTCGCCCTGTAGTGATCTCATAAGTCCACTTTCATTTTTTGCAAAAATCGAAAGTAGGCTAAAAATAGGCTTATGAGATCACCTTTTGTCCGTGTGTGTGTGTGCGTGTGTGTATGTGAGGTGTGTGTGTGTGTGTCCCCTAATAACTTTTAAACGGCTGGAGCGATTTCATTGAAACACGGTAAGTTCATAGCACTATTCCGGATGACCCCGACCGTGCCCTTAAATAGTACATTATGCAAAGAGACTATTAATGGCCACCATTACGTTTCTGTCAATATGGTGGCGATATAAAATATGACACTGAGATGCCCTTTGCTAGTGCTACCTCTGTACTAAATTTCGTTCCATTCGGTTTCACCGTGTTTGAATTAATAGGGGGAAGTGATTTTCCCACAAATATGGCCGCCATCCGCAAACTATTAGGATAATGACCTATTCATTTGGTCAAAGGATGCTTCCTCTATAAGGGTATGTTGTTGCAAAATTTGGTAGAGATCGGATGATTAGGTTAATCGTAATTTGATTTAAGCTTTGAACATTTGTGTGGCCGCCATTACGTTTCCGTCAAGATGGCGGCGATATAAAACATGACACTGAGGTGTCCTTTGCTAGTCACCGTGTTAGAATTGATAGGGGGGGAGGGGTCTGACATTCAGAGTACACACACTCACACACACACAGACACACACACACTGACTCACACACACACATACACACACACAGACAGACACACTTTTTTCGCCCTGTGTTGATCTCATAAGTCTACTTTCATTTTTTGCAAAAATCGAAAGTAGGCTAAAAATAGTGTTATAATGACTATCATTATGATACAGTTTTCAGATATATTACAGTCAGGGTCGAACATAAATTTTGTTACGTCTCACCAATCCAGCATGTGCGAAATATTTCACCAGCATTCAATAATCCCGAAACTATTCCCGATATCACCCTGGAATTTTTTACGGTGATAAAGAGAACTACTAGAAGTACACCTATGTCACTTTTAAATAACTGGTAACTACAAAACCAACATGGCGACCACGCGAATTTGCGACTTTTAAATAGACGTTTCTCGCGATTTAACCAACCAAACGCAATAAAACTTGGTACAGTATATGTTTATACACATTGTAATGCACCGACATCTAACTTCGTTTAATTGTTTACATAACCACAAGATGGCGGATGTGTGAAATATTTCACCGGCATTCTATATCTCTGAAACTATTAGCGGTATCACCCTGACATTTTGTGTGGTGATAAAGGGCACTACTGGAAGTTCATCTATAGGACTTTCAAAAACCGGTTAACTACAAAACGAACATGGCGGCCAAGCGAATTTGAAAATTTTAAATGGCCCTTTCTCGCGATTTAATGTTCCAAACGCAATGAAATCTGGTACAGGAAATGTTTATACACATTGTAATGCACTGGTATCTAATTTAGTTCAGGTTCACTCACGCAAGGTGGCGAATACTCATCTGCTCCCTGGTGAGCAGCTTGGCTGGAACAGCCTGCTACCAGATGGAAGACCTTGAACATAGCCTGGCTGAGTGGCGCAGCGGTAACTATCTCGCCTGCTCTGTCCGAGGTTTCAGGATCGAATCCTGGCGATATCGGTTAGCATTTAAGGATGCTTAGATAATGTAGTTAATTTTATAAAAGACTATTTAGACGTCACAACATAAATCCTCTTATTTTCAACTATTTCACAATAATTGGATAAGTGGATAAGTACGTTCAATCCAGTACCCAGAATCTTCTTTCTCTTTCCCTCATCAGCCATGTTTGTTTTTAATCAAGCTTGCAGGTTCGCTCCTGGCCGTGGTAAGCGAAAAAATCACGGCACGCATGTCATACGTTGTTGGCAAGTCAAAGAACCCATTAGGCCATGTTCATAATGGCAAAATTAATCTCGGGATTTTCCGCAAACACAAAGTTCCTCATTTTTCTAATAGAGAGCGCTAAAGTGTGAAGGAGCTTAGATATATAACCACCTTGACTTTCATAGCGCTCCAAAGAACGACAAAATTTGACATACAAGCTGCCCTCCGGGCGTCAAATTAAAAGCTTGCACCCGGCAACCGAGGCCATAGGATATTATTAATATATAACTTTTAAGCTTTTTGCAGTTCACGGCCTGCTTGATTATACCAAAGAATAATCAATAACCGCGGCAATCATCATCTTTCAATGAGTTTTGTACAGCCCTTGAACATAACCATTCGTTTGCTAATTCCAATGGGCGAATGTGCTGGTGAAACGCCAACGAGTTTAATTGCGATGTTAAAATTAACGAGATTTTTACTGACTGCTTGTTATCGCTGCGTTGGTGAACCCGGCCCTTAACTGTAACGTCCTTAACTGTAACGACGTTACAGTTATAGTTACTAATTTCAAAAAGAGTCCGGCTCTGTGGATAAATGGTTACCGCACTAGGCTTTGACCCTAAGTGCTCCGGGTTCGATGCTCTGCCGAGCCATGAGTTTTTTTAGCCTATTTTCATTTATAAAAAAATAGGCTTATGAGATCACCTTTTGTCCGTGTGTATGTCTGTGTGTGTGATGGTGTGTGTGAAGGTGTGTGTCCCCCCTAATAACTTCTAAACGGCTGGAGCGATTTCAATGAAACTCGGTAAGTTCATAGCTCCATTCTGGACGACCCCGACCGGGCCCTTCAAATTTTGGTACGTCTCACCAATCCTACATGGCGGCTGTGCGAAATATTTCACCAGCATTCAATGTCTTCGAAACTATTACCGATATCACCCTGGAATATTTTACGATGATAAAGGGAACTACTAAAAGTTCACCTATGTGATTTTTGAAAACCTGGTAACTACAAAACCAACATGGCAGCCAAGCGAAGTTGCGACTTTTAAATAGATGTTTGTCGCGATTTAACCGAAGAAACGCAATAAAACTTGGTACATTATATCTTTATACATTGTAATGCACCGACATCTAACTTCGTTCAATTGTTTACATGACCTCAAGATGGCGGCTGTGCGAAATATTTCACCGGCATTCTATATCTCTGAAACTATTAGCGGTATCACCCTGAAATTTTGTGCGGCGATAAAGGGCACTACTGGAAGTTCATCTATAAGACTTTCAAAAACCATTTAACTACAAAACGAATATGGCGGCCAAGCGAAGTTGAAAATTTTAAATAGACCTTTCTTGCGATATAATGATCCAAACGCAATGAAACTTGGTACAGGAAATGTTTGTACCCATTGTAATGCACTGGTATTTAATTTAGTTCAATTGTTTACATAACCTCAGGATGGCGGCTGTGCGAATTTTAAAATTATGTTCTTATTTCTTGTGTCTTAATCATGCGATCGAAGTGAAAGTTTGAATAATGAACCTACTCAATAATTTTCCTTTAATGGTGCATGACTCTATGGCCTATACAACAACAATCCAACATGGCGATCATCCGAAATATTTAGATGGATCTCAATATCTACGAATCTATTACAGCAATCAAACCGAATTTTTTTAATGTTCATAGGAGGCTATGAACATAAGTTCACCTATAGGACTTTCAATAACCTGGTGATCCGAAATCCAACATGGTGGCGACGCGAAGTATACATATTCAAATGGTCGTTTCTCGCATTTTAACCATCCGAGTGCAGTGACACTAGGTACAGTAAATCCTTATACAATGTTAATCCACTGGCATCTAATTTTTTCAATTGTTTCCATAACCACAAGATGGCAGCTGTGCGAAATTTTAAAATCATGCGATTGAGTTTGAATACTACACGTACACGATAATCTTCATGTAACAGTACATAACTCTAAGACCTACATATATAATAATCCAACATGGCGACCATCCGCAATATTTAGTTGGTTCTCAATATCTACGAATCTATTACAGCAATCAAACTGAAATTTTGTATGTTGATAGAGGCAAGTAACATAAGTAGGATATATGAAAATAGGCTGTATAGTTCTTCACGGAACTACTTGTTATCTCCTGGGGTTAATTCCCGTGGCTCGGGGACTGGGTGTATGTGTCGTCTTCACCATCACTTCATCCTCATTACGACGCGCAGATCGCCCACGGGGGTCAACTATAAACACCTGCACACGGCTTCTCCGGAGGCCACACGATCATTATTATTATTATTATTTAAAAAAGAAACGTCGTTACCGTCTCGTTATTGTAAAAAGTAACGGTTTCTAGTAACGGCGTTTCTCCCCAACCCTGCACGTTCCCCACCTCAGTCATCCTGCGAATGGTTTGCAGTGGTTTCTTACTTCTACTCCAGGCAAATGCCTGGATGATTCCTAACTTAAGGCCACGGCCACCTCCTTCCCAATCCTTACCTGAATTATAAATACACACAATAATACAGCCATCATAATAACACAGCTTTCGCTATTTCGCTACCGTTTTACCCTCCAGGGTTGGCTTTTCCCACGGACTAAGCGAGGGATCCCACCTCTACCGTCTCTGAGGGCAGTGTCCTGGAGCTTGAGACTCTGAGTCTGGGATACAACTGGGGTGTGTGTCCAGCACTACGCCCAGGCGGCCTCACCTGCAAAGCGAACAGGGGGCCTGATAAAGGGATGGGAAGAGGGGGATGGTTATGCAAGGAAGTGGGAAGGAGGTGGCCGTGGCCTTACAGTAGGAATTATCCCGGCATTTGGCAGAAGACGAAGTGGGAAACCACGGAAAACCACGTCGAGGATGGCTGAGGTGGGAACCGAACCCCCTCTACTCATTTGGGCCACCTGAGGCAGAGTAGACCCCGTTCCAGTCCTCATACCACTTTTCAAATTTCGTGGCAGAGCCCGGAATCGAATCCAGGACCTCCGGGGCGGTAGATAACCACGCTGACCGCTATGCTACGGAGGCGACAATAACACAGCTTAGCAGATAAAATTACATACTCACCCAAGTACACGAATCTAAATGACCACGATGTACAAGCAATAAGAAGAATCAAATTTGATTTTAGACCACCATCTGGTCTGGGGGCTGGATAGGGTCCACTCAGCCTTGCAAGGCAAAACTGACGAGAGTTCGGTTCGATTCCTACCTCAGCCATCCTAGAAGTGGTCTTCTGTTGTTACCTACTTCTACTCTTGGCGATCGCCGGGTTGGTTCCTAACTTAAGGCCATGGCATTTTCCTTCACAATCCTTACAAAAATGTACAGTTGGGAATAAGGTAATTTCGATTTAAAGAATTAATCAATCTCTACTTAGAATAAATGAAGTCCCCGATTCTTGGATGTTACGGGTAATTTCGAGAACCACTGGATGGATTTTGATGCGGTTTTCACCATTCTATAAAGGATATCTCGAGGATGATTTCTGCACAAAATTATTTATTTATGATCAAAGGAAGCCGAGCAGTAACGATTTCAGTGGAAAAGTCGAAAAAAAACCTGGCGTCCGAGCGCTTTGTAAGCTTACGCTGGGCAAACCGTTAAAAATATCAAAATACTATGAGTGTAAGAATTGTTCAGCAAGAAAAGTTCTACAAAAAATCCGCGAGAGCATATGTTTATCTTCAATACATCGCCCACTATAAGTATTTTTACGTTTTAATTTCCTCCAACCGTGTCCATTCAACTACTGAGGTGACAGTTTACGAGCTAGCTAAGGGCGAGTCTATCATCCCTGTTACAGCCTAGCTAGCGGGCGAACCTATTGCCCCAGATACAGCCAGCAGCAAACCGTTGAGTCGTGTTGAGTTAAGACTCCTGAGAAGGTTGGTTGTGTTTGGAGTTTCCTTGGAAGTGCAACTCGGCTTTTCTTCATTTCGCCTATGAACTTTTCGTTCCGCAAAATTCACAGTCAAGTTAAGATTGGACGGAAGGGGGATTTGTGTTTCATGCACCTCGCCATTCTTAAATTACGCCTGACAAGAATTTGTTGCACATGCATCTCCATGATAATATAATTAATAGTCCAGTCAGTGATTTTATCCCATCATGCCGAGACGTAAAACGGATATTGGTCGTTGTTCATTGACATTGGAAAACAAGATGTTCAGTAAAGAACATATAGCCTACTTTCTCCTAAATGTATGAGTATAGTTATAACTCGTTGTTATTATCAAAGAGTATAATAGAACTATTCTTTGTTGAAGACCTTAGAAACGATTTACCTCTACCAAACGCCACAACCTAGATAAAAACTGCTACCATCATTGAAGAAAGAAAGATAAGAAGTATATCAAGAATGTTATGGATCTGGAGACATAATCGACCGGACTGGCTGCGTGGCTCAGCGGAAACGTTCTCGCTTGCTGGGCCCTAGGTTGCAGGTTCGTATCCTGGTGCAGTCAGCTGGCATTTGAGGGTGCACAAATGCGAGGGAGCCGTGTCAGTACATTTACTGGCACGTTAAAGATCCCCTTCGGGCCAAATTTCCGGCACCCCGGTGTCTCTAAAAGCAGCAGTAGTTAAAAGGGATGTAAAACCAATAACATTATTATTATTATTTTTATTATTATTATTATTACATATACGACCTACCGTGGGCAACATCCAACTTTGAGTTGAGGCATGTCTTTACACGTCTGGTTGTGCATGGCTTTCACAACCGTAATTGAATTAACAAATCTTTCCATGACCTTACAGAGACGTGTGTATACAAACTATGTGGATATTTTCGATTGCTATTTGCCTGAAATAAAAGTAATGAACTAACACCAACGGCTTGAATTCAGTTACTATGTGAAATCGTTTTGTTCTTTACTTCAAATAACATTTTCAAGTAACGCAAAATAGGCTGTTACAAACCCTTTAAAATAAAAAGTAAAAATGTATCGTAGTATCATCTTGTCATTCTTCAAATTCGATGCGCATAGAATGCCAATGGTATAGTAATCAATGGAGCCCCACGTAGACTAGTCGTGACATCTAGTGGTGAAATATCGAACAATATAATCCTAACAGAGCGAGTGCATTCTAGCGGCCAGAAGAAGAAACTTTTCAATAAAATCTGGAAGATACCTTTTTGGCAGCTAGATGTCTCGAGTAAATCTGCTGGCGAATTATGTTTTAATTAAATATATATTTTACACCATAATATGCACAATATAACGCTTAATTTTAAAACATCTGAGTCATTACAAAACAATAAACATATAACATATCAAGCAAAAAACCTAGCTCTGATCGGGTTTGAACCATAGGCATTTGAGCGATAGGATAATGCTCTACCACTGAGCTAATTGTGTCAACGAATATCGTTCTATATAAAATGACTTACATAGAACTTGTTAGCAAATAATGATTTATACTAAACGATTTCATCACTGGAGTATATTATTTATATATAAAGCATTTCATACAAAGTTTATTTATTTTGTATCAGTACGCTATATTGCATGCAATACTCAAATTAATGAAATATAAGTCAGGCACAAGATATCCGCTGCCATCTTGTCTTATTACTGAATCAGCTCAGCTTTTTAAAATCACGTCTGCACTATAGTATTACAAAATAAACTTTTAATTTCGAACGTGCCTCTTCCTTTAGAACAGTTAAAACGATTCTCGGCTCGATAATCGGAACTGGTGGGTCCCATGATATGGATTATAAAGTTTGCATAATTCGCACGGCCGCCATCCTGAAATGGTATGGCGGACGACCTTGTAGTTTGGTCACAAGACGCATCCTATACGAAGGTATGTTGTTACCAAATTTGGTAGAGATCGGATGATTTGGTTAGTCGTTATTTGATTTTACGTTTGAGTGGCCGCCATTCAGTTTTAGTAAAGATGGCGGCGATATAAAACATGACACTGAGGTGTCCTTTGCTAGTGCTACCTTTGTACCAAATTTCGTTCAATTCGCATTCACCGTGTTCGAATTGATAGGGGGGGACAGACATTCAGAGTACACACACTCACACACACACAGACACAAACACACACACACACACACACAGACTCACACACACACATACACACACACAGACTCACACACACACATACACACACACAGACATACACACTTTTTTCGCCCTGGGTTGATCTCATAAGTCTACTTTCATTTTTTGCAAAAATCGAAAGTAGGCTAAAACAAGTAGTTCCGTGAAGAACTATACAGCCTATTTTCATATATCCTACTTATGTTAATTGCCACTATCAACATACACAATTTCTGTTTGATTGCTGTAATAGATTCGTAGATATTGAGAACCGACTAAATATTTCGGATGGTCGCCATGTTGGATTTTATATATGTAGGTCCTAGAGTTATGTACTGTTACATGCAGATTATTGTGAACATGTAGTATTCAAAATTCAATCGCATAATTTGGACACAAGAAAAAACAAGGAGATTTTAAAATTTTGCACAGCTGCCATCTTGAGGTTATGGAAACAATTGAAATAAATTAGATGGCAGTGGATTAACATTCGTATAAGGATTTACTGTACCAAGTTTCACTGCTCGCGGATGGTTAAATTGCGAGAAACGTCCATGTGAATATTTATAATTCGCGTCACCGCCATGTTGGATTTGTGATCACCAGTTTATTTAAAGTCCTATAGGTGAACTTAAGTTCATAGCCCCTATGAACATTAAAAAATGCAGTTTGATTGCTAAAATAGATTCGTAGATATTCAGTATCGTCTAAATATTTCGGATGGTCGCCATGTTGGATTGTTAAATGTATAGGCCATAGAGTCACGTACCATTAAAGGAAAATTATTGCGTAGGTTCATTATCCAAACTTTCACTTCGATCGCATGACTACATCACAAGAAATAAAAACTTAATTTTAAAATTCGCACTGCCACTATCTTGAGGTTATGTAAACAATTGAACTAAATTATATACCAGTGGATTACAATGTGTATAAATATTTCCTGTACCAGGTTTCAGTGCGCTTGGAACATTAAATCGCGAGAAAGATCTATTTAAAATTTTCAAATTCGCTTGGCCGTCATGTTCGTTTTGTAGTTAACCGGATTTTGAAAGTCTTATCGATGGACTTCCAGTAGTGCCCTTTATCTCCGTACCAAAATTTTAGGGAGATACCGCTAATAGTTTTAGAGATATAGAATGACAGTGAATAAATTTCACACATCCGCCATCTTGTGATTATGTGAACAATTGAACGAAGTTAGATGTCGGTGCATTACAATGTATATAAACATATACTGTACCAAGTTTCATTGCGTTTGGTTGGTCAAATCACGAGAAACGTCTATTTAAAAGTCGCGAATTCGCTTGGCCTCCATGTTGGTTTTGTAGTTACCAGATTTTCAAAAGTCAAATAAGTGAACTTATAGTAGTTCCCTCTATCACATTACAAAATGTCAGGGTAATATCGGTAATAGTTTCGGAGATATTGAATGCTGGTGAAATATTTCGCACAGCCGCCATGTTGGATTGGTGAGTCGTAACAAAATTTGAAGGGCACGGTCGAGGTCGCCGGGAATAGTGCTATGAACTTTCCGAGTTTCATTGAAATCGCTCCTGCCGTTTAGATTTTATTAGGGACACACACACACACACACACACACACACACGCACACACACACGGACAAAAGGTGATCTCATAAGCCTATTTTTTCAAAATTGAAAATAGGCTAAAAAAGCGCTTATCACGTAATGCATTCATAACTGTTTCCGGGCGAAGCCGGGTCGGGTTGCTAGTTTCTTTTACAACTAACTAATTAATGCATTAATCGACTAACCGAAGAAACGATTAATTGATTAGTTCACACGAGATAAGATAAGAAGTTTAATTGAGAGCCGATCGCTTAAATCGAGATACGCTTATTTCCGGAATGAAGCATAAAAATCAATAGAAGTTACGTTTTGACTAAATACAAAGTGTCCTTCCTTGCTTATGTTAACAATAATCAAACAAGAAGTTCCGTGAAGAACTATACAGCCTACTTTTCAAGCCAAAGATTATTCTACAGAATATGAACCTATCTAGAATAATGACGAAATTAAGTTGGTAATATCGAAATATCTAATTAGTTCAAAATATATCTGGTATAATGTAGCCTAATAGAGCACTACAGTTGGCAGCCCTGGTGACTGAATATATCCTTAGTTCCATCTCTTAAGGTACAGAATACAAAATTTGGTTGAAGTCCAATGGACGTTACATGCAGTTAGACACTGGATCTATCAACACGCGTAAAAGCATGTTGCCAACAATGTCATGCGTGTGCTGGTCAGAAATAATCTGAAATATTATGATATTTTGTTGTGCCAATTTTTGATGAAATCCATTTGTTAGTATAGAAGTTACATGTATTTTAAAATTGGACATATCAGCAGGCATAGAATCATGTTGGCAGCACTGACATATTAATTACTCCAAATTAATCTAGAATGCCAGGTGCTAGACGCGTGCAAAGTATAGAGCTGTTGGCTTGCATACTTTCTGATATATTGATATTAGGGTAAAAAAATATAGACAGCATTTATTAACAGTTGGCAGTCCTGATTGCTCTTAACAATACTTATAGTCATATCTGTTATGGTACGCATAGCACATACGAAATTTGGTTGAAATCCAACTGATAGTATAGAAGTTACATGTATTTAAAAATTGGTACCATCAGCAGGCTTATAATCATGTTGGTAGAACTGACGTATATAAGTTACTCCAAATTAATCTAAAATGTCAGAATATACGTGTGCATAGTTTAAAGCTGTTGGCTTGCATACTTTCTGATATATTGGTATTTGGATTAAAAAAATAGTGAGAGAGATTATTAACAGTTGGCAGCCCTGGTGGTTCTTAAGAATACGCTCAGTCATATCTGTTTATGTACAGATATTACATACAAAATTTGGTTGAAATCCAATTGATAGTGTAGAAGTTATATGCATTTAAACATTGGACCTATCAGAAGGCTTAAAATTATTTTGGCAACACTGTCATGGTTGGCCTCCTGGAAATTAAACTAAAATAGTCTTATCTCCATGTGTGCCAATTTTGGAATAGTTCCCATGCATACCTTGCAAGATATCAAACATGGAGCTCAAATTTCTTGTGCGTTTTTTCAGCAGTCTGTAGCACGGACATCATTTTCAAATATGGACGTGAGATATTCCGGTGCACATCTTTACTCATACTAAATTTGGTTTTGATTGCTGCAGCCGTTTAGGAGTTGATAGGGGGGGACACACACACAGCCAGACAGTCAGAAGGACAGACAGACAGACAGACAGACAGACAGACACACATTTTGCCGGATCGATCTCATAAGTCTATTTTTTCCTCATTTTTGCAAAATGTGAAAAGTAGGCTAATAAGAGTTAGTGACAGTGGAGGGACAGACATCAATCAAATTGGGAAGGGTTTCGAAAAAAGAAAACGGATAGTTTTCAGCAAAGATTTTGGATTCTTGTTCAATGTTCACAATATAGGACAGGAACGTTTTTATTTTTCTTTGCTTTAGCCTGGTTTTCACAAAGAAGGCACATTTTAGAACAAGTAGTTCCGTGAAGAACTATACAGCCTATTTTCATATATCCTACTTATGTTAATTGCCACTATCAACATACAAAATTTCAGTTTGATTGCTGTAATAGATTCGTAGATATTGAGAACCGACTAAATATTGCGGATCGTCGCCATGTTGGATTTTTATATATGTAGGTCTTAGAGATATGTACAGTTACTTGAAGATTATTGTGTACGTATGGTATTCAAACTTCAGTCGCATGATTAGGACACAAGAAGTAAAAACGAGATTTTAAAATTTCGCACAGCTGCCATCTTGTGGTTATGGAAACAATTGAAATAAATTAGATGCCAGTGGATTAACATTTGGATAAGGATTTACTGTACGAAGTGTCACTTCACTCGGATGGTTAAATTGCGAGAAACGACCAGGTGAATATTTATACTTCGCGTCGCCGCCATGTTGTATTTGTGATCAGCAGGTTATTGAAAGTTCGATAGGTGAACTTATGTTCATAGCCACTATGAACATTAAAACATTCAGTTCGATTGCTGTAATAGATTCGTAGATATTGAGTTCCATCTTAATATTTCGGATGGTCGCCATGTTGGATTGTTATATGTATAGGCCATAGAGTCATGTACCATTAAAAGATAATTATTGCGTATGTTCATTATTCAAACTTTCACTTTGATCGCATGATTATGACACAAGAAATAAAAACTTACTTTAAATTCGCACAGCCGCCATCTTGAGGTTATGTAAACAATTGAACTAAATTAGATACTAGTTCATTACAATGTGCATAAACATTTCCTGTGTCAAGTTTCATTGCATTTGCTTCATTAGATCGCGAGAAAGGTCTATTTAAAAGTTTCTTCTTCGCTTGACCGACATATTCGTTTTGTAGTTAGCCGGTTTTTGAAAGTCTTATAAATGAATTTCCAGTAGTACCCTTTATCTCTTTACGAAATTTCATGGTGATCCCGGTAATACTTTCAGAGATACAGAATGCCGTTGAAATATTTTGCACGTCCACCATCTTGAGGTTATGTAAACAATTGCACGAAGTTAGATGTCGGTGCATTACAATGTGTATAAACATATACTGTACCAAGTTTTATTGCGTTTTGTTGGTTAAATCGCGAGAAAGGTCTATTTAAAAGTCGCAACTTCGTTTGGCCGCCATGTTGGTTTTTTAGTCACCAGGTTTCCAAAAGTCACATAGGTGAACTTCTAGTAGTTCCCTTTATCACCGTAAAATATTCCAGGCTGATATCGGTAATAGTTTCGGAGATGTTGAATGCTGGTGAAATACATCGCACGGCAGCCATGTTGGATTGGTGAGGCATAACAAAATTTGAAGGGCACGGTCGGGGTCGGCCGGAGTAGTGCTATGAACTTACCGAGTTTCATTGAAATCGCTCCTGCCGTTTAGAAGTTATTAGTGAGACACACACACACACACACCGACAGACAGACACACGGACAAAAGGTGATCTCATAAGCCTATTTTTAGCCTACTTTCGATTTTTGCAAAAAATGAAAGTAGACTTATGAGATCACTACAGGGCCAAAAATTGTGTGTCTGTGTGTGTGTATGTGTGTGTGTGAGAGAGAGAGTCTGTCTGTGTGTGTGTGTGTGTGAGTGTGTGTACTCTGAATGTCTGTCCCCCCCGATCATTTCGAACACGGTGAAACCGAATTGAACGAAATTAGGTAGAACAAGCAAAGGGCACCTCAGTGTCATGTTTTATATCACCGCCATCTTTACCAAAACTGAATGGCGGCCACTCAAACGTTCAAAACGTAAAATCAAATAGCGACTAACCAAATTATCCGATCTATAACAAATTTGGTAATAACATACCTTCATATAGGACGCGTCTTGTGACCAAACTACAAGGTCATCCGCCGTACCATTTCAATATGGCGGCCGTGCGAATTATGCAAACTTTATAATCCATATCATGGGAACCACCAGTTCCGATTATCGAGCCGAGAATCGATTTAACTGTTCTAAAGGAAGAGGCACGTTCGAAATTAAAAGTTTATTTTGTAATACTATAGTGCAGAAGTGATTTTAAAAAGCTGAGCCATCTCGGTAAGAAGACAAGATGGCAGCGGATATCTTGTGCCTGACTTATATTTCACTAATTTGAGTATTGCATGCAATATAGCGTACTGATACAAAATAAATAAACTTTGTATGAAATGCTTTATAAATAAATAATATACTCCACTGATGAAATCGTTTAGTCTAAATCATTATTTGCTAACAAGTTATATGTAAGTCATTTTATATAGAACGATGTTCGTTGGCACAAATGGCTCCGTGGTAAAGCGTTGGCCTATCGCTCATATGCCTATGGTTCAAACCCCATGAGAGTTTTTTTTTGCTTGAAATTTTATATATTTATTGTTTTGTAATGATTCAGACGTTTTAAAATTAAGCTTTATATTTTGCATATTACGATGGAAAATATATATTTAAATAAAACATAATTCACCAGCAGATTTGCTCGAGACATCTAGCAGCCAAAAAGGTAACTGCACGCCGGCCTACTTATTAACTTCAAGATTTTATTGAAAAGTTTCTTCTTATGGCCACTAGAATGCACTCGCCCTGTTAGGGTTATATTGTTCGATACTTCTCCACTAGATGTACCGACTGGTCTACGTGGGACTCCATTGGTTAGTACCGTATACCATTGGCATTCTATGCGCATCGAACTTGAAGAATGGCAAGATGATACTACGATAAATTTTTACTTTTTATTTTAAAGGGTTTGTAACAGCCTATTGTGCGTTATTTGAAAATGTTATTTGAAGTAAAGAACTAAACGATTTCACATAGTAACTGAATTCTTGCCGTTGGTGCTAGTTCAGGTTATTAATTAATACTTTTATTTCAGGCAAATAGCAATCGAAAATATCCACATAGTTTGTATACACACGTCTGTGTAGGGTCATGGAAAGATTTGTTAATTCAATTAGGATTGTGAAAGCCATGCACAACCAGACGTGTAAAGACATACCTCAACTCAAAGTTGGATGTTGCCCACGGCAGGTCGATTATGTAATAATAATAACAATAATAATAATAATGTTATTTGTTTTACGTCCCTTTTAACTACTGCTGCTTTTAGATGCGCCGGGGTGCCGGAATATTGGCCCGAAGGGGATCTTTAACGTGCCAGTAAATCTACTGACACGGCTCCCTCGCATTTGTGCACCCTCAAATGCCAGCTGACTGCGCCAGGGTACGAACCTGCAACCTAGGGCCCAGCAAGCGAGAACGTTACCGCTGAGCCACGCAGCCAGTCCGGTCGATTATGTCTCCAGATCCATAACATTCTTGAGATACTTCTTATCTATCTTTCTTCAATGATGGTAGTAGTTTTTTTTCTAGGTTGTGGCGTTTGGTAGAGGTAAATAGTTTCTAAGGTCTTCAACCAAGAAATGATTCTACTATACTCTTTGATAATAAAAACGAGTTATAACTATACTCATACATTTAGGAGAAAGTAAGCTATATGTTCTTTACTGAGCATCTTGTTTCGTAAATGATATGATAGAATATTATTTTAATTTATTAAATGTGTGTTTTGCTTCTGTGTGAGCAAAGTACATTCGATTAATCAACGAACACTTAATCAATTATCTCACCAACTGATTAATCGATTAAGCGCACAATCGATTAATCGTTATTTGTATCAAATAATTGAATTTTCAGCTTCGATTAATCCATTTTTTTTTTTTTTTTTTTTTTTTTAGCGTACGGCTTATAGTGCCGGGAGCGTCCGAGGACATGTTCGGCTCGCCAGTTTTGTAGCTGCTTCGAGACGGACACCCAATGGGTGAGCTACAAGTACCGTTGGGGAGGAAAGTTGGAATGTAAGGACGAGGAGTTGGAAGGTAGTGGCTGTGGTCTATAGTTAGGGACCAACCCCGTAATTTGCCTGGAAGGAAGATGGGAAACCACAGTAGACCATCTTCAAGGTTGCCGGCGGGGGGATTCGAACCTCCTCGCCTCCCGGATGTGAGCGACTGCCAGCAGTCATGCCATAACGACCACGGCTAACTCACCCGAATAATGAAATCGATTAAAAGTACCATCCCTACAATGAATTACAACCTACACTAATACAGCCATCACAATAATACAGTTTATCAGTCAAAATTCTACACTCACTCAAGAATACGAAGCTTAATGTTATTATTTTTCTAGGTTTATGCCGTGATTTGTTCGGGGTTTCGCCTAGGAACACCAAGATAGTCTCATCAGCGGGCTCATGGTGTCCGTACCATCTTTTAGGAAGTCTCTATAGGGAGGTGAAAGGGTGATCGAACGTTTAGCTCTTGCAGTAAAAAAAAGCGCAGGTGCGCTACAAAAGAAGGGAGGTAGTGCACAGTTCGCTACTCCAGTGGGGGTCCGGACACGGAGACAAAGAGCCCGCTGATGAGCCTATCTAGGTGTTCCTAGGCGAAACCCCGCTCAAGACACGGCATAACTTAGAAACAATGCTGAGTTTTAATTCCTTGGCCGTCAAATCCAATATGCCATCATTTCGGAAGCCTTTATAGGTAGGTAAAAGGCTCCTTGAGCTTTTAGCTCTCTAAGTAAAGAAGCGCAGATGTGCTTCATAAAGAAGGTTGGCAGCGTGCACTTCGCTAATCTTGAGGGGGTCCAGGCACGGACATCAAGAGCTCGCTGATGAGCCTATCTTGGTGTTCCTAGACGAAACCGCAATCAAGACACTGCATAACCTAGAATAAAAGCTGCTTTTTAATTCCTTGGCCGTGAAAAACTATCTACCATCTAAATCAGGGTTTCCCAAACTTTTTCTGACCATCGCCCACTTTCGAGATTTATAATATTTTTTCGTCCACCTCATTTCAAACAAGATGTTCAGTAAAGAAGATATAGCCTACTTTCTTCTAATTGCATGGGTATTGTTATAATTCTTTGTCCTTTTCAAGGAGTACAATTAAATGTTGGTTGTAGTAGCTTACTGAAATACAACGTACTATACGGATATTTTACATGAATATGAGGTGACCTTTGCTAGTGCTACCTCTGTAAAAAATTCATTCAATTCGGATTCACCGTGTTTGAATTGATATGGGGAATCGATTTGCACACATACATGGCCGCTATCTGCAAACTATTGGGCTGATGACCTTGTAGTTCAGTCAAAAGATACTTCCCACAAAAAGGTGTGTTGTTGCAAAAATTAGCAGAGATCAAAATATGATTAGGTTGGTCGTAATTTGATTTAAGCTTTTTACATTTGGGTGGCCGCCATTCTGTTTCCGTCAAGATGGCGGCGATATAAAACATGACACTGAGGTGCCCTTTTCTAGTGCTACCTCTGTATCAAATTTCGTTCAATTCGGTTTCACTGTGTTAGAAAAGATAGGGGGAATCGATTTGCACACATACATGGCCGCCATATGCAAACTATCGGAATGATGACCTTGTAGCTTGGTCCAAGAACGCTTCTCACATAAAGGTATGTTGTTGTAAAATTTGGAAGAGTTCAGATTAGGTTGGTCATAATTTGATTTAAGCTTTTTACATTTGGGGGCCCACCATTACGTTCCGTCAAGATGGCGGCGATATAAAACATGACACTGAGGTTTCATTTACTAGTGCTACCTCTGTACCAAATTTCGTTCAATTCAGTTTCACTGTGTTTGAATTGATAGGGGTAATCGATTTGCACACATACATGGCCGCCAACCGCAAACTATTCGGCCGATGACCTTGTAGTTTGGTCAAAAGATTCTCCATACGTAAAGGTATAATGCTGCAAAATTTGCTAGAGATCAGATGATTAGGTTGGTGGTAATTTGATTTAAGCTTTTAACATTTGGGTGGCTGCCATTACCTTTACGTCAAGATGGCGGCGATATAAAACATGACTCTGAGGTGCTCTTTGCTAGTGCTACCTCTGTGCCAAATTTCGTTCAATTCGGTTTGACCGTGTTTGAATTGATATGGGAAATCGATTTGCACACATACATGGTCGCCATTCGCAAAGTAATTAGCTGATGACCTTGTAGTTTGGTCAAATGATTCTTCATACATAAAGGTATAATGATGCAAAATTTGGTAGAGATCAGATGATTAGGTTGGTCGTTATTTGATTTAAGCTTTTGATATTTGGGTGGCCGCCATTACGTTTCCGTCAAGATGGCGGCGATATAAAACATGACACTGAGGTGCCCTTTACTAGTTCTACCTCTGTACCAAATTTCGTTGAAATCGATTTCACCGTGTTCAAATTGATACGGGGCTGGGGGGGGGGGGACAGACATTCTGAGTTCACACACTCACACACACACACAGACTCACACACAGGCAGACACACATTTTTTTGCCCTGTGTAGATCTCATAAGTCTACTTTCAATTTTTGCAAAAATCGAAAGTAGGCTAAAAACGCACATAACTTAAAATTACTAACACTTACATTCAAATACCTACAAATAAGTTGAGAAATGAGGATTTTTACGGACCACTTTCTCTTAATAGGCTAGGTTCATCATGTTTATTTAGATATAGCCTAATTATGTACATTAAAATTTGCAAATAATAGGTCTAAATAAGGAATAACAATCAATGAAATGAATTAAAGAAAAAAATTACATGGGTTGGTTTTTTAGTTTTGGCACCAATGCTTCAGTGCCAAGTTGCAACAATGTTGGGCGCTGCCACTTTTACCGACGGTTGCTGCCCTGCATCCCCTCCCTCAGAGCACATGACCTTGGCCGTCCTCACAACCGCTCGTGCGCAGTCGCGCCTGTTAGATGAGTAGTGTGAGACCAGCGCTCGCGAAAGACATTTGCAATGTTTTCCAAATAGGAGCAGAGAACGTGGATAAAAAATCAGTGTGCTAGGGGTCGCAGTGCTAAACAGTGTCACCGAGGATTGCAGGAAGCGTGCGGTGCAGCTGCGTTACCGTTCAGAACGGTAGCAAGAGGGGTTGCAGCCTTTCGAGATGGGCGCGAACGTGTGGAGCACATGCCTCGATCTGGTCTCCCACCAGTAAGTGATGGCAATGTACAGATGGTGTCCGCGTTAGTAGAGGTGAATCGGAACGTAACGATTCGTCAATTAGAGCAAGATACCGGACTGGCGCATTCAACTGTCCTCCACATCCTGAAGGACTTCCTGAAAATGAGGAAGATTGCGTCCAAATGGATTCCGCATGACTTAACCGACATGCACAAATGGCTGCAATATGACGCTTGTCGTATGCACTTGCAGCGTTATGAGCGCGAAGGAGAGGCCTTCTTACGGCGTATCATAACCATTGAGGAGACATGGGCCAGATCTTATGAGCCACAGTTAAAACGCCAATCGAACGAGTGGCGGCACCACGGATCACCACGGAAACAAACAGTCGACCAACCCCCACCAATGTGAAGGTAATGTTGATTCTTGCCTATGATTGGGATGGTGTGATCATTCACCATACTGTTCCCCGAGGGAAAACCGTTAATACGGCGTACTATTGTTCGTTTCTGCAAGACCATCTCCGAGGAACTCTGAGAAGGAAACGGCGCCATCACATGGTTACACCGCCCATCGTTCTGCATGACAATGCTAGGGCACACACAGCAGGCGTTGTGTCGGCATTGTTGGATCGCTAGGGCTGGGAGGTCCTCTATCAGCCCCCATATTCTCCCGACATCAGTCCTTGCGACTATGATCTCATCCCGAAGATGAAGATGACAATGCGCGGGGAGCGCTTCCATACTATTGAAGACGTTAAGCAGGCTGCCGAGCGCTCTCTTCGTACCATCAATAGATTGGGCAATGCCAACGGGATCCAACGACTTCCGCATCGCTGGGAACACGTTGTACGCCACGGTGGGGACTACATCGAGGGCTGTGAAACTTGGAACCATCTAAGTGAGTTATTAATCCAGTTATAACTAAGGTGCCAAAACTAAAAAACCAACCCATGTATATTAAAACTACATGAATTTTTATATCTAATTAATTAAACAACATGAATACCTATGTCTAATTTTAATGTATTTGATAAACTACTGTAGTTATAAGTAGATTAAAAAGGAAACATAATTTGATATAATTAAATTACTTGTTTTGCATTTTTATTTTATTCCTTGTTTTATAGGCAAACATTTCTCGATCATATTGTGGCTTAGGCGGCAGCACGCCGGCCTCTCACCGCTGGGTCCGTGGTTCAAGTCCCGGTCACTCCATGTGAGATCTGTGCTGGACAAAACGGAGGCAGACAGGTTTTTCTCCGGGTACTCCGGTTTTCCCTGCCAAAATCTCATTCCAGCAACACTCTCCACTATCATTTCATTTCATCTGTCATTCATTTAATCATTGCCCCAGAGGAGTGCGTCAGGCCTCGGCAGCCGGCACAGTTCTTATCCTCGTCGCCAGATGGGGGCTTCATTCATTCCATTCCTGACCCGGTCGGAGACTGGAAGCAGGTTGTGGATTTTCATTTTTCATTGTATATATAATGAACTGAATTATTTGCACACTATTTTTTTTTCAAATTGTCCATCGAATTCATATTCTCTCAGTTTCGCCCACTGGCGTGCTAAAATCGCCCACTACAGAGTGAATTCGCCCAGTTTGGGAATCTCTGATCTAAATAGTTATTAGTCCGCACAAATGCACGGGGCTACATGACGCTAAATTCATCAGAAACAACAATAACTCACATGTTCTGTGTATCTTTTTTATATTTGTTCTAGTGAAGGAGATGAAGAATAAGTGGCGACACATCAGAGACAACTACTTCAAGCACACAACTCAAGTCAAGTCGGCCAGAAAGAAGAAGAGATACATATATGCAACTTACTTGGGTTTCCTGGACCAGACAGCTGGAAAAAGAAAGTGAGCATATTTGATGACTTTGGTAACTTATTTATTTATTCCGGGCATCCACCCGAAACCCGACTCCAATGTTTAGCCTATATTCATTTATGAAACAAATAGGCTTATGAGATCAGGTTTTGTCTGTGTGTGTGTGTCTGTAATAAAATCCTAACGGCCTTAGCGATTTCAATGAAACTCAGTAAGTGCATACTACTACTACCTTGTCCAACCTCGACCGTGCCTTAGGAAGCAAAATAACCAGTGATGGACGAAGCTAAGATGATATAAAATGTAGGTTGGCTCAGGCAAGGAAAGCATTTCTACAGAAGAGGAATCTGTTAACATTGAATATAAATTTAGGTATTAGGAAGACATTTTTGAAAACCTCTGTCTGGAGCGTCGCACTCGATGGAAGTGAAACTTGGACTATTGGTGCAGCAGAAAAGAGGAGAAGTGAAGCGCTTGAAATGTTGTGTTACAGGAGAATGATGAAGACCAGATAGGGTTACAAACGAAAAGGTGATAAGAAGAGTGGGAGAGGAGAGATGTTTCTGGTGAATGCTAATGAAGAGAAAAGATAGGTTGGTAGGACACATACTAAGACACCCAGGAATAGCAAGCTTAGTTATGGAAGAGAGAGTCGAGGACAAGAACTGTAGGGGTAGACCAAGGCTAGAATATGTTAAAGAGATTGCCTCGGATGTAGGGTGTGGTAGCTATGTAGAGATGAAACGATTAGCTCAGAACAGGGAGGCATGGAGAGCGGCATCAAACCAGTCAAAAGACTGAAGACTCAAACAAAAACAACCAATTAAACATGGCGGCTGCGCAAAATATTTCACTGGCATTCTATATGCGCGCAACAGTAACAGATATCACCCTGAAATTTTGTACGGTGATAAAGGGCACTACTAGATGTTCATTTATATGACCTGTTTAAGTACAAAACGAACATAGCGGCCCGTTTAAATATACAATTTTTTGCGAATTAATCATCCGAGTGCAGTGAAACTTGGTACAGCAAATAATGTTCATACACAATGCAATGCAGTGACATCTAATTTAGTTCAATTGTTCACATAAACTCAAAAGGGTGGCTGTGCGAAATTTAGAAATTATTTTTTGATTTCTTGTGTCCCAATCATGCAATTGAAGTAAACGTTTGACTATTGAACTTGTAAAATAATTTTCTTCTAATCTTACATAACTCTATGGCATACACATATAACAATCCAACATGGCGACGATCCGAAATATTTAGACGGTTCTCAATAACTACGAATCTATTGCAGCAATCAAACTGCAATTTTGTTTGTTGATAGAGGCTATCGACATAAGTTCACCTATGGACCATTCAATAACCTGGTGAGCACAAATCCAATATGGTGGCGACGCGAAATTTAAATGCTTAAATGTATTTTTCTCGCGTCGTTTCTCAGACTTGGCACCGTATATCTTCATACAAGCCTCTGTACAGACGTAGGCCTATAATTTAATCGAATTTTATGAGAATTTAAAAATGGCGGCTGTACTTTTCTTTTCAATCTCGTTTTCATTTCTCGTGTCCTAGGTAAGACCAGTAGGATATAAGAAAATAGGCTTTTTAATTCTTCACGGAACTACTAGTTAATTATACGAGGGCAGATCAAACAATAAGTTGCACTTCCCAGTTATGGCCATTTATTACACCACATATACAACAGCAACACGCCTATAACGACCTACAATGTAACGTCACTTTTCCACATAGTTTCCAAGAGACTCCAAACATTTCTGCGAACGCACAAACAACTTGTCGATGCCGGATGCATAGAAAGTTCCTCCAGCGTTCCGCAACCACACGGAGACAGCGGTCTTCACCTCCTCATCGGTCTGGAACGTTGACCACCGAGCTCCGTTTTGAGCGTACCGAACAGATGAAAGTCACATGGCGCTAGGTCGGGTCTGTAGGGTGGATTTTGCCAGACCTCCCACTTGAAACGCTGCAGCAGTTCGCTCGTTTGGCGGTCCTTGTGAGGTGTTGCGTTATCGTGCAACAAAATCACACCGGCGCTCGATTTCCCCCGGCGCACCTCTTTAATCGTGCAATTCTTCCTTTTGGCACATAGGAATCGGATTGTCGCACGCATCTCATATTTGGAGTGCACGTCTAGTCGACGCGCCATTGCATTTGGCCGCTATTCACACCATACAAAACGAGACACCACAGCGACCTGCCTATCAGACGTGTGGGCAGTGTCTGTCCCTTTCTCCGCTGTGCCCACGTTTGCGACACACAGCCCGCTGCTGCAGCGCGTTAGTGAAACTAACTTTTTGATCCACCTTCGTAGTTACACACACTTCTATTTTCACCATAGAAACACAGATATTAGACAATTTCAAGATATGTCCGATGTACTTAGCCACTAAAATTATTTAACACCACCACAAGGCTCGTCCCCTAACGATGGGAAGCCCACACACTTATAACTCCTGGTTCATCCGCTGGATCCGTGCCTGAGTGTTGCTAGCACTGGTATAGTTCTCTCGATTTCTTCGTTAACGACCGGCGACTTAATGTCCATATTTATGACTGTTCCCTGTTGACAAATAGCTCTGTCAGTTCACGTGGAGTCCAGAATTCAGTGTTGGCTATCGACTCGATTGTCAGGTCTCCAGTGTTGAACAAATGCAAACTGTTCTTTCCAATATCGCTGCTTGCTCTCAGTGGCCATTTAGATAAATCGGTGAGAAGACCAAGTAAGTTTCTCCTCATGTGGAGAGTTGGCAACGCTGTACCTCGAGCTGGTTCCACGACATCGAATGTAAATGCTATGGTAAATCTAATAAACTGGGTATAATTGCCGGTTTTCTATATAATCACCGCTATATTTTGTAAATATGTTAAATTATTGAATATTCATCATCTTAACCGCAGAGTTTATATAATTCCCAACTCGTAATGGAGAATGTGAATAATTGACTTGAAAGGTTGCACAACACTCCTCGAAAGACAGGGCGAGACATAAGCATTGGTTGCTACTAGGTTAGATGACTGTTTGGTTGAAACCATTGGCTGCTACTAGTATAGACAACTGTCTGGACGAAACCATTAGATACTACTAGGTTAGACGACTGTCTGGACGAAACCATTGGTCGCTACTGGGTAAGACTACTGTCTGGACGAAACCATTGGAAACAACTAGGTTAGACAATTCTTTGGTCGAAACCATTGGTCGCTACTAGGTTAGACGACTGTCTGGACGAAACCATTGGATACTACTAGGTTAGACAATTCTTTGGATGAAATCATTGGTCGCTACTAGGTTAGACGACTGTCTGGACGAAACCATTGGATACTACTGGGTTAGACAATTGTTTGGTCTAAACCATTGGTCGCTACCAGGTTAGACGAGTGTCTGTACGAAACCATTGGGTACTACTGAGTTAGACAATTGTTTGGTCTAAACCATTGGTCGCTACCAGATTAGACAAATGCTTGATCGAAATCATTGGATACAACTAGATTAGAACACTGTATGGACGAAAATTACTGCTTGTACGACAAGCAATGGAGTTTATATTTGTATGTAAAGCCTTATTAACACAGAATTTAACTTGTCAAAATTGCTTTTATGTCGGTCATCATTAGGAGTTGGGAATTATATAAACTCGTCGCCTAGTTTGATAAATATTCAATAATTTGTCACATTTACCAAATTCAGTAGCGATTATATAAAATAACCGGCAATTATACATAATCACCCGATTAATCACATTTACCATAACATAAACATAGCCGCCTAGCTGGGTTTCAAAAGGGAGCCGGTCGATTAAAAGAAAATGAGAGAGTAGTAGCCTACTACGATAGTTCTTTCATTATCATCGTTCTCATTAGGGCAGATAACCGTGATGTACATCCCCTTTAAAGACAACAAACACTGCTTTTATTTGTGTCTTCAGTCTTTTGACTGGTTTGATGCAGCTCTCAATGCCTCCCTGTCCTGAGCTAACCGTTCCATCTCTACATATCTACCACACCCTACATCCGAGGCAATCTGTTTAACATATTCTAACCTTGGTCTACCCCTACAGTTCTTGTCCTTGAACCTTCCTTCCATAACTAAGCTTGCTATTCCTGGGTATCTTAGTACGTGTCCTACCAACCTATCTCTTCTCTTCATTAGCAGTCTCCAGAAACATCTCTCCTCTCCCACTCTTCTTAATAGCTCTACATTTGCAACTCTATCTACCCATCTGATCATCATTCTCCTGTAACACTGCATTTCAAACACTTCAATTCTCCTCTTTTCTGCTGCTCCAACAGTCCAAGTTTCACTTCCATAGAGCGCCACGCTCCAGACAAAGGCTTTCAAAATGACTTCCTAATACCTAAATCAATATTCGACGTCAACAGATTCCTTTTCTGTGGAAATGCTTTCCTTGCCTGAGCCAACCTACGTACAAACACTACCAAGCTCTAAATCTCTTGTTGTTGTCTGTTCCAGAACTAGATATTCCACCGCAGAAGGTGAAGAGGAGACAGCTGAAAGGGTCCCATCACAGGAGGAAGGAGTAGTGAGTGAGGTTGGAGAGGGCTCCATTGTTCCCGAGATAACAAATGTATCATCACTACAAACATTTAACAGAAGTCAGGAGTTCGACCAGCCAACAGTGGAACACAGATTATTCATGGACGATGATGCTGACAAAGCATTCCTACTCTCATTATTGCCGGATTACAAACAATTAAGTTATGAACAGAAAATTGACTTTCGAATTCACGCTCTACAGTTCTTCAGGGATATCGTGAGGCGAGGGAAATAAAGTGTAGTTGGTAACCCTGATCGGGAGTGGATCCAGAGTCAGAATTGGCTTTAACAAAAGAGATAATCAACAGATGGGGTCAACTCATATTTACTAATTAGTGTGGGACATCAAAAATATAACGCCAAATGTATCTTTGCATTTCAAAGAACAATGGATTATTTTTAAATTAAACTCTGCACGGACCGTGGAGTAAGTCTATACACATGCTACCTAACTCTGTACTCTGTCTCTGCCTGAAGTAGGGAAATTTGAATCTCTTCACAAGTATTTTATATCTGGTTTGTTCTCATCAAAGGATGTATTAACACTGATTTGTTACTATAAATTCCAACGTTATTTAATTGACTACCTTATTCGCGATTTAAAGGGCAAGACTGTCATCCAAAAGGATGTCCCACTATTTCTGTCATAGGGCATTTATTTTCCTTTCTTCGGTGACGGGAACATGTCCTAGTAGTTGTCTTCAAACTGCCTTCCCTTACTCTATGAAACCGTTAAGCCTAACGACGGGTAGGCATACTTAGTAATAATAATAATAATTTTGGCGTACTGTGCCCATTTGGGATTGGCAAAATACTCGAAAACACGATCATGTAAGTGAAGAAAGAGAATTCAAACCAGAATTGAGATATATTCTGTATGAGGGTGCGTTTCGTAGGAAGTTACAAGAGCGAGCAGATGGTTCAATTAATTCTTTAGGAAGTAATAAATATCCATTAATATGACGTCCAGCGACCGATAGGAGCTGAGAACCCACTAAGACGTGCTGTCAAGAAGATATTCTGTTTAATGGTCTATGCAGTAAGGTCACAGGTGAGCTTTGCATTTTGTGAGTGGTATACGAGCATATTAGTGTCAAACTAACGAGCGGTCTGTTTTAGTGACGGATAGCGCTTATGGAGAGAAGGGAAGTCCCGAATTGATGCAACCTCAGCGAGAAATATTACGTGGGTGCCCTTTAGATAATTAAATCTTATGTTATAGTAACTTGTGGTTATTTGTGTAGCTTGTTTAACCCAATTGCTCATTATCCGAGTGTATGTGTCATACTGTAGGGGCCCTCAGAGGGTGCCCTCTACAAGGTACTGTGCGGGGGGATAAAATAAGGAGAGCTAGGGGCTGCTTGGATCTGGAGTGTAGGAGGTGTTAACTAAGGGCTGGTTCGAGGGCGTGTGAGCACTCGAAAGGAGAACTCCCGAATGTACTATTTGAACGGGTAGTTCGGGGATGCAATTAACGGATTAGGTGCTGGGAGCTCGGAACAGCTGAGCTGGGCTTGGGATACCGCTAACGTGTGCGCTGTTATGAGCGAGACAAACTCTATGACGTAGATGCGTGGCTAGCAGCTGGCGTCACGGAGCACTTACCTAAGTGTGTTACCTGAATCCTACCGGGGCGGGGGATGAAGGACAGGATCTTAACAATTAAAACAATAAACTGAAAGACCAGTGGTTTCTACTATGACTGAGTTTAATGGGGTAATTCAGACTTGAAGTACTCCTTGCAGTGGCAAAGTAGTTAATGAACCAGATGCTTATTATAAACCAAGCACAAAGGGGTGAGAGTGTAAATGTCTGTTAGAGGATTGTGGATCACTTAGACACTTACCCTTCGGCGTCGGCATGGTTCTCGGCGTCGGTCCGGAACAAAGTAGCACTGAGGCAGACTGACTGACTGACAGAATGACTGGCAGAATGGTAGAATGACAGAATGACCTCGAGGTACCTCACCTCTCCAGTTTTATAGGCTTCTGAGTGCCGCGTGTGCAGAATTGCACTTTTACAGGATGTGTGGCGTTGGCCGGGGTTATTGGAGTCCAAGCTGTGTGGTTACTGAAGGTTGTTACTATGCCTTTAGGCTGAGATGTATGTTATAATTTTATAATGCGGGAATAGATGTAACAGAGATATTTTGAGGATGGGGGTGCATCCCCAGGATGCAACAATACGGTGGGATTGAACGTAACACCCCCGAACGATGGGCTAAACTGGACTATGACCATGCATTCTACGTAATCATTAACGGGTACAGGGGGAGTATATAAATTACTACTGGATATGAGCAATGGTTAACAAGAAGACGCTCAAGATTGAATGTAGGAATAAAAGTAGAAGTTCATTAATAACCAGATAAGTGGATGTGACAGCATATAGACCTGCCAACCCTATCATACACACCCTCCCCCATTATATATTCTTGGCGCCCATCTTTAGGGGCAGGTTTATTACGGAAAACCTTAGGGAAACCATGTTTTTTTCACTTTTCGAAAAACCAGGAGATTTCTTTTTTTTTTTAGATCTCGCTTAGTATTCTGCAAGATTGCTTAATGATGAAAGAAGGAAGGTGCAAACGGGTACGGATAGGCCATACCGCGAGCAACTAAACTTCACAATGGAAGGAAATATCTCACATGTCGGTCGGAACCAAATCATTTCTCATAGGCATGATACTCATTTTGTGGTTGTGAAGTAGCCCATCTCTTCTCAATATTGTATTGAAAACAGAATGGTTACTTTGGAAGAATTGGAGGTGATAAATCAGAGGTTGAGACGCCTAGATGAGATAGAAGTAGATAGTATAAGTAAAGGATATGGTAGCAATCAGATGCTCCATTATCTTCAAGAAACGAGAGAACAGGTTCAAGGACACAGAGAAAGGTGGATCCTTGTATGGAACGAAAAGAATGAACCTGTAGTAATTATTGATAATGTAGTACAAGGTAAATGTGACAAAAAAGTAAATCACATCTCAGAATCGCAGGCGGAAACAAACACTTGTTCCGATGGTACTCAGGTTGAGGTAGAAATCGAAATAGGAAGTCATGAGGATCCCTACGCGATAGAGAATTTCGAGGCACGGGTAGACATAAATGTTAGTCCCCAAGACGTGAAAGATGAACCTCAATTATGTTTAGACATATTCGAGGAAGTACCGGAAATAGGTAAGACGGTAGATCAGGAAATAGGTAAAGATAGTACATCCATATCCAAGGAAATGATAGATATACAGCTGGAAGTAAGCATGGACAGTATAATAAATTGGTGGTACCCCAAGAGCATGGAAATCGAGCCCATATGCGAAGAATCCGCAGATGAGATAAGCCGAAATGAAGGCAGCCTTAAGGAAAACAAAGAGATAGTCATTTGAACTGTAAAGAAAATCCAGAGGAATTGATAAAGGTAAATATGAGTATAAATAAGGTCATATGCACTCAACGCAACCCAGAGAATAAAGGAATGATCCAAACGGGTAAGTGTAGGCTGAAACCGTTCCATAGTTGGAAAGTAAGGATGAAGGAGAGGAGATAAAGATGGTTACGGTGGAGAGATACACGCAAAGCAAGGTTATGGAGAGGGGTAAAGAAGAAAATGACCTTCCGTATAAGAGAAAGGGATTTCAAGGAATGGAAAAGGTGTTTCAAAGAAACGACACAAAATAGGCAAAACAGAGATAATCAGCCCCAAGAGAAGAAGAAGAAGAAGGAGGGGGAGGAGGAGAAGAAGGATGATATGAAAGCATGGATATGATTTAGGCGATAAATTATTATTAGAAAGGATTAGAAAGATGCAGGGGTAGAAATAGGACAATGTTATATTGCCTGTACATATTGAACAATGTACCCATGAATACCACATACTTACGAGAGACAATGGTGGGAAGAACAGTTCATAGTCTCCGACACTATGGAGGGGAGGTTGAGATTACAGCCAGAGCCTTAGTCGTAAAATGAAAAAAAATAGTGGCCGAGGATATGCAAGCTGAGCAGGAAAGTAAAAGGAAAGAAGAAGGATATTATGATAGTTCTGAAGAAGGAGAAGAAGAAGAAGAAGAAGAAGAAGAAGAAGAAGAAGAAGAAGATGTAGAAATGGAAATGGAAGAAGGTTGGAGAAGGAGAGGGTGGACAGAACTTCGGTGACTTATCATGCCAGGCTACAAAGGGAGGCCATTGAAATCCTGAAGCATACTAACGGCTTCAATCTTGAGGAGGAAGCAGAACGTGTGGACAGAGCTTGGCTTCCAGTCCTTAATCCCCTAAAGCCTGCCCTCATTGACCGTCGTAGACGATAAGATGCAACAGAAGAGCAGCCCTGTCCTTGAAGCATTACTTTTATGTGGTACGCCGTTGCTATGGTAGCCTCTGTGTGTGGGTTGTTGACAGTTTATATATCTTCTGTTTATTTTACCTCACTTAATGTAACCTGTGAACATGCTGAACGCAGTCTTCAGCAAAACGTCAGGACGACAAAATGTCCTTAGAATACGGCCTATAAGCCCACGAAACAGAGATTCCTATTTCAACGCCGGTCGTGAAAGTCTGAATTTTTACTGTAAAGGAAAATGTTTGGAATCTTTGATTGACTCCACATCTCAAAGCAGGAAAAAGAAAGATCAAATAAAGACATACAGTATACTCGCTAGCACAGCAAGCACGAATACTCACCATCATTAACTCCAGAAGACTTCAATGGGCTGGTCAGTTACTCCGGATGGGAGATGATAGGATGGTCTTAATCTTTAAAGATGAAGCAAGATGAACCACGAAGTTCCTGGAAAAATTATATCTCTAAACCTTGTAGACATCTGAATGTGGACAACAGGCAGGAACTCGCCCAAAACAGAGTTCAGTGGAGGCATTTTGCGAGATCGGCTCGGGATCTTCGTGTTCCATAGAAGCCTTCTGAGTCAGTGAGTGAGTGAGCATTAGTGTATGTTGTGCGAAGATTATCCCCCTTAACGTAAGCAGCCCACATGTATTGCCCCCCCCCCCCCCCAGGCGCTCACATCTAGTGGGACGTGAGTTGGCGACCAAGGGGCCCAGCTGAGTCCGGCAATGCTTCCACTTACTTGTGCCGGGCTGGTCTCCGTCTTCTTTCCTGTCGATCTCACTTGGGCAACTCTTGTTCTCTTCCAATCCCGACGGTATTAGGGTATCCGAGGCCTAGGGAGTCTCTTCCTTTCCCGCCTTAATTGGCCCTTGTCTCATCTTTCCAGATACCCTCCTTCTGCGAGGGGTCAGCCTTCTTTTTATTTTCATGGTATCTCCTGCCTTCTGCCCAAGGCCCTAAAGGAGGTAGGGTGTATGTAGCCCCACCACTTCTGGTGCACCTGGATATTGCTACACCCTCAGGGGCTCACGGTTGGTGAGTTCGGGAATTGGCGACCCCCAGGCATTACTGAGCTGGGTCCGGTTTCCCCCCTTTTATCCATGACCTCTGGGGCGGACCCTCTCCTCTTTCATTTTCATATCTGCCTATCATGTCTCTCCTTCCTTCCAAGTCCCTCAATCTGCATTCTTCGAGGGATGAGGGCATTTCTTTACCTACTGTCCTTTATTTGCCTTATTCTCCTTTTGTTTTCCATTTCTTCTTCTAGTATATAAAATCGTAGTTAGTTTTAGTTATAATTTACATTTCATTTTCATCTTCACGATCACCTAAACCATTAGGGGCCGACAACCTAGATGTTAGGCCCCTTAAAACAACAATTATCATCATCATCATCATGTATTGCCCCCATCTGACCCATCGGCTGAATCCACGCCTGACTGATGCCAATAAGCGGCATTGAAATATATTTCACTTCTTTGTTCCAGTGGTGAACCAATTTTTTGTTGTCTGAAAGTGTAATTATTAAGTTGGTAGCTGAAAATATAATTATGTGGATGTATGCAAATAAATATAATCTTCTGTGTACACACTTGTTGTTATTGTTATTTACATTTCCAGGTGATTGGTTGCACTGCAGAACCTGAGGTAGTGGAAGTTCAGCCCCTACCTCCCACAGCCTGCGCCAGGAATGCTCAGTAAATGTGCGTGCATATAAATTGTGTTGTTATAAGAGTTTATGTTGAGCGAATTATTTAAACTCCAGGACTTTGCCGCGTCGCACAGTGTGTCGAATCCCATATCTAGGTGGAAGAAATTCACTGTCGCAAATGAAAGCGAAAACTGGCTCATTCGATAGTGAACAAACCAGATGGTGACCTTTGGTCTTCCTATTCGCTCTCTGGTGCGTAGGAGGGAGGGTATAGGTGCTGAAACGTCTTCCTGGCAGTTATCAGGTCATTTGATAGGAGGTGTTGGAGTAATGCGAACGTTGTGATTCTAGTGAGTTCAACGAGGTGTTGTCTTCTGCGGCTCATGGAATAGTGAAAAGAGGTATGTGTTCGCACTTTCATGCGTAATACAAGCTATCTGCACTAAATAAATTATGTATGTTTACCACTGTCATAAATTATCATATACACATCCAAATCGTGATTTTTACTACCATAAATGGATGATTATTGTGTCGCTTTCGGTCATTTTGTACACCTCACCTTACCCCTCACCCCTATATATTTACCCCTGAAGAACGCACACTTTAGACGATGCCAGAAATGAATTCAGCGACCTCGAAAACGGTATATTGCCAACTTTTAATAGAATCCCAGCATTATTAACGAAGTTATTATTTTTTCCACCTAGAATTGGGATTCGACACACTGTTCATCGCTGAGATTCGCCTTAGTCAGGCCTGTCCAGCCATGCCACTGGTGGATGTGGCGCCACGGCTTGCCACGATACTCGCCCCGTGGCAGACTAAGCCCCGCTCTTCCCCGCTCCACCGCCACTCTTGCCAGCTTCTCCTCTCACTACCATCTCTTGCTAGAGAGGAGAAGAAGGACTTGCCCCCTTCCCCGCCTCCTTACTCCTGTCCTAAACACCCTGCGCTGAAGTGGAATGGGCCATAGGCCAAGTGTCAAGCAAGACAAGAAGGAGATTCTGATTTCCTCTTCTTAAATAGAATGGTGCATCAGTTGTAGAAAAGTTGCGAATGGCAAAAAGGCGTTCAACATCAGAGGAGGATGGTGGAAGCAACCCTTCCTGGGAATTTTATTATTTAGTAGTACCCGCCCCAGCGCCATCGGACGGCAAGTGGATGTGTTCAATTTGTCACACTTTCTTAAAGAATAAAATATATAAAGCAGGCAGTATGATTCAAAGGATTTGTTGTAGCTACTGATTATTGGTTACTAACGTCCCATTGAACGTCACGCACAACGTTGCCAGCTCGCTACCTCCGCTACAGCAACATCTTCCTCCCTTATTACAGCCAGGCCTCGGCCCCCACCTTCCCCACACAACCCCCGTTTCACTAAAGAAAGGCCGTGGCACTGGCGTGGCAGATGAATGCCACCGTGGCATTTTCCCTGGACAGGCCTGGCAAGAGTGCACCAAGTAAGGCTCCTCAGGGGGCTCTTGGTTCACCTTGCCCAGACCGTCGCTGGGGTAGTGACCATGGGCTACGTCCCATATAATAAGCTCTTCTTCTTCATCCATGGGCTACGTCCCATATAATAAGCTCTTCTTCTTCTTCTATGTGCCCTGCCCAGTCACCCGGACGTTGGCGATCATGTGGATAGTGTTTGTCTATCTTCAGCAGAGCGGTAGAGCTGTTCAATAGATCTTGTTCCAGTCCAATCTTGAAGGTTCCGAAGACAAGATGTCCTTTTCCTTGCTGCTCTTGGTTGCCCATCAATTTTGCCTTTTAAAATGAGATGTAATATTGTATATTTTTCAACACGTAACACATGACCCAGGTATGCAATTTCCTGCATTTGATGCTAGCAATAGCTCTCGTTGAGAATTTGCCCTCTGCAGTACCTGGTCATTAGAGACACGATCTATCCAAGAGATTTTCAGCATCCGTCTGTGAACCCATATTTACAGAGCTTCGAGCTTCTTAATGATGGACGATTTCATAGTCCAGGCTTCAACTCCATAAAGCAAAATGGACTAAACAAAACATTTTACAATACGCTGTCTTAGTTTTAAATTTAAGGCATCATCGCACAATAAAGGTCTCATTTTCTTAAAAGTTGATCTTGCCTTTTCTATATGGGTCTTAATTTCATGGTCTAGCTAGATTCAAATCCTCTGACAACTAACAACCAAGGTACTTAAATTTATCAACTTGTTAGATTTGTTGTCCTGTCAGTGTGAGAATTACTTTATATCTTCTTCGACTGAAATCCAGAAGTTTTGTTTCCTTAGTGTTGATCGTCAGACCCATTTCTTCTCCAACTATATTAAGCTTATCAATGTACAGTTGTAGACTTTCAATACTACTGTCAAGAAGTACTGTGTCATTAGCATATCTAAGTGATAATAAGCTCTTGACCAGGGCCATCCAGTCATTGCGCTCCGGGAGCGCGGCCGCGCTCGGGGAGCACTGGGCAGTCAGACTAGCGCTTCTTCCCCTACCACCACTACACTGTGGCAGCAAGGAGACGGCCGATGTTCGAACCACGCTGTCTAGATACGTACTAGATGCGGCCGGCGGCTCTTGTGGGATTGTTGACATATTAATAGTTTTTTTTTGCCATAACAAATATATCGCATATACAAATCGAATGGTACTCCGGTGTATGGAATGTGCAGAAAACGAACACAAGTGTAAAGTAAAGAATATTGTGATTTATTCCAAACTGAAATGTGAACACATTAGAGAGGAAAATTCAACAACAAATTGTGTTCTTTTTAACACATTACATCTCTGTTGCACGCTAAACATTTGACATAAGTTACCCTTTATAAGCTGTACAGAAAAATGAAATTTCCCGTTCTGCTTTAAAGACTGCTGCTTCACCATTCCTTTTTTTTTGTATGCTGTTCAGTCATGACCATTGCGAAACTGATTTACTTACACGCTGTCAACAAAGCGCATTGGACTAGACTAGTGACTGATGGATCGGCTGCACCCTTCAGTGCGTTCAGCCAGCCAAGCTCCTCCCACCACTACTGAAACTACCTTCCAACAAAGCGCTCGGAGCACTGACTCAGCGCTGTCTGGATGGCCCTGCTCTAGAGTTTAATTATTTAACCGGGAAAGCCAATATTCCATCGAATTATGTAAGTTTCGGAGTAAATGGCAATGTGTGTCAATACTGTTTTTCTCCCAATTGAACTTAACATTCAATTTAACAAGGGAAGTATGAGGTAAGACAGGTCGAAACCTATCTTGAAATTATGTGGACGCAATCGTTGTACTATAAGAGGACAATGTGCGGAAAATCAGCCAGATTGAACTGCAAGGCTCCGAAATCGTACCTGACATCCTGGTACACAGGCATGACGACTGACGGAGCTGGACATCCCTGCGGCACTAGGACTTGACGCGCAACGATCATCGATGCATGGGCAGTCAGAGCTGTCCCTGCCAACATGTTCGGTACTCGCTACTTCCCATTGATTTATATGAGAGATTCACCACATGATTAGCTTGCCACGGTGGGTGAGTGGTCAATGTGTCTGTCTACTAACCCCAAGCTTGCAGGTTCGCTCCTGACCGTGGTAAGTGATTTTTGAAAGGCGGCAATAATTGCGACACCATGTCATACGATGTTGGCATGTCAAAGAACCCATTTGAATTCAGTAGGCCGTGTTCATAATGGCAAAATTAATCTCGGGAGTTCCCGCCAACACAAAGTTCCTCATTTCTCTACTAGAAAGCGCTAGAGTGTTCAAGGAGCTTAGATATCTAACCTCCTTGACTTTCATAGTGCTTCAAGGAACAACGAAATTCGACATGCAAGCTACCC
Organism: Meconema thalassinum; assembly: GCA_946902985.2. Taxonomy (NCBI): domain Eukaryota; kingdom Metazoa; phylum Arthropoda; class Insecta; order Orthoptera; family Tettigoniidae; genus Meconema; species Meconema thalassinum. The sequence goes on from OX336396.1 coordinate 242,133,575, forward strand.
TCTGGGTGTCAAATAACAAAGCTTGCACCCGGCACCCGAGGCCATACGATATTATTATTATTATTATTACCACATGATTTCCGCACGTTGTCCCCTTATAGTACAACGATTACGTCCACAAAGTTTCATTCAAGATAGGTTTCGACCTGTCTTACCTGACACTTCCCTTGTTATAATATTTTCTTGGTGAGAAATATACTGTAGTGGATATTTATAAATGTCGTACCACATTTCCAGGCCATTCCCCAGTGAGTAAGTTTTGTCCGTATCAATTTAAGTAAGTTCCTACCAATATAACCTTCTCAATTAATTGTCCCCATTATTGCAGACGTGGAAATATATAGTACAACAAGCAACTCTCCCCGGCTTCGCCCGGTATCATTAACGGTTGCCCCAGGGAAAGCTTAAAAAGCACACAGACAGCAGGTCCCAGACGTAATTCAGAAAAGCCGAGGTGAACAGCGAAACTCCCAACACATATACTCTTCTCTGAAATCCTGACTTGACAGTTTGATGCTGGCCGAAGCTGGGGTGATAGGCTCGCTCGCAATCTCGTAAACTCGCTCAGAAGCTAGTAATTTAAATTTCCACTGAATGGAGATTGTTGAAAGAAATGAAAACGTAATACCACTTATAGTGGGAGATGTATTAAAGATAGAGATATGTTGTCCCGGACATTTTTGTAGAACTTTTCATGCTGAACAATTCCTACACTCACATTATATAGATATTATTAACGGTTTACCCAGCGTAAGCTCAAAAGGCGCACGGACGGCAGGTTTTTCTTCGACTCAATACACTGAAGTCGTTACGCTTCAGCTTCTTTTCATCATAAATGAATGTTATTCTACAGACACCTTCCTAGAGAAATCCTTTACAGAATGGTGAAACCCGCATCAAAATCCATCCAGTGGTTCTCGAGATTACCCGTTACATCCAAGAATCGGGGAGTTTGTTGTATACTATGTAAATATTTCTTGCTGTTGTGTTGAATTAGAATTGTTCTCAGTGTTGCCATTCATGTTTCAAAGTTTCAAAGTCAGAAGATTTTGAAATACTCAAATTGGCACTTATAATGTAACTGCAAAGTTGGCAGTATGAGCCTGTCTACATGGAGGAAAGAATGGAAGGAGATGCCTTCGCTGCGCTGCCTAGTGCAAGCTGCTGAAGCCAAACGGCACGCCCACTTTGGGGAGCAAGAAAATGTCTGTCCCTATGCTTAAAGCCGTAAACCACTCCAACTAGTCTTGGATTTTAGTGACATAAAACTGCAATGACAAGACAAGATTTTTTCTTGGATAGGCAGAATACACTCCGTACATCACGGTACTTAGCACAAATAAGCTGCGGTATCGTTTTAAAAGCTAATTTAAATAGAAGTATGAGAGCACCTTTTCAAGGCTAGTTTTGTAAGAAAGACGCGGCAAAACGTAATAATACGCTGAAACACTGATTAAATTGAATACAGGTGTCTGAAGATGCGTGTTATACCAAAGAAGGAACATCTTGGGAACTAATAATGTCGAACTAATTACGGAGTTATTACAATTAATAAACGGAACACTTAAAAAAGGACGCATATTTGCACAAAAATACGGTATAGCCTATAGTTTTAGGTACCGTACGGTATTTTCTTGTAAGGGGGGGGGGGGTGTAGAAACTTGACGATTGATTAATTACGTAGGCCTACCGTAATTATTGACCGGCAGCCGTTTGATAATCTGGGATTTGCAGAGGATTGTTTTTATTTTTATTTTTATATAGGGTACACATGCTAAGATTAGAATTGAAGAGTTTCTTTTTAAATAACTTATCACTATTGCCCCAGCATAAGTTGAGGTTGTGATGCAATACATTGTATTTAGTAATTGCAATAAAATGTATGATAAGTAGACTATTAAATATTTAACCTTTCAAGTAGCCTATGGTAAACAATAGGCCTGATATGTTTTTATGCCTACCTGTGGAAATATATTCCTGGGATGTTCTTAGTTTTTCGATTCGTACAACCATATGCACTAGACGACATTATTCCTAACAAACTCAGAAAACACCAAGCCCAATGCCTCATGCAAGTCACAGAACACCGAATACGAGTTAAGGTTACGCCCACTTTGGTAGCAGCGCTTGGCTTCACTCAAACGAGCTCAGGGCATCTCCTGTTATTCTTTCCTCCATGCCTGTCTAGTGTGACATCATTCAGGTTTGCCAATCTTCACATCACCAGCCAGGTTACGACGTAAAGATGATGATGATAATTGTGGTTTTAAGGGGCCTAACATCTCGGTTATCGGCCCCTGAGGTTACGACGTATAACCTAAAGAAAAGCATTCGTATTTTTCCACATCATGTAGGGGAGACTTTGCTAATTGCACAGTACTTGAAATATACCTTTTCTGCAGATATACCCCAGTGCATTTCATCTCGCCAGTTGAGTTGAGTCAACTATTTGATTTCCCTTGGCTATGAATTTTGAAATGATAAATCCTACCACCTGGTGGTAAAATTGTGAAACCTTGTGTTGTGCTTTGATTGTGAAGTATTTATAAATTCTCGTGTATTTTGGTGATGCGGTAGTGGTAGCAATGAAGCATATTATTAACTAGCGCTTAGAGACAGCCTAGCGGGGATAACGAAGCCACCCGAATACTCACGACCGCAACCGATCATCCATTCCCCTTCACGGTCTTTTGACACGCACCGAGACAGACAAGCCCAGCGGGGCAAACCGAATGTACCCGAAACTTCACAACCTACTGTAGACCGATCATTACGGCTAGGATTTTTAGCCTACTTTTCACATTTTGCAACAAGATGTTCAGTAAAGAACATATAGCCTACTTTCTCCTAAATGTATGAGTATAGTTATAACTCGTTGTTATTATCAAAGAGTATAATAGAACTATTCTTTGTTGAAGACCTTAGAAACGATTTACCTCTACCAAACGCCACAACCTAGATAAAAACTGCTACCATCATTGAAGAAAGAAAGAAAGATAAGAAGTATATCAAGAATGTTATGGATCTGGAGACATAATCGACCGGACTGGCGGCGTGGCTCAGCGGTAACGTTCTCGCTTGCTGGGCCCTAGGTTGCAGGTTCGTATCCTGGCGCAGTCAGCTGGCATTTGAGGGTGCACAAATGCGAGGGAGCCGTGCCAGTACATTTACTGGCACGTTAAAGATCCCCTTCGGGCCAAAATTCCGGCACCCCGGTGTCTCTAAAATCAGCAGTAGTTAAAAGGGATGTAAAACCAATAACATTATTATTATTATTATTATTATTACGACCTGCCGTGGGCAACATCCAACTTTGAGTTGAGGCATGTCTTTACACGTCTGGTTGTGCATGGCTTTCACAACCCTAATTGAATTAACAAATCTTTCCATGACCCTACAGAGACGTGTGTATACAAACTATGTGGATATTTTCGATAATATAATCCTAACAGAGCGAGTGCATTCTAGCGGCCAGAAGAAGAAACTTTTCAATAAAATCTGGAAGTTACCTTTTTGGCAGCTAGATGTCTCGAGTAAATCTGCTGGCGAATTATGTTTTAATTAAATATATATTTTACACCATAATGTGCACAATATTACACTTAATAACATTTTCAAGTAACGCAAAATAGGCTGTTACAAACCCTTTAAAATAAAAAGTTAAAATGTATCGTAGTATCATCTTGTCATTCTTCAAATTCGATGCGCATAGAATGATAATGGTATAGTAATCAATGGATCCCCACGTAGACAAGTCGTGACATCTATTGGTGAAATATCGAACAATATAATCCTAACAGAGCGAGTGCATTCTAGCGGCCAGAAGAAGAAACTTTTCAATAAAATCTGGAAGTTACCTTTTTGGCAGCTAGATGTCCCGAGTAAATCTGCTGGCGAATTATGTTTTAATTAAATATATATTTTACACCATAATGTGCACAATATAACGCTTAATTTTAAAACATCTGAGTCATTACAAAACAATAAACATATAACATTTCAAGCAAAAAACCTAGCTCTGATCGGGTTTGAACCATTGGCATTTGAGCGATAGGCTAACACTCTACCACCGAGCTAATTGTGTCAACGAATATCGTTCTATTTAAAATGACTTACATAGAACTTGTTAGCAAATAATGATTTATACTTAACGATTTCATCACTGGAGTATATTATTTATATATAAAGCATTTCATACAAAGTTTATTTATTTTTTATCAGTACGCTATATTGCATGCAATACTCAAATTAGTGAAATATAAGTCCGGCACAAGATATCCGCTGCCATCTTGTCTTATTACTGAATCAGTTCAGCTTTTTAAAATCACGTCTGCACTATAGTATTACAAAATAAACTTTTAATTTCGAACGTGCCTCTTCCTTTAGAACAGTTAAAACGATTCTCGGCTCGATAATCGGAACTGGTGGGTCCCATGATATGGATTATAAAGTTTGCATAATTCGCACGGCCACCATCCTGAAATGGTATGGCCGACGACCTTGTAATTTGGTCACAAGACGCATCCTATACGAAGGTATGTTGTTACCAAATTTGGTAGAGATCGGATGATTTGGTTAGTCGTTATTTGATTTTACGTTTTGAACGTTTGAGTGGCCGCCATTCAGTTTTAGTAAAGATGGCGGCGATATAAAACATGACACTGAGGTGTCCTTTGCTAGTGCTACCTTTGTACCAAATTTCGTTCAATTTGCATTCACCGTGTTCGAATTGATAGGGGGGGACAGACATTCAGAGTACACACACTCACACACACACACACACACACACACACACACAGACTCACACACACACATACACACACACACACACACAGACTCACACACACACATACACACACACAGACAGACACACTTTTTTTCGCCCTGTGTTGATCTCATAAGTCTACTTTCATTTTTTGCAAAAATCGAAAGTAGGCTAAAAATGAGGAAAAAGTAGAGTTATGAGATCGACCCGGGAAAATGTGTGTGTGTCTGTCTGTCTTTCTGTCGGTCTGTCCTTCTGTCTGTCTGGCTGTGTGTGTGTCCCCCCCTATCAACTCCTAAACTGCTGCAGCAATCAAAACCAAATTTAGTATGAGTAAAGATGTATACCGGAATATCTCAAGCCCATATTTTAAAATTATGTCAGTGCTACCAACTGCTGAAAAAACGCACTAGAAATTTGAGCTCCATGTTGGATATCTTGGAAGGTATGCATGGGAGCTACTCCAAAATTGGCACACTTGTAGATAATACTATTTCAGTTTAATTTCCAGGAGCCCATACATGACAGTGTTGCCAATATAATTTTAAGCCTTCTGTTAAGTCCAATTATTAAATGCATATAACTTCTACACCATCAATTGGATTTCAACCAATTTTTGTATGTAATTTGTGTACATAAACAGATATGACTGAGCGTATTCTTAAGAGCCACGTGGGCTGCCAACTGTTAATGATTGCTCTATTTAAAAAAATCCAAATATCAATATATCGGAAAGAATGCAAGCCGACAGCTTTAAACTATGCACACGTATATTACCTGACATTTTAGATTAATTTGGAGTAACTTATATACGTCAGTTCTACCAACATGATTATAAGCCTGCTGATAGGACCAATTTTTATTAAATACATGTAACTTCTATACTATCAGTTTGATTTCAACCAAATTTCGTATGTGCTAAGTCTAACATAACAGATATGACTATAAGTATTCTTAAGAGCAATCAGGGCTGCCAACTGTTAATAAATGCTGTCTATATTTTTTACCCTAATATCAATATATCAGAACGTATGCAAGCCAACAGCTCTATACTTTGTACACGTATAGCACCTGACATTCTAGATTAATTTGGAGTAACTAATATAAGTCAGTTCTGCCAACATGATCCTATGCTTGCTGGTAAGTCAAATTTAAAAATACATGTAACTTCTATACTAACAAATGGATTTCATCCAAAATTGGCACAACAAGATATAATATTTCAGATTATTTCTAACTAGCACACGCATGACATTGTTGCCAACATGCTTTTACGCGTGCTGATAGATCCAATGTCTAACTGCATGTAACGTCCATTGGACTTCAACCAAATTTTGTATTCTGTACCTTAAGAGATGGAACTAAGAATATATTCAGGTACCAGGCCTACCAACTGTAGTGCTCTATTAGCCTACATTATACCAGGAATATTTCGAACTAATTAGACATTTCGATATTACCAACTTAATTTCGTCATTATTCTAGATAGGTTCATATACTGTAGGTTAATCATTGGCATTAAAAGTAGGCTCTTTAGTTCGTCACGGAACTTCTTGTTAAATAAATACATAGTCCTTCCCTTTGCTTATACATAACTAAAATGATAAATGTCCATGAATTAGACCCTTAGCTATCAGATAATGACATTTTATTGTTACATATTTTACATATTTCTGAGAAGCATTAGGAGCTTAGTGTGGAATAAAGATGCCCCACAAAAAAGCAAGGAAGTGTTATACAGAAGCTTCTATATCCCGATACTGACTTATGCTTAAGAAACGTAGACAATGAAGAAAAGAGACATAAGCAGAATACAGGCAGGTGAAATGAAGTTCCTGCGAAGTAGGATCGGAGTAACAAGAAGAGACAGGGTGAGGAATGAAAAGGTCAGGGAAATGGTGAAAGAGGAGCCCTTGCAAGGTAGGATTGAGACATCAATACTGAGGTGGTATGGACACTTAAAGAGAATGGATGAGAAGAAGATTCCCAAGAGGATACATGAGATGCAGATGCAGACGAAACGACCAAGGGGAAGACCAAGAGATAGATGGCTGAAAGGCGTGGAGGAATGTGTCAAGAAGAGAGGCGAGGACTGGACCAGAGTGACAGTGGAGAGGTGGTGGGAAGAAAGGACTAAGTGGCGAGGCTTATGTTCCAAACAGACCCAGCCTGGGGCTGGAAACTGTACAGGATGATGATGATGATGATGATGATGGTCATAATGACATTTGTTTTAGATATTTTTACTTTAAAATTAATATTCTGTGTTTTTATTTTACATATTTGATCAAAATGATATTTTTTAAACATAACTTTACATGATTTATTTAAAATTCCATAATTATTCTGTCTCTTATTGTAAAAGAAAAATCTATTTGTTCAATAGAAACTCAGGTTCATGAAACGGAATTTCCAAGCAATTCATAAGCTGTTGAGAAAGGGCCAGGGAAGATATTAGTGAAGATAAGGGGATGGACACACTGCCGGAAACTCAGCGGCTGTACTTTAGTTTATTTCAGTTGTCCAGTGAGTGCCTCAGACTAATTGTAAGAATTAACGCATAAAACAACAAATGAAGCGATTATTCACAGAACAAATAGCCCGTCGATAAACGAAAGAAAAATGGCTGCCCAAGGATCATGCCTTGCTTGGTCTGTCTTATAAGGTACGTGTAAGAGGTTGGCTGATCGGTTATATTCGTGAGCATTCGGGTCACTTCGTTAGCCCCGCTGGGCTGTCTCTAAGCGCTAGTTATTATTGGACTATTTTCGTATTTTGGATTTATGAAAGGTACTGTGCCCGAAATAAAACAGAAACATCTATGGACATCAAATTGGCAAGTGAAAAGCTGAAGGAAGTAGGAGACTTTAGTTACTTAGGAAGCAAAATAACCAGTGATGGACGAAGCAAAGAGGATATAAAAAGCAGGTTATCACAGGCAAGGAAAGCCTTTCTATAATAAAGGTATCTGTTGACATCAAACGTAGATTTAGGTATTAGGAAGTCATTTTTGAAAGCCTTTGTCTGGATCGTGGCGCTCTATGGAAGTGAAACTTGGACTATTGGTGCAGCAGAAAAGAGGAGAATTGAAGCATTTGAAATGAGGTGTTACAGGAGAATGATGAAGATCAGATGGGTAGATAGGGTGACAAACGAAGAGATATTAAGACGAGTGGAAGAGGAGAGATGTTTCTGACGACTGCTAATGAAGAGAAGAGATATGTTGGTAGGACACTTACTAAGACACCCAGGAATAGCAAGCTTAGTTATGGAAGGAAGGGTTAAGGACAAGAACTGTAGGGGTAGACCAAGGTTAGAATATGTTAAACAGATTGCTTCGGATGTAGGGAGTGGTAGCTATGTAGAGATGAAACGATTATTTCAAGACAGGGAGGCATGGAAAGCTGCATCAAACCAGTCAAAAGACTGAAGACTCAAACAACAACTGTGGATTTAGCACTAGTACCACTAGTATAAACCAAACATTCCTAAAAGATTACAATTTTTTTTCTTCGAAAGTGTTATTTTAAGTGTTAGATGATTTAGACATCCCTTGCCAGATGAAATTTTAAGAACTGTATTTGTTTCGCAAATAAGTAGTAATTTAATTACTATGTCATCTTTTTTAACCCTTTCCCTTAATGTAACATGATTACCATCAACCCCTTAATATTTGGGCCTTAGCTTAGTCTCCGCTACTGTAGTAAAAGGATAGGAGGGAGACTTACTGCAGGAGGGTGCAGTGCAAGATGCGCTACCCTAGCAGCGGTCCGGGCAGGGTGAACCAAGATCCCACTGATGAGTCTCACTTGGTGTAACTAGGCGAATCCCTGCTACAGACACGGCAAATGCTAAACGATTTGTTGGAGTATAATGGCAGTGAAAGCCAAAAAGTCAATAATAATAATAATAATAATATTTTTCTTTTTTAACATATGGCTTTTAGTGCCGGGAGTATCCGAGGACATGTTCGGCTCCCTAGAGTTTGTAGCTGCTTCTATGCGGACACACATGGGGTGAGCTACAAGTACCGTCGCGGGTGGAGTGTTGTCTGAGGAGGAAAGTGTGAATGGAAGGACGAGGAATTGGAAGGTAGCGGCTGAGGCTTATAGTTAGGGACCAACCCCGGTATTTGCCTGCAAGGAAGATGGAAAACCACAGAAGACCATCTTCAGGGTTGCCGGCGAGGGGATTGGAACCTCCTCGCCTCCCGGATGTGAGCGACTGCCTGCAGCCACGCCGTGACGACCTCGGCTAACTCACCTGGTATATTAATAATAATAATAATTATTATTATTTATTTATTTAGCGTATGATGAATACAATATTATATACAGTATTATGTACAGTGCAACTACCATCTCAAGTTCATAACTAGAGTTCCATGTTTAAAGTTGAGAGCCAGAGAAGGGCTTCGCTTGAGACACAGTGTAAGTCTTCTATAGAGCCTCTGTATGCACGTAAAGGACACTCGAATGTAATGTGGTCCACTGTCTGTTCCTCTTCTCCGCAGTCACATTGAGGTGATGCCTTCCATCCCCATTTGAAGAGAGTGACTCCACATCTACCTTGGCCGGTCCTAATATGATTTAGCGTTCTCCACTGTCGTCTGGGAAGGGAAAATCCACCAGGGCACTTGCAGGGGTTCTTAATGATGTGATGATTTGGTAACGAGTATATAATAATAATAATAATAATAATAATAATAAAACGACATAGTGATCTTCACTGAAAATCTAGAGACTGACACTAAACAGAGGATATGCAAGAAACAGCAGAAAAGACAGGACTGAAAATATCCTTTGAGAAAACTGAGTACATGAGTTAAGTTTGTCGCTTAACAATCTTCTTTAGTGATGTACTAAGAAGTTGTTGCTACTGCTGTTAAGTCAGTAGGTCTCGTGGTTCTTACTTCTGATGAGTAGTATCTGATTTCCATGAATGAGAACTCGTTGGTTAGTTTGTAGATGTATTTATTAATCTTTGACGATCCAATATATGCAAGTTAACACTAGACAGTCAACCTGTTTAGTTGCTGCTGTAACTGGAAGAGGCCTTTGCTTCTGAGCCCAGGTCTTTTATACAAAATCCCTTCATAACAATGTTCGTCACAGTAGAGGGGCGCACTCAGTGGATATATACATCTTACAAGATATGGACTCATGTTTTCGATAACAGTTCTGTGAATTTGATCACTCATAGCTGTTGGAGTCAATACATCTGAAATAACATATTGAAAAATCATATGAGGAAATGTACAGGGTCATTTCCTTAGTCCTTCTAGGAAGTATTTAAAAAATAATAATTTACAGATAGTGAAGTAATTGTGTTGAAGATAACATGTTTGTGAAGGAAGCATGCAAAGTAATTTCCTTGGTTCCAAGAATGAGCATTGTTCCAGTAAACACATTGATAATAGCATATTGAGGAATACATTGGGCAATGGCGTTCCTTCTATAGGAAGAATGACCATAACCTTTAGTTTAGAATGGAGTCTGCGGTTCGAGCCTGGAAGGGATACTAACTCCTCCACCCCTTGTTGCTCGTTATCGTCCTCGATAACAATTTTCTTAAATCTATTCTTTGCAGATTTAATACCTTGATATATTCTTGTTCTAAATATTAACATAATAACACAGAAAATAAGTATTATAATACTTGTGTTCACAGACACAAAAGTTTTCATTTTAGTATTGTATTCTGGAATGGGTTTTAAATCTAACTTCATTCCTTTCACATCGAGGTGGGATGAATGGAAATTTATTTCGGTTTTAACGTATGGATCATTTGGAGTTGACAGCAGTGGAAACAGGTGCACATAATTTGTAGGTTGCTGTTGCAAAGTTATGCCCATACTTGTAATAGGGCAAGACTCATTTGAGTAGATAACATATGATCCTGCTAATTTTATAGTTCTCTGGGGTTCTGGGCTGGTTTGCAAGATTATTTGAGGATTTTTACTAGAGAAAAGGCTATGCTCCTTATTTAGTGGTTGAAATAGTTGTACCTCGTTTTTGACAGTGGCAAATTGACATCTGGTAGTGTCCGTTAAATTACATGAAGTTATTCTAGTATTAAAGAGTATACATGCGTAATATTGAGTAATTTTTATACAAGGTGCGTTAGACCATCTTAAGGTAGGTCCTTGCAAGTAATATGTTTCCGGAGGGATTAATATTAGATTATTGCTAGGTACAGGAGAAATTTTATACAATGTATAAGTTTTAGCATCAGAGATTGGCATGTATAATATTACGATCATTTCTTCGTTCATCATGAGAACTTGCGTTTTTGACAGTTTAAGGTTCTCAAATTGATGATACTGGTCAGTATGAATTATAGTTTTTGTTGGGTAGATTAGTTGTAAATGTTTTACAACATTTGTTAAATCCTTTTGGGAGGACATCTTGATATTTGTCATTTCATTAAATGACAAGCTAATAGTATCTTGCATTACTTGTATGATTTTATTTAATTTGTTCGTACACAAGAGCACATATTGTTGATGTTCCAGAAGGTAAATCTTGAAGTCTTCTTCTTGTAATATACCTTTAATTACCTTCATATTATAGTTTACATGGTTCATTTCATTATAGAACTTTTGAGCAATGGAGTTACTGAATGATATTAATTTATTAATATGTTTAATTTCTTTGGCGTTACTTTGTTTTAATGCTTCTAATTGTTCTTGTAGGTTGTCTAGATCATCTCGGTCTAGATTACCTGATATGAATTTAATTATACTACCTAAACCATTTATAAGACCTCTCTTACTTCTAGGTGTAGCAGGTAGCAACTTATTTAATTCCCTTTTTGTTTCTTTAATTGATTCTCTTAATTCTGATATTAGATAAGGAAAAGTATTATTGCTTCGTGTTACGAGACTTGAGATAGTGTCTTGAATATTATTATAAGATTCTTTTAAATTCGTTAAATTGAAATGAAACATGACCCGGTGATAATCGTTAATTATTAAGGCTGGTCCTAATGAGTCGGCATAGAATCCTTGTGTCTGGATGGGCTGTGTGATGATGGTACCATATCCGGGGAGGAATATGGAATAAGAAATTTTCTTTTTGGTTTAATGTCTCGAAAATTCCTTACATGAGTTTTACCCTTTCTCATTTTACAGTATACCCTGTTTTCTTCAATTTTGGTAATGATACCTTCGTTGCACAGGTTTTTTGATTTCTTGTTTCTGGTGAGGGGATCTAATACGTAGACAGTTTCATTAATTTGGTAATTATGATTGAAAGTGCCGGTGTTAGGTTTATTATGCCTCTCTTTTACAATTTTCAACTGATATCCTTGTCTTTCAATGTATTCATTCATTTTGGGACATGGCGAGAAGACGTGGTCTAAAGCCTTATAGTATGGTCCATATAGAACGTTGAAAGGAGGTTGTTTAGTAGTGGAATGGATCGAGGAATTGTAATTCGTGATTATGGTGGTGGAGTGGAGTGAACTTATCTTGATCTCTGAGGATACGAAGTTTCTCTAGAAGGGTTGAATTCAGTCTTTCTACTGGAAAGTTAGATGAAGAATTCAAAGGGGGTAGTAGCGTGAAATTCGATGTTCGTGGCTTCACAATATTCTTTTATGACATTGTTTTCGAACTCTCCTCCTTGGTCATGTGTGATTTTCCTTGGGAATCCATGGTGGGGAAAGTAAACTTGTAATTGGCTTAGTGTGGCCAGACCTGTACCATTTGGTAAAATGTAGGCTTGTCCATACTTTGAGAAAATGTCAATTATAGTTAATATGTGACTTTGCTCGGAGTGAAACGTGTCGATGAGAATTTGAGAGAAAGGGTGATCAGCGGTGATGGGACCTTAGTTCGATACCTCGTTAGGGTGTCTCTCGTGTTTGTTTATCTGACAGAGGTTACATTGATTGATGATTGTCCTAATTTGTTCTCTTAAATGAGGCCAGTAGTATTTGGTCTTAAGATGTTCGTAAGTTTTCACTATACCATTGTGGTTTTCAGAATGATAGTGTGAAATCAGCTGTCTCTGAGTTTCGGGGCTTTCAATGTCTTCCAAGAATTTGGATGACCTGATAATGATTAGTTCAGAAGTAAGTAGCTTCTGGCAAGCCCTGATGAATGGGATCTCGAGAGTGATATCGTCAAAATAAGTAGCGTACTTGTTTGAGGTTACTATTATTTTGAGGAGGTGATTTGCTAAATCTTCCTGAAGATTCTTCTTTGTGACAATCATTATGTTCTGGTACATTTTTAAACAGGTTTTGTTAAAGTACGTTGGGATAATTACCATATTTTACAATAATCTGATTGCGGTTTTGGTTTAAGTTCCGTTCAGATATTTACAATGTGAATATGGGGTCTGCTTGGTTTGAATGGACAGTTTCATTATCCATATCATTTTGGTAGGTGTCATCTCCGGGGATGGCTGTTTCATTAGCCATGTTAATTTCTATTCTAGAGAGTGCGTCTGCGACATAGTTGGTTTTGCCTTTGACGTATTTGATGTCAAAGTCAAACTCTCCAAGCTTTATCTTCCAACGGTAAAGTCTCGAACTAGGATCCTTTAGCGTGAAGAGCCACTGTAACGGGCGGTGATCACATTCTACTTGATAGTGTCGTCCCCATAAGTAAGGCTTGAAATGTTTGCAGCTTTCTACAATTCCTAATAACTCTCTCTCTATTGTGGAGTAGTTTTTCTCTGCTGGAGTAGTATGCGATGGGGTGTCCCTTCTGTGATAGGACGCTTCCCAGAGCAAAATCTGAACTGTCCGTGGTTAACGTGAATGCTTCTTCGAAGTTTGGATAAACTAGCACAGGAGCATTTATTAAAAGGGTCTTAAGGTTCGTAAAAGCGGACTTGTATTCAGTATTCTCTACATCGACTTTGGATCCTTTCTTTAAGCAGCGAACCATGGGTTGTGCTACTTTTGCGAAATCTTTGATGAATTTTCTGTAAAATCCAGCAAGGCCAAGAAATTGTTTGATTTCTTTGGTAGACTTCGGAATAGGATAGTCCTTGACTACTCTGATCTTTTCGGGGTTTGGTTTGACTCCGTCTTGTGATACAATGTGACCAAGAAAAGCAACTTCTTTGTGAAGAAACTCTGTCTTGTCTAGTTGTATTTTGAGATTTACTTCTCTCAATTTCTGTAGCACAAGGGTTAAATGTTGTACATGTTCGCTTAGCGACTTGCTGAAGATTATTATGTCGTCAATGTACACAAAGCAGAACTTGTACAGATAAGGACGCAATACATTGTCCATTACACATTGAAAAGTGGCTGGTGCGTTTTTTAGGCCGAAGGGCATTCCTTTGAACATTAGGTGTCTATTATCGATTGTAAAGGTTGTTTTCTCGATAGACCTGGGGTCCATCTCAATTTGGTGAAATCCCTGAGCTAGATCTAAAGTACTGAAGTACTGACATCGACCGAGATTATCTAAGATCTCTGTTATTCTAGGCAGGGGGTATTTATCTTCAATAGTTTTCTTGTTCAACTGTCTGAAATATATGACTAGTCTCCATTTCTTTTGTTCTGAAGCGTCAAGCTTCTTAGGGACAATCCAGACTGGATTGCAGTATGGAGATTCGCTATGCGTGACTATTCCTTGGTCCAAAATTTCTCTACTTCGTTGTTTAATATTTTCTTTAGAGGTGGTGGGTACCGATAATTTCTTTGGTGTACTGGGTCTTCATCTGTAGTGCGAATAAAATGCTTTACTGCACTTGAAAATGTCAGATCACATCCTGGATAATAGAAAACATCTGAGAATTCCGAACATATGTCTTGAATATCACTGTTTTCTAGATCGTTTAAGTGTTGTGTTCGGAGGTGTTCATGAATATTTCTTTCAGAAATGGAATTTATTTCCAGTGGTTGGATTGTTACATTCTCTAAAGGTTCAACTAGTATGGGCTCGGTGAATTCTTGTTTCAACTGAGTGTTTGTGGGATATAGAACCTGGTAGTTCTCTGCATGAAGAATAGCATCTGGAAAACATATTCCTTCGTATTCAAATTTGGAAATATACACGTCTCCGTGTTGTATGTTGACAGGTATTGCTAGATGATATGCATTTAATGCAGTTTGAAAGCTTTTTTGCTTATGTGGGGAATGAAAGTGAAACGGTATGTCCGTGTTGTTGAGAGTGACTAGGTTCGAGGCGTAGTCAATCTTTGCACCTAGTTGAGCAAAAGCTGCGCTGCCAATTAATGCGTCGAAGTAATTATGCCATTGCATAACTCTGAATGTTATAGGTGAATCTATGTTGTATTCTGAAAAGATAGGGAATTGAATATTATCTTCTCCTATCGTTTGTGAGTGGATTGATTGGATACAAAATGGTTCTTTAAACATATACTCTGCGAACAATGAGTGTGCGAATTCAGGGTTCATAATTGAATTGCAAGCACCGCTATCAATTAAGATCTTTAGTCCAAACAGTGTGATGAATGGTAGTTTGGGAGCATTACCCAAGTTATTTAAGTCTTCGATTTTGATGGCTGGGCCAAGCGAAAATCCTGAGACTGTTCCTCTGTATCGCACTCGTATTCATTGTACTGAGTGTCGTACTCTTGTGGGTAGTTCTATATGTTGTACTCATCTACATACTCTTGTGTTTGCTGTATGGGACCTAAAGCTTCCTGTTCGATGTCTTCTGAAGGTTCTAAGTGAGCATTCAGATTGCCTCTAATGGTTGAAACACCTGACACGGCTGTGGAAATCTTTGCTGGTTAGTGGGTGTGAAACGTCGGCCAATATTATTGGGAGTTGGGTAAGGACGATTCATGGGGTTTGGTAGCTTGAAAGGCTGAGTGTTCGGAGCTTGAGTGTGTCAGAAAATTGGTTGTGATTTATCTTTAGAGAAGGGTCTGTGGGTTTGATTTTGCATGAAAGGTTGATTAAATGGGTTCCTTGGTGGAGTGGGGTTAAAATGTAAGAATGGATTGTGTGTTCAGTGGCCTAGTGGTCGAGCTGTTGGAAACTTGCTAGGAGGTAGTTTTCCTCTTAGTTGGTCCATGTAATCTTCGTGGGCGCGATCGTTATCATAAGACCTGCATAACCTGAGGCAATGATTCAGGTCTGTAATCTGTGCATACCTTAAGTACGAACGGTAGGGTTCCAAAACTCCTGCTTTAAATGTATTTAGGCTTAACTCTTCAAGTTCTCTTAATTTCAATTCCAAAATTTGGTTTTGGTAATTGAGTTTGCATAAGCTTTTGCATTGCAAAGTCAATCCTTCCAATTTATCATGGTAGTCATTATATGATTCGTTTCTTTTCTGGAAACAATTAGAGATCTCCTGGATGAGAAGTCTCTCGTCTTTGACGTTACCGTATTTTCTTATGAGTTTATCTTTAAATTTTTCATAAGTACTGTTGGCTTCTAAGTCAAGAATGCTACATGCTTCACCTTTTAGTTTAGACTTTATGACGTTAAAGAGGAAATCATTTATTAATACTGAGTTTGTAGCTGACGCTATTCTCTTATGTGTGTTTAGAAACGATTCTGTTCTTGCTAGGAAATAGTCAAGACTGCAAGAATTAGTGCCGTTAAATTCAGGCAAATGCTGTATCTGAGCATATTCGAACTTTGAAAGAAGCTCGGTTTCAGGCATTTTGTTTGAATTTATAAAGACGGTTTCAAAATGTTGTTTATAATAAATATTGAATTATTTGATTAATTCCTTTAATAGTGACAAGCGAACGACCAGTATGGGCTGCACTAACTCACTTTTATTAAGAAATGATGTTATTTTATTATTATTAGTAGTAGTAGTATTGTTATTATTATTGCTCTTCCTAGTTTGCTACTTGAAATATTGAACCATGCTTCACTAATAATACTCTAGTTCACAAATAAGGTATTATTTGGAGTTTGACTTACAGACAAGAAAAGATGATCAGTGCTGGCTGCATCCTCTTGGAACTGCGGAGTCGGTTGGTCATTGGACAGAGTCAAGACCAAACCGACTATACAGAATTTGTTAAGAAGAGAGGAAGGCAAGGCCTAAAAGGATGAAAAGATACTGGGAGGACAGGCAAACACGACCCATGAACACTGATTGATCTATCGTATCCCAAAGTGGGTGAAACCATCAAGAAAAAGAAGAATAGCCTAATAATAATAACAATCACTCAGTCCTGGGTCCCATCAAAGAAAACAGCGAGTACAGAAGGCGTCACAACCACGAATTGTACAAGCACATGGAGAAGATCAGTGACACGATTCAAAAAAGACGGATTGCCTTTTATAGCCACGTGACACGAATGAGCCCAGGCACGATATCAATACGGATATTGACGTACTTTCGAGTAAAGAAAACCAAAGGGACATGGTTCACGGAAGTTGGAAAGATCTACAGTACGTGAAATGGAAATTTCTCCTAAAGATATCCAGGAGAGTATTCCACTTCAGGAAAAACTACTTACGCACAAAGGTTTCCGGGAAAAGTCGAAGCTGAAGACAGGGAAGGCGTGGTCCCAAGAAAGAAAAGAACAACACCGGAGACGAATGCGTGAACACTGGATGGTAGTTAGAGCTCGGATGAAGAGACAGTTGAACTGATGTGGTACCTAGTTGGCCGAATCGAAGAAAGAATAATAATCACTCAGTTTGGAAAAATCCTTCAGGTAAGTAATTTCAAATACTTATGGGAAATTATACAACCATATGGATTAAATTATGAAACTCTAAATTACAAAAGAAAAAAACAGCCTATCACCTGGAACAGAGAGACTACAACGAAAAAACAATATCTCGGAACGCACGGTAAATAAATCTGAAGCATTATACGCAACAAAAATCCCTGATCATTAGAGGCAGATCACTAACTAAAAGTTTAGAAAAGCCAGAAAGAAAATTCTCAGGAAAATCGTTGGCCCAGTGGCATAGAGGGAGAGTGGATGAAAAGGAGGTCTCACGAGTTATATCAACATTCCGAGAAAATGAAGATTCTATTAGAAAAAGACGATTGACATTTCATTGACATATTCAAAGAATGTGCAATGTGCAACTTACTAAAAGAATATTTAATCATGCCTCCTCACTTAAAGTCACGAACAGCTGGATAATCAAAATTGAAAATGACCTTCAAGATATCAACGTAATAGACGAAATTTTATGGAATAGGCCTAGAACTTTCGGATCATTGGTAAACAAACATTGCTTTGCTGCAAAACCCCGGATGAGAACCACCACTGCATGGACACAAGAAAGAAAGAAAGAAAGAAAGAAAGAAAGAAAGAAAGAAAGAAAGAAAGATAAATCATAGTGAGAGTGGTTCAATTGTGCTTCATAGTTCTGCATAATGTTCTTAAATAATAATAATATTATTATTAATAATAATAATAATAATAATAATAATAATAATAACGGGGTGTGGCGTCTGGAGAGGTGCTTGGAGTTGACGCCTCGGGGTGACTTCGCATTGTGATGAGGATGAAATGAATTATAATGACGTCATAAACACCAGGTCGCCTCCGTAGCGTAGCGGTCAGCATGGTGAGCTGCCGCCACGGAGGTCCTGGGCTCGATTCCCGGCTCTGCCAGGAAATATGAAAAGTGGTGTGAGGACTGGATTGGGGTCTACTCAGCCTCGGGTGGTCCAAATGGGTAGAGGGGGTTCGCTTCCGGCCTCAGCCATCCTCTAAGTGGTTTTCCGTGGTTTCCCACTTCGTTTTCGGGCAAATGCTGGGATGGTACCTACTTTAAGGCCACGGCCGCCTCCTTCCCTCTTCCTAGTCTATCCATCCCATTCTTGCCTTCCCATCCCTTTGAAGGTGAGGCCACCAGGACGAAGTGCTGATCACACCTCCCCAGTTGTATCCACCCCGACCAGATTTCCCAAGCTCAGGACACTGCCCGTAGAGGCGGTAGTGGTGAGTTCCCTCGCTGAGTCCGTGGGAACCACCAACCTAGAGGGTAAATTGACTAAATAAAATAAAAAAATAAACACCAGACGTAGGAATTAATGAAAATCCCACGACGAAGCAGTGGATCGAACCCAAAGCCCCAGGTCCAAATTATTGATTGCTATCTACTTTGCGACGTGGCCGAACAAATAATAAACGATAGATATGAGTCAGCGATATGACTTGTTAACTGAAAATGTATTATATCCATCAGCTATTTTCTGGGAATCTCGTTTCATTTCCGTTTGATTAAGAGAAACCTTGAATATCAGTACGTCAAGGAAGGGGCTCCAGTCGCTATCGTTCTCCACGAGCCTGGTCGCCGAAGCCCTGTTGCTGTGATATTTAGATTGCAGTGCGTGCAGCGGCGTCAACATCACTTGATGATTAAATAAGATCCAAGCCTGTGCTTCTCATTGCTTACAGCTGGAACCTTAATTAATTCCTTTTTAGTTTTTACCGACTCCATTCCTGGAATAGATCTACTGCCTGCAGCGCTTTTTGTGAGTGAATGACTGAGCTGTTGGGAGGAAACCCTAGAGAGGCCCGCGATATGTTGGGTGTGAATGGTAACCACGAGGCACCCAGCTGAGTTCAGACTGCTTTCACTTGGCTCTTTATAGGAATTGGATACATTACTTTTTGCCCTAAAAGTAACGAAGCTACAGTTAATTTGTGTGAAAGATAACTGCGTCATTAGCACTATTGTCGACGTTACACATCGTTGCTTAGTGGCTAGCACTCTTGATGCCGAGCTCAGCCAAGAAATTTAATTCTAGTCTGAGGGCTGGAGGTAAAACTGAAAAGAGACGGGTTCGATTCCTACCTCAGGCACCCTGGAAGAGGTTTTCAGTGGTATTCCACAGTAAATACAGATCGCGGTTGATTCCTTTACAACCTTAACCGCTAGTTACAAGCACACGCACTACTACGGTCACTACAATAACGCAGGTTATCTTTTCACAGCCAAGCTTACGTGGCTAAATGACAGCGATGTCCAGACTCCTCAAATGAATCAACAACAAAAGATTTAGTCGAGATAATAAGCCACCACAGGAATATTTTTATAATTCTTCTTCTTTCTTTTTGCGTTTTGCCCATTATAGAGCGCGCTTGAACTTGTTTTTCGGCTTGATGATATGCGCCTTCCTATCTTCCCAAAATCTCCCCATGAAGTCACTGTGCTTCTTCTTCCGTTCTTCAGTCCACTTGGTTCCAGTCCTGCCACTAGTTTTCACCCTAAACATGTGCTTTGTTACTACGGTCCTGAAGACTTTGCGGTTTCTCAGAATATTTTCTCTCTTGCAGGTCCTCTCTTGATTCATCCAGCCAGGCTATCCTTGACTTCTGAGAATTTATTACATTGAATAACCTTTTTGTAAGTCTATAATCGTCCATCCTGAAGAGGTGTCCATAAAATGTTAAACGTCTTCTTCGTACAGTGTTGCTGAAACTATCGGTGTGACGGTATAGATCTGAATTTCGTCTTTTAATACAAATTCCGTTTTCTTGTGTGGGGCCGAATATTTTTCTAAGAATTTTACGTTCTTGCTTTTCTGTATTTGCAATTTTAGAATGACCTCCTAAAGCTATGGTTTCTGAAGCATATAGAGCTTCCGGTAGGACGACTGTTTTGTAGGGTTTCAGTTTTGCATTATGTGACATTCTCTTTTATTATAGTGATACCATGTTAGTCTGAATGCACTATGAAGTTTTGAGGCTCTTTCTGTGTTAGCCAGACTGTCCAATCCTGAAGGAAGAATTATTTCTCCAAGGTATTTAAAAAATTCTACTTGTGATATTGCTCCATACGCTGTTTCTATTTTTTCTTTCTTGTTCTTTTGCTGAAAATTCTGCATGTACTTGGTTTTTCCAATGATATTTGAGGGCCTGCTTGTGATGCTATTCTGTATAATGTCTCAATAGCATGCTTAGTTTCTTCTTTGTTCCTAGTGATAATTATTTATGTCTTTATTTCACACGTTACAGGCCTATCAGACCACACGAAGCAATCATGACTATTTGTTCTTCCTGTTTTTCCAGTACTCTTCCATTCGTGCACTAAAGACCCTCTTCCTTTCTTCGGTCCACTTTGGTATTTGGGCTGTAGGTGCTGCTCTCTCTGACAACACTTCCCTCTTGTATACTTTGTGTCGGAAGACGCGTTTGTCTATGACGTCTTCTGGGTCTACCTGTGCTTTTTCCAGATCAATTTTAACTTGCATCATCCAGGGTGTAGTAATCTTGAGCCGCTGTATGTATCTAAGAATGTTGTTGGTGAGTCTGGTTTGTGGAAGTCTGCTGATGTGGCCGTAAAATTTTAGTCGCCTCTTTCTGATGTCTGCTGCGAGGTTGGACAATTTCTCTGTTGTGTCTCTGGAGTGAAGCATGTATCCTTCGTCTGTGTACTTTGGTCCAATAATTTTCCTTCTTATTTTTCTTACCTCTGTGAGGATTTTTACCCAGTCGCATTAAAATAATAATAATAATAATTATTATTATTATTGAAAGCCTCCGTGGCTTAGGCGGCAGCACGCCGGCCTCTCACCGCTGGGTCCGTGGTTCAAATCCCGGTCACTCCATGTGAGATCTGTGCTGGACAAAACGGAGGCAGACAGGTTTTTATCCGGGTACTCCGGTTTTTCCTGTCAAAATTTCATTCCAGCAACACTCTCCACTATCATTTCATTTCATCTGTCATTCATTTAATCATTGCCCCAGAGGAGTGCGTCAGGCCTCGGCAGCCGGCACAGTTCATATCCTCGCCGCTAGATGGGGGGCTTCATTCATTCCATTCCTGACCCGGTCGGAGACTGGAAGCAGACAGTGGATTTTTCATTATTATTATTGTCTTTACAGTTGCATAAATGTTACAAAACTCAGATTTTAATTTCTTCAACATCTTTTTTGTTGGTTTATTGCCTTAACCACTTCAGTTTTTAATTAAGTGCAATCATTGGCGGTTCATCCTGTAGGATAGAAAGATGTAGCCTACCTTAAAATCCTATCAAATTTTTAAATGATTCAACCATTTCTTTTTTGTCGTGTGGCCTCCTGAGAGACCAAGTGCAGGTCTTTCTCGTCGACGCCCGTGGGCGACCTGCTTGCTGGGACGAGAGATGAAATGAATGATGATGAATGAAACTGGGCAATGATTTGGAAGGAAGCAGCTGTGGCCTGTCAGAAGGTACCGTCCCGGAATTTGCTTGGTGTTGAAAATGGTGAAAAACCACAATGCAACAATATTATTAAAGATACAGCCCACAAATTGTGCATAATGTGGATTACAAACTTGAATGACCACGCGTACTGTCACCTCTCATTTGTACAAATGATCACAATGGATGATCCCCGATTTTTACAAGTGATACCGTGGTATCGGCAGCATTGGATACCACACAATTTACGTAGACGTCTGGGTCATGGAAGTACTCGGTGTTACACAGTTTATGGTGGTACCCATGAAGCCTACCGCCATTGAGTTTACAAAGTGTCGCAGGTCTTGGTTAGTGTCTGTCCAGGCCCTGCTCATCATGGCCACCGTTGACTAAAACTCGAGCTAGATTTCTTCCCTCTTCTTCACTCGATCGTGCATTAGATTTTTCCCAGGCGTCAGTGGATGGTAGGCCTCTCTTGAAAATTTAGAACCCTAATAATACAACATTATTGGTTGCTGGTGCAGACATTGAGTGGCTCAATTATTATAAATATCTGGGGTGCTACCTGATTGACAAATGGGAATGTAGCCAGGAAATCAAAGCTTGCATTAGAATGAAGAATTTGCTGTGTCAATGAGATTTTAGTCTGAGAACGAGAATCCGAGTCCTCAGGTGTTACGCAATTCCCGTTCTAATGTATGGTCATGGGGGATGGACGTTAACTAAAACCTTAGAGAGGAGGTTGGAAGCGTTTGAAATGTGGATGTATCATCGGATGCTTCGTATGCCATGGACCGATAAGGTGAGAAACACCGAGGTGCTGGATCGGATGCGTAAAAAGATGGAGATATTCTACAATATCAAGGAACAGAAACTAAAATATTTTGGTCATTTGACTCGTAACTCCAAGTATCGCCTCCAACAGCTCATCATAGAAGACAAAATAGAGAGACGATGCAGACCAGGAAGGAGGAGGATCTCCTGGCTCGAGAATTTGCGAAAATGGTTTGACCTTGACTCAGCATCTCTGTTTCAAACAGCAACATCAAAGGAAAGGATAGCAGTGGTGATCGCCAATCTCCGTCACGGAGGTGGCACGTAAAGAGGAAGAAGAATAAACGGACACAAATATGCTTACATGGAAGAATACAGTTTGGACAGCAGGGCGCAAAAGAGAGCACAGTGAATGGATCAAGACATATTGGGAAGAAGGGACAGATGACCTCGCTGTTCCGCCCCTTAAAACAATAGCCTAACAATAATACAATATTGGGAAGAATAGAGGAAACATTGTGCTAAATAACTTCTTCGTGTTAATTAGTTGGGCATAACGAAACAATATAATAATAATAATGATGATAATAATAATAATAATAATAATAATAAAGATGTGGAAAAGCAAGAATGGAAAAACATGAGAATTTTTTTTGGACCAATCTGTACAGGGGTAATCTAAAGTCGTCGGATTTTTAAGACCGTTAAAAATCCCTTAGTATGCTTTCCTTCGGAGGGGAAGTAAAGCCGGCGGTCCCATGTCATAGATTTATGGCATGTAAAGGAACCTTCCACGAATTACACCTGTGTGAAGCTAAATTATATAGGTTAACAATGTAAACAACGCTCTTAGGTTCCTACGTTCGTTTCCGGGAGCCGATTGCGGTGGCGTCTAATAGCTACGTTCTGAACTAGTAGTCGTTGACGGTGGCGTTTGGCGGCAAAAGTAGGAACTATTTGAAAAAGTCAAAGTCTGCATACATTACTTGAATTAAAAAACGGATAACACACACTAATACCGTCATCACAATTAACACTGGCTATCAGACAGATTCTACACACTCCCAAAGTACACGGGGCTACATGACCGCGTTGTCGCAGCCCCTAAACTGAGGACCCAACCAACCAACCAGGGGGAATCTGGATGAAAAGAAAATCCCAAGACTTATACCAGCTCTCGGAGAAAATCTCAGACACATTTAGGAAAAGACGATTGAAATTTTACGGGCATATCCTCAGGACGGGCAATCAGAGACTGACCAAAAGGATTCTTAACCTTGCTCTGTCAATGAAAGTTAAAAACACCTTGCAGCTTGAAGTTGGAAAAGATCTTCCGGGAATAGGCATCACAGATACATTGTACTAGACAGAGCTAAGTTCAGAGAATTAGTCGATAATCACCGCTTTGCAGACCATCCAAGCACTATCACCAACAAAACCTAGTCAAAGACCGCAAGAGAAGCCACAGCGAGAAGATCAAGAGATTTTGGAAGAAGAGAAAAGCAATGCCATCAGCTAAATAAGTTCAATCGCATTCCTTAGTCGGGCATGACGAAGAAAGATTAATAATAATAATAATAAATGGTAGAATAATCTGAATTCAGCTCGTTACATACTGAACCCATGTGCCATAGGGTCCAATGAGGGCGAATCCATGCATTTGGGGAAGAAATGAAAGAAACGTATAGTTTCTAATGTAACTTAAAGAATGATCCAGCTAAGATGCTAGCCTAATATGGTGCAAGAGGCGAGGACCAGGTGTTCGTGAGATGAGATCACCCCTCTTGACATTCAGAAGGGAGCGAGTCATGAGTATTAATAACCGAGTGGAAAGTTCCCAAGATTAAACAAGGAAGCCTGACTAGGAAATCGAGCTGAGTTTGCTGGAAAATGACAACACCGCTTATGCGCCAGAAGAGGAATAATTAAATTTAACCCGTTTACAAGTATAAAAATGAGTAAACAAGTACAGTACGGTGAATCATTTCGAATGAGAGATTTTTTAGTAAAGAGAAACCATTTAATAATTGCACAGGAGAAAACTGCAAACGCAAGACGACGTCATCGGGGAAGTACCAAGGCCTGTGTGGAGGGGAGAAAAGCAAAAGAACAGCAACACCCACACATCTGAGGACGAGAAATTAATTAATATCTCCGAATTGCACGATCGATTCTTAGGCGTAATGAGATTATTTGACATTGAGAAGACGAGCTTTCGGAAGGTATAATTGTTATAATTGTGCAACCATTATTTTAGAAGTTGGCCACAGAAAGGACTAGTGTCTTATTTTTTTGTAGTGAAATAGTATAAAACTCCTGGCCTCACCAAGCCAATCATGCAGTCTCAAACGGCCGGAAGGCACGTCACTGTGCTACATCACACACCGAATGCAGTCTCAAACGGCCGGAAGGCACGTCACTGTGCTACATCACACACCGAAAGCAGTCTCGAACAGCCCGAGGGGGCGTTGCCACGCATCACGCAGTACAAGTCCGTCCAGGGGGACGTGACGCTGGAGCATCAACAGTAAATGCAGTCATTCCGACAGTCCGTGAGGGGCGTAAGGCTACATCACACCGAATGCAGTTATTCTGACAACCCGTGAGGGTGTTACTACGCATCAGTATTCAGACGGCCGTGTGGGGCGTCACTCTGCGTCACATCGAAGACCGTTACTAGTACTCCTTGAAGGGAGAAACGCTGTATTACACCGCAGAAGTAATATCCGATAGCCATAGGCGTCGCAGTATTAACAACTTGCTTGCCTCCATAAGGAGTGGTAAAGAAGAAATTTAAAGTATCGCCGTGGTGAAGGATTAGGAAAATCCTAGTTGCAGGATTTAGGCCCGACAGTATACAAGTTATAGTGAAAAGTTCGTAAGATATAGTCAGAGCAGGCTGCGAACGTCGGACTTAAGGCGATAGATCGTTAAATAGACGAACGAATATATCATAACGTACGGAAGTACCGTACCAGAAAGATAAACTGTTATCTAAATTAAAGAACCCAAAAAGGGAAGAACAGAATAAGGTTCGGAACGTATTTCAGAAACGTAGGAGTGCTATAACCGATCAAATAAAGAAAAACGGAGACTATAAACATTATCTCCAGAAAGCAGGCGAACTATTCTAAAAGTACTAGACTCGAGAAGTACTAGCTGCTATAAACTAAATCCATAGGTCATCGAGAGGTTATTGAGGAGACCTCGATCCGAATAGACTTTCGCTAGGATCGATAAGCCAGATCTACAAAGAAGCCGTTCAAGCTAGATAAATAGCCGGTCATCCAGGATAGGAGTAGAAGAATTAAGATTCCAGGGAACAGTAGATGTTTCGAGACTTTCGTATTCTGCAGGATAGGAAGCCGACATTGAATAAATTTCACCCTTGGAAACGGGAAATTAAGAGGTCACGTGTGATAGGCTCAGAAATACGGCCTAGTGATCAAGAATTGTGAAGTGTAAATTTATCAAGATTGTGTGTTAAATTAATATTTTTTGAGTGTTTATTGTGTGTCTTAAATATGTGTCAAGAAGTGTTTGTACATAAGATGAATTCCTTTAATATGGAGTAAAAGTTCAAAGTGGGCCCAAAATGAAACACCGCACAAGAATAAAGATCATGGGACGATCTTAAAAACATGTGAGTACTGAATTTCATTCTATTTTGGTGTCAGGAAATGGTTGTGTACAAATCCACCGGAGTTTTTGAGTAAAAGGGATGTGTTTTAAGAAATAAATACTGAATAAACAAGAACGCGGTCTGAACAATAATAGAAATTTGAGAAATTATAAATAATTATGTAAAGAATAAATCCCGTAGAGGAAATATGTGAATAAAATGTTAATGTATTTAACGAATGTCATAAGAGCAAGCGAAATATCAGTAATTATCATGAAAGATATTTAAATAAAGTAAAGTTGAGATATGAAAGAAATAGCTTTTGAGCTTGTGTAAAGAATAAAGATAATACTAATAACTAATTATGGAAATATTAAATAAAGATCAAATAAATTGATGTGAACATAAGAGCGTTAAAGCATTAATATATGTGTAAGATATGATGTTCAAGGGAATGTTTTAAAAGGGAGCGATTTATCGGCAACGGAAAAGATTAATATAAGAATTAAAAATAATATGAATTGTTACTAATGAGATTTATCAGTTCTTGGGAACACATTTCGGCTTAAAATAATGCATAGCGCAAAGGAGCGCAAATAATATTAAAATGTCACGCTAGGAAAGCGTAGAAGTTAAAATACTTGGTAAATTACTTATGGAGGGTAGTTGGTTGTAGTGAATTGATAATTGTATAAGTCCTCTATTTGTGACGTAGTATCACGAGGCATTGTGTATGTATTTGAAAGGGAGCAAATGTATGGTATTGAGCGTAGGTCTATTTAGCCGTTGGCTGACCCTAAATCGCATTGTGTATAGTCCTCTATAAGGGAAAGGTTCCCGAGGCATGTGAAGAGATTCGAACTCAGAATCCTCTTATGGTAAAAGCCCCTTAATTCTTCGTCGTCGAATGTGTATTAATCTTCCCCAATCAATGAGGACCCTCTCATAATTAATAAATGCCAAGGTTACGAAAGTGGTCTATGAACCAAAGAATATTTGTTTGAATGGATACAGTACAGTAAAAGCCCGGTCTCTCCCCAGGACTGAGTATAATGTGAAGGTTTGTTTTGAAAGCCTTGGAAAGGAGCTGCTAACGTGGGTTAGACAGAGAGTCGCCCAGTCACCCTCCTTGTCATAAATCGCGCCCGAGTATAATGGCCTGGCTCTCTTAGAGTGAGGGTGGGCCGAGACCGTCTCGTAAGATGTAGTAAAGACACCGTGAGTGTTTAAAGTTGTTAACGACCCGGGCTTTGAACCGAGGTCCTTGTAGATTGATATTTTCGTTTGCCTGTTCAGATCGTAGTTTCTTATGTGATAATGGTCTTATAAGACATAAGAGATAAATAACAATCCCTATTGTAATGGTGTATGGAAGTAGGATTCCACGAGTTAATTGAAGGCAACTAGGTTTCGGGAGTAACTATAGTTTTTTTGACTGTGTCAAGTATCTTCACACTCTGGAGTACACAAGTAATTTCCTGATTACCTTAATATATTTGTGAAAATAAAGAGAGATGATAACAGCTGAATGTGTGAACATGCCCAAAATATTGAGTTAGATAATTAACATAAAATGATAAATGTAAGTATACATTTTTTTTGGAACCTTTATGAAAAAAAATAATTAAGAAAATGTTGGTTTATGTGAACCCACATTTTTAAAATAACCGTTGTGTTATCTTATGGACTCCGTGTTTATTTGGAACCGGAGTGGTTTTAATATGTCTAGTGGCTTCAACGTGGGTCTTTTAGCATTAAATTGTTAAACCGTTTTCCAACGTGGGGCTTATAGCAGCAAACATTTCATGGCGCCCAGTACGCAGGGCTGAGTTTTCCTAGGGAAAACCCGAGTTTTTCTCGAAAAATCAAAATTTTCATTTTTTGGAAAAAATGGTTTTTCGAAATTTTGAATTTTAAATACTTCCATAAAGGTTTATGAAATTGAATAAAAGTATCAAAAGGGTACGTCGTAGTAAATACCCGTACCAAAGTAAATTTTTTAAAAAATTGGGACACAATGATTCAGAGTATCATCTCTCAAGCATGTACTAGTGTGGTGGCATTAGTGGCCCACTGTATTCTAATATGATGTTGTTAAATGAAGAGAGGCGGAGGCTCTCTGAAAATGTAAGGGCCGAGAGCCCAGATAAAGGTAGAATTACAGGTGAGAAAGAGTACCCAAATAATGAAATTGTAAAGGTTTCTGTAGAAAGCATGCGTGCACCTGGAGACATAGTTACACGAAGAGAAGGTAACATGTCTGCAGACAAAAGGGTAAATGTTGAGCCTTTAGAGCTCCAAAGGGAAAAAGAAAATTGTACACCGATTCCAAGGGAAAATGAAATTAATATAGATAAGGATAATGATGAAAGTAATTCAAAGTCTCACGTAGCAATGCAGGTTCAGGTAGGCTCAGAAAACGATGGGAAAAAGAACGATAGTCCTTGCGTTCAGGATCAGGAAAAGGTAGAAATGGCGACTTGGGATGAAATAAAAGAATTCTTGAACATAATTGAGAAAATGGAAAATGAGCACGAAAAAATGAGGAACGAACTTTGGGAATTAAAAGATCTCGAATTAAGGGTGAAAGAAGGAATTGAGGAACAAAGAGAAAGTATTTCCGAGGAAATAAAGAAGATACGAGAGCTCCGTGAAAGGGCAAGTAAAAATTGGTATACAATACCTAAACAGGAATTAGAGGAATTGTACAAAGAAATCCCTAAGGTGAAGGAGTCTTTAAGAGAAACGAAGAAGGAATTTGCGAAACGCATGGAGAAAGAAGGAAAAATGGAATTAGCTTCGCGGGAACAGATAAGTAGTTTCGTGAATGAAATAGAGGAAGAAATGAAACGCGTGTGGGAAATATGGAGGAAATGGGAACGTATTTATCGTAATATCGATTACAAAGAGTATAACAGGAGGAATGAAATCCATGAACCGATGGATTATATATTCAAGGAAAGAACTAAGATGCAGGGATTCCAAGTGAGCATGTATAAGGAACGAGGGATAATAACCATTCAGGAGTTGGCTGAAGTAAGAGAAGTCAAGATTCGGGAATACGAAGAAATAGTACAGGCCGCTCAGAAGAAATATGATGAATACATATTAGAAGAGGACCTCAAAGCAAAAGAAATGGCTATCCGACTCATAAATGAAACAGCTGTCCAGACGGAAGTTGAAAAGCCAGCTAAAATTAACGAAGAAAAAGAAGTCACGGTGCCAGAAAAGCCCGAAATTAATATTAAAGAAGAGAAACAAGAAGTAGAAATTATAATGACTCCAGTGGAAACTGAAGAAAACTTGGAAATCCTTCCTGAAGAACATATGGAGACTCAAGAGGAAATAGTAAGTCCAGACCTGGAGAACAGCCAAAATGAAAACGAGCTGCAAACTGAAGAGACTCATTTTGATGAAAAGGTCGAGCTGGAAGAGCAAGATATAATCTCGGAACAGGAGATAACAAAGGAATTGATAGTTGAAGAAACGGAAATGATAATTCTTGAAGAAATAGAGAAATTAGAAGAAACAATAATAGAAAATATCAACGAAGCACCGATAGAAACAGAGGTTCAAAATCTCACCGAAATTGAAAAAGAAAACTCCGAAGAAATTCAGGAGGTGAAGAAAGATGAGATACACTTAGAAGAAATTCAGGATAAGAAAGATAGGAAACAATTAGACGAAGAAGAAGAAAAATTGAAAGCCCAGATCCTTGAATTAATGATAAAATGTCAGGAATGCCAACGACAGAAAAGAGGACTGGAAAGAGGTCCAAACAAGAGCCAAGAAAACCTAAAGGAAAAAGATGAGATTGTTGGAAACAATGAAAAATTGAGAGGAGACGTCTCTGAAGAAGACCCAAAAGGAAGAAAACCGAAATTGGTAGTTGGTGTACCAGGAAATGGATACCCCATGGGAACAATGAAAGGAGGAGGAATAACATACGATGCCTTGGAGGAAGAGGATGCCCAGGCATATTTCAGCTGGAAGCTCCGTAAAAAGAAAGGGAGCGATATAAAGAAGAGAAAGAAAGGAGATCTGAAAGACCTAAAGAATTGGAAGAGTCGAAAAAAGAAATACTCTTTGGAAATACCATCTCGATACGAGGTGAAGGAAAAGGATTATTCCATCATAAGCCGACGGGTTATGCCATTTGCAACCGTCGAAGAATAAAGGGAATAATAATATGTGTTTGAAATACCATCTCAAAGAGAGATGAGGAAGAGGGAAGAAAACCAGAAAGAGTCAGGTGAGGTTAGACTGAGCTCTTAAAAAATCAAATGAAGTGTAACAGACTTGAAGTCTGAGAGTTGTAATGAATTAAGTTACGGGTAAAGCTAATTGCACCCGCAAGGTAATTTAAAATAAAGTCATTAAGTTGAAAATATGTAAGGAATAGAGAACAGACCGACTAGAAGTCAGTCTTATGAAAAGAAGAAAGGAAACCAACTGTTTGACTCGAGTTTGGAGAAGTGCACGCCAGACGAGGGGAGAGTTGTAAACACCGAACGTGACAAGAAATTTATGGCCCTGAGTGTAGACGTCCACTAGGGGAATGAATGAATGAATGGGACCTTTTGAAGATCCAACCTAAACACAGACCAGAGAGGAAAGGAACTTTAAAGAAGTAATTGATTTTATTGAAAAAGAAAATTTCAATGTAATAAAGGAGAAATAAAGGGTAGAGACAGAGCATACCCAACCTACACAATTAGTGGAAGGAACTTTAAGGAAATAAAGCAACAGTAGATACGGACGACGTTATGATGGATTCGACGGAAAAAGAAAGATAAAATTAATTAAAATAAATTTCCTCAAAAATTTTTCGAAAATTTATTTATCCTAAGGAAGGGTGAGATGAACCCATGTGCCATAGGGTCCAATGAGGGCGAATCCATGCATTTGGGGAAGAAATGAAAGAAACGTATAGTTTCTAATGTAACTTAAAGAAAGATCCAGCTAAGATGCTAGCCTAATATGGTGCAAGAGGCGAGGACCAGGTGTTCGTGAGATGAGATCACCCCTCTTGACATTCAGAAGGGAGCGAGTCATGAGTATTAATAACCGAGTGGAAAGTTCCCAAGATTAAACAAGGAAGCCTGACTCGGAAATCGAGCTGAGTTTGCTGGAAAATGACAACACCGCTTATGCGCCAGAAAAGGAATAATTAAATTTAACCCGTTTACAAGTATAAAAATGAGTAAACAAGTACAGTACGGTGAATCATTTCGAATGAGAGATTTTTTAGTAAAGAGAAACCATTTAATAATTGCACAGGAGAAAACTGCAAACGCAAGACGACGTCATCGGGGAAGTACCAAGGCCTGTGTGGAGGGGAGAAAAGCAAAAGAACAGCAACACCCACACATCTGAGGACGAGAAATTAATTAATATCTCCGAATTGCACGATCGATTCTTAGGCGTAATGAGATTATTTGACATTGAGAAGACGAGCTTTCGGAAGGTATAATTGTTATAATTGTGCAACCATTATTTTAGAAGTTGGCCACAGAAAGGACTAGTGTCTTATTTTTTTGTAGTGAAATAGTATAAAACTCCTGGCCTCACCAAGCCAATCATGCAGTCTCAAACGGCCGGAAGGCACGTCACTGTGCTACATCACACACCGAATGCAGTCTCAAGCGGCCGAAAGGCACGTCACTGTGCTACATCACACACCGAAAGCAGTCTCGAACAGCCCGAGGGGGCGTTGCCACGCATCACGCAGTACAAGTCCATCCAGGGGGACGTGACGCTGGAGCATCAACAGTAAATGCAGTCATTCCGACAGTCCGTGAGGGGCGTAAGGCTACATCACACCGAATGCAGTTATTCTGACAACCCGTGAGGGTGTTACTACGCATCAGTATTCAGACGGCCGTGTGGGGCGTCACTCTGCGTCACATCGAAGACCGTTACTAGTACTCCTTGAAGGGAGAAACGCTGTGTTACACCGCAGAAGTAATATCCGATAGCCATAGGCGTCGCAGTATTAACAACTTGCTTGCCTCCATAAGGAGTGGTAAAGAAGAAATTTAAAGTATCGCCGTGGTGAAGGATTAGGAAAATCCTAGTTACAGGATTTAGGCCCGACAGTATACAAGTTATAGTGAAAAGTTCGTAAGATATAGTCAGAGCAGGCTGCGAACGTCGGACTTAAGGCGATAGGTCGTTAAATAGACGAACGAATATATCATAACGTACGGAAGTACCGTACCAGAAAGATAAACTGTTATCTAAATTAAAGAACCCAAAAAGGGAAGAACAGAATATGGTTCGGAACGTATTTCAGAAACGTAGGAGTGCTATAACCGATCAAATAAAGAAGAACGGAGACTATAAACATTATCTCCAGAAAGCAGGCGAACTATTCTAAAAGTACTAGACTCGAGAAGTACTAGCTGCTATAAACTAAATCCATAGGTCATCGAGAGGTTATTGAGGAGACCTCGATCCGAATAGACTTTCGCTAGGATCGATAAGCCAGATCTACAAAGAAGCCGTTCAAGCTAGATAAACAGCCGGTCATCCAGGATAGGAGTAGAAGAATTAAGATTCCAGGGAACAGTAGATGTTTCGAGACTTTCGTATTCTGCAGGATAGGAAGCCGACATTGAATAAATTTCACCCTTGGAAACGGGAAATTAAGAGGTCACGTGTGATAGGCTCAGAAATACGGCCTAGTGATCAAGAATTGTGAAGTGTAAATTTATCAAGATTGTGTGTTAAATTAATATTTTTTGAGTGTTTATTGTGTGTTCTAAAGGGACACACCAGTGTATAAAAATGTCGTCAATTTTAAGTGTCTTAAATATGTGTCAAGAAGTGTTTGTACATAAGATGAATTCCTTTAATATGGAGTAAAAGTTCAAAGTGGGCCCAAAATGAAACACCGCACAAGAATAAAGATCATGGGACGATCTTAAAAACATGTGAGTACTGAAATTCATTCTATTTTGGTGTCAGGAAATGGTTGTGTACAAATCCACCGGAGTTTTTGAGT
This sequence comes from Meconema thalassinum, assembly GCA_946902985.2. Lineage (NCBI taxonomy): Eukaryota > Metazoa > Arthropoda > Insecta > Orthoptera > Tettigoniidae > Meconema > Meconema thalassinum. The sequence continues at coordinate 242,166,801 of OX336396.1, forward strand.
AAAAGGGATGTGTTTTAAGAAATAAATACTGAATAAACAAGAACGCGGTCTGAACAATAATAGAAATTTGAGAAATTATAAATAATTATGTAAAGAATAAATCCCGTAGAGGAAATATGTGAATAAAATGTTAATGTATTTAACGAATGTCATAAGAGCAAGCGAAATATCAGTAATTATCATGAAAGATATTTAAATAAAGTAAAGTTGAGATATGAAAGAAATAGCTTTTGAGCTTGTGTAAAGAATAAAGATAATACTAATAACTAATTATGGAAATATTAAATAAAGATCAAATAAATTGATGTGAACATAAGAGCGTTAAAGCCTTAATATATGTGTAAGATATGATGTTCAAGGGAATGTTTTAAAAGGGAGCGATTTATCGGCAACGGAAAAGATTAATATAAGAATTAAAAATAATATGAATTGTTACTAATGAGATTTATAGAGCCTCCGTGGCTTAGGCGGCAGCACGCCGGCCTCTCACCGCTGAGTCCGTGGTTCAAATCCCGGTCACTCCATGTGAGATCTGTGCTGGACAGAACGGAGGCAGACAGGTTTTTCTCCGGGTACTCCGGTTTTCCCTGTCAAAATTTCATTCCAGCAACACTCGCCACTATCATTTCATTTCATCTATCAATCATTTAATCATTGCCCCAGAGGAGTTCGTCAGGCCTCGGCAGCCGGCACAGTTCATATCCTCGCCGCTAGATAGGGGCTTCATTCATTCCATTCCTGACCCGGTCGGAGACTGGAAGCAGGCTGTGGATTTTCATTTTTCACTAATGAGATTTATCAGTTCTTGGGAAGACATTTCGGCTTAAAATAATGCATAGCGCAAAGGAGCGCAAATAATATTAAAATGTCACGCTAGGAAAGCGTAGAAGTTAAAATACTTGGTAAATTACTTATGGAGGGTAGTTGGTTGTAGTGAATTGATAATTGTATAAGTCCTCTATTTGTGACGTAGTATCACGAGGCATTGTGTATGTATTTGAAAGGGAGCAAATGTATGGTATTGAGCGTAGGTCTATTTAGCCGTTGGCTGACCCTAAATCGCATTGTGTATCGTCCTCTATAAGGGAAAGGTTCCCGAGGCATGTGAAGAGATTCGAACTCAGAATCCTCTTATGGTAAAAGCCCCTTAATTCTTCGTCGTCGAATGTGTATTAATCTTCCCCAATCAATGAGGACCCTCTCATAATTAATAAATGCCAAGGTTACGAAAGTGGTCTATGAACCAAAGAATATTTGTTTGAATGGATACAGTACAGTAAAAGCCCGGTCTCTCCCCAGGACTGAGTATAATGTGGTTTGTTTTGAAAGCCTTGGAAAGGAGCTGCTAACGTGGATTAGACAGAGAGTCGCCCAGTCACCCTCCTTGTCATAAATCGCGCCCGAGTATAATGGCCTGGCTCTCTTAGAGTGAGGGTGGGCCGAGACCGTCTCGTAAGATGTAGTAAAGACACCGTGAGTGTTTAAAGTTGTTAACGACCCGGGCTTTGAACCGAGGTCCTTGTAGATTGATATTTTCGTTTGCCTGTTCAGATCGTAGTTTCTTATGTGATAATGGTCTTATAAGACATAAGCGATAAATAACAATCCCTATTGTAATGGTGTATGGAAGTAGGATTCCACGAGTTAATTGAAGGCAACTAGGTTTCGGGAGTAACTATAGTTTTTTTGACTGTGTCAAGTATCTTCACACTCTGGAGTACACAAGTAATTTCCTGATTACCTTAATATATTTGTGAAAATAAAGAGAGATGATAACAGCTGAATGTGTGAACATGCCCAAAATATTGAGTTAGATAATTAACATATAATTTTAAATGTAATTATACATTGGTTTTGAGGATTAAGAAAATATAAAAAGTAGTATTTGAGGTGTACAAAGAATGACACCATTATTATGTAAAGCAGGGAGCTAAAAGAGCTCGGAGTTATATAAGACTTACAGTTGATGCTTTATGGAAGTAAGACTAAGTAGGAATTGTTGGTATGTGGAAACCATATGTTTAAATACAATATTTGTTTTATTATATTTGTGATTCCTTGTTCATTTGGAACAAGTAGATGATTATGGGTCAGTAATTAAATTGTTAAAGTGTTTGTAGCGCCATTCATTTTATTAATTAAATGTGTTAAAAGTAGGAGTTGATTTTGTTGTTATTTTTGCAAGTGTATCCTCTAATTAATCCAAAATATGTGAGTCACAGAGTGGGGGAACTTACCGCTGCCCCGAAAATTCCGAATTGAGCTACGCTGGTATACTGTGATTGGTATATTTCTTGCTAAAAGGGCACAATACCCAAGTCGTATTCCTCAGCAATTCTTTTTGCAATGCAATTCTGTTGGCACTCGTTCAGCTCCACAAGAAAATAGATTTCTAATGAGCAAAATGTTTCGTGGAATAAACGATTAGTGGTAAAGATTTTTAAGTAGTAACATTATTTTGTTCTAACGGAGGTTTCGTAATAGCCTGTTAGTTTCTAATGTAAGTGGGATGGACCTATTAGCTCAAACAGGTTTCAGGAGCAAATACTTGTAAACTGATAATTATAAGGTTAGGTGTAAGGTAATCTTGCTGCTGCACTAATCTAGACTAGCGTGCTATTTTTTGTGCCACGTATGCTGAACTACTGCAACTAATGAAAGGTCACGAACAAGGTGGACTGAAATACATTTCTTTAAGTATTTAACCAAGTAAAACTCGCAGAGCAGTTATCCGCGTTAAGGGGACCAATGACCGATTACGATGTAATTTCCAAATTTTACAATTTTGCAGATATAAACACAAAATTTGGTCAGCACATTTATACAGTAAATATCACGTGTCATACAAAATTTCCAATAAATAGGTTGATTCAATCTCCCCTAATTATATATTTGGTGTACGATACTGAAAAGCTGCCTTGCGTCACAATTTTTAATTTTGTTACTTCAACACACACCTTTTACACACATATACAAATACAACTTACTTAATAATGTTCTTTTCTAGTGTGTACGACAGTAAAAATGTTTGAATTTCTGGCTGGCTAATTTCTGAAGAAATGAAAATAGAGTCGCAATTAAATGCGTGCAGTTCTTTTTTCAATATTCAAATACAATTCTTTATAAGTAAGTTTAATAACGTAAACATATTACTATAACTCCAGAAAGTTTAATATTAATCAATCACGAACTGCACTGCATGGAGCTTTTTACAAGAAGCATAGTACTGTAAATATGAAAAATGAGAAAATGGCATGTGAAATTTTGAATGTACCCACGCACACTTTGAATTAATTGTCCTGCGCAGAAACTTATGTGACCCCTTCACACTTTTACTTCTTTACCAGTGCTATCTTCTGCCGTTTTTGGACTATTGTTTTCTTTCTTTCTTTCTTTCTTTCTTTCTTTCTTCATCCCATTTTTATTAGCTCTGGATGCAACGTTGGTCATCCTGCGACTTGTGAACCAGTTAAATGCCCATATGGTAGCTCATTTAAGATGTCCGTACAGCAATTAAAAATGGCGGAACTTAAAATATTCTGCCATTTTTGGACAATAGAAGGTTTGAAGTGATTTTTGAATAATTCAAAAATTCAATTATTCGACAGAAAAACGCGAAATTTCACTCATCGGTCCCCTAAGTCACCATGATTGTGGGAAATGTTGTTGTTTCATTTGAGAGTCTTGGATATCATTGTTATTTAAAATTCTTTATATGTAAGTTTAATTCCTTAAAAACATTACTCTAGTCCAGAATGCTTCATATCAATCAATCATGAACTGAACTGCATGGGGATTTTTGCAAGAAGCGGAGTACTGTATGACTGTATCACTCATACTTTTCAATCTATACATTCAACAAGCAATGAGGGAATTTAGAGTAAAGATTCAAGGAGAAATAATTTGAACTCAGAGATTTGATGATGACATCGTCTTCTTAACCGGCACACCAGAGGATTTGAATGAGTTTTTAAATGTTATGGATTCTGTCTTGAGGAAAACAAGAAGTACCGTGACGAACTAAAGAGCCTACTTTTCATGCCAATGATTATTCTACAGTATATGAACCTATCTAGAACAAGATGTTCAGTAAAGAACATATAGCCTACTTTCTCCTAAATGCATGGGTATTGTTATAACTCTTTGTCCTTTTCAAGGAGTATAATTGAATGTTGGTTGTAGTAGCTTGTGAAATACAACGTGCTATAGGGATATTAAACATGTATATGAGGTGCCCTTTGCTAGTGCTACCTCTGTAAAAAAAATCATTCAATTCGGTTTCACCGTGTTTGAATTGATCTGGGGAATGGATTTGCACACATACATGGCCGCTATTTGCAAACTATTGGGCTGATGACCTTGTAGTCAGTCATAAGATGCTTTCCACAAAAAGGCATGTTGTTGCAAAATCCGGTAGAAATCAAATTATTAGGATGGTCGAAATTTGATTTAAGCTTTTAACATTTGGGTGGCCGTCATTCCGTTTCCGTCAAGATGGCGGCGATATAAAACATGACACTGAGGTGCCTTTTGCTAGTGCTACCTCTGCACCAAATTTCGTTCAATTCGGTTTCACCATGTTTGAATTGATAGGGGGAATCGATTTGCACACATACTTGGCCACCATCTGCAAACTATTGGGCTGATGATCTAGCAGTTTGGTCAGAATATGCTTCCCACATAAAGATTTGTTGTTGCAAAATTTGGTAGAGACTAGATTATTAGGTTGGTCGTAATTACATTTTAGCCTTTAACATTTGGGTGGCCGCGATTACGTTTCCGTCAAGATGGCGGTGATATAAAACATGACACTGAGGTGGCCTTTTCTAGTGCTACCTCTGTACCAAATTTCGTTCCATTCGGTTTCACCGTGTTCGAATTAATAGGGGGAATGGATTTTCACACAAAGATGGCCGCCATCCGCAAAATATTAGGCTAATGACCTATTAGTTTGGTCAAAGGAAGCTCCCTCCATAATGGTATGTTGATGCAAAATTTGGTAGAGATTGGATGATTAGGTTAATCGTAATTTGATTTAAGCTTTGAACATTCGTGTGGCCGCCATTACGTTTCCGTCAAGATGGCGGCGATATAAAACATGACACTGAGGTGCCCTTTGCTAGTGCTACCTCTGTACCAAATTTCATTCCATTCGGTTTCACCGTGTTCGAATTAATAGGGGTAATCGATTTTGACACAAAGATGGCCGCCATCCGCAAACTATTAGCCTAATGACCTATTAGATTTTTCAAAGGATGCTTCCTCCATAAAGGTATGTTGTTGCAAAATTTGGTAGAGATCGGATGATTAGGTTAGTCGTAATTTGATTTAAGCTTTGAACATTTGTGTGGCCGCCATTACGTTTCCGTCAAGATGGTGGTGATATAAAACATGACACTGAGGTGCCCTTTGCTAGTGCTACCTCTGTACCAAATTTCATTCCATTCAGTTTCACCGTGTTCGAATTCATAGGGGTAATCGATTTTGACACAAAGATGGCCGCCATCCGCAAACTATTAGGCTAATGACCTTTAGATTTGTCAAAAGATGCTCCCTTCAAAAAGGTATGTTGTTGCAAAATTTGGTAGAGATCGGATGATTAGGTTAATCGTAATTTGATTTAAGCTTTGGACATTTGTGTGGCCGCCATTACGTTTCCGTCAAGATGGCGGCGATATAAAACATGACACTGAGGTGCCCTTTGCTAGAGCTACCTCTGTACCAAATTTCATTCCATTCGGTTTCACCGTGTTCGAATTAATAGGGGCAATCGATTTTCACACAAAGATGGCCGCCTTCTGCAAACTATTAGGCTGATGACCTATTAGTTTGGTCAAAGGATGCTACCCCCATAAAGGTATGTTGTTGCAAAATTTGGTAGAGATCGGATGATTAGGTTAGTCGTAATTTGATTTAAGCTTTGAACATTTGTGTGGCGGCCATTACGTTTCCGTCAAGATGGTGGCGATATAAAATATGACACTGAGGTGTCCTTTGCTAGTGGTACCTTGTACCAAATTTCGTTCAATTTGCGCTCACCGTGTTCGAATTGATAGGGGGGGACAGACATTCAGAGTACACTCACTTACACACACACACACACACACACACACACAGAGACTCACACACACACATACACACACACAGACAGACACACTTTTTTCATCCTGTAGTGATCTCATAAGTCTACTTTCATTTTTTGCAAAAATCGAAAGTAGGCTAATAATGACGAAATTAAGTTGCTAATATCGAAATTTCTAATTAGTTCGAAATACTTTATGCCTGGCATAATGTAGGCTAAGAGAGCACCACAGTTGGCAGCCCTGATGACTGAATATATTCTTAGTTCCATCTCTTAAGGTACAGTTCACAAAATTTGGTCTAAGTCCAATGAATAGCATGGACGTTACATGCAGTTAAACATTGGATCTAACAGCGCGCGTAAAATCATGTTGGCAACAATGTCATGCATGTATTGGTCAGAAATAATATGATCTATTGTTGTGCCAATTTTGAATGAAATCCATTAGTTAGTATAGAAGTTAGATGCATTTTAAAATTGGACCTATCAGCAGGCTTAGAATCATGTTGGCAGCACTGACGTATATTAGTTACTCCAAATTCATCTAGAATGCCAGTTACTATACGTGTGCAAAGTTCAGAGCTATTGGCTTGCATACTTTCTGATATATTGATATTAGGGTAACAAAAATAGGGACAGCACATATTAACAGTTGGCAGCCCTGGTTGCTCTTAGGAATACGCATAGTCATATCTGTTATGGTACACATAGCACATACGAAATTTGGCTGAAATCCAAATGATAGTATGGAAGTTACATGTATTTAAATTTGGACCTGTCAGCAGGCTTAGAATCATGTTGGTAGCACTGACCTATATAAGTTACTCCAAATTAATATAGAATGTCAGGTACTATACGTGGCTCCAAGGGTGTCCCGACGCTCCTTGGGTAGCGGCCTTTTAGATCCACTTTTCTTATTTCTTCTCATCATAATGATGGTGTGCCTTTTATACCTACGGCCAGGATATGATTTCGACCGCCCCTAACATGGGGATCAGACGTCGTTAGCAGCCGCCCGCTGCGGGACAGACGCTGCTGCAATGAGTTTGATTTCGGGGTTTTCTTCCCCTAGGCAGGTTGCCTTCATTACGGCTGAAGAGTCCTACCTACCCTAAATGATTAATAGTCTAGTTAATCATTTCTTGTAAATTGTGTCGATGCTTTTGAAGCTGATATCGAATGAGTATGAGACGAGTTATCCTTAACCTGCATTGGTACTATCAGATCTTAAAATACCTCTTTGTGTTAAATATTCACGCAATTCACCAAAGTTGAGAACATGCAAGCAGTATAGAAATGCATAAAAACTCACTGTGACAGAAGGGGCTATGCTAGTAAACTCCTGGGTTTCATTGATCTTACACCAGCTGACACTTAATTTGCACAACTTATGTAGCTTAACACCATTCAACAATTTATTTTGCAGCATTATCTGTGCCAAATTCAGATAGAGACTGGATGAAAGAAGTTATAAGCACGCAACTTATGGTTCAAATCTAAGAGCGACAGCGACGTACTTATGACAACTTACATAACCTAACCTGGTTGTAGGCCTTCTTATTTCTAAGCAACCAGATACCGTAAACAAAATGTCATACTAGACAAATATGTGAAATATGATTATAAAAACACTCTCAAACACTCCGAAGTCATGGATACCGGTAGTAAATCGTCCAAAATTAACATCTAAACTGTAAAATAACCTTCGTAGCACAAAATAACCATATAAAATGAACAAATTCAGGAGCATCGTTGCGAGCTGACCTACTGAGTCACTGCCTCCTTGATGATTATCATTATTATTATTATTATTATTATTATTATTATTATTATTATTATTATTATTATTATTATTATTATTATTATTATTATTACAAGATAAAGCCTTACCAAACTTTTTCACGTTGAATGTTCGTAATATAATGTAACAGTAATGGCTACATCTCATGCGGAAGTAGGCTCCGCTACTTGAACACGAAGTTCAACGTTCTGAAGTCATTGCGTCATCTTACTGTCAAAACACAATCGGTTGATCTTGTAATATAACTTAAAATACCACAACAGCACCTATGATGATAACAATCGTTATTGTTGGTTGTTCTTTTTAAAGAACTGCCGTTAGAAAGTTTAAATTGCAAATAAGGAGATAAACACCTTAGGGAGCAAATCTCTTGTTCGCTGTTGAGCCGTAGGATACTTCCAACAAAGCCATCTTAACGGTTCTTCTTCTTTTTTAAAAGTAACGTAAACCGTGATCATGGTGTGTTACATAAATCTGTTGATCGCATATTGTTATTTGTTGATTAATACAGGGGCTTTGGACAACGTGGTCATGTAGTCCTATGTGCTTTGCTGTCTATAGTATTGTTTGATAACCTGTGTTATTGTAATAGTAATAATTTTATAAAGATTTGGAGGAAAAATCTTGAGCACTTAAAACAATAGCCTAACATGGTTTTCGATCTTGCAGAATGCAAACACAACCAATCATCAATCAATGTCTAAAGGCAATGCCTTGTCGATTCAACCATTGTCTTCTGTTTTCAGCTTATCTTTTCATCTCACAGTAGGAACCACATTCTACGTTTTGCATCAATACTTGAAGGAATTGCTTCCTAGGTCGACCTCGTCCCTTCTTTCCTAAGACCTTTCCTTCTAGTAGATTGGTTAGAAAGGTATTATGACGCACGGTGTGTCCAATGAATTTAGCTGTTCTTCTATGTACTGTTACCATCAGGTGTTTCTTCCCCTGGATTTCTCGCAGTATTCTTTCGTTCGTTCTTTCTTCAGTCCAACTGACCTTTAGCATTCACCTCCAGACCCACATCTCAAACGCTTCAAGCCATTTCCTATCCTGTTCCTGAATTGTCCAAGATTCATATCCATATAAGAGTACGCTCCGCACAAATGACATCACAAAAATTTTCCTAATCTCAATATCTAGATGTATATTGGTCAGAAGAGTTCACAACCCTTCCGATAAATAAAATTCAAAACAAACTACCCACCCCCTCCCCTAACCTACGTCCCCACCACCACCTCCCCCCACGACCCTCCATGCCAGAGCTCTGTGGCGAAAGCGGAGTCTTCGCCTGTTATGGCTTACCACAGAGAAGAAATCGCAAGAAATACAACAAACAATGCCGTTTGGTTCACCCTGCTGTGAAGCCCTAAAGGCAAAGTGCCCTAATGCTACCACCATAACCACCATAGAGATGAACCTCAGTCTTGAAATGACACAGGTACTCCGATTAATAATAATGATATTTGTTTATGTCCCTTTTAACTACTACGGCTTTTAGAGACGCCTGGGTGCCGGAATATTTCCTCCGAAGGGGATCTTTAATGTGCCAGTAAAACCACTGACATGCCTTCCTCGCAATTGCGCGCCCTCAAATGCCAACTGTCTACTGCAGAATTCGATCCTGCAACCATGACTAAATATTTTTTAGTACAGTTTGAGGGATTTGTTTTCTAAAAGTTTAAAGTTAGTGGCGTGGCTCAGTAGTCAAGCGCACTGTCTGGTAACTCATCGGCTCAGATTCGATTCTCATTCCTACATTTCTTTTTCATTTTGTTTTATTCCTCGCAATGTTAAACTATTAATTTTTTTATGACATTTAAATATACTTAAACAGTTTAATGAAAATAATTAAAATCAATATATTCAATTTAGTTAAGATATTAAGATTAAATAAATTAATTAATGCATTTACACAGGAATTGTTTTAAATTATACAATTTTACTTGTTTTTACAGTAGAGCGTGGTTTTTGATTTCAACTGTCCGCAATGTAGCAACGTTCTGCTGTCGTCATATCCCCATTCTATAATATTTAGCCTATTTTCATTTATAAAAAAATAGTCATATGAGAACACCTTTTGTCAGTGTATCTGTGTGTGCGTGTGTGATTCGTGTGTGTCCGCCCCCCAATAAAATCTAAACGGCTTGATCGATTTCATTGAAACTCGGTAAGTTCATAGCACTATTCTGGACGACCTTCAAATTGTATTACGTCTCACCAATCCAACATGGCGGCAGTGCGAAATATTTCACCAGCATTCCATATCTCCGAAACTATTACCGATATCACCCTGGAATGTTGTACGGTAATAAAGGGAACTACTAGAAGTTCACCTTTGCGACCTTTGAAAATCAGGTAACAACAAAACGAATATGGCGGCCAAGTGAAGTTGAAAGTTTTAAATAGACTTTTCTCGTGATTTAATGATTCAAACGCATTGAAACTTGGTACATCAAATGTTTATACACATTGTAATGCACTGGTATCTAATTTAGTTCAATTCTTTACATAACCACAGGATGGTGGCTGTGCAAATTTTAAAATTAAGTTTTCATTTCTTGTGTCGTAATCATGCGATTGAAGTAAAAGTTTGAATAATGAACCATCGCAATAATTTTTCTTTAATGGTACATGGCTCTATGGTGTATACATATAACAATCCAACACGGCGACCATACGAAATATTTAGACGGTTCTCAATATCTACGAATCTAATACAGCAATCAAACTGAATTGTTTTATGTTCAAAGGGGGCTATGGATATAAGTTCAGCTATAGGACTTTCAATAACCTGGTGATCACAAATCCAACATGGCGGCGACGCGAAGTATAAATATTCACATGGACGTTTCTCGCAATTTAACCATCCGAGTGCAGTGAAACTTGGTACAGTAAATCCTTATACAAATGTTAATCCACGGGCATATAATTTATTTCAATTGTTTCCATAACAACAGGATGGCAGCTGAGGGAAATTTTAAAATCTTGTTTTTACTTCTTGTGTCCTAATCATTCGATTGAAGTTTGAATACCACACGTACACAATAATCTTCATGTAACCGTACATAACTCTAAGACCTATATAAAAATCCGACATGGCGACCATCCGCAATATTTAGTCAGTTCTCAATATGTACGAATATATTACAGCAATCAAACTGAAATTTTGTATGTTGATAGTGGCAATTACCATAAGTAGGATATATGAAAATAGGATTCAGTTCTTTACGGAACTACTTGTTCTTTGTTGTCATTCGTACGATCAGAGCACTTGGTTCTGGCAGCTGTTTCAAATCCCCTATAGTCAGACCTTACTATACCTTTTTCCGATAGTTTGTATAGTTCTTGCACTTTCCTCGTAAACATGCGGCTCGCCTGTGAAATCTAGCTGGGTGGATATGTTAACTAGGGCTAGGATTTTTAGGTGCTAAAAATCAGGAAAATATTTATTTTTTATGTATTAAAAATACCTGAAATATGTGACAAAAAGGTAAAAATATTTAATTATAATTTAGTTCATTAATGTGAATATAAACAATACGCAGTACACACGAATGACATTTATTCTATGTCTCACTGACTGCTGGAGCATTACAATACACAACGAGGTACATCTTCAGGTTGTCCATCACAAATAACCGACGATTATCGCGAAACACTTCTTCTGAGGCGCGAATTCTGAGGCGCGAAATTGTGGCGATATGTTTCTTGCCTTCGAGGTGTTGTGTAACTTGAGATCGCTGTTCATCCCTGATTGCTTTCCCACATGGTTGGCAGAACAGAACGCCCCAATCAGAAGTAAAATTATCCTTAAATTCAGCAACATACTGCTGCAGACGATAACTTGTAGTTTTTACTTTAGGCATCTTAGAACTGCCTTACACTTCAGTGTGCATGTGAGTGATCCACGGTGAGTGGCACGGAGCGACAAGTTAAGAATAACACAGAGATAGCTCACAGGTTCTTCCCCGTTGAAGTAACACAGAACAAAAATGCACTAAACTGAAAAATCTAACATACTGATTTAAAAAATGTAAATATTATGTCTTTTTATGTGCTAATAAGTGAAAATCAGGAATTTATGTGTTTTTTGGAGAAAAAATGCTTAAAATATGTATTTACATTAAAAAAATGTCTACTTTAAAATCCGAGCCCTAATGATAACGCTCTTGAAAATCCGACGACTTCGGTCGTGTTCGAACCCGTGATCTTAGGTATAGCAGTTCAGCATGCTACCGACTACGCCACCGAAGATTTAATGGTATGTTATGAGGGTGTTGTTGCTCACAGCAATCAGGTTGAGAATACCTGTTCTAGTGTAAACCGTGAACACCAGAGGGTGCATTCATAACTAAGAGCAAAGTCTCCTTCATTTATTTATTTAGCGTATGGCTCTACAGATACAATTTGTAATTTTCCACAGAATAAATAGTATACACAATAGCATATCCTTACAAACATCTCTATTGAATTTCCCCTTCTTCAACAACTGACAAAGTATTCTAAGTTATGCTATTAATTTGGTTTTACACATTTTAAATCAACAAATCAAACATATATTGCTTAAATTTATATTTAAAGATCATTGTGGGGTTTGAGGCCATTTTTCAGTGTTGCCCAAGTAAACAAAAGTTTGGTGCTTTTCAGTCGATCAACACGAATGTACCCAAATAGAGCTGGGTTATGTCCTAACCCTGAAATAAATTACATGAGATTAATAAATACACTAGAATGACCAGTTTCGATCGTCAAGCGATCATCATCAGATCCATTACACTTAAGCTATAACATCTATGTTTGAGAATACAGGTAAAATACGTACAATTATTTAGTTGCAGTATTGGTTATGCAATTGTCGGTGTATGCTAAATGTTATTATATCTAATGTAAGATGAAATGCTAAAATGGTGATTGAAATCCGGAGTTTGTCTGTTTGGGGTGACTATATGGTTGTAAACAAGTAGTTCCGTGAAGAACTATACAGCCTATTTTCATATATCCTACTCATGTTAATTGTCTCTATCAACATACAAAATTTCAGTTTGATTCGTAGATATTGAGAACCGTCAAAATATTTCAGATGGTCGCCAGTTTGGATTTTTATTTATGTACTATTACATGAAGGTTATTGTGTACGTGTGGTATTCAAACTTCAATCGCATGATTAGGACACAATAAATAAATACGAGATTTTAAAATTTCGCACGGCTGCCATCTTGTGGTTATGAAAACAATTGAAATAAATTAGATACCAGTGGATTACATTTGTATAAGCATTTAACGTGCAAAGTTTCACTGCACTCGGATAGTGAAATCGCGAGAAACATCCATTTAAATATGTATATTTCGCGTCGCCGCCGTATTGGATTCATACTCACCAGGTTACTGAAAGTCCTATAGGTGAACTTATGTTCATAGCCTCTATGAACATACAATAATTCAGTTTGATTGCTGTAAAAGATTCGTAGATATTGAGATCCGTCAAAATATTTCGGATGCTCGCCATTTTGGATTGTTATATGTATAAGCCATAGAGTTATGTACCATTAAAGGAAAATTATTGCGTAGCTTCATTATTCAAACTATCACTTCGATCGCATGAATACGACACAAGAATAAAAACTTAATTTTAAAATTTCGCACAGCCGCCAACTTCAGTTTATGTAAACAATTGAACTAAATTAGATGCCAGTGAATGATAATATGTATAATCATTTACTGTACCACATTTCAATAAGCTCATATGATTAAATCACGAGAAAAATGTATTAGAATGTGTCAACTTCGCTTGGCCGCCATGTTCGTTTCGTAGTTTACAGGTTTTTGAAAGTTACATAGGTAAACTTTTAGAAGTGATCTTTATCACCGTACCAAATTTCAGGTTGATATCATAAATAGTTTCGGAGATATTGAATGCCTGTGAAATATTTCGCACAGCCGCCATTTTGAGGTTATGTAAACAATTGAGCGAACTTAGATGTCGGTGCATTACAATGTATATAAACATATACTGTGCCAAGTGTCATTGCGTTTGGTTGGTTAAATCGCGAGAAACGTGCATTTAAACGTCGCAACTTCGCTTGGCCGCCATGTTGGTTTTGTAGTTACCAGGTTTTCAAAGGTCACATAAGTACATTTCTAGTAGTTCCCTTTATCACCATACAAAATTCTAGGGTGATATCCGTAATAGTTTCGGAGATATTGAATGCTGGTGAAATATTTCGCACAGCCGCCATGTTGGATTGGTGAGGCGTAACAAAATTTGAAGGGCACGGTCGGGGTTGCCCGAAATAGGGCTATGAACTTACCGAGTTTCATTGAAATATCTGCAGCCGTTTAGATTTTATTAGGGGGGAGGGGACACACACACACGAATCACACACACGAATCACACACACACACACACACACACACACACGGACAAAAGGTGATCTCATAAGCCTATTTTTTTCAAAATTGAAAATAGGCTAAAAATCAACTATCGTTATACTGTAATATTACAGGCTACTACTTATTTGGTTGTCTTCCTGGCTGGAGCTTCGAGCAGTTTCGTGTTCACTATAGCGCCAGTTGTGGTCGACTGAACTGGGGTGTTAACTGGACGAAACTGTTTTTTCCTTTCTCCCCCATTTGTACCTATGTGCTGTCTGAGGTCAGTGCAATGTGTATTTGTGTGACGTTGCTAAATCTAGATAAGATGTATGTTATTGAATACAGGAAGGTCTACAACTATTAAAGACCGTGGAACTGTCTTCGCCACGCGTGGACTAAAAAGCCATTCGTACTAAGCGCTGTCCGGTCTTTTAAAGATCGTGTTGACCGATTGAAAAGCACCAAACTTTTATTTAAAGATCATTAATTCACACAAGGGCACTCCAATAAGTATAACCTCCAACTTGAAGTTGTGGCGTCTTGCTGCTTTAATAAGCCAAACAGAAGCAGCTATTTAAATTGATAAAGTTCTGACGGCGTTGTTACTGTTGGTTCTTTGGTTATATTCCATGTTCATTATTATATCTTGACCGGGAGAGAGATATGTCCGGTCGCCTGTTCGCTGTTGCTCGCTTAGCACCACCCAGGGGTCACGTGTAGGGTACTTTCAGGTGAAACCTACGGACGTTAGCAACAATGGACCCCCAGTCTAGTAGTAATAATAATATCGTATGGCCTCGGGTGCCTGGTAGTAATTCTATGTAACGGCCTTAATTAGGAGTTAATGTTTAAATATATTCAAAATAATTGCTTTTCCCAGGTGATTCCCTCCCCCCATTCACCTCCCCAATACTGAATATTGAATCTTGGGTCCATTTATATATCCGACTCCGGACTGGCTGCGTGGCTCAGCGGTAACGTTCTCGCTTGCTGGGCCCTAGGTTGCAGGTTCGTATCCTGGCGCAGTCAGCTGGCATTTGAGGGTGCACAAATGCGAGGGAGCCGTGTCAGTAGATTTACTGGCACGTTAAAGATCCCCTTGGGGGCAAAATTCCGTCACCTCGGCGTCTCTAAAAGCCACAGTAGTTAAAAGGGACGTAAAACCAATAACATTATTAGTATATCCGGCTCCGAAATATGGTAATAAAATCCCACTTCAAGCGCGTTTGATGTAGAAGCATTTAAAATACAAAAACGTTGCAGTCGCAGAATTCAGAAGCTCAAGAGTAACGTATTATAATTTAAAATATAGTGTAAGAGGGTGGTGTTTACAGTCTCAGTCAGGTTGAGAATGCCAGTTCCAGTGGAAACCGTGAACACCGGAGGGTGCATTCATAATTAAGAGCAAAGTCTCCTTCATTTGACTGCAACCAGAAGATCAAGATCTATTTTATAAAGTAAAATCAACCATTCGTGATGTTTTCTTTTTCTTGTGAGTTCACAATTATTCCTCTCCCTCCCCCATCTCCACTCCTACGTCACTGTCTCAGTGCCCTCCGTGCTATCGGGGTCAAACACAGCTGCTGCTGCTCCAGAAAACACCGAGACTCGTTAAGAAAGTAAGTAGAAAGTTAAAGGTGAGAGATATTTTCTCTGTGTTAACAGAAAACTTTCCTCGGTGATACGATCCGAGACCTGGATAATAAATCTCAGAGGAAGCAATCTTACCAACTTAACAAGTTTAACACTCCTAGACTGGAAGCTGTTGAGCGGATGACCATAATTTGTATCTAAACTAAGGTTACTCAGCAGCGTCAATTCTCCATATGTCAAATCCCCACATTATTATTGTTATTCTTATTCTTATTGTTATTATATTATTTATTTGTTAATTCCCCATAAGGAGAGCGTTACAACACAATCAATGTTCATGTTTTATTCTGGCCCTTTCTTCTTTTTACCCAAAAAACTCTCATGTATACACTAGCCTATGCTTCCTCTTTCTCTCCTCCGTCCACTTCTTTCCTGCGTGTCTCTCTTTGGGAGTTTGCTCAAATTTCTGTTATTATTATTATTATTATTATTATTATTTATATTATTATTATTATTTATATTATTATTAGTATTAATAAAAAGATACGAGCCTTACAGTAGTCGCATATGATGTGTAACATCTGACATGTTATCCTACTCGTATACTACACAGCTTGGACATTCTTAAAATGTTAATTTACACTCCATTTTCATACTGGTACTATGATGAATGTATAGATTGAATTGGAGATATGCTACTGTCACATTTGTGGCGCAGCGGTCAAGCTGTTAGTCTCTCACCAAGGTAGACAGGGTTTGAATCCCGGTCAATACATGTAAGATTTTCGAATTGAAATGCCGTGTCCTGTGGTTCGCAATCCACGTAAAAGGGAGGTACCGTGGATCATGATCGTGAGATTAACGGACTCACAAAACTACAAGCTTCCTTCCTTCCTTCCTTTTACACTAATAATTCATAATAACAAAGTGACACACAACGTCGACAGTACTCTCAAATACTGTGAGCACATTCCTCAGTAACTATAACATTCATTATTCTCAAGTCTCTCATACAGTTCGTCGTAAACAATCAAAACATGGCTTCCTACAATCATGAAATGACCTAGTCTCACATATGATGAAAATACAGCTTTTATTCCACTCATATAACAACATTCTGTTATGCATTTAATATTTGACTACTCACCCACAGCTTGACAATAATGCCGGTTACTTAAATGTAATTTGTCGTCTTTGTCCAACCCCAGGTGATATTCAAACTTGAACGTGAAGCTTCATAAACTGCTCAATGACAAATGAAAGTCGGTGAAACATTTGCCACTGTGCTCGTCAAACCAGTGCCTGCTAAATGCACTGCCTACTGTATTGCCATAACATTCTCGCGCTACAGAGCACACACTGCCTTGTTTCCAATACACACATTTGCAATTGTACATCCAGCTGGCAGTGCGTCTTCAATTCCGACCGATCCACTTCCGTTCGATCCACTTCCGCCCGATTCACTTCCCTCCGATTTTCTGGCAGTGCGTCTTCACTTCCGTCCGATTCACTTCTGTTCGATCCACTTCCGCCCGATTCACTTCCGTCCCCAATTTTCAAAACCACTCCCACAAAACTATCCAGCAACCGAGCGGAAAGATGTTATACATCAATAATATTATTATATACAGTGAAGCCTCTATTAAGAGACCAGTGACGGTTCCATGGAAAACTGGTCTTGTAGAGGGGTGGTCTCTTAATAGGGGCAGGCATTAAAAATAATTTTATACTGCATTATTAATAAAGTACAGTTGGAACACATACTTGATTACAATTGATCTGCATTGGTTCACATTTAGTACAAATTAATTACAATTAGTTATTTTCCGAGCTCTGTCATTTAAAAAATTCACGAATTGATCTCTGTTTCAGATTAGCCCATCTTCCTTTTAACAATTTCACTTTCTAGAATATCTCTGAGTCAGTTCGAAAGTCCATTAATTTGTTCTGGGTTCGAATAATCTTCCAGGAGAGCTCTCCTTTGTATTTTTTATACGTTACACAACACGTTTTCTAATGACATTGTATGCTGATGCTGTTCTGTGTCAACAGAACCATTGTTTACATCATCACCCTCATCACGATCTCTAATGGGAAGGCAGAAGGGAAGTGGTCTTTCGAAAGAGGTCAGACTGAGAAAATGCCTGGTCTTTGGTCGGGGAGAGGGGTGGTCCTTAAATAGAGGTAACAAATACATTGACCTTATGAGGTTTTAAATCGGTTCCAAGAAAAAATTGGGAGGTTTCACTGTAATGCGTTTGACCCTCTAAGGAGCACGTAGAACCATTATTTTGCATTGGTCTTCTCGTCCTTCTTATCTTCCCAAAACTTCCTCATCTTTTCGCTATGTGCCTGTCTTCTTTCTTGTGTCCATGGAGCTTTGAGTTTCAAATTCCTTCCCGTAAGGAACTTGAGTGGAAATTTATATGAATTTACTTTCTGTCTATCTGCTGTCCGAGTCGTTTTTAGTGGTTCAATGTTGATTTCAGTGAGGTCAGTTTGGTTTGTCGGGTTCCATTGACTATGAGGAAGATTTTCTTGGTCAGTTGTTTATTCAAGCTATATGTCCGCATTAATATTATTATTATTATTGTTATTCTCATATGTTCACCATATCGTTGGGTACAATCACCAATTCATCGGCATTTGTTGCAAGATGAAGTGAAGTTCTCTAAACTGGTAGGTTGAGGAACGAACAAACTATGGAGCAGGTCTCTAAAATAACTACTTTCTGCATAATAGTATGCAGGTTATGGTGGAGCCCCAGTTTATCGAGGTTAGCCTTCAACGACTTCGGTATGATCCCTGTGGAAGAGATTATGATAGGCAATGCAGTAACACATTCCTGTCGCCACATCTTTCGGATCTCTTCAGCCAGAGGCATGTATTTGGTCACTTTCTCGGCATAAATGTGTTGGATATTATGCGAGTTAGGGACTGTGATGTCTATTAGAAGAGTTGTCTTCTGCACTTTATCAATAAGA
The DNA here is from genome assembly GCA_946902985.2 of Meconema thalassinum. Lineage (NCBI taxonomy): Eukaryota > Metazoa > Arthropoda > Insecta > Orthoptera > Tettigoniidae > Meconema > Meconema thalassinum. The sequence continues at coordinate 242,185,636 of OX336396.1, forward strand.
ATAATGTCTGGCCTGTTTGCTGATATAGGTATATCTGCGATAACTGACTTGTCCCAGAGTAGCTTGTGTGTATCATTCTCCAGAACAGCATCAGGAATGTATTCATAGTAAGGCAGAACATTATTACTTAAGGAGTGCTTCTTTGCCAGGTTCAGGTGATCTTGGCTACTTGGTCATGCCTCTTCAAATGGTACGTAGATGCAATTGTTGTACAGCCCCCTGTGATATTCTGGATGGTCTCTGATTCGCGATGGCATCTCCTACATTTGTCATCTGGCATGTCTGCCTTAATTATGTATTTTAGGTAGTTCTTTGTTGCCACTACTTGATCATGTATCGCGATCATGAACCCCTCAGTCTCAGGAAATAGATCCGCATGGGTCAGCCAGCTGTTCGACGCATGTATGTCGACATATTCTTGACTGAGATCATACGGATAACAGCCGTGCAGTGCTTTCTGAGTCCACTGTTGAAGCTTGTTGGTTATGTGCTCTTCTGACGTAGCTAGTTGCACATCCCTGCCACGGAGAAGGTCCAATGGCGTGTACTTTTCATCCACCTTAATAACAGCTTCATGCTGGGGAGAGTTCGTCTTATTATTATTATTATTATTATTATTATTATTATTATTATTATTATCTTATTTAAGGGACATTGGTACTGAGTTTATGTTAAGCATCTGCCAAAAATCATAAATCATTTTTTTGGATTAAAAGTATTCCTTGAACTTTTAGGAAGGAACCTGAAATAGTGTAGCATATAGAGCACTACAGTTGGCAGTCCTGGTGACTGAATATATACTTAGTCCCATCTCTTAAGGAACAGAATGCACATACAGAATTTGGTTGAAGTCCAATGGATATTATGGACGATACATGTAGTTAGACATTGAATCTATCAACGTGCGTAAATAAATGTTGGCAACAATGCCATGTATGTGTTGCTCAGAATTAATCTGAAAAATTGTGTTAATATAGTTTTTTTTCCGTTGGAAGAAACATGACTGGCTGTTATATTCAATAACGTCATATTTCACTTGAGGTCTGGAAGATTACCGTATACAAAACCTACTTTGTACCAATTCTAACATACGGACTTGAAGCAGCAGAAACACTGACAGGGCCAGCAAACAGCCGTCTACAGGCTGCTGAAATGAAGTTCCTCCGCTCCTGCACTCAAAAGACAAGGAAGAATAAAATAAGGAATGTTAATATCCGAGAAGAGCTTAGATTGGAAAGAAGCCATTTGGAATTAATGGAACTCGACAGACTACGGTGGTATGGCCACATGAAAATAATGGTTCCAGAAAGAACTCCTACAGCTTATTTTGAAAAGATAATTCCCTCAAAAGACCCCGAGGACGACCTTGATACTTATGGGTGAAACAAGTTTCAAATGATGTAGAGAAGAGAGGTGTACACTGGCATACTATATCCGAAGAACAGCTATGGATGGATAAAACAAATCGGAAGAGGCTTTTGCACTACCGCACCCGGCTTGCTGGAGCGAACACCTGATGATGATTAACCTTTTACAAATGTGATTTTAATTTCACATGAAAGCCATAAAAAGAACCTCATTTGTCAGATTTAATCCAAATTATTTATTTTTTCCAAAATTCTATTAAATGCTAAATTTAAGATGTATAATACAGTAAAACCCCTGTAATCCGTCACCTTTAGGACCGAGGGTATGGTCAGAACGCAAAAAAGTCGGATTATCCGAAAGTACAGAAAAATACGGATTTACATTAAAATAAACAATCTCTGAACTCAAGATATCGGGGTTCCTTTTCTTCTTTCTTGGTAGAACCATATCCACAATGCGTTGTCAAGCAGTTCAAGTTTAGGCTTTTTAAAGTTTTGTGATTTATAAGAGCGTTTTCACCATCCATCGTCACTGTACATGATTCAATGTCTTTCAGATTTCTTCTCCAATATTTAATTGTATTAACGCCTACAATGAGTTCCTTGGCAATTTTTTGGAGTGATTCCCCTTTGTCCAGTCTTCGTAGCACTGCTAATTTTTAATTTAATGAAAAAATAACGTGTTTACGTTTCACTCCTGACATGTTGAAAAAAAGACACACACAACGCTTTCTATAAAAAGAAGAACCTATTTACTGCAAGGAACATAAGTCTTGATGTGAGGAAACAAATGTTGAAGACCTATGTATGGAGCGTAGCGCTATATGGCAGCGAATCTTGGACAATAGGAGAGAGAGAGAGAGAGAGAGAGGAAAATACTACTAGCATTTGAAACCTGGTGCTATAGAAGGATTATGCAAATCAGCTGGAAAGAAATGGTCACAAATGAGGAGGTCTTTAGAAGAGTGGGAGAGAGAAGATGCTTCCTTAAATATTTAAAAAGAAGAAGGAATCACCTCGTGGGCCACATACTGCGACACAATGGACTGATTAAGCTTATAATCGAGGGAACAGTAGACGGCAGGAATTTTAGAGGAAGACACAGACTGGAGTACATGAGTCAAAATACTGAAAGATATGGGTTGTGGCTCACACTGTGAACTGAAGAGGAAGACTGAGAGACGGGAAGAATGGCGAGCTGCTGCCAACCAGCCTCACGGCTGTTAACCACAGAGAGAGAGACTGTACAGTACTCTCAATGTACTGTATATAAAACAAATTACTGTCCAGTACTGTAACGAACTTAGAAGAACAATGTCGTAAAACCAACGAACTAAAACTTCACCGTACTGTACAAAACACGGACAACAACAGAAACGATAGGAGAGAATTACGGAGCATTAAAACGGACTGCCGATAGCAAGTACCTGTAAACAACAATGGCGCGACGGGTAGTGAGTCACCGCCACGAGTCGGGGCAAGTTCGGCTCAAGCAAGGTCGGATCAACCGGAGCGGCGGACTAGCCGAGGGCGGACAAGAGGGGTTCTACTGTTGCTACAAAATGCTAAATGTTCAAATCAAAATGCTAAATTACTGATTTCAAAATGCTAAAAATTCACCACACCTAACTCTCAGTTGGCTGTATTGGTTGTGTCAAATAAAATGTACACATTTCACTGCAGAATCTGTAACCTTAGTTTTTGATCAACCCTCGTATATACAATCCTAGGATTACTATTTATTTAGCGTATGGCATGGTACATCTACATAATTACAAGATAGGGAATAGATTAAACATAAATATGACCATTTACAAGAACAATGAAAAAAATCCACAGCCTGCTTCCAGTCTCCGACCGGGTCAGGAATGGAATGAATGAAGCCCCTATCTAGCGGCGAGGATATGAACTGTGCCGGCTGCCGAGGCCTGACGCACTCCTCTGGGGCAATGATTAAATGAATGACAGATGAAATGAAATGATAGTGGAGAGTGTTGCTGGAATGAAATTTTGACAGGGAAAACCGGAGTACCCGGAGAAAAACCTGTGTGCCTCCGTTCTGTCCAGCACAGATCTCACATGGAGTGACCGGGATTTGAACCACGGACTCAGCGGTGAGAGGCCGGCATGCTGCCGCCTGAGCCACGGAGGCTTTTTTATTTACAAGAACAATAATAATATTAAAATCAATTTTGATTAGAAGACACATTTAATTAATTACTTATGCTTCCTCGACTTACACGGCTGCCAATATACGAAGCTTAATAATCATAATTAGGTGAAAGAAAGAAAAAAAAGGTTACAAAATACGAGTAATGAACTATGAAATGTATCTCACACATATAAATTTGAATATAAGATCCCAAGAGTGGGCAAACCGCAACTAAAACTAAATAATTAAAATGCTATTCAGCCTTAAAATACACATAATTTAGGAATATAGGTGATTTCTCAAAATACGAATGGATCCTTCAAGGGCTGTTACTGCTATAGTGTTAATGGTAGCATTTGAGATCCGAAATTTTCTACACGTTGCAGCAAGAAGAGAAGTTATTGTTCCCCAGGCCTTCACTAATAACACAATAACTTCTATTTCTTGAAGGCGGTACTTTCCCTTGTAGAAAGGGACTGTGGTCTCGTAAATATCCTTCTTTTCATTGTTGACTTCGTCTGGCTGCTCGGCATAGTTATAAAATATTCAGGTTTACAAGTTAGTAATTAAATTTGAAATCCAATCAAGAGTAGGCTGCGTTCCATCATGAAAGTTTTTCAGGTTCCCATAATAGGCTTGAAATCTGCAGTCTTCCACAATATGGTCGATGGTCTGTCTTTGAAATCCACAGTCGCACTGAGGTGAAGAAGCCTTATTCCACTTGTATAAGCTGTCTGCGGAGACCCCATGTCCAGTTCGAATCTTATTGAGTGATTTTCATGTATGGCGTGGTAGCTCCATGCCAGCTGGATTCTTGATAGGATCAATGAAGTTTCTATATTTCTCATGGAATCTGAAAATTATTTAATTGTAGATATTCCGCTGTAAGGATGGGTGGTCGACGGGATTTCAAGTGACTTATCTTTACCGAGTGTATGTCAGAATGAATAGGAAGATGTGGATTGGAGATTATCTTTTGATATTCCCTCAGGAGAGAGTTTTGTCTACTTAAGTCAGGTGGTGCAATGTGACTTAGAGGTGAAAGCCTGTACAGAGGAGTGGTCCTGATGCAACCTGATATTATCGTCATCGCACAGTATTCAGCAGCTGAATCGACAAGTCCTAAAGCAGAAGATCGTAATGTTTTTGCTATAGATCGCCATGTGGTTCCACATACTTCTGCAAGATGTTATTGCGTGATCTTAGTTTTGCTGCAGTGTTCCGCAGGTGCTTCTTGAAGGACAAAGATGTATCGAGAGTAACGCCTAAATATTTTGGAAAATTTTGATGATGGAGGACTTTCTCATTAAAGACGGCATTCAGTTTTATATTTGCCAACCTGTTGTTTAAGTGGAAACAACTATCTTCAGTCGTACTAGGATTCGGTGTTAATCTCCATTTCTTGAAGTATTCATTCATAATGCTTAGATCAGAGGAAAGAATCCGTTCGCTCTTCTTAAGAGTTATTTGTTGAGTTGCGAACGCCAGGTCATCTGCATAAATGAATTTCCGCGATTGCGTTATAGGGAGGTCTGATGTGTACAAGTTACAGAGCACTGGAGCTAAAACGGAACCTTGTTGGAGTCCATTGCTCAGTTTCTTTTGCTTACTTAGTTTGGTCCCAACAACCACTTGGAAATATATTTCAGACAGCATATAATTTATAAGCTTGTTCATAGTTTGACATGGCCTATGATACGCATCAATTTGTGGAGTAATCCATTCTTCCATACCGTGTTATAGGCTGCTGTAAGGTTAACAACAGCAACAGATGTTTTAAGTTGTTGTTGAAACCCTGCTCCTATATGAGATGTGAGAATTAGTATCTGATCTGTGCAGCTTCTACTTGGTCTAAAGCCTGCTAGTTCAATAGGTGTTTCTTCATGAATCTTCGAACCAATTCGGTTAAGGATGAGCCTTTCCAGAAGTTTGTAGCAACAGCTTAGGAGAGCTATCGGTTAATGGCTATTTGATTTATCTTTTGGCTTACCAGGTTTGGTGGGTTGGTTCCTTAGTTTAGGGGCTGCGACAACGCGGTCATGTAGGCCCGTGTACTTTGGGTATGTGTAGAATCTGTCTGATAACCGGTGTTAATTGTGATGTCTGTATTAGTGTGTGTTATCTGTTTTTAATTCAAGTAAGGACTGCAGACATTGAATTTCAAGTAGTTCCTACTTTTGCCGCCAAACGCCACCGTCAACGACTACTAGTTCAGAAATTGGCTACTAGACGCCACCGCAGTCGGCTCCTGGCGACGAACGTAGGGACCTAAGAGAGTTGTTTAACTTCTAATTTAGATTCGCACAGGTGTAATTAGTGGAAGGTTCTTTAACATGCCATAAATCTATGACATGGGACCGCCGGCTTTACTTCCCCTCGAAAGGAAGACATACTGAGGGATTTTTAACGCTATTAAAAATCCGACGACTTCGGCCGGGTTTGAACCCGCGATGTTGGGCATAGAAGCTCAGCATGCTACCAACTACGCCACCGAAGCCGCTTTACCAAGTTTCTATAGAGCTATGATTTTCGTTTTCTTGAAAGCTTTTGGTAGTTCACCAGTGATTAGAAAAGAAAGCAGCAAGCCATTTACGAGTCTTGTTCCCACAATTGACAAGGAATTCAGGATAAATGCCAACAACCCCTGGTGACTTCCCAGCTTTAACGTAGGCATGATCAATTTTTCGAAAGAGCCAAAGAAACTCACTCTCAAAGAATGGCAATATTATTAATAGACTCACCAAAAAAAGAAAAATATATTATTTGTCTTGTGCCAATTTCGCCGTGTACTATCGATATATCAGCGGTGAAGGGTCACATAACCACCCGGTATCACTGCAATACCACCCACAGTGCATTTTAACTACTGGTGGGCTCTTTAAAGGGGGTAACTAATTATTCAGCCCCGTGGGTTTATGTTTATGACTTCAATCCTTAACACGCCACAGAGTTTGACGGCAGGATTCGAATAATTCGTCTCCCAACTCCGGATATAACTTTACCCCGTTGCCGCGATGACGGCCCATCCGGTTGTTAAGGACAGCTGTCAGGCAACAAACGTTTCGCTTCACCGCTCTTACATAAAAATTTGATGGAGCTCATAAAAAGGCAAACTTTCTCCACGAATGAATATTACATAAGCTGATATAAAAATATATACAATGGAGGTCATTTCATCTTCCGTGAAGACCAGCCCACCTGAGACACGCTAAGTTATAAGGAGAAACCTTCAGCTAAATTTTACCCAGTGGGGTGCTTGGAGAGCGAGGCAGAATTCCATAGGCTACCATTTATTATTTATATCCATGTCGTGAACAAAACTCCACTAAAGAGTTTCTTATATCAGTGGTAACTCTAGACATTGTCAAACGAGGAATCGGAGCTTTCTGACGGAGTGACGCGATTGGTTTAGCTATGGGTTTCAAATTCCTAGATAGCAGTTTCAGTCTTGCCTCAAGCATTTGAAATTGAAGATAAAAAGAAATCAAAGAAAGAAATGAATGAAAATCCACAGCCTGCTTCCAGTCTCCGACCGGGTCAGGAATGGAATGAATGAAGCCCCCATCTAGCGGAAGAAGAAAGACCTTCTAACACTAGAAGAAAGAACATTGAGAGATTTAGAAGCAAGGAGAGCCATGAATAATTTTTTTATTAATGCAGCCAGTGGCTATTTATTTTCAGAACGGGTCAGGGAAGGGATTTTGGAAGGAAATCAGCCGTGGACCTATTGAAAGGAACCCTCCCGGCATTTGCCTGGTGATAAAAATGGAAAACCACGAAAACCATTTTCAGGACGGCAGAGCCATGAATAACAGAATAGGCAAAGAGGAGAGACAGCGCCCCATAGTTACAGCCCTGCGGGGATAAACAAAACGTTATCCGCATCCTCCCCACATCCGCACGACTCTTATCCGCATCATCCCCGCATCAGCATGACTTTTATCCGCATCCTCCCCACATCCGCACGACTTTTATCCGCATCCTCCCCACATCCGCACGACTTTTATCCGCATCCTCCCCGCATCCGCACGACTTTTATCCGCATCTTCCCCGCATCAGCATGACTTTTATCCGCATCCTCCCCGCATCCGCACGACTTTTATCCGCATCTTCCCCGCCTCCGCACGACTTTTATCCGCATCCTCCACGCATCCGCACGACTCTTATCCGCATCCTCCCGACATCCGCACGACTTTTATCCACATCTTCCCCGCATCCACACGACTTTTATCCTCATCCTCCCCTCATCCGACAACTTTTATCCGCATCCGCCTCACAACCGCACGACTTTTATCCGTATCCGCCCCACAACCACACGACTTGTAACCGCATCCGCCCCACAACCTCACGACCTTTATCCGTATCCGCACGTTTGTTATCCAAATCCGCTGACATTATAAATATATCTTTAATTTATTAGATAAAGTATTAAAGCAACACATTTACTGTAGACATTTGAGGAAAAATTAATTCCCCTAGGCTATGTGTGAATCGTAAGACAATGTTGACTGAGTTTTGTCCCTAAAATTTTAGTTTTCACTAAGGTCTGCGTCTTTCACGTTTGTTGTTATTTCCCTTTTTGCTTTTCGCTTGGATTGTTCGAGAATAATAGAGATGTGAGAGAAGCCAGTCATGGAAATTCCCTCAATTATTTTTGACTTATTTCCAATTTTCTTTTTAAATCCAGTTCAACCTTGTATTATAAAAACTATCCGCAAATTTACTCTAAACATTATCTGCAGCTTATCCGCTATCCTCAGTCATGCAAACTATCTCCACAAGGCGAAAAAATTTGCGGATAACCGCGGGATTTTCCGCGGATATCCTCATCCGCGCTGGGCTTTACCCATAATCAAGGGAGAAACCTAATCCAGCTCAAGAATTCCTCTGGATCGCTAACTCCCAAACTCACAAGCCATGAATCCTTGAAGGGGTTACACACACTCTGCCTTCTTTGGGGCATTTTTGAAGAAGGCAGGAGATGCCATGACAGGAAATGATCTGACCCTTCGAAAATTAGGATATCAGGAAAGAATAGGAACGGACCAGTTCTTCTTCTTAGGACGTCATCTCCCTCCGAAAAGTTGGCGATGCGAGGCAGCTGCTCGAAATAATTATATAGATTTTCGTCCATACCATCGGCGCCAGTCTTTGATCCAGGAATTCCTAAGTCTCCCCACAGATCCTCGTCCTTCACGTTTTCTTCAAGGATGAGTTGGAAGAGTTCGTATCGATCACCTCTTATATTTCACACAGCCGCATGTTGGATTAGTGAGATGTAATAAAATTTGAAGGGTACGGTCGGGGTTGGCCGAAATAGTACTATGACCTTACCGAGTTTCATTGAGATCGCTCCAGCCATTTTGATTTTATTAGGGGGACAGGAACACAGGCACGCATACACACACAGACATGGACAAAAGGTGATCTCATAAGCCTATTTTTTCAAAACTGAAAATAGGATAAAAATTAGCACAAAACGTACAAATAACTAGCTAAAAACCTTTTTGAAAATAAGTATTCTTGGCTATCAACAAAACAGTACAGTACTGTATGTTTCAAAATTGATGAGAGACATTATGCTAATACCAAAATGCTAGATGTAAATCATGCCAGTTATAGCAACGCAAATACACACGGATGGCAGCTCAGTACTGCCAGGGATATAATTAAGCACTCACAGCACTTTGTATTGGGGGTGGGGAGGTGTTTTTGTTTCTCCGCGAGCGTGGGAGGGTTCTCTCCTCTAATGTGCTGTTGTGGGGAAGCAGAGCACGGCTGGATAACCTTTGTGGGAACGAAGAAAAGTAGCCACGGGGTGAAGGTAATGGCACGTGAAATATGGTTTCGAGAAAAGCGCACAGAGCACTTCTTAAGCTGACCTGACATAACTCGTGGTTTAAAACACAGGGATGAATAAGCTTCATTAGCTTCGGGTAGAGACACAAAGAACTGGACTTTCATGCAGATGAACTCGACTGCAGCGTTTCTAGGATTATACAAGACTATCAGTCAGATCCATCAACTAGGGCACGGATATCTACTCCACAGAAGCACTACAGACAGACACATGGAAAGGTCCAAACTTCGAGCTCAGACATGTAATTAAAACAAGTAGTTCCGTGAAGAACTTAACAGCCTATTTTCATATATCCTACTCATGTTAATTGCCTCTATCAACATACAAAATTTTAGTTTGAAGGTTGTGATAGATTCATAGATATTGAGAACCGTCTAAATATTTCAGATGGTCGCCTGGTTGGACTTTTATTTTTGTACTATTACATTAAGATTATTGTGTACGTGTGGTATTCAAACTTCAATCGCATGATTATAACACAAGAAGTAAAAACGAGATTTTAAAATTTCTCACAGCTGCCATCTTGTGATTATGCAAACAATTAAAATAAATTAGATGCCAATGGATTAACATAAATGTATAAGCATTTAACGTGCAACTTTTCACTTCACTTTGATAGTTAATTCGCGAGAAACGTCCATTTAAATATTTATATATCGCGTCGCCGTCATTTTGGAATTGTGCTCACCAGGTTACTGAAAGTCCTATAGGTGAACATATGTTCATAGCCTCTATTAACAAAAAAAATCAGTTTGATTGCTGTGAAAGATTCATAGATATTGAGAACCGTCTAAATATTTCGGATGCTCGCCATTTTGGATTGTTATATGTATAGGCCATAGAGTTATGTACCGTACCATTCAATGACAATTATTGCCTAGGTTCATTATTCAAACTTTCACTTCGATCGCATGATTACGACACAACAAATAAAAACTTAATTTTAAAATTACGCACAGCCGCCATCTTGAGGTTATGTAAAGAATTGAACTAAATTAGACGCCAGTGCATTACAATATGTAAAATCATTTACTGTACCACATTTCACTGCGCTCAGTGAGTTAAATCGCGAGAAAAGTCTATTAAAATGTTTCAACTTCGCTTGGCCGCCATGTTCGTTTTGTACTTTACAGGTTTATGAAAGTTACATAGATAAACTTGTATCAGTACCTTTTATCACCGTACAAAATTTCAGGGTGATATCTGTAATAGTTTCGGAGATATAGAATGTCAGTGAAATATTTCGCACAGCCGCCATTTTCAGGTTATGTAAACAATTGAACTAAATTAGACTCCAGTGCATTACAACGTGTTTAAGCATTTGCTGTACCAAGTTTCATTACGTTTGGATAGTTAAATCGCGAGAAAAGTCTATTTAAAAGTCTCAACTTCGCTTGGCCGCCATGTTGGTTTTTCTAGTCACCAGGTTTTTGAAAGTCTCATAAGTGAACTTCTAGTCGGACCCTTTATCACCGTACACAATTTCAGGGCGATATCGGTAATAGTTTCGGAGATACTGAATGCTGGTGAAATATTCCGCACAGCCGCCATGTTGGATTAGTGAGAGACAATAAAATTTGAAGTGCACGGTCAAGGGTGGCCATAATGGTGCTATGATCTTACCAAGTTTCATTGAAATCGCTCCAGCCGTTTAGAAGTTATTAGGGACACACACACACACACACACACACACACACACACGCGGACAAAAGGTGATCTCATAAGCTTATGTTTTCATAAAATGAAAATAGGCTAAAAAATCATCACGCCAGGAGATGACAGTTTAACACGCTGTTACGGCGTAAGGGGGGTCCTGTAGTACGCATGCGCACCACACTTATTCCAAACCTAAATATATCGGCCGAGAGTCAGTTGCTGCTACTTCCTGCATGATAATTTGTTATCGGGCTTCACGTGAGTGTGTATTGTTACCTTCCTTCCTACTGTCGATGTTCTTACTACCCTGCCAGGGAATTGTTACTGGTGGCGGAAATCGGAACTAATGCGCTCCGCCCAGCCACATGCCTGAAATAGACGTGCAGTGCTCGCCAGCGAAACCTCATCGCATGTTGTGTGTGTGATGATTCATGCTGGGTCGTGCGCTGTTCAGTGTATTCTCATTGTATGACTGTACATGCGTTCCCCCTCTTGCTCCGCGCCCAATCTAGACAGCCGTAACGCGGCGAGAGACGTAATGTATACACAACAGGCCCGCTCCACTTCTAGCAGAAACAATTCCCTGCCTGGGTAGTACAAGCCTTTGTGTTTATTTTCAACAGTGTGGCAGTATCGATGATGATGATGATGATGATGATGATGATAATTGTTTTAAGGAGCCTAACATCTAGGTTATCGGCCCCTAATGGTTTGGGTGATCGTGAAGATGGTAATGAAATGTAAACTATAACTAAAACTAACTTCTGACTTAAATACTAGAAGAAGAAATGGAAAACAAAATGAGAATAAGGCAAATAAAGGACAGGAGGAAAAGAAATGCCCTCAACCCTCGAAGAAGGCGGATTGAGGAACTTGGAATGAAGGAGAGCCATAAAAGGCAGATAGGAAAGGGAAAGAGGAGAGGGTCCGCCCCCACAGGTAATGGATAAAAGGAGGAAAACCGGACCCAGCTCAGGAATCCCTCGGGGGCGCCAACTCCCGAACTCACCAGCCGTGAGCCCCTGAGAGTGTAGCAATATCCAGGGTGCACCAGAAGTGGTGGGGCTACATACACCCTGCCTCCTTAAGGACCTTGAGCACAAGGCAGGAGGTAAAAGGAAATGAAAAAGAAGGCTCACCCCTCGCAGAAGGAGGGTATTTGAAAAGATGAGACAAGGGTCAATTAAGGCGGGGAAGGAAGAAACTCCCTAGGCCTCAGATACCCTAATACCGTCGGGGTCAGAAGAGAGCAAGAGTTGACCAAGTGAGGTCGGCAGGAAAGAAGACGGAGAGGAGCCCGGCACAAGTAAGTGGAAGCAATGCCGGACTCAGCTGGGGCCCCGTGGTCGCCAACCCACGTCCCACGAGATGTGAGCCCCTGGGGGGAATGGCAGTATCAGGCACAGAAATGAAAACAGTGAATAACTTAATGTTTTTAGCCTATTTTCAATTTTGAAAAAAATAGCCTTATGAGATCACCTTTTGTCCGTGTGTGTGTGCGTGTGTGTGTGTGTGTGTGTGAGGTGTGTGTGTGTCCCCCCTAATAAAATCTAAACGGCTGGAGCGATTTCAATGAAACTCGGTAAGGTCATAGCGCTATTCCCGGCGACCTCGACCGTGCCCTTCAAATTTTGTTACGTCTCACCAATCCAACATGGCGGCTGTGCGAAATATTTCACTAGCATTCAATATCTCCGAAACTATTACCGATATCGCCCTGAAATTGTGTATGGTGATAAAGGGCACTAATAGAATTTCACCTATGAAACTTTCGAAAACCTGGTGACTACAAAACCAACATGGCGGTCAAGCGAAGTTGAGACTTTTAAATAGACTTTTCTCGCGATTTAACTATCCAAACCTAATGAAACTTGGTACAGTAAATGTTTATACACATTGCAATGCACTGGAGTCTAATTTAGTTCAATTGTTTACATAACCTCAAAATGGCGGCTGTGCGAAATATTTCACTGACATTCTATATCTCCGAAACTATTACAGATATCACCCTGCAATTTTGTACGGTGATAAAGGGTACTGATACAAGTTTACCTATGTATATTTCATAAACCTGTAAAGTACAAAACGAACATGGAGACCAAGCGAATTTGAAATATTTTCATATACTTTTCTCGTGATTTAACTCTCTGAGCGCAGTGAAATGTGGTACAGTAAATGATTTTGCAGATTGTAATGCACTGCCATCTAATTTCATTCAATTGTTTACATAACCTCAAGATGGCGGCTGTGCGAAATTTTAAAATTAAGTTTTTATTTCTTGTGTCGTAATCATGCGATCGAAGTGAAAGTTTGAATAATGAACCTAGGCAATAATTGTCCTCGAATGGTACATAACTCTATGGCCTATACATATAAAAATCCTAAATGGCGAGCTTCCGAAATATTTAGACGGTTCTAAATATCTATGAATCTCTTACAGCAACCAAACTGATTTTTTTATGTTCATAGAGACTATGAACATATGTTCACCTATAGGACTTTCAGTAACCTGGTAAGCACAAATCCAACATGGCGGCGACGCGAAGTATAAATATTTAAATGGACGTTTCTCGCGAATTAACTATCCGAGTGCCGTGAAACGTTGCACATTAAATGCTTATACAAATGTTGATCCACTGGCATCTAATTTATTTCAATTGTTTGCATAATCACAAGATGGCTGCTGTGCGTAATTTTAAAATCTCGTTTTTACTTCTTGTGTTCTAATTATGCGATTGAAGTTTGAATACCACACGTACACAGTAATCTAAATGTAATAGTACAAAAATAAAAATCCAAACTGGCGACCATCTGAAATATTTAGACGGTTCTCAATATCTTCGAATCTGTTACAGCAATTAAACTGAAATTTTGTATGTTGATAGAGGCAATTAACATGAGCAGGATATATGAAAATAGGCTGTATAGTTCTTCACGGAACTACTTGTTTTAATGCGCAATACGCAGTGAGTGGGAAGACAACTGCGGTTCAAACTCGAACGCCATCTCCTGGCGAGATATCAGTATATTATACAAGATTCGCCACCTACGGCTTTCACTGGAAGATCTGCACGACTGACGGCCACCACACACCAGATGACAACTGCAAATGCCAACTGTGCGGATTGAAATGTACGCAGTACCACCTGGAGAACTGTTCTAAAAGGACAATTACACTCGCCAATTACGCCAAAGACCTAAAAATGCATGTAAACGCGTCTTGGGTGCACATTGTGCTTTGTGAATAACAAAAAATATTATTTCTGTCATTCATTCAATCATAAATTAATTAAATAATTATTTCAATCATTCATTATTGTTTTGGAAGCCATTTTCCAGTGTTGTATATGTAAATGAAATTTGGTTACTTTTCAGTCGGTCAACACAATTGTAATGAGTGTTGTTGAGTAAACCTGAAAGGAAATGAATCGCTGATTTCAGAAACTACACTTCTCCAATGAAGTCTATGTGGAAATCAGAGATTCAAATGAAATTGCACAGCCTGCTTTCAGTCAGGGAATGGAATGAATGAAGCCCCTATCTAGCGGCGAGGATATGAACTGTGCCGGCTGCCGAAGCCTGTCGCACTCCCCTGGTGCAATGATTAATTGAATGACAGATGAAATGAAATGATAGTGGAGAGTGTTGCTGGAATGAAATTTGTGACAGGGAAATCCAGAGTACCCGGAGAAAAACCTGCCTGTCCCCGCTTTGTCCAGCACAAATTTCACATGGAGTGACCGGGATTTGAACCACGGACAAAGCGGTGAGAGGCCGACGTGCTACAGCCTAAGCCACGGAGGCTCTCAGAGATTCAAATACAGTATATGAGCCTAATTAATACATTAATACTTTAAGGTATGAAATGATTAATGTGATCTTTTATTCATATCACAAGTAGCCTACCTATATTTGAATATACAGAGCAGTGGCGTAACTAGGATTTGCTTCTGGAGGGTGATGTGCTGAGTTGAATCTGAACTAAGTATATAGGCTACTCTGTATAACACAGAACTATTTTTTTGAAATGTTTTCTTTTGTTTTTTCTCTCTCTTTTATTTTAATTTTGGATGATGTCTATTTTTTGTTGTGTTTTTTTTATTTTGTGTTTGTGTTTGCTATTGATTTTGTTTTTGCTCTTGGTTTTATGTTTTTGTTTTTTGTTTTTGTGTTTTTTTGTTAATGGTTTCGCGTTTGTCGTTATTTATGCATTGGCTTTTATTTTTGATATTTGCATTGCTTTAATTTTGCTCTGTGGCTTTTCTTTTTTGGTTTCGTGTTTCTTGTTTTCTGCTCTGGATTTTTTAGCCTATTTTCATTTTATGAAAATAATTGGCTTATAAGATCACCTTTTGTCCGGGTGTGTGTGCGCGTGTGTGTGTGTGATGGAGTGTGTGTCCCCCCTAATAACGTCTAAACGGCTGGAGCGATTTCAATGAAACTCGGTAAGATCATAGCACCATTCTGGCGGACCCCGACCGTGCCCTTAAAATTTTATTGTGTTTCACCAATCCAACATGGCGGCTGTGCGAAATATTTCACCAGCATTCAGTATCTCCAAAACTATCACCCATATCACCCTGGAATTGTGTACGGTGATAAAGGACACTACTAGAAGTTCACCTATGAGATTTTCAAAAACCTGGTAACTACAAAACCAACATGGCGGTCAAGCGAATTTGAAACTTTTAATTAGATTTTTCTCGCGATTTAACCAACCAAACGTAATGAAACTTGGTACAGCAAATGTTCATACACATATTAATGCACTGGCGTCTAAGTTAGTTCAATTGTTTACATAACCTCAAAATGGCGTCCTTGCGAAATATTTCACTGGCATTCTATATCTCCGAAACTTTTACAGATATCACCCTGAAATTTTGTACGGTGATAAAGGGCACTGGTACAAGTTAACCTATGTATTTTTCATAAACCTGTAAAGTACAAAACGAATATGGCGGCCAAGCGAATTTAAAATATGATAATAGACTTTTCTCGAGATTTAACTTTCTGAGCGCAGTGAAATGTGGTACAGTAAATGATTATACATATTGTAATGCACTGGCATCTAATTTAGTTCAAATGTTTACATAACCTCAAGATGGCGGCTGTGCGAAATTTTAAAATTAAGGTTTTTTTTCTTGTGTCGTAATCATGCGATCGAAGTGAAAATTTGAATAATGAAGCTACGCAATAATTTTCCTTTAATGATACATAACTCCATGGCCTATACATATATCAATCCAAAATTGCAAGCATCCGAAATATTTTGACGGTTCTCAATATCTACGATTCTTTTACGGCAATAGAACTGAATTTTTTATGTTCATAGAAGCTATCAACATAAGTTCACCTATATGACTTTTAATAACCTGGTGATCACAAATCCAACATGGTGGTGACGCGATTTATAAATATTTAAATGGACGTTTTTCGCGATTTAACCATCCGAGTGCAGTGAAACTTTGCACGTTATATGCTTTTACAAATGTTAATCCACTGGCATTTAATTTATTTCAATTGTTTTCATAACCACAAGATGGCAGCTGTGCAAACTTTTAAATCTCGTTATTACTTCTTGTGTTCTAATCATGCGATTGAAGTTTGAATACCACACGTACACAATAATCTTCATGTAATAGTATATAAATCAAAATCTATCCTGGCGACCATTTGAAATATTTAGACGTTTCTCAATATCTTCGAATCAATCACAACCTTCTAACAGAAATTTTGTATGTTGATAGAGGCAATTAACATGAGTAGAATACATGAAAATAGGCTGTATAGTTCTTCACGGAACTACTTGTTTAAATTTCAGTTTTGCTTTGTAGTTTTGT
This sequence comes from Meconema thalassinum, assembly GCA_946902985.2. NCBI lineage: Eukaryota > Metazoa > Arthropoda > Insecta > Orthoptera > Tettigoniidae > Meconema > Meconema thalassinum. The sequence continues at coordinate 242,202,511 of OX336396.1, forward strand.
GTTAGTTGTTTCTTACATTTTTGATTGTTTGTTTTTGCTTTATTTCGCTCTTGGGTTGGGGAGGGGTGATATCCCTGATCATCTCCCGTAGTTACGCCAATGGGCAACAGCATTAGAGGAAGCTAAGATCAAATCTTCCATTGTACCGTATACATTTATGTTGATGTGCACAAGATGCACAGGCAAAGATGTTAATATGATGTCTTACATACTGGCTGCAGTAAAAGATAAAATAAAAATCGAAACCAAAATTGTGAATTACAAATAATTACGCCTTACAGAAAGTTCTTTACTTGGGGCAGATGACCTTGTAGTTCCTCCCCTTAAAACCTCAATAACTAACTAACTAAAGTTTTTTCAGTTTTCTGAAAAATGTTTCTATGTGGATTATTATTATTTAGCGTATGACATGGTTCATCTAGATAATTACAAGATTTGGAACACATTAAACATATAAATTAGGATTTACAAGAACAATAAATATTAAAATCAAATTTGATGAGAAGACACATATTCAGCAGTAAGCAGAATTATAAAATGTTCAGGTTTACAAGTTAATATTTAAATTTGAAATCCAATCAAGAGCAGGATGCTTTGCATCATGAAAGTCTTTCAGGTTCCCATAATAAGCTCGAAGGCTGCAGTCCTCCAAAATATGCTTGATGGTCTGTCTTTCAAATCCACAGTCGTGCTGAGGTGAGGAAGCCTTATTCCACTTGTATAAGCTGTCTGTGCAGACCCCATGTCCCGTTCGAATCCTGTTGAGTGATTTCCATGTATGGCGTGGTAGTTCCATGCCAGCTGGTTTCTTGATAGGATCAATGAAGTTTCTATATTTCTCATGGAATAAATTATTCCATACCTCAGGCCACTTTTTGTCAATCTGGAAATTCATATATGGTTTATACCATATAAATCCTCTACTACAGGCTAGGATGTGTGATAGAGGTGCAAGGAAGAGACTAAGAAAAGGCCTGCAGGCACAACTCCATATCATACTAAAGTTTCACACTCAGCTCTTACTACATTCTCCAGTTTTTTATCTGTTTTCTTTGTCGCAGCCAGCACTAGGGAGAAGGAATCCATATAAACATGAACTCTATTACGTTATGGTAAAAAGTGTATATCTCCCCTCTCTGCAAGGACCCTAGTAAAACTGCAATCAGATCAGTTGGCATTCTTTTACATTTCAAATTGGCTAACAATATTGATACCGCGCTACAAGCCTGAACTTTTTATAACTTCATTTTGGGCTAAAGAAACAACCAATCTCTCCCAGGCAGAACTGTATACCACGTTATCGGTAAGATGTATTGAATACAAGCTGTACCCAGCATGCCTCGCAATGCCAAACATAGAAAGTGTTGGCGTTTTTATTTTGTTTCTTGAAAAGCTTTTGGAAACACACATTTTGTTCAGTTTCCTTTAACTGCCTCTAAGCTATCATAAAATGGATTTACTAATTTAGAATCATTCGTGGGAGCGTGCATAACAAGTCAACAAAGCTGCAAAGCAATCGGATCAATCGCATATGAACGCACACGGATTCTTTTTGAACAATTCTCGCGCCGTCACTCATTTGTTGAATCAACTCGTGCGCTACCTATTAATTGTTCAATGGATTCACTAAATCACAAACGGTTCCTACAGTGTACACATTAACTCACTCAATTTTCATCGCAATCGAATGAATGGTAGGCCTATATGAACACAGATGGAACTTTGTTGAAATATTCGCGCGCCATCACACATTTGTTGAAACTACTCGTGCGCTGCCTATTATACAAAGGACTTACAAAATCATAAACGTTCCCTGCAATGTACACAATAACTCGCTCAAGTTTCATCGCAATCGGATGAATGGTATTTGAACGCATATAGGATTTTATTTATACGATTCGCTCGCCGGCATTTGTTGAATCTACCCGTGCGCTACCTATTGTACAATGGATTTACTAAGTCATAAACCTTCCCTGCAGTGTGTACAACAACTCACCCAAGTCTCATCGCAATTGGATGAATAGTATATGAACGCATACGGGACTTTGTTGAAACAATTCGCGTGCCTTCGCTCATTTGTTGAATCTACTCGTGCGCTACCTATTGTAGAATGGATTTACTAAGCCAGAAACCTTCCCGAGACTGTACACAACATCTTAGCTAAGTTTCATCGCTGACGAATGGTATATGAATGCGTACGGGACTTTGTTGAAGCGATTCACGTGCCGTCGCTCACTTGTTAAATCTACTCGTCCGCTGCCTATTGTAAAATGGATTTACTAAGCCTGAAACCTTCCCTGGATTTTACTCATCATCTCACCCAATTTTCATCGCTATCGGACGAATGGTATATGAACGCATACGGGACTTTGTAGAAACGCTTCATGCGTCATCGCTCATTTGTTGAATCTACTCGTGTGCTACCTATTGTAAATGGATTTACTCGGCCAGAAACCTTCCTTGGAGTGTACTCAACATCTCATCCAATTTTCATCGCTATCTGACGGATTGTATATGAACCCATACGGGTCTTCTTTGAAACGCTTCGCGCGCCGCTGCTCATTTGTTGAATTTACTCATGCACAACCTATTGTATAGTGGATTTACTAAGCCAGAATCCTTCCTTGGATTGTACTCATATACCATCCAAGTTTCATCGCTATCGGACGAATGGAATATGGGAAGCGCACGCGTAGTTTCAATAAATGAGTGACGGTGCGCGAATCGTTTCAACAAAGTTCCATCTGCGTTCATATACCATTCATCCGATTGCGATGAAACTTTGGTGAGTTGTTGCGCACGCTCCCACAAATGTTTCTAAATTAGTAAATCCATTTTACGATAGCTTAGAGGCAGTTAACGGAAATTGAAGAAAATATTCTGTATCCAAAAGCACTTCATGAAACAAAATTACAATGCCAACACTTATTTTGATTGGCATTTCAACGCATACCGGGTACAGCTTGTGTATTATAATTTTTCAAAATTTGTGCGCATTTCTTTCAATAATAAGATTATTGTTTATAGAGATAAACTCAATAACCAAAAGGCGGGAGCTAAAACCGCTTAAAACGCAATTTTGCCAACCAACGCCTAACCTACTACGTTTACCTTCAATTTCAATTTCAACTTCAACTTTTACTATCACCCCGACCCACTAGAGGTCTCTCTTCCTTCCATTTCACTTAAGGTTCACTACTCCCTTCCTATCTTCCTTCCTTGCTTCCTTCCGGCCTTCCCTGCTTCCTCTCTTCATTCCTTGCTTCCTTCCTTCCTTGCTCCCTTCCTTGCTTCCCTGCTTCCTCCCTTCATTCCTTGCTCCCTTCCTTCCTTCCCTGCTTCCTCCCTTCATTCCTTGCTCCCTTCCTTGCTTCCCTGCTTCCTCCCTTCTTTCCTTGCTTCCTTCCTCGCTTCCCTGCTTCCTCCTTAACTTACCTTACTACGTGCAGCTGAAATGGCTGAAACTCCACGAGCGCAGGCAGTTATCAGTTGCCATTCTGACACATAAAATAGTACATACCAAGACCCCGTTATATCTCTACAATGCCTTTACACCAATGCATTCTGTTCATAATCGAGAAAATAGATACACAAAATTAACACTCAAGATTCCTATACACCGAACCATGAAGTTCAATAAATCTTTTGTGTGCACCGCCTCACGCCTCTTCAACACCTTCGATTTACATAAGTTCGTCAACATTGCAAGCACTGCAGCTTTCAAAAGACATCTTTCATCCTGCTTCTTGGAGCAGTATACCTCTCACATTTGATTACTGTATTATGTTAAAATACTTTTTTAAGTTCAGTTATAACACAAGGACAATAGCTGACAACCTGTCTACTTTAATAGCTTTTCTTGTACAGTATATGGTGTTTGTTTTTCGGGATGATAGTCTGTAAGCACTCTCACTCTTTTGTATATAATTTTTCCATTATCATTAGTATTATTATTGTATTGTTACTATCTTTTTGTTACTATAATTGTTAGACTATGATTATTTATATTGTGAATGTAAGTGAAATGTTTTGTTTTTATAAGCCCTAATCTTATTTTATGTAGGGCGCTACTGTAAAGGAGCTCTTAAGCTCTAAGTGTAGCCGTGAAAATCAAATCAAATCAATTCAAATCAAAATCCCTTCATTCCTTGCTCCCTTCCTTGCTTCAATCATTCCTTTCTTCCTCCGTTACTTGCTTCTTTTCTTCCTTTATTCTTCCCTTCATTCCTTGCTTCCTTCCTTCCCACCTACTTCTCTTCTTCCGTCCTTCCTCCCTTCCTTGCTTCCTCCCTTCATTCTTTGCATCCTCCCTTCATTCTTTAATTCTTTGCTTCCTACCATCCTTACATACTTCCTTCCCTCATTCCTCCCTTGCTTTATTCTTCCTTAATTCCTTCGTCGATTCCTTGCTTCCTTGCCTTCTCCCTTGCTTCATTCCTTCCTTCATTCCCTCGCTCTCTGCTTCTCTCCTAATTATTTGCACCGGACTCCTCACTTTCATATTTCCTCTCCGGTCTTCTTTCACGAACTCATGTCCTATTCCAATTCCCATGATAGTGCGGTGTCCTAGACATTTAAATCGGCCAGGGGCTCACATCTTGTGGGACGTGCGTTCGAGACCATGTGACCACAGCTGAGTCCGGAATTGCTTCCATATAGGCCTACTTGTGCCGGTCTCCTCTCTTATCATCTTTCCTGTCGACCTTCCTTGGTCAACTCTTGTTCTCTTCCGACCCCGACGGTATTTAGGCATCTGAGGCTAAAGGAGCCTTTCACTTTCCTGACTTCTTTGTCCCTTGACTCGTTTTTCCAGATACCCTCTTCTTCTTAGTTAGGTAAAGATAGCTTCGTACCTGAGCTGACTTCCAAGGCATTCCTATTTTAAATTTAACTGCGTGCCTAGTGTCAAAGTGGGATATTCCAGGAGGCCATGGTCAAATACAAGGTATTCTCTGCGTCTCATGCGCTCTGTTCAGTACATAAAACTGGCGAAATCTCGACAGATATTGATAAATATTTATGTTCGAACATAAAAGAGTTATAATTATCGTCGAATATAAACAGTCGTATGCAACTCTCCTATAAGTGTAATTAAGACACTCGTATGGAAATTATAAAACTCGCTACGCTCGTTTTATAAACATACTCGTGTCATAATTATTGCCAATATAGGCTCGCTGCATAATGCACTATTCATTTTGAAACGAATCAATAATTTTTGTGCTCACGCTTGCATCATTTCCATCGGACAAGAAAATTCCCTTTCATGAACAGGAAATGGAAGAAATTTGTGGGTTGAGTCAAATAATTTGTGCAGATCTGCAGTATTTTTTTTTTGGTTGTTTTATTCTTTTTATATTCGACGTTGTCGAAATGTAAATATTATATGTCAGAAAACTGTATCATGAGGATCTTTATAACACTATTTTTAGCCTACTTTTCACATTTTGCAAAAATGAGGAAAAAGTAGACTTATGAGATCGATCCGGGAAAATGTGTGTCTGTCTGTCTGTCTGTCTGTCTGTCTGTCTGTCTGTCCTTCTGTCTGTCTGTCCTTCTGTCTGTCTGGCTGTGTGTGTCTCCCCCTATCAACTCCTAAACGGCTGCAGCAATCTAAACCAAATTCAGTATGAGTAAAGATGTGCACCGGAATAGCTCACGTCCATATTTGAAAATGATGTCAGGGCTACCAACTGCTGGAAAAAAAACACTAGAAATTTGAGCTCCATGTTGGATATCTTGCAAGGTATGCATGGGAGCTATTTCAAAATTGGCACACATGTAGATAATACTATTTCAGTTTAATTTCCAGGAGGCCAACCATGACAGTGTTGCCAAAATAATTTTAAGCATTCTGATAGGTCCAATGTTTAAATGCATATAACTTCTACACTATCAATTGGATTTCAACCAAATTTTGTATGTAATATCTGTACATAAACAGATATGACTGAGCGTATTCTTAAGAGCCACCAGGGCTGCCAACTGTTAATAATTGCTCTCTCTATTTTTTTAATCCAAATACCAATATATCAGCAAGTATTCAAGCCAACAGCTTTAAACTATGCACACGTATATTCTTACATTTTAGATTAATTTGGAGTATCTTATATACGTCAGTTCTACCAACATGATTATAAGCCTGCTGATAGTACCAATTTTTAAATACATGTAACTTCTATACTATCAGTTGGATTTCAACCAAATTTCGTATGTGCTATGTGTACCATAACAGATATGACTATAAGTATTGTTAAGAGCAATCAGGGCTGCCAACTGTTAATAAATGCTGTCTATATTCTTTTTACCCTAATATCAATATATCAGAAAATATGCAAGCCAACAGCTCTATACTTTGCACACGTATAGCACCTGACATTCTAGATTAATTTGGAGTAATTAATACAAGGCAGTGCTGCCAACATGATTCTATGCTTGCTGATATGTCCAATTTTAAAATACATGTGACTTCTATACTAACAAATGGATTTCATCCAAAATTGGCACAACAAGATATCATAATAATTCAGATTATTTCTGACCAGCACACGCATGGTATTGTTGGCAACATGCTTTTACGCGTGCTGATAGATCCAGTGTCTAACTGCATGTAACGTCCATTGGACTTCAACCAAATTTTGTATTCTGTACCTTAAGAGGTGGAACTAAGAATATATTCAGTCACCAGGGCTGCCAACTGTAGTACTCTATTAGGCTACATTATACCAGGTATATTTTCAACTAATTAGATATTTCGATATTACCAACTTAATTTCGTCATTATTCTAGATAGGTTCATATACTGTAGAATAATCATTGGCATGAAAAGTAGGCTGTATAGTTCTTCACGGAACTTCTTGTTCATTATGAAACAGTTTCTCCCACCAATCTGAGCTCAAGAAACAGTTGTATGACCAATTAGGTAAGGATAGCATCGCATCTGCGCTCATTTCCACGGCCTTCTATTTTAAATTTCACTGCGTGGCTTCTAGTGTCATCGTGGGGTATTCCAGGAGGCCATGGTATTCTCTGCGTCCCATGCGCTCTGCTCAGTACATAAAACTGGCGAAATCTCGACAGATATTCATGAATATTTATGTTCGAACATAAACAGTCGTAAGCAACTCGCCTATAATGGTAATTAAGCACTCGTTTCATAAACATACTCTTGCCTTAATTATTGCAATTATAGGATCGTTGCATAACCGACAGTAGTGGCTACGCTGGCTAACGCGCAGCATTAGGTCATGGGGCCAAGCTCTCTGCTGACTCGGTAGACGCGTGGGTTCGAGCCCCACCGTCGGCCGTCCTTGAAATGGTTTTCCGTGGTTTCCCCATTTTCAACATCAGGCAAATGCTGGGACGGTACCTTCTGACAGGCCACGGCCGCTTCCTTCCACATCCTTGGCCAGTTTCATTCACCATCATTCATTTCATCTCTCATTAACTCCTCTCATGAGGTTGGCGTCAGGAAGGGCATCCGGCCGTAAAACCCATCGCCACAAAGACTTCCATCGCATCTCATCACCGACCCCGTTGGAAAACGGGAATAATAAGGGGTAGACATACATACATAGGATCGTTGCATATTGTATTATTAGAGCGTTTCATATTTAGACATCCACCTCTAAATTATCAAATGTATTTATTTTAAATTTGTATAATTGAATCCGTGTTAATCCCCCCAGGGGTTCACATCTAGTGGGACGTGGGTTGGCGTCCACGGGGTCCCAGCTGAGTCCGGCATTGCTTCCACTTACTTGTGCCGGGCTCCTCTCCGTCTTCTTTCCTGTCGACCTCTCTTGGTCAACTCTTGTTCTCTTCCTTTCCCGCCTTAATTGGCCCTTGTCTCATCTTTTCCGATACGCTCCTTCTGAGAGGGGTCAGCCTTTTTTTCTTTTCCTGTTATCTCCTGCCTTCTGCTCAAGGCCCTCAAGAGGCAGGGTGTATGCAGCCCCACCACTTATGGTGCACCCTAGATAATGCTACACCCTCAGGGGCTCACGGCTGGTGAGTTCGGGAGTTGGTGACCCCAAGGGATTCTTGAGCTGGGTCCGGTTTCCCCCCTTTTATCCATGATCTGTGGGGCGGACCCTCTCCTCTTTCACTTTCCTATCTGCCTTTTATGGCTCTCCTTACTTCCAAGTCCCTCAATCCGCATTCTTCGAGGGTTGAGGGCATTTCTTTTTCTCCTGTCTTTTATATGCCTTATTCTCCTTTTGTTTTCCATTTTTTCTTCTAGTATAATAGTTAGTAGTTAGTTTTAGTTATAGTTTACATTTCATTATCACCTTCACGATCGCCCGGACCATTAGGGGCCGATAACCTCGATGTTACGCCCCCTTAAAACAACAAATATCATCATTATCATCATCTCCTCCTTAAAACTCCAATAACTAACTAAATTCCTAACTTAATGCCACGTGCGCCTCCTTCCGAATCCTCACCTGAGTTACAAATACACACACACGTACAGCTATCACAATAACACAAACTATAAACAGATTCCACACACAGCCAATTTACACGGGGCTATATGACAGTGATGTCGTGACGAGTGACTTAACGCGCACAACTAAACAGTTGGGTTCACCTGTAGCCTATTTGATTGTAAGTCTCAGAAATAAGCACACAAAGATGTGCAAACATCCGGCACCATTATCGCGACGAAAGGTTTATATCTTCTGTAGCTGCTGATGACCTGATTTCCTTGCGATAAACAGCGACTTGTGTATTCGCCATTAAAAGTAGGTCTTGTGGCCCATGCATCACGGAGAGCAAAGTATGAATCTAGGTGAGTCCTGTCTCTTGACCTGCTCCCTTTTCGCGCCTTCTTACACGCAATACAATCAGCTCAGCGACGCGTTCCAATTACTGAGTCATCACATGTGTTATTTTATGTTCGACGATCTCGAAATGTAAATATTATATGTCAGAAAACTGTATCATAATGACGGTCATTATAGTACTATTCTTCATTATGAAACAGTTTCTCCAGTCAGTCAAAGCCCATTCATTGACCAATTAGGTAAGGATAGCTTTGCGCATGCGCTCAAAATCCAACATGTCGGACATGAATTACATGATTTGAAAGTTCAAATTGGATATAGGATCAACCATTGTAGTTACAATCCCAAACACAAAGACAAAATCTGCACGAACCTTTACGGTAACAAGAAAATACCATGACATATGCAAGAAATTTATGAATCTACATCCAGAAGTTAGCAACACAGCATACTTCTATATAAATTACCGACATGGAAAGTGCACCGTCCCATATGTTCGTGTAAATAAACTGGCGAATATGAGCCCTGTACCTTAATATCCCTAGCTCCAATTTCTACACAGCGCATTGCTTCCAAACGACTTCGGTGACAATATTAGTGAATGCTAGTTCTGATCGGCTCTAGACATCATGCAGGCTGTAAACAATAGCATTGCCAAGCAAAGTAAATAGTCTCTGCTTTCGAGATTCTTTGACCCACGCATGCGCTCTGTTCAGTCAGCAAACCACTCAGCGCGCTCTGTTCACTAGCTGAAGTTACCAAATCCCACAGATATTTATGAATATTTATGTTAAAACATAATAATAAAGTAATAATTATCGTCGAACATAAACAGTCGTATCAACTCGCCTACCGTATAATGGAAATTAAGACACTCGTTTGGAAATTATAAAATTCGCTACGTTCGTTTATAAACAAACTCGTGTCTTAATTATTGCCATTATAGGCTCGTTGCATAATGTACTATAATATCATCCACGTACTTGACCAGGCCTTCTCAACATCTCTAAGACTGTGAGCACCACCCTAATGCCATACCAAGTACCCGAGCACAATTAACCCTTCATTTATGTAAAGCCCTACGCGGATGCGGATATCTTTTTCCCCTTCGCAGGGGAAGTAAAGCTGGTGGTCCCATGTCATAGATTTATTGAAATTGAAATTGAAATTTGTTTATTTTACGTTAATTACAATTAGGACTAAAAGTCCCTTTAGCTGCAACTAACTGCCACTAATATACAATTTTAGCCTACTTTTCACATTTTGCAAAAATTAGGAAAAAGTAGACTTATGAGATCGATCCGGGAAAATGTGTGTGTCTGTCTGTCTGTCTGTCTGTCTGGCTGGCTGGCTGGCTGTGTGTGTGTCCCCCCCCCCCCTATCAACTCCTAAACGGCTGCAGCAATCAAAACCAAATTTAGTATGAGTAAAGATGTGCACCGGAATAGCTCACGTCCATATTTGAAAATGATGTCAGTGCTACCAACTGCTGAAAAAAACGCACTAGAAATTTGAGCTCAATGTTGGATATCTTGCAAGGTATGCATGGGAGCTATTCCAAAATTGGCACACATGTAGTGTGCCCAATCAGTCACGGCAGTCTGGCATCGAACTCAGGTCTCATCAGAGAAGACCAGGCACATGGTTATGCCTAGAGTCGAACCATTGATCTCTGAGGGGAAGCAATTACAGGGAACCCAAAGAGCAAGGAGAGGTATACTGACATATAATAATGTAGCGTGATTTCACGATCTATAGGTGAATATCATAGCAATTTAAGGGAAGAACTGTAGCCAAATGCAAGAAAATATACATTTTCAGAGCATACGAGAATGAGAGGAGGCCAGTTTGAAGTTTTACAAATTACCCTTAGCAAGTGGGCGGAGAGCTTAGGCGCCGACCGTACTATTTACGTCTGGAGCGGAAAGACAGCTCAAAATTAATGACCCTGGTATCCACCGCTTGACAACGGGGAAACGTAGAGTAGGGATGATGGCTCACGGATATTTAAGGATCAACATGTGAAGTAGTGGATAAATGTACATAAATTGTGTAATAGTGATTTAAAAGTGTTCATGTGTATAGTGATTAATATGCAGTGTGTAGCAGTGATAAAGGCCACTGATAAAAATATGTGTATCATGTGGAAAATGTGTGAATCTAAGTGTTGTGTAAAGGATAACATGATGGCTTATATCAAGCGTCATGGTAGCGCTAAAGCTGAAGCGCTGGCACTATCCAGCAAAAAGAAAAAAAGTGAGTACCCATTTTATAATGTCATTATAACTAAATAGTTCACCATATAATGATTTATCACTTTGAGAATAAGATGTAATAGTCACTTACTGAACGAGTTTTCACCACTCGTCTTGAATAAAATATGGCTTGGAAGGTGATTTGTTTAAGGCCATTCAGGCAAAAATAGTGATGGATGTAACGGTAACGTTAAATGAATGATAATAATATTATGGGGTCGGCAACAGTAAAGTAATAGGCATTTTTGGCCTAAATAATGTTCAAATAGTGTCATGTCTAATATAAAGATACTGTATTTTGGTAAACAGTAACAGTGTAACGTGGAATATAGAGAAATACGAGAGCTTTTTCAGTGTCAGTGAAATATGAATGAATATTTGATATGGTCAATCCTTAGGATTATGTTTGAGGACCATTAAAGTAAAGTAAGCCAGTAAATTTATTACATTTTGTTAGGAGCTATGTAAAGCTTTGGCTTAAGTGGTATGGCAGAGAGAGCGCGGGTGCCTTAATAATTGAGTCATCTATGTGAAGTATTGTTTGAGCCGCATAAAGCGTGCAGAATTAACGTAGAATCCAGTGATTTACGTAAATAAATATTGCGGGGACCAAACTAGTATAGCTTGCGCGTTAGGTGAGAAGTTGGCTAAATCTACGAGTAGTATCGCCCTGGAGCATACTGTATTATTCGCAGCGAATTGGACAGAGCCTGTCTGTACCTAACGCTTGCATGAATTATGGCCACTATTGACGTCCGTCGAGACGCAGTGAGCATGTGTGTATAATGACCTACCCTGAGAGGTAAGGATCATATTCGTCGCTTAGGAACGCAGATTTCCTTATATTTTATTGACAGCTGTTGGTGAAAATCGTGGATTTTCACTATGATGCGCGTCTAAAGCCACTAGTAGTCACCATAGAACGGCAAGGCTATCACTAGAATTCCACCCCAGCCATGAATGTTAATTAAGGAGCCAGGTGAGCCCTAGACACTATAAGGATAGGTGTTAAATATTTAAATGACTCAATTACTTAGGAGCCACACTTAGCGTAACTCCAATACTGCAATTGTAAACAAACCTGACCTTGATCTTGACAGGAGAGAGAGGTGAGGTTATAGACCACTTCTGCGGCAGCCATTTTGACTAGCCAGCTGGAACGAATTTTATTGCCTGCTGAGGGGGAGGAAGGTCGTTCGACCGGTCCCTTGGAAATTAGAGTCACAATAGGACACTGAGGAATCTCGATATTTAAATATGCAAGTAAGATATGAGTGTTATGATGATGCCAATTGAAGTGAACGGTGGGTTGCAACTCACATACGTCGTTGGATCATAGAAATCAGATAATATTAGGCTCAGTTATCCTCTGAGGAGGAAAGCTGAACCAAAATAATGTAGGCATCTTCTTTAGAGTGCATTTTGCCAGTTCCTGCTAATTTATGCAGACGGGTATGTGTTTTCCCAGAACATGACACATTTGTAACGATGATAAGCCCGACAAGACCCAGAAAATCGTTATATGGTGAAACTATAAAATATTCTATCCATGTTTATTTTGGAAGGGATAAGTACCACTTTCCTTAAAGCGTTCATATTAACGGAAAGAAGGAAGATGATTCACACGACACAACAAATATTTGTTAATGATTGCAGAAAATAATGAATTCATGCTAATCAAGGTAAATGCCATAAGAAACGGAGTAATGTTTTATTAATATCGTTTTTATGTGATATGTGATTTTTGTGTTATGATACTCCCATTAACTAAAATTGTGTCAAATGATGAACCCTATGGAAACCCATGGAAGTCTGAAAATATCATTGACAGGATGCTAGAATTAGATTTGAGTGCAGTGTAGCACTATATTAAGAAGAAAGCTCACAAAATAACCCTATTTATTTGTGGGAATTAAATATAATTTGTCCTTTATTTGTATTTGTTGTATAGCCATGATTTTAGACCAGTAAATAGTTCATTTAGGAAAATGTTGTGTATTTCCTGTAGAGTAGTTACCTGGTAGACTCAAATCCTGAGCATGTGGTCGTATGGTGGGCAGGAACGTCCCATACCTCGAAAGACCGTGAATTAGTCGGGATACGAACACATGGTCCACATGATGACAGTTGGGTACAGTAGATAATACTATTTCAGTTTAATTTCCAGGAGGCCAACCATGACAGTGTTGCCAAAATAATTGTAAGCCTTCTGATAGGTCCAATGTTTAAATGCATATAACTTCTACACTATTAATTGGATTTCAACCAAATTTTGTATGTAATATCTGTACATAAACAGATATGACTGAGCGTATTCTTAAGGGCCACCAGGGCTGCCAACTGTTAATAATTGCTCTCTCTATTTTTTAAATCCAAATACCAATATATCAAAAAGTATGCAAGCCAACAGCTTTAAACTATGCACACGTATATTCTGACATTTTAGGTTAATTTGGAGTAACTTATATACGTCAGTTCTACCAACATGATTATAAATCTGCTGATAGTACCAATTTTTAAATACCTGTAACTTCTATACTATCAGTTGGATTTCAACCAAATTTCGTATGCGTAATGTGTACCATAACAGATATGACTATAAGTATTGTTAAGAGCAATCAGGGCTGCCAACTGTTAATAAATGCTGTATATATTATTTTTACCCTAATATCAATATATCAGAAAGTATGCAAGCCAACAGCACACGTATATCACCTGACATTCTAGATTAATTTGGAGTAATTAATACAAGGCGGTGCTGCCAACATGATTCAATGCCTGCTGATATGTCCAATTTTAAAATACATGTAACTTCTATACTAACAAATGGATTTCATCCAAAATTGGCACAACAAGATATCATAATAATTCAGATTATTTCTGACCAGCACACGCATGGTATTGTTGGCAACATGCTTTTACGCGTGCTGATAGATCCAGTGTCTAACTTGCATGTAACGTCCATTGGACTTCAACCAAATTTTGTATCCTGTACCTTAAGAGGTGGAACTAAGAATATATTCAGTCACCAGGTCTGCCAACTGTAGTGCTCTATTAGGCTATATTATACCAGGTATATTTTGAACTAATTAGATATTTCGATATTACCAACTTAATTTCGTCATTATTCTAGATAGGTTCATATACAGTAGAATAATCATTGGCATGAAAAGTAGGCTGTATAGTTCTTCACGGAACTTCTTGTTCTTAAATTAACCTAATCAAACTAAATACTATGGAAAGAAAGAAATATATACAAAACTGTTTAACCTACTTAATTAATGAATGAAAATCCACAGCCTGCTTCCAGTCTCCGACCGGGTCAGGAATGGAATGAATGAAGCCCCGAACTAGCGGCGAGGATATGAATTGTACCGGCTGCCGAGGCCTGACGCACTCCTCTGGGGCAATGAACTTAATTAATATGAAGTAATAATATTATGTTACAATTTTATCATAATAATAATATAGAATCGTATGGCCTCGGGTGCAAGCTTTGTAATATGACACCCAGAGGGTAGCTTGCATGTCGAATTTCGTTGTTCCTTGAATCACTATGAAAGTCAAGGAGGTTAGATATCTAAGCTCCTTGAACACTATAGGGCTCTCTAGTAGAGAAATGAGGAACTTTGAGTTGGTGGAAACTCCCGAGATTAATTTTGCCATTATGAACACGGTCTAGTGCATTCAAGTTCTTTGACATGCCAACATCGTAGGACATGCGTGTCGTATTTTTACCGCCTTTCAAAAATCACTTACCACGGCTAGGAGCGAACCTGCAATCTTGGGGTTAGTAGACAGACACGCTATCCACTCACCTACCGTGGCAAGCTACAATTTTATCATAAACTTATACAGTACACGTTTTAATAATTACACAGATAATAGGAGTGAATATGCAATTTCTGAGCCTTGACACTCATCTGCCGTACTTCGCCCAGTCTTAAATTGTTATTTATTTTCGAGGCATTTACCACAAATGATTTATTGCTGAGGGATCTGCAGAGTTGTAGCGGTGAATCTATTGTTCTCATTTAAACAAAGGATTTAGCCAGGTAAGGGGGTGTAATAGTTTTTAAAATTCCCAATAGAAGGCTAGAAGTCGAGTACGGCCGTCTTTCCCTAAGTTTTAGCCAGCCAATGGTTTTATAAAATGGTGTTACATGACATTGTTTACGAATTTTGAAGACGCGAACATGGCATGATAAAGAACCTTCCACTAATTACACTTGTGTGAAGATCTTGGCTCCATTTTTAGGGCAGAATGTTATTGAAGATTTATTTTTTTTGCTGAATGCTCGAATGTCTAAATATGTTCCAACGTACGTCGCTAGGAGCCGACTGCGGTGGCGTCTAGCAACAAAGTTCAGTCATGCGGATGCGAGGCGGATGCGGATAACGTTTTGAGCATGGCTCCATTTTTAGGGTAGGAAAACAAATGAACTTGTTCTGCAGGACATGAAGAAGGAACGATGTTTATTAACAATAATAAAGAAGAGAAAAACAAAGATCCTTGGACATGTATTCACGCACGACACTCTTCTTCAAACCATTATGGCTTTCTTCGTAGGGAATGTAAAGCTGGCGGCCCCATGCCAATGGCATGATAAAGATCCTTCCACTAATTACCCTTGTGTGAAGCTAAATCATAGGTTATATTTTACTAACGCTCTTAGCTTCCAACGTTCGTCGCCAGTAGTCGACTGCGGTGGCATCTAATAACAAAGTTCAGTCATGCAGATGCGAGGCGGATGCAAGGTGGATGCGTTTTGTGCAGGGCTCCATTTATAGGGAAGAATGTTATTGAATACCGTTTTCTTTTCTTCCTTGTCGTGGGAATACGGTAAAAAGTCGTGCGGATGCGGGGCGAGTGCGGATATAGTTTGCATGGCTGTGCGGATAGCGGATAAGCTGCGGATAATGTTTGGAGTAAATTTGCGGATAGTTTTTAGAATACAATCCGAACTTGTTTAGTCTTAGACCTAATATCATTGCAGGGACCCAGATGTTTATTATGACATATCATATTTTTCCATTATGTTTATTTTATGACAAATGTAAGATGATGATTTAAGCTAATGCCATTCAAATTATGTCATTAAGTTTATGTTCGACCCTCACTATTATGTGTCAGAAAACTGTATCACAATGATGGTCATTATAACACAGTTTTTCATTATGATACAGTTTCTTCAGCCAATCAGAGCTCGTTCATTGACCAATTAGGTAACGATACCTTCGCGCATGTGCTCAAAATCCAACATGTTGGACATAAATACAACATCGAACTATAATAAATTACCGACATGGAATACGCACCGTTCATATGTTCGCGTAAATAAACTGGCGAATATGAGACAAGAAATAGCACTGCACCTTAATATATCACCATCACTAATTTCTACACAGCCTTGAAACGACTCTGGTGACAATATTACTGAGGGACGGCAGATGTAAACATATGGCCTTGCAAGCACACAGAGCGCATGCGTCTGTCGTTCAAAGATCTTGAAAGACAGAGATGTCAAACCCAGCGCTCACTCTCCAATCAAAAAATTCAAGTGGATGACTCTCAACAGGTAGCCTATTTATGAATATTTATGTTAAAACATATAATAAAGTTATAATTATCGTCGAACATAAACAGTCGTATGCAACTCGCCTATAATGATAATTAAGACACTCGTATGGAAATTATAAAACTCGCATACGCTCGTTTTATAAAAAATACTCGTGTCTTAATTATAGCCATTATAGGCTCGTTGCATAATGTACTAATAATTAACACTCCGAACAGGAAAGGGTTGCAATTCTGGCTGAAGAACATTCATTTTAAACATAGCACATGATATACAAAGTCTAAGGGAACGACTTTTTCCTCAACTGTCTAAATATGTTGCTTCAGTAATTTATGCTTTATCTAATTAAAAATATGATTGTAATGCCAGTAGATTCGGATAACAAACGTGGCAATACGGAAAAAAGTCGTGCGGATGCGGGGCGGATACAGATAACAATCGTGAGGATGCGAGGTGAATGCGGATAACGCTTTGTTTATCCGTGCAGGGCTCTATTTATAGGGCAGAATGTTATTGAGATCTTTTTTTTTAATGTGTAACATATTTCCGCTCGGTTGCTGGATAGTTTTGTGGGAGTGATTTTGAAAATTGGGGACGGAAGTGGATCGGAACGATCGAGCTGGCAGTGGTGGATCAAACGGAAGTATGCACTGCCCGCTCTATCGATCAAACGGAAGTGTACTAGCTGGCAGTGGTGGACAACGCAAGTATGCACTGCCCGCTCGATCGATCAAACAGAAGTGTACTAGCTGGCAGTGGTGGACAACGGAAGTATGCACTGCCCGCTCGATCGATCGAATGGAAGTGTGCCCTAGCTGGCAGTGGTGGATCGAACGGAAGTATAAGACGCACTGCCAACTCGATAGATCCAGCTGGCACTGGTAAGAGAAACAATCAGCGCGCGGTGTCGAAAATTGATACCATGACGCTCTCTCGGCCATGTGGAATGTATATGACATACTGAACGGAAAACGCTCATGCGAACTCTGGTGTCAAGTGATTTAAACAAATGACATGGTACATGTTCGAAGTCTTCGTATCAGTATTTAAATGGTAAAATGCCTTAATATCAAACATTGAAAGTAGTCGGCATTGCATTGGCATAAGGCATTTTAAACTCAATGTCACTCAGGAACATTATCGAAACAAGCAAAATATAAATGAAACAATACCGTAATGCAGTATTATTGGAACTTGGAAATAAATCACCATCTTGTGCACAATATTTGCGTAGTCGAAATAGCCGTGGGGTTATTGCGTATGACTGTGAATCTAGAGATCTTGGGTTCGAATCCTGGGCGGGGTAGATCTTTTTGCTACCAGATCATTTTAAACGATATTTATCATATCAATATGACTCATTTTAACAGAATCCCATATGAAATTACGTGTTGGTCTGTGAATCAAGAGGACCTGTTTATAAGGAATTTAAGGTTATGAGCAGTGTCGCGTCTATTAATCTAGTTGATCCATATCGTATTCTTTATTTAGGCTAGTGCTGGTGGGAGCTACAAATCATCTAATAAAATGAGTTCCGTA
The DNA here is from genome assembly GCA_946902985.2 of Meconema thalassinum. NCBI lineage: Eukaryota > Metazoa > Arthropoda > Insecta > Orthoptera > Tettigoniidae > Meconema > Meconema thalassinum. Next base: position 242,220,673 of record OX336396.1, read on the forward strand.
TTATGAACTACAATATCTGTAAAACACTCCCTTTTATAATAGATTAATATTTGTGCCAATAATAGTGTAAAATACCGGTGTATCAACAATTTCACGTGAGGTTTCTTCTATGTCAGATGTTACACATCATATGCGACTACTGTAAGACTCGTAATTTTTTTTCTTCCTTGTCGTTTGGGCCTTCTGTCTTATCCTCTTCCAGTGCTCCTTCATCTTCTGACTATGAGTCAGCTTTCTTTCCTCCGTCCAAAAAGGTCTGCTGGTCCCTGTGTTCTTCCTACTACAGTAGTAAGTGATGTGGGAAAAACTCCCCGCAGAATGGCTAGCCGGAACTGCGGGCGGTCATGTATGAACTCATGTGGGATCCCCAGTTGCTTCAGATCAGACTTGGCCGTAGAAATCCACTTGTATTTTATGTATTTTAATTTCTTCTTCTTCTTCTTCTTCTTGCTGTCGTTTCGGCCACCTACGGACCACGCTATTCCAACTGCCCTTTTCCATGTCTTTGCACCTGGGCCTTAACGTTCGCCCAGTATTCCCGCATTCGTTTCCTATGTTGTTCCTTCCTCGCTTCAGCCCATGTCTTGCCAGTTTTTAGTTTTGCCTTTTCTTGGAATCCATGATGTTCTTGGAGGTTCGACTTTAGTGGAAAACGTTTCTGGATATCCCTCTGGGTTATTCCCACTTCACGCAGGTATTTTTCTACCTCGGTGAACCATGCCGCCTTGGTTTTCTTGTTAAAAAGAAAACTGAAGATCCTATTGCTCCACTTTGTAGAACTCATACGAGCAATGGGGCCATAGAAAACTATCCTTCTCTTACGAATGGTGTCCGTAATCTTTTCTACATGAGAGAAGAGTTCATGATTGTGTCCTCTTCTGAACTCACCATTTTCTTTGATTGGACCCAGAATGTGTCTAGTATTTTAATTTCAATGTAATTATATTAGCCTAATTTTAATTGAAACCTTTGTTTGGAGTGCCTTACTCTATGGATGCGAAACATGGGCATTAGGGAAACTGGAAGGAATAAAACTTAAGGCTGCAGAAATGTGGTTTTGGAGAAGAATGACAGCAACAAATTGGATGGACAGGAAAACAAATGATCTTCTTCTGCAGAAGAAGGATCGATGTTTATGAAAAACAATAAAGAAGAGGAAGACAAAATTCCTTGGACATGTATTCAGGCACCGCTCTCTTCTCCAAACCATTATCGAGGGCAAAGTATTGGGAAAGAAACTTAGAGGACGTCCAATAATGTCGTACATCAATAGGCTTGCCATACGTCCCGGTTTGACCGGGACAGTCCCGGTATTTTGCTCTTGTCCCGGTGTCCCGCCCGGTTTTATCAATATCCCGGAAAACGGCTGTAAGAAGTAAAAAGTACGTAATGAATTTTTGTGTTTAAGAATGAATCGGTTACTTTTCAACAATCAACATCGTTGACTATCGCGCACAGCGTTAAGAGTTTTTTTGTACTGGTTTTTGTAGTTAGACAAGAAGTTTTTCAAAAAATAATAAGATTTAGTAATAGTTCAATTAGAAAAATGATGAAGTTTTTTAAATTGTATTTTATTAACACTTCTTTCTAGATGGTAGACCAGAAAAAAATTATCATTAAAAAGGAAAAATTATATATTTTTATGTAGCAAAAATTCTTTTTTATTTAAAAAATGTGTGTAGAACTAACAATTTAGGGCGCCAGATTCCCCCCTCCCGTCACTTGCGAGGTTAAAAAAAAGGCTTAAAACTCACCAATTTTGCTTCTAATTTTTAAAAAATTCCCGGGGGAAGACCCCTGTAAGATCATCCCATATTAATGTGTCCCGGTTTCACTCACCAAAAATATGGCAAGCCTATACATCAAGAACTCCATTGGAGAACTGGCATTTGGTTCATATGACAGCATAAAGAGACTAGCAGAAAACCGTCAAATGTAGCTGCAGGGACAAGGCGACATTTCCTTTCGGAAATGATGATGATGATGATGAATTGTAATTTAAATGTATTGTTCTTCAGTCGGTCAACATGATTATACCCAATTGTAATGGCTGTTTCCCTAATCTTGAAAAGAAAATGGACATGAGATTGGTTGGTTGGCTGGTTGGTTCCTCAGTTTAGGAGATGCGACAATGCCGTCATGTAGCCCCATGGACTTTGGGTGTGTGTAGAATCTGTCTGATAACCGGTGTTAATTGTGATGGCTGTTGCAGTGTGTGTTATCTGTTTTAATTCAAGTAAAGGCTTCAGACGATAATTTCAAGTACTTCCTACTTTTGCAACCAAATGCTACGACACCTAGCTTGCGGACTTGGCTACTAGATACCATCGCAGTCAGCACCTGGCGGCGAACATTGGAACTAATATAGCGTTATCAATTATAACCTACTAATTTTGGCTTCACACAAGTGTAGTTAGTGGAAGGATCTTTTTCTTGCCAAAAATCTATGACATGGGAGCGCCGACTTTACTCCCCCTCCGAAGGAAGTCATACTGAGGGATTTTTAACGCTTCAGCCGGGTTTGAAGCCGCGACCTTGGGCATAGAAACTCAGCATGCTACCAACTACGTCACGCCAATACTGTATATTGGACATCTTCAACAATTTAAGGCCAGTTTTTCATTCTCGCCACGCGTAAGCTTATCAGCCCTGTAGGTGCTAACCGGTTTTATGAGAATGTCCCGGAACCTTTAATACTGCCGTTAATACTGGACTTGGTTTATTGAAGACATGAGCTTAATTTATACTGTTGGAAAACCACTTTTGATCGTCAAGCGATCATCATCAGTTCCATTACACTTTGACTATTAAATAAATGTCTATTAATATGGGTGATAGTATTTACAACATGTAGGCAACACTTATTTAATTGCAGTAGTAATTAAACTAACACAACTAGTCAAGATTTGTTAGTAATATGTGGTATTGGGTTAAGATACTGAAAGTGGTGATTGAACTTCAAATTTGCTTGCTTAGTATGATTATTTGATTGTTGTTAAGTTGCCAGGTTAAAGTGGGTTATCTACCTAGCTGATTGAGTGGTTTGCGTTCCGGATGTGAGCAGCTACTCTCTTGCACTGACTGCTCTGAACTGGGAGGAATTTCCTGTTCGCAGGTATTTCTTATCTTTCTAGGCTTCATTCCAAACTGTCTGTGTTCATCGGATATGTAACGTACGTGTGGTACTGCCAAGTTTACAGCCTCCTAATATGGTGTATGTGACTGTATACTGGACATATTAAACTAATAAAGGCCACTTTTGATTCTCGTCACACGTAAGCTTATCAGCCCTATAAGCGCTGCCCGGTTTTGTGAGAATGTCCCAGAACCTTTAATACTGCCGTTAATGCTGGACTTGGTTTATTGAAGATATGGTACAAGATACATCCTTATCCAATAACACGTTACCATTATTGATCCATTACCTAGCTTGGCAGCAAGGTTATGATGTTCCTCATTTCCAACGGGGGCTGTTTTCTAGTAGTGTAAAGAGGTGTGAATTCTCCATGAACGTGTGTTCGTTTAAGTCATTGGGGTGATTTATTTAAGCAAATTGCATCACGATTGCTTCCTTTGTCTATAGCTCTCCCTTTCGGTTCGTGATGAATGATTTTAAGTCGGTGTCAATGTTAGTGAAGCTGTGCCCCGCGTCATACATGTGCTCGCGTATGGCCAAGTGCGTTTCATATTGTTATTATAAATTATAATTCCTTTTCTTTAACAATTAAATATTCATATTTATTTGTTCATAATATTTAGCCTACTTTTCACATTTTGCAAAAATGAGGAAAAGTAGACTTATAAGATCGGGCAAATGTGTGTCTGTCTGTCTGTCTGTCCTTCTGTCTGTCTGTCTGGCTGTGTGTGTGTGTCCCCCCCCTATCAACTCATAAACGGCTGCAGCAATTGAAACAAAATTTGGTAGGAGTCAAGATCCATACCTGAATATCTCACGGCCATATTTGAAAATGATGTCAGTGCTACCAACTGCTGAAAAATAGCAATTGAAATTTGAGCTCCGTGTTGGATATCTTGGAAGGTATGAATGGCAGCTATTTCAAAATTGGCACACGTATAGATAATAATATTGCAGTTTAATTTCCAGGAGGCCATACATGGCAGTGTTGCCAAAATGATTATAAGCCTGCTGATAGGTCCAAATTTTAAATGCATATAACTTCTACACTATCAATTGGATTTCAACCAAATTTCGTATGTGCTATGTGTACATAAACAGATATGACAGCGTATTCTTAAGAGCCACCAGGGCTGCCAACTGTTAATAAATGCTTTCATTTTTTTCTTTTCCAAATACCCATATATCAGAAAGTATGCAAGCCGACAGCTTTAAACTATGCACACGTATAGTACCTGACATTCTAAATTAATTTGGAGTAACTAATATACGTCAGAGCTACCAACATGATTCTAAGCCTGCTGACAGGTCCAAATTTAAATACATGTTACTTCTATACTATCATTTGGATTTCAACCAAATTTCATGTGTGCTATGTGTACCATAACAGATATGACTATGCCGACTCTTAAGAGTAACCAGGGCTGCCAACTGTTAATAAATACTGTCTCCATTTTTGTTACCTTAATATCAATATATCAGAAAGTATGCAAGCCAATAGCTCTAAACTTTGCACACGTATAGTACCTGGCATTCTAGATTAATTTCGAGTTACTAATATAGGCCTACGCCAGTGCTGCCAGTATGATTCTAAGCCTGCTGATAGGTCCAATTTTAAAATGCATGTAACTTCTATACTAACTAATGGATTTCATTCAAAATTGACACAACAATAGATCATATTATTTCAGATTATTTCTGACCAATACATGTATGTCATTGTTGCCAACATGGTTTTACGCGCGCTGTTAGATCCAATGTTAAACTGCATGTATCTTCCATGCTATCAATTAGACTTCAACCAAATTTTGTATTCTGTACCTTAAGAGATGGAACTAAGAATATATTCAGTCACCAGGGCTGTTAACTGTAGTTCTCTATTAGGCTACATTATGCCAGGTATACAGCATTTCGAACTAACTAGAAATTTCGAGATATTACCAACCTCATTTCGTCATTATTCTAGATAGATCCATATAGATTAATCATTGGCATGAATCTTAAATTTTAAGAAAAGTAGGCTCTTTAGTTCTTCACGGAACTTCTTGTTTTATATTATTCTTATATTCTCAAAATTAAGATTACAATTATTATAATTTTAATTTTTACAAGCATATTTATTTTAACCCTAATTATTGTTAGAATATCATATTTAATTTAATTATCAATCTTTAATAGTTTTTATTTGAAAATATTAATTAATGTGAACATTGAGAAATATTTAAGGTAAAACATCTTGGAGCATCAACAGTCATAACATTTAATGTGTGTGATAAAAGAAACCTTCAACCTACTGTCAACGTATCTAACATAAGATGTGTCATCTAAGAGCGAAAAAGAGAACAAAGACATAATTTAAAAAAGACGAAATAAGGAAACACAAAAATAATATGGAAAAGGGAAGAATGAGCACGAGAAGAGAGAAAGAAGTGAACAAAGTAGGGATGATAAGGAAGAAAAGGAGGACACGGAGAGAGATATAGAAGAGAAGACTTAAAGGAATAGGCTATAGTAATATAGGTAGGAAGACAGTAAGGAAAGTAAGGAAGGAAAAAACGAAGAAATGAATGATATGCGGAAGAATGGAGGGAAGGAAATAATTAAGGAAGGCAGTGAGGAAAGAAGGACATAAGAAAGGAAAGATATTAGGAATGAAAGAAGGAAGGTTGAATGGTAGGATGGAAGGAACAAATGAAGAAATGAAAGAAGGAAGTATGTAGTTTTTACCTGACCATTTATCTCAGGATCATCTGTGACGAGATCTCCATTTTACGTGGAATCCGAACCATCGGACGTTATATTGAACCTCATATTCACGAATCGACGCTGCGTTGAACTCAGTCAGGGGGATTTGTTTACATTTCTCTGCTTGTTGCATTTGAAGAGCTCCCCTTTGCTGCAACGTCAGATGAAGTCTCACCCTTCCGAATATCTACTGTACAATCTGCAGTTCCAAGGAGAGCCTCGATGGAGCCTCGAACAGTGAAAGAGTTTCCAACCGGCATCCCCGTCCTAGATCATGGGAGGAAGCACTTCAGAATTTATAACAAAATGCATTAATTCATTCTCACGATACCGTTAAGGGGGCTGATTCATCTGGAAGTAAGAACATTTTCAAGGTATTTTTTTTATCTGAATGAAAGAATACACATTTCTCTACGTAAATCTGAAGTTTTATAGCGATATTTTTGATTTTGACAAAGATATTTCGATTTTAAATTCATGCATGTACTGAACTGTCAGTTGTGTGGGCGTGTACGGGCAAGTGTATATACTATGTTCACAGCCATTTTCCCAAAAGTTATATATTTTCACACACAAAAAAAAACTCAAATTGCATGAAATTTGAAATTCCCCTTTTTGGAACTAGGTTATAGAGTATTTAACCTCAATTATTGAATTCCTTTGAAAAATACGCTCAGTGCACCTGAAACAGCATGTGAAATTCTTAATTATTTTCAATATTCAAATGAAATAACTACTGTATAAAAGGGTAACTTATTCTTCCAGTAACATTATAGAGGTCCATCCTGAGCAATTTAGTGTTGTCTTTAAGGACAAAATAGTTTATGCCAATCACATTGATAGTTTTCAAGAAATTTTGTTTTTTGTAACAATCAAAAAAGATTTTTTAAATATTTTAGAATGCAAATGTTATTACACTTGTACATATTGAAGTTTTAAACTTTTTACGTCTAATGAAAGCCCAAAATGTAATTCAAATCCCAGTTATGATTCCATAGATATAGAGTAATTTACAAAATGCATGCGTTCCAGGTGTATCAGCCGCCTTGTGTTGATAAGAAATCTCTAAATTATTCATACTTGAAAAATAAATTATTCAATACCCAGGCAGATGAGAAGTCCACGATATAATAAATTCAGTTTAATATGAAATTCAAATAATGCCGTATTGTTATGAAGTTGTAAAATAAGTCTCCCTCTTCTTAGTCTACATAAAATGTAATTACCACACATTTCAGCGAGAATATTATGTGCCAGTAAACATGCTTGTAATTAGTGTGTGGAGAAAATTAAAAATGGTGTATTATACCGAGGTCGACGCTACGTTAATTAATGTTATATCCTTTCTACACGTGGGGAGGAAGAGAACTCTGATGAACACCCAACAAAGAGTGTATCATACATTGTGTCATTATTAGAGCTGGGATTTTTATGTAATATCAAGTGGCATAATATGTACATAAATATGTAACAAAAAGCACCAAAATATGTAGCAAAATATGTTGATTGGGCAAAATATGTAATACCATATAATTAATATAAACTTACCATTTTTTCAGTTACAACACACTAAACACGCTTTATATTACGGTACATTTTGTAGCACAGTGAACATTTCAATGTTCTTTGAAGTCATATTATATGAATATATCACAAACATATTCAATAGAAAATTATTATTTTCATAACTCGAAGTACATTTATTCATTAAATTTTGTAGCACAGTGAACTATTAAGTATTTTTCGATGTTCGCTGGGGTCATAGAAAGGCGTTTTCACTTATGGTGTACCTATATGCAGAGAAAGATCTTTCAACATCACATGATGTAACTGGGGCAAATTTTAGGAGAGGAATTATCGCTGGAGAAATGTCCTTGGGAGGATCAACGTCATCTCCATTTAGAATTCGGCACACACTATGAAATGTTGAATAATCAGATTTCTCTTCAACACTTTTTGCAATTTACTCAGTACACTTGCACCAGTTTCCCCATGTACAGCACTTATCATCCTATCATCCTCGCAAATACCTGTCACTCATAATTGCCTAATCCCCTGTTGAGAGGACAGACAACAGCCCCACATTAAGTGTGAAACTTCAATTCAGCAATTTATTTTATATAAAAACAGGAAAACTCTGAAATATGTAATTTTATGTAATATCACTAAGAATATGTAGAATACACACAAATATGAAAAAATATGTAAAATATGTAATTACATAGAAATCCCAGCTCTAGTCATTAAGAACTGAAGCGAGTATGCCTTTTAGAGCACTTGAAACTCCAGTTGTCGCGCGAAAAAAAAAGGGAAAATCTCCTTTCTGAGAAACTTCTGTGCGGGCGGCTTCGGTGGTTTAGTTGGTAGGATGCTGAGCTTCTATGTCGCGAGGTTAAAACCCGGCCGAAGTCGACGGATTTTTTAAGAGCGTTAAAAATCCCTCAGTATGCCTTCCTTCGGATAATTGTTGTTTTAAGGGGCCTAACATCTAGGTTATTGGCCCCTAATTGTTTGGGTGATCGTGAAGATGATAATGAAATGTAAACTATAACTAAAACTACTAACTTAAATACTAGAAGAAATGGACAACAAAAGGAGAATAAGGCAAATAAAGGACAGGAGGAAAAGAAATGCCCTCAACCCTCGAAGAATGAGAATTGTGGGACTTGGAAGGAAGGAGAGCCAATGAAAGACAGATAGGAAAGAGAAAGGGGACAGGGTCCGCCCACAGGTAATGGATGAAAGGGGGAAATCTTGACCCAGCTCAGGAATCCCTCGGGGTCGCCAACTCACCAGCCGTGAGCCCCTGAGGGTGTAGCAATATCTAGGGTGCACCAGAAGTGGTGGGGCTACATACACCCTGCCTCCTTGAGGGCCTTGAGCAGAAGGCAGGAGATAACAGGAAAATAAAAAGAAGGCTGACCCCTCGCAGAAGGAGGGTATCAGAAAAGATGAGACAAGGGCCAATTAACAAGATGTATAACACAATTTAACTCGCCAAATCAATACTTTACTTTACTAAAAAATACTATAGGTACATGTTTCGGAAACTTGATATGTTTCCTTCTTCAGCCCATATGTTGGTGCGAAACATCATATGACATCTAAATCCTAACCAAAAATAAAAATACAGTTCGTACTTTTTCTCTTGTTCTTCATTTGTTGAGCCTGTGTCATTAGACATATTAATGTCAACCATGGAATAAGCACTTATTATTTGAAGTGATGAATGAGTTACGTGAAACGTTAATTATGTATTCCTTGTAAGGATGATTGGGTGTGGTGTCAAGAAATTTTGATCAAGCCAGGATATATGTAGAAATTAATCTATTACGGCGGGGGTTGAGGAGGCAGTTTTCTATTTTTGTTATTTAAATGATCTGCTAATGTATCAAATAATACGTTAGGTTCATATCAACACTTATCAGAGATCTAATGAATGCAATAATCTGAACGAGATTAACTTTGAGACTAACGTATTATTTGATACATTAGCAGATCATTTAAATAACAAAAATAGAAAACTGCCTCCTCAACCCCCGCCGTAATAGATTAATTCCTAGATATATCCTGGCTTGATCAAAATTTCTTGACACCACACCCAATCATCCTTACAAGGAATACATAATTAACGTTTCACGTAACTCATTCATCACTTCAAATAATAAGTGCTTATTCCATGGTTGACATTAATATGTCTAATGACACAGGCTCAACAAATGAAGAACAAGAGAAAAAGTACGAACTGTATTTTTATTTTTGGTTAGGATTTCGATGTCATATGATGTTTCGCACCAACATATGGGCTGAAGAAGGAAACATATCAAGTTTCCGAAACATGTACCTATAGTATTTTTTAGTAAAGTAAAGTATTGATTTGGCGAGTTAAATTGTGTTATACATCTTGTAAACATGGTCAATACGGAACCTGGAACGAGTGCGGTTTATAAGGGCCAATTAAGGCGGGAAAGGAAGAGACTCCCTAGGCCTCGGATACCCTAATACCATCGGGGTCGGAAGAGAACAAGAGTTGACCAAGTGAGGTCGACAGGAAAGAAGACGGAGAGGAGACCGGCACAAGTAAGTGGAAGCAATGCCTGACTCAGCTGGGGCCCCTTGGTAGCCAACCCACGTCCCTTTAGATGTGAGTCCCTGGGAGGGAAAGTAAAGCCGGTGGGCCCATGTCATAATTTTAGGGCATGTAAAAGAAACTTCCACTAACTACAATTTTGTGAAGCTAAATTTGTAGGTTGGATATGATAACGCTCTATAAGTTCCAACGTTCGTCGCCAGGTGCCAGGTGCAGTAGCATCTAGTAACCAAGTCCGCAGCTAGATGTCGTTGACGGTAGCATTTGGTAACAAAAGTAGGAACTACTTGAAAATTGATCGTCTACAATCGTTACCTGAATTACAGATAACACACATTAATACAGCCATCACAATTTGGCCTGGTTATCTGAGATTCTACACACACTTAAGTACACGGGGCTACATGATTGCGTTGTCGCAGCCCCTAAACTGAGGAACCAGCCAACGAACTTCTGTGCTATTCCTTTAATTAATATGTGTTTGCAGGAAATTAGCGAAAATTTGAAACAGGAGTAAATATTCAAGGAGAAATTATTTCTACTCTGAGATTTTCTTCAGTGCAGTAGATGCATTGTTGGGAATAAACCTTCCGCTTTTGTTGAGGTAAGACCGCAAATTCCCATGTCCAGTCAAAGGTAGGGTTAGATAATAATTTATTTATCTCCCTGTCAAGCGTTATACTTGAGGTATCAGCCTTTTAGTCCAACGGCACCATTCTGCTACTTCCCAGCCGTTCTGACATCTTAGAAACGTCTGTACTCTTGCATCCCAATGCGCAGCTTCCATGTCCACTTCAGACTTCCTCTGGAAAATAGTTTTCCGCTCCTTAGCGAGGTGGTGAACCTAACAACAACAACAACAACAACAACAACAATAATAATATGACCACAATATCACAATATCACAAAATAAGCAACAACAACAGAAGAACAATGAAAGCAGGCCAGCAAACGCATTAAGTTATACTGAGCACAGAGAAAACTCCGCACGAAGAAAAGGAAATTAAGTTGTAGCGTGATCCTAAATGATCAATTAGCTTGTAAAATAAAACAAATAAATAAATAAATAAATAAATAAATACATTTTTTTTTCGTGTGACCTCCTGAGAGGCCGAGTGCAGGTCTTTCTAGTCGACGCCCGTGGGCGACCTGCGTGTCGGGATGAGAGATGGAATGGATGAAGATGAATGAAACTGGGCAAGGATGTGGAAGGAATCGGCCGTGGCCTGTCAGAAGGTACCGTCCCAGCATTTGCCTGGAGTTGAAAATGGGAAACCACGGAAAACCACTTCAAGGACGGCCGACGGTGGGGCTCGAACCCACGCGTCTACCGAGTCAGCAGAGAGCTTGGCCCCATGACCTAACGCTGCGCTTTTAGCGAGCATAGCCACTGCTGTCGGTAATAAATACAATAATAATAATTATTATTATGGTACAGGGTCCTTATCTATGTTCGCCCCGATAAACACGGCATTCTAAACTGGCTTTGACTGGCGCAGATCACGGGCGCGAGTACACGGTTCAACCGGGCACTTTTACACTTTTACCAAACATGTTCAATAATGTGTACTTACAGTTAGTTAGTTATTGTTGTTTTAAGGGGCGGAACTGCGAGGTCATCTGCCCCTTACTTACAGAGCTCATAGCCGATGCTGAAAATGTCCTCCCTCTCTTGTAACACACACCTGACATCTTCTGATGGAAGAATGGACAACAATCTCATCTAGGGTTTGTTCTGTTAACTTTTTATAATTATTTACGGAGCCTGTTTTTGTTGTTGTTGTTTTTGAATCGTTTAGCGAGCCTCCTAATAGTACTGGTATTAGGCACAGGTCTTCCTGGAAACATGAGTCGAAATTTTCGTCTTGTTTCAGATCAAGACTTTCTGCTTTTCATTTACGAATTATGGATATGCACACGTTCGCACGATGTGAATTGGTATCTTAGCACGACCAACAATCACAGTAATCACAACACTCACTAAACGTGCAACACTAACGTCTAAGCTTTGCAGATACACGTCCATATGAATGACAAAACACATGTGAACTAACGATATGAGTCAGCGGAGTGCATCACCACCGGCTGAACCGTGTAGGCGTGCCCGCGAACTGCGCCAGTCATAGCCGGCTTTGCTTGCCGTATTTATCTGGACGCACATAGATAATGACCCTGTATATGAATCGCAGCCAATGGCCATAAGCTGGGTAATTTTGAATGAACACCCGAGGGCTCCCAACAAGTTCAATTTCAAGTAGTTCCAACTTTGGCTAGCAGATGCTACTGTCACTAACACCTAGCGGCGAGCGTTGGAACTTGCTAGAGCGTTTCCTAACCAGCCAAATACAACCTACAAATTTTACTACACACCGCCAATTGCAGTGGTAGGTTCTTTTACGTGCCAAAAATATATGACATGGGCCCGCCGGCTTTACTTCCCCTCCGAAGGAAGGGATACCAAAGGATTTTAGCGCTCTTAAAAAATCCGACGAGTTCGGCCGGGTTTGAACCCGCCATTTGGTCTAAGCAGTTCAGCATGCTACCAACTACGCCACCGATGCGAAAGCTTTCAAAGATAATCACCACTTAAGTGGAAAAAGCAGGGCAGCAATGCGGCTCTCATATGGAGGAACATTTTGTTATTCTTATAATAATAATAATAATAATAATAATAATAATAATAATAATAATAATAATAATAATAATAATAATATCGTATGGCCTCGGGTGCCAGGGGCAAGCTTTTGTAATTTGACACCCAGAGGGTAGCTTGCATGTCGAATTTCGTTGTTCCTTGAATCACTATGAAAGTCAAAGGGCTTGATATTTAAGCTCCTGGACGCTATAGCACTTTCTAGTAGAGAAATGAGGAACTTTGTGTTGGCGGAAACTCCCGAGGTTAATTTTGCCATTATAAACACGGCCTACCGAATTCAAATGGGTTCTTTGACATGCCAACATCGAATGACATGCGTGTCGTATTTTTTCCGCCTTTCAAAAATCACTTACCACGGCCAGGAGCGAACCTGCAATCTTGGGGTTAGTAGACTAACACGCTATCCACTCACCCACCGTGGCAAGCTATTCTTTTAATGAATCCATGATTCGATGCCTCTCTGTTTGGCGGAGGAAGTTAAACTTTCTTAGACTTTTTTAGTTGAAATTTTAATTTTGAAATGGGATATTATAATGCCAAGTCTAATTATTTGGTCAGGTAATGTATCTTTTGAGGAACTTGTCTTACTGCGCCAAGTTGCGTGGGCGGGCTTCCTCAGGTTTCGCTCGATACTTCTGTAACTGTCACCCTTCCTTCCCATTTCTGTGTGTGTGTGTGTGTGTGTGTGTGTGTGTGTGGCTTTCTTCCTCTCACTAGAAATGGCAGAGAGCCACTTTCATTTCACACGGCATTATAATTAAAACATGACTACACGTGTCTGGCCCGGATTAACGAGCCTCGCCGGTAATTGGACGTCCGTGGCTTGGCGAGGTGTTACACTGGCTTAAACTCCATCTCCGCTCTCGACCTGTGGTCCACACAAATACTGAAACCTTGTTGAAATGAACCCTGTTTGCATGGAAATTGCAAGGTAGCTTTATACTTCTGTTCAATTACATAGATCTGAGATTTCTTCGTGGATCAGCGACAGAGAGGACACCTCATGATCAGAAGATCATAGGTTCGATTTCTGACCGAGAAAGTAGGATTTTTTTGAGGGCAGGAAACTTGCACAAAACTCCAAGTCTTAAGTGATATGGCAATTGGTGATAACAGGCCAGACAGAATTGCAGTTCAGTGGAATATCTAAACTGGAGATTGGCTTCAACTAAAAGAGATCCACTACTGGCCAGCTGACGCGATATAATTATTATTATTATTATTAATTACTTTTATTATTATTATGATTATTACAGTATATTCAAAAAGTAGGAGTAGGGAAGTATTTCTACAAAAATAAATCTGTTGACATCAAATGAAAATTTGGGTATTACAGTGAGAGCCTTTCCTATAGAACCAGACGTTACTGTCGCCGCATGAGGGCCGCGCCACTGTGAATTGCAGCGTGTCGAGCAAGGCACTGTGTGTATAGAATTTGTCCGATAATCTGTGTTATTGTGGTGTCTCCAGTAGTGTGTGTAATTCAGGCGATGATTCGGAAGAAAATGGCCGAGTCTTAAAAGTATGAACCATCCTGACATTTGCTTGAAGCAGAAGAGGAAAACCATGGAAAAGAAGTTGTAAGTTGTAGGTGATAATAGAACTTCCACTTCTCTATTTTGTTTAACGAGGTTGTGTGTACCCCGTTCCTGCTCTCACACTGAAATTAGAATGGCTGAGCCAAATCACTTCGGGGCAACATTCTTGGCTGTCGCACCAGAGGACCAAGTTCAATTCCCGACTCTGTCAATTGAATTTCAGTCTGAGGGCTGAGGGGTACACTCCCCATTGTGAAGCAAAACTGAGAAGAGCTGGGTTCGATTCCCATCTCAGCCATCCTGGTAGTGGTTTTCCGTGGTTTCCCCACTTCTACTCCAGGCAAACAGCGGTATGGTTCCAAACGTATGACCACGGCCGCTTCCTTCCCAATCCTTACCTGCATTACAAATACACACATTACTACAGACAGGTTATCAAACAAATTCTATCTACTGAATATAAACACACATCCAAGTACACGGTACTGAATGGCCAATATGTCGCAAGGTCTTTATAGTGAATTAACAACATTGGTCTTCAAGGTTGCAGCAACATATTTACAAGAGAGCCAACACCTGACATTTTTGATCAAAAATTACCACTGGATTTTAAATGGTAAAAAAGGATGTTTCTTAATGAATTGTCATATCAAGGATTGAGGGGTGTGCTGTGCCTTTAGGTATCTTGGGGGAAACCGAGCAGCTATATTGTAAATACATATATTCTTCTTGTTGCTGCTGGTCGGTAGCACACTAATACTAGAATGGCCCCTGGATAGGGATTTATCCGACCATCTTGCGTATTCCAGAAGGATTCGCACGCTTCACGGGTATGAATTTAGCGTATTAGTTCCGGGGGCTCTGGCCTGCAGATAGGAGCCACGTGTCGAGGTGATAATAGGTGTCTGCCTGCCACAAGACGCATTAGTTGAGGTGACGTTGCGTGACATGAAACACTTTGTGTCTTGCGTGGCACACGGCCTTCTCCTGACTCACCTCGTCACGGTACTTTCTGTGTGCTACTCGTTTACATGGTCTTTGCATAGGGGAGAGTCGGTCAAAACAGGGTACTTAATAAACAAAGTGGCATATCTTATGAACTTGTTGTACTAATGTGTTAAAATTTTAAGGACTAGTTGTTTAATATATCTGCTTATAAATGGCAATGAATAAAATAATTTAAAAGAAAAGCCTAACCGTAAATTGTTTATTTATATAAATGTGTGTCCAGTACCCCGTTTTATCAGACGAGTTGGATAAAACAGGGCACTGGATTTAAAGCGAACATTACAAAATAGAAATACATTTTACAAACATTGAAATTCACTTCATGTACAAAAATTGCATTTATACGGCTCACCATCTTCTTCATCAATGCCGACACACTGTCCATGATCCCATTCACCACACTTATAACACTTGACTCAGCCTTCTTCAGACTTCGAATTAGAGAATAGTTCATTACAAAAGCGGCTTCGGTGGCGTAGTTGGTAGCATGCTGAACTGCTGTGCCCAAGATAGCGGATTCAAACCCGGCCGAAGTCGTCAGATTTTTTAAGAGCGTTAAAAATCCTTCAGTATGCCTTCCTTCGGAGAGGAAGTAGAGCCGGCGGCCCCATGTCATAGATTTACGGCATGTAAAAGATCCTTCCACAGACTAAACATCTCTCACTATGTGACCTACAAAATAGAGCTTTTGGTAGTTCTCAAAGTAAAGAGGCGCAGGTGCGCTTCATAAAAAGGGAGGTAACGCACAGTTCGCTACTCCTGTGGGGACCGGGCGGGGACACCAAGAGCCCGCTGATGAGCCAGCTTGGTATCCTAGGCGAAACCCTACACAAGACACGGCATAACCCTAGAAAAATTGCTGAGTTTAAATTCACTGGCCGTGAAAGCCAATATATCATCTTTTTGGAAGTCTTCATAGGGAGGTTATGGCTGCTTGAACTTTTAGTTCTCGCAGTAAAGAGGCGCAGGTACGCTTCATAAAAAGGGAGGTAGCGCGCAGTTCGCTACTCCTGTGGGGGTTCGGGCAGGGACACCAAGAGCCCGCTGATGAGCCAGCATGGTGTCCTAGGCTAAACCCTACACAAGACTCGGCACAAATCTTGAAAAATTGCTGCGTTTTAATTCACTGGCCGTGAAAGCCAATATATCATCTTTTTGGAAGTCTTCATACGGAGGTTATGGCTGCTTGAACTTTTAGTTCTCGCAGTAAAGAGGCGCAGGTACGCTTCATAAAAAGGGAGGTAGCACGCTGTTAGCTACTCCTGTGGGGGTCCGGGCAGGGACAGCAAGAGCCCGCTGATGAGCCAGCTTGGTATCCTAGGCGAAACCCTGCACAAGACACGGCATACACCTAGAAAAATTGCTGAGTTTTAAAATATTCTATTTGATAATTTTTCTGCGCTCCCTACCTACAACCCAATATCTTAGCGGCGTTAGAACAACTCGCACTATGAAACCTCTATAGTTCTAGCCTATTTGCTAACTTACCTGGTCTTCCTCTCTTTCGCCTTTTGATTACATTGTCCTGCTTCCTTTTCTTCTTCTTCTTCTTCTTCCTCTTCCTCCTCTTTTTCCCCTTCTTCTAGCCCCTATACTTTTCGGATGTCGGCGGCCATCTTGGCTGTGCATTTTCTGTTCTGAGCCGGTTGGAATAACTCTTCCGATGACTTGAAAGACCAGTCTCTGAGGTTTTTTAGCCAGGAGATACGTCTCCGGCCAACACTTCCCTTTCCGGGTATTTTTCCTTGCAGAATTTCTTGCAGTAGATGGTATGTGCTTCTGTTGCGCATAATGTGACCAAGGTATTGCATTTTTCTCGGTTTTACAGTGGCCTTATCGTTTCCTATTCTTTGAAGTATCTCGGCATTTGTGATATGCTCTGGTATGACACTCCTAGAATTCGTCGATAGAGCCAAATCTCAAAGGCCTGCAGCACACCTAAAACAGTGAAGTTGCCGGCACAACAAGGGTTTCGATTGCACATCACTTTGCGGGGGGATGTAACCGAAAATGCATAGCTGGCTTCAAAAGTTCACAGAGTTCACAATATAAAACATTGAGCAATGAATCTTTGTTCAGTTATCTAATGGTGTTTGATCTATTACATGGCAAACAACTGCTATCTTGGGTGGCAAAATGGCACCAGTACAGTCACTGCAAAAAGTTTGTTAATTCCGCTTATTTAGGTACACTTTACAACATAACTATAATAGATCCTGGCCTGAGCTTTCAACTAGTTTAAATATATGTCACCATCTCTAACTTTCTGTAAAATTATCCAAATACCGTGAAAAATTCGATATTTATGGTCATTTGAATTTTGTTTTTCATAAACTTCAGTGAAAATTTGAATATAAATGCATGAAAATTTACAAATGGTTAAATAGAAGCATAATTCTACATAAGTATGTGTATTATCACTCAATAAACAATCCCTGAAAATGTCAGTTATGTAAAATTTAGGGTTTCAACGAAAAGTGTACCTATGC
Organism: Meconema thalassinum; assembly: GCA_946902985.2. Lineage (NCBI taxonomy): Eukaryota > Metazoa > Arthropoda > Insecta > Orthoptera > Tettigoniidae > Meconema > Meconema thalassinum. The sequence continues at coordinate 242,238,335 of OX336396.1, forward strand.
GATGGAAAAATTAGTATCGAGAAAACAACATTTGAAAGTTGGATATGTTCTTTTACTCACATTTAAGTAACGTTGTCTCTAGGCATGCAGCATCAGATATAAATTTATTTTTAAAATACTTCCAGTTGATTATTAAGCCTGAAATTTTTACACAAAGTATAAAAGAGGTCATACATACAAAAAACATATATTTCAAAATTTAGATATTTTGACACCTCATCGGTTACATCCTCCCTTACATGAAACTCCCATTACTGTAGGCAGCCCGACTTACTAAACTGTGTGTATCTGTTAAGCCCTATACAAAAAAGGACTCCATTGTTCACGATGAGAATTCTATTATATTACGAAACCTTTCTGAAAATGACCAACATTAATCTTCATTGTGCTGTGGGCACGCATCAGACTTAAGATTAATATCAGCACTTCTGTTGATGAGTTAGCGACTTGGACATCTCTAATTATTCTCAAAATGGCACAACCCCAATATGCCATCTTCAATTCTCATTTCTAAAATACCTTTTGCTAGCTAGCGGGTCACACACAGATGCTTTTAGGATGATTTGTGTTGGCTGTTCTACTCTGGAAAATAGCCCATCATGTTCATATTCCATCCCCTCTTTCACTCACAGGGGTGGGGAACATTGTCTGCCTTCCCCCTACCCCTTTACTTCTGCCAGGCAGCTCACCTAATTAATCAACTTTCATCACCAGTGAACCGTATTATCGTTATTTCACATCACAAGGCTTTCTCTCTATTTTCTGGCAGTAAGCGGCTTCGGTGGCGTAGTCGGTAGAATGCTGAACTACTGTGCCCAAGATCGCGGGTTGAAACCCGGCCGAAATCATCGGATTTTCTAAGAGCATTAAAATCCTTCAGTATGCCTTCCTTTGAAGGGGAAGTAAAGCTGGCGGTTCCATGTCATAGATTTATGGCATGTAAAAGATCCTTCCACTAACTAAACTTGTGTGAAGCTAAATTTCTTGATTAGATTTCGTTGTAACGGTCTATCAAAATTCCAACGTTCACTACTACGTGTCAGTGATATCTGGCGCAAAATTTGGAACTACTTGAAATTGAACGGTACTTGTAGCCCACCCTATGGGTGTCCGCTTTAAGCATCTACTGCCCCTGGTTAGCCAAACATGTCCTTCAATAAAATAATAATTTGGCAGTAGGGAGTTGCTATAACAAAAGCCCTGCGCGGATGCGGATCTCCACGGATATACCCCAAAATTTTTCACCATACGGATATAGTTTGCATGGCTGTGCGGATAGCGATTAAGCTGCGGATAGCGTTTAGAGTAAATTTGCGGATAGTTTTTAGAATGCAATGTTGAACTGGATTTTGCTAAGATCTGAGACTTTCGCGTTTCTTGTCATTTCCCTATTTGCTTTCACTTCGATTGTATGAGAATTATAGAGAAGTGAGAGAAGCCCGTTATGGAAATACCCTCAATTAGTGTTGGCTTATGCTAAAAGAAGGGAAACGAATTTCTCCTCAAATGACTAAATGTGCTGCTTTAATACGTTATGCTTTATCTAATAAATTTAAAATATTATTATAATGCCTGCGAATACGGAGCGGATGCGGATAATAGTCGTGCGGATGCGGCGGATAAAGTTTTGTTCATCAAACACAGGGCTCTAACTAAAACAACCGGGTCTAGAGTCTGGTTTTTCGGAAGGCTTCTTTCACTCCTTTGTTGGTATAAAATAAAAATCATTTGACTTTTGCTCCGTTAAGCGATTTTTGAATAAATATGTTTATTTCTTGGATCTTTATCGCGTTGAAAGCCATTTTTAAGGTTGATTGGTTGGTTCCTCAGTTTACGGCCTGCGACAACGCGGTCATGTAGCCCCGTGTACTTTGGGTGTGTGTAGCATCTGTCTGATAACCGGTATTAATTGTGAAGGCTGTATTAGTGTGAGTTATCTGTAATTCTGGTAACGACTGCAGACGATCAATTTCAAGTAGGTCCTACTTTTCATACCAAATACTACCGTCAACGACACCTAGCTGGTTTCATGGCTACTAGACGCCACCGAAATCGGCACCTGTCAGCGAACGTTGGAACTTAATAGAGCATTAATCAAATCTAACCTAGAAACTTAGCTTCACACAATTGTAGTTAGTGGAAGGTTCTTTTACATGCCATAAATCAATGACATGGGCCCGCTGGCTTTACTTCCCCTCCGAAGGAAGGCCTACTGAGGGATTTTTAACGCTCTTTGCCTGGAGTAGAAGTGGGGGGAGGGGGGGGGGATGGAAAACCACTTCCAGGATAGCTGAGAAAGGAATCGAACCCACCTCTTCTCAGTTTTTGCCTCACTTCGCTGAGTGAACCCGTTCCAGCCCTCAGACCAGAATTTAAATGTCTTGGCAGAGCCGGGAATCAAACACGGAGATATGATGATAATTGTTGTTTTAAGGGGCCTAACATCTAGGTTATCGGCCCCAAGATTGCTAGCCACTACGCAATGACGCGGACTTGGAGAAAGGAACAGGGCATTGTAAGATTCCTCGAATACTTTGATGGTTTCTAGGTTAGATGATAATAATATCGTATGGCCTCAGGTGCCGGGTGCAAGCTTGCATGTCAAATTTTGTTGTTCCCTGGAGCACCATGAAAGTCAAGGACGTTAGATATCGAAGCTCCTTGACACTATAGCGCTTTCTAGTAGAGAAAGGAAGAACTTTTGTGTTGGCGTAAATTCCCGAGATTAATTTTGCCATTATGAACACGGCCTACTGAATTCTCTAACATGCCAACAACGTATGACATGCGTGTCGTGATTTTTGATGCCTTTCAAAAATCCTTTACCATGGCCAGGAGCGAACCTGCAAGCTTGGGATTGGTAGACCGACACGATATCCACCCACCCACCGTGGAAAGCTCTAGGTTAGATGAGGATTAGAATTGATTTACGAGGGTCAGAAAGGAGAGTTAATGCGTGATGAATACAAGTGAAAGTAATGCTCGAGGCCCCGTGGTTCCCAGTAACTCTCTATTAGTTAAAGATACTCGGAGGGTGACTATCTTTCGTTTTTGTACATCCTGAACGAGTTTGAAGGAAGCTTTTAGTTCTACGTGGCCGTTAATCATGCGATCATGAGCCACTGGACCTCCTTTTTACGTGGAATCCGAACCACAGGACATGGCATTTCAATTCGAAAATCTCACATGCATTGACCGGGAATCGAACCCGGTCTACCTTTGTGATAGGCCAGTATGAGTTCGAGATGACAGTGCTCTATTTTGCTTAGCTCACACCTCACCACCTGTAAATGGACTATCTTTACGACCGCAATGGGGAGCTAAAACAATTCCAGACAATGGTGTTTCGATTCCCGGTGCTGACAGCGGCTGACCTGAATGTGCATTTTATCAGATTTGTACCACACTCCCTCCAGGCAAATCCTGGGATAGTACCTTATTTGAAGCAGCTTCGGTGGCGTAGTTGGTAGCTGAGCTTCTACGCCCAAGATCGCGGGTTCAATCCCGGCCGAAGTCGTCGGATTTTTTAAGAGCTTTAAAAATCCCTCAGTATGCCTTCCTTCGGAGGGTAAGTAGAGCCGGCGGTCCCATGTCATAGATTTATGGCATGTTAAAGAACCTTCCACTAATTACACCTGTGTGAAGCTAAATTATATGTTAAACATTTGAATAACACTCTCGTCACCAGGAGCCGACTGCGGTGGCGTCTAGTAACCAAGGTCTGAACTAGTAGTCGTTGACGGTGGCGTTTGGTGGCAAAAGTAGGTTAGCAGACAAATTGAACATATACCCAAATACACGGAGCTGATGACCAAGATGTCTCAAGCCTTTAAAATGAATTAACAACCAGCATTTCACACTGAAGAACATCAACATTTTTAATGCCACCGCGGTGGCCCGGGTTCGATTCCCGGCTCTGCCAAGCTATTTATCTCTGGTATAAGTGATAGAACGGGATACACTCAGCCTCGTGAGGAGAAGCTGAGAAGAGGTGGGTTCGATTAATACCTCTATCATCGTGGAATTGGCTTACCTTGATTCCTCACTTCCACTTCTTGGGATGGTACGTAACATAAGGCCACGGCCACTTCCTTCCCAAATCCTACCTCAATTAAAAGTAGACACATTAGTGCAGCCATCACAGTGACAAAAGTTATGATACCAATTCTACACACACCCAAGTACACGGAGCTACAAGACCAAGATGCCGCAAAGTCCCTTATTATTTATTTAGTGTATGACTTTTAGTGCCGGGAGTCTCCGAGGACATATTCGACTCGCCAGAGTTTGTAGCTACTTCTATGCGGACACCCACGGGGTGAGCTATAAGTACCGTCGCGTGTACAGTAGTTGAGACGAAATGAATGAAGATGAATGAGCAAGTTCAATTTCAAGTAGTTCTAACTTTGGCTACCAGATGCCACTGACACCTAGTGGCGAACGTTGGAACATGATAGAGCGTTTCTACCAATTGTATTGGTAGGTTCTTTATGTTCGACCCTGACTATTATGTGTCAGAAAACTGTATCATAATGATGGTCATTATAACACTATTTTTAGCCTATTTTCAATTTTGAAAAAATAGGCTTATGAGATCACCTTTTGTCCGAGTGTGTGTGCGTGTGTGTGTGTGATTCGTGTGTGTGTCCCCCCCCCCTAATAAAATCTAAACGGCAGGAGCGATTTCAATGAAACTCGGAAAGTTCATAGCACTATTTCCGGCGACCTCGACCGTGCCCTTCAAATTTTGTTACGACTCACCAATCCAACATGGCGGCTGTGCGAAATATTTCACCAGCATTCAAGATCTCCGAAACTATTACCGATATTACCCTGACATTTTCTATGGTGATAGAGGGAACTACTATAAGTTCACTTATGTGACTTTTGAAAACCTGGTAACTACAAAACGAACATGGCGGCCAAGCGAATTTGCGACTTTTAAATAGACGTTTCTCGCGATTTGACCAACCAAACGCAATGAAACTTGGTACAGTATATGTTTATATACATTGTAATGCACCGACATCTAACTTCGTTGAATTGTTTACATAATCACAAGATGGCGGATGTGCGAAATATTTCACCGGCATTCTATATCTCTGAAACTATTAGCGGTATCTCCCGAAAATTTTGTACTGAGATAAAGGGCACTACTGGAAGTCCATCTATAAGATTTTCAAAAACCGGTTAACTACAAAACGAACATGGCGGCCAAGCGAATTTGAACATTTTAAATAGACCTCTCTCGCGATTTAATGTTCCAAGCGCACTGAAACCTGGTACAGGAAATATTTATACACATTGTAATCCACTGGTATCTAATTTAGTTCAATTGTTAACATAACCTCAAGATGGCGGCAGTGCGAATTTTAAAATTAAGTTTTTATTTCTTGTGATGTAGTCATGCGATTGAAGTGAAAGTTTGAATAATGAACCTACGCAATAATTTTCCTTTAATGGTACATGACTCTATGGCCTATACATTTAACAATCCAAGATGGCGACCATCCGAAATATTTAGACGATACTGAATATCTTCGAATCTATTTAGCAATCAAACTGCATTTTTTAATGTTCATAGGGGCTATGAACTTAAGTTCACCTATAGGACTTTAAATAACCTGGTGATCACAAATCCAACATGGCGGTGACGCGAATTATAAATATTCACATGGACGTTTCTCGCAATTTATCCATCCGCGTGCAGTGAAACTTGGTACAGTAAATCTTTATCCGAATGTTAATCCACTGGCATCTAATTTATTTCAATTGTTTCCATAACCTCAAGATGGCAGCTGTGAAAAAAAAAATTAATCTCCTTGTTTTTTCTTGTGTCCTAATTATGCGATTGAAGTTTGAATACTACACGTTCACAATAATCTGCATGTAACAGTACCTACATAACTCTAGGACCTACATATATAAAATCCAACATGGCGACCATCCGAAATATTTAGTCGGTTCTCAATATCTACGAATCTATTACAGCAATCAAACTGAAATTGTGCATGTTAAATAGTAGCAATTAACATAAGTAGGATATATGAAAATAGGCTGTATAGTTCTTCACGGAACTACTTGTTCATTATGAAACAGTTTCTCCCACCAATCACAGCTCAAGAAACAGTTGTTTGACCAATTAGATGAGGTTAGCATCGCACCAGGGCTGAGTTCCAAGGCCTTATAATATGAATTTCACTGCGTTGCCTAGTGTCATAGAGGGGTGATCGAGAAGGCCATGATCAAATACATGGCATTCTCTGCGTCCTATGCGCTCTGTTCAGTACATAAAACTGGCGAAATTACGACAGATATTTATGAATATTTATCTTACAACATAAAATAATTATAATAATTATCGTCGAACATAAACAGTCGTATGCAACTCCCTATAATGGTAATTAAGACACTCGTATGGACATTATAAAACTCACATACGCTCGTTTTATAAAATTACTCGTCTCTTAATTAGTGCAATCATAGGCTCGTTGCATAATGTACTATTTTCATGCCATAAATCTATGACATCGGCCCACCGGCTTTACTTCCCCTCCGAAGGAAGGCATACTGAAGGATTTTTTAACACTCTTAATAATCCGATGACTTCGGCCGGGTTTGAACCTCCGATCTTGGACATAGCAGTTCAGCATGCTACCGACTACGCCACCGAAGCCCCTAAGGAATCAACAACAACAACAGTATATTTAAAATTCTCCTGTGTTGACTGGGAGAAGATGGATTTGCTGTTCTTTCATTTGAGGGGCTTGGCCATCATGCACATTTAGCCCTGTGTATTTGGGTGTGTGGCGCTTATGGAAGTTAAACTTGCATAATTGAATTATCTTGAGCTTACTTTCATTTATGAAAAAAAATAGGTTTATGAGATCACCTTATGTCCATGTGTATGTATGTCAGTGTGTGTGTGCGTATGCGAGTGTCCCCCTAATAAAATCTAAATGGCCGAAGCGATTTTAAGGAAAATCGGTAAGCACACATACTACTGCCTCATCTGACCTCGACAGTGGCTTTCAAATTTTGATAAGTTTTACGAATTCAACATGGCGACAACACGAAATATTTCACTGGCATTCGATGCCTACGCAACGGTGAGAGATATCACCCTGATATTTTGTACAGTGATAAATTTCACCAATGTGACTTTTATAAACCTGTTAAGTATAAAACGAACATGACGGCCAAGCGAATTTGAAACATTTTAATAGATTTTTCTCGCGATTTAACCATCTGAGCGCATTGAAACTTGGTACAGTAAACGTATAGCCTATGCACATTTTAATGCACTAATTTAATTCAGTTGTTTTCTTAACCTCAAGATGGAGGCTGCGTGAAATTTTAAAATTATGTTTTTATTGTGACCTAATTATGCGGTCGAAGTGAAAGTTTGAAAAATAAACCTACGCAATAATCTCCATGCAATGGTACATAACTCTATGGGCTACATAGGCTACAGACTAATCTAGCATGGCGATTCTTTTCATAGGCGGAGAACCTTTAATAGAGAAGACCAATATGAAAATAGGCTATATAGTTCGTCACGGAACTACTTGTTAAGCCATGAGGTGTGCTACCATATGACGAGCGCCATGTTGTTGTAGTGATAGTTCATTTTGTATTTGTTTTCCATATTATTGGAAACCACTATATCGTCCGCGGAAACTGTCAAAAAGTGCAAAGTTACAGTAAACGAACTCTACTACTAAACTCGCTTCAAGGCGTGAGCTCTCTAGGCCAACGGCCAGAAACCGTGGCGTAAACTGTAGTTACCAGTCAGATGACTTCACTGTTCCGCACCTTAAAACAAGTCTGACAAATTAACTAGTTGTCAGCACCGGGGTTTGACCTCAGAGTATCGAACGACCAACTACCCAGAACAGACGTGGAGAGTAGACCTCACAAAGTTAAATTCAATTGGGACAATCAGAGAGTTGCTCCACTCCTTATTAGTTTGAAGGTCAGAGTACTTTTACAGTTGTTTACACAGTTTCCTATGCTTTGTCTAGTCGAGAGCTGAACAATGCGTAATTAACGAGCCGTTAATTAAAGCCATGATACTGAAAGGCAAGTAATTAGTCGAGACCCTGTGATACACAATGTAAAATCCTTTCCTCTGAGAGCACCTCGCGGTGCAGTGGCTAGCATTATTGGCTGTCACTTCGGAGGTCCGGGTTTGATTTCCGGCTCTACCAAGAAATTATATCTGGTCTAACGGCTGGAAGGGGGTACACTCAGCCTCGTGAGGCAAAACTGAGAAGAGATGAGTTTGATCCCCACCACAGCCGTCTTGGAAATACTTTTCCGTGGTTTCCTCACTTCTACTCCAGGCAAATGCAGTAATCGTTCCTAACATTAGGCCACTGCCGCCTCCTGCCCAATCCTTACCTGAATTACTAATAATACAGCCATCTCTATAAAACAGGTTATCAGACATAATTCCACACATTCCATTATTTGACTCTGCAGCCATTTCACTGGTTTGATGCAGCGCTTCGTGCCTCCCTGTTCTAAAATAATCGCATCTACCACACCTTACATCCGAGGCAATCTTTTTTACATATTCTAACCTTTGTCTACCCCTACAGTTCTTGTCCTCGACCGCAAGTCTTTGCGCAATATTATCAATTATAATTATTATAAGTTAAAAAAAATTATAATCACGTTATTTGCACAGGTGGATGAACACGGGTAATGCGTCCATTACCAACCGCACACCCATGCCACGAGCACGTGCTTCTTCAGTTTGATAAGGCAACTCTTCAGTCTGGCCGACAGAATATATTCCCAATTACTGGGACAAACGAAACAAGTAGTTCCGTGAAGAACTATACAGGCTATTTTCATATATCCTACTTATGTTAACTGCCACTATGAACATACAAAATTTCAATTTGATTGCTGTAATAGATTCGTAGATATTGAGAACCGACTCAATATTTCGGATGGTCGCCATGTTGGATTATATATATGTAGGTCCTAGAGTTATGTACTGTTACATGAAGATTATTGTGTACGTGCAGCATTCAAAATTCAGTCGCATGTTTAGGACACAAGAAGTAACAAGGAGATTTTAAAATTTTGCTCAGCTGCCATCTTGTGGTTATGGAAACTATTGAAATAAATTAGATGCCAGTGGACTAACATTTGTATAAGGATTTACTGTACCAAGTTTCACTGCACTAGGATGGTTAAATTGCGAGAAACGTCCATGTGAATATTTATATTTCGCGTCACCGCCATGTGGGATTTGTGATCACCAGGTTATTTAAAGTCCTATAGGTGAACTTATGTTCATAGCCCCTATGAACATAAAAAAATCAGTTTGATTGCTATAATAGATTCGTAGATATTCAGAGCTGTCCAAATATTTCGGATGGTCGCCATGTAGGATTGTTAAATATATAGGCCATAGAGTCATGTACCATTAAAAGAAAATTATTCCGTAGGTTCATTATTCTAACTTTCACTTCGATCGCATGATTAAGACACAAGAAATAAAAACTTAATTTTAAAATTCGCACAGCCGCCATTTTGAAGTTATGTAATTAATTGAACTAAATTGGATACCAGTGCATTACAATGTGTATACACATTTCCTGTACCAGATTTCGTTGCGTTTGGAACATTAAATCGCAAAAAAGGTCTATTAAAAATTTTAATTCGCTTGGCCGCCATGTTCGTTTTGTAGTTAACCGGTTTTTGAAAGTCTTATGGATGAACTTCCAGCAGTGCCCTTTATCTCTGTACAAAATTTCAGGGTGATACCGCTAATAGTTTCAGAGATATAGAATGCCGGTGACATAGTTCGCACATCCGCCATCTTGTGGTTATGTAAACAATTGAACGAAGTTAGATGTCGGTGCATTACAATGTGTATAAACTTATACTGTACCAAGTTTTATTGCGTTTGGTTGGTTAAATCGCGAGAAACGTCTATTTAAAAGTCGCGAATTCGCGTGGCCGCCATGTTGGTTTTGTAGTTACCAGTTTTCAATATTCACATAGGTAAACTTCTAGTAGTTCCCTTTATCACTGTAAAATATTCCAGGGTGATATCGGGAATAGTTTCGGAGACATTGAATGCTGGTGAAATATTTCGCACAGCCGCCATGTTGGATTGGTGAGACATAACAAAATTCGAAGGGCACGGTCGGGGTCGCCCGGGGTAGGGCTATGAACTTACCGAGTTTCATTGAAATCGCTCTAGCCGTATAGAAGTTATTAGGGGGACACACACACACACCTCACACAAACACACACGCACACACAGACACAATATGATCTCATAAGCCTATTTTTTCAAAATTGAAAATAGGCCAAAAATAACCTGAAAAAACTTACATGTGATTAAAACATGTATATATTTGCTATGGACTACAGGTTATAAATTGAGTCTTTCCTTATGAAAGTTGGAAACCCTAGCTGTCAAAAAAGTGTGAAGTTACAGTAAACGAACTCTAGCAGTGACAAGAGATACTGAAGGAACGTGCTCCTCTGGATGTCTATAGTCCCACCAGTAGCGAACAATGGTAATTGTCGCCGCGTCGTTAACCAGGAAAGTGAGGGAACTATACCCCGTTCCAGCCATCAGACCATAATTAAATTTCTTGACAGATCCGGGAATCGAACCCGGGCCTCTGCAGTGACAGCCTAGAATGCTAGCCACTACGCAATGTGGCGGACAACCCTTCATTAGACCCAAGTTAGTGGTCGCATGTCACCATCCCCAGTTGCATCTGCTGACAAAGTGTGTCCAGCTCTAGGACACTGTTTTTGACGGTAGAGGAATGATCCCTCGTAGAGTCCGTGGGTGAAGTTGAGCTGGGAGGATAAGTTATTGTCTGTTAGGTAGTCGGCCTGAAGGCTGATTGGATCCTCAAAAAGCACCACCGTTAGGTTATGTGGGTAGATACCCACAAAAACCCAAGGCAGCGCTACATTGAGGCGTACTGGACAAGAGGAGGAGTGAGGTAGTTTGCCATTGCTTTCCTCACTGAGTCAGAACAGCAGTACTAACCCTATGAGTAGAACCTTTCACAGTATCCACAGGCACTGACTGTGCCCTGAATGTCATTACTAAGCACCACCATTACCTCAATAGCTTTCATATAATCACAGCCATGAGTGAGACTGAGACCTCGGTTAAAAGCCACATTTTACTTTAGCCTGTGCCGACAGACAAATGCAAATGTACTGCAATCATAAAGAGATGGCAAACAGGGCAGATAAGCGATTACCACAAATAAATACAGGGTGTAACAAAAAGGTTCGGCACAAAATGCAAGACACATTCCTCACACGTAGACGAAGAAATGTTGTTATATGAACATGGGTCCGGAAACGCTTTGTTTCCATGTTACACCTCATTGTCTCCAACTCATTAATCATGGGAAACACACTAGAACAGAACGTACCAGCATACCACATGCAATTCTTTCTCACAGGAAATGTCCTTTATGCCCTCCGTGTGCATTGATGCATGCATCAACCCACCGTCGTAGTGAATCTCGGATGCGATGATGTATCCCTGGAGCATTACGTACGGTTTTGCAGACTTCCATAATTCGGGCACGGAGACTTTGAACATCTTGTACTAGGGTTCGATACACAAGAGCTTTCAAACGCCCTCACAAATAAACGTCCAGTGGGTTTAGGTCCGGAGAGCGTGGAGGCCTGGCAATTGGCCCACCTCTACCTATCCATCTGTCACCAAATCGGTTATTTAGAAGCTGACGGACATTAGCACTAAAATGAGGAAGTGCTCCATTGGGCATGAAGTACTGTACATGTTTTGTCGCACAGCTCAAGGCACATCTGCTAAGTCGCATGGCAACAGGGCCATGTAAAACAAAACACTGGCGGTGCACCTACAATAATGACAACGTAACCAGACGTAACCAAGGGCGCATATTCCCCATGGTATTCACGCTCTTTTCTAGTGTGTTTCCCATGCTTAATGAGTTGGAGACAATGAGATGTAACATGGAAATAAAGCGTTTCCGGACCATGTTCATGTAACAAAATTTCTTCGTCTACGTGTGAGGAATGTGTCCTGCATTTTATGCCGTACCTTTTTGTTACACCCTGTATAAAGATGATATTACTCAATTTATTCACAACTAAATCCTCATAAACCACTTACGGCACACCTTGTATCCACAGAGTGTCATGCACGTGAATATTGTCGTAATGCTACAGGATACAGTCTATTACCAAACGACTGACGTCAGTGCTTCACAAGGCTTCTGACTTCATTTGCTATGCGTCGTTTCGTAATCGAGTGGGTTATATCACATTGCCCATGGCATTTTGTTTAATGTTGCTGCCATTAGACGTAATAAGGGTACATGCAGTTAATTCATCATCTCTTGGTAACATGGTTCATTCACAACCGCATATTATGCAAAATTGGTGTTTCAATCAGCACCATCATTCATTTCGCTCTTTTAATCTCTACGTGGATACACATTTTAGGCTTAATACGTTTTCTATTAGTTACCGATCGTGGTAGGTAAGCTCACTGAGGAAAATGAATGAAGCGGATTTTTTAGCCTACTTTTTCACATTTTGCAAAAAATACAGCTTTAAACTATGCACACGTATAGTACCTGACATTCTAGATTAATTTAGAGAAACTAATATACGTCAGTGCTGCCAACATGACTCTAAGCCTGCTGATAGGTACAATTTTGAAATACATGTAACTTCTATACTAACAAATGGATTTCATCCAAAATTGGCACAACAAGAGGTCATAATATTTCAGATCATTTCTGACAAACAAATGCATGACATTGTTGCCAACATGATTTTACGCGCTCTGATAGGTCCTATGTCGAGCTGCATGTAACGTCCATGCTATCCATTGGACTTCAACCAAATTTTGTATTCTGTACCTTAGTTATTGTTGTTTTAAAGGGCGGAACTACGAGGTCGTCTGTACCTTAAGAGATGGAACTAAGAATATATTCAGTCACCAGGGCTGCCAAATGTAGTGCTCTATTAGGCTACATTATACCAGGTATATTTCGAACTAATTAGAAATTACCAACTTAATTTCGTCATTATTCTAGATAGGTCTATATAGATTGGCATGAATAGGCTCTTAAGTTCGTCACGAAACTTTTTGTTTCATTTACATATCCATTTCCTTGTATACCTCTGAACACAAAGTTGGAAATTAACAAGTATTTCCGTGAAGAATTAAACAGCCTATTTCCATATATCCTACTCAAGTTAATTGCCTCGATCAATTACAAAATTTCAGTTTGATTGCTGTAATATATTCGTAGGTATTAAGAACCGTCTAAATATTTTGGATGGTCACCATGTTGGATTTTTACATAAGTAGACCATAGAGTTATGAACTATTAGATAAAGATTATTGCGTGGGTTTATAATTCAAACTTCAATCACATAATTAGTACACTTGAAATAAACACGCGATTTGAAAATTTCGCACAGCCGCCATCTTGAGGTTATCAAAATAATTGAATTAAATTAGATGTCAGTGGATTAAAACTTGTATAAGGATTTACCATACCATGTTTCACTGCGCTCGTGTGGTTAAATCACGAGGAACGTCAAATTAAACATTTTAATTTCGCGTCGCCGCGCCGCAATGTTAGATTTGTGGCCAACAGGTTATTGAAAGTCCCATAGCTGAACTTACGTTGATAGCATTTATCAACTTTAAAAATTTCAGTTTGAATGCTGTCATGGATTACTAGATATTGAGGACCGTCAAAATATTTTTGGTTGGTCGCCATGTTGAATTTTTATAAATATAGGCCATAGAGTTATGTATTATTAGATGACAATTATTGCGTAGGTTGATTATTCAAACGTTGAATTCGATCACATGATTAGGGCACAAGATATAAAAACTGAATTTTAAAATTTCGCACAGCCACCGTCTTGAAGATAGTAAACAATTGAACAAAATTTGATGCCAGTGCAATATAATGTGTATAAACATTTGCCTTACCATGTTTCACAGCACTCGAATATTTAAATCGCGAGAAAAGTTGATTCAAATGTTTCAACTTCACTTGGCCACCATGTTCGTTTTGTACTTAACATAACATGTTTTTGAGAATCACGTGGGTGAACTTCTAGTAGTGCCCTTTACCACCGTACAAAATTTCATGGTGATATCAGTAATAGTTTCGGAGATATAGAATACCGGTGAAATATTTCTCACAGCCACCATGTTGAATTGGTGAGACGTAATAAAATTTGAAGCCCATGGTCGGGGTCGGAAGAAATTGTATTATATCCTTTCCGAGTTTCATTGAAATCGCTCCAGCTGTTTAGATTTTATTGCAGGGGAGACACACGCATACACACGGACAAAAGGAGATCTACTATGCCTTTTTTAGCCTACTTTCTATCTTTGCAAAAAATTGAAGTAGAATTATGAGATCTACACGGGCCAAAAATCCTCAGTCTGTCTGTATGTGGGTGTGTATATCTGTTCCCCCTATCAATTCAAACACGACGAAACAAAATTTTGTAAAGAGGTAGCCTTGAACTCCGCTATAGCATTTTAGAGATCATTACGGTTAGAGAATATATTTCTTATCTTACGAAATACTTTAGGGGCTAAAGAAGCCCAATGTGTTCTCAATCAATGCGTCTTATTTGACATTATACTGGGATTATACGTTGCTGCATTTACTTTAACTAGGTGAGATAGGTTGGTTGCGACAACGCGGTCATGCAGCACCGTGTACTTTGGATGAGTGTAGAATCAGTCTGATTGGTGATAACCGGTGTTAATTGCGAAGGCTCTATTATTGTGTTTTATATGTAATTCAGGTAAGGAATGCAGAAAGTCAGTTTTAAGTAGTTCCTACTTTTGCTACCAAATGTTACCGTCAACGACACCTAGCTACAAACTTGGCTAATAGATACCACCGCAACCAGAACCTGACGGTGAACGTTGGAACTTAATAGCGTTAATCAAATTTAACCTACAAATTTTACCTTCACACTAGTGTAGTTAGTGGAAGGTTATTTTACATCACATAAATCTATGACATGGGCCCACCGGCTTTACTTCCCCTCCGAAGGAAGGCATACTGAGGGAGTTTAACGCTCTTCGAAAATCCGATGACTTCGGCCGGGTTTGAACCCGCGACCTTGGGCATAGAAGCTCAGCATGCTACCAAATACGCCACCAAAGCCGCCCAATATGAGATAATTGGCATGTAAATACTGCAATACTATTCCCTAATATGCAGCTATAGTAGCCTACACATTGACTTATGTACATGAATAAGCCATTTCTTGTTAATCACACCATTTGTGTGGGCTTAAATATCGTAAGTTTATTTGTCTCCAGAATAATGACTTCACATTCCTAACATAGAATAATTTAAATATTGTTTCCCTTCAAAAAGATAGATGCAACAATTTAAAAATGAAAGAGAACAATGTGAACAAGGCGTCTAAATTACACCCATTACCACAAAAATAAAGACTCTCAGGAAAGTACTGTAATTGTCAGGCTAGGTTCTTGAGAAATGTGCATACACAGCCCTCTTTGTTATTGATGCGTTCTCTACTACGTCTTCCATGACAGTAAGTTGGCTGAACATCTGCGGGCAGTTAAATTGAAGAATCATTGAAAATGAAGATCATATTTCAGTTAAAAGTGAGTGATTTCTAAGTATTCGTACTTTTGACTTGTACTTTTGGTCGCTACATTGGTTGGTTTCTTGATAAACGAATACTAAGATTAGTGTTTGACCGAGCAGGGCTAAGAGTAGGTTAGAAGGTTGCTCCATAGATTGTACGATATAAGACAAGGTATTCAATCGCCACGATTTCAGTCACGGCAAGGTAGACTCCCTCGCTGGCATGATGCCGGATGCAGAGATTCAATGTGATCCTACGTAGTTTTACCGAACATCTAGGAATGGTGAGACAGGAGTTGATCATGATGGCGGTGAAACAGTGAAACAAATGAATCGCGTGGCCGTGTCAGATGTGAACATAAGGGGGAGCGACGAAGCGAATCTCATTATCGATATTAGTCAACAGTTACCGAAGAATCAGATTGAAGAGGAAGAGCACCTTGAGATTGCCAGGGCATTGCTGAAGAGTACCCTAACTATTCAGCAAAAGAATCTAAAATTGGAAATTCAGCACGGTCTAAAGAAACTGAAGGAGGCTCTAGATGCAGGCGCAATGTACAGGGCATCATGGAAGAGAGTCAAGGAGAAAATACAAAATGATATACCTGTTACAGAGAAGGTTGAGTTCCCTATGTCGTCATTAGAAGCAAATGGAAAAGAAGTCAAGGAGGAATGGATAAGGGTTGTGTCTAAGAAGAAGAGAATGGAGGAGAAGAAGAAAAAGATTGAAGGTGTCCCATCCACTCTAGATGTATCTGATGTCAGAATAAACGTTAATGAACGTCCAAAGACGACTGGAAAACATAAATGCAATGTATTGAAGAGCCGCCCAGAAGCTGTAGTCATTAAAACTTTGAATGGGAAGACCTTCTCTGATTTGAAAGATATCCGGTACAAGGTAATGCCAGAAGACTGTGGGGTGGGCATTCGATCCATTGGGACGGGGATGTGAAGGCCTTGGTTCCTCGCACTACTCTAGAAATCAGGGATATGGACAGTGTCACAACTGTTGTAGATGTGGAGGAAGCTGTAAGACGGGATCTTGAGAGTGTTAATGGAGAACTGAAAGTCTCGATACTAAACCCGAACAGTAGGGGGCAGAAGCTTGCCGTTCAAGAGATAGACAAGAGACAGGCCCGAATATTATTGGATATCGGTAAAATTAAAATAGGATGGCTCTATTGCAGAGTGCGAAGGAGAACGGTAGTGCCTCTCTGTTTTCGATGCCTATCGTATGGGCACGTAACTGCAAAGGTGCGGACAGAAGCAAGCTTTGCTTTAAGTGCGGAGAAACTGATCACAAGGCAGTCAGCTGCAATGTAAATACACGGTGCATGCTTTGTACAGACAGAAATGTTGAAGAAGCGAAGACACGTTCCTGGCACAGGTGAGTTCATCATGTTTCGTGAAGCTCTTGAAAAGGCCAAAAACATTACTAAATTATGCAGATTCTACAGGCAAATATGCATAGGAGTATAACTGCTAATAACTTGTTGACGCAGGAATCCTGAGATCAAGTTGCAGTGTATGTGGAGAGTACTTTGTGCCTAAAAAAAGCGCGATCTAGACGCTTATGGCCAATAGTGAAGAAGAACTGAAGGAAGAAGGACCATAAGATGCTTCATAAACGACGCCGCCCTGAAGTAATGCGAGAGCAGTTCCGGGGCGGATATACTGTACACGTCGTGGGAGAAGAGTGTGTGGGTTTTAGTGGGTAAGAGCCCCGCACACTTGAAGAGTGTGGACCCTCTTCAAGCGTCTGGAAGCAGATTTCCCACAATCCGTCGTTAAGAAAGAAAGAAAGAAAGAAAGAAAGAAAGAAAGAAAGAAAAAGAAAACTACGTTATTGTACCCCACAGTACCTTTCGCCTAGATTTAACGTGAGTTAATATTGCACTTGATTAACTTCAGAGCCCAGGAGAACTATGTTTTAAACTCACTTAGGGGCAAAGTGAAAATACTTTGCGTAATATATTGGCATGTTTCTTTCTATAACATGTAAAAACACCTCCCGGGCAACGCCGGGAAAAATAACTAGTAGTACATAACTCTAAGACCTACATATATAAAAATCCAACATAGTGACCATCCGAAATATTTAGACGGATCTCAATATCTACGAATCTATTACGGGAATCAAACTGAAATTGTTTATGTTGATAGAGGCAAATATCATAAGTCGGATATATGAAAATCCTTGTTTGAGTTTATTATTATAAAGTGGGCCTTGACTTTTAACGATTTGTATGGGAAGTAGGCCTATATTTGAGGAAAGGCAAGCGTGTAGTTTTACGTGAGGGCAGCTCGTTGCATACAGTAGCCTAATGTGATATAGGAGAAGACCTCGAGTGGAGATGGCCATGACCACAGTCCTCTGCACGCAAGCTGTCGGACACGCTAGGCTCACGGCCGTGTCGCATGGCCCCCTGCCTACAGCTCGCCAGGAATCCAAAGCACGCCATTCATCTCCAAGGTCCTTGGCTCCTCAAGTAACAGTGCTGTGTGTAAAGATTCAAGGCCAAGGCTGTGTGGGGCAAAACCAATTACTTTCCTCCTGCAATTTGCTCAAGGTCTTACATTCAGCATCTAATAGATCAACCATCCAGCCAGAGAGATAATTGAACAACACGCTCCAGAAGATGGTTATTTAGTTAGTTAGTTAGTTATTGCTGTTTTAAGAGGCGGAACTACGAGGTCATCTGCCCCTTCTCCAGAAGAAAGAAGATATCATTAAACAAAGATATGAATAAAGAAATACAGTAAATACAGTTTATGTTCGACGATATTGATATGTAAATATTAAATGTCAGAAAACTGTTTCATAATGGGGGTCATTATGCTACTACTTTTCATTATAACACAGTTTTTCTAACCAATCGGAGCTCAATATTTACATTCATGACCAATTAGGTAAGGATAGCTTCTGACATGAACTCAAAATCCAACATGTCGGATATGAATTACAAAATTTGAGAGTTGACAATGTAGCCTATATTGGATCAACCATTGTAGATACAATGCATAAACAAACTGGGCGATATTGCAAAAGAAATAGCACTGTACCTTAATATCCGCAACTCCAATTTCTACACATTCGAAAGATTTCGCCGACAATTTTAGTGAATACCAGAACATCATGGAGGAAGCAGGTGTATGACATTAGTTCCACGGAAATTATAATAAAGCTGTCTGTTCAGTAAATGGATATTGCCGTATATGCGAAACTTTTCTATTTGGGACTCAATTGATTTGCATTCCGTTGACATTCTATACTCATCGAATTTGAAGAATAACTAGTTGATAATACGATACATCATAAGTTAAAACGTTTGTTACAGCTTATTTTGTGTTATTTGAGGAAAATAACAAAATTATCCAACATAGTACCTGTGCGCTATCTGTTGGCGGTACTTCCGGATAAACAATGTTTCAAAGCTTTGGGATTCGTTATTGGTTAGAGATCAAAGGCTGAGCCCACACAATTCCAAAAAAGATGATTCAACCGACTGAATCTCGACAGATATTTATGAATGTTTATGTTAGAACATAATAAAAGTTATAATTATGTTCAACCCTGACTATTACAGTATGTGTCAGAAAACTGTATCATAATGATGGTCATTATAACACTAATTTTCAGTATGAAACAGTTTCTCCCACCAATCACAGATCAAGAAACAGTTGTTTGACCAATTAGGTGAGGATACCAACGCATACAAGGCCTTCTAATTTAAATTTCACTGCCTGGCCTAGTGTCATAGTGGGACAATCGAGGAGGCCATGGTCAAATACAAGGTATTCTGTGCGTCCCATGCGCTCTGTCAGTACATAAAACTGACGAAATCTCGACAGATATTTATGAATATTTATGTTCGAACATAAAATAGTTATACTAATTATCGTTGAACATAAACAGTCGTATTCAACTCGCATATAATGGTAATTAAGACACTCGTGTCTCAATTATTGCCATTATAGGCTCGTTGCATAATGTACTAATTTTTCTACCACTTCATATCTAAAATTTAAATCCAATTTGTTTCACCTTGCGTATTCACCATGGAAAATGAGTAACTAACGTAATAAAGGTCTCGGAAAACATACAAAGTTGACTAATTTCATAGGGGGCTTAGACATGAGCTTGGCAACCTGTAACTAGGTACTTAAACATGCTCAGTTCTCCTCTCTCTTGGCTGAGTCCCCCTATGCTTGCACTATTTTAAGGCTTACGTTGCCTCTGTTATATTAATTACAATGACGATGCTGAAAGGCGAGACAGATCAGAATTAATTTTGAATATTTAGTTTAAAAAGCTTTGAAGCCAGTTTTCAATGTTGCCTTATTAACAGTTGAATGGTACGGTAACCATCACTTGGTCAATATGAGTAGTCTATATGCTCAATAATTATTATATTTGGCTGGAGATATGAGATTCCACATAATAACCTTCCGGTGTAAAATTGTTATCATTATTATTATTATTATTATTATTATTATTTAATTTTATTTACATTGATATTGATATTTCTAAAATTTTATTCTTTATTATGTAAAATTTTGTATTTTTGTTAACTTATTTTGAAATTGACTTTTAATTTTCAATTGTTTATTTTTTTCTTTCTTTTTGTAGTTTTATGTTTGATTTTATTTCTTATTTTTATTTTTTATTTTATTTGTAATTGAAAATTTTATTTAATTTTTTTAAATTTTATTTTACATTTTATTTTAAAGTTTATTTTATGTTAAATTTTATGTATTTTTTTTATTATTTTATTATCTCTTTTTCTTTATCTTGATTTTTATTTATCTTTCCATCTTCTTCATCTTCATCTTGATCTTCATCTTGATCTTCATCTTGATCTTCATCTTGATCTTCATCTTGATCTTCATCTTGATCTTTATCTTTATCTTTATCTTTATCTTTATTTTTATTTTTATTTTTATTACATGAGGGATCATAGAGGCCTTAGAGAAAATGGAGGGGACCTGTTCCTAGATACTCCAATATGGTCAGTAATGGACAGACGTATAAAGAGAAGTCTATTTTTTTAAGTTGATTGTAATATTTCCCATCTAATGTCATTGGGCATAAATTGGTGTTGACCGACTGAAAAGTACCAGTCAATAATGAATAAAGTGGAAGTACAGACGGTATGTTTTTGCTTAAAATAATACAATTCCACCAATTACTAATACTAGGTTTTACAATACGTATGTCTACCACTTTCAATGAGATATGCGATGAATTTCTATGTGCCGGAGGGTTCCTGACAGCAACCTCATGAAAGCATAGATAACTTGGAAGCTATTTTTCAGTGTTGCCTTATTGTCAATTGATATTTCAACTTGTGAGTCAGTGAATATTGCAATATCAATCTTGAGAGTAGTAAACGATAGGTGAAATGAATGAAGATTAATGGAACAAGGCCAGGAGTTGGAAAGAGTAGTCGTGGCTTATAAGAGGGTACTGGCATGGCATTAGTTTGGAGTTGAAAACGGGAAACCAAGAGAAGTTTGTTGTTGTTAATTTATTTTATTATTTATTTTTGTTCATTTTATGGTCATTTAGCCCAGTGTACATAAGTGGTTGTTGGATTTGTCTGATAACCTGTATTTTTGTGGAGTCTGTATTAGTTTGTGTATTTACAATTGAGGTTAGGATTTGGAAGAAGACAGTTGTGGCCTTAAGTCAGGAACCATCGCGGCATTTGCCTGCAGTAGGTGTGGGAAACCACGGAGAAATACTTGTAGGATGGCTGAGTGGGAATTGAAATCACCTGTTCCACTTTATGCCTCCGAAACTTATCACCCGATTCAGGATTCAAACCGAACCTCAAAGGTGTCATCTAAGAATGCCAACCACTACTCAACGGGGTGGTCTCGCTAAAATAAGTCAGAAGATTTCTCTCAATGAAGTTCACGACCATCTGCTGTTCGGGTCACGTTTAATTGTCTCCACGCAGTGAATAGATGGAAACAAAGAAGATCTAATCAGGCGGTATTGTTCCCCTCCGTGAGTAGAATATCAGGTCACTGCCCGAAACAGCAAGCCTGCCAACTTTCCAACTTTCTTCCACACTTTCGCACATCTCATTGCCTGTCATTATGCTCGTACCTCTCTCTCATGAGAAACGAGTCTATTCATGCAATCACAATATCCTCAATACTTGAGGACTCTTTCTAAACACCACGGTGTAGCTGTTCAAGTTAAGGGACTGTATTGGCTATAATAAAAAATAACTTTCCCAAAAATCTCATTATTATTATTATTTACAATGTATTCCTCACTTTCTGAAAAACTTAAGGGGAAATAGAATCGCCTATGTTCACAATGTAAATTTATAGGTATATTTCCTTGGAAACCATTATAGTAATATAGCCGAATTTTTAGATGTTCTTCCTCCTTATATGTGCTATATTTTAACGCGACCGTTTTCGAAATTTAAATTAGTTTAATTTTGCCACATGGAAATGTTACTGAAAGTGCTGACAAATTATGGAATTTGAAAAAGATTCATCAAAACGTTTATTTAAAAAAACTGTGTTTAAGTACAAACAGAGTCTTGAAGAATATCCCTAAAAAATCGATTAGTTCCTTTTAATCGTTCCTGAGAAAAGATAAATAAGTAGGTGGGAATTAACATAGGAATCTTGCGTACACTGAAGCGATAATACTATTTTAATGGGAATAATGAGGGAGATATTAATTATTATTTTACCTAACACAGGAGGTAAAAAGCAAGTTAGGTAACAAAATATATCCCCGCAATATTCTCATTTAAAAAAATATTATCGTTTCAGTATACGAAAAATGGCTGTGTTCACACGCTGTACAAAATTTGAGCTATGTAGCTATCATGGTTTCCATGAAAATGTACCTATAAATTAAGATTGTGAAGATAGGTGATTCTATTTCCCCTTAAAAGATCAACCAAAGACTGACTGATGTTTACGCAAAGCTATTTATTTTACTGACGAGCAGTTTAGCCACAGACCCAGCGATCTTGTTGGCTAGCTTGGCCGGTAAAATAAATAAATGGCCTTCTGTAACAATCAGTTGGTATTTGTTTATTCATTTAAATGTTTCAGCAAGCGAGGAAAATACTGAAAAATATTAAGAACATTTTTCTAAATGTTATTTCTTATACCAAAACGTTCATTGACATCATACAGTTCTGCCAACAAAATAACACTAAGATAAACAAGTCGGTTTAGAGTCTACTAATTAATCCGTCGGAAGAAAAGATTGACTTTTAAATATCAAATTGTGTGTTTGAGTCTTCAGTCTTTTCACTCGTTTAATGCAGCTCTCCATTTTTCCCTGTCCTGAGCTAATCGTTTCATCTCAACATAGCTACCACACCCTACACCCGAGGCCATCTGTTAACATATTTTAACCTTGGTTCACCCCTACATTTATTGTCCTTGACCCTTCCTTCCATAACTAAGCTTGCTATTCTTGGCTGTCTTAGTAAGTGTCCTACCAACATTTCTCTTCTCTTCATTGGCATTCGTCAAAAACATCTCTTTTCTCCCATTCGTCCTAATACCTCTTCATTTGTAACCCTATCTACCCATCTGATCTTCATCATTCTCCTGTTACATCACATTTCAAACTCTTCAATTTTTCACATTTCATCTGCTCCAACAGTCCAAGTTTCACTTCCATAGAGCACCACGCTCCAGACACAGGCTTTCAAAATTGACTTTCTAATATCTAATGTCAACAGATTCTTCTTTTGAAGAAATGCTCTCCTTGCCTCAGCCAAGGTACCTTTTATATCCTCTTTGCTACGTCCATCACTGGTTATTTTGCTTCCTAAGTAACAGAAGTCTCCTACTTCCTTTACCTTTTCACCTGCTAATTTAACGTCCATACGGGTTTCTGATTTGTTTCGGTTGCATTCCAATATTTTTGTTTTAAATTTATTAATTTTCATCATGAATTCTTCCCTCAAGACAGAATCCGTAACATTACAAGTAGTTCCGTGAAGAACTATACAGCCTATTTTCATATATCCTACTTATGTTAACTGCCACTATCAACATATAAAATTTCAGTTTGATTGCTTTAATAGATTAGTAGATATTGAGAATCGACTAAATATTTCAGATGGTCGCCATGTTGGATTTTATATATGTAGGTCCTAGAGTTATGTACTGTTACATGAAGATTATTGTGTACGTGTAGCATTTAAACTTCAATCGCATGATTAGGACACAAGAAGTAACAAGGAGAATATAACATTTCGCACAGCTGCCATCTTGTGGTTATGGAAACAATTGAAATAAATTAGATGCCAGTGGATTATCATTCGTATAAGGATTTACTGTACCAAGTTTCACTGCACTCGGATGGTCAAATTGCGAGAAACGTCCATGTGCATATTTATACCTCGCGTCCCCGCCATGTTGGATTTGTGATCACCAGGTTATTGAAAGTCCTATAGGTGAACTTAAATTCATAGCCCCTATGAACATAAAGAAATTCAGTTTGATTGCTATAATAGATTCGTAGATATTCAGAGCCGTCTAAATATTTCGGATGGTCGCCATGTTGGATTGTTAAATGTATAGGCCATAGAGTCATGTACCATTAAAGGAAAATTATTGCGTACGTTCATTATTCAAACTTTCACTTCGATCGCATGATTACGACACAAGAAATAAGAACTTAATTTTAAAATTCGCACAGCCGCTATCTTGAGGTTATGTAAAGAATTGAACTAAATTAGATACCAGTGCATTACAATGTGTATAAACATTTCCTGTACCAGATTTCATTGCGTTTGGAACATTAAATCGCGAGAAAGGTCCATTTAAAATTTTCAAATTCGCTTGGCCGCCATGTTCGTTTTATAGTTAACCGGTTTTTTATAGTCATATAAATGAACTTCCAGTCGTGCCCTTTATCACCGTAAAAATTTCAGGGTGATACCGATAATAGTTTCAGAGATATAGAATGCCGGTGATATATTTCGCACATCCGCCATCTTGTGGTTATGTAAACAATTGAACGAAATTAGATGTCGGTGCATTACAATGTGTATAAACATATACTGTACCACGTTTTATTGCGTTTGGTTGGTTAAATTGCGAGAAACGTCTATTTAAAAGTCGCAAATTCGCGTTGCCGCCATGTTGGTTTTGTAGTTACCAGTTTTTCAAAAGTCACATAGGTGAACTTTCAGTAGTTCCCTTTATCACCGTAAAAAAATTCCAGGGTGATATCGGGAATAGTTTCGGAGATATTGAATGCTGGTGAAATATTTCGCACAGCCGCCATGTTGGATTGGTGAGACATAACATAATTTGAAGGGCACGGTCTGGGTCGCCCTGAATAGTGCTATGAAATTACCGAGTTTCATTGAAATTGCTCCAACCGTTTAGAAGTTATTAGGGGGACACACACACACTCCCCTCTCTCTCTCACACACACGCGCACACGCACACACACACACACACACGGACAAAAGGTGATCTCTTAAGCCTTTTTTTTTTTCAAAATTGAAAATATGCTAATAAAAATCATTCAAATCTTCTGGTGTGTTGGTTAAGATGACGATGTCATCAGAAAATCTCCGAGTTGAATGTATTTCTCAAATCAAAATTTGAATAATACATTCGTAATTAAACACTAAATGTCTGAGCACAATGGTTTCTAAATAAAAAGATACATAAGTGGCCAAGTTAATAGCCTATTTACGATTTTTGCAAAAAATGAAAGTAGACTTATGAGATCTACACAGGGCCAAAAGTTGTCAATCAGTATGTGTAAGTGTGTATACATATCCCCCGTAATCAATTCAAACACGACGAAAATGAATTGAACGAAATTTGGTACAGAGGTAGCACTAGCAAAGGACACCACAGTGTCAGGTTTCATATCACCGCCATCTTGACGGAAACGTAATGGTGGCCAACAAAATGTACAAAGCTTAAATCAAATTATGTCTAACCTAATTATTAGCTCTAACAAATTTTGCAATAGCATACCTTCATGTGGAAAGTGTCTTTCGAGCAAGCGTCAAGGTCATCAGCCAAACAGTTTGAAGATGGTGGCTGGTGCCTAGAAACTGCTACGTTAGGTGAGAGCCGGAGTTAAGTTGGCAGCACGGTTGCTGCTGACAACGCGGCTGCCACCGCTTGTATCAAAACAAAACAAACAACAAACAGTCCATTTAAAGATTCCTGTTTCTTGAGCTAATTTGCGTATTGATATACTTTGACTTCGCAGCATTATATCGGAAATTTCATCAAGTTTTTCGTCTGTTAACATCAGCAGCATGCATCAATCGTCCAACCAAGACCAAGACAGTAGGCCATTCGACATGCTTCCTGATGTGGTTGAAGACTGTGGGGCAACCATTGGGCTCGCACTTTGCGCAAGAGCAATCGTTCCTTCATGATGGTGTGCACACTTCCGACGCTCAATCCGACCACGGCGGCTATGGCGTTCACTGTCACTCGGCGATCTTGGTAATGAGTGCAACAACCAGCTGGACGTTGTCATCGGCAATGCAGGGGGGGGGGGGGGGGGGAGGTGCTCCAGACCGGGCATCATCGGCTAACGACACCCGTCCTTCCCTGAAGCGCTTGTGCCACGCCTTGACCCTTGCAAGGGACATGCAGTGTTCGCCGTACACTTGTGTTATTCGGCGATGAATGTCCGTTCCCCGTACTCCTTTCGCTGTCAGAAACCGAACAACACCTCTTTGCTCTTCGTTTGACGCCTCCATGTCACTGTTTGCAATGCGACTGGCAGCGTTGGACGATTGATGCATGCTGCTGCTCGCTTTTTATCGTCACGAAACGTGCACGCGTGCCCTCTAGCGACGGGCTGTGACCTTCCACGCTCTGGTCGGAACCACAACTCGTTTCACACGCCACGATTAACCCATGTCGTCACCGGTTTGCGCATTACAGCCTCCAGCTCGTTACTTTTTGAACGCACCTTATATTTCCCCCCGTTTTCTTTGAGCGATTCCTTCTTAAATGCTACCGCGGAGTCCAGAGGGAGCCCCCTGCCATGTTCTCATTTCGTGTGACCAGTGCTCCCTCTCTGTGTTAGAACGAAGAATCGCTGTGATGTCTTGGCTCTGGTCTTGGCTGTTGTCTCAACAGCACAAGGAAAGAAATCGGGCACGCATGCGCAAAATACAGAGTTCATGTTTGCAGGCAATCAACTTGGAAATTCTCGCTGAGCTGCGATCTACACAGCCAGTTCTGAACGCGGAGTGGAGCGCACGACTTGATATCTCGTTGTGAGGGGAGTTTAAATATTTCCTATTCTTTGGCTAACGTTTTCTTTAATGCGCTGTATTTGATTGTACATAATATTATGAAATTAAATTATTTTCTAAAACAATGTACTGCAGAACTTCAGCACATAAGCACACGGCCGCCCCTGTTAATAATACCTTGAGACAGCAACAAGATGTTCAGTAAAGAACATATAGCCTACTTTCTCCTAAATGTATGCGTATAGTTATAACTCGTTGTTATTATCAAAGAGTATAATAGAATCATTTCTTGGTTGAAGACCTTAGAAACTATTTACCTCTACCAAACGCCACAACCTAGAAAAAAACTACTACCATCATTGAAGAAAGATAGATAAGAAGTATCTCAAGAATGTTATGGATCTGGAGACAAAATCGACCGGATTGGCTGCGTGGCTCAGCGGTAACGTTCTCGCTTGCTGGGCCCTAGGTTGCAGGTTCGTATCCTGGCGCAGTCAGCTGGCATTTGAGGGTGCACAAATGCGAGGGAGCCGTGTCAGTAGATTTACTGGCACGTTAAAGATCCCCTTCGGGCCAAAATTCCGGCACCCCGGCGTATCTAAAAGCAGCAGTAGTTAAAAGGGACGTAAAACAAATAACATTATTATTATTGTTATTATTACATAATCGACCTGCCTTGGGCAACATCCAACTTTGAGTTGAGGCATGTCTTTACACGTCTGGTTGTGCATGACTTTCACAACCCTAATTGAATTAACAAATCTTTCCATAAAATTGAATATTTAAACGGATAAGTTATTATCTTGAAATAGATAAGTTGAAGGTGGATTTGAAAGTAATGTTGTTATATTAAGACGTGTGTATACAAACTATGTGGATATTTTCGATTGCTATTTGCCTGAAATAAAAGTATTAATTAATAACCTGAACTAGCACCAACGGCTAGAATTCAGTTACTAAGTGAAATCGTTTTGTTCTTTACTTCAAATAACATTTTCAAATAACGCACAATAGGCTGTTACAAACCCTTTAAAATAAAAAGTAAAAATTTAACGTAGTATCATCTTGCCATTCTTCAAGCTCGATGCGCATAGAATGCCAATGGTATACGGTACTAACCAATGGAGTCCCACGTAGACCAGTCGTGACATCTAGTGGAGAAGTATCGAACAATATAACCCTAACAGGGCGAATGCATTCTAGTGGCCATAAGAAGAAAGTTTTCAATAAAATCTTGAATTTTATAAGTAGGCCGGCGTGTAGTTACCTTTTTGGCTGCTAGATGTCTCGAGCAAATCTGCTGGTGAATTATGTTTTAATTAAATATATATTTTTCACCGTAATATGCAAAATATAACGCTTAATTTTAAAACGTCTGAATCATTACAAAACAATAAATATATAAAATTTCAAGCAAAAAAAAACTCTGATGGAGATTGAACCATAGGCATATGAGTGATAGGCCAACGCTTTACCACGGAGCCATTTGTGCCAACGAACATCGGTCTATATAAAATGACTTACATATAACTTGTTAGCAAATAATGATTTAGACTAAACGATTTCATCAGTGGAGTATATTATTTATTTATAAAGCATTTCATACAAAGTTTATTTATTTTGTATCAGTACGCTATATTGCATGCAATACTCAAATTAGTGAAATATAAGTGAGGCACAAGATATCCGCTGCCATCTTGTCTTCTTACCGAGACGGCTCAGCTTTTTAAAATAACTTCTGTACTATAGTATTACAAAATAAACTTTTAATTTCGAACGTGCCTCTTCCCTTAGAACAGTTAAATCGATTCTCGGCTCGATTATCGGAACTGGTGGGTCCCATGATATGGATTAGAAAGTTTGCATAATTCGCACGGCCGCCATCCTGAAATGGTACGGCGGATGACCTTGTAGTTTGGTCACAAGACGCGTCCTATATGAAGGTATGTTATTACCAAATTTGGTAGAGATCGGATAATTTGGTTAGTCGCTATTTGATTTTACGTTTTGAACGAAAAAAAGGATAAATGATAAAAAAGATTAATAGAAAATAAAAAATAAAAAATAAAAAACAAAAAAGAAGAAAAACAAAAATATAATAAATAAAAAAACAAAAAACAACGAGAAATGAGAAAAAAAAAGAGATATAATTTTTTTTTTAAAGAAAACAAAAACCAATAAGAAAATAAAACAAAAAAAACGAAAGAAAGAGTAATTACCATGAAGGCGTATTATCAAGTACCAGAAGAAGATAAGCATAAATCAGCTATTATAACCCAGTTCGGATTGTTTGAATTCAACTTCATGTCTTTTGGATTACGTAATGCACCCAGCACTTTTCAAAGATTCATCAACGAAGTACTGAGAGGATTAGATTTCTGTTTCGCATACTTAGATGACATCCTGATTCAGAGGCGTAGCTACAATGGGGCAAGCGGGGCACCGCCCCGGGGCCCCCGAGGTCAGGGGGCCCCCAAACTCTAAAAGAAAAAATATAAATAAGTAATAAATAAAAGTAGTATCGTACTAGAAAACATATTTGAGAATTCAATTTAGATCGGGGGCCCCGATTGCACGGAACTACGCGTCTAAACTTGTGTTAGGAACTAGTCACTTTCAGTGCAATCTGTATGTAAGATATATCCATCCATTTGTGTGGTATTCTAGAGTATTTTTTGATAGCCGGGCGCCCGACCCATGCGCCGGACAGACCATGCATTGTTCCCCATTCAGCGCATGACCATGAGTCAACGTTCCACCCCTTCCCCCTCCACTGCGACATCACACCACAGCAATGCACAGTAGCAGAGTAGTAGCAGTAGTGTAGTTGGTACGTCGCCACAGTGGTTCCCGGTTAAGTGGCTGAACTTACGTTGTGGCTTGCATTGTGCTATTTTTTAACGACGCTTTGAAATGTACGGTACTTATGAAAGTAGAGCTAAAAAAAAAGGATAAAAGAAAAAAAGAGGAGACGGTTCGTACTTGTACTAAATCGTTAACTGCATGGTTGCACCCTCAAACTCAATCAGGTTAAAGTACGTTTCGTTGCAGAAACAAGGTCAAAACGAAGAAAATGAAAATAATGAAGGTAAGAAGAAACCAAGCTCAACTATATTGTAAAAGTGTTATAAGTTGTTAAGCAAAGTAAAATTATTGTTATTAAGAGTTCCATTAACAATTCGGTCAGGACGTAATATTTTATAACAAATTAATATCATATTACGTTAATATTATAAAAAGCATAGAATGTGTGATAAAAACAAACAATGAAGCGGTTTGCGAATTGCGACTGTTGATTCACTTCATTTGGACTGAGCACATTTTTTGTTTTTCATTTCACATGAAAATCACACTGTATCGGGTATATAGTATGCATCGTTTCGACGGACGACTATCATTGGTGACACAGTCTTTTTTGTCCCGTTAACCAACCAATAATCAGTTAGTTGGCTTAGTTCAACAGTTAGTTGAATCTGTTTCCACAAATAAAACAATGCGATCAACTATAAGCCACTACACTAAATTTTATTGCTCAATATTATTCACTATGTATTTTGTTCAGATGTTGACGCTCATCAACAGTTTGAAGTACATTAAAACGATGTTCCGATCATTCATAGTGGCCTTTCATGTCCTGATCAGCCAGTCGATAATAACAATGACGCAGTAGGCTTGGTTTAAACTGGACACGCTGAAAATTATGTTTTGCAAGACAAAAATGAATTTCCTAGTCCCGTCAATAATCCAGAAATGAAAAGGTTAATCATAGCATGAGGACTTTGTCAAACGCGAAGTCCCTTTCCAAATCAGACCGATGGACGAGAAAGAAAAAGATCATTTTCAACTAATTACTACAGTTTTATAACAGGTTCTGGGATGAAATGTAAAAGACTCTGGCTTTGCTATTCGCAAAAGTTAGACCGTGTCTACTGTCAACCATGTTGGCTGTTCCCACAACATTCGGAGAACACTTTCGGTAGTACGGGACTAAACGACTGGAAACATCTTTCTGATAGAATTAAAATTCATGAACAATCGGATCACCACATATTTTCTTGTGTTATATTTGATAAATGGAGGAATGATGAAACAATGAGTGTTGCTTTAGAATAACAGTTAAAAGGAGAGAAAAATTACTAGAGGAACGTTCCTGAAAGAATAGTTAATGTTTCATTAAATTTGGCCACTTGTAACCTTGCTTTCCACGGAAGAAGTAGTGAAATGGAAGATCCAAATAAAGGAAATTTCTCGTCTATAATAGAACTTCTGTCTGACTATGACCCTGTACTAAAAACCATTTTGCAAAGGCCAGCAGGAAGTGTAAACTATTTAAGCTCTAGCATCCAAAATGAAGTTATTTCCTTGATGCAAATGAAGTACTGAAAAAAATCAAATATGAAATACAGAGCCCTCCTTTCTCCTCTGTTATTATGGTTACAACTCAGGACATAAGTAAAGTTTCCAGGTAGGCTACGTCAAAGTGGTAAACGATGAAAAAAAATAAACCCAAAGAAATAAAGATTTGCGAAACGTTTACCATTTGCATTTGGTTTGACAAGTAAAATAGTGGAATCTATTAAAGATAAAGGCCTTGAATTGAAAAAAATGTCTTGACCAAGGTTATGACGGCGCAAGCGTAATGAGTGGAGTATACAATGGAGTGCAGAAAAAAATCAAGAAGTTGCGCCACATGCATATTTTGTACATTGTGCAAGTCACAATTAAAATCTGGTGTTGAAAGAGGCGGTAGAAGCCAATCGTGAAATAACACAGTTTTTTTGAGGACGTACAAAATGTATACAACTTTTTGGACATAGTGTCAAACACTGGCAGGGGCTGCAAGATGCATCCGAAAATGCAAACATAGCGTTAAAAACACTCAACCCAACAAGATGGTCGGGAAAGTACGAAGCAGTTTATTCTTTAAAGGAGAGGTTTGGCGATGTATTAAGAGAGCTATCCAAACTTATTTTGAAAAGCAATAAGGCAAAAGAAAGGAATGATGCAATAGGATTTAAAAAGAAAATTGAATGTTTTGAATTTGTGCTTCTGTTAGTGGCACAAACGAAGATTTTTCAGCAACTGAATATCGTATCTAAATGTCTCCAACCTGAAAATATGGATATTTGTTCAGCTTTTGATCTATAAGGTGATGCTCTCTTAGGTGTTACAGAACTAAGAAATTTGAGGACCTTGTAAAAGAAGCTTCAACTATGGCCTCCAAGTGCGGAATACCTTGTGAGTTTTCTGAGAAAAGACTAAAGCAAGTTAAAAAAATTATGAACTGAGTGTAGACCACCAATTTCTCAGTCCTGAAACTAGATTTCGGGTATCTGTGTTTTACCCCACGATTGATAGCCCACAATTATGGCTCAGGTAAACAGCAGATTTGGAGGCATGAAGTCAGTTAACAATGCCTACAAAGTTGTTAAGCCTTATTTCTTGAACAATGCTTCAGATGACGAACTGATTAAAGAGGCAAAAGGTTTCGCCGAGACTTTTGCGGATGACGTGTTGCCAACATTTCCTGCACAAATTTCCAGCGTGCGTGCATCTTTTTCCTCTAAAAATAAGAAAATGTCTACTGAAAAGCAACTGATAGACCTCCTCTACATTGAAAATAACATTCTGGTTGAAAGCTATCCTGACGTGTGAACTGCTTGTTTTATGTTCTTGACTGGAACTATCACAGTGGTTAAAGCAGAAAGATCTTTTTCCAAGCTGTAAATTATCAAGTCCTACCTGAGGAGCACAATGAGCCAAGAACGTTCAAGTGGGTTGGCCCTTTTATCGATTGAAAATGAAAGAGCTCGAAAACTTAACTTCTCACATGTAATTAACATGTTTGCAGATGCAAAGAGTAGGGAAAAATGTTTTGTGTAAATTAGGTTAGTTTATAAGTTTATTTGTTTTGAATATTTTGTTTAATAACAATAACTAAACATCTTATTCTGTAAACAATGAGGAAATATTTATAGATTTATTTTATTTCAAGTTATTTGTATAGTACATTTGTAATTTTGAGCTTTCGACCTGGCGTGTATTTTATTTTTAAAGCCTAGTACTTCATAGACGATCCTATCTGTTCCCCTTTGTTTTCTACTCTAGCTTCATTATTGTCAGTAATAAAAGAACAAACATGTGTACTTATACTATACCGTATATCTAAATATGCAGTTTTCTTCTCTTTCTAATCGATACGGTATTTGTGTAGACGTAGTTTTCTTATTACGATATCACAATTTCTCAAATTGAAAAGCTATAGCTATTATTTATCATAATTATTTAGGACATTTTATGGAGCCAACAGCCAAAGTATAAATTACATACGGTATTTCTAGAAAAAGGGAAGTGGCAAGGAGGGAGGAATTCGAAAAGTGCATAAAGTCACTTGGTAAGTTCTTATCTTCAAACATTATTAATATTCAAGGCGTGCAGTTAGGTCAGGTTTTCAGAAGATAGTGAGGGGGCCCCATTTCAACTTCTTGCCCCAGGGCCCCTTCAGGTCTAGCTACGCCACTGTCCTGATTGCATCAGATTCCGAAGAAGAACACTTGCGCCATCTAACCATCCTTTTCGAACGTTTCGATAAGTATGGTCTCAGGATTAATCTCGGAAAATCTCTGTTTGGCACCCAGGAAATTAGTTTTTTGGGATACGCCATCATACCAGAAGGCACCAAACCGGACTTAGAGAGAGTGTCAGCTATTATTAATGCACCTCGTCCTGAGAATGTACAACAACGGCGAGCATTCCTTGGCACACTCAATTTTTATCGTCGCCATCTAGAACATGCAGCACAACATCAAGCTCTTCTAAATGAATATCTGAAAGGGAGTAAGAAAAATGATAAAAGGAAAATTGATTGGACTCCAGAGGCAGCAGCACATTTTGAGAAATGTAAAGAAGATCTAGCTCAAGCTACACTGCTAACTTTTCCAAGTGTGGAGCATGAACTTTCATTATTTGTAGATGCATCAGACTTCGCTGCAGGAGCAGCCCTACAACAGAAACAAGATGGAACGTGGAAGCCTATTGGGTTCTTTTCAAGGAAGTTTTCCCTTGCTCAGAGGAACTACTCAACCTATGACCGGGAGCTTCTCAGTATCTATCTAGCGATAAAATATTTCAAATACCTACTTGAAGGAAGAATATTTACTGTCTACACAGACCATGCCCCATTAACCTTTGCATTCAAACAAAAAAATGAAAGAGCTTCGCCATTGCAACTCCGCTATCTCCAGTACATTTCTCAATTTACAATTGATCTGCGTCATGTATCTGGAAAGAAAAATGTGGTAGCTGATCATCTATCCAGACTGGAAGAATTAACGACAATAGACTACGATGGGATGGCTGTTTCACAAGAATCAGATGAAGAAATTCCAGACCTCAAGTCAAGCAGCATCACCTCAATGCAATTCAAGCAATTTACTACCCCTGGCGGATTAAAACTCTGGTGTGACGTGTCAACTGAAAATATTCGTCCATATGTACCAAAACAATTTAGAACCCCAGTATTTGAGCATTATCACAACATGACTCATCCAGGTGTAAGGTCTTCCGTGAAGCTCATATCTTTCAAGTTTGTCTGGCCAAACTTAAAAAAGGATGTGCAACAATGGACTAGGGCATGTACAGCTTGCCAGAAGAATAAAATTTCTAGGCATACTAAAGCACCTATTGGAAAATTCCCCGTTGTTGATGAACGTTTCCAGATGGTACATATTGATCTTATTGGTCCTCTCCCGCCTTCTGATGGATTCACTTACTGTTTCACTTGTATAGATAGGTTCACCAGTTGGACGGAAGTTGTGCCCCTCCGGAATATTGAAGCCGAAACAGTAGCAACAGCATTTTTCAATTCCTGGATTACCAGATTCGGAACGCCGCAACAGATAGTAACCGATCAGGGAAGACAATTCCAGTCATGTATGTTCCGAGCTTTGACAAAGATTTGCGGTTGTAA
Organism: Meconema thalassinum; assembly: GCA_946902985.2. Lineage (NCBI taxonomy): Eukaryota > Metazoa > Arthropoda > Insecta > Orthoptera > Tettigoniidae > Meconema > Meconema thalassinum. The sequence continues at coordinate 242,273,206 of OX336396.1, forward strand.
ACTGACAAGAACGACTGCATACCACCCACAGGCAAATGGGAAAATCGAAAGGTTTCACCGTACGCTGAAGAGTGCCATTCGAAGCCATGGTACAGCTAAATGGAGTGATGTGCTGCCAATGATTCTGCTTGGTCTTCGTTGCTCCGTCAAGAATGAAAGCAATTCGACAGTGGCGGAGATGGTCTATGGCACTACGTTAAAGTTGCCTGGAGATTTTTTTGAGGAACCTCATACAACAGTGGACACTGACCTTCCAACATTCGTCACTGAACTGAAGAAACGGATGAATTGCTTGAAGCCAGCAGAATGCTCCCACAAGACCAAAGAAAATACTTTCGTTCACAAAGATCTCAAAAGTTTAAATTATGTGTTTGTCAGAATCGATAGGGTAAAGAGTGGACTCACACAACCATATGAAGGGCCTTATGAAGTAGTTCAACGTTCACCAAAATTTTTCAATTTGAGGATTAAGGACAAACTGATCAACGTTTCTATAGATCGACTCAAACCAGCTTACTTCATTGCTGATAGCAGTACACATGAAGACCCACAAATATCAGATCAGCTGCCAGTTAAGAATGATACGAACTGTCCCCAAGTGCCTCGCAAAACCACAAAATCAGGACGTGTTGTGAGATTTCCAGCAAAATTTGCAAACATTATTGAGTAATACCGAGCCTCCGTGGCTTAGGCGGCAGCACGCCGGCCTCTCACCGCTGAGTCCGTGGTTCAAATCCCGGTCACTCCATGTGAGATCTGTGCTGGACAAAACGGAGGCAGACAGGTTTTTCTACGGGTACTCCGGTTTTCCCTGTCAAAATTTCATTCCAGCAACACTCTCCACTATCATTTCATTTCATCTGTCATTCATTTCATCATTGCCCCAGAGGAGTGCGTCAGGCCTCGGCAGCCGGCACAGTCCATATCCTCGCCGCGAGATGGGGGCTTCATTCATTCCATTCCTGACCCGGTCGGAGACTGGAAGCAGGCTGTGGATTTTCATTTTCATTTTCATTGAGTAATACCCTAGGAATATTTTGTGGAAGTACGTAGGTACAGTAAAAAAAAGAAAAAATGACTTTATTGAGGGGGGAGTGATGTAAGGTCATTTATAATATTAGTTAGTAAGTTGTAGTTAGTAAGTTGGCAGTTGAGAGTCAGTTGTTATTGTCATTGTCAGTGGTATTAATCTGGTATTCCAATAAAAGGTACGTAATAGTGAAAGTGCTTAAATTAAATAGTTGATGTTAATAAATATAAAATAAGAAAACGTCCCGACAGCCGCCATTCAGTTTTGGTAATGATGGCAGCGATATAAAACATGACACTGAGGTGCCCTTTGCTTGTTCTACCTCTGTACCAAATTTCGTTCAATTCGGTTTCACCGTGTTCGAATTGATAGGGGGGGACAGACTTTCAGAGTATACACACTCACACACACACATACACACACACACAGACACACACACACAAATACACACACACAGACAGACAGACAGACAGACACACAATTCTTGGCCCTGTAGTGATCTTATAAGTCTACTTTAATTTTTTGCAAAAATCAAAAGTAGGCTAAAAACTGCTAACTGCAAACCAACTACATCATTCTGAGTCAATGTTAGTTAGTGACAATAGATAATTTTACAGGATTATATCAAAATAGTACATTATGCAACGAGCCTCGTATGGAAAAAGCACACTCGTGTCTTAATTATTGCCATTATAGGCGAGTTGCATGCGACTGATTATGTACGACGATAATAATTACTTTATTATATGTTCCAACCTAAATATTCATAAATATCTGTCGAGATTCTGTCGGTTGAATTCTTCTTCTTGGGAATTGTGGGGGATCAGCATTTGATCCCTACCCAGTAACGAATCCCAAAGCTTGGAAACATTGTTTATCCTGAAGTTGCACCGACAGATAGCGCACAGGTAGTATGTTGGATCATTTTGTTATTTTGGTCAAGTAACACAAAATAGGCTGTTACAAACGCTTTAAAATTAAAATGTTTCGTATTATCAACTAGAATTCTTCAAATTCGATGCGTAGAGAATGTCAACGAAAGGCAAATCAATAACTGAGTCCCAAATAGAACAGTTATGACATCTGGCGGAAATGTTTCGTGTAAGAAATCCATTAACTGAACAGAGAGCTGGATTAGAATTTCCGTGGTACTAATGTCATACGCCTCCTTCGTCCATGACGTTCTGGTGTGTTTATGTCAACAACAGGATTCACTAAAATTGTCGGCGAAATCTTACGAATGTGTAGAAATTGGAGTTGCGGATATTAAGGTACAGTGCTATTTCTTTTGCAATATTGCCCAGTTTGTTTATGCATTGTATCTACAATGTTGATCCAATATAGGCTACATTGTCAACTTAAAATCATGTAATTCGTGTCCGACATATTGCATTTTGAGTGTATGTCAGAAGCTAACCTTAACTAATTGGTTAATGAATGAAAATATTGAGCTCTGATTGGTTGGAAAAACTGTGTTATAATGAAATGTAGTACTTTAAAGACCCGAATAAGATACATTTTTCTGACATATAATATTTACATATTGACATCGTCGAACATAATTGAAATAAAGGAAGAAATACCAGGTGGTGGGTACAAAGTATCCTCACGTGTGCTTCCGCTCGGCCTCGCTTTTTCAATCCCGACACATTTTCACTTTTCATCTCGTTATTGTCATATTACATTACATTGCATTTGCATGTTACATTTTATGCACACTGTTTCATGAATGATGCCGGCCCCGTGGTGTTGGGGTAGCGCGCCTGCCTCTCACCCGGAGGCCCCGGGTTCGATCCCCGGCTCCGTCATGGATTTTAAAACTGACGTGAGGGTTGGAACGGGGTGCACTCAGCCTCGTGAGGACAATTGAGTAGCTGTCTGACAGTGAGACAGCGTCCCGATCACGAATACCAAGATTAACGGCCGAGGGGACCCAACGCGCTGATCACGCGTCACCCCAATATCTGCAGGCCAAATGGCTGGGCAGCGGTCGCTTGGTCGGCCTTAGCCCGTCATGGGCTGGATAGTGCCAGGGGTTGACTTTGTTTCATGAATGTACTAATTTGAGTTCATTTCTCGACTTATCTATGTACAATATTGCATTTGGCTTATCAATGTCCAAGTATTTCATTACAACCTATAAATATACCTTGGCTAACTTGAGTTATGTTATGAAGTGCATTACCCATTTGGACAGCTAGTTCTACAGAGCTAACCAACAAATAGGAATTCTCTGTCTTGTTCGAAGTTGTTGATTTTACCATTTATAGAAACATTTTTACAGTGTTCTTTCCAAGGTTAGATGACTTCGGCTTTTAAAAATTTTATGCGTTGTTCCATATCAATATACTTGGCTGATAGCAACATCCCATGCACTCAGCAGCGACGTCCGATTCACAATTAACTTTAATCTTGTTTCTTTTAGGTATTTTCGTTTTTTTTTTTGTGACCATTCATTTACTTAAATTCTTATGTTTTTGTAAGGATATCCATTTTCTCTTTGGTATTTCTTAACTTAGTTTTTAAGATTATTTTTATTATTTAATCTACGCTGACGAAGCCTCCGTGGCTTAGGCGGCAACACGCCGGCCTCTCACCGCTGGGTCCGTGGTTCAACTCCCGGTCACTCCATGTGAGATATGTGCTGGACAAAACGGAGGCAGACAGGTACTCCGGTTTTCCCTGTCAACATTTCATTCCAGCAACACTCTCCACTATCATTTCATTTCATCTGTCATTCATTTAATCATTGCCCCAGAGGAGTGCGTCAGGCCTCGGCAGCCGGCACAGTTCATATCCTCGCCGCTAGATGGGGGCTTCATCCATTCCATTCCTGACCCGGTCGGAGACTGGAAGCAGGCTGTGGATTTTCAATCTACGCTGACGAGGGTATTGATACGTGCTACCCCTAGTAGCAAGTTCGTTAATTGGATCAAAGTAGGTAAAGCACAACACAAATGGTCCTTTAAAGAGATATTAGCTTTATTGCAGGTCAGAAAGTTTCACCACACAGTAAGCAAATAGAAACAATTAGATGTCTTTCTTCGTGTTTGCTCCCTTGTGGAGGACACTCGCCCTTTCACTTGCTCACGCAGTTAATCCCTCGCTAATGAGACCGGTGTCCTCGGTAGAAATACCTGCAACACTTCCTTCAGTACACAAGCTACAGTTATTTACGATAGTCTGGCACTCACTGTTCTTGAATACACACTGTTTCGCAATTCGCACGTCACCGTAACACCTCTATCGCACTGGTAAGAACACACTCCTCAAAACTCAGTCCTTCCCTCGCTGGCCAGGTCATTTTATATAGCGGGGCTGGTAACTCAATGGATGTTTCCAGAGCAGACCAGGATTCACGGTTACTCGAGAATTCCATTACCGGGTGGGCCGCGAAGGTTCGAGACGGTCTCTTTGTTACTGCCTGTCTTCTTGTTGCACAAACCGCTGGTTAACACAGGGGCAGGGGGTAGCCCGAGGCGGCATGTGAATCACGCAGTGAGGTGATGAAGCAACCGCACAGCCGTAACAGTATCATTGTATACCGAGATATGTACGTTTTAATTTCATTATTAAACTTTTTAGTGTTTGACAAGACGGATTTTATAATTTGAGATTAATATCAGTCAACACGGATAGTATTTAATACCATATGCATAATGATTAATGTGTGTGCATCTTATTCCTAAGGGTTTAAACCTGCAGCCAAAATCCAAATAAACAAAATTAGGATAAACGCATTTTGCCAAGGCTCTAGGCCAGGGCCATCCAGACAGCGCTCCCCGAGCGGCTGCGCTCTAAGCCTGTGCTCCGAGCGCTTTGGTAGAAGGGAGTTCCAGAAGTGGTGGGAGGAGCTTGGCTGGCTGAGCACGCTGAAGTGTGCAGCCGATCCATCAGTCGCTAGTCTAGTCCAATGCGCTTTGTTGACAGCGTGTAAGTAAATCAGTTTCGCAGTGGTCATGACTGAAGAGGATACAAGAAATGGAGTGGTGAGGCAGCAGTCTTTAAAGCAGAATGGGAAATGTGTTAAAAAGAACACAATTTGTTGTTGAATTTTCCTCTCTAATATGTTCACATTTCAGTTTGGAATAAATCACAATATTCTTTACTTAACACTTGTGTTCGTTTCTTGCACATTCCATACATCGGAGTACCATTCGATTTGTATATGCGATATATTTGTTATGGCAAAACAGCCATATTAATATGTCAACAATCCCACAAGAGCCGTCGGCCGCACGGCTGTACGTACGTATCTAGTCAGCGCGGTCCGAACATCGTCCGTCTCCTCGCTGCCACAGTGTAGTGGTGGTAGGGGAAGGAGCGCTAGTCTGACTGCCCAGTGCTCCCCGAGCGCGGCCGCGCTCCCGGACCGCAATGACTGGATGGCCCTGCTCAAGGCTATAGGATAAACAAAAAGTTATCCGCATCTGGACGACGTTTATCCGCAGCCACACGTTTGTTATCCAAATCCACTGACATTACAATAATATTTTAAATTTATTAGATAAAGCATCATCATATGTATTATTTCAGTTGTATAGATCCCTCCTGCGGCGCTCACAAGCGACCGATCGTGACAAATGAGCATTCAAATGAAAGAGAATAGACATTAGCAGTGACTTATTGCACTATAATTTCATAAATATCTATAATTAAAAAAAAAAGACTTTTAAAATAAAGTACGAAGTGTGCGATTTGCAAACACCGTTGCTGTAGGAAAATACGCTCCTTAATTCCTGTCCACGGGCCGCTGTGACGCCTGTTTCATGTCATATTAACATTCTGAGGTCTTCCTTTATCCTGAAATGTAATTAGTGTTCTATAGCCTAATCATTTGGTTGAAATAAAAACATAACCTTTCTCCTTAAGTCTCTCATTATAAACCTATTGGGGAAAGTGTGGTTTATGAAGATTCGAGATTTCTCGCTCGGGTCCGCTAGTCATCTATCTATATATTTAAAACACTAAGGCGATTTTTGTTACATCGAGAATGAGATAACGTCTCAACCGATTGGCTTCGTAATGCATTCTAACGAGAGCTCTTGGCATGTAGATTTGCAGAGTGTCTTTAAAATAAACAAATATGTTACAGAATATTTTTAAATTAATAAACAAAAATTCAGAAATCTTGCCTATCACGCATGCGCACAATCGCCTTGACTTATGACAGTCATGGCGGTTACAAGTCCATCGCGTTTTAATTTCATGTTTATGTATAAGAATTATAATGGAAGGGAACATTGCTTATTACTTTTTCATGACATACACTGGAATTACCAGACAGAAAATGCTGAAAAACGTAAACATGGCATCAAATTTTGAGTGTGCTTGATGTTTAATTCCCTTAATATTGCGTGTCGTTACGAGTGGTTCGGTAGCTCAGGTGGTTACGCCGTTCTCTCTTAATTTATGCATCACCCAATGTAAAGGGTTCGAATCCCCCCTCCGGCATGTTTTTTTATTTCCGTATTTTCCTTTTGCAATTGCTATTATATTGCCTAAACATATTTAACTCTTTGCATTCCCATATGTTACAGAATATTTTTAAATTAATAAACAAAAATTCAGAAATCTTGCCTATCACGCATGCGCACAATCGCCTTGACTTATGACAGTCATGGCGGTTACAAGTCCATCGCGTTTTAATTTCATGTTTATGTATAAGAATTATAATGGAAGGGAACATTGCTTATTACTTTTTCATGACATACTCTGGAATTACCAGACAGAAAATGCTGAAAAACGTAAACTGGCATCAAATTTTGAGTGTGCTTGATGTTTAATTCCCTTAATATTGCGCGTCGTTACCAGTGGTTCGGTAGCTCAGGTGGTTACGCCGTTCTCTCTTAATTTATGCATCACCCAATGTAAGGGGTTCGAATCCCCCCTCCGGCATGTTTTTTTATTTCCATATTTTCCTTTCTTGCAATTGCTATTATATTGCCAAAACATATTTAACTCTTGGCATTCCCGTAACTAAGGAATTCTACGTTCCCATCTCAATTTAACTTAAAACGCTATGGTAATTTCATTGAAAAGCTTTATAAGTTCCAACATTCGACAGATTACATTTGCAATAACGGTAGGCTATTTATCTTTATTGCTACAGAAGTTTTGGCATATTTTTGCACATGGGATAACTGTGAATCAAGGATTGTACGAATTCCAACACATTACAAAGAATATATGCAGTGAATCCACCCAAGTGTCTTCAAATCGAGCCATGTGCTACGTAACTCATTTGTTTTCCTCAGTTCTTTCTTTGCCTTATAAACATACAAGGCATGTCCAAAATGTTGTTACATGAAATTCCACTAATGAATTGTACCTTTACCAGTTATACGGCAATAATACAGTAGGCCTACGTTGAAATTCTGATACCGGTATTACAAAATGTAGGCCTACTTTTGATTAGATTGTTATCCAAATTAACTTCTATATTTCAGTAGCAGATGCCGCTGCAGTCGAATGTTGGAACCGCCATTTGTATTGTGTTTCCGATCTTTCTGTTATATAGTCTTTGGTGGTCTGTTATAGTCTTTGGTGGTGAGTCGTTTTCTGTCGAGAATACATATCGCAGCTTCTACGAATTGTTAAACCTTTCATTGTATATACCATAACTACGGCATACTAGAAAGTGACTACGCAGAATTACTGGGCCGGTTTGTCTCGATAATTCATTGCCAGCTTTAAGAGTGGGCTTCCCTGTGTAAATACGACTCTTGACACGTACAGGAAATATAATTGTAAAACTGGCTCCATTATTAAGGTGACTGGCGAAGTGGTTCTATGCTCCTCTTCATAATTTACTGTCATGGATATCCGAAGAATTGTACCAATAACAGGTGACGGAAATTGCTTATTTAGAGCAGTTTCGTACTGTTTGTATCGAAACGAAGAACGTCATAGCGAGTTGCGTTTGCAAACTGTTACAAAAATTATTGCTTACTGGAATATTTATAAGGATTTTATTATTGGCGATGAGTCTTATCGCCTTCCCCTCAACAACCAACTTGAGTATGAAAATCTTATGTCTCTGAACGGTGAATATGCTGGTCATGTTGAACTCCATGGTATAAGCCAATTGTGTAATGATTATTTGTTTAGAGTGCATAACGATGAGACTAACCACGTTGTAGATTATGGCAATGGAAGTGTTATTTGTCATTTATTGTTTAGCGGCTCCGTTGATGCAGGACACTATAGTGTGATCGAATACGACATTAATTTGGGGATAAATCCTACTGTAAATAGACGCATTCGACGAAAAAGAACATTAACCGGTCGTGTGGAAACTACAAATAGACGCAAAACAATGAGAAATCGGAGAAAAGGCGAAACCACTTTTAATATAAAATATAAATCTGCCATTTCAGAAACATCGCCTTCCCCTCAACAACCAACTTGAGTATGAAAATCTTATGTCTCTGAACGGTGAATATGCTGGTCATGTTGAACTCCATGGTATAAGCCAATTGTGTAATGATTATTTGTTTAGAGTGCATAACGATGAGACTAACCACGTTGTAGATTATGGCAATGGAAGTGTTATTTGTCATTTATTGTTTAGCGGCTCCGTTGATGCAGGACACTATAGTGTGATCGAATACGACATTAATTTGGGGATAAATCCTACTGTAAATAGACGCATTCGACGAAAAAGAACATTAACCGGTCGTGTGGAAACTACAAATAGACGCAAAACAATGAGAAATCGGAGAAAAGGCGAAACCACTTTTAATATAAAATATAAATCTGCCATTTCAGAAACAATGCCAGATATTATGCCGTACAGCGTTGGGTCCTTGACGAACGAATGTAAACATTGTTCTGCATTGTTCTTCTCTTGCGAAAAAACTACGCTTGGTTACTTCGGCCTTTGCTGTTGCAATGGTAAAATTAATCTGCCGGAATATAAACTACTTGACAGGCTTAAACCATTTTTCACTGGAAATGATGATACCTCAAGGAACTTCAGAGAGAATATTCGGCAGTACAACAATTCTATGTCCTTCGTTTCCTTTGGTGCCAATGTTACCGTACCACCTGAACACGGTCCATATTGTTTTAAAATTTCAGGAATTGTACATCATCGCATTTCTTCCATATATTCCAAAAATTTAAGCGACAGTTGTTACGGCCAATTGTATGTATTAGACTGCTCAGAAGCTAATCAAATCAGATTAGCAAATCGAGCGAATTCTTGCATCAGGGAGGGTACACTTCATATTATAAATAATATTTTGCAAGAGCATAACCCTTACATTCAACTGTATAAGACAATGCATTAAAAATATGCCAAGAAAATGAACTGGCTTTAAGAGAAAAACGTCAACCGTTAGATTTGGTCATGCGCTTTTACCATGAACCTCAAGAAGATCCTAGACGTTACAATAACCCAGCTTCCTCAGAGATTGCAGCTATTTTTGAAACAACTGACGGCGCTCCGGCTTCACACCGCCACATAGCCGTATTTTCTAATCAGGGAGTTTTAAAGGAAATTGATGTTGACAGCATGCATTGTGATCCATTAACTTACGTTTTAATCTGGCCTTGCGGAGAAACAGGGTGGCATATTTCACTGCCAACAGGAGGGAACCGTAAGACGAACGTTAGGCAAAATATGACAATGCGTGAATATATTTTGTATAGGCTGTCGATTCGAGGTTGTCCTCCCGCAGGAGGTTTCAATCCTTTACTTAATGCAGGTAAACTTACCCAACAATTAATAGTTGACTATTATTGTCGAATAGAAGGAGATAGACTAAAATATATTCGCAATCAACAAACGAAATTGCGTGTCGATACCTACGTTGGTCTTGCTGATGCTTTACACTTTAGAGCTGAAAATGAAAGTTTAAGAGCTGGTCGCATAGTTATTTTGCCTTCTACTTTTATTGGTAGTCCCCGAAATATGTTGCAAAATTATCAGGATGCAATGGCAATTGTGAGAAAATTTGGCAAGCCAGACCTCTTCATAACTTTCACTTGCAACCCATCATGGCCTGAAATTACTACTAGCTTCCAACCTTATGAAAATGAAAACAATAGACCTGATGTCGTTGTTCGCGTTTTTCATGCGAAAGTGAAGGAACTCTTGCGTTTAATAAATCAAAAGCAAATATTTGGCGAGGTACAAACTTTCTTATACACGGTTGAGTTCCAGAAGCGAGGTTTACCTCATATACACTTACTGGTTTGTCTTCGAGATAGTTGTAAATTACGAGAAACCTATGATATTGATATGACAGTTTCTGCAGAAATACCAGATCCTTCCAATACAACATTGTACAACTTAGTAAAGACACACATGGTACATGGGTACATGGACCTTGCGGCCTTCTGAATCCCAATTCAATTTGCATGAAGGACGGAAGATGTAAGAAGGGTTTTCCAAAAGACTTTGTGCCAGAAACTAAAGAGAATGTGAACGGCTATCCACTTTACCGTAGGCGACAGAATGGAATATCATATACTAAACGAGTACAAGGCACCAATGTTGAAATCGACAATCGCTTCATTGTTCCATACAATCGATATTTATTGATGTACTTTCAGGCCCATATTAACGTCGAAATCTGTGCAAGTGTACACAGCATCAAATACATACATAAATATGTTTATAAGGGGCATGATTGCGCTAACTTGAAAATCACGGCAAACGATGGAATGCTACATCATGACGAAGTTTCTATGTATTTGAATGCTAGATATGTTGGGTCAAGTGAGGCTGCATACAGGATTTTTGGTTACAACATGCACGAACAGTCCCACATTATTGCCCGGTTACCTGTCCATTTACCAGACCAACAAGATGTATTTTTTCATGCCGATAATGCTCCCAAAGCATTAATACGGGCTCAGTTAAAAAGTACACAACTCACTGCATGGTTTCAGCTGAACCAAAATCCAACAACTAGGAGTGCATATATTTATCCTGAAACACCCGTTCATTATGTATGGGATAAATGCAAATGCATTTGGAAAAAACGACTTAGATTCGAAAAGGTAATAGGTCGGATGTACAATGTTTCTCCATCTGAATCAGAAAGATACCATCTGCGCTTACTTTTACTTCACATAGTAGGTGCCACAAGCTTTGAGGATCTCCGAACATACCAAGGTGTTACCTGCCCAACATATAAGGATATGGCAATTAAACTTGGTTTGCTTATCGATGATTCAGAATGGCAACGCTGTTTGATGGAAGCATCGGTTTTCCAAATGCCCTTTCAACTGAGACAGTTATTCGCCTACATATGCATATTTCATCAACCTAGCAATGCCAGTCACTTATGGGACATGCACAAAAACTCTCTCTGTGAAGATTATTTAAAGTCTGAAGATGAAAATACAGCTTATCAACTATCTCTCAGAGATATTAATAAAACTCTGCAATTGCATGGTTTCTCTCCGCCAACATTTAACTTGCCTGTTGGTACTGACACACACTCAAACGATCAAACTACTAATGAGCCAGTGTTCCCTTTTGATTTGGCTGACCTGATGTCCTTAGCAAACCAGGAACAACTTTCAATTATTAATGAAATCACTAGCGTTCTTCAAAATAACAACTCAACTGTCACGAACGCATTCTTTATTGACGGTGCTGGGGGCACAGGAAAAACATTTATTTACCGATGCTTAATACAAAAGTTCTGGAGTTTAGGGCTTCATGTTATATCAGTAGCATGGACCGGAATAGCCGCTGTTTTGCTACCCAACGGTCGAACAGTACACAGTACATTCAAAATTCCTCTAAATTTAAATGAGAGTTCAGTGTCTGGATTAAAATTAAATTCCAAAGCAGCTGACGATATTCGATTAGCACGGCTCATAATATGGGATGAAGCCCCAATGGCAAATATTCATTCATTAATGTGTGTGAATCGTCTTCTAAAAGATATTATGGGTAATGACATTCCATTTGGTGGGAAAATTACTGTTCTTGGAGGAGACTTTAGGCAGGTTTTGCCTGTTGTTCCTCACGCTTCTCGCCAAACAATTATTCAAAACTCTATTAAATACTCTCCTCTCTGGCCCTTCTTCAAAATACGCTGCTTATATAAAAACATGCGGTTGAAACCAGAAGAAATTGAATTTTCTGATTTTTTGTTACAAATTGGTAACGGTGACTACCCCTCTGTAGATGGTGAGGAATCAAATGTTATTGAACTACCACCCAGAATTTTAGCGCATGATGACATCGTGACTGAGATTTACGGCGAAACATTCATTTGTACGAAAGATATAATCAATTTCTCGAAAGTATGCATTCTAACACCAAAAAATGAACACTGTAATGAAATTAATTTGAAAGTCATCGAACTTATACCCGGTAGTTTAAAAACATACACCAGCGTTAACAGATTAATTACTGAAGATGAAAGCCAGCTACTTCAATTTCCTACAGAATTCTTGAATTCCTTGGAATTAAGTGGTTTGCCTCCACATATTCTTACTCTAAAAGTTGGAGCCATAGTTATGCTCCTCAGAAATCTGAACGTTTCCCAAGGGCTCCTGAACGGAACCAGATTATTTGTAAAGAATATGTATGAAAATTGCTTGGATTTGGAAATAATCAGCGGAGATAAAATTGGGCAGAGAGCTCTAATCCCTCGAGTTGATTTAACACCATCCGACAAAACCCTTCCATTTTCTTTTAAGAGACGTCAATTTCCAATTCGCTTGGCATTCTGTATCACAATTAATAAAGCTCAAGGGGAAACTCTCGAACGTGTAGGTCTCTATTTACCTCAGCAAGTTTTCAGTCATGGCCAGTTATATGTTGCAATGTCAAGAGTGCGATATTTCGACGCCCTTAAAGTTTCAATAGTGCCAAAAAGTAGTCGTACAAAGAATGTCGTATATAAGGAAATCCTTCGGTAATTATTTTACCATTGACCATCATGTTTCGACTTCGTAAAGCACTCTGACAAAAGCTCTTGGCCTGTAGATTTGCAGAGTGTCTTTAAGAGAAACAAGTAGTTCCGTGAAGAACTATACAGCCTATTTTCATATATCCTACTTATGTTAATTGCCTCTAGCAACATACACAATTTCAGTTTGATTGCTGTAATAGATTCGTAGATATTCAGAACCGACTAAAAATTTCGGATGATCGCCATATTGGATTTTACATATGTAGGTCCTAGAGTTATGTACTGTTACATGCAGATTATTGTGTACGTGTAGTATTCAAACTACAATCGCATAATTAGGACACAAGAAGTAACAAGGAGATTTTAAAATTTCGCACAGCTGCCATCTTGAGGTTATGGAAACAATTGAAATAAATTAGATGCCAGTGGATTACCATTCGTATAAGGATTTACTGTTCCAAGTTTCACTACACTCGGATGGTTAAATTGCGAGAAACGTCCATGTGAATTTTTATATTTCGCGTCGCCTCCATGTTGGATTTGTGAACACCAAGTTATTTAAAGTCCTATAGGTGAACTTAAGTTCATAGCCCCTATGAACATTAAAAAATGCAGTTTGATTGCTAAAATAGATTCGTAGATATTCAGTATCGTCAAAATATTTCGGATGGTCGCCATGTTGGATTGTTAAATGTATAGGCCATAGAGTCATGTACCATTAAAGGAAAATTATTGCGTAGGTCCATTATTCAAACTTTCACTTCGATCGCATGACTACATCACAAGAAATAAAAACTTAATTTTAAAATTCGCACTGCCGCCATCTTGAGGTTATGTAAACAATTGAACTAAATTAGATACCAGTGGATTACAATGTGTATAAATATTTCCTGTACCAGGTTTCAGTGCGCTTGGAACATTAAATCGCGAGAAAGGTCTATTTAAAATGTTCAAATTCGCTTGGCCGCCATGTTCGTTTTGTAGTTAACCGGATTTTGAAAGTCTTATAGATGGACTTCCAGTAGTGCCCTTTATCTCAGTACAAAATTTTAGGGAGATACCGCTAATAGTTTCAGAGATATAGAATGCCGGTGAAATATTTCTCACATCCGCCATCTTGTGATTAGGTAAACAATTGAATGAAGTTAGATGTCGGTGCATTACAATGTTTATAAACATATACTGTACCAAGTTTCATTGCGTTTGGTTGGTTAAATCACGAGAAACGTCTATTTAAAAGTCCCAACTTCGCTTGGCCGCCATGTTCGTTTTGTAGTTACCAGATTTTCAAAGGTCACATAAGTGAACTTATAGTTGTTCCCTTTATCACCATACAAAATGTCAGGGTAATATCGGTAATAGTTTCGGAGATATTGAATGCTGGTGAAATATTTCGCACAGCTGCCATGTTGGATTGGTGAGTCGTAACAAAGTTTGAAGGGCACGGTCGGGGTTGCAGGGGATAGTGCTATGACCTTACCGAGTTTCATTGAAATCGCTCCAGCCGTTTAGATTTTATTAGGGGGGGACACACACACGAATCACACACACACACACACACACACACACACACACACACACGCACACACACACGGACAAAAGGTGATCTCATAAGCCTATTTTTTCAAAATTGAAAATAGGCTAAAAAAATATGTTACCGACCAGTGTTATTGTGATGGTTGTATTAATGCGTGTATCTGTAATTAACGTGAGAATTAGGAAGGAGAACGCCGAGGCCTTACTTAAGGAACCATCCCGGTATTTGCCTGGAGTGTAAGTGGGAAACCGAAGAGAAACACATCCAAGATAGTTAAGGTTGGAATCGATCCTACCTCTCCTCAGTTTTACCTCACGAGGCTGAGTGCGTCCCGTTCCAGCCCTCAGGCCAGAATTAAATTTCTTGGCAGAGCAGGGAAATGAATCCGGATCTCTGGGGCGATGGCCAAGAATATACTTAATAGTGGGCTTCCCTATGTTAATGCGTTTTTCGACATGCACTGGACATATAATTCTAAAACTGCCTCCTTTACGGTGGCTGGCAAAGAGTCAGTGCTCATCCTGTAATTGGTGAAGTGATTCTATGCTCCCCTGCATAGTTTGCTGTTAAAGAAACCCAAAGGATTGAACCTATAACAGGCGATAGAAATTGCTTATTTCGAGAAGTTTCGTGCTGTTTATATCAAAATGAAGAACATCGCCCTGAGCTTCATTTGCAAACTATTGCAAACATTGTTGCTGACAAGGATAATTTTAAGGATTGTATTATTGGCGATCAGCCTCATCGCGTTCTCCTCAGCAACCAACTTAGTATGAAAGTCTCTGAACGGTGAATACACTGATCATGTTGAACTTCATTGTATAAGCCAATTGTTCATTGATTTTATTTGTTTAGAGTACATAACAATGAGTCTAACCACACTGTTGTTTTTGCAAGGGGAGTATTATTTGGCATTTAATATTTAGCGCCTCCATTGATGCAGGGCACTATAGTGTTATCGAATAAGACGTTAATTTTGGGAGAAATACTACTATAAAACCCCGTTCGACGAAAAGGAACATTGTCCGGTCGTATGTTAACTGCAAATTGACGCAATAAAGTGAGAAATCGGACAAAATACGAAGCCACTTTAAAAATCCAATATAAATATGCCATAAAAATACTCCCATTTTCTTTTAAGAGCCACCAATTTCCAATCGCTTGGCATAATTTATCACAATCAATAAAGCTCAAGGGGAAGCTATGGAACGTGTAGGTCACTATTTGCCTCATCAAGTTTTCAGTCATGGGCAGTTATATGTTGCAAAGTCGTCTTTCTCTGTAATCATACAAATAATGCATATAAGAAAATCCTTCCGAAAATATTTTCCCAATGACCGTCATGTTTTGACGGGTTTGAACTAGTATATATTATTTCAGTAGTATAGATCCCTCATGCGGCGCTCACAAGCGACCTATCGTGACAAATGAGCATTCAAATGAAAGTGAATAGACATTAGCAGTGGCGAATTGCACTCTAATTTCATAAATATATATTATTTCTTTGAAAAATGACTTTCAAAAACATGTACCAAGTGTGCGATTTACAGATACTTTTGCTGTAGGAAAATACGCTCCTTAATTGCTGTCCACTTCCCTTTTTGGCCACTGTGACGCCTGTTTCATGTTATTTTAACATTCTGAGTAAATCAAAGGAATGAGTACTCAAATCGTATAATTTCATAAATATCGAATAAGTGTTATGATGATCAAATTTTCAGTGATTGCCTTCTCAAGTTAGGGGACGTAGGACTTGGAATTCTAACTGAAATGTAAATAGTGTTCTATAATCATTAGGTTGAAATAAAAACATAGCAACCTTGATTTGCAAATTTTGTTGCAATAGGAAAATACCCGACATCATTGATGATCAGTTCGCATTTTGGCTGTAGGGATGCCTGAAATGTAAATAGTGTTCTATAATCATTTGGTTCAAATAATAACATAACAACCTTTCTCCTTAAGTCTCTCATTGGGGAAAGTGTGGTTTATGAACATGAGAGATTTCTGGCACGGGTCCGACAGTAATCAACACATTTAGGCATTTGAGGAGAAATTCTTTCCCCTAGGCTAGGTGTGAATCCCAAGACAATGTTGACTGAGTTTTTACCCTCTGAGTATCGGCAAGTGAAACAGCGGGTGGCTAATTATAGCACTTACTTAGGTGGCGGATATACCCACGCAGGCAAGCGCAGGTATAAAGTATTTATTTTGGGTATTAGTCAACACTAGTTGAGGGTATTTCCATGACTAGCTTCTCTCACTGCTCTATTATTTTCATGCAATCCAGGGAATAGCAAATAGGGAAATAACAACAAACGTGAAAGGCGCAGATCTAAAATTATTTTCTTTTAAATCCAGTACAACATTGAACTCTAAAAACTATCCACAAATTTACTCGAAACATTATCCACAAATAATCCGCTATCCGCACTACGAGGGTTGTTTTTTAAGTAAGGGCCTTTTTTTTTTACAAATTAACCGAACATTTTATTTTGAAACCACTTTTATTTTTAGGTTTTATATACTTTCCTTTATTTTTCTACATAGTTGCCTTGTTTATTTAGGCACTTGTCATACCTTAAAACTAAGTTCTGAAATCCCTCCGCATAAAAGTTTTCCGCCTGCTCTGACAACCAAGAATTCACGGCTTTTTTCACTTCTTCATCGTCGGCGACACTTGAGGAAAATCCATTGATAGAGTGGTTATCGTGAATCTTCGGTCCTCGTGAATTTTCGTGTCAATTGCAGTCACCAAGTCATCTGAACATTTTCACGGCCACTTTTGAACTCGCGTACCCATTTTCGCACCTTACCTTCCGTCATTGCATTATCACCATTCACCTCACAAAGCTGACGATGAATGTCTGCAGCCGACATGTTTCTTGCACTCAAAAATGTATCACAAATCGTACATCACACGCGGCGGGCGAATCAATAATCTTCAACATTGTAAAGATGCACAGTTCAGCTTAGAGGTTAGCTACACAGCTGCAACTGACGCCTGCTTGTTCGCACAGGATGCCGGGAGGTAGTGTGCACTAACTACGTTTTTTTTTTTGTAAATGGCCCTTACTTAAATAACAGCCCTCGTATATCCGCATGGCAAAATATTTTGCGGACACCCGCGGATTTATCCGCGGATTTCCGCATCCGTGCAGCCCTTTAGCTATAGGTCTATCACTACTAGCGAGACGAGTGAATTCGATCTCTACCGTCAGCCGTCCTTTATGTAATTTCCTGTTTCTAACTTAAAGCAAATGCTGTGAAGGTTCACTCCAATAGGTCGCAGTACGTCCTTCTACATTCTTGTCCAGTTCAATTCAACTCATTAAATTCAAATCCTCTGATGGCTCTGAGAATGTCATCAGAAAGGGCGTCAGATGGTAAAAATATTAACCACCATCTGACCTCACTCCCGACCTCGTAAAAACGGTAATAATAATGAGCAGAAATACAAAGGACAGAGAATTCAATTTGAGTCCCGTTGACCCACTGCATGTGTATGACCCCGTTCCACTTCACCTCTAATTTCCTTTCCAAGCGCTCTTTTTACAGGCGCAGTGCTACTAATTTAAAATTCATGGCTACCAACCTGACAGCCTTGACCGATGGGAACAAAAGCTCAGAAAGGTGACTTCTTTAATCGATAAAAATCGCCCACACGGTACATGTTGAATGGGAGAATTTCACCTTCAAGTAGTGGCTTTATGAGCTCTTCGTAACCACCGGCACAAGAAATCAATTCTGACCCCCCACCCTCATTCAAATTCGTATTCAATTACTTTTATTTTGATTTTGTTATTATTATTCAATCATATCGTATAGGCCATCTATGGACCACGTCATTCCAACTGTCTCCTACAGGCTTTGATGTTTGCCCAGTACGCCCCCATTCGTTCTCGGTGGACTTCCTTCCGTTCCTGGGTCCAAATCTTTCCCTTTTTCAGTTTCGCTATATCTTGGAAACCTTTCCAAGCTTGAAGTTCCCTTTTGAGTGGGGCGCGCTCCTGAATGTCTGTTGGTGTAATCCCAACTTCTTTCAGATCGTTATCCAGTTCAATGAACCAGACCCATTTTGTTTTCCTCTCTTGAAAGTAAGTTATGTTGCGGTTGGTCAGTCTCGCTGGGCTCATTCGTTTCACATGTCCAAAAAATGTTATCCTTCTCTTCCGGATGATGTCACTTATCTTCTCCACATGAGTATATAGTATAGTTCATGGTTATGCCGTCTCCTGTATTCCCCATTGTCTTTGATGGGACCCAATATCTTTCTCAAAATTTTCCTTTTTTTTGTTTTGTTTTTTTGTTTTGTTTTGTTTTTGCCCTCCAGTTTTTCGACCAAGCCTCTTTTGTTCATCGTGAGGCATTCATTATTATTATTATTACTATTATTTATTATTATTATTATTATTATTATTATTATTATTATTATTATTATTATTATTATTATGAATATTCATACGTTCAGTAAGCCTCCGTGGCTTAGGCGGCAGCACGCCGGCCTCTCACCGCTGGGTCCGTGGTTCAAATCCCGGTCACTCCATGTGAGATCTGTGCTGGACAAAACGGAGGCAGACAGGTTTTTCTCCGGGTACTCTGGTTTTCCCTGTCAAAAATTTCATTCCAGCAACACTCTCCAGTATCATTTCATTTCATCTGTCATTCATTTAATCATTGCCCCAGAGGAGTGCGTCAGGCCTCGGCAGCCGGCACAGTTCATATCCTCGCCGCTAGATGGGGGCTTCATTCATTCCATTCCTGACCCGGTCGGAGACTGGAAGCAGGCTGTGGATTTTCATTTTCATACGTTCACCATGTCATTGGGTACAATTCACCATTTCATCGGCATTTGTTGCAAGATGGAAGTGGAGGTATCTATATTGGTAGGTTGAGGAACGAACGAACTAAGGAGCAAATATCTAAAATAACTACTTTCCAGTGGCGGCTCGTAGATCAAATATCAGGTGAAGAGCCAAACTCCTAATTTCATCAGTGCATGATGTTTGCGTTTGTGAATATTGACATCCTTTTCCTATTTTAATGCTAAAATATCTACTAAAAGCCTAACACTTAAAACCAAACCAAACATAAGTTATCGCACTAAAAAGTCAAACTCGCTTATTTGTATAGCTTAAATGAATCCTCCGTTCTCTAAGGTTGGCAATCTTATCTATGATGTCCTCATAGAAGGTCTTCAATCAATTTCAACTACAATTCACGATTTATGGAGATAGCCAATGATGTAATTCTGGAGTCAGATATTGTGTTACATGCAAAAGTATTGAATCTTTTCAAACAAGAGAAACTGCGTTGTACTGATGCACTTGTAGAAGGTATTGCCAGTACCCAATTAAGGTCGCCACGTACTCTTACACGATGAAAAAGTCTATTTTTGTGGCATCACTTTATTAAGTATTTTCTGGATTTATGCTAAAGGTACAGCTATGATTCTTGTCACATATAAGAAGCGGTATATTCTGAGCTGTTTATGACCATGTAGTGCTACTTTGCTTTTATAGGATGTGTGAAATGAATACAAATTTGGACAGATACATTTTCAAAAAAATGTTGTATAATTTGCTTCAGGTACACATTTCTCAGTTGTTCTTCAATCAAATATTCTCAAATTCTGTTCACACACTTGGAATGGATTATGGCAGATGAGTACCGGTAACCACTTTGTTTCATTATTATTGGGACAGAATGCAAGAAAAAAGAATCCGAACTCTTTCTTTTTAAATTTATTCAAAAATATGTATTAATTTTTCTCTTCCCAATCCATGCCTACTACGTTTTGGAAGTGCAAATAGGTTAATATTCAAGTACTCCATTAGGCAAGTTAATATAAAAAAATTAGCCCTCTATCTTAAATGGTTTCAGATTTATTGGTACCTAAACATGGAAAATGAGTATTAACGGAAAACAGCTGGCAAAGTTAAAAGTGAATTATTCAGAGCATGGGACGCTAATTTAAAAAAAAAAAAAACGAATTTAAGGTAGTTGTAGACATAAAAAAAAACACAAACTATATATATTTGGATTCAGAAAAGAATGAAGAATTTTATGGCGCCAAAATCAAAAAATCGATATTTTCATCATGCAAGAGTACGTGGTGTCCTTAAGCAAAAGTTTGTAAGTCTCTTCTATTCACGGAGTTCTTGATGTATTTCTCCCGACTATTTTTACGATGTAGGATTCATGAGCATAAAAGAGTGACAGTTAATTTCTTAAATGTGGGGTAGGCCTATTGTTGATTATGTTTGTTATACAGCTCAAATTTTTCGGAATCTATAAGACTTATTTAAGAATTGTAATTTATCACAGCCATGCGTTAGCATAGAAAAAAGCGGAACATTATTAAGAAAAAAATGAAAATTCACAGCCTGCTTCTAGTCTCCGATCGGGTCAGGAATGGAATGAATGAAGCCCCCCCCCCCATCTAGCAGCGAGGATATGAACTGTGCCGGCTGCCGAGGCCTGACGCACTCCTCTGGGGCAATGATGAAATGAATGACAAATGAAATGATAGTGGAGAGTGTTGCTGGAATTAAATTTTTGACAGGGAAAACCGGAGTACCCGGAGAAAAACCTGTCTGCCTCCGTTTTGTCCAGCACAGATCTCACATGGAGTGACCGGGATTTGAACCACGGACCCAGCGGTGAGAGGCCGGCGTGCTGCCGCCTAAGCCACGGAGGCTCTAACATTATTAAGTCAGTCCTTAATATGATCTCTGATGTACTCTGATGTTGCATCAGTTATTTCCAGAGAACACACTTTGAATTTTATTTTAATAATTTTGAGGTTCTAAGGACTTTTTAGATATCAGTATCTTCAATAATTCCTTAAAGCGCACACGGTTTAAAGAGGTCTTGTCATGTCCTCTAGAAGACGATGATGATGATGATGATAATTGTTGCTTTAAGAGGCCTAACATCTAGGTTATCGGCCCTCCTCTCTAGAAGAGAGTTCCTGTAACAACTCTAATCACAAGTCCCAGGATCTGCCTATTTAAAGTCACATTCACATTACATTTAAGTGCACTTAGTCTTGCATTTTCCCGTAAAGTGTCGGCTATCGTGCTTGTGTGCGTGTTCTAAGTGGTAACTGGTTCTTTAAATGTTGCTCACTGTCTTTGTGTTTGTCCAACCCGCGCGTAATGTTTTGGAAATTTGTTACTGTTACTGTATAGTAAGCAAGGCCAACAGAACAGTTCTATAACTACTGCACAACTATGTGAACTGTTCGAACCAAGATCCCTTGCGATGAAGGCTATAGGACTTTCCGGTTTTATTTCTTTAGTGCACAGTTCTATTAATTTCTTTGGCCGCCCACAAATTAATAAATTAATTAATAAATCCCTTTTTGTCTTCATCTTTCCACCTACTGAAGGGAATTTCTAATAAAATTAGTAAAGTGTCTTTCACTGCAAACATTATACACTAAAAGCCATCAACCTTCATCAACAACAGGGTAGATAACGTTATAAATACATACTATTCATTGGGAAAGTAAATAAAAGCCTCAATATAAAAGAAAAAGAAGCCTGTTGCAATGTAAACTTTCATCAACTGAACTAGACGATATTGCCTTGCCGACACAGGAACATCTTCACTCGTCTGTCTAACGGCAGGTAATGACGTCACAACTGACGTCAGGTTACCATGGCAACGAGACGATGTAGCTGACATAAACAAGACACTTCGTCTCCTGCTTCCTTCCAAGTTACGGCAGTACAATCTAGCGACAGGGAGTACAACTGCTACAAGGACGTCATGCTGCCTTGCTTGCGCACCATCTAGCGACGGAGTGTAGAAATAACAGTACACTAAGTGAAAAAGTAGCCCAAGACAATGACAACATTTTTATTTAAATAAGAAAAAATAATGTTTATTTAATTTAAGAGATGGCATGTGAAGAGGCTCTTCACTCTCTTCACCTGAATAGCCGCTACTGCTACTTTCTGCATACTGGTGTGCAGATTATGGTGGAGCACCAGTTTGTCGAGGTTAGCCTTCAGCGACTTCGGTATGATCCATGTGGAAGAGATTATGATAGGCAATATAGTGACAAATTCCTGTCGCCACATATGTATGATCTCTTCAGCCAGAGGCATGTATTTCGTCACTTTCTCAGCATAACTGTGCTGGATATTATGCAAGTTAGGGACTGCGATATCTATTAGAAAGTTTTCTTCTGCACGTTATCAATAAGAATAATGTCTGGCCAGGTTGCTGATATAGGTATATCTGTGATCACTCACCTGTCCCAGAGTAGCTTGTGTGTATCGTTATCCAGGTTAGACCACTGTCTGGACAAAGGGGGTCTGGGGCTTAATCCCCAGGTTAGGTTTGTGTTTTTTTGTATGTAAAGCGTTATTAACACATATAATTTTACATGTATGCATCATTTAAAACTTAAGGTTCGTCCATGGCGTAATGGATGTGACCAATTTGTATCTAGGGAAAGTTTATAGTGTAAGGTCTCGCGATCTATAGGCTACCACTCCCAATAACAGTTAATTGAAATAAACCTTTTATTTCAAAATAAATCTGAATAATATTGAAAATGTCTCGCCAGAGACACTGACTGTTCAATCTTGAAGGAGAAACGGGTATTTTCGTTAATTTGTTAAAGTTAAAAGTAACGGCGTTATTAGTAACACCGTTACACTCTTGTTATCTTAAAAAATAACGGTTTCTAGTAACGGATTTACTACCCAATGCTGACTGAAACATTGGTGAAGAAACACATATTACTCTAGTGTGTCTCTACCTTAAAAGCCAGTATTGAGTTAAACGTAGTATTTGCCTCTCACTCGCACTCATATGTCCTGCAATTTCTACCTTGGCGATGTTGCCATTTCCCAATAATACAAAGTGATAAATTTAAGAAAATGTTTAATAATAATAATAATAATAATAATACCCCTGGCACTACAGCCCATGAAGGGCCTAGGCCTACCAAACGACCGCTGCCCATCCATTTGGCCTGCAGATATTGGGGTGACGCGTGATCAGCGCATCGGGTCCCCTTGGCCGTTAATCTTGATTTTCGTGATCGGGGCGCTGCCTCACTGTCAGACAGCTACTGGGCTGAGTGCAACCCGTTCCAGCCCTCACGTCAGTCTCTAAAATCCCTGACGGAGCCAGGAATCAAACCCGGGGCCTCCGGGTGAGAGGCAGGTGCGCTACCCCAACACCACGGGGCCGGCTTAAGAAAATATTTGCTTGGTCATTATTGTACAGGTTGGTTATAATTAAACTTGAGGCACTTGCGACGGTCCCCTGGACAAATGAGTGATCTTGGGCAATGAAACGATGTGGAAACCTTTGGCAGGATATCCGGAAGATACATAACGAACAAACTATTGAAAGGGACACAGTTGAATTTCCACATGAGCGGGTAACAGGTGTTAAAGGCGTACCATGTTGACAGTCCAGGTTACACACGATGCTCAATTTGACAATCATATACATCTACGACAGCCTGGAGCCGCACTAGCGAGTGGTGGGATGTTCGCTATCCCCCTCGCGATGCTCACCATCAAACGCCAACATGTGTCAGTGTCCCATTGATACACCCTATCCTTAAGGTAACCCCAAAGCCAGAAATCACACGGGTTCAAATCTGGGGATCTTGGTGGCCACGCAGTGGGAAACGATCGGTCGAAGATGCATTCCTTTCAATGTTTTAATCGTTATGTCTGTTCCGCATGTCACGCCAAAGGTTTACACACCGTTTCCTTGTCCTAGGATCACTCGTTTGTCCGGGGGGCCCTCGCAAGCAGCGCAAGTTTAATTATAACCACTCTGTAGGCTACTTTATTCCAATCGTTTTCAAAATATCAAATAAGTTACTCCAATAAAGGTTATCAAAAGCCTTTTCTACGAATGTCATGAACGTTCTCTAATCCTTCCTAATTCTAGCATCCAAAACCAGCCTAAGAAAGTGTACAGCTTCTGTTGTTCCTATGGTGTACCCATGTGAGTAATTTCCATGGAAAACATGCTTCTGCCTCCAGCTAGCTTCAGGTCTCGGCGTGTACCGTTCTCCCACTGAGCAGTTGCATATTTTTGATTTGAGACTAAAAGGTATCAACTCTACAATGATAAATCACAACTCTATTCTAAAGACTTTAATTCAGCATTAAATCATGGCTTCAAACATAAAAAGAACACAATCCCAACAAATATCATACACAAACAAAACAAAGTTACTCCCACAATCCACTAATTATTCACACATTTTAACAAATTAAATCCATATCATTATTCAATCCTTTACCCTTAGGTTGCCTTCAAAATTCACTCTAGTGCGCTGATGCACATGTAACTTTCACAAAAACTTTGCTTTTACACTCATGCCACCTTGTGTGACTTCTTTTAATTTCACAGAATTACTTGTTTCTTACAACACATCTTAATTTACATCATGTGTACCGTTTGTGTTTTGTCTCTCTCTCCCCACCAAATGCTTTATCATGCATTAGCCAACTCATGGGTTGCACTACAAATCTACTTGCAACTCCACAAGTATGTAAATCTACCCCTCCACTTCCCTCTTTATATAGTTCCACTGCATGCCGTTGTGATTTCAATTCCAACTTCTGTTATCGCTGTGTCGGATGGTATTATTAAGCTACCCTTGCGAGCGTAGCCTGTGGCGTCAAGTGCCCAACTTCGTAAATTCGTGTCAGTGTCAGTACAAAATGCAACTTCCAACCATTCGTAAGATTGCTAAAATTTTTAATCATCAGGGTGCTCTATGATTAGCAATGTGTTTTTAAACCACACACATTCATTACACAATATAACAATGCTTCCTTTCATTCCATTCAAATCTGTCCTTTCAAAACGTTAGCCTTCACGGTTCGTTTTACAACTCAGCCCCTTAGAGCTGCTCGCATACAATGGAGTGGATTGGGGTGGTCACAGCACGTGAACCGTCCCTCGCTTCCTGACTTCTGGCTTTCATCCCCCAAGCAGTAGCACGATTCTGAATACAATAGTGCATTCTCAAAGATGCACATATCCCATATGATTTAAACTGAATGGTATGCAATGGGTTCTGGACGAGCTTAAGCATTTATTCCTAACCTTAGGATATTAATAACTGGCCTCAATAGGTCCGTTTCATTAATGAAGGCACGAGATTCATCAAACACAGGTTTAGTCGGGTAGCCGGTATCTTAATAAGTGCTACGGTCAGTCAGCAGCTGCCGTCAATAAGATTCGCTTCACAAGAGCCGAATCATTCAATAACAAGTTCTCGGTCGATCAGGTATGGTGCAGAGGTTTCCATGTTCTCCTCTCACCTACCACAGGATTCGAACCCGGAACATTCCATATCCATCATCAGAGTTAGGGTACCACACTAAATATACTCTGGCATAAATTAAATATCTCTGTATGCCCAAGGCTATACGAGACTTCACACGTCGAACAGATTACCTGGCTCCATAACCTGATGCTATAATCTCGTCCTTTAATTATTAAGAGAACTCTGTCCATTACTCTACAAGCTTATTCACAAGCTAAAAATTCAATTCATTATTAAGCTCTTCCATTTCCTTGCATAATTATATTCCCATTAACACAATATATACTGATATTAAACTCTTTTCTCATCCCTTAATGTATTATCTACTGCTTGGATCGATAAATTTTCCAATTAGCGTAAATATTTCTTGCTTACAACATTTTATCCTGATGTATTCAATTATACCTTTCATTATTATTATCATTATTACTGACATAAATTACCATAACCCGACACAACGTAACCATTTTAAATATCGAACATCCGTGTTCGTTACGTTAAGTTTTACATAACTGATTTGCCGTTTTATTAATAGTGGTAACGATTAATCCACTCACTGATGTATAAAAACATATCAACTCTACTGAAATCAAAACAACCATAAACACTTGAGGGTCTACCTCCTAATATTGATTCTTACTGGCATATTTTATAATTCTGAAATCACATTACATGCAGTGGCTATAACTTCTATAACATCATGATTTGTGTGGGTACTTACATAGGCTTATCCAGGTGGCTCCAACCACCCATATCTTCCAGTCTCGCCTGCCATTTGCATAATTAGCGAGGCATTTCCACACTGATAATATACATTTTATATGACATTTGCTTCACAAACCACACGATATTTTTAATTTCCATGATGAAGCTATTGCTTCCTGACTCATGACACTTAATAACACTTGTTATAATATTAATTTAAAAGATATTTTACATATGATCACTACAAAAACACACGTCACAATTTATATTCCTGACTGGTTGAAATTTCCTGGCAAGATATCATAATTGCAGGTGCGGACGGACTCCTCCACGATCCTACTATATCCTGATTGAAAGTCTCGATCATCTGCCTATGGATTCACCAATTGTTTATCGATTATCCCTCGATAACCGTCCTGATCTGGCATGAATATGCTTACATATCGTCATGAACGTTAATTATTGGTATACTTGTGGCATTTCACCAATCGCATCATAAAGTTTATCCCGGCGCAGTCCGGCATATTAAGACATGTATAACCAATCACTATTTTATACACTGCGCTCAACATTGTACATTATATTTACACAAATTATTACTTTCAACAGTTCTGCCTAGTATATCACACGGTACTTTCTATGTGAACACTAACAATTGCTCGTACTGCCGACTATAGACATACGGCACGACTGTCCCCAATAAAAAGTATATAACAGTTTTACTGCACGGCTTCCCAAACTGAAGTCCGAGCCTCCCTCCTTGCCTTCGGTAATACGCATTTCGCATAATAAAGTTTGTTGATTACCGTACTCATTATTACTTCATGACCATGCATGATTATATTATCACTTGGTGCATTACACTGCACGACGAATATACTGATTACCACTAAAATGTTTAAGTCGTTGTGCGCGCTTCTTTCCCTGGTGTCGGGTGACATATGCTCCGCGCTAGGTTCTGGTACAACAACAACTGTCCTCTGCCAAGGGTCCACCCCTTATATTCGTCTCACAAGAAAACGTAGGTCCAGAATTCCCTCGCAGATTCATCTCCTCTCCCAGGATGATTCTGGTCTTGGAATAACACTCATATTGTTCCTTTTTCCTCGCTGGTCACAAAACTGAATGCGTGCTCGAGGATCGATCGGCTAATTAATTAATATTAATTGCCTTTGCCATGGCGTGGGTACGCGGCGTTGCTTAAAAATCCCCGGTGACATAGTTAGGTCACGCCGCGAACACCAATAGTCCTGTGTTCATGCGCGGTCCATTAAATATGCCTTGATTTCACAGTTTAATGGCTCTATAATTAGCCTCCTGGCTAAAGATTCACCTGTGTGCAACTCTCATGTCATTGCGTTGCTCCAATCACGAGTAATCAATGATTTTCACTTGTATCTCCCCACTCCACTCTCGTTCCTATTCTCAAACGGGGAAGAACAGGGTCATTATTTCACCCCCTGACCTGTTCCAGACGACATAAGTAGGTCGGCGAGAGTGACACGGCTCCAAGAGTCTCATCCCACAATTCTGGGGCCATTAGTAAAATGTCAAACTCTCCAACTTCTGTGTTCAAATGCATAGTAGCATGCTCCATACAGCCCAATAATGCTGTATTCCACTAATTTCCCCTGCATTATTTTAATAAATAATGTCAGTATCAATCGATATCACACCAGTGATTAAATATGTAATTTCCTCTAGGGGTTTTTACAACGAATCTCCCTCAACAGATCTCGGTTTCGTTCCCTGGTGGAACCTTCATTCTGAGCTCAACTTATCTCCGAGATCCACGTTCGATACCAGTCAGCCTGACTCCCTAGGGTTCAATGGTTAAAGCACTGCGCGGATGCGGATATAGTTTGAATGTCTGTGCGGATAGCGGATAAGCTGCGGATAATGTTTGGAGTAAATTTTCGGATAGTTTTTATAAGGTGCGTTCAAAAAGTAACGAGCCGGAGGCTGTAATCCGCATACCAGTGACGACATGGGCTAATCATGGCGTGTGTAACGAGGTGTGGTTCCGACCAGAGCGTGAAAGGTCACAGCCCGTCGCTAGAGGGCACGCGTGCACGTCAGGTGACGATACAAAGCGAGCAGCAGTTTGCATCAATCGTCCAACGCTGCCAGTCACATTGCAAACAGTGACATGGAGGCGTCAAACGAAGAGCAAAGAGGTGTTGTTCGGTTTCTGACAGCGAAAGGAGTAGGGGGAACGAACATTCCTCGCCGAATGTCACAAGTATACGGCGAACACTGCATGTCCCTTGCAAGGGTCAAAGCGTGGCACAAGCGCTTCAGGGAAGGACGGGTGTCGTTAGCCGATGATGCCCGGTCTGGGGCACCCCCCTGCATTACCGATGACAATGTCCAGCTGGTTGATGCACTTATTACCCAGGACCACCGAGTGACAGTGAACGCCATAGCCGCCGTGGTCGGATTGAGCGTCGGAAGTGTGCACACCATCATGAAGGAACGACTGCACTGACGGAAAGTGTGTGCCCAATGGGTGCCCCACAGTCTTCAACCACACCAGGAAGCATGTCGAATGGCCTACTGTCTTGGTCTTGGTTGGAATACAATCCGATCTTGTTGAATATCATTACTAGGACTCGGATGCTTATGACATGGCATATTTTTCCGTTATGTTTTTTTTCTTTTTTTCAAGACAAATGTAAGATGATTTACGCTAATCTCATTTAAACTATGTCATTAAGCATAATTAACACTCCGAACTGTAAAGAGTTGCAATTCTGGCTGTATAACATTCATTTTAAACATAGGACATGACATACATAGCCTGCGCGACAACTTTCTCCTTAATAGTACATTATGCAACGAGCCTATATTGACAATAATTAAGACATGAGTATGTTTATAAAACGAGCGTAGCAAGTTTTTAATAATTTCCATACGAGTGTCTCAATTACAATTCTAGGCGAGTTGCATACGACTGTTTATGTTCGACGATAATTATAAATATTTTATGTTCGAACATAAATATTCATAAATATCTGTCGAGATTTTACCAGTTTTATGTACTTAACAGAGCGCATGGGACGCAGAGAATACCTTGTATTTGACCATGGCCTCCGGGAATACCCCACTATGACACTCGCCACGCAGTGAAATTTAAAATAGGGGGCCATGGAAGTGAGCGCAGGTGCGATGCTATCCTCACCTAATTGGTCACACAACTCTTTCTTGTGCTCTGATTGGTGGGAGAAACTGTATCATAGTGAAAACTTGTACTATAATGAACCTCATTATAGTGCAGTTTTCTGACATATAATATTTACATTTCGCCAGGGTCGAACATAAATGTCTAAATGTGTTGTTTAATAGTTAATGTTCGACGATGTCGAAATGTAAATATTATATGTCAGAAAACTGTATCATAATGAGGCTCATTATAAACCTATTTTTCATTTTGAAACAGCTTCTCCCACCAATCAGAGCTCAAGAAACAGTTGTGTGACCAATTAGGTAAGGATACCTTCGCGCATGCGCTCAAAATCCAACATATTTCTTTGTTGGCAAGTAAAGTGAATGGTCTCTGCTTTTCGAGTGCCTTGACCTACGCATGTGCTCTGTTCACTAAATGAATTAACTGAATCCCACAGATATTTATGAATATTTATGTTAAAACATATAATAAAGTTATAATTATCGTCGAACATAAACAGTCGTATGCAACTCGCCTATAATGGCAATTAAGACACTAGTATGGAAATTATAAAATTCGCTTACGCTCGTTTTATAAACATACACGTGTCTTAATTATTGCCATTATAGGCTCGTTGCATAATGTATTATTATCTAATTAAAATACTGTATTATTGTAATGCCAGTAGATTTCAGATAAGAAACGTACGGATGCGGATAACGTTTTGTTTATCCGTGCAGGACTCTATCTATGCTATGTGACCTGAATATCGTTGAACGACCTCAATCCAGAATCCCTTGTCGCATTCTTCAGATAGTTCCAGTCTAATGATTCAGTCACTAGGATGGAAGAAAACAACACTAAAGGAAGCTTTTAAAAACGTCGGGCGTTTCCAGCGTCGTCGTCGTTATTTCTTATAACCCATAAAACGGTTATTTTCAGATTTATCACGCGTAGGATAAGATAAAAAAAAAAAGCTTAAAGTAGGTTTATTCGCTACTTAACCATACGTTTTACAATCGCGCTGTAAGAGCAACGCCAATTTTAGTATCGTGAACTCATTTAGAAGAGGTTAGTGCCCGTTACGCAATATAGCTAAACCCACTTCCGTAACTCCGCCTAGTGGTGTAGTGTCTAGCATTCTTGGTCCCTCCCAGGGGCTCACGACTAGTGGGACGTGGGTTGGCGACAATGGGACCCCAGCTGAATCCGGCATTGCTTCCACTTACTTGTGCCGGGCTCCTCACTGTCACCTTGTCTTTCGGCCTCCCTTGACCAACTCTTGTTCTCTTCCGACCCCGACGGTATTAGGGTATCCGAGGCCTAGGGAGTCACTCACTTTCCTGCCTTAATTGGCCCTTCTCTCATTTTCCTGATCCCTCATTCTTCGAGGGCTCAGACCTCTTTTATTTATTTTATTTATATCTCCTGCATTCTTCTGAAGGCCCTAAAGGTAGTAGGGTGTGGTGCACCATGGATAGTGTTACACCCTCAAGGGCTCGTGGCTGGTGAGCCCAGGATTTGGTGACCCCGAGGGATACATTTTTCCAATGCCTTTGGGGCGGACCCTCTCCGCTTTCCCTTTCCTCTCTGTCTTTCTTGCTCTCCTTCCTTCCAAGTCCCTCAATTCTCATCCTCGAGGGTTGAGGGCATTTCCATTCCTCCTGTCTTTTATTTACATTCTTCTTCCTTTTGTTTCCCATTTAGGCTTACTCTTCTAGATTGAAAGTCAGTAGTTAGTTTTAATTGTAGATTTCATTAGATCATCTTTCATTTTCACTATCACCCAAACCATTAGGGGCCGATAACCTAGATATTGGTCCCATTAAAACAACAATATTATCATCATCATCTCATCTTGGTTGTCACCTTTGATGTTCGGGTTCAATTCCTGGCTCTGCATGAAATTTCATTCTTTGTGAGGCAAAACTGAGGAGAAGACGTTTCGATTCTTTACTCGGCCATCCCAGAAGTGGGTATCCAATGTTTCCCCACCTACACTCCAGGTTAATGCTGGGATGGTACCTAACTTAAGGCCACGGCCAATTCCTAAACAAACCCTACCTCAATTATAAAATCACACACTATTACAGACATCACAGAGACACAGGTTATCAGACAAATTCTACACACACCCAAGTAATATTTCAAAGTTACATATATATAGTGTGCTATATCAAAAATAGTTGTCTGAGCATCCTGTAGACATGGCACAATTCAGGTAAGTATCAATATAAGATCTTACAAGCCTCCGTGGCTTAGGCGGCAACACGCCGGCCTCTCACCGCTGGGTCCGTAGTTCAAATCCCGGTCACTCCATGTGAGATCTGTACTGGACAAAACGGAGGCAGACAGGTTTTTCTCCGGGTAGTCCGGTTTTCCCTGTCAAAATTTCATTCCAGCAACACTCTCCACTATCATTTCATTTCATCCGTCATTCATTTAATCATTGCCCCAGAGGAGTGTGTCAGGCCTCGGCAGCCGGCACAGTTCATATCCTCACCGCTAGATGGGGGCTTCATTCATTCCTTCCATTCCTGACCCGGTCGGTGACTGGAAGCAGGCTGTGGATTTTCATTTTCATAAGATCTTACAACACCCTAATAATGCACAAACGCTACAGAATATCGCAAGTTGTAGTTATATTTTTACCATCATCACTTCGTAGAAGCCCTGCGCTGTTAAACAAAGCGTTATCTGCATCCGCCTCTCATCTGCACAACTTTTATCCGCATCCGTTCCACATCCGCACGACTTTTATCCGCATCCGTCCCACATCCACACGACTGTTATCGGTTTCCACCCACATCTACACGACTGTAATCCGTATCCGCCCCGCATCCCCATGACTGTTATCCGCATCCGCCTCGCATCCGCACGACTGTTATCCGCATCCGCCTCGTATTCGCACGACTGTTATCCGCATCCGCCTCGTATTCGCACAACTGTTATCCGCATCCGCCACACATCCGCCCGACTATTACCTGCATCCGCCTCGCATCCGCCCGACTATTACCCGCATTCGCCTCGCATCCGCACGACTGTTATTCGCATCCGCACGACTGTTATCCGCATCCGCCTCGTATTCGCACAACTGTTATCCGCATCCGCCACACATCCGCCCGACTATTACCTGCATCCGCCTCGCATCCGCCCGACTATTACCCGCATTCGCCTCGCATCCGCACGACTGTTATCCGCATCCGCCTCGTATTCGCACAACTGTTATCCGCATCCGCCACACATCCGCCCGACTATTACCCGCATCCGCCTCGCGTCCGCACGACTGTAACCTGAATCCACCTCGCTTCCGCATGACTGTTATTCGCATCCGCACGACTGTTATTCACATCTGACACACACCCGCACGACTGTTATTCGCATCCGCACGACTGTTATACGCATCCGTCTCGCATTCGCACTAAGTGAAATAAGTTAATGGTCTTAACCTTTTGTTACGAACTGTATGTCATTCCGGAGTCCATCAAGCAACTCTCAAAAACAAGTGTTTTGACCTCAGGAAGTAGGCGCTGTAGAACCGTGATTATTAGACAATTTATTCTTGGTTTTGATGTATACATTCCCTTCCTAACACCTCGTATACAATAAACAACCCTTATTCCTGCCTACGAGCCTCCGTGGCTTAGGCGGCAGCACGCCGGCCTCTCACCGCTGGGTCCGTGGTTCAAATCCCGGTCACTCCATGTGAGATCTGTGCTGGACAAAACGGTGGCAGACAGGTTTTTCTCCGGGTACTCCGGTTTTCCCTGTCAAAATTTCATTCCAGCAACACTCTCCACTATCATTTCATTTCATCTGTCATTCATTTAATCATTGCCCCAGAGGAGTGCGTCAGGCCTCGGCAGCTGGCACAGCACATATCCTCGCCGCTAGATGGGGGCTTCATTCATTCCATTCCTGACCCGGTCGGAGACTGGAAGCAGGTTGTGGATTTTCATTTTCATTCCTGCCTACGCAAGTAAATACTGTTATTTTCCTGTGATATTCTGTCGTCCTTCATGCTAATGGCTTGTTTGAAGTCTGTTACGTCATAGCCAGTGTGACCGATATATAGGTCAAGGTTATTAGTTACGACACCGAGTACGGGGCTGTCCCGTCCCATCGCTCAATAGCGTTTATGTTGACGTCGTGCACATATGTGGCCGTCAACAAGTACAGAGTGCTCCATAAATAGAGCAACAAACAGTTCATCTCAAACAGGCGTTCTCAATCTGATCAACCATCATACGATCCAAGTCCAATCCTTTCTTCATTTCAAATTAAGTTGCACGAACCGGAAGAACAGTGTTTTCATTACAAATCTTGACAGTCAGAAATTTTATCATATTGTGAAATGGTATTTTTAGCCTACTTTTCACATTTTATAAATATGAGGAGAAAGTAAACTTATGAGATCGATCCGGGCAAATGTGTGTCTCTCTGTTCGTCTGTCCTTCCTTCTGTCTGTCTCTGTGTGTGTGTGTCTCCCCTATCAACTCCTAAACGGCTGCAGTTATCGAAACCAATTTTGGTATAAGTAAAGAGCTATGCCTGAATATCGGAAGGCCATGTTTGAAAATGACGTCAGTACTGCCAACTGCTGAAAAATCACAATTGAAAATTGAGGTCTAAGTTGGATGTCTCGGAGGATATGCATGGGAATTGTTCCAAAATTGACACACATTTAGATAATATTACTTCAGACTAATTTACAGGAGCCTATATATGAGAGTGTTGCCAACATGATTCTATGCCTGCAGATAGGTCCAATCTTTAAATGCATGTAACGTGCATACTATCTATTGGATTTCAACCAAATTCTGCATGTGCATTGTGGACCTTAAGAGATGGAACTAAGAATATATTTAGAGACACCAGGTCTGCCAACTGTTGAAACATGGTCTCCGTAATTTGAAAAAAGTAGGCTCTTTGGTTCGTCATGGAATTACTTATTTTAAACTACAGTAAAGACAATAATTGGACAACTCTGTTTTGTGAGTAACAAGAAAAATGATAATTTGACTCGACTGTCCACACGTTATTGTATCTTATCTACAATAATTCAAGTAGTTGCAGCATGCCTGGTGAGTGGTGAATCCCTAGCTATTTCAGCACTCTTGAGGGAGAGAGATAGCAATATAAATAGAGGCGAATGCGTGTTGCATTATTATTATGACACTCATTTCACCACATAAGTGGGACAATTCAACATTATTGTCGACTTGTTTGCAAGACGGTATGACAATTTCTTTTAGGGTGGCGCATTGAGAAGCGAGTGAACTATTACGGCCTTCTGCATGGTGATATATAGACCAGGATGTATTCCCAATATTTCTAGTTTGCGAGCCAAGTATTTAGGGATGATGCCGGTAGAGGAGATGACTATGGGCAGAACCACTACACTTTCCTGTCTCCACATTTGCATATTTCCTCAGCCAAGGACAGATATTTGGTGATCTTCTCACAGCAGGTTTGTTGCAGATTATGTGAATTGGGCACTGCAATATCAATGAGAAAGGTTCTCTTCTGCACCTTGTCCACAAGAACGATATCTGGCCGGTTTGCTGGTATGGTTTTATCAGTAATAACGGATCGGTTCCATAACAACTTGTGAATTCGATTCTTCAAAACGGCGTTAGGAACATACTGATAGTAAGGCAAAGTATTTTCATATAATAAGTGCTTTTGAATGAGCCTCCGTGGCTTAGGCGGCAGCACGCCGGCCTCTCACCGCTGGGTCCGTGGTTCAAATCCCGGTCACTCCATGTGAGATCTGTGCTGGACAAAACGGAGGCAGATAGGTTTTTCTCCGGGTACTCCGGTTTTCCCTATCAACATTTCATTCCAGCAACACTCTCCACTATCATTTAATTTCATCTGTCATTCATTTAATCATTGCCCCTGAGGAGTGCGTCAGGTCTCGGCAGCCGGCACAGTTCATATCCTCGCCGCTAGATAGGGGCTTCATTCATTCCATTCCTGACCCGGTCGGAGACTGGAAGCAGGCTGTGGATTTTCATTTCAAGTGCTTTTGAGCAAGGTGTAGGTGCATTATTTCGGCCACTTGATTGTGCCTCTTCATGTAATCAGTACAGGAGATTGCATGGCAGCCTCCTGTGATATGTTGGATTGTTTCCGGTCCTAGTTGGCATCTTCGGCATTTATCATCCTGAATATTTGCCGTAACAATATATTTAAGATAATTTTTGGTTGCCACAACTTGATCCTGGATTACAACCATGAATCCTACGGTCTCAGTGAATAGTTACGGATGAGTGAAACAGCTGTTCGACGCATCAATGTCGACATGTTTCTGGTTGAGATCATACGGATGACGTCCGTCCTGAGGTTTCTGCGTCCACAGCTGGAGCTTGATGGCTGCACATTCCTCATCAGTGGCTAACTGTATAGGCCAATCCCCTACGTCAGGTGTTCTCAAATTTTCTGTCGCGCCCCCCTTCTGATACATGAAATATCTACCACCACCCCCACCCCCCTCGCCCTCCTCTCCTCCCTATTCTCATTTCCTTTCTTAGCACTTCTCATAGGCTACTTCCCACAAAAAAAAAAAAAAAAAAAGTCCTCTCGGCACGCCGGAAGGCGGAGGTAGATTTCACCGGACAAACTTGGGGATAGGCGAAAATAGGCAGAATATGCAGGTTTTCGTAGAAGGATCAGACCTCATTTATTGCGAGAAGATATTTTATAATTGGAGCTTAATTAACTTTGTTTTTCGTCATTTTATGCTTATTTTAAACATTTTATTGTCTTATGGGAACGGTAACCTTCTTGTAATTTGGGGTCCATTTTTATACTTGTGGTCACACTGTCTTTATGCAAGGTTTCGACACTGATGTGTGACTATGTAACGGTTGTTACTTCTTCACGCAAAATTATATCTCCCGCAGAGATTTTGGTTGGTTGCTCAGTTTAGGGGCTGCGACAACGCGGTCATGTAACCCCGTGTACTTAGGGATGGCTGTATTAGTCTGTAATTCAGGTAAGGACTGCAGACGGTCAATTTCAAGCAGTAGTTCCTAATGTTGCTACCAGGTACTACCGTCAACGACACCTAGCTGTGAACTTTGCTACTAGATGCCACCGCAACCAGAAACTCGCAACGAACGTTGGAACTTCCCCTCCAAAGGAAAGCATACTGAGGGGTTTTTAGCGCTCTTAGAAAATCCGACGACTTCGGCCGACTTTGAACTCGCGACCTTGGGCATAGACATTCAGCATGCTACCAGTTACGTCACCGAAGCCGCTTCACACTTAGTCAGATGAAAATCTGAATCTGATCTCGTGCAAGTGCGTTATCTTGGCAACGTCTGATGGCTCATCCCTCATCAATTAAGTAGTGTTGCCATGGCAACCACTGATAGCTCTTGGCATTTTCTTATAATTCCGAAATCATTTTTCTCATCCCTTGGCGTAATGGTGGGTCATATCAAAAATTCTTTCAGACAAAAGTTTTAGGTAATTATTAGGGGAATATTATCCATTTTGTACGGTTTTAATATTGTGCCTATTAAGAGAGATATGATTAATGTTTCCCGAAAAACCCACTTTTTTCCACCCCTTTGGTCAATAGTTGGTGCTATAAAAAAAACTCTGCAAACATAAATGTTTGGGCCTTATCTGACACATAGTATGAACGTTGAACGGATTCGATATATCACATATTAAGAGAGTTATAGCAATATTTCACTTTTTCGAAAAAAAAGCCCCCCCCCATTTTCACCCCCTTCGACCGATTTAGCCCAGTAACGAACTCGACCGAGATTTTATAGGTATACATATTCAGTAAAAAATTCAAAGTGATTGGTGCAAAATTCCGGCAGTTATCGTGTCCACAAGAAACTGATATACACACATAAATTATATATAAACTTTTGAACTGACGGTGGTTTTGGGGTCTGGGGGATGTGAAACGCGAAAATATGTCGAAATTTTCCGGAAGTCGAAACATGGGACCCATTGCAATAGTTAGGTTTCTAATGAAATCTACCTAAAAACACACACACAAGATCTACTGTGTATGCTACTGCCTAATCAGGATTTCAACTACCAGATACATTAATAATAATAATAACAATAATAATACACAATAATAATAATAATAAATAATAATAATAATAATGACATATACTTCATTATCCTTAGAGCACATCAAAGTACAACAACGTTTTGTAAAAAAATAGTCATGCATATGTATTACCTTCGCTTATAAAATAAAAACAACTGCTGCACGTGCAGTTATTGGAATTGAGCAAATTTTGTTTGTTTCACTAATTAGCTCTTTAGCTGTGACACCTGTGTTCAGTAATGCTTTTCATATTTGAAAGCTCGTGACTTATAAATGACAATAGAAATAATATATACAATTTTCAACATTTCACTATGAATTTGAATAATGTTATGTTAAAACTCTTCACCCATGAAAAAGTAAAACAGGAGAATAAAAGTGTACATGGATCAGAATTCGGTAATTCTCAGACACTTGCGGAGTTAGTGTGATGTGTGAGCTTGAATTTGAGATGAAAGTAAATCCAGTCTTGGTTGGATGTTTGAAACAGCAACCCGCAGATCCCCATCCAGCTGCAGCTTCGTCTTGCCAGATGCCATTGCGGAAAATGTTGACTCACACAAATAAGTTGAAGCGAAGCGTAATAACAGGTCCACTGCTTTTCTTGATAAAATGGGATATTCATTCCGAATCTGCACCTAAACATTTTCAAGAGACTTCGATTTAAATTCATTTCGAAGTATTCTGCCACTCGAGAGTTCTATTAGTTCCTCCTGTTCTGCCGTTGATAGGTGGGCTGTTACGTTCGTTTCAAACGGACTGCGAATCCAGTCATTCTCAGTTGAAGGTTGTGGAAATCTACCCTCGAATTTTTGACGAAGGTTTTAGAGGTGTTCTACGACAATTCCACTAATTTGACAAATATCTAACTCATTTTCTTCCAGGAATTCATTCAGACAATGAATCATCTCACAGTTACCTTTGTCCATCTGGTCTTTCCAAAGTTCAAGTTTTCTCTTAAAAGCAAGCACTTTGTCGCTTAGAATGAAATTATTACTATTTCGTCCTTGAAGTGACACGTTAAGTTCATTCAGTTTTTCAAACACGTCAGCCAAGTAGCACAGTATTAGAAGCCATTTCTCTTCCAGAAACAGGGTTGCGAGTGTAGGACTGCTGTCCAATAGGAAAATACGAAGTTCATTCTTCAACTCCACAACGCGACGAAGGACTCGACCACGAGACAACTAACGTACGAGTACCTCCGTGTGCAATAGAAGCGAATCATGTGTAGATCCCATCTCCTCGCAAACAATGGAAAATAGCCGACTGTTTAAAGCTCTTGCTTTCACCAAATTTACAACACTAATTACATCGCTCAGCACTTTATTTACTTCCGGTTGTAATACTTTTGAAGCCAATGCCTCCCTGTGTATCATGCAATGTGTGAATTTTACAGAATTAGTAACAGCACTCACTCTTGCTCTAAAACCCTTTTTAGTTCCAGTAAATGCCGACGCCCCATCAGTACATAAACCAACATAATTTGTCCATGAGAGATTGTTGTCAATAAAAAAGCAATTCACAAGAGAAAATATATCTTCGCCTGTAGTCCGCCCTTCCAGAGCTTTACAAAATAGAAAATCCTCATGCATTTCATTTTCATGACAGTAGCGTGTAAAAACAAGAAGCTGGGCATTGTTTACGATATCAGAACTGTCATCAAGTTGCAGGACAAATTTTGGGCTATCATGAAGACGTGGTAGCAATTGATTTTTTTAAATGTCAGAGGCTATTACATCAATACGACGAGTTACTGTATCATTTGAGAGAGGTATCGACATCAAACACTCGCCGAAGTTTTCTCCATGCATGATCGCGCACATTTCATGGCTGCAGGAAGAAGTAATTTCTCACCAATAATATGAGGTGATTTGGATTTTGCAATTAAATAGGACACCTCCAAGGATGCTCTTAGCGCTTTCTTAGGAACTGTTGCGTGCTTTTCTAGGAATCTAACATTTCCTTTTAGTTGTTGCTCGTGGCGCTTAAAAATGCTAAAGGTTACTTACACAGTCTGGATGTTTAGTCTGCAAGTGACTCTTAAGTTTCGCAGGTTTCAAACTGTCGTTTGATAAAATCTCCAAACAAAGAACGCATTGAGATTGTTCCTGATTATTATTCGAAAGAATGCTGGTAAAGCCTAATGTCAGATAATCGTCTTGATATTTACGCACTTTCACTTTGTGTGTAGAATTAATAATCCTGATTGGAGCAGAAGTAGACGCGGAAGAACAAAGGACTTTGTTTAAATTCGAACCTTGTTCTTTTTCCGAAGGACGGCAAGCACTATCACTTTCATGGGGACTCTTTTTACCACTTCTAATAAGCCACTTATCCATAGGTAATGGCGTCACTCGTATCAGTTTATTGTAGAGTTGGCTAACCACGCACTAGAATTCACCTGTTCACTCACTGTCTTCGAACTGACTGGAAAGGCCTAGCTGAATTCGAATCGGCAACGGCGAAATAGAAGAATCCATTCTTGTAATCCATTCTTGAAAGGAAGTGGCGGTCACATTGTCAAGCGGTTTATTGTCATTAAGTGTTTCTTAAGGAGATGTCACAGCGGGTGGCGAGTGAAAGGGAGCTGTGTGGGAAATGTTACTCCACTCCTTTTCTCAGAATTCCTGCTGCCAGGATCTACTGGTCAGTTCTTATGAAATAAGACAGCAAAGTTACGAGTTTATTATTCTTGAATGGTCTTGGGAGCTACCTGCCTATGATAGGTTCATGAATATGAGGATAGTAATGTTTGTTACAGAATATGAAATATAAATATTTCAATCAAAGCCGGCACCCCCCACTTTGAGAACCCCTGCCGTACGTGAAGAAGATCCAGCGGTGTGCACTTGTCATCTGCCTTGACAGCGGCTTGATGTATGGGAGAATCATGTCTGCCCAGAAAGTACCTCTGAAGGTTCCTCACTTGCCTTGCATGTAATTGGATATTAATATTGTTTGTACATGTCAGCTGTTACTGTATCCACGCTCAAAACGAACTTGTTATTACAGTATTATTAGACTATTATTATTATTATTATTATTATTATTATTATGGAATGGCAGGAAGAATGGGAACGTGGACATCGTGGCAGAGCACTAGGCTCATCAAGCAGCTAAGCCATGGTTATTGAGGGAGCATGGTGAGGTTAGTTATAACATAACCATGTTTCTCTCTGGCCATGGTTATTGTGAAGCATACCTCCATCGAATTAGAATATCACCGAGTTCACGTCGTTATTGTGATGATCAATGGGATGACGTTCAGCACACGTTCTATGCATGCTTAAGGTGGAGAAACCTTTGAAGGCTTCTGGAGACACAAGTTGGAGTCATTACACCAGACAATATGATGGATAAAATACTCGGCAGCAGAGAGCGTTGGGCACAGATTAGTAGGTTATTTATTTATTTATTTATTTATTTATTTATTTATTTATCGTATGGCTTTTAGTGCCGGGAGTGTCCGAGGACATGTTCGGCTCACCAGAGTCGGTAGCTGATTCCAGTGGTCAACCATAGGAAGAGCTACATGTTCCGTTCAATTCCAAATAGTTCCAACTTTCGCCATTAGATGCCAAAGATACCTTGTTGTGAACGTTGGAACTTTGATAGAAGGTAATAATCCTGCACAGTTGTAAGTCCGGAAGCTTGCAATCTGTTTTCCTCGAAAAACTAAAAAACAAAACAAACAAAACCTATTATTATTATTATTATTATTATTCCTTACTAGCGTATTTCCCTCGTTGGCGCAGGGTCCACTTGCTTGGTTGATGTTCGCCACTTCTTCCTGTCAAGGGCACCTTCAGGTTTGAGACCGCACACCAGTAGGTCTTCACTGATCCATCGTTTCTTTGGGTGCCCATGCGGTCGATACCCTCCTGGATCGTATCGGAGGGTCGTATTTACCACAGAGTTCTCATCACTTCTAGTGACATGCCCATATCAACGAAGACACACTTCCGTAATTTCGTCTTTAACTCCGATTTAAACCATTCAGAAGAACCCCCAGCTACTCATACATACTGATGTAGCAAAAGCAGGTAATCAACGGTTGAAGTCAAGAAAACCACCTTGGCGCTCTGCAGTACTTCCTGAAGACTCTTCATTTAACATCTCAGAAGCATGGAAACTATGTGGGAAGAATCATCAGTATTCAATGCACATCTGATTGAAAACCCTTCCAACCAGATAGAAGGTTTTAAACTCCCCAGACGCCAATGGAGAATCATTAACCGGATCCGTACAGGACAAGGCAAATGTGGATTCCTGCTTCACAAATTGGGTTGGGTTATTCGTACTTCTGCTAACTGCGATTGTGGAGCTACCCTGCGAACCATCGAACATATTGTTGGTGAATGTCCACAACGAGCGTTCCAAGGATCAGTAGGAGACATTCATCATGCATCTTCTAGGCACTTCAGTGGATTGATGGCCTGGATTTAGAACTTTAAAGGAAGAACTTGTGTTTATGACCATGTATATAACTGTATATTGTGCCTGCTGGCCGAAGGTTTCGGGGAGCCACCGATTTCAAATGACCCTTCCGAGACCCTCTTCCAGTTAACACACAAGTATAGGGGACGATACATTCATAGGCTGGTGTAGCACAAAAGTCTGCACTCGGGGGTGTCGGGAATTAGTGAGGTTCGATCTTTAATCAGCTCAGAGGAATGCATCGATAACAAAACTAAACAAGAAAAGAGAGGTCAGTCTTAGGTTAAAATCACAAATAAATTTTATTCTGAATAGATCCCTAGCCTAGCATGAGAGTAGCAAACGGCTAGTCCGACACTATTCTGCCCTGAAAGAAATATAAAAAAAGGCCTAAACAAGATCTAAATTACTCTCATGGTCCGAATACAAAATTCGACAAAATGAACAAGCTAAGAGAATGGCACGTAAGATCGGCCCTAAGCAATTACATCGAAATAACTTACGGGTGGATCAAACATCAAAAGAATTTACAGCAAAGCAAGACATTTACTTGTTTACAAATACTTGAACATTAACATTTAGTAGCAAGGGGAAAATTTGTCCTATGCTATGATGGTGCCATTTCTAACATTTATCTTCAGAGTTAAGTGTTTAGCTAGTCCTAAATATCTTTAATTAATAAACGAGATGCGTTTATTACTAAGAAAATCAAGCTGTGCACAATGTTGCCGAATAAAAAAACTATGCTAATACAACACAAATACATACAATAATACAGCACTCCTATGGTTGTGCAATTGGCACTGCCTACGTACTCGATTTGTTACTGTTTGTAACAAACGGTCATAGTGTTAAAGTGATAAGAAAATAGAAAATATAGGAAAGCCTGCAAATGCGATAGTAATTAAGCAATTACATCGACTCATATTGCTACTAATCTGATGTGGGTGCTTCAGTTATCACATCACCAATTAGTGGTCGACTAATCATGTGAAAATGTATCAAAATGTATTTACAATAGCTTAACAGTATCTAAGTGTTGACATTTGGTCCAGAAAAATAGTTTATTTTTAATGTTTATAAATTTTATTTAGGTTCAGGGGGAATTATAAGATTTGTTAGTTTTCAAAACCCTATTTTTGATTATTAAAGTTTCAAACAATTATTTATTCCTGCCAGTATTGTTGTTCAGTTTATGGACCTTTAAAAGCGTTCAGTGTATTCAGGTAACGTTTGTTTCCAACTTAAGCAAATAACTCAATAGTTCAATAGTTCACGAGACACCCTGTGTCTTCATCAATATTTCATCACACTTATTAGACATCCTATGTCTTCACCAATTACTTTACTCTCATTTCGGATCCATTGATCCAGGCGCCTTCGGTTTTGGTACGACTTTAGTCAGTTCATTACCACCGATATAATCACAATAACAATGTCGGAGGTATTCATCCACCGTCACGACTCATATAATACTCTTAATTTACAAAAGTGTGGAATCCTAATTGATACACGTTTGAATTGCTGGTAATAAAGATTATGTGTACAAAACACATCCTGACAACGCTTTAAATAAACATAAAGGTTTCTGATACAAGCTAACTGTGTGTGTGTGCGTTTATAAAATTACCTCTTCCCTGAATAAATCGAACCTGCGTTCATTTGGTTACAAAATACAATTTCATTCATTGCCTGTGTGGCTTCTCTTAAATAAATAAACCTGTTTTCAAGTATTGATCTGGCCAATAAATGTGAATAACGGAACTCTGCATTCCACTTGTAATAATGTCAAGAATCTCACAGCCTTCTAAAACAAAATATTAATCCACTGCCTAAAATCGAGGGGGCTGTGTAGTGAACTTAGCTCGTAACCTTGGCCTCGATTTAACATTGTCAAACTAGTTTATTTGTCATCAACCTGACAAAAATAAAAGTTGATAATACCTGTTTTAAATGATACGAATGAGCATTGAAAACCCAGCCTTCCTGGCTTCTATAAATGTTTAATAAACTATTAATTTCCACACGCGTTTTATAACTAGCTACCTGCATTGTGCACTAAATAAATGAAACCAAAATTAAACTAGGTCTACTGTTTTCCAATCTTACAATACGCTATAAATATTTGATCTGACTTACAGATTCAGCGTCACTTGGTTCGAGTCCCGCCATGAGATGTTGTATGCGGTCTCGTGTATGGCTTTAGGTTACCATTTCATTGTGTCTGGACATCCTCCGTCGCCAATTCCCCACGCATGATTTAGCAATCACATGCCATCGCGCGGTTGGAGTTGTATCTGAAGATCTGCTGGTTTATCATTATTGCGATGTTAGCGTTGGTAAAAATGTAGCACATAATTAAATAAAACTGTCGCGCACTGCAGCTAATATGCGGTAAAAAAAATTGCCCATTTCACTCCGCCACTGGCTCTAGCCTCTGTTGCTTGTGCAACACTCACTCGTGACTTGCACTGATATTTACACAAGAAAATATTAA
The DNA here is from genome assembly GCA_946902985.2 of Meconema thalassinum. Lineage (NCBI taxonomy): Eukaryota > Metazoa > Arthropoda > Insecta > Orthoptera > Tettigoniidae > Meconema > Meconema thalassinum. Next base: position 242,317,872 of record OX336396.1, read on the forward strand.
CAAAAATTAAATCAAAATCTCTGCCCATCCGGCAAATAAAAATTGTACTTGTAGGTTTTGTACAGTTATAAAGTTAGTCAAATACACAGTTTATAGAA